>JAKZAP010000012.1:7173455-8512992 GCA_023053575.1 Branchinecta lynchi | reverse complement strand
CCTGGCGTGAGATCCTGCTGGAAAATAGAAAAATCGTTCCAGCCTTGACGGCAAAAAGCCAGAATTCGTGACGTCATGCGTAGTAACTACGGTAAGTAGGGTGGAACACGGTCACAGTAAAAAATCAGCGTGGCGGAAGAAAGCAAGACTCAAGAAATCTACCATATCGTCTCTACGACCACAATTCTCAACTTATGCACTAATGTCACTTCCAACTGAGGTGAAAGCGACGAAGTGGGCGACAAAAGATTGGCAGATGGTCTGTCCCAAGAACCCTCATGTGAACAAGAGTGTATAAAATAAACCGGGGGGGGGGGGGGGGGGCGGGGAAGGTCAAGCCCAATCAGTCGCCCGTTGTTGAGAGTTTGGTTCACGTGGTTTGCGAGTGCATGGAGCTGAGTGAATGGAGGAAAGAACAGTATGGTGTGAAAGAGTTTGATGAAGAGTGGTTAATTAGAGTTGTTAGGAATGAATGTTTTACTACGATTAAGAGATTGGGGCGATTCCTGAGGACAGAGATGGAACATAGAAGTAGATTTTTGGATTAGGGAAGTAACAAAGAAATGTTGAAAACGGTTATTAGAGAAGAGAAAGATTAAGGAGGAGCTTCTCTCTTTTGTGTTGTTTTGTTTTGTGCGTTTTATTCTAGTATGTGATACTTTTCGTGATTTTTTGTTGCCATGGCCCTCGGGCTGCTTAGCAATTAATAAATATATCTATTTATCTATCTATTAGTTTTTTTGTCTTCACATAGGATGTTGTGAGCCCTCTCATAAAATGGCTGTGCAGTTCCCAGAACTCTCTAACGATTCATAGTAGGATTCAGGTCTAATTGTTGAGATCCCAAAACGAAAGTGGAGGGATACCTACGACTTCGTTTACGCTGTTCGTCTGTCCGTCTGCCTGTAAGCACGATTACTCTCGAAGGGAATGAGATATTTTGTTCATACTTGGAGCGTGTTCCACCCTACTTACCATAGTTACTACGCATGACGTCACGAATTCTGGCTTATTGCCGTCAAGGCTGGAACGATTTTTCTATTTTCTAGCAGGATATCATGCCACGGGCAAATCTGACCAATCACGTTCCAGAGATGCGTAGCTACTACACTTACTACGCTCCCGCGCGCGGTAAGCAAATAGTAACTGTTACTACTGTTAGTTACTATTTCGAGAAGGTTGGAACGGTCAGCGTACTAACTTTTCGTGAGGATGGAACGGAAATAGTGAACAATAGTAACTATTGTTAGAAGTGTGGAACACGCTCTTGGTGTGAAGTTTCTTTGGGTCAAAGGAAAGGTCAAGTTCGTAGATAGTCTTCGCATAGCTGTATATTTAGGGATGGGGGTTCAAATCAAGGGGCCAACAAAATATTTATAAAAGCTAATGAGATAGTCAATTTAAGGGTAAGCATAAATATTTTATCAACGGACAAATGGTTCGTCCGGAATACGGCCAAACCGGATTATTTGTTAAAGTAAAGGTTTTACTTGAAGTTGATTAGAGGCTTGATACAGGGGTAAGGAGAAAAGCTAAATCCGCCTGGAATCCGGCCAAAACCCCAGTTTTTGGCATTTGTTGAAAGTTAAAGTTCTATCTAAAGATTCGAGGTCCGATGTGGGGGAGAAAATTTCCGAGTCCAGCGAGGGGTCGGTAAATAAGATATTTCAAGTCCACCATTTCCTTCCTCGTTTTAGTAATTTCAAGGTACTAAAACGAGGAAGGAAATGGTGGACTTGACGTATCTTAGTTGCCGACCCCTCGCTGGACTCGGGATTAGTTGCCTACCGTCAGAACTAGAAATGAAGAATTACAATTTCGGCAGTTGCCGACCCCTCACTGATCTTAATGACTACACCGGTCAGGATACTAAAACGAGGAAGGGATGGTGAACTTTGAGTTGACGGAGCCAGATGGTTTTGGGGCTCTGTGGTGGGAGTGGAGGGGGTTTCCTGGAATTCTGGTAGTCGCGAGTTAGAATAGTTCCAGATTTACAATGAAACTTTGTAGACATATTAGCGACCCGACTTAATTGACTTAAGAACCTGACACAACAAATCCCCGGAAACTTCCGTTCCTAGATCCGAGTATTTTTGGGGGAGCAAGGGAAGAGAAATATGGATATTGAATCCATAAATTGCGAACGAGTGGTCTGATTCGAGTGAAACTTAATGGGTGATAAGAATCGATGGCGTCGACATGTAAAACATGCGTTCGAACTGTATGCTACCACGGTTGGGGGAATTGGGGGGGGGGGGGGGGTTTGACATGCACAAAAACCAGACAGGACCGAATAAGATGCAAGTTCGACAGTGCCGAGTTTATGCGGCCTAGATATATTTGGCGTCCGGGCCAGATGCACAGGGGTCAAACGAGTGTATCAGTTTAAATGCAACATGGAACGTAGAGAGAGCATATAACCTAGATGACACATTTTGGGCATATAACCTAGATGACACATTTTGGGCCAGAACCGGATCCTACAAAGCTGGTGGGGGGGGGGTACCGGAATTTTCCAAAAATGCTAAGATTCGAGTGAAACTTGACAGATGGTATAAAAGAAGATGCTTTAGATGATCCATTTTTTAGTCCGAACCAGATTCGGCCACGGTAGGGGGAGAAGGAGGGAGTACCGGAAATCGTGTAGCACGTCTAGGGATCAAACGAGTCAGTCATGTGCACAAGACAAGTATCATTCAAATCCGATCACCCGTTCAAAAGTTACACCACTAGATTCCGGACTCCCCATCCATCCACTCCCCCCACGATAGTCGGATCGAGTAAACGGCTGTTCTCAAGTCAATCTGTTCGGATCCCTGAAATACCTGCCAAGTTTCATCGCCCTAGCATATCAGGAAGTATGCCGAACTCGCAGGATCGCTAGAAATCTGGACCCCCCTCCCCACAACTCCCACAGTGCCCGGATCCGGTCCGGTTATGTCAATGACGTATCTAGAACTTGTGCTTGTTCTTCCCACCAAGTTTCAGCCCGATCCATCCATTCTAAGCGTTTCTCAAGATTTCCGGTTCCCTCCTCCAACTCCTCCTAGTATCATCGAATCCGGTCTGGATTTAAAGTGGGACGTCTGAGACACAAGGTCATCCTAAATATCAACTTTCATCAAGATCCGATCACTCGTTCGCAAGTTAAAAATACCTTAAATTTTGGCTTCCCCCTTCCTTCAACCCCCCCCCCCCCCAGATGGTCGGATCGGGGAACTGACTATTTCCTATTTAATCTGGTCGTCCCTGGCATGCCTGCCAATTTTCATCGTCCCAGCACATCGGGAAGCACCGAACTCGCGGGATCACTAGAAATTCGGACTTCTCCCCCCAAAAAAAAACTCCCTCAAAGTGAGTACGGACATCGTCAGGTCTTATATTAGCTGCGTAAAAGTAGATACCATGGTCTCTAATACCACAGTCTAAAGTCGTTTTTGCAGTTATCGTGGTATCTAACGGTCCGACCGTGGTAACTAACCGTCGTATCTGAAAAAGTCATCTCACTTTCATCAATTTTTGTCAAACTGGTGGGAAAGAAGTTTGGCACTTAGTGATGTGACTGAATATCAGTTTTTCTTTTGGGATGACTTTAGAAAGCGCAATTTCGGCAATTGTCGTTTGATAACTGCAAAAACGACTAATTTCAAATCCAGTTATCGTGGTAACAGATACCATAGTATCTGCAAAATCGCAACTACTGTCATAGTAATACACATGATGACTATCTCTCCCTTCCGATGCAGAATCTCCGGGTACCTGCGGAAGAATGGAAGAAACGGTGTCACAGCTGCGCTGACTCGGGATTTGAGTCATTGAGTTCTAGTTGTTACGGACACGTTTGCTCCTTCTTCCTGAGAATCACTGGCGTGTTTTGGACTTAGTCATATAGAGTATTATGGCACACTTTAAAGTATTGATTATAAAGAGAAGCAACATGGCACTTGTTACGAGTAGGCGGTGCAAGTAAGTAGATCAAAACGTCTCAAAATATCGCCGTCAACTCCCTAGGTTCGGACCTAGAAATTGAATGTCTAGTTGTATCCTAATATGGCATCTAGGCCATGACCTAACCTATTTTCCAAGTTTCATTCAAATCTCTCCACCCGTTTGACCCCTATTCGAGCCTTACATATTTCCAGAACTTTGTTCCGAACTCCACTACTGTGTCTGTATACGACTAGGGCCTAATAAGCTTTACATCTCAGACATCTCCTCTTCTCTTCCATCAAGTTTGGTTCGACTCGGAGCATATCTTCAAATTTCAGATTCCCGCTTCATCCTCCTCATGCCAGGGTTAGATCCAATATAAGCTCGGTACTGTCCAACTTGCATTTGGTTTTTGTGCATGTCAAAAAGTTCCTCAAACCCCTCAAACTCCCTCAACCATGGCTGCATGTGGTTTGGACACATATTTTGCATATCTAGGTCACCAGTTATTATCGTCCATAAAGTTTCGGTCGAATCGGACCACCCGTTCGCAACCTACTGAAGTCAGTAATTTCTGGAAGCTCGCCTTGCCTCAACTCCCCCAGGTTGAACCCAGGAACTGAAGTTTTCCTAGAGCATTGGGTCGGATCACTCGTATGCCTGCCAAGTGCCACGAACGTATTTAGGGCTTGTGATTGCTTTCCCAACCAAATTCCTTCCCGATCCGTCGACTCTCAACGTTTCACGAGATTTCCGGTGCTTCCCCACCCCCAAGACGTATCGGATCCGGCCCAGAACTGAAACAGAACATCTGAGATGACAGCTATTTATAGTTGCGAAGTTTCACCCAAACCCGATAACCAATTTTACTAAAAGGAGGAAAGGTGAACTTTAACAAATGGAAGTTGCCGACCCCTCACGGGATACTAAACAGAGGAAAGGCTTGCCAGTTTTTCGAATTCTCGATTCTTGGTCATTCTTTCCTCGTTTTAGTTTGCCCTTCCTGGTTTTAGTATTCTTTCCTGCTTTTCTCTTGCCTTTCCTTTCCTGCTTTTAGTCGATCCCAATTTAAAACTCGCACTATATTCCAGATTCCCCGTAAATAAATCGTCCTAGTACATCAGGAATTACTGAACTCGTTAATCGACAGAATTCTTGACCCCCCCCCCCTCCAACTCCCCCACCGAGTTTCATCCCGATCTCTCGACTGTAAGCGTTACCCAAGATTTCCGGTTCCTCCCTCTAGCTCCCCCTAAAGTCACAGGATCCAGTTGGGAACGTCGTCTGAGACATGAGGTCTTTCCAAATATCAAGTTTCATCATGATCCGATCACCCGTTCGAAAGTTATACATAACTCAAGCATTTCCGACACGAGTATTGTTTCAGCCTAATCTGCTGCAAACACATTTTCGACAGATTCGACATCCAACTTTGGATCCCGACGGCAAGGTTTCGGATTGTGTGCTCGGTACATATAACGATCAATCCTTTCCCTTCAAAGTTTACGCAAGCAGGACCTCAGAAATTTCCCAGTTCCGTTCTGATGTTTACAGGGCATGAGGCAGTTCCCGACTAGGCCAATTACGGAGAATTCCCACGATTTATAGAGAAGCCTTTGAGACTTGGCAGGGACATCTTAGGATGAAATTTCTAGTGGTGATTATTCGTCATTTCGCCTGACTTCCAAGCTTAGTGAATGCTAGCTACGACAAAGGGACCATTCCGAGCAAAACAACAACGTAGAAGAAAGCGAGGAGACATGCTAGAGGTCAGAGCTGTTCCAGAGACAAGCATGTCCGAGTCCGAAACCGGAGTGACGGTCACGAATCAAGACGAGTCCAAGTCTTGGACAAAATCGAGACGAGAGAAGAACCGACTCCGTGAAAAAGGCGTCTCGACAGCAAGTCACGTGCCGAGTCCTCACAAGTTTTCCTTTTCTCCTTAAGTAATGAAGTATAATATTTATGCAAATTTACAGACATGTCATCAATATCTCAAAATATCCCCATCACTTTAATTGGTCGCTAAAGATGTCCATTTTATTTTAAATTTGCCGGGTCAAGATGTTTACTTGGACCCGTGACTCAACCGGATTTCGAGACGATACGAGTCCGAGTCCTGATGGATAAGCGACGAGCCCGAGACGAGTCCGAATCCGTGATAAGCGTCTCAAGACGGTCGATGATAAGCGTCTCGGAACGTAGCGTGAGTCATGAGCTCTTTGCAAATATCAAGTTTCATTAAGATCTGATCACCCGTTCGAAAATTATACACACCTCACGTTTCCGCATTCCCCCTCCGTCCACCCCCCCCCCCCCCCCGATGGTCGAGTTGGTAAAGTGACTTTTTCAAAGTTAATCTGGTCGGGTCATACTAGCGGTCAGATGTTTTCCCGAGACCAGCATAAACCAGCATTTCCGAGTCCGAAACTGAAGTGACGGTCATGAATCAAGACGAGTCCGAGTCTTGGACAAAATCCTTTGAGAGGAGAGAAGTCCGTGAAAAAGGCGTCTCGAGGCCGAGTCACGCCCCGAGTCCTAACAAGTTTTCCTTTTCTCCTCAAGTAATGAAGTATAATATTTATGTAAATTTACAGAAATGTCATCAATACCTCACAATATCATCGCTTTAATTGGTCGCTAGAGATGTCCGTTTTACTTTAAATTTGCCGGGCCGAGATGTTTACTTGGACCGGTGACTGATGCAGTCCTGATCGATAAGCGACGAGACCGAGACGAGTCCAATTCCGTGAAAAACGCGTCTTGAGACGATCTACGAAACGGAAACAGTCCAGAGTCCGAGTCCACCAGGTCTGCTGGAGGTGTTCAAAATATCAACCCAAACCGCCTTCCTCTCTCATCACAAATGAGGGTGTCGAGTAAATTGTATCGGAATTCCATACAGTCGTGAAGTACTTAGTGATGTCGGGTGATTTAGGACCCAACATAGGATTTGATTTGCCCCTAGGTCGTTTTATAAACGCAAACGCAAACGCGACCGGCGCCTCGCTGGCTGATCGGCTCTATAGATACGTATATATGTAAATTAAAAATATATATTCGCCGATAGGAATAACTACAATTTTTCGTTTTCTGAGGTAAAATAGATCAAACGGGTGTGACATCGGCGTCACGTCACGCTTGAATGGAATTACGAGACAAATTAGTTTAGACCCAAATGAGCGTGCTGACCAGGAGTTACTCTCAAAAACTACTGCAGAAATTTTCTCAACTCTGCGTAAAACAGGAACTATTTTCCAAAAGGTAAGCTTTGTCAGTCAGAAGGCAAGTGTCACTTCTCCAGAACCCACATCCGAGTCTTCTATGAAGCATGAATGGGAACTTGGTCAGCAGTTTGTGTCTGAAGCCTCGCTGCAGTCCAGTTACAAAAAAAAACAAGGTCAAAAGAAATCAGCGATTAATGAGCGAATTGCTTCCCATGGAAAGGCTCACAGAAATAGGGTCCTACCGCATTCCAAAAACTTTAAATGACCAGTCGTACCTGTATACTAATCAAGTTTTCAGTTCATCCCTATTCCTGATATCTTACATTTTTGACGGTGTAATTTAATCTCCATGTTGGCACTATACCGTTCTTTACAATTTCCTTAGTCGTGTTCTTTTCGAGGCGAATCAGGCACCCGATTAGTATTTTAGGGAAGATTATTGGTCAGAAAGACCGGGTATGTCAATTTTGCCGGGTTACCGTATGAGCCAAGAGCCCGAGAGATGCTTAAAACAGCCAAAGCACAATGAAATTTGTTCAATCCAGAACCGAGATTTAAAGTATACTAGGTATTCCAGACTCTCTCCGATGGCTATCGTGATTTCTGTACTTTTATGAATGGGAACTTGGTCAGCAGTTTGTGTCTGAAGCCTCGCTGCAGTCCAGTTACAAAAAAAAACAAGGTCAAAAGAAATCAGCGATTAATGAGCGAATTGCTTCCCATGGAAAGGCTCACAGAAATAGGGTCCTACCGCATTCCAAAAACTTTAAATGACCAGTCGTACCTGTATACTAATCAAGTTTTCAGTTCATCCCTATTCCTGATATCTTACATTTTTGACGGTGTAATTTAATCTCCATGTTGGCACTATACCGTTCTTTACAATTTCCTTAGTCGTGTTCTTTTCGAGGCGAATCAGGCACCCGATTAGTATTTTAGGGAAGATTATTGGTCAGAAAGACCGGGTATGTCAATTTTGCCGGGTTACCGTATGAGCCAAGAGCCCGAGAGATGCTTAAAACAGCCAAAGCACAATGAAATTTGTTCAATCCAGAACCGAGATTTAAAGTATACTAGGTATTCCAGACTCTCTCCGATGGCTATCGTGATTTCTGTACTTTTATGAATGGGAACTTGGTCAGCAGTTTGTGTCTGAAGCCTCGCTGCAGTCCAGTTACAAAAAAAAACAAGGTCAAAAGAAATCAGCGATTAATGAGCGAATTGCTTCCCATGGAAAGGCTCACAGAAATAGGGTCCTACCGCATTCCAAAAACTTTAAATGACCAGTCGTACCTGTATACTAATCAAGTTTTCAGTTCATCCCTATTCCTGATATCTTACATTTTTGACGGTGTAATTTAATCTCCATGTTGGCACTATACCGTTCTTTACAATTTCCTTAGTCGTGTTCTTTTCGAGGCGAATCAGGCACCCGATTAGTATTTTAGGGAAGATTATTGGTCAGAAAGACCGGGTATGTCAATTTTGCCGGGTTACCGTATGAGCCAAGAGCCCGAGAGATGCTTAAAACAGCCAAAGCACAATGAAATTTGTTCAATCCAGAACCGAGATTTAAAGTATACTTTAAATCTTAGGTTAGAGACTATAGTCAACTAACTGAAAACGACGGAGCAGAAATGCTACACGGTGCAATACGACCTTCAAAGGTTCACTGAAGTGCTTATCGTTCCAATTTCACACCACGGCTATACATTTGCTGCATTCCAGTTCAAATTTCAGAAGTCTCGCACTCCACTGTGAAACTGCACTACCTGTTACGCGCAATCTTGGCCAACATCGCCAAGAAACCTTGTTGGGATCCCAAAACGTAAGTGGAGGGATACCTATGACATTGCAAAAGTTGTCCGTCTGTCCGTCCGTCCGTCCGTCCGTCTGTCCGTCCGTCTGTAAGCACGATAACTCTCGAAGGGAATGAGATATTTTGATGAAACTTTTTGTGAGGGTTCGTTGGGTCGTCGGACCAGTCAAGTTCGTAGATGGGCTTTGTAGCTCTACGTTTAGGGGTGGGGGAGGGGATTCAAATTAAGGGACAAACAAAATATTTTGAAACAGCTAATGTGATAGTCGATTATGGGGTAAGAAGACATGCTGAACACGATGGTGAATACCATTTTGTCATCGGACAAGTAGTTCGCCCGGAATCCGGCCAAAACCGGAAAGTTTGTTGAAAGTAAAAGTTTTATTTGAAGTTGATTAGATGTTCGATTTAGGGGTAGGAAGACATGTTTCTCGACGGACAAGCATTTCGCCCGGAATCCGGCCCAAACCGGAAAGTTTGTTGAAAGTAAAAGTTTATTTGAAGTTGATTAGATGTTCGATTTAGGGGTAGGAAGACATGCTGAAGACGATGGTGAAAATTATTTTCTTGACGGACAAGTATTTCGCCCGGAATCCGGCCCAAACCGGAAAGTTTGTTGAAAGTAAAAGTTTTATTTGAAATTGATTAGATGTTCGACTTAGGGGTAGGAAGACATGCTGAAGACGATGGTGAAAACTATTTTCTCGACAGACAAGTATTTTGCCCGGAATCCGGCCCAAACCGGAAAGTTTGTTGAAAGTAAAAGTTTTATTTGAAGTTGATTAAATGTTCGATTTAGAGATAGGAAGACATGCTGAAGACGATGGTGAAAACTATTTTCTCGATGGACAAGTATTTCGACCGGAATCCGGCCCAAACCGGAAAGTTTGTCAAAATTAAAAGTTTTATTTGGAGTTGATTAGATGTTCGATTTAGGGCAAGAAGACATGCTGAACACTTATGTGAAAACAAGTTTCTACCCGGACATGTAGTTCGTCCGGAATCCGGCCAAAACCGGAAAACTGTTGGAAGTCAAAGTTTTATTCCTAGTTGATTAGATAAGCGATTTAGGAGTAAGAAGAGATGCTGAGTCCCTGTATGACAATCGTATTTTACCCGGACATATAGTTCGACCAGAATCCGGCTGGAATCGGAAAATTTGTTATAAGCTAAATTTCTATTTGAAGTTGATTACATGTTCATTACTGGGGAAAGAAGATACCCTGATTTCGTCTTTGAGCTTTCTTTTTTCGCCGGACAAGTAGTTCTGGAGTTCGGCCGGAACCGGGAAATTGGCAGAAGTGGCAGGAAGTTTTCGTCAAAACAGATATGACTTATAGGGGTAAACACACATGCTGAATCCAAATCTGAACTTGGTTTTCTCAGGTGATTAGCTATTTGGCCTTAATCTGTTTCTGAATTTTAATTGTAAAAATGTTCAAGGAGTCTGGCGAAGACTGGATCTGGCTAAGACAAGACCCAGTTGTCTGGATCAGATATTGAATTTTTGGGATCCCATCGAAACCTTTGGTCTTGTCTCTGATTGGTTATATTGTAGACTTCACCTCCGTCTGAGACAATTACAAATGACGCGATAGGCGGTGCTTAATTCTGAGAAGATGCCCCAATGAAATTATATCAGGTTTCAGTTCTGCTTTGACACGGAGGCCCCGTTTTCGATAACACTACTTCTGTGAATGAAGGAGAATGTCAAAGAGTTTCGGTGTAAGGTCCAGTCACAATCTCTTCCGGATAAAATACTACGTCAAAAGGAAACGGTATTCCAAACAAAAGTTCCCTAAAATAGGACCTCTCCATACTTTCAAGAGCTGGGGAAAGTTACCTCGTACAGACGGCCCTCAAAATCCCTCTTATAATTTCTCTACTTTTGTGAATGGGAAGTTGGGACCATGTCAAGCATTGGTTGGAAGGTTGCCAGAAGTCTCTCAGTCTCTGTTTGAAGATTTATTATCAGTATTTTCTGTTTTCAAAATCAAGGGGGAAAAGAAGGACCATTTATCCCCGAGTGGACTTGTCGATATATGTCTGGCCCTAAGTATACTTTGCGGATAGGAGCCCTTAATCGTTTAGTGGAAGGCGGTCTTCCTTGCTGGAAGTGAGTCCTTGGGAAGAGAAATTAATTTCTGTTTGAGGAGAGTTTTTTCTAGGTTCCGAAGGACCTCCCTTAATTATTCTGCCATGTATATTCATTAGCTCCCATAATGAACCGTCAGAATCCCCGTACTTGTACCCATTGTTACATTTTGTACGCATAATTTCTTAGCGCTTTTCCGGATAAGCCAAGTTTGCTAGTCAAAACTTCGCCGACAGATTCAAGGTTCCCCGGCAACTCTTCTAAGAATTAGGGATGAGAAGCTTAAAGGACACCTGAACAATGAAACCATACTTGAACACACCATGGAGAATACATTTACAGACATGGACACGGAGAGCATTCTTCTCCTGAGCGTGACGTTTTCAAAATAGGGATGATTGTTTCTGGAGGTTTGCACATGCAGACTCCAAGACAAAAAGCAATTCATTCAAATCTTGTACAGCGCTGGCCGGATCGTATTGGAATTTCTTCTAGATATACGTTTGGGCTTATCTGGTTAAAAAATATTCCAGAAGAAGGGTTGATTGGAGACATTTGTTCATTTCTAAAATTGCTCGGTACTGAAATAAGGACAGATGCAAAATGGAGCAAAATCATAGCCTGGAAACGGTATTTCGTATTTGTATTGGGTTTTCTGCAGGCAATGTTAACGGACGTCATACAGATAGGGATGATACTTGTTACTCTTCATTCAGGTGTCCTTTAAAGATTTTTTTTTTTTTTTTTACCACGGCAGTCACATTTTAAATATATTACGTCGACAGAGTGACAGGGTAGCTGTTTTGAAACAAGACCAAAGGTGTCGATGGGATCCCAAAAATCTAATATTTGATTCAGACAATCGAGTCTTGTCTTCGCCAGATCCAGTCTTGGACAGGCTAATCATCAGAGAAAACCAATTTCAGATATACCTCTATAAGCCATATCTATTTTGACTATACTGACCGAGAGTTCCTGCCGATTTCCGAGCGAAGAACTAGTCCAGCAAAAAAAAAATACAGAAACAAAACCAGCGTATCTCCTTATCCCTATAAAGAACATCTAATCAACTTTGAATAAGAGTTTGACGGGTTCCGGGCGAACTAGTTGTCCGGCGAGAAAATGATTTTCACCATCGTGTTCGGCATGTCTTTTTACCCATAAATCAAACATTTAATCAAAACTAACATTTAATAAACTATTACTTTTAACCAACTTTCCGGTTTTCGCCGGATTCCGGGCGAACTACATGTCCGGGTAGAAAATTGTTTTCAAATAAGTGTTCAGCATGTCTTCTTGCCCTAAATCGAATATCTAATCAACTCGAAATACAGCTTTTAATTTTAACAAACTTTCCGGTTTCGGCCGGATTCCGGGCGAACTACTTGTCCGTCGAGAAAATGGTTTTCACCATCGTCTTCAGCATGTCTTCCTACCCCTAAATCGAACATCTAATCAACTTCAAATAGAACTTTTACTTTTAACAAACTTTCCGGTTTTGGCCGGATTCCGGGCGAACTAATCGTCCGATGACAAAATGGTTTTCACCATCGTGCTCAGCATGTCTTCTTACCCCATAATCGACTATCACATTAGCTGTTTCAACATATTTTGTTTGCCCCTTAATTTGAACCCCCTCCCCACCCCTAAATGTAGGGCTAGAAAGCCCATCTACGAACTCGACTGGTCCAACGACCCAACGAATCCTCACACCAAGTTTCATCAAAATATCTCACTCCCTTCGAGAGTTATCGTCCTTACAGACGGACGGACGGACGGACAGACGGACAACTTTTGCGATGTCATAGGTATCCCTCCACTTACGTTTTGGGATCCCAAAAACATATTTGTGGATCATTTTATCGTGAAAAAATCACTTCTTGTAATAGTTGTGCTTTATCATATCCGGGGAATCACTTTCCACAATCCGCAGCGAAAACTCACGAAGTTGACATTTCCTGAATGAAGGGATTACAAATCTTGAGCGAATTAGGATTCACTGATAAACCCATCAAAATATGCCATGCTCCTCAATTTATTCTTCTCTCTTTTTGCAGAAGAAGATATGGCCAATCTCTCCCGCCTTGTGCTTGGCATATCCATATTCTTCATATGCGTGATCTGTATTATCACTGGCCAAGTCATCGCCGCCAGACGCAAAGTCCTTGCTCGCGATCCAGACGAGCCGTCAGAACTCGTTACTGTCGCCGTGACGCCGTCCTCAGCGACTATGAATGCTCCGCCCCCAAGTTACAGTGACGTCATGTGCCCGCCTCCCGCCTACGACACAATAGTAGGCGTGGATAATCTACTCAAGGTGGCTGGGAATGGCGGTGGTTTGGACAAAAACGAGGCGTCCATTAGTGCAGAAAGCGGGGAGGTGGTGAATAGATGAGAAATTGGCGGTACGACTTTAGAGGATATTTAATCAGTAGAGCGGGATGAACCAATATCTGGTTCATTGGTGACTTGCGCCCGCCCCGTACGAGAACCAAATTGCTGACCTTCTGAAGTCGTTTTTGGAGGAGGGCACCTGCTAAATTGTCTGCTGAGAATCAACTGTTCGTAGCGCAGCCTCAGGTCCAGGCTAGAAAGGATATGTTAAGCACCTTGCCGGCACCACTGGGTGGTGTGATTTAAAGTGTATCGTTATAAATCGTGTGTGTGTTCGGCGGGGGGGGGGGGGGGCTGGGCTGACAACCAGGTCCATCGATGTATGAAAAGTGATATAAATTACTGAATGAATCCACGAAGGAAATTAAATTAGGCCTCGAATAGTTGAGGGTTGCCAGAAGAGACAGTAGTCTACATGACGAAACGAACATGGAATCCTGGCATTTTGACGAAAAATCTAATCAGTATTGGCAGCAACATACCCCATTGAAAAATAAAGATCCTATAAGCTAAATTGCCTGCTGCGGTTTTTTTAGGTCGAATGTTGTAGCCTACTTAAATAGAGCTTAAATAGTTGCTGGTTGCTCCAAGTTCCACTAGTACCGAATGAAACGAAAAAACACAAGCCTGCTAGTTTGAAAATGTTTTTAATCAGTACTTTCATCAGTAGCAACGTACTACATGCGAACAAAAAATCTGTCAGCTAAGCCATTGACTGTTGCGGAACTTGGAATTATACATTCGATTAAACTCCAGTACCGGAAGCTTTTGGGCGTTTGAACTCTTATCACACATGAATCGATCTAACGTGTCCTGACCTCAACAGGAGACCATCAACTCCTATTAAGTTTCGTAAGTTCTGCGGAAAGACGATCAACATAGGATGGTCGCGGTGATAAGTTCCAACCGGAAAGTTAAGATTCCGGCCGGCCGAGAAAACTTGATTGTCCGTCCGCATCGTAACAGCAAGACAGCGCGATATTTGAATGTATAATAACATCGCAATAGACACACGCCTTGTTGCAATGCACCTGCGGCTGGTATGGCAAAGTCCAAGTCCGATCTGTGGTTGAATCCAAGTTCACTGTGTCCATGAATCAGCTTTCCTAGACGCGGTTGGATCAGCTGCTTCACGCTGAAGTTCTCCAAGACCTTCGCGAATGGCACTATGTCTGCTACGGGTGGGGCTAGTTGTGTATCGGGGCAGTAAATTAAATAGAAGGAATTGTTGTCGCAATGAGGCAAGTAGCATGTTAATCTTTTTGGATCGGACTTAGTAAAAACAAAAGACAACTCCACTGTACGGGAACCGTTAAAGTAGGCTAAACATCTCACCTGACAGGTGACATACGAATGAATTAATAGTTTAATAGCCATTTTGGCGTACATGGCGTATAACACAGTACACTTCAGATCACTCAATGCGTTCGTTTATTTAGCCAAAGTACACCTTAAAAATTGGCAAATATTAATTATGTGATTCCTTGAATCTAAAAATTAAAATAATTTAACGAAGAGAGAATCCTAAACAAGATTTTTTGTATAATAGTTGTGTCTTTCACTGCCCATACTCAAGCGTTCCATGCATAAGGCTCCACTTCATTTGAGCCGGTGCGTGACGAAGTCAAGCCTATCGCATGGAACGCTCGACTCCACGCAGTGAAAAGTCATAACTACTGTACCGAAGCAAAACTTTACCGTCGTATTATTTTAATTTCTAGGCTCAGTGAATCAGAAATGCAACCTGTCTGGTGCCAGTAGGTGCTTTAAGGAACCGGTGGTCCGTGATTTAATGACTTGCAGCGGTGTTTATTATTGTCATGTCGGGACTGAGTCGGTATAGCAGCGATGGCATTAAAGCGCACGATTACTTTTTGCAAAACGGTTGTTCTGCAACCCTTTTGACAGGTTGTAAGTGATCATTGTTGAAGGATCTGTCTTACCTATAATACTAACGTAACCTACTTCCATAATCATTCCATATATTTCTGAACCCAAAGACCCCACTTTCGTACGGTACATCCTTCGATGTGTATCACGCTGTCGACGGCTGTCTACGAAAACTTTTTCCATCAGAAAAACCGGTTATGTAAATTGTTTCCCTGTCCTCGCTGTAAGTCAACGGGTCTCGGAAAAGGCTTAAAACAGCCAAAACCAAGGGTTATTTGTTGAAAGCACAGCCTGTTTTCAAAGTATTCAAAAATTATAAAATAGTGTAAGTGGAGTAGTAAACAGTGTGAGGGGTCCTTTAAGCTAGGAATGTTGTTTTTGTTTCGTTCGCGCTGTACGTATACGAGTTTATTAGAGGGAGACAGCCTGTATTTGATTTGAGTCAAAGTGCCTTTGATGGTTAGGTTTCCAACGTTTTTAGTTTACGAGCTAGAACCACAATCCTGTGCAATACCATGTGTTTTTGTTAGCCAGAGATTCACTATTTTATTAAATCATGGAAATCAACAATCAAACGTGCCAGGACCCGTAAGGAGCGTAAGAGACCTGGAGCCCTGTTCTAATCTACCTCTGTTAGCACTTCATGCAGTGGATTCGAACCCGACCTTAGCAAAGTTAAAATAATATACGTAGGCTATAGTTAAAAATCAGAGGTAACGAAAAGCACTGCTATCTAAGGTAATCGGATACTGTGATAGATCACTGAGGATGGTTGGTGCTGGTGATCAAAAAGTTGGATTGCCCAAGCCCTCTGAAAAAAAAAAATGTGAAACTGAAACTGGAAGGATATAGACTAGAAGTTTGAGCGGACTCGGAAGATCGACGGTTTGGAATCCGAGTCCAAATCTAATTCAGCATGACAAGCAGAAGATTCGAACCCGAACTCGAATCCTGCCAAAGGGACGAATCCTGGATTCAAATCCGAATCCGGATTGAGATTCGATCATCTCTGCTCTAAGCAAACAAGATTTCTGGTTCCCCTCTCCGACTCCTCGCCCCTCTCAACATTTATCGGGGTCGGTCCGGACTTGAAATGGGACATCCGAGACCTTTCCAGATATCAAGTTTCATTAAAATCCGATCACCCCGTTCGAAAGTTATGCATGCCACTAAATTCCGGATTCTACCGCCTCCCCCCCCTCCCGCCCACGATTTTCGGATCGGGCAAGTGACTATTTCCATGTCCATCTGGTCGGGCCCTGATATGCCTACCAAGTTTCATTGTCCAAGCACATCTGGAAGTACACTCACTCGCAATCGTGGGACCGACGGAATTTTGATCGGTATATGGCTCTTGGCCGAAAAGCAACTGCCACAAAAACCGAATATTTTAAAGAAAAAACAGATCACTTTACTGAAAAATCTGAATTTTGGCAGCTAGATTCATATGGCAGCTAAGTTCCTATCTAGGTTCGATCACCTTTGGACGATCCAAGTGGTACCCGCGCATGTTAAACGATTTCCGGACCTCCCTCTCCACCCCCACCATTACCAAAATCTGATGTGATTGGGAAGATTAAATGTCGCATTTAGGAAATTTGCTTTTATCATTCACCGAAGTAATTGCAGACAATTTAAAGTACGCCGCTTACAAATTCCTAAATCGAGGTCGTATTTGGTCGGAATACACGATCTGTAGGCGTATTCTCGCCGTTCCCCGAGGACTCCACTTGAGGAGTCTCCGCGTTTTTGTTTGTCCCGGGGACTCACTCCCCGTATTCTCGCGAGTTCCCACGGACGGGGAATGCTCCGATTATCATCACCATCATAAAAAGGACTCCCTTTCAGATTCAGAGGGAATCAATTTTTGCTGTTGTTGGTGCAATGAAAAATTAATTGAATACAATCAGAATAAACAAAATAAAAAATAAAAGTGGATCCAGACTAATTTCGTCAACTGTATATTTTTTCTCGAACAAAATCCATTTTGGAAGCATTACCCGTGTTCTCGCTGTTTCTATACGCGGAGTCCGCGTTGAGTGACTCCCTCTATTCTCGTCGTTGCCTTCGATTCCCCAAGGGGTCCTCGGGGAACGGCGAGAATACGCCTTATATCGTGTCCAAGATTCATCCCAGTCCCTATATTCCTTTGCAACGCATGCTCCGAAATTGTTCGCCCTGTGGTCGGTTGCGGTTCGAACGTATAATCGGAACATCTCTTCCTTCGAATCGGGTCAAGCGGGTCACAAGTTTCCGTATTCCCGCTCCCTCTACCTCCCACACAAATAACTGGATATAATCGGGAAAATTAGGGGTTTTGCTGAGCATTCAGGTAGTTTTCTTCATAAGCCCGTCAAGTGTCATCGTCTTAGCTTTACGTGGAGTGGAAGGTACCCAAAAGTGAAACAGACGGACCACCATAACGATCGCTATATGGCCCTTGAGCCAACGACTGCAAGTACAGTACCATAAAAATGCTGACGGTTTATGGTGGAAAAATGTGTTTGAAAATTGAAATGGTTAAAATGGTTAAAAAATGTGTTGGAAAATTGAAAAGTAAGAAAAACTTCTAAATATAGAGCAGCACCAGAGCAGCACCGATAAATCAGGTCCGCGCCGCCGCCGACCAAAATTGTCTCCGGCACCGACGAGTTTTGATTCGGCGCGGCTACCTCTCCGTTCGCACTGTATACTCTATGTCGTTTACCAGGTGTACAAAACGGCGGTTGTTTTAAAGTTGTGAAATGTGACTGGTGGGAAACAGTGGGAAATGCGGGAATCTCTGATTTGCGATTCCATAGGTAATCCTTTATTTACTTTGAGATCGCAAATCTCATCTGCTCTTCAGCATTTGAGAAGCTTAAAAATGTTGTTTTACATTTTGAAAAAGGCAAACCTTCCTTTCCCATGCCTCTGTAATGCATGCATGAAACCTCGCTGTGGTTAGCCGCTGGTTGACCGTTAGGAGGATGAAGCAGGAACCGAAAAGCTGCAGATGAAATGGTATGAAACTTCCATGAAATGCGAACCTGCCTTTCCCATGCCTGCATGCCTCTTGGCAAGTAAACAGCCTTCCTTAGAGTTAGAGCCAAGGCTTCTGTGCAGAATATGGAAATGCAATCTGAAACTTGAATTTGACCGAAAAGGGTGAATATTCCTTCTGCTGCCTTCCCACTTTCTGAAAGACTCAATTGATCCATCAGTATAGATAAGTTTCCAGCCAGCAAATAAGCTGCTCTTATAGCTGCTTATAGCCTGCTGCTTATAGATTACAAGGCCAGTTTTCGGCGTACCAAGTAAGTTTTTTTTTTACTCTTCATGGATGTAACCAATCCAGAGTTATATCTATGATCTCTTTCAGACTTCCTTGTGGATGTTCCAGTTTGAATGGTTGTTGTACAGTCATTTCTTGCCAATTAATCCCAATTTTTTCCAACATTGTGGAGGGGTTTACAACCAAAGATTGGCCTGTACAGTTCCAGTTAGTCAAAGCTAACTCTCTTCTCTTATCAATATCTCCTTTAAGGGGGTGGTCCGTAACTCCTTGGATTCTTAGAAAATATCTAGTTGTGGTCGAGATGAATCTATGCTCCAGACACTGTACTCCTGTTTCTTTCAGTAAAGCTGCTATAGGGGTACTTCTGCAAGCTCCATTGATAATTCTTAAACTTTCATGAAGACATGATATGATCATGTGATGACAGTGGTTCTGTTTGTGCCGAATTATCTTATAATCCTTTACACAAAAACTGTGGCTGGAAATAGAATAGAATAGTAATTTAGTCGCTCACTCTTTCACAGTTACAAAATCAAAATTGGTGAGTACTGTCATGCAATTATTTGCCGTCAGGCATGTCACACTTTCTAGTAGGCTAAGAACTGTGCCACTTTTGCTTTTTATCCTGAGAATCTTCTGATATGCTGCCAAAGTTCTTTGGCTGAAGTGTGAGAAAATTTTTCTTCACAAAGTTTTGCCCAAGCCATTGATAGTTCTTCGAATACCATCGTCTTTTTAAATATCGCTTCTGATTTTCTCATCTCAAGTTCTTTCTCAGTATTAAGGCAGTTGGCTCTCCATCTTTTCTTGGCTAACTATTTATTTTTCTTACAATCGTTCAGTAGCTTGTTCCAGTAAGGTACCATTCTTTTACTCTTTCTTCTGAATACTGTTTTAAGGTTAAAAAACATGTGCAAAGTATTGATCACAATCCTCGTGATTTCATTATTCCACTGTCTATGTCTTCTTTATCTTGAGGCAGAGTTGATTTATTTCTATTTGCCATTCCTTCCCCTGTTTGTACATGAAATGCCATTTTGGGACTGACCCGACCAGCCATCAACAGCCACTCTATTCTTATCCAAAACCGTAGAAAAGCTTTGGCTTCCAAGACAACAACATGCTTTCTAACAGAAACATCCAGTGCCATGTGACTGCTTACAATTGTAAGATCAATAGAATCCTTCCCTGACTAGACATGATGGTAAGTTCCAGTGTTTTTTGGGGAACTAAGAACAAACGGAAATAAAGACTGGGCTAGACAATCCACCGATTTACATGCTTCTGGTTCTTTCCTGTGATAAGTATCTAATAAGGGATGATGAAGATTAAAATCTCGAACAACAACCTGATCTTTTGATGAAGACACTAGAGCTATGAATGTGTCCTGATGGAATTTTCTGGTTTGTTACCATAAATACTAGAAACCTGAAGTTCATATTTGACGGTGCAAAAGGGATAAGTCAGCTACATTTTATTAGAGCTTCATTTCGGCCCTTCTTGGCCTGGGTCCTCTTCTGGCTCAAGTCGCTCAAGCTGGAAAACGTCAAATGTGATTGGCAGTCAGCTTGAGCTGAAGGACTGTCTACCTGAAGTTGATTTTATCACTGATAAAATTTTTTACAACCAGTGGTGTCATTTTATAAGCATTTGAAAAATCAATTGTGAACATGCCACACTACTATTTGGCAAAGTATCTAGACCTCCTCCTTTCTGCTTAATCCTATTTCCTGTTTTCTATCCTTCCGAAAAACTTTATAACTTGGGACTGAGAAATCTCTTTTTGACAATAAATGGGTTTCTTGTAGACAAACAATATCTGGATCCTCTTTTTCCAAAAACAGTTTCAGTTCAACAACTGGATTGGACAATCTGCGTGTTTCTGATTGTTTACCTTTTGATGGCTTCTTCTCCTTTGTACGCTTTGTTGAAACATTAGTTCGTGGAGAAAGTAATGCCTCAGCTGCATTCCTCTTAATTCCTTTGAGGACATTTTGTCTGACACTATGCAAAGTGTTGTCGGTATCTGTATCAGAATCATACTCAGTGAACCATGTAGCCTTTGAAGTTGATTTCGGTCTTTAATTTTTCTCAGCAGGGAGGCATCTAGCAAACTCCATTGTTCATCGATATTTTGAGCCATGACTTGATCGAATTTTTCGGATAGTATTTGACTCACCTTTTGTTCATCTAGCTGTTCAGTGTCTCCCTTTGATCGAGCTAAAAACATAGAATAATTTCATCCATTCGGTGGCTCGGGGCCAATATGTGGGGTCTGCAACACCTTCCACATCTGGGTTTGCTCCTACAGTTTTTCGCTGAATGGCCATGCCTCTGGCAGTGATTACAAATCATTTTTGGAGGAATAAGTGTTTTGGCTTGTTTGTATATTCCAAGAACATCATGGACTCAGAGCTCCAACATAAGACAGGACAAAACTGCCTGATGTCCTATTCGACTGACGATCAGTAAAGAAGGACCCAACTTCCTCGATACCTTGATCTTGCAGCTCAGCTTTTAACTCATCTACTGTGAATGTATATCTTTCAAAGAATACAGTTCCATCGCCTCATTCTCAGCATGTACATGTTTAGTAAATGAGCAAAGGGTACCGGAATCAATGCTGATCGGCTGAAATGCCAGGGCACCTCCGGGATGTGCACTTTAGAAAAAACTGCGTCCCTACCATCAACAAACTTAACTCAGACTTCCCACAGTTTAGGGCAGGACGAGTCTTCAACACAGACTTGAAGACTAGAGCTTGGTTAACATCCAGTCTATCATCCGTATTTACCCTTTCAGAAACAAACTCAAATAACCACGTTGAAGAGCCTCCGTCAACATTCATTTTTGGGACAGAACCATAAGCACCAAGATTTGGAACAAAAAAGCCAAGAGAAAAGGAAAACAACTATAGGAACTCCAAAACACCGCGCAAACTCACAAACTGCCAAAATAATACAAATCCCCCCAAAAAACTAATGTGCCTGCGGTATCGTCTTTTCTTCTTCCTAATTCTAAGCTTCTGAAATCCCCGCCTTTTGCATTTGTTTTGTTTCGTATCTACGACTTTTGAGCGCTTTTTCGGCTGAGCCAAGTTTTGCCAGTCTTGTCACGCAAACTTCGCAGAAAATTGCGAGGTCTGCCGTTAAGTCTTCGCACATAAGGATATGGAAAGCCAAGGCCGTATCCAGGGGGGGGGGGGGGGGGGGGGGGGGTTAGGGGGTTGACCCCCCCCCCCCCCGAAACATACAAAAATGGTCATTTTTATAGGCTATTTCCTCTGATCTGTGTCTTTTTTGTCGGACTCGCAGGCAAAAAAAAAACCGAAAGGCAAACCCCCCCCGAAAAAAATTCCTGGATACGGGCCTGTGGGAAGCTTCAAAGTATTGTTTTTCATTTTGGAATACATGGTTTGGCCATCAGGTCTACCTTCTGTTTTGGACTACTTTTATTTTGCTTGATTTTCCCGCTTTTTAACAACGGTATGTTCAGTGTAAACATATTTTGCGGCCAGCTGCCATGTCAAGAAAGCCTGAAGGCTGTATAGAATTGACAAGCGCTAACAAGAAACTCGCTAATGTGTGGAAAGTAATGAGAAATTGTATTTCTGTGCCATCTAATTGTGAAAGATTATATAACTCAGATTCAAACTTCTTACACGCAATCAAATGCCATATGCATGGTCTGCCACATTGCAGACTGGGGTATCCTGAAAATCTAACAAAGCGTGGTAACATGAAACAGAAGAAAAAAGAAGAAGAGACAAATTTAAATATCGTATAAACAGGACATAACAACTGCCCATTTCGACTACATGCCTCCCATTGACAAAATGGGTTAACTGGATCTCTATTCATTGACATTAAAACAATTTAACAAGATGGCTTTTACTGACAGATGTAGTCAATGGTGTATTTGTTCGGTAGAGTCCCTTGAAAATTTTTCAAGAATTAGTTACATATAGTTGTAATCTTTAATAGCACATAGTAGTAACTAGGGAGGAGTGGCTACTAGAAAAAATTGGAAGTACAAATATGGGGGATATCCGTAAGGTGGCTAGATTCCTCCGCGTTGGTTTGTCCCATAGAGAGCGATTTTTGTAGTTTGTTGTGTTTTTTTTTTTGTGTTTTTTTTGTTTTGTTGCAAAAACCCCAAGGGTTTTTGCGTGCAATAAATTAATTAATTCATTAATTCATTCATAGTAGTAACTGTTATCACTGCATGCTATTATTATTTATTTATTTATTCATTTATTTCCCTCAGAACTGAGGAGTAAAAAATAATGTATAAAACAGAACTATGCCCTAACCATCTGGCCCATTCAATGACACATAAATAATATAAATATACACACGATTTCGACCACTAAATTACAATTACTTACGTACTATATGCTAATACAATTATTTACGCACTATTGCTAATACAGCAAGACAGGGTGCTACTGGATAGCCTACTACTGCTAAAGATTTACCTAGTCTGAGGCACATTGAAGAATAGTATTCTGTACTATTACATATCAATACGTGCAAACTTTTCGTACAACTATACAGGCTACAATTTTTTTATTTGGGTAGGCTACCGACCCCATTGACCTAGACCTGACTTTGTTTTGAAACTTGCAGTTCAGATGAAACAGTGTGACCACCAAGCAGTGATCTTTGATTCTGGAGATTCTTTCAAGGTTGTGTCATGGAAGGAGGCCGTTGAGGCTGCTGAGCTCACTTCTGACTTCATAAATTTGAAATGCTGCACGTCAGTGATTAACTTTTTCGATGTGGTGCAGCATCTGCATCTGTGGCCAGTGTTGGTGCTTGGGTAAGATCTTATTTTGTGCGTTCCTTAAGGTTCCCGGAAAATGTCCGGTACCTCTCGACTTTAGTCCCCGAGTCCATGCCAAATTTTACCAACACCAAATTATCGGCATTTTCTCTATTCTTAGCATTTTTTCAGATTTTTTTTTCAGTTTTATTGCTAATTTTAGCAGTTTTTGTCCCAAAGATCCTTAGCGTTTTTTTATGGTACCTGCAGCCTTCGATTCAAGTGCCATATATGTATCGTAATGTTGGTACTTTGCTAGTACGGGAACTTCTACGTCAGCTACAACGACGAAACTCGGCAGGCTTATGAACGACCGGACGCTTAGCGAAACCTTGTTTTCCCGTATCTGATTCTCTGTATGGGGGTGGAGGGAGGGAGAATCCGGAATCTGGTGGACGGTGGACATTGCGAACGGATGATCCCATTTGAATAAAAAATTGATTCGTTGTATTGTAGGTGCAGATGCCTTCAATGTTCCGTTAATAATATGTCGGAAGTTGTGTGTGTGTGTGCGTATGGGGGTTTGAACAAACATAGGAACAAACGGATGAAGGGATTGGGATGCAACTTGGATCGCAAAATGGTCATGGGTCCAACGTATGCTATTTTGCGGACTGATTCCGGCCTCGGTTGGGGAGTGACTACCGGGAAGTACTTCCATTCGAGTGATCTTTGTTGGCTTATAAGAGCAAATCCCTAGGTTTGATATTTAATTGTTCGAATCACAGATGGACACGGTGGGGGAGTTGGAGAGGGGTTCCAAAAATTTCGTAATCCACATAGGGACCAAATGGATGGAGTGATGAAACTGGACGGCACAAAGTCATGTGTCCCGAAAGTTTATGTGTGTGCATTTTGAGGTCTGGACCAATTACGTAGATGGAATATCTGTCTAATCCCTTGGAGGAGGTTAACCGCTCAGATGAATTTGCCTTCAATGGGATCCCTGTTCTGTCTAAATATTGTAGTCGTTTGCGAACCATGTTCGCTCCTCTGTAACTCAGGGGTAGAGCAGTAGCCTAGAAAGAAAAGGTCCTGGGCTTAAATCCCGGCTTTTGGAGCACTTTTGTCGTTCAGTTCCCTACTTATAAACGGATAAGACCTCTGTGCAGGGGCGTCACGACTGGGGAGAGAGGGGGGAGCCCCCCCCAATGCTGTCGGCCAGTCGGTGAAAAATAACCGAGTCGGCGCGAAGCGCCGCGGTTTTTCGTCAAAACAGTTGATTTTTTTCATGAAAACATTCGGTTTTTCTGAAAATCAGTCGATTTTTTTCAAAAATGTCATTTTTGTTGTTGAAAACAGTCGTTTTTCTGCAGAAAAAGTCGGTAGAAATTATCAGCCAGTCGGTAAATCCCTCGTCCCCCTCCCAAACATTTTGGCTAGGAACGCCTCTGCCTCTGTGGAAGATATGAAGGGTAGCTGAAAATTTCCCAATATTATCAGATGCAAGGGAAACTTGAAGAGTTTTAGGTGCGAATGCTCGAAATGCGACATTTTTTTGTCCGAATTAGGTACGAACTCAGTGGGATATTTTGACAAGGGGTACCGGAAAATCTGAAAGCTCATAATGCACTTGCAACGGAAGTTCTGCGTAGCTAAGGGTCGTACGGTCAGGTCCTAGAAATCGAACATTCAGGACAGGGTCTCGCCAGCTTTTAAGTCCCATCTGGGTCGGATCTCGCGCTCGAGAGTTATACATGTAACATGTCAGGAAGCCCCTTGAGCTCCCTCCACAAAACCAGATCCGGTGGCACATCAAATTACATATCTAGAACTCATGAACCCTCTACCGCCCAAGTTTCGACGTCCCAAGCCCCTCCATTCGGTTGGTCCTCACTCATGTTACAAAATTCCCACCCCCCTATCCAACTCCCCCGCCTCTGCTCCTACCACCCTCAAATTTTCACTGGAATCGGATCACCGATTCGCAACTATCGTGGATCGCCCCCTCCACCCCCAGACGTATGGTCGAATCCGGAAAAGAACGAACGTCGAGTATCGTGTCCTTTATATGCATGCAAAGTTTCATGGTCCTAGCTTACATGGAATTGCCATAACTGAGACAGGACAGACGGAAGACGAGAGAATGATCGCTAAAGGCCAGGTTATATGGGACTTAGAGTCGAAGGCTGCAAGTGTCATGCGATGCTTGAGTCTATACCTATGTACTGTTGTACTATAATTAAAATTTGTTAGAGGGGGGTCTCCGGAACTCCAGAAATTAAGATGATTTCAATGGAATTCCTTCTTTTGCCAATATCTAGAGAATCTTCAGTGAAACCGCGCTTCCGTCCGGCAGGAACGACGTTTCAGCTCCCTGGCTTTTCCGGGCGTTTCTTAACTAGCAAAACCTGGATGGAGGACCGACATATTACGATGGCTATTTGGTACATTGTTTACGCGGTTTGTGGAGCCAACGTAGGATTATTTGTAATAATTTTCAGTCCTGCACAACCGAAAACCCTTTCTGCTATACACTTGCCGGTTTATAAAAAAAACAACAGAACAACAACCTTTGCAAGGTTGGAGCAGGAAAGAGAATTAGAAACGTTTCACATAAAAGGAGTCAGCGCCTGAATTGTACTGGCGGGCCGCCGCCGCCGGCACCGACGACGGCGCGCCGAAACATTTTTGGCGGCGGCCCGCTGAGTTATAAGTCGGCGCACCTTCGGGGACTACTCTCGACTCCCACCTAGGTCGGATCCGATTCGCACACTTAATTGTTGCAGCTAGAGCATTTGCTCGCATCACCCATCAAGTTTTATTCGTATCCAAGAACTTTAAAATTTCCTTCCCCCTCTTCATCTCACCCGCAGGATTCGTATCCGGTCTAAAGCTCAAATGGCTCATATAGAGCCCATGTACTGTAGAATTTTCATATCTGTATTTATTGAACCCCCCTTCAACTGGAGGCTTTTTTCAGACTGCTATGAACAATAAATCATGGCCATTGGTACCAAACCTAAAGGTTCTTTGTATTGTTAGGATAAACCTCTCTGGCCGGGCCTGGTGTTCCGTTCGAACTCCCACCTTCTATTGCTCCGAACTAAGCGATTCCGCTCACCCTGCTTCCCCAGCTCTAGAGGTTCTTGGTGTAAAGCTCTATTTGAAGAAACACGTTGGAACACAAGAGAAAACTGGCAAGAAAATACAGGTGGATGGACCTAAGAGAGGGGCAGTGTTCGACCTGGATCAGATAGCCTATGTCGTCGCCACATCTGGGTCTACTGGTGAACCGAAGATTGTTCAGGTGCCGTTTCGTTCGATTTTACCGAACGTTCGTGATTTTCAGTGAGTATTACGGATCTTGTAGTAGGCACTAGTAGTCTGCTAACGACCTCGGCATCTTGTTGGGTAATGTTTGACAGAAAAATAGTTTAAACCCAGCATTAGAATGCTTCAAGTTTCAAAACAGATAACACAAGGATGTCCCGTTTCAGCACACAAAACTTGGGATGTTATCTGTTATTATTTTGCAAACGTTATGCATTAAACGTTACACATAACAAGCATTGTCGAAAAGCTACGGAAAAAGTACCTACTGACTTCCGATGTCATGATGACAAACAAAAAAATTCAGCATTTTTCGGCAGTGTTTCGGTGCATGACGCGGTGCGATGCATAATGTTTTACTGCGTAACGTTTGAAAAATGTAACAGATAATGCGTGCTGTATGTTGAAACCGCGCATTCTTGTGTTATCTGTTGTGAAACTTTTGATATCTTATAGTAGTCTGCTATAATAGTTACTACCTCGACATACTGTTGGGCAATTGAGGATTCAACTAAAAGAACACAAGAATCAAGATAAAAAAAGCTACAGAATTTTCGAACAGTAGACAGACAAACACAGACAGACAAGTCATTTCAACAATTAAGCATGGACGCTAAATTATTGGCATCTGAAAAGAAGCTACTGACTAAAAAAAAAACTAAATTAAGCCTATATGTTTTCCCCACGTAATCACTGAGTTTCTGTGCAAAGTTTTCCCATGTATTAGTTTTCAGTGGTCTGTTCTTATATTTTTTCAACTTAGTACTGTAAAGAAACTCTCTCTCTCTCTTATATAAACTTGATGATCTCGTCCCACCAAATCCATTTTCCAACTTACCGTAAGGTCTAAAGTTGAACTTTCTTCAACTTTCTTAAGTGGCTAAGTTAAGTAAAAATCTCCTACGTCACGTATCACGTAAGAACCGTAAGTGGACTTAAGATCCTGAAGTTGGCCAATGTGAACGGTCAACTTAGGCTTCGTAAGTCAGTGTGAAGGGGGCCTTTACGTGAAATATGCTACATTCATTATTGAACCTGCCGAACTCTACACAAAATGTCCGCCCAACTGCAAAGTTCAGTATCTGCCAAGCTGTATGAGGCTTATTCATGTTCTAGGAAGATTTACAACGTCACTCCATCTGACGTCATTTTTCTCGCCGCCCCCCTCTCATTCGACCCCTCAGCCGTCGACCTCTACCTCTCCCTATTCACAATGTGCTCTGTACTCATTGTCCCAGACACCCTTAAGCTAAACTCTGAGAAGCTGTCAAAGATACTTCAGTACCACAAGGTAACCATACTTCAGTGCACCCCGACGCTTTTCCTCGCCTTTGGTGAAGAGATAGAAGGACGAACGGTTCTAGGTAGAGATACCTCGCTTAGGATCCTAGCGTTGGGAGGAGAGCCCTTCCCAAGACTTGATTTCTGGAAATTTCCAGCAATCCAGGCTGGAAAAGTCAGAGTGTTTAATCTGTACGGAATCACGGAGGTATCTTGTTGGGCTATGATTGAAGAAGTAGCGTTTGGCAACTGTGGACAGATGCTTAAAGGAGGTGCAGCTTTGTTTGGCAACACTGATTTTAATACAGGTGGAGATGAAGTGAGAGTGTTCGGCAACGTACGAAAATTTCCACTTGCCGAAAATACTGCTAGCAGAACGAATGTCACTGAATGTGGACATGAGGTCGACGGAGAAGAAATATCAAGTCAAAATAGAGCAACTTTAAATGATAGCGTTGCAAATGTCAGGACTGCTTTCGGTCCTGTGAGTTGTGAAGAATTAGTGTTTCATAAGGCTGACGCGAGTGTTAATCTGAACGCTTTGTGCAGCAACCATGGCAGAAGTTCTAATTCTGACTCGGGGCATATTTCGTCCACAAGAACAGTGTTCGGCAGTGCCGGAGGGTTCGAAGAGACAAAGAGAGTCGTAGTTTGTGACAACGACAGAACTAACCTGACTGAAAAATCTGCCTCTCTGAATTGTAAAGAAAAAGCTTCCTGTAACAGAATTCATCAAGGTGCAAGTGACAACGCTGTAGAACGACTCGCCCAAAAATCTGCAGCCAACAGCAGTGATTTCGTGGAGAATTTCGAGATTTGCGAAAAGGCAAATGTTGGACCTGTCAACCGTGGAAAGAGGTCCGGCAACTTTGGACAAAATGAGGAGGTGGAAAAGAGGGCGAAAATGGAGGGTGAGGTTTCTCTTGGAGTAGAGCTCAGCGAGACAGAGGTGGAGCTAAGAGATGAAGATGGAAACGCTGTTCAGGACGATGGCGAGGGAGAGATATTCATTGGTAAGTTCTTGATTACAGCATTGGACCCCCCCCCCCCCCCCCACTGAAATGATCCCAAAATGTCGATGGAGGCATATATTACTTCGTAAGAGTCTGTCAGCACGATAGCTCTTGAAGGGAATGAGATATATTGATGAAACTTGGCGTGAGGATCGTTTGGGACAAAGACAGGTACAGTTCGTAGGTGGGCTCTGTAGCTCTATATTTAGGAGTGGGGGTTCAAATTAAGGGGCGAGCAAAATAGCCTGTTTTTTAACAGCTAATGAGAAAGGCGTTAGGGGTAAGAAGACATGCTGAACACGTAAATGAAGATAATTTTCTGGCCGGACAAGTAGTTTGCTCAGAATTCGGCCAGGAAAGGAAATTCTTTTAAGAGTATATTAGATGCTCGATTTAGGGGTAAGACGACATGCTGAATCCGTATATGACAACCATTTTCTACCCAGACATATCGTCCGCCCGAAAGTCTGGCCGGAACTTTACTTTTGGGGAGGGGGGATGTCTGGTTTGTGCCGACGGACTAAAAAACGTGCCGACGAAACACGCACCTCCCCCCCCCCCCCCCCAGCATAATAGAACCGGTTTAAAACTGTCGGTAATACATCAGTTATACATTAATTTCGTATATTAAAGTAATTTCGTATATTAAAGTAAGTTCGTATATTATATTTGGCTTTTCATTTTATCTTTCGCTAAAAAAGCGAAGCTTCAACGATTGTACCCAGAACAAGTTAAATAAGCGCCGCAGGCTAAATTTTTTAATCTGCCTTTTTTCCGGAAAAGTTTTGCTATACCTACCATACAAGTTCTAGCTTTAAACGTGTTTCAAACCCTCTAGAATTTAAATCCTTAAACGCAAACTAAATGAAACACCATTCTTCGAAATAGAGAATACTAAAAAAATGCGCCGCAAGCGAAATTTTTTTGTAAAACTAACTGTAATGCATCAGTTGAGATTGTCCTTTTAAGGTAAATTCATATATTTAAATTAACATATTCGGCTTTTGTTTCAGCTTTCACTAAAAAGCGAATCTTCCAACGACTTAACCCAGAACAAGTTGAACTAAGAGGCGCAGGCGAAATTTTTCTGTTCTGTGGTTTTCCGGAAAAGTTTGCACCCGACAAATGTTTGCAGAATTTGATTTCTTAAAGGACCCCTCTTGCTTATTCTGCCTTTTATATTACACCTAGCTCCCTTGTGGAATTATAAGCTTCTAAAATCCCCACCTTTCTTCATTGTTTCGTTTTGTGCCTAGAATTTTAGCGCTTTCTCGGCCATGCCGAGTTTTGCCCGTCACACAAAGCCCAGTTTGGCGGAGTCTTCAGTATCCGCTGACAACTCTTTCAAACAAAAGGACATGAGAATCTTCTGTTTTTACTTCTTTTATTTACTTAGTTTTCCAACCTTTTAACCACGGCTCGTTCAGTTTTCAAACGTTTTGCTCCCACCCGCCGAGTCGGAGAGCAGGAAGGCTGGATAGTGTCGACAAGCGCTAACAAGAAAGTCGCTAATTTCAGCTGGAAACTAATGGAATTTTTGGAAAACGTTTTTTCTGATCCTTTTCATAGGCAAAAGATCATTTCTAATAAGAGTTGTGCTTTAAATATAAAAAGAATCCGATATTCCCCGGCAAACGGGGGACGATAGCCTGTGGAGTACCCGATTCCCGGATAGGGGAACGCTAGACACTGCCGATCGACTCGTCGGCACATCTATTTATTAGTAATAATCAAATTCTGCAAACTTCGTCGGGCGCACCCGGGAAGTTCAGGTCTGGTCGAATACTTCGCCAGACAGAAGCATCCAGAATTCGATATCTCCCGTCTTTTGCCCGACAACGCTGTAAAGATCTATGTTTCTTACATGTAAATAGAAGCCGATGTGTCGAAGATACTTAAACTTTCTGGATGCGCCCGCTAAGCCTGTGCAGAATTTGATTTCTTACGTTTAAAAAGAACCCGATGTGTCGACAAGAATACCGACGCCCGACAAAACCATACGGCATTTGATTTCTTCTGTATCTTGCCCGACTAGACTGTACAGAACTTGATTTCTTACGTGTAAAATAACCCGTTGTGCCGACCAGACTTGAACTTCCCGGGTGCGCCCGACGAAGTTTGCAGAATTTGATTATTACGTATAAATAGATGTGCCGACGAGTCTATTGGCAGTGTCTATCGTTCCCCTATCCGGGAATCGGTACTCCACATGCTATTGTTCCCCGTTTGTCGGGGAATCGATGTGTCAGGAGCTAATCTTCCCCGACAGGTCGGGGAATCTACTTGCCCAGGGCTAATCTTCCGCGCCAAGTCGGGGAATCGATGTGGCCTGGGCTAACATTCCCCGAGTAGTCGGGGAATCGAAGCCCAGAGCTAATGTTCCCTCATAATCAAATAATTGATTTAGAGTTCGGGGAATCGAAGTGTGAGGGGCTAATGTTCCCCAACATGCAAATATTGATTTTGTTGAGTTGAGGTCGGGGAATCCAAATGCCAGGGGCTAATGTTCCCCGACATGAAAATAATCGATTTTGAGATCGGGGAAACGAAGTGTGAGGGGCTAATGTTCCAGACATGCAAATATTGATTTTGTTGAGTTGAGGTCGGGGAAATCAAATGCCAGGGACTAATGTTCCCCAACATGCAAATATTGATTTTGTTGAGTTGTGGTCGGGGAATCCAAGTGCCAGTGGCTAATGTTCCCCGATAAGCAATAATGGCTTTTGAGGTTTGGGAATCGAAGTGTCCAGAGCTAATGTTCCCTCATAATCAACTAATCGATTTTGAGGTCGGGGAATCGAAGTGTGAGAGGCTAATGTTCCCCGATATGCAAATATTGATTTTCTTGAGTTGAGGTCGGGGTAACCCAATTTCCAGGAGCTAATATTCCCTCATGATCAAATAATCGATTTTGAGATGGGGGAACCGAAGTTCGAGGGGCTAATAACCAAATAATCGATTTTGAGGTCGGGGAATCCATGTGCCAGGGGCTAATGTTCCCCGACATGCAAATACTGACTTTGCTGAGTTGAGGTTTTGGGAATCCAAGTGCCATGCCATTTGATTATGATTATATCATTGCTTATCGGGGAACATTAGCCCCTGGCAATTTGATTCCCCGACCTCAACTCAACAAAATCATTATTTGCATGTCTGGGAAAGTTAGCCCCTCATACTTCGATTTCTCGATCTCAAAAACGATTATTTGATTATGAAGGAATATTAGCCCATGTCAATTGGATTCCGCGACCTCAATTCAACAAAATAAAAATGTGCATGTCGGGGAACATTAGCCCCTCAACTTCGATTCCCCGACCTCAAAACCATAATTACTTATCAGGGGACATTTGCCCCTGGCAATTGAATTCCCCGACCATAACTCAACAAAATCAATATTTGCATTTCGGGGAGCATTAGACTCTCACACTTCGATTCCCCGACCTCAAAATTGATTATTTGATTATGAGGGAACATTAGCTCTAGACACTTCGATTCTCCGACCTCAAAAGCCATTATTGCTTATCGGGGAACATTAGCCCCTGGCACTTGGATTTCCCGACCACAACTCAACAAAATCAATATTTGCATGTTGGGGAACATCAGCCCCTGGCATTTGGATTCCCTGACCTCAACTCAACAAAATCAATATTTGCATGTAGGGGAACATTAGCCCCTCACACTTCGGTTCCCCGATAGCAAATCAATTATTTTCATGTTGGGGAACATTAGCTCCTGACACTTGGATTCCCCGACCACAATTCCACAAAATTAATATTTGCATGTCGTGGAACATTAGCCCCTCACACTTCGGTTCCCCGATCTCAAAATCAATTATTTTTATGTCGGAGAACATTAGCCCCTGACATTTGGATTCCCCGACGTCAACTCACCAAAATCAATGTTTGGATGTCGGGGAACATTAGCCCCTCACACTTCGGTTCCCCGATCTCAAAATCAGTTATTTTCACGTCGGGGAACATTAGCCCCTGGCATTTGGATTCCCCGACCTTAACTAAAAAAAATCGGTATTTGCATGTCGGGTAACATTAGCCGCTCACACTTCGATTCCCTGATCTCTAAATCGATTATTTGATTATGAGGGAACATTAGCTCTGGGCACTTCGATTCCCCGAGTACTCGGGGAATGTTAGCCCTGGGCACATCGATTCCCCGACTTGGCAGGGAAGATTAGCCCTGTGCAAGTAGATTCCACGACCTGTCGGGGAAGATTAGCTCCTGATACATCGATCGACAAACGGGGTACAATAGCCTGTGGAGTACCGATTCCCAGATAGGGGAACGATAGACACTGCAGAGGCGATCGACACCCAACGAAACCATACAAGATTTTATTTCTTCTCTATTCCTTATGTATAAAAAGAACTCGATCTACCAACGAGAATGCCGAGACCGACAAGGCATTCAGAATTTGATTTATTCTGTGTTTTGCCCGACAAATGTTCGTAGGATTTTATTTCTTGCGTATGAAAAGAACGCGATATGCCGAAGAGGAATCGACCGACGCCCGACAAAACCATAACATTTTTTATTGGTTCTGTATTCCCCATATATAAAAAGAACCCGATGTGCCGACGAGAATAACGAGGACCGGCAAAAGCATGCAGAACTATATTTCTTCCGTGTTTTGCCCGACCAGTGTTTGCAGGATTTTATTTCTTGCGTATAAAAAGAACCCGATGGGCCGACGAGTCAGCCGACTCCCGACAAAAGCATACATAGTTTTATTTCGTGGCAAAAGTAAGGCAGGTAGCTTTGATCAATTTCAGCAAAGTAGATATGACGTAGGGGTAAATACACGTGCTGAATCCATACCTGAACTTGTGATTTCTGAGATGGTTAGTCATTGGCCCTAATCTGTCAGTAAAAAAAATACTACGGTATAATCTATGTGCATTTTCAATTTCTCATCGAAAAATTTTGGTCTCGTTTTCGAAGATGGGATCGACGGTTGGCTGCCGTGACAGAAATGGGACGAAGCAGAGCTAGATGCCCCTGCCTCCTTTCAGGGGTCCCACGTGAGCTTTTTTAAAGTCATTTTCGAGCGGCAATGGACGACCACCTCCCCCCCCCCCCCCCGGGTTTCTGAGAAGATAGAATCTTTAGCCTACTTGTCTGTCGTCGCAGAAAGGGAGGAACCAGAGGTAGAAGGACTTCCGTTGGTTCCGCGTGAGCTTTGCTCAACTCTGGTTTGGACTTTGTATTCTTACATTACTCTCTCTGAATCGAAACTGTTTTCTTTTTGGGATCCCAAAATGCAAGTGACGGGATACCTACGATTTCGTAAAGGTTGTCTGTCTGTTTGTCTGTTAGCACGATAACTCTCGAAGAGGTTGAGATATTTTATTCAAACTTGGCGTGAGGACTCTTTGGGTCAAAGTACAGAGCCTCGTTTTTGTTGCATGCTGCTGGTACACTTCTCGGCCGATTCCGGACTGATCCTTTCTACATCCGTTTTTGCACTGCAGCGCTTCCGAGAAAGACGGCAGCGCTTCTCGAGAATCACGGACTTGCTTCCCGACCACGTTCGTGCTTCCCTGCAAGATGCTGCAGCGCTGCCGCTTCAACCAAGAACAAAGTGAATCCAAAAAGGCATATTATGCAAAAGCAACGAAATGCTGCAGCAGCGATGCGGCAGCGCTATTGCAACAAAAACGAGGCTCAGGTCAAGTTGGAAGATGGGCCCTGCTGCAGTACATTTGGGATTGGGCGAATTTGCAAATTATTTTCTCACCGAACAAGTAGTTCACCCGGAATCCGGCCAAGACCGGGATATTTATAAAAAGTAAATGTATAATCTGAAGTTGATTAGAGGTTCCATTTAATGGTAAGGCTATGGGTCTAGGCGAGAACCCCCCCCCCGGCGAAAAAACCCCGGACACCCCCCCCCCCCCTCCGCCAAAACCCCAGGTACACCCCCCCGGCGAACCCCCCCCCCCTCTAAAAAAAACCCGGTACCAGAAACGCCCCGACCAAACTCACCCCCCCGTTAAAAAAAACCCACCCAAAACCCCCCGGGTACCAAAAACCCCCTGGCTAAAAAAACCCCGAATCCTTTACATTTAATACGAATGCAAAACAATTAAATTGACTTCCCGTGATCTTAGTCTGTCAAGGGGACTTCTGGTACAACAAGAACAAGATCAAAGGTTTCGATGGGATCATTTGCCCCTCAGCTTAAACCCCCTCCCCCACCCCTAAATGTATGTACACCACTAAGGGTAGGGTAAATGTCTGTCACCATCAACCTTCATCTTCGCTTTACACTCCCCTCCCTTGTATATATTTGTTCTGCCTACGCTTAACGCATTCAAAACTAAGAACACATCCAGCCAGCACTTTTTGCTTCACATATACATACCCGTTGTGTACGCACAAGCTTATTCTTACACTTGTTACTGGATATCCCGGATATCCACTGTACTTCAGACATTATTGTACAGTCAAGTCTGCGAATGAAGTTGCGTCCAGTTATTCTACTCTTATATATCCGTCAAGGTAAATGAGCTATTCCGGGTACCCAGCTAATCCCCTGTACTATACGTAGCGTAGGGATTATTTTGGACTAGGAGATTCTTTTGAGATTGTCTTTTTGCCGGAGGGGGGGGGGGGGGCGGTTTTTTTTTGTCACCGGTTTTTTTTTAGCCGGGGGGGAGGGGGGGTTGGCGGGATGGTTTTAGCCGGAACCCAAGTCTATATGCTGAATCCGAATACGAAAATTATTTTCAACAAGTAGTTCGGTCGGATCCGGCCAAAACCGGAAAAATTTGTAAAATGTAAAATTTTTATTTTATTTTGATTAGATGCTCGATTTAGGGGTGAGAAGACATGCTGAGTTTATATGGGACAATCGTTTTCTCCCAGGACGTACTGCTCGGAATCCGAGTGAAACGGAAAATTTGTTAAGAGTAATTTTTTTTTTATCTTAAGTCGATTAGATGTTCGGCTTAAGGGTAAGAAGACATGCCGAATTCGTTTTTGAACTGTAGTTTTTGTCAGACAAGTAGTTCGCCGGGAATCCAGCCGAAATCGGGAATCCGGCAGAAGTAAGGCAGGAAGTCTTAATCAGTTTCGACAAGTAGATACGATGTAGGATATAGGGGCAAACACACATACTGAATCTATATCTGAACTTGGTCTTCTCAGGTGATTACCATTGGCCTTATTCTGTTAAAGTCTGGATCAAATAAATTGTTGGGATCCCATCGATACCTTTGGTCTTGTTTCAACAGCTGCCCTCCTTGGAACGCAGCAGAAAGACTGTAACAAATTAACACACGATTAAGCTCTATTGTGGACTTCAAATCTAATTATAGACCCCAAATAGTCTACGTTGACCTAGCAAACCACTTTCTCTTGAAAGACCCCCGCCCCGGAATCCCTCAGAACGTTGATATCAGATCGTGTAGGAGTCCCTGCATGCTTATAAGCTTAGGAATCCGAGTTTTACTTCTTCTCTCCCCAAGCAATTGGCGTAATCTGTGGAAAATATAGCATTATACGGAAACCACTCCGCCTGACAAAAACGATGCCTGTTATCCATCTAGATGTTGATGACCTCCTAGGGAACCCTTAACAGAGATAACTATTCCCTAAAAGGGTTTCCTCAGTAATGAAAACGCCCGGATTGTACAGCCAGATAGGCGAATACTATCATAGAATTAGATGTAGAAACGTGGTAGGGAGCGATGCAGGAAGTGTTCTGTAGGAGTTTTTGGAGTTGTGCATCTTCAGTGAATTCGAATTGACTTTTTTTCGTTTCTGTTCCGTTCAGATTTATTCGCCAGAATATAAATGCGTGGCAATTGTAACGTTGGCACGTCCGTCGTACACTACAATATAGCTCCAAAAAGAACAAGAAATTGTTAAAATAATAAGAGCTTTTCGTTATAAAACCTAGTCAGATAGGGCACAAATGTTTTTCAAAATCGCTCAGATGAATATGCAAAAGATTGATCATGATGCTTAGATTTTTGAATTTGAAAACAAACCTGCATTTGCCGATTAGCACCGGCTTATTTTTTGCCAAATGGCTTACCTTTATAGGTAGTAAATATTTAAAGCATAGAGGGACAAGCACATAGAGGTACCACAGATCAGAAAATAGATTTCATTCGACGAAATCCATGATCTGTGGACAGCGGACAAACGGAGTACGTAACGCATTTTTATCGGGTTTTCAGGCCTATTTAAGTGAACACGTTTTGTGTAACTAGGCTGTCGGGTCTTAGCCAAACTTTAAAGACCTTGTAGGCCAACAGGTGTTTCTTTTGATTTGAACTCCGTTTTTACATGTCTTTTCCCACTATTTAACCACGGCGCGGACTGTTTTCAAATATGCTGCGTCTATTCTCCGCCTCGGAGAGGCGGCAAGTGTGGTCACACTGCAAATTTTCTCCGTATAAAGATTAAAGTATTTTCATCTTATCTCTATTTGGTATTAATCGTATATGCGTAGAGATAAGAACAATCCGATTAGCAAATACTGCAGCTAACTTTAATCTTTATACAGACAAACTTTTTACAGTTCAGAGTCGACAAGCGCAAATAATAAAATCGCCAAATACTCGGAGTACACTTACACTCGGAGTACACTTACACTGGTATTTAAAAAAAAATTAAGTTTCTGAACCGTTTTATTGTGAAAACATAATTTATTTTAAAGCACAACTCTTACTTGAAATGATCTTTTCACGATGAAATGGCTCCATCGTTTTTAGTGGAGCTCACAACTCGTGAACCAGTGCAGGTATCAAGTTCGAAGTTGTACACGTGTGGGTATTGTGGTCTAGTTGTGCTTTTTTGCCCCCCCCCACACAATCACCCGGTTCAGGGGCAAATGGTCCCAGATTGCTCTGTGAATAATGCTCATAACTTGACCACCAGAGCTGGAAGTAGGGCGATGAAATTCCTTGTACTTGTAGATCTTAGTGCTGGGAATTACTTTTAAAGTTGTACCTTCCTCACTCACCCCATTCATGGGCAACTGGGCCCAGATTGCCAAGAGTAAAGTTCGTGACAGGAATCAACAGGTATCAAGTTGAAACTTGGTAGGCTTGTGAGCATTGGAGTCTCTTTGCTTTTGGTGTCCAGACCCCCACTCCCACTTGGTTCAGGGGCAATTGGGACCAGGTTGCCCATTTTTTAATATTTTTAACTTGACAGTAACTAGAGATAGGGCGATGACATTCCTTGTGCTTTTAGATCTAGGCTTGGGAACATATGTGGGGTTGAACCACCCTCCAAGTTTATGGCAAGTGGGCGCAATTGCCCACTAGTTAAGTTTTTTACCCGTGACTGGAATCAAACTCTAAGCTGGTGTAGTTGAAGATAGAGTGTCTAGATGCGCATTTACATGGGTCTCGACCCCCCTGCCCCCCCCCCCCCTCCCGTTCGAAATGGGCAATCAAATTCTAAGCTGGTATACTTCAAGATATATAGGTTTTGTTACGCATTTTGATGCATCCCGACACCCCCCCCCCCCGCACCCACCATACCCTCCCGTTCATCGGCAGCCGGGTCCAGATTCCCCATGAGTTAAGTTCATCCCTGACATGTCTCAAGTTCAACTCTTGTATACTTGTGGATATATATGTATTGATGTGGATTTTGGTGTAACAGCAAGAAAAAAGACCAAGCGACGTATGGCAATCTTCAGTGAAAAGTTGGAAATTTGACGGTTTTGTTATGATATCGATTATGTGCCTTTCTTAATGAAGTTATGGCGAAGGGGATATTAGGCTGCTACGATTTGGTCTATTGCACTTGTTATTACCTTGCTAACTGAAAAGAGGTTAAAAAGTGTCGGACTGGCTGGCAAGACAGTCAGTACTGATATTGAAACCGTTTTTGGAAAAGCGTCAAGATTATTTCTACTTGCTCTTTGTTTAGATTAAAAGCTCTTAAAGTGGGATGGTTTCAAATTAGGTTAGTTCAGTACTTGTTTGGTTATTGTGGATGTGAAATGTCTTGGTTCTAACGGTGTTGCTATATATTTGTGATAAACATTTTAATTTCACACTCCCAAGTTTGAGCGTTTGCGCACCTGTTTTACTTGCCACGTAAAATTAGCAATTTTCTTGTTAGTGCTTGTCGACTCTATATGTTTGTATGTGTTTTGTTTACTTTCTTCATTTACTCCGCCTTTCCGAAATGGCGGGTCATAAATAAATTACTTACTTACTTACTTCTATCCACCCTTCCTGCTCTCCGACTGGACGCAAAATATTTGAAAACTGAACGTGCCGTGGTTAAACCAAGCAAACAAAAGAAGTCCAAAAACTAAGGCATACCTGATGGTCTGCCATGTCTTAAAAAGGAAAACATTACTTTTTAGTTTCTCATTTCCTTACGTCTGAAAGAGTGGTCGGCGGACCTTGAGGCTTTGGCAAAGTTTGCGTCGTCTGACCGTCAGAAATCGGTTACGCAGAAAAAGCGCTAAAAAGCCGAAGGTACAAAACAAAACAATGCCGAAAGACGGGGATTTTGGAAGTTGTAATCCCATAAGGGAACTAGGGTTAATACAAAGGCAGAATAAGCAAGAGGGGTCCTTTAAGAGCAAGAAAAACATTGGTGCTAAATAGGAAATGCAATGTGTCTAGTCGAAGAAGTTTTGTTGACCCGTTCCTACGTTGTGGAAAAACAGCGACTCTTCGGTAAGCAAGTGTGAAAGGGTCACGTACCACCTCAGGCGCAACCATTTACATTTAAATATCACGATAATTAACCGCCATAACATAAAATATGAACAGTCCTTAACATCCACTTATTCCTGAAGTTCGTCAGCCTCTGCAAAGGTTTGGGAAGATTGCATTGCAGTTAAGGGAGTTCGGCTAAGTGCGGAAATGACCTCAGATAGGGAAAAACATGTTGGTAGGAAGGAAAGCTGTCTGGACTGATTGGAATTTCTTTGCTCGGGAGAAAGGGGGGGGGGGGGTTAATTGCGAGCATACCGATAGCATGATTGAATGATGGAAGCAAGCTTTGCAAAAAAAATAATCTAGTATTTTACCAGTCATAGTGTTGGTAATTTAACTGGATCCACGTTGCCTGGGAAACGTGAAGTGTTGCAGCAACCTTTATTCGACTTCGCCGACGAATGTGAGAGTGTGGCGAGATCGAAACTTTTGTTTTCTTCCTTCGCTATCGGTTAAATTCTGAAGTTGTCAACCGGTCAAAGCTTTCTGACAAAAAAGGCCAAAGGTTTCGATGGGATCCCAAAAAGTCAGTATTCGATACAGACAATTGTGTTGCGAGAGCAACACTTTGGTTTTGTCATCTTTTTTTTTTTTTTTTTTTTCCTATGCCGCCGATTTCATTTTATTCCTGGTAACTGCCAAGGGTCTAAGCTGTGTGGTTTTTACGGAAAGTGTGGACCTTATGCCGGATTGATGAATATGACATTACATTTTGGAAACCTCCGTAGAACTCCTGCCTGGGGCCAATAAAGAGGTTTTGCCTTTCCTCGAGCCAGAGCCTGCGGTGTGCGAAGTGAAGTGGAGTTATATATCCCGTGTCAGAGAGGACTATCCCAAGTTGTGTAGCGAACCTTTCGTTTCATCAAACCATGTTTCTGCTTTGGAGTGGAAAGCTCCGTTCTAGCACGCAAGCAGGCAGGCACCAGTTTCAAATTGAAGATGGACTAAAATCTATAAGTGTTAAATATATGCGGCAGTTACCCGGCCCCACAGCCAACATATCTTCTTTGAGTGATAAATAGAAAAATCTACAGAAACAAAAAAGTGGCTTTTTCCCACGGGTCCGAAAGTGCTGCCATCTATTGTTTCTATCCATTTCTGTTCGCGATTTCAGCTGAGTTTATCATTCATTTTTTTGCACTTGGGATTGCGGTAGCGAAATGGTATCAGATGTGCCTCTTAAACTTTAAGAGTTCTCTCGTCGCTAAAGAAACGCCGCCGTTTTCATTTTATTCCTGGTAACTCGTAAGGGTCTAACCTGTGCGGTTTTTACGGAAAGTGTGGACCTTAGGCCGGATTGACGAATATGACATTACATTTTGGAAAGCTCCGTAGAACTCTTGCCTGGGGGCAAAAAGGATGGTTTTTAGTAGTTATATAAAGGGGGTTCTGGCTCACCCTCCCCCCAATTTCAAAACCCCATTTTAACATCAATTTCTTAAATTTTAACATCCTTTTTACCAAATTATCCCCCTTTTTAAGAACATTTTTATTTTCTTACTTTCAAAATAAAGGATACAAGAAATGAGAATATTACCCTTTACTACATATAAAATACTACAATATACTACTACTTCTTTTTTTTACATTTTTAATTTTTTATTCAAATATTACTGAGTAAACAGTTCTAAATCCACATATGTTTCTTTGTTCTTGTTTTCGCGTACAATCGGTTGCAAAACTAGATTTTTCTTTAAAAGTAATTCGTTAGCAATGGCATTATATTTCTGTGTTATAAACAAATCATAGGGTTTGTCATTATGATTAATAACTACAACCAACTTATCACCATATTTTGTCTTAGCAATTCTCATTTTAACAATAGTATATTTCAATCCTAACACTAGTTCTTCTTTCCTGATTGTCTCATTGTATTTATTCATTCTGATTGTATTCAAGACTTCCTTTGCGGACTCCATTTATTAGGGGATGATTTTATTAAATAAAAATCCCAATCGCTTTGAAACATCTGGTAATAGAAACCAACCACGTTTATCATATAAATGCGATAGATACAAACGCAGTACTGAGTTTGCATGATGATATGATGATTACCGATTTTGAACTTTATAAAATATTTTTGCAAAACCCCACACCCCCAGACTTTGAAAATTAAGAGGTGTGATGTTGGTACACCCCGATTGGTGTAGTGTTTGTGGTGATGTGGCCTTAGTCTGGGGGGCCCTGAACGGGGAACCCGCAAGTTTTTATTACCATCCCACTATCGACAAACAGAAACTGCGGTCAGTGGGATTCGAAGGTCTGAATGGTGATGAGTCAACGTTCGGCCGAGCGTTGAGCCACTACACCAAGGGTCCTTGTTCAATTCGCACAAGTTTCCGAGTTAAGATGAGATTGTGTTAGTCACGCCGGAGACTGTAATTACATCCCAAATTGGCGGCGAGACCTTTGAATGACGCAGCTCATTAATGCGCGTATGAAATAAAGATCTGTTTGACAGTTAGGAAACAATATTCAGTATAGCAATAGACTATATGTTTGGTAATTTCTCTTGAATTTTTATAGATTTATTACAATATTTATAGCCATTCAGACGGACTTGTTTCATGTATTTTTCGCGAGGAAAAAATCGAAAGGTTTTACGCATCTCTGTTTCTCTCTGAATTACCTCCTCAATTGTTAATTGTCCGCATTTTAGCATTGACAACAACTCAGTATAAAAATCATAAATAGTCCTAAATTCTGCTTTTCTATCAGCAATGCTTAATTGCTTTTCAATTATTTCGATGATAACAGCACCCAAACTTAAAGAAGCTAGCGGTAGCACTAGAAACGCAGACATTCCTGCTGCTGAAAAGAGGAATTTGGATACAAGTAAGCTATTACTTATACGATTGTAGTACTTGTAACTGCGACGGTAAACATACATTTTCTTTTCTAATTCTTCCATTTATAATATAATAAAATTGTTTCGAAAAATATTTCTAACAAAATAAAGAGTAGTAACCAAATGCCGATTTCGTCAAGAGTAGTAACCAAAAGCGGATTTTCGTTAAGAGTAGTAACCAAATGCCGATTTCGTCAAGAGTAGTAAAGAATAAAGGAAACCCGTGACTAGTAGTAAAGCATGTGCGAAACCCATAAGGGCGTCGGAAAATACATAGTAAAGGATTTGGAAAACCAGTGCTTTTCTTTACGGCTGAGAAAACGCAGACTGGGAAATTCATTAATAAAAATATTCCCCTATTAAATGATGAATACTGCAGAGGTTATTCAGCTTTGTAAAAAGGTTATATCAAACAACAAAGCGGTTATACAAAGATTATCGCTATACACATATAATGAACTGCGCACTTATGCGAAAATTAATAAAATCAAAACAAATGGAGCTAAGAAACATGAAATAACAAATAATATAATAAACCATCTTAATAAGTATATTTTGATAGCTGAAGATAAAATTAAAATTGAACGCAGAAACGAAAGAACTCATAATAAGAACAGACCATCCGACTACAAACCAGAACCGAGATTACGAACCATTCTGGAAGATGAGATAAAAGAAAATAATATCACCATTACAAAACTAAAACAAGAATACAATGATAACAAAGAAAAAGGGACAAGCGAATTAAAGAAATTTCTGAAAAACAAGAACCTATCAACTCGCGGAAACCGAGAAGAAGTCATACAAAAGGTTGAAGAATACTATAATAATATTATTACCAAACATAAAGATTCCGTACAGAAAAATAGAGATATCATAAGAGATCAAACAGAAAGACGTGATAACAGTAGACAGAAACCAATTGGTTTATCAACTCTCTTCATAAATAAGAAAAAAATCCAAGTAGAAAAATTAATTCCTGATCATTTATTTAGAACTGAAGAAGAAGAACAACCTACTATCTCTAGCGAAAGTGAGAATATATTCACTGTAAACGTATCAGTTGAAAGCAATGGAAGAGATGAACATACTCTTATTGCTTTTACTTTCGCCGATTTACAGCGGCGGATGAATGAACTTTATCAATATAGAGTTCAGTTTGTAACCAGGGTTATATTCTATAGACAGGAGAATGATGAAGAAGTAGTAGTGTATTACAACAGTACTTCTTGGATTTTAAATAAAAATAGCATTCTTATTCATAATCATTTGAATGATAATAACAAGAGACTTAGTTCTTTAAGTAATACCCCTCGATCTGGGTTACAATTTAGTCGGTATGAAGGAATTGATTATAGGATGACGCGAATAGAATCTTACATGGGAGGAACGTTTAAAATACTACCAGATTTCGTAAAAAATAAAAAAGCGTGCATAAATATAAAAAATTTAGATCAAAAATGCTTTCTTTGGTCCATCTTAGCACATTTATACCCAACCAAGGACAACGCTGAGAGAATTTCGAAATATAAACAATATGAGAACGAATTTGATTTCGAAGGGGTTACCAACTTCCCAATGGATACTAAAGATATACACAAATTTGAAAATAGATACAACATTAAGATTTGTTTATTTCAAATTGAAAAAGAGAAAATTATCAGAAGTCATATACTAAAAAGTACAATTAATGGGAAAACTGCAAAACATATCGTTCATTTATTGTATTTCGATAATCATTATGTACTGGTAAAGGATCTGAGCAGATTAGTTGGTCCTCAAATATCTAAAAAGAAAACAAAGACATACCTCTGCACTTATTGCGGAAGGCATTTTAAGAAGGAAGAATGCTTTGAAAAACATGAAAGTAAAAATAATTGCGAAGATCCTGATATAATAATGCCTCCTGAAGGTTCAAGTATAGAATATAAAAATATTGCAAAACAAATGAAAGTACCTTACTGCATAATAGCAGACTTTGAGTCTTATAACGAAGAATACAATCAGGTAAACGGGAAGAAAACAATAAAAGTGGCCAAACAGAAGCCATTTGCTTACGGATTTCAGGTATGCTGTTCCTTTGATACAAACCAGAACAAATACTACGATTATTTCGGTGAAGACGCTGCAAAACATTTTGTTAAAACCATTACAAAAGTATCCACAGAAATTGCAAACAAATATGAAAGCAGACAAAGAAACCACACTTATACCAATGCAGAAATTGTGAATAAATGGAATAAACTAACTAATAAGACTTGTCACATCTGTACAACTGAAATTACTGAAAATCCTCACTTTGATCACGACCACATGACAGGAGAAGATAGGGGATTTGCTCATGCTGAATGTAATATGAAATACAGGATTCCTAGGCATATCCCGGTAGTAATGCATAATTTATCAAAATATGACTCTCATTTATTTGTTAGAGAATTGATACCTGATAACGGAATTTTTGAAAGTGCAGAAAGTTTCATCTCATTCTCGAAATCAATAAGTATAAGAAAGACGGATACGGAAATAAAATATGAGATCCGGTTTATAGATTCGATTAGATTTATGGCTTCATCTTTAGACAAACTATCAGCAAATTTAGCGAAATGTGATTGCAAAGTACCCTGTAATCATCTAAGAGAGAATTTCAAGTACACATCGAATAGTTTCAATAACGATGAAGAATTCAAAGAAATAATTAAAAAAGGGGTATATCCGTATGAATTCGTAGACAGTTTCGATAAAATGAATTGTACAAACTTACCATCCATAGAAAGCTTTTATTCTAGGTTGACGGGGAAAGGTATTGACAAAAGTGATTATAAAAGAGCGGTATCTATATGGAAACAATTTAACTGTGAAACATTACTTGATTATACTAAATTATACCTAAAAAGTGATGTGTTAATATTGTCGGATGTTGTAGAGAATTTCAGGAACGTTTGTATACATAATTATGATCTGGATCCACTTCATTACTTCTCAGCTCCAGGATTAACATGGGATGCTTTCCTAAAGCATTCGAAAGTAGACTTGCCGTTATTCTCAAAGGAAGACATGTATACCTTTATAGAAAAAGGAATAAGAGGTGGTGTATCCCAATGTATAAAAAGATACGCAAAAGCAAATAATAAATATACAAGTGATTATAATAAGAATAAACCATCTAATTATTTAGTGTATTTGGATAAAAATAATTTATATGGGTGGGCGATGTCGCAGAATTTACCAGCGAATGATTTCCAATTCATTTCCATACCGGATGATTTGAAAGAAAGGAATGAATACGAATCAATCGAGTATTACAACCATCTAAAAACTCATATCAAGTCGGTGATTACGATTAAGTCGGTGAGACAAGATGTAGGTGCTATATATGAAGTAGATTTAGAATATCCAAAAGAACTACACGAATTACACAAGGATTTACCATTAGCACCCGAACACTTTAACGGTAAGCTATGTACCACAGTATTAGATAAAACCAACTATGTAGTTCACCACAGGAATCTAGAATTCTATTTACAAAAAGGTTTGATATTGTAGAGAGTACACAGAATACTAGGATTCACTGAAAGTGCTTACTTAAAAGGATATATAGACCACAACACAGCACTTAGAACTAAAGGTACAAATGATTTTGAAAAGGATTTCTTTAAGCTTATGAATAATGCTTGCTTTGGAAAAACTATGGAAAACGTAAGGAAGCGAGCGGATATGGAAATAATAACGGATGATGCAACAAGAGAAAAAATAATAAAGAAACCCAACTTTAAATCTGAAATAATATTCAGTGAAAACTTTTCAGTAGCAAGAATGTCAAAGGAAAAGATAAAATTAGACAAACCAATGTATATCGGCTTTGCTGTATTGGAACTATCCAAGTTATTGATGTATGAATTCCATTATGATTATATGAAGCCTAAATATGGAAATAAAATTGATTTGTGTTATATGGACACTGATTCTTTCATATATGATATTAGAACTGAAGATTTTTATCAAGATATCAAACAGGATTTGAATGAGAGGTTCGATACATCTGATTATGCGAAAGATAATCCATATAGGTTTCCTAATGTAAATAAGAAAGTGATAGGAATGATGAAAGATGAATTAGGTGGACAGGTTATGACAGAGTTTGTTGGATTACGATCAAAAGTATATGCTTATTTAAAGGACAACCAAGACCCTTCAAAAGCTAGCAAAAAACTGAAAGGAATAAAAACCAATATAGTTAAAGATAAAATTACGATTCAAAACTATAAGGATGTACTGTTTGGTAAAACGGAAAACCTTTCTATAACCCAGTATAACTTAAGATCATACAAGCACAATATGTTTCTAGAAGAGCAGAATAAAAAAGCGTTGGATCCTAAGGATGATAAAAGGATAGTAACAAGCGATAAAATACACACTTTACCTTTAGGTTATAAACATTAAATTCAAGTACCTACTTCAAAACTTCAAGTACCTACTTAAAAAATTCAAGTACCTACTTCAAAACTTCAAGTACCTACTTAAAAAAAATCAAGTCCCTACTTAAAAAAATCAAGTACCCACTTCAAAACTTCAAGTACCTACTTAAACAATTCAAGTATATACTTAAAATACTCAAGTAAATCTTATAATGAAAAATTCTTCCTAAATAAATGAATGAAAAGGCTCCAATCAAAGTCTATGATTTTAGTGAAAAGAACACTTATCAGAATAAGCACGACCTTGCACCTCAGTGGCCATTTAGACTCTTAATTTGTGGTAGTTCTGGAACAGGGAAAACTAACCTTCTTTTGAATTTAATTTATGAATATCTTTGTTTCAACCGAATATACTTGTATGCTAAAGATCTTGAAGAAGATAAATATCAAGACCTTATAACCAATTTGACCACTTTGGAGTCACAATGCAAATCGAAAGTCTTAACAGTAAGTAACAATCTTGATGATATTGTCGATGTTGACGACTTAGACCCTGAGTACCAAAACTTGATTATCTTTGATGATTTTGTTACTGAAAAAGACCAGAAGAAAATAGAAGACTTATTCATAAGAGGAAGAAAGAAAAATGCTTCAATTATTTACTTGTCACAGAGCTATCATAAAACGCCAAAGGTGGTAAGGCTCCAGTGCAATTATTTTGCATTCTTTCAGTGTTCTAATCCAAAAGAAGTAAAATTAATAAGACAAAGCCATGTATCCAGTATAGACGATGAAAAATTTCTCAAACAATTCGAGACTGCAACCAAGGGCTACGGTTTTTTCTTCATAGATTTAAAAATAAAAGATAAAACCCTTAAGTACAGGAAAAACTTTGAAAAATTTACCGGATAATTTATTTCTATAATAAATGAATAAATTTGGTAGTGTTGGAAAAAAGGTTAGTAACGAATCGAATGAAAAGAGAGTTACTGATGACAACGGTAATATTAACCTACAAGGTAAGAGAATTATTATGTTAGGGGATGCGAAAGCTGACCAGGACGCTATTAGTTTCAGATCTATGACTATTATTTTGAATCAATTTAAAGAAGAAATTACCGCACAACAAGTGGGGGCAAATCAGTATTTTAGCGAAGATATCAACAGATTAACTGCGGTACATGATTCTCCTGATAATTTATTGGTAAGGATTAAAGATAAAGGGTTATTTGTAAAAGAAATAGTTCGAGTTAATGATAAAGAGATTAACGCTGAAAACAAGTTGATAACAAATGTTCAAAACCCTAGAAACAAAAATGATGCTGTTAATTTAGCAACGTTAACTATGAATCTTTTAGATTATGACAAAAAGCTTCTTGGGCAACACACCCATAACGGTATAATTGAAGGAAAGATTGCTGGTCAAAAAACTCGTATCGATAATATTGAAAGAGCAGTAGTAAATATTTTAAAAAGGCTTCTAGAGCTAGAGCTAAAACCTGTTGACAAACCATTCGTTACCAGAATAGAAAAAATGATGGCTGGTAAATAAATTTTATAAGATAAATTAATTCCCTAATAAATGGTTGAAACAATGGAGTATACAGTTTATTTGTCAAAGCTTCAGAAAGGAAAGCTGAAGAAATGCTTTGGTGCTAAACAAAAATGTCAGATACGTGTTAGTCATAGTAGACAAAATGAACGAGAACCAGTTAAGTTACTTTTAAGTAAACGACAAATTGATAAAATTGAAACATGTAAAATGAATAATAAGGGCTGTGATATTGATGTATCATACAAACAATGAAAGAAGCGATTCAAAAGGGTGGATTACTTCCATTTTTAATACCGCTAGCAATTACCCTTGGTAAGGCAGCTTTAACAAGTGGTGCTGCTGCTTTGGGTACATTCGCTGGTAAGAAAATTATGGATAAAATGACCAACACAGGTGGAGCGCTTAAACTTCCTGGAACACAAAAAGTTGTGGGTAATGGGGTACGTGAGAAGGAAACTGATGATGTCAACACAGGTGGAGCGCTTAAACTTCCTGGAACACAAAAAGTTACCGGTAATGGTGTACGTGGTAGACCTAAGAAGGAAAAAACCGATGATGTCAACACAGGTGGAGCGCTAACACTTCCTGGAACACAAAGAGTTGTCGGTCATGGGGTACGTGGAAGACCTAGGAAGTCAAAAAACGGGGACATCAAAAAAGAAGCAAAAGTAAAGTAGGACCTCTAACCAATTTTGATATTATGGATGCATTAGGGAGTATACCACAGTTTCGAGGTGTTTTCTCTTTAGATACGCTACCCAAACATATAAACGATTCGGAATGCGGTGTCATTAATTATGATAAACTCGGAATGCCTGGAACTCACTGGGTTGCCTATTGTAATCTACCTGAATACCCCCATGTAGAATTTTTTGATTCTTTCGGTATTCCCCCAGGAAAAGAAATAATTAAATATCTAAGAACTTCAAAGAAAAAAATAGCTTATGAAAATCTTGCTGTTCAAAATATAGATGAATTAAACTGTGGACTTCACTGTATTTCCTACATTAAGCGCAAAATGAAGCTGGTAGCTTTTCGTTTATAAAAATTGTTTTCTAATAAATGGAGATTTATTGTATGAAATGTAAAAAGAGCACTGATACTGAATCAATGTTTAAGGCAGTGTCACAAAAAAATAATGTTCCAATGCTGAAAGGGAATTGTGTTATTTGCGGATCGAGGAAAAATCGCTTTTTAAAAAAAACCTCGACGCAGAAAAAGATATATTAAAGACATATTATTCTAATTATTCAGGTGTTGATGATATTCACAGAAAATTAAAAGAAAATGGAGTGAACGTGTCTAAAGATACAATAAAAAATGTGTTGCAAAATGAGAATGTGTATACGTTACACAAACCTTCCTATCATAACTTTGAAAGGAGGCGAGTGTATGTTCACTATGTTGATGAGCAATGGCAAGCTGATTTAGTTGACATGCAGAAATATAAAAAAGAAAATAATAAAACAAATTACATTTTAACTGTAATTGATTGCTTTAGTAAATATGCTTGGGGTATCCCTCTGAAAGATAAAACAGGTGCTGAAATAATAAAAGCATTCAGTGTTATATTTAAAGAAAGAATTCCTAAGAAACTACAAACTGATAAAGGTAAAGAATTTGTGATGAGAAATGTTCAAACTTTTTTGAAAAATAACGGCATACACTGGTTTGCATCTGAAAGCGAATTGAAAGCACAAATCGTTGAACGGTTCAATAGAACGCTAAAAGAAAAGCTATGGAAATATTTCACTCACAATAGCACTACTAATTGGATTGATATTTTACCTTTATTTGTGAGTAATTATAATAACTCGTATCACCGATCAATACAAATGAAACCAGTGGATGCTAGTAAAAAGGTTAATCAGAAAAAGGTTTTTAGTGCTCTGTTTCCTCCAGTAGATGACTACAAAATCACAGGAAACGTCAAAGTAGGGGATTTAGTCAGAATTAAAAAAGAAAAAAGTATTTTCGATAAAGGATATTTACCTAATTATACGGATGAAGTATATCAGATAGCAACCATCAGACCTACCATTCCCATTACTTATGAAATATCTGACAAAAGTGGGGAATTAATTCAAGGAGGGTTTTATGAAAAAGAACTTTCAAAATTTATTATGAAATAAAATTACTTGTATATAAATGGATTCAAGACGCTTGAGTGATATGTTATCGGATATAGTGAAGAACAGAGAAGTTCAGAGAAGAAAGGTTCAACAAAATGAGATGGAGATGGCAGGATTTCGGGAATATGCTTCAGAGTTAAACGCTCCAGTTATTATAGCACAAAAAGAAAACACTAAAGATACCATCAAAAAATTACAAGAGAACGCTGAAACGATAATTAATAAACTACAGGAAGGTGATAATAATTCAAGAAGACGGTTTCTCAGATTAGGTGATACATTTAAAACAGCTTTACAGACCACTACTTCAGAGGAATCGAGTCGAGCTCCCACTCATGCTATAGAACCCAATCTAGAACAACCATATGACGTAAATCTAAACTTAAATATTGATGTGGAATTATTAAATCAAATTAATTTAAAATATAAAGATGACTGGAATGGTACCGATAATTATTTTAAAATGCCTCATTATTACCTTAAGCATCATAACGAAATAGATGGGGCTCTGAATTATTTAACATCTATAAGTCAAAGTTATGGTGGTCTGAAAAGTAAAAGTTATAGTTCTAGTAAGTATGATCAAATTATTTTATTTATACAAGACTATAAGGATAGATTAAAAAAAATTCAATCTAGTATACCCTTTATCAGACAACAAGGAACTGGAATATTTATGAATTGTGATGAAATGATTTCAAAACTATACACTTTGATAGGTAGCAGAGTAAACGGAAATACATCTGATGAGGTGAGAAATGAAGCTATTGATATTTTGGATTCGTTAATGCGAAATAAATTTCTTACGAAGAGATATTACAATTCAATATATAAAAAATATTTCTAATAAATGGTGTTGTTAAACATTGAAGGTAATGAAAGTATCATTGATATAACATTTAGTCAACCAATCGAATTGAATCGTAATTGGGGTTATGAAATAGGTTTGAATCAGTGTACTTTGTGGTATTCATGGCATAATATAAGTGATAAATTTGGAAATAATACATTTCAATACAGGAAAGATGAAGATAATAATGCAACAGAATGGATGAATGTTACTATTCCTAATGGGATGTATAACGATGATTGTTTGAATTATTTTTTGTGTCAGTATTTTGATACCCCAAAAGATAAATGTCCTATTGTAATTTCATCAAATCCAGCATCTATGAGATTTGTCATCATATTACAAGAAAAATACATGTTTAGATTTAATAGTGACTTGTGTCAGATTTTAGGATTTGATAAGGATAGTGAGATATCTAAGAAAATCAATGAAGGTACAAAGCTTCCGAATATAACAAGAAGCGTTGATAAAATTCAAATTCACTGCTCTCTCGTAAACAGTTCTATCGTAAACAAAAGTAAATCAGATGTCATTTGGACATTTGTTCCTAATACAGAACCGGGTTGTCAAATTGTTGAGAATCCTAGACAATTAATCTACCTTCCTATTAATACAAAAGACTTTATTTACTCCTTGAGAATGACAATTACTGATCAGTTGGGAAGACCTATCGATTTGAATGGTGATAACGTTGGATACGTGCTGCATTTAAGAAAAGCTTAAAGGATTAGTGAAATAAAATTATTTACCTATAAATGTTGATTAATAATAAGCGATTACTTTATAAAAGGCAGTATGGAAGTGGAATCGGTAGTGTATTCAAAAACATTGTTAATTCCCAGTTATTTCAAACGTCAGCAAAACAAATAAAAGATGGGGCTATGTCAATGTATAATAATATTATTAAACCGAGATTTGAGTTGTTGAAAAACAGAGCAATAGAATATGGGAAAGATCTGATCGATGTAAACAAGAAGGAACTCATTGATGTAATTGGAAACAAAAAATCGATGAAGGATCTTATCGGTACAAATAAAAGGATTTTAAATCAAAGAAGTCAGGACTTGATCAAAACGTTAATGACTGGAAATGGATTAAAGATTCTGAAATAAGTTTTATTTAATAATTTCTTTCTTATATAAATGGCAGTAAATAAAGTTATCAGTCCGCAATGGAACATATTTGACGAACCGCTTGTGGATGATACAGTGGTTAAATATGAATTTAAAGAAATTCGAGAAACAGATGTGAATGTATCTAATAAATCAGAGTTTGAATTCGTAACAAAGAAATTAGATTCCTGGTTTTATCCAAGTGAAAGTTATCTTGATGTCAGTGTAAGAATAGTAAACGAAGATGGGACTCCTATAGCTGCAACCGATGTTGCTACTTTAACGAATAATGGATTTAATTTATTCAGTACCGCTGAGTATGTAATAAACGATGAATCGGTTGAAAAAATTAATCATGTTGGTATTACAACTACCGTTACAAAGTTGATTGAATACTCTGATGATTATTCTAGAAGTGCAGCAAGAAATCATTTCTGGTATAAGGATTATAATCAAGGAAAAGAAATTAATCCTGTTATTGCTTCGTTTACTGCAACTCCAGTAGTAGCAGGGGCTGCAGGGGCTGCAGCAGGGGGTGGAACAGTCAGTTTGAGAAATAATAATAATTATAATAAAGGATTTGAAAAAAGATATAACAGAACAAAGAGCAGTAAATTAGTAAATATGTATTTACCATTATCAGAATTTTTTGGATTTCTGAAAGGAAACAAACGATTCTTCAGAGGTGCATCGCATAAATTATTTCTAAGAAGAAATGATGATAACAACATGATTATAAGAAATGGAAATACTAATTTCAAAGTAGTCATCGAGTATTTATCCTGGAAGATCCCTATTGTAGCTCCTAGTATCGAAATGATGAGTGAATTAGAAAAGGATCTTGCTAAGGATAAAAAGCATAATCTGATGTGGGAAGCATGTAATAGTTATAAAAGTGATGTTAGTCAGAATAAGGAGCACACCTGGAAAGTTGTGTCTGAGAGAAATAGTCCTACAAAAATCGTTGTGATGTTACAGAAAAATGAAAAGCATAACAATCAATTAATGAATAATATGGTGTTTGATCATATGAATTTAACAGACATAGAACTTAGAATTAATGGGGATAAATATCCTGAAGAACCACTTAAATGTGATTTTAGCGATGATAAATGTAAATACTCAAATCTTTACAATAGGTTCATACATTTGGGTTATAAACAATTAGCATTTGATACTGGTAGTGTTGTTAGTATAGAAGAATTTAAAGAAGTATATCCACTATTCTGTTTCGATGTTTCCAAACACGAATCAAGTATATATAATGGAACAACTGCTGATATTGAAATAAGTTTAACATTAAAACACGCTCAGCCTGTACCATATAATATTTACTGTGTTATATATTATGAAAGAAAAGCTACATTAGGTATTATTAACAAAAATATGTATGTGAGTTTGTGAGTCTGGATTTTTATTTAATAAAATCATCCCCTAATAAATGGAGTCCGCAAAGGAAGTCTTGAATACAATCAGAATGAATAAATACAATGAGACAATCAGGAAAGAAGAACTAGTGTTAGGATTGAAATATACTATTGTTAAAATGAGAATTGCTAAGACAAAATATGGTGATAAGTTGGTTGTAGTTATTAATCATAATGACAAACCCTGTGATTTGTTTATAACACAGAAATATAATGCCATTGCTAACGAATTACTTTTAAAGAAAAATCTAGTTTTGCAACCAATTGTACGCGAAAACAAGAACAAAGAAACATATGTGGATTTAGAACTGTTTACTCAGTAATATTTGAATAAAAAATTAAAAATGTAAAAAAAAGAAGTAGTAGTATATTGTAGTATTTTATATGTAGTAAAGGGTAATATTCTCATTTCTTGTATCCTTTATTTTGAAAGTAAGAAAATAAAAATGTTCTTAAAAAGGGGGATAATTTGGTAAAAAGGATGTTAAAATTTAAGAAATTGATGTTAAAATGGGGTTTTGAAATTGGGGGGAGGGTGAGCCAGAACCCCCTTTATATAACTACTGTTTTTGCTTGTCCTCGAGCCAGAGTCTACGACACGGCTAGGCTCAAGCCTACGGCTGTCCTCGAGCGAAGTGAAGTGGAGTTATATAACCCATTTCAGATAGGACTATCTGCAGTTGTGGAGCCAAGCTTTCGTTTCATCAAACCATGTTTCTGCTTTCGAGTGGAAAGCTCCATTCTAGCCAGCAAGCAGGCATGCACTAGTTTCAAATTGAAGATGGACTGAAATGTATAAGTGTTAAATATATGCGATACTTACCGAGTGATAATAGAAAATTTACAGAAACAAAAAAGCGGGTTTTTCCCGTGGGTCCGAAAGTGCTGCCATCTATTGGCATCTATCCATTTCCGTTCGCGATTTCGGCTGAGTTTATCATTAATTTTTTTTGCACTTAGATTGCGGTAGAGAAATGGTATCAGATGCGCCTATTAAACTTTAAATATTCACTCATTGCCAAAGAAACTAGAGCTTATCCTTTGCTCCTTTCTAAGTGGTGACGTTAGAAAGCTGGCCTACGGCAAAAAAGTCAACTTTTGAACTAAGACAGGCAGAATTTTTTTTTTCCGACGGCAATCGATAGCCGTTGGTGAGCTGATCAAAGTGTGTGTCATCCATTTTTTTTACACAAATTATTATTAGATACACCAGTTTGAAAATTTCAAGGAGTTGACAACTTCAGTAGTAAGGTTCACACTGAAACCAGTAATAGGCGATACCAGTTGTGAGACATGTAAGGGACTTGTAAGCAACATCGACTGTTAGCTCATAATCATCTTCGGCAATTAGGGGTTTGCAGCTTTTGCTAGTTGGTGTACCTGTTATTTGCTTCCAGTGTATTCGATGGTAAGAACAATTTGGTTCACAATGGTAAGATATGCAAGGGACTTGTAAGTAATAATCAGCTGAGGGGCTAGAAATTTTTCAAATGGGTGCACATTGTATTCGATTTCTATAAATCTGACGGTAAGAACGTTTGTGTCGATGGTCTATCGCTGTAACCTAGGATTAACTGTTACGCAACGGATACAAACGATAATGTAAAACAGTGAGGTAGTTTCGTAATAATTTATAGTGTCATGTATGGTATCTTAATCCTGAAAAGTTACGGATAGCTTTATAATACCAACTAAATTTTATAAGATATTTTTCCAAGTTTTCATCCGTCACGATGTCTACGATTGTAAAGGATAAAGCTCAACTGACTTCAAATAGTCCCTTCTTCCGACATTATTTTGTTGTTGTTTTTACAACGCTGAAGAATAGTTTTGGTGAAGTGATTATTATTTTTAGAACATCCAGTTTTAAAAGCTTCAGAATCGGTTCTAAGACGTCACAAAGATATGAAAATTCACATGAATATTTTTAAAACTAAAATCCTTCCAACAGTACATTACGGTGCAGAACTTTGGGGGTTTGACGCTGCCACACAGCTTGAGTCGATTCAGCTGCTCCACTTCAAGAGATTGATAGGACTTCATCAGAGGAGAGCTTGGCCTATTCACAATAAAAAAATCTAGGCTGTTGCAGATACTACGGTTTTGGTTGAAGATTATTAGACTTCCAGAGGACAGGCTGCTAAGAAATAGCATATAAAGAATTGTTAGATATAGGAGGACCAAAATCCTGGCCGTTCCAGGTTAAAGTCATGCTAGATCGTGCTGGATTGTCATTTGCTTGGAACGGGGGATCAGGCCCAGAGGATCACTCCCACTTAATGAAACAGTTCGAACTATAAGCAGGGACCCATAAATTTCCTGTAATGACTCGCCATTCAGGGGGCTTGTCATTACCTTAAATTACCTTAAATTGCAGCTTGGAGCAAAATAAGGATTTCTCCTGTAGATTTGCTCCGTAGTTGACTCCGGTTGGCAGGTCCGTGTAACGATTTGACTTGTGGTTAACTTCAAACATTGACAATTGCATCAACAGCATCCCAGTTCAACTTCCACTCGATGTCATTTCCTATGTTTCTATGCTGCTATGTTGCCCGAGCCTCACCTAGTTTCCGAAAATTCCGCTCGGGTCGAATCGGCGTTCTTGCTCAGATAGACAAAATTGCCAGCATGCCACCAGGTACCTAAGCTAGGGTAAAAGATCCAGGATACTCTTCCATTACAGATAAATATTCTTAGCTCAGCACAACAGCCGCGAAAAATTTTGTCTATCTGGATAGTCGGGTATTTTATCCCTGTGGGTGTTTCTCGAACTATCTGACGCTCGGTCAAGAGCGCATCAGAAATCTCTTATTGACAAGCCCCCTGAATGCCGAGTCATTACAGGAAATTTATGGGTCCCTGCTATAAGTGATGAGGAGATACAAAGTTGGCATGGGACAATTCAAACGTCTGAGACTCTAAATTACTACAAATTACTGAAGCGAACTTTTCATATGGAATTTTATTTAAGCTTGGTCTACCAGCACAGACTCTGAAACTTTGTTTCCAGCTCCGAACAAACTCATTACCACTCGGTTTTAGAAAAAAGGTGTTTGAGAGAAGGAAAAATAGGGATGGGGTAATCACTGATAATTACAGGTCTCCGATTTGTCTTGTTGGAGAGGACACTGTTGCCCACCTCCTAGGGCAGTGCCAGAAGTCTCCTCTACCGGATCAGTTTGGGGGAGGGTTGCTCTTGCCTGGTATATTGACATTGACTAAAGACAACATTATCAAAACGGTGGTAGATTATGTGAGTGAGAACTTAAATAGAAGATAGTTTGTTTATGTGTCCTAGGATCATTATGTTTTCAATGCATTAATATATTTGTATGCCCTGATTATAAAAATCTGTGTATGACCCATTGAGCTAAATAAACACTATTCTATTCTACATGTTGACAGCTTCAGCATTAACCGACAGCGAAGAAACAAAACGAAGTGTTGCTCTCGCAACACTTTAGTCGGCGAAGCCGGACAAAAGTTGCCGCAACACTTCACGTTGCTCAGGCAACTTAGGTCTAGTTGGGTTTTGTCTTCGCTAGACTTGAATATTTTTACTATTAAAATTTAGAAACAGATTAAGGACAAACAGCTAACAGCCAATCAAACTGAGTTCAGATATGGATTCAGCATATGTGTTTACCACTATAAGACATACCTATTATGACGAATCTGATCGAAACTTCCTGTCTTACTTCTGCCAAATTTCCTGTTTCGGCCTAATTCCGGGCGAACTGCTTGTCTGGCAAAAAAATAAAGCTAAAAAATTAATTAAGCGTATCTCCTTACCCCTATATCGAACATATAATCAACTTCAAACAAAACTTTAACTTATATCACATTTTCTAGTTTCAACCGGATTACGGGCGAACTACTTGTCCGGGTAGAAAATTTTCAGCACGTTTTGTTATGCCTAAATCGAACATCTAATCAACTTCAGATAAAACTTTTACTTTTAACAAACTTTCCGGTTTTTGCCGGATTCCGTGCGAACTAATTTTCCGGCGAGAAAATGATTTTCATAACCGTGTTCAGCATGTCCTCTTACCCCTTAATCGACTGTCTCATTAGCTGTTTAAAAATATTTTGTTTGCCCCTTAATTTGAACCCCCACCCTAATTGTAGGGCTACAGAGCCCATCTACGAACTCGACCTTTACCTTGACCCAAAGAACCCTCACACCAAGCTCCATCCAGATAACCCCGTTGAGAGTTAACCCGCCGACAGACGGACAGACGGACTGACGGAGAACTTTTGCGATGTCATAGCCTCATATATATCCCTCTACTTACGTTTTGGGATCCCAAGAACGACAAGAAGAGTTTGTTGGAAGTGCTTATATATAAGTGATGGGTTTAAGAACTAGCTGAATTCTGCGTGATAGCTTCTGCGCTTTCCTGGGAGAATAATTTTAAAAACAATCAATGAACTGTGCAAATGCACAGAAAAGTTGAAAAATTAAGGCACACGGGACACTATTTTGTGTCTTTCAGCTGACTACTTCTGGGCCGTTGGCTTCTCTTGTCTTCGACAAGAAAATCCTTTAGCTTCGCTTATCCATGAAAGCTGCTACATCCTGCAAAAAAACTGTTTCCTAGTAACCCGCGCAGATGTTGGTCTGATGACTTTGGTGCGATTCTTTGGCGGATTTTCGAAAACGTGGTGTTGATTTTAGCTTATATATATCTTGTATGATAAGCAGATGTCTAGAACATGTCTGTTTCTATTTGCCTGGCTAAAAATTGTGTTGAGGTCGGCGTGTGTTACTAAAATGATGATGCTACAATTTTAGCGCAGTACAGAGAAATAAAACGAAAAAATTACACTGAACTTTCAATAACCGAGTATATCCACAAGAGTTAAAAATAAACATACTTAAGAACTAATTGGGTCTAAAATTTGCGACTTCTTTCTGAAATTGGCGATTTGAACGGGAATTTTCCGGAAACTTTCTGAACACGTTTTGTTGCCAATCACTTAGCTTTTACTATTGTGACACTCTTCCATTAAACTTAAAAAAACAAACAAAAAAACTAAGCTCCTCTATCCCAAACTAGTGTAGGCCACTCCGATCGCTTCCATTCTCCGTTCACTTTAATAAAATTGCTCACACTCTCGTCTAAGCATCCCCACTTACGACAGAAGTAAGGACCCGTCTTCACTCTTTATAGTACTGAAGATCCGGAAGGAAATACGGTCCTGGTTGTCGCCCATCCTCATCAAAAGAGTCCCATCGCAGTTCCTTGGCCCCCCAGCCATGTCTGTTGGTCCCTGTCCCTTTCCTTCCTAGTTTCTTTCCTATCCGAAACATTAATATTTCGTCAAAAGTTGGTACTTTTGTGACCCACTTGCAGAATCCCGGGGGCTGTACGTCCCACATTCCAAGACGTTTTTTCGTCCTTTTTCTAGGAACTGGGCTTAATATTTCATGTCCATCCTGATTCTTCAGAACGGTCTTGGAAAGAAATCATTGAGTATTTAACGACAGACAAAAATTAGGAATTAAAATTGATGAAGTGGGGGAGGAATGACCTGGACGTCCCACATTCCAAGACGTTTTTCGTCCTTTTTCTAGGAACTAAGCTTATTATTTCAGTTCCATCCTGATCCTTCCGAACGGCCTTGGAAAGATATCATGAAGCATTTAACGACAGGCACAAATTACGAATTAAAATTTTGATCAAGTAGGGGAGGAATGAACATTTATGTCTCTTCAAGCATCATTTAGAGGAATTGATAGGTAGGAAGATCAGGAAAAGATAAACTCGCCAAGCGGATGCTACTGTCCCAAAATTAGAGCCGGTGGTCTCGTCGTGCAGTGGTAAAGTTTCCACGCTTAGCTGTTAATGTTTAAATCAGAGAAGGTGGAAGTATTGGGGTTACGTGACTCGTATGAAAGAATCCACATCCTGCCAATTCTTCTGCCCAGTTTTTACGTAGTTGCGTTATTTGAATATATAATTGGTTGTTTCCCGAACCTCACTCATATCAACATTTTATAAATATTCCTTCAGCCTAAGCTGCCTCCCTATCAGATTTTTCGGCGCTAAACGGATACGTCCTACCGATACGGACATATTCGTTTAACGCAGTCAAATATATTCAGTATTTTATCAATCAAGTCAAATATAATTCCCAATAGCTAAAACTAGAAGAGTTAATATGGAAATGTTTACGAAATACATAAAAACGACTGCAAATTAACTGATAAACTTTACGACATGTGACCCGAAATAAATGCTGGAATAAAACTGTGTAAAAATTGGGTCGGAGAGCAGGACACGGCAGAAATAGATTGCCAGTGTTCCTCTCGGACCGACGCACGGACGACGGGAGGGGGGGGGGGATTGGGGAATAGACGGCTCATCTGGGGATAACATAGCATCTTTGCTCCTCTTCCATATTTTATTATTTTATTATTTATGATGCCCAAAATTCGGCATATGTACTGGCGTTTGACATAGGTTATTCCAGATTGTGGATGTATCCAACGTTTGGTATGGCCTATCCAAAATTTAGGGATCCGTGGCAGACTGATCAGCCCGAAGAAAGTGAAAAAAACGAAACAAAACGGTCATTAGTGTATGGTCCTGAGTAACATTCGCTATTTCTTTCAGGAAGCTCAACTCGTATTTGCCTGGCCTCTAACTCCCCCACACTCCCCCCTCCCGTTTTCCGCGCAACGGGTGACATTGGCCAACGCGTCAACGGTAAACTTCATTTCCTTAGACGAAAAGACGAAATCACCAAGCGCTTCGGTCATAGAGTTAACATGATCGTATTACAGAGTGTCGCCTTGGAATTGGGACAGATTCGATTTGCCGCCGGATTGATAGATGATGGGAAACTCTATTTGGTTATCAACCGGAACAAGAGGGGGGAGGGGCTGATGGGGATTCTGAGGAGGAAGTTGGACGCTTATCATGTTCCTGATGAGATTGTCGAAGTCCAAAGTCTTCCCCTAACACGGCACGGTAAGTAACCTTTCATGGAATTAACGGCAAGGCTTTCCTTGTCTTCATTAGTAGGGTTACCTTGTCCGTTCTTTTGTAAGAAATAGCCTACTAGCTTATCCACGGCATATTTGTGTTACATATTGTTATATATATTTGCATATTGTTTGTCATAGAAACATAATGTTTGTGCCACACACTCGACCCACAAATGGAAACGCGCAGAAACGTCGCTGTGTCTCTTGTTTGGCAGTAATTTTATATTCCTGAAAATTAAAAGAAAATCGAATTAAATAGAAGATCAGGTTTATGCCTTTACCGTTCTGTACTGGAGGGATCCTCAGTTCTTTGTCGTGTCTGCTTTACAGAGTAGCATATTTTATTATTTGGAATTTGCCATAAAATGTTCTGCTTATGTCTGAAATTCGTTTTGTTGCTTTTCTCTGAAAACAGTAACAACTTAAATAATATTTCCATTCAACCCTCACTAAAAAGTGCTGAACAACCGTAAGAGATTGGATTCTGTTTTCGCATAGCCTATTTATTTGTATGGCACTTGCCCTTCGGCCAAGTGCCATATAGCGATTGTAATTTCTGTCCGTCAGTCGGTCTGTCGGTCCCGGTTTTGCTAGTTCGGGCACTTCCAGATAAACTAGGACGATGAAACTTGGCAGCGCATCAGGGACCAGACCAGATTAAATTAGAAATAGTCGTTTCCCCGATCTGACCATCTGGAGGGAGGGGGAATCCGGTAAAAATAGGAAAAATGAGATATTTTTAGCTTACGAACAGGTGATCGAATCTTTATGAAACTTGATATATGGAAGGAACTGAGATGTTCCGTTTTAAATCCAGACCGGATCCGGTGACACTGGGGGGAGTTGGAGGTTAAAACAGGAAATCTTGAGAAACGCTTAGAGTGGAGGGATCGGGATGAAACTTGGCGGGAAGAACAGGCACAAGTCCTAGCGTCATTGACATAATCGGACCGGATCTGGGCACTGTGGGGGAGTTGGGGGGGGGGGGGACTCCGGATTTCTAGCGATCCCGCGAGTTCGGCATACTTCCTGATGTGCTACGACGATGAAACTTGGCAGGTGTGTCAGGGATCCGAACAGATTGACTTGAGAATAGTCGTTTCTCCGATCCGACCATCGTGAGGGGGAATGGACGGATGGGGAGTCCGGAATCTAGTGGCATGCTAAACTTTTGAACGGGTGATCGGATTTAAATGAAACTTGTCATGTGGAAAGAGCCATCGCCTCAGATGTTCAGTGTTAAGTCCGGGCCGGGTCCGATACCGGTGGGGGTGTGGGGGACCGGGAAACTCAAGAAACGCTTAAAGCAGAGGGATTGCAGACCATCCGGAACTGCTCAGAATTGAGTGAAACTAAATATCCTATTTCTCTTTCCGAACCGCATTTTTGGATGGCGGGTGTATTTTGTGACGTTCTCATCTACTTTATTGTACCGCTTACTCGTAACAAGTACCATATGAGCTCTTAGCTCTTGTTAGTATTAAGTAATTTTTGTATGTTCTCATTTAAAAAACAATATTTGAAGTGAATTTTATTTGCCTTTTTTTATGGCACTTGCCCTTCGGCCAAGTGCCATATAGCGATCGCAATTTCTGTCCGTCCGTCGGTCTGTCGGTCTGTCCAGGTTTTGATAGTTCGGGCACTTCCACATAAGCTAGGACGATAAAACTTGGCACGCGTATCAGGGACCCCAAATGATTAAGTTGGAAATAGTCACTTCCCCCATCCGAGCACCGTGGGGGGAGTGGAGGGGGGGGGGGAATACGGAATCTTGAGGTATTTATAACTTTTGAACAGGTGATCGGATCTCGACGAAAGTTGATATTTCGAAAGACCTCATGCCTCAGACAACCCACTTAAAATCCGGACCGGATCCAGTGACTTTTGGTGGGGGGGGGGGGGCTGGAGGGGGCAACCGGAAATCTCGGGAAACGCTATGAGTGGAGGGATCGAGATGAAACTTGGTGGGAAGACACCTAGCAAACACTAGATACATTATTGACATAACCGAGCCGATTCGGGCACTGTGGGGGGAGTGGAGGGAGGGGGAATCCGGAATCTTGAGGTATTTATAACTTTTGAACAGGTGATCGGATCTCGATGGAACTTGATATTTGGAAAGACCTTATGCCTCAGACGACCCACTTAAATTTCGCACCGGATCCTGTGATTTTTGGGGGGAGTTGGAGGGGGCAACCGGAAATCTTGGGAAACGCTATGAGTGGAGGGATCGAGATGAAACTTGGTGGGAAGACACCTAGCAAACACTAGATACATCATTGACATAACCGAGCCGATTCGGGCACTGTGGGGGGAGTGGAGGGAGGGGGGATCCGGAATCTTGATGTATTTATAACTTTTGAACGGGTGATCGGAACTCGATGGAACTTGATATTTGGAAAGACCTCATGCCTCAGACGACCCACTTAAAATCCTGACCGGATCCAGTGACTTTTTTTTGGGGGGGGGGGAGCTGGATGGGGCAACCGGAAATCTTGGGAAACGCTTTGAGTGGAGGGATCGAGATGAAACTTGGTGGGAAGACACCTAGCAAACACTAGATACATCATTGACATGACCGAGCCGATTCGGGCACTGTGGGGGGAGTGGAGGGAGGGGGAATCCGGAATCTTGAGGTATTTATAACTTTTGAACGGGTGACCGGATCTCGATGAAACTTGATATTTGGAAAGACCTCATGCCTCAGACGACCCACTTAAAATCCGGACCGGATCCGGTGACTTTTGGGGGGAGCTGGAGGGGGCAACCGGAAATGTTGGAAAACGCTATGAGTGGAGGGACCGAGATGAAACTTGGTGGGAAGACACCTAGCAAACACTAGATACATCATTGACATAACCGAGCCGTGCCTACTCGCAACAAGTGCCATATGAGCTCGTAGCTCTTTTTTTTACTTAAAATTGCCGTAGGCGAATTTCAGTTACCGCTAAGTTTGAATTTCTCGTCAAATTCCATAAGCCCGAAACAAGCATAAGACCTAAATGGGGGGCCGGGCACTGTGATGTTTGGGTGGGGAGGGGGGGGGGATTTTGGTGTTCTCAAGATGGGGTACCTCCAGATGTGCTAGGACCATGAAACTTGGCAGGCGTGGCGTGTTAGGGACCCGACCAGATTGAGCTTGAAACTGTTCCGACCATTCTAGAGGGAGTTGAGGACGAGGAACTTGTGGCCTGCACAACGTTCGAACCGGTAACAAGTCCATATAAGTTGTGTCTAAGCCGTAATAGTCTAGAAACTGTCTAGAACTGTAACTGCACTTATTCGGCTGTCCTCCGACCTAGTATTTATAAACAAATTGAATTTTAGTTAGGAGTGGATCCCTCCTAATCAGACCACGAGGAATTCCATGGTGAAATGAAATTTTTTCTACGAGGCTTAGTTTCTTAGATATCACCTAGTATCTACACAAAGTCTCAACTTTAATTTCGGTCTTTACCTAGTATGTACATACTATAAGTTTGCTTTTTCTCCAAAACCTAGTATCTCACAAACCTACGCTCCACCAGCAACAAAGTAAACAGCAAGATCACTTTATTGTTTACAAAACCACATTAGTTTGCTGAATGTATACGAAACAAGAGCTACGAGCTCATATGGCACTTGTTACGAGTAGGCACGGCTCGGTTATGTCAATGATATATCTAGTGTTTGCTAGGTGTCTTCCCACCAAGTTTCATCTCGATCCCTCCACTTATAGCGTTTCCAATATTTCCGGTTCTCCCCTCCAGCACCCCCCAAAAGTCACCGGATCCGGTCCGGATTTTAAGTGGGTCGTCTGAGGTATGAGGTCTTTCCAAATATCAAGTTTCATCGAGATCCGGTACCCCGTTCAAAAGTTATAAATACCTAAAGATTCCGGATTCCCCCTCCCTCCACTCCCCCGACAGTGCCCGAATCGGCTCGGTCACGTCAATGATGTATCTAGTGTTTGCTAGGTGTCTTCCCACCAAGTTTCATCTCGATCCCTCCACTCATAGCGTTTCCCAAGATTTCCGGTTGCCCCCTCCAGCTCCCCCAAAAGTCACCGGATCCGGTCCAGATTTTAAGTGGGTCGTCTGAGGTGTGAGGCCTTTCCAAATATCAAGTTCCATCGAGATCCGATCACCCGTTCAAAAGTTATAAATACCTCAAGATTCCGGATTCCCCCTCCCTCCACTCCCCCCACAGTGCCCGAATTGGCTCGGTTATGTCAATGATGTATCTAGTGTTTGCTAGGTGTCTTCACACCAGGTTTCATCTCGATCCCTCCACTCATAGCGTTTCCCAAGATTTCCGGTTGCCCCCTCCAGCTCCCCCCAAAAGTCACCGGATCCGGTCCGTATTTTAAGTGGGTCGTCTGAGGCATGAGGCCGTTCCAAATATCAAGTTTCATCGAGATCCGGTCACCCGTTCAAAAGTTATAAATACCTCAAGATTCCGGATTCCCCCTCCCTCTACTCCCCCCACAGTACCCGAATCGGCTCGGTTATGTCAATGATGTATCTAGTGTTTGCTAGGTGTCTTCCCACCAAGTTTCATCTCGATCCCTCCACTCATAGCGTTTCCCAAGATTTCCGGTTGCCCCCTCCAGCTCCCCCCAAAAGTCACCGGATCCGGTCCGGATTTTAAGTAGGTCGTCTGAGGCATGAGGTCTTTCCAAATATTAAGTTCCATTGAGATCCGATCACCCGTTCAAAAGTTATAAATACCTCAAGATTCCGGATTCCCCCTCCCTCCACTCCCCCCCACAGTGCCCGAATCGGCTCGGTTATGTCAATGATGTATCTAGTGTTTGCTAGGTGTCTTCCCACCAAGTTTCATCTCGATCCCTCCACTCATAGCGTTTCCCAAGATTTCCGGTTGCCGCCTCCAGCTCCCCCCAAAAGTCACCGGATCCGGTCCGGATTTTAAGTGGGTCGTCTGAGGCATGAGGTCGTTCCAAATATCAAGTTTCATCGAGATCCGATCACCCGTTCAAAAGTTAAAAATACCTCAAGATTCCGGATTCCCCCTCCCTCCACTCCCCCCACGGTGCTCGGATCGGGGAAGTGACTATTTCCAACTTAATCATTTGGGGTCCCTGATATGCCTGCCAAGTTTTATCGTCCTAGCTTATCTGGAAGTGCCCGAACTAGCAAAACCTGGACAGACCGACAGACCGACAGACGGACAGAAATTGCGATCGCTATATGGCACTTGGCCGAAGGGCAAGTGCCATAAAAAGAAGCAGCTTTAAAAAACAACGTTTTCGCGTTTTTCTTGGAAGCTACCCAGGTGCAGATACTAGGTTTTGTCGGAGGACAGCCGAATTTTCGTCGTCCTGTCCCTAATCATTCACATGTCACGAATTATAACTTACTTACGGGGGCACGTGTTATGTGTTAAAGGAATGCCAAAACAAACTTAGGTTAGTCTATTTTTTGTCACGCTCCACGCTGTAGCGCTTGTGCACTATCAGGCAAGGACAAAAATAATAATCAACAAACTTCAGTTTGAAAAATGTTTTCACGGGACCGTGGTCACTGGCTTGCACCTAATCATTAATTTATTTATTTGTGACCCGCTTTTTGGATAACAGCGGAGTATGAGGAAAATGCATAAAGTAAAATACATATATTAAAACACTGAACAAAATTTAGTGCAAGTCGACAAGGACCATATCCCCTTTCTTCCACTAACTGGCTCGTTGACCAGTTGACGGACGGCATGAGTTCCCGACACTAAACTTCTGTAGTCGAAGCTGAAATAGTTATATAATTGGAAGCTCGTGAGGAAACTTTTCCCTTATGTTGCAGTCGGATCAGTAGTTCCTCGAAGTCGAAAACAGCGAATTTGGTAGATTGCAGACATAGGGAAGAGAAGATGTATACTAAATCTTTTCTTCTGATCGACCTAAACCGGATTGATAAAGCGCCGGAAAAATCGACATAGGGTATAAGAATAAGGCGTTTCCGCAGTATATTTCTGTCCCACTCTTTTGGGATGTCCGCCAAGGAAAGGTTGCTTGAGGTTGCAAGGTTGCTTTGCAAAAATGAAGATTGCCAAATTTGCCTTTTTGGGATCCCAAAACGTAAGTGGGGGGATACCTATGACATCGCAAAAGTTGTCCGTCCGTCCGTCTGTAAGCACGATAACTCTTTATTTATTTTTATAACCCGCTGAAAAGACAGAATAGCGGAGTACAAACAAGGAAAAACAACACAACACACTAAAATACACTAAAATTCACTCTAGAAGAAGGGACAAGCCGTGATGTGCGGGGAAGCTGAGATGGGACGTTGTGGACAATTTTTTACTTATGGCCGAAAGTTTCAGCGATATATCCGGAAGCTTGTAACGCGCAATCAGATGTCTGTTTTTATACCAGGGGGGTAGGAAAAGGAGTAATTTTGCATATCGGTAATAACAAGAACGGAGGGACTGAAGATCTTTTTTCTTTAAAACTGAAGAGAGGCCAGAAAGAAATAAGAAAGAATGGTCAGTAAAACTGCTGTAAAGTTTAATAAGGGCTTTTTTATTGTATTTCCCACGATTAGCAACGATCTTCGAGTATGATACTTGAATCTTTCTTTTAGCATTATTAACCGATTGAGACCGGAACGATTTGAGGCTGTTAGTAATGTGGATGCACCACCCAAGAGATGTGACAAGGGGGATAGTCTTAGTTGGGAGAATAAGCGGCTCTTGGTTAGTTGAATTGAAAGATAAGTATTCGCATTTATTAACGTTCAGAGCCAGACCGATCCGGTCGAAAGCAGCTGAACCAAAGAAACTGACTTCTTTAATCCGGTCTTGCTTCGGCTTATCAGCAGAATATCATCGGCATAAGCAATATAAGAGATATTAATGGAATTAATAATACAAGTGGTAGGTATAGAAGACAGGATGTTAGAGATGCACATTTTAAAAATGGACGGTGAAAGAACCGCGCCCAGTCGAACTCCACGTTTTATCGGGATTCTAAAGTCGGATATCTGTCCATCCACTTTAGTACGCAGAAAAGAATTTGTATACCAATAACGTAATAAGAAAATAATAGAAATATTTATGCCATGTGAAAAAAGCGAATGAGAATGATAACTCTCGAAGGGAATGAGATATTTTGATGAAACTTTGTATGAGGATTGTTTGGGTCAAGGGTAAGGTCGAGTTCCTAGATGGGCTCTGCAGCCCTATATTTGGGGGTGGGGGAGGGGGTTCAATTTAAGGGACAAACAAAATATTTTTAAACAGCTAATGTGAATAAGACATAATGGTAAGAAGACATGCTGAGCACGATGGTGACACTCATTTTCTCGCCGGACAAGTAGTTCGTCCGGAATCCGGCAAAAACCGGAAAGTTTGTTAAAAGTAAAAGTTTCATTTGAAGTTGATTAAATGTTTGATTTAGGGGTAAGAAGATATGTGAGCACGATGGTGAAAACCATTTTCTCGCTGGACGAGTAGTTCGTCCGAAATCCGGCAAAAACCGGAAAGTTGGTTAAAAGTAAAAGTTTCATTTGAAGTTGATTAAATGTTTGATTTAGGGGTAAGAAGACATGCTGAGCATGATGGTGAAAATCATTTTGTCGCCGGACAACTAGTTCGCCGGTAATCCGGCCAAAACCAGAAAATATGTTAAAAGTAAAAGCTTTATCTGAAGTTGATTAGATGATATATTCAGGGGTAAGAAGAGACGCTGAGTCTGTATATAATGATCATTTTCTACCCGGACATATAATTAGTCCGGAATCCGGTTGTACCCGCACTTTTTTTTAAGTAAAAATTGTATTTAAAGTTGATTAGATTTCTTTATAGGGATAAGGAGATAGCCGGCTTCGTTTCTGAATTTTTCTTTTTTTGCTGGACTAGTAGTTCGCTCGGAATTCGGGCGAAACCGCAAATTTGGCAGTAGTAAAGCAGGAAGTTTCGGTCAATATCGTCAAAATAGATATGGCATATAGTGGTATAGATAGGTAGATAGAATATCTGAACTGGGTTTTCTCTGATGATTAGCCTGGCGAAGACAGACCGAATTGTCTGGATCAAATCTTAGATTTTTGGGATCCCATCGACACCTTTGGTCTTGTTAGAATTAGAAGTCACCATAGAGGAAATACTTAAATCCATTTACACCAAAAGTGCCAAACTTCTTTCCGACCAATTGACAAAAAATTGTGTTGGTGATATGACTTTTTCAGATACCGCGGTTAGTTTTGGACCGTGGTATCGGAATATCCGATACCACGGTAACTAACCTGATACTCACTAATGCAAGAACGCACTTTTGACCGACATATAAGATACCGTGGTATCTGCGAAAAGGTAACTATCGCCGGAACCGCCTTCAGTGCAGTTTTGCCTGTGGTTCTCAAAACTCAGTCGTGAGAATGCCAGGATCGCCGTTACATCTCCCGGGTGTCCAAGTTTGTAAATTTAACCAGTTGTCGTCAATCAAACCTAGTATCAACGTTGCTACGAAACAAAATAACATCCTCTGCTCTAAGCTATTTGGTTACAATCACATGAAATTAATATAGGTACGATCCGAGCAACCGAATTACTCCCGAGTTATCAGTAGCCTAGGACTGTCCTATAGAAGAGCTAGTAGTGACCTACTATTTTACGCAAACATTGATTCATAGCGTAGTGGCAAGAAATGATGATGTCTTTTTCATTGTTTTTGGGATCCCAAAACGTTAGTGCCGAATACCCGCGACGTCGCAAAGCTTATCCGACCGCCTGTCTGTCCGTCTGACGCGTGTGAGGATCCTTTCTCTCAAATCCGAGCACTCTAATCTTGGCTCACATCCCTATATCAGTTTAGACAGAACATTTTTATGGCACAGTGCCATATATCGATCACTTTTCGGTCGGTCGGTCGGCCCGCTGTTCTCGAAATAGGGTACTTTCGGAGGCGCTAGGTCAATGAAACTTGGCAGGCATATGAGGGACCCGACAAAACTAACTTGGAAATAGTCACTTCCCGACCCGATTGTGGGGGGAGTGGAGGAAGGGGAGATCCGCAATCCGGAATCTTGAGGTAACTTTGGACAGGGTGCTCGGATCTTAATGAAACGTGATATTTGGAAAGGCCTCGTGTCTCCGATTTCCCCATTTGAAGTCTGGACAGGATCCGTTGAATGTGGGAGGGGGGGGGGGGGAATCTTGTGACAGTAGTGACACGCTTAGAGTGGAGTGATTGGGATGAAAATTGGTGAGAAGGACAAGCACAAGATCAGGTACATCAGTGACAGAACCGAACCGGATTCAGGCACTGTGGGGGAGTTAGAGTGGGGGGGGGGGTCCGAAATTCGGGTGATCACGAGTTAAGGTACTTCCAGATGTGCTAGTACAATGAAACTTAGCTTGAACATTGGAGACTTGACAGCATTGGCTTAGAAATAGTCAGTTCCCCGACCCGACCATCGTGGGGGAGTGCTGGAAGGGGGAATCCTGAATCTTGAGGTATGTATAGACTTTGAACGGGTGATCGGGTCTTAATGAAAGTTTATATAAGGTTTGAATGAAACTTTATGTTTGGACCGGATTCGATGAATGTCGGGGGTGGGGTGGAGAATCGGAAATATAGTGACACGCTTGGAGTGGAGCGACCGGGAGGAAACCTGTTGGGAAGAACAAGCACAAGGCCTAGTTACACCAGTCACAGAACCGGATTTGTGCACTCTGGGGGGAGTTGAAGGGGGGGGGGGGCGAGAGTCTCTCGAATTCCGGTGATCGCGAGTTAAGGTACTTCCAGATGTACTAGGACGGTGAAACTTGGCTCAAACATTAGAGACTTGACGAGAGGGGTTTAGAAATTGTCATTTCCCAGATCCGACCATCCCTTAAAGTACTCATTTAAGATGAGTCATCTTAAGCGCAAAGTAAAAATAAAATACTTTTAAGCTAAATATACATTTTCATGATCACCATGAGCCCATGATCATTTTTGCCTCAAGGGCTTTGATTGAAAATTAAATTCTAGCTCCCTTAAAGTGCGCATTTTAACCGCAGTTTGTTGTTTGTCCCAAATTTTTGTTGTTTGACCAAATGATACTTTTTACGACCCCCCATGGTCCCATGATCATTTTTGCCTAGAGTTTTGCTTACAAGCGAATTCTTTAAAGTACAACCAATACTTTTGAGCAGAATATACATTTTCATGATCCCGATGAGACCATGAGACTCATTTTTGCTTCAAGGGCTGTGATTACCAATGAATTTCTAGCGCCTTCAAAGTGAACATCATCACAGCCAAGTGCAAACATTAAAATACTTTTTACCAAACCAAACATTTTCACGATTTCCAAGGTCCCTTGATCTTTCTTATCTCATGGGTTTTGCTTACAGATGGTCACAACAAATCGACGAATTGGTAAATTTCTACTTTCCTCTGGTCCAGCCTTGCAAGTGCCACAAGAGCTTCTAGCTCTTGTGTTTTCGAAAACACGCCAGTGATCCTCGGGAAGAACGAGAAAACGTAGCATTAACGACTCAAACTCAATAACTCAGTCTGTGTTAACCAATCACGGCGATCCTTGGGAGCAGCTGTGATACCGCTTCCGGCTCTTCCGCTAGGTACAGGGCGATTTTGCAGTGGCAAGAAGAGTTAGCCATCAAGAGTATTCGTAATTTTATAATTCAGCTACAAGGAAAACTTCGGGTTTATCAGTCGGCCACAATCCCTGATGGCAATACCAACACTAGTCGGCTGGTTAAACGCTGCTCCGGGCGTTTGGTGTCAAAATAAGTCCTAAATTTTAGAGCATAGGCTAGTGCTCCAGCGTCTGACATAGTGCCTGAACAATACAGTGACCTGGAGCAAAATGACAGTGCCACCATGAAAATCGGTTTATTGGGATTACAGATTACAGATGACTGGCAGACATCAGTTTCAAATTGAAGGTGGACTAAAATCTTCATTGATTAACAGACAAATTTACAGAAAAAAAAATTGACATTTTCTCGTGGGCCTGAAAGTGCTTCCATCTACTGTGACTAACCAATAGCCATTTGTGCTCGTGATTTTTTTTTTTTTTTGAATAATAAACTCAGGACGGAATCCGTTTTTAGTGTGATTATTGATATATGAACAATCCACTTTTGCGAGCGCTGTCGCAGTTTTCAGCTTTTAGTTTTCGGTTTCACTGTTTTTTTATGAAGCTTATAACTCGTGAATCAGTGCAGGTATCATATACGAACTTGGTACACTTGTGTGTATTGGGGTGTAGCTGTGCCTTTTGGTGTACCACACCCGCCCGATTCAGGGGCAAGTGGGCCTAGATTGCCCAGTGAATAATGTTCATAACTTGACCAGGACTCTAGGACTATGAAACTCTTTGTACTTGTAGATCATAGGACTGGGAAATTACTTTTAACGTTGCACCTCCCCCACTCAACACGTTCATTGGCAACTGTGCACAGATTGCCCAAGAGTAAAGTTCTTGACCCTTGACAGGAATCAACAGGTATCCAGTTGAAACTTGGTAGGCTTGTGAGCACTGGAGTCTTTTTTGCTTTTTGGGGGTTTCAAACCCCACTCCCACTTGGTTGAGGGGCAGTTGCGCCCCGATCATTGCCGGTTTTTTTAATGTTTTTAACTTGACAATAACTGGTGATAGAGCTATGGTGTTCCTTGTTCTTTTAGATCTTAGGGTTGGGAATACATATTTGGGGTTGACCCCCCCCCCCCCCCCAACCCTCCACGTTCATGTGCAAATACGTCCAAGTTGCCCGTGAGTTAAGTTTTTGATCCGTGACTGGAATCCAACTCTAAGCTGGTATACTCAAGGATATAAAAAACTAGAACCGCATTTTGATGTAAAATAATGACGTAGTTTTCGCACTAATTAGTAGAGTAGCATCTGTGCCTGAAAAAAAAATAAAAATAAATTAAAGATAGCTATATAATACCAACTAGGTTATATAAGATAATGTTCCAAGTTTTCATCCGTCACGATGTCTACGATTGAAAAGGATTAAATTCAACTGCGGATGCAATGCCAATATATTTTTTTTAAATCCTTTCCTCCGATATTCTCTTTTTCATTATCTGTTTCTGAAATCGAAGAGTAAAAATGTTCATGGAGTCTGTCGAAGACCAGACATCTACTAGACCCAATTGTGTGAATCAAATATTACATTTTTTGGATCCCATCTAAACCTTTGGTCTTGTTTTACTTTTGTAAAATACAGTTGTTGCCGATGTTGACCTACACCTGCGATCTGGTAGTGGGCAGCTCCTCAAAGTACATTTTTGGTGCCGAAACGCTTGATCATTTTTTATGGTGCATTACAGCCTACCTTTCCTGGTCACTCCGATTCTTCTTTCACGAGTCATTTATTCCTGTTATTACCCAGTTAGTCATTCTGACATCTGAGATTGTCGGCGAGCTCTGTGTCGTCGACAACCCTCTTATGACCTAATCTCATTCCCTATTTGAGTCGCAGCAAGTATGCAGTAAGGACAGTTCAGAGCCATTGGTCAGTAAAGCCGGGTTTCCATTTCACTTCTTCTTATCGTAGGCTATGTGTTGTCTATATGTTTTTATTTATTTTTTGGCGGGGGGGGGGGGGGGGGGGGGGGTATTTTCTAGAGTTGGCCGTCGGCAATTTTCACACACGTCGATAAATATTGGACCTGTCTTTTTAAGATGAACACTAGACCTACGTTGCCCGACGTGAAGTGTTGCAGCAACACTTTGGTTTTGTTTCTTCGCGAACGGTTAAATGTTGAAGTTGTCAAACAATCGAGGTTTTCGAAATGGTATGTTCCAATCCAAGAAGTTCTTTCTGTAATCACAGGGCCATCCCTCAGCATTGAAAAAAACAACAAAAAAACAACTGAAAATCGGAAGTAGGGACTAAATTGACTTTGCAGACAGTTGAACTTTATCCTTTTAAATCGTAGACATCTTAACTCGTGAAAATTTGGAACATTATCTTATATAACCTCATTGGTATTATGAAGCTACCCTTGTTGTTTTCAGGATCAAAATACCTCTACTAATTATTGCGAAACTATGTCCTTTTTTTTTACATTATCATTTGTATCCGTTGCGTTAACACTTAATTCTAGGTTACAGTGATAGACCGTCACCATAGAGCATTCTAGCATCTCATGAAAATGACAGTGCTTTAGCAACCGATTCTTGAACGATGACATGAACCAAATTTTTCTTATAACCGAAAATACGATAAATGAAATAGGTTCACATACTAGGAGAAGTCGGAAACCCCTCATCTCCGAAGAAAATTATGGGGTAACTGCCGATTGTTAGTTACAAGTCCATGAATTGTCTCACAGCTGAGTTCCGCCTATTCTTTGTTTGAGTTTGTATACCCCACCACTGAAGTTGTCAACCCCTCGAAACCTTAATATGATCAAAGGCTATCCCTCAGCGTTAGCATTACAGCCGATTATTACTTACAAGTCCCTTGCATTTCTTACAATTGGGAAGCAAATTGTTCTTACCATCGAATACACCGGAAACAAATCACAGGTACACCAACTAGCAAAAGCTGCAAAGCCCTCATCGCCAAAGATGACTATGAGCTAACAGTCGACTGTTGCTTACAAGTCCCCTACATGTCAACTGGTATCGCCTATTTTTGGTTTCAGTGTGTACCTTACTACTGAAGTTGTCAACCCCTTGAAACTTTCAAACTGGTGTGTCGCGTGAACGAATTTTTGTACCAAAAAACGGATGACATATACTTTCATCAGCTCATCAACTGCTATCGATTACCATCGAAAACAATTCTACCTATTTTAGTTCAAAAGTTGACTCTCTTAACGTAGGCCAACTTTCTAACGTCACCGCTTAGAAAGGAGCAAAGGATAAGCTCTAATTTCTTTAGTAATGAGAGAACTTTTAAAGTTTATGAGGCACATCTGATACCATTTCTCTACTGCAATCCAAAGTGCAAAAAAACGAATGATAAACTCAGCGGAAATCGCGAACAGAAATTGGTAGAAATAATAGATGGCAGCACTTTCGGACCCGTGGGAAGAAAAACACTTTTTTGTTTCTGTAAATTTTTCTATTTATCACTCAAAGAAAATACGTTGGCTGTGGGGCCGGATAACTTACGCATATATTTAGCACTTATAGATTTTAGTCCATCTTCAGTTTGAAACTGGTGCCTGCCTGCTTGCCTGCTAGAACGGAGCTTTCCACTGGAAAGCAGAAACATGGTTTGATGAAGCGAAAGATTGGCTGCACAACTTCAGATAGTCCTCTCTGACATAGGCTATATAACTGCGCTTCACTTCGCATTCTGGCTCGAGGACAAGCAAAAACCATCCTTTTTGGCCTCCGGCAAGAGTTCTACGGAGCTTTCCACAATGTAATGTCATATTCATCAATCCGGCCTAAGGTCCACACTTTCCGTAAAAACCGCACAGGTTAAACCCTTACCAGTTACCAGGATTAAAATGAAATCGGCGGCATAGGAAAAAAAAAACAAAAAAGAACGAGGACAAAACCTAAGTGTTGCTCTCGCAACACATCTAATATGTTACTAAACGAGCGACTGATTGGGCGTGACCCCCCCCCCTCTGGTTTATTTTGTACACTCATGTTCACGAGCACATGAATTTAACAAGACCAAAGGTTTCGATGGGATCCCAAAAATTCAGTATCTGATCCAGACAACTGGGTCTTGTCTTAGCCAGATCCAGTCATCGCCAGACTCCTTGAACCATTTTTACAATTAAAATTCAGAAACAGATTAAGGCCAAATAGCTAGTCATCTGAGAAAACCAAGTTCAGTTATGGATTCAGCCTGTGTGTTTACCCCTATAAGTCATATCTGTTTTGACGAAAACTTCCTGCCACTTCTGCCAATTTCCTGGTTTCGGCCGAACTCCAGAACTACTTGCCCGGCGAAAAAAGAAAGCTCAAAAACGAACTCAGGGTATCTTGTTTCCCCAATAATGAACATCTAATCAACTTCAAATACAAATTTAACTTATAACAAATTTTCCGACTCCAGCCGGATTCCGGTCGAACTAAATTTCCGGGTAAGATATGATTGTCAAACACGGATTCAGAATCTCTTCTTACCCTTAAATCGGTTATGTAATCAACTAGAAAAAAAACTTAAGCTTCTAACAATTTTCCGGTTTTGGCCGGATTCGGGGGGAACTACATGTCCAGGTAGAAAATTTGTTCACATAAGTGTTCAGCATGTCTCTTGCCCTAAATCGAACATCTAATCAACTCGAAATAAAACTTTTAATTTAAACAAACTTTCCGGTTTGGGCCGGATTCCGGGCGAACTACTTGTCCGTCAAGAAAATGGTTTTCACCATCGTCGTCAGCATGTCTTCCTACCCTTAAATTGAACATTTAATCAACTTCAAATAAAACTTTTACTTTTAACAATCTTTCCGGTTTTGGCCGGATTCCGGGCGAACTACTTGTCCGATGACAAAATGGTTTTCACCATCGTGCTCAGCATGTCTTCTTACCCCGTAAATGTAGGGCTACAAAGCCCGTCTACGAACTTGACTGGTCCGACGACCCAACGAATCCTCACACCAATTTTCATCAAAATATCTCATTCCCTTCGAGAGTTATCGTGCTTACAGACGGACGGACGGACAGACGGACAACTTTGGCGATGTCATAGGTATCCCTCCACTTACGTTTTAGGATCCCAAAAACGACTGGGGCTGTGTCATATAAGAGACTGAATATGTTTGATGGTGCTAAAACGGAGAAGTCGGTGGAGATTTTGTTTCAGGCGTTCTTTGCAACTGTAGTTCGTCATGCTTTAGTTGGAATTATCAATCAATCAATCAAATTTATTACCAAATAGCCTAAAGCTAGAAGAGGAATAAAATATTATGAATTATAAAATATAATATTATGAATAATCTCTTTAGCACCATCACATAGATTCACAGCCAGTTTTAGCTGGAGGATTAATTAGAGATTGTATAGTAATACCATTGCATTAATACTACCATTAAATTTAGTAATTTAATTTGATATTTAATTTAAATTTGATAGTTTTAATTGAACAGCAATAGGGCATGAAATTCTGTACTCATTTCTGACCGGAGAAGATAAAATTGTATATTGTATTTGTTTTTGGGATCCCAAAACGTAAGTGGAGGGATACCTATGAGATCGCAAAAGTTGTCCGTCTGGCCGTCCGTCTGTAAGCACGATAACTCTCGAAGGGAATGAGATATTTTGATGAAACTTGGTGTGAGGATTGGTTGGGTCGTCAGACTAGTCAAGTTCCTAGATGGGCTTTTTGGCCCTACATTTAGGGGTGGGGGAGGGCGTGCAAATAAAGGGGCAAACAAAATATTTTAAAACAGCTAATGTGATTGTCGATTATGGGGTAAGAAGACATGCTGAGCACGATGGTGAAAACCATTTTGTCATCGGACAAGTAGTTCGCCCGAAATCCGGCCGAAACCGGAAATGTTGTTAAAATTAAAAGTTTTATTTCGAGTTGATTAGATGTTCGATTTAGGGCAAAAAGACATGCTGAACACTTGCGTGAAAACAATTTTCTACCCGGACATGTACTTCGCCCGGAATCCGGCGAAAACCGGAAAGTTGGTTAAAAGTAAAAGTTTAATTTGAAGTTGATTAAATGTTTAATTTATGGGTAAAACAACATGCCGAACACGATGGTGAAAATAATTTTCTCGCCGGACAACTAGTTCGCTCGGAATCCGGCCAAAACTGGAAAATTTGTTAAAAGCAATAGTTCGATTAGATGACAGATTAAGGGGTAAGAAGAGAGGCTGAATCGGTATATGACAATGGTTTTATACCCGGACATATAATTATTCCGGAATCCGGTTGTAACCTGATTTTTTTTTTAAGTCAAACTTTTATTCAAAGTTGATTAGATGTTACTATAGGGATAAGGAGATACGCTGGTTTTGTTTCTGTATTATTATTTTTTTGCTGGACTAGTAGTTCGCTCGGAAATCGGCAGGAAGGCTCGGTCAGTATCGTCAAAATAGATATGGCTTATAGAGGTATATCTGAATTTTGTTTTCTCTGATGATTAGCCTGTCCAAGACTGGATCTGGCGAAGACAAGACTCGATTGTCTGAATCAAAATATTAGATTTTTGGGATCCCATCGACACCTTTGGTCTTGTTTGTTGTGTTTTATTCAATTTCTTTATTTGCTTACAAGGCAGTCAGTCACTCTACCACTGAACTACCGAGGGGCTTGTGAACAGAGTTCGCAAACCACTACAATAGTCTGGTAGAAGACGGCCATAGGAACAGTGATGCCGCCCGAAGGCAAATTCATCTAACCAGTTCACATCCCCAGGTCACGGAAATTAATAATATAGATGGCGCTTTACACAAGGGACTTTTACCGTGACCAATACCATAAACAATTTTTCGAATATAATTTAGAAGTCTAGGACTCCCTTGTCGGAGCCACGTAGACAAACCAGGACCCACAAGACGTGGTCTCATGGTGAAAACCAAGTAAAACCAAATATATAATTTTAATGGGGAAGACGCCCTTGAGATGGAAACATTTTATAAGTAGTGAACTGATGACAGAAATTCTCCTCAGCCGGGATTTGAACCCATGACCCTCTGCTTACAAGGCAGTCACTCTACCACTGAGCTACCGAGGGGCTTGTGAACAGAGTTCGCAAACCACTACGCTTTTGAAATTGACGGGTCAGAAATAAATTACTTACTTACTTACTTACTAATTATATAATAATATAGTAATAATAATATAATAATAATAATAATAATTTATTTGTAACCCACTGCACAAAACAATGTGAGGATAGTGGAGTAAAGAAGAGAAAGAAACAAATAAACAACTGAAGTAACACTAATACAACAAAATAAACACACAAAATCAACAGAACAAACGGATGAGCCCGTGATATGGAGTAAGCCGTTCATACGCTTGTCCTGATAAATTTTTATGAAGCTCCTGGAGTTTTGCCGTTATATCAGGGGCTTTGTATTTTCGGATTATTTTCCGATTTCGGTACGATATAGGTAAATAAAGCAGGTATTTACAGTATTTGTAGTAGCATGTACGTAGTTTACGTATGTCGCTCTTTTTCAATAAAATAAAAGTCCCAGAAAGATAAAGTATAGAGTGGTCGCAAAAAACTGAATACAAAGAAACCAAAGCCTTACGGTTATACTTAGACCGTTTTGACACAATCTTAGAATATCCAAATTTTATCTTTTTGCAAGCTTCAGATACTACAGACTGGCGAAAGGACGAAGTATTTTTACAAACTGTTAAACCAAGCCACCGAAAGTTTTCAACGGAGGGAATGGATGTATTTTTGATTTTAAGAGGAGAATTTGGTACAGTACCGTTGAAACATATATACTCGCATTTATCAAGGTTCAAAGTAAGTCCGATGTCAAGAAAATCTTTTTTAGTCCTTTGAACTGTACGAGAGAGGGAAGATTTGCATCTACTTATAAGGAGAATATCATCTGCGTATGCAACGTAAGAAACGTCAGTAAATCCCGTAAAATACGTCCGCGAGATCTTGGCAATAATCCCAGCAATACACATCTTGAAAATATGAGGTGACAACACCCCACCTTGACGTACACCACAACGGACTGCAATATTTTCTTGCAGGAGAAACCCATTTAGTTTTAAACGTAGGTGCGCATTGCTATACCAATATCTCAGGACAAAAATAATGGAAATATTAACACCATTTACAGAAAGTGAGTGGAGGGCTTGGCTATGAACAATGGTATCGAACGCCTTAGAAATATCTAGCGAACAAAGGTGAACTTGCTCATTTCGTTGGGAAGCATGACGTAAAACATTGGCAAGTACCCTGTGCGCGTGCGCACAACTTATTCCTTGCTTAAAACCAAATTGATTTTCTCCGTAAAATGCACTCTCATTGATTGACGGAAGTAAAACATTTTCAAAAATCTTGCTTAGCGTACACGTAACAGTAATGGGGCGATACGAAGCACAATTTGAAGCATCCTTTCCGCGTTTCAAAACTGATGTAACAGTTCCAGAAAGGAAACTGTCGGGAACTATAGAACTAACCAAACACATTTGAAATAATAACTGCAAATGAAACATCAGTTCTTTGCAATCAGTCCGAATATTTTGAACAGAAATACCATCTATATCACAAGATTTTGATTTGAGCCGCTTCACTGACTTAATGATAAGCTCGTACGAAACAGGTAAAACTTGGCGCTGTGACAAGTTACGAGGTAAACAACTATTCAGTAACTTACTATACATCGAATGCACAGAATGATTTAACTTCGAAAAAATTTGGGAGTAGTGTGACAGCCATCGAGACGAAGAAATATTACACCGAGTATTGACCTCATCTAACTTTGAACTATTTGAAACGTTTTTCCAATCTTTTTTATTCTTTGGAAAATTTTTCCCACTAAGACGGTTTTTCCTGATCTGCTTTTTGTAAGCAATCTTAGTTGACTGCTTAATATCAAAAACCTTTCCCGAGACTGGTCTGCCACAGGCTACCCAAATTCGAAGCCAAAACTTCGCTTTGTTTTTTATAGGTTTAAGCTCTGGGTCAATATTCCACATTGGTTTCCGAGGATTAATACGACATCGATCAAGGGGCACTGCCAGAGCTTCAGCTTGCTTTAGACATGAAATAATTGTCAGATAATAAATATTCAGATCAAGTTTTTTGTTTGGGCAAGGGGTACTGAGTTGCAGAAGATGGTACGGCACGCGCACAGAGGACAGCAGTGAGGCAAGGGTTATTAAATACATGCTCCAATTTGCCTTTTCCCAATTTGTTTTTTCGAACCATTTTTTCTTATTTGGGGCTTTATTGTAAGGAATTGTAGGCATAGAAAGTGTCAGGGAAATTGGAAGGTGATCAATGTCGCTATGATCTTCGTCAACACGAACAATAGAGGAAATTAGGTCTGCGCTTAACACACAATGATCAATATTCGTGGTTGACCCAGTATGGTGCACATACGTGTAACCTATATCATTTTTAACAACACGATATGGGCTCGGGAGACTATCCAGAATCATATCCGAACGTGGGGAACTTGCGTCTAAATCGGTATTCATATCTCCCAAAACAACCCATTGTAGACCGTTTGAACTGATGTCACTAAGTAACTTCTGCAGCTGTGTGCACGCTTTCGCATAAGCATTCAGAGATATCACTGTATTCTTGTTACACGGCAAGTAACAGTTTACGAGCACAGTATCGCCTAGCCGGACAGCCAAAAAATTTCTATCTGAAAAATACTGTACTGGAGATAATAGGGCCAGCTTTCTGTTTACTATGCACGCAAGACCACCGGAAGGGCGACCACGAGTACGCCGAGCACTCACCACAAAATAAAAATGATCTTTGCTTCGCTTTAGGAAATTGACGGAAGATGGACTTAGCAGATGCTCGTGCAGGCACACAATGTCATTAGTAGAAAGCAAAGAATCAATCGAATCATCTTTATCCTTGGTACCATTTATGTTATATGAAACTATAACTACGTCAATTTTGCTCATTTAAGGTTTGGAGTTTTCTTTTTGTTGTTAACGATTTCACGTAGAACAGGGCACCGTAGGCTGTACGAAACATGGGGTCCATCAAAGTTAGCGCATTTGGGCTGCATTTGACACGGCGAATCACGTGTGGCCTCATGAGGACCGGCACATCGAGAGCATTTCGGGAGAGAACTTTTGCACGCCGCCTGTAGGTGGTTGGGTGAACGGCAGTTATTGCAGCATCGCGGAATATCGTGAAAAGCAGACACTCGAATTGATTCATACTCAATCCGGATACCATCTTTTAGAGCATGATCGAGTGACCTGGCATCCGCGAAACAGAGCTTTATGGAATTTGAATTCCCAAGACGAATAGCATCAGTAATCCCAGGGACTTCCTTAAACAAGGAGAGTTCAAAGTCACTTTCGATGCCTTTTACTAATCCGTAATACTTTCTGGCTGAAATTTTCACTGTAGAAGAGGGTAGGGCAGACTGCGCCGAGGCACAGAACTCCGGGGCAGCGGTTCTGTCGATGCACACGATCATCTTATCACCAACAGGTTTAACGGACAGAATCGACTCATGACCGCAAACTTGTTCGAGAGCTTGTCTGCGTTTCGTAGGGTTGCTCAGATCAGGTGGAACCTTGGAAATGATCACAGTGGCATGATTTTCATTATCAGTGTTGCCAGAAGGAAGGGATGGGAAATTGGCTTCGTACGACACCATTTTCGAAGACATAACTTTTAATATCTGTTCGCAGCTATTTACTTTCGCAGCAAGTCGAGAATATGCTACCGCTGGCACACAGGGGACTTCAGTAGGAACACGAATGACGTAGCAGGGAATATCCAGATCATCATTATCGCACTTACGTAGCAGGTCCAGAATATCCTTAATATTATTTGAAGCCGCCTTAGCACCAATACGCTTTGGTACTAGCACGTCTGTGATAACTGTATTCCAACACTCCAGCTTAGCAGAGGAAATGACTGGTCCGTCAAAGAAATCAACGGCATGCTTAATTATCACTTCATCTTCGATTCCAGATTCGAAATTAGTCTGTATGAAGTTTAGCACGGGTGAGTAAACCAGTTTCCTGTCACCCACCGAGCGCATGCTATCACTGTCCGCATCAGACATAATTCAATCAAGTCCGTAACTCCAATTCTGATGCTCACAGTTTAACTGCTGAATGAATACTGATATAGTAATATTGGTATATATATATATAATAATAATAATAATGCTAACTAAAGTTTAAGGGAATAAGACTGAGATCCGACAGTCTACTTACACTTCACATTTTTATTTAAAAGGCCTGAAAACCCGATAAAAATGCGTTACTTCTTTTCTCCGATACCCACAGATAATCGATTTCATGGAATGATCATCCTTTCGGATTTGTGGTACCTGTATTCGCTTGTCCCTCTATGCTTGAAATATCCAGCAACTACAAAGTTAAATCATTGCCAAATTAACCCGTATAACGAAAAGACATATCTCAACATCGCTTTCCTATTCGTTCAGAGGACTTACTTCCTTTAATTTTCCGAGCTTATTGTCAATCACACATGGAAATGCAGGCTTTTGTTGAAATTCAAATTCTCCGCGTCTAGATGAATTTTGGGTTGTCGTGCAAGCAGCGCACATCAGCGTCATTACTAGAGCCCCGGATGAAAAAAAGAACAAAATACCTTAGATGCGTCAAAATACTTCAGTGTATTCAAATATCGGAAGTAAAACTCGCATAGAAATAATTCAAGTCATTGTATTATGTGACATTTTTCCAATCGCAAACAATTGAAAACAATTGGAAACGATCGTAAATAATTGTTTTTTTTTTACGATTGGAAACGATCGTAAACAATTGTATTCTTACGATTGGAAACGATCGTACACAATTGCTTTCTTGCGATTGGAAACGATCGTAAACAATAATTTTTTTACGATTACAAACAGTTGTTTACGATTGGAAACAATTGTTTACGATCGTTTCCAGTTGTTCTCAATTGTTTACGATTGTAAAAATGTCCCATGACTTAAATTATTTCCATACCCGAAATAAGCTGCTTGTTCAGTTAAACTTTAATGTTAATACCATTCCGCTGCACACGGGCAATCTGATGCGTTGTGTAAACTGGCCCTTGCTCGTTCTTTGTTTTGATAAATATGCTGTGGGCGACTGTCTGTCAGACCATTCGCATCATCAGTAGTGCAGCTCATGGGACCTTAGTGCTAGGTCATTAGGTTCCTAACTTGGCAGCGCGATAAACTGGAAGGAACTAAATGAGCTTTCCTAAGGTCTTTAGGGGAAAACTGTATCATCGAAGATGCACCCTAAAGGTGGATTATCGGTTCAAGAAATGGGCGATGAATAAAAAAGTAGAGGGGGAGATGAATGGGCACATAATGATGCAAGAGGGATATCGGGAGGTCATTTCGAAAAAGTTGTCTTGCGGTACGCTGGGCTCTGAAAGAGAGAAGTGGAAGGGAAGGCGCCTGTTTTACTGATAACGTGCTCTGCTAAAATCCCGCCGAAAATTTCTCACCGAGATTGATTGAAGCCCGGCTCTAAGGCAAGCCCGGCAAAATAACTGTTATATTATTATTGTTATTATTTTTATGCTGTGGTGTATGCCAAAAACTCTGTCCGAAACTCAGGCCACAAATTGCCTATTGTCTCAATCCCCCCAAATTGTATTTATACGCAATTGATGAAAGCGCCACTCATTGTATAACTTGTTATCGCGAACGCTGTCGACCGGTCAGTCGCTGTCGACTTGTTGACCGAGGTCAGGTTTACCGGGAAATGTTAACCTTGCAACTATGGGGCAGGGTCGCCGGTAATGCCATGGCACGCCTAATGGAATGATGGGGAACCGATTTGGTTGGAAAAGAAAGCAGGGGGGGGGGGTCCCTTAAATCTCGTGACATGCATAACTCTGGAACGAATGGTCAGATCCTGACGGAACTTGAACATCCCCTTAAAGTGCACATATTAACCGCAAAGTGCTTAAAACACTTTTGAACAAACAATACATTTTCCAGATCCCCAAGGGCCCATGATCATTTGTCCCTCGAGGGTTTCGCTTACAAATGAATTCCCAAAATTCAAAAATCCCTCCGAATGCCATGCCATGCCCAGTCCAAAAATTTCTTTTGATCAAACGATAAATTTTCGTTAATTCCAAGGGCCCATATGATCATTTTTGCCGCAGGGTCTTTCTTACAAATGAATTTTTAGCGCACTTAAAGTGCCTGTCTTAATCGCAAAAAAAAGCTTTTGACTTAAAGATACATTTCATCATCCCCAAGGGCCCATGCTCATTTGGTTCTCAAGGGATTTGCTTACAAATGAGTTTCTAGCCCTCTTAAAGTATAGCCTACATCTTAACAGCAAAGTAAACAAAAAGTTTAGACTAAAATATACTTATTCATGATTTTCAAGGGCCCATGATCATTTGTGCCTCAAGGGTCTTGGTCATAAATGAATTCCTAGTTCTTTTAAAGTTAACCAATGCATCTGAGATACAGCAAGATCCCCGGTCATAGCCCGGGCACTGGTGAGGTATCACACGTATGCACACACCTTAAATATATGGTTTGAAGATCTGGATCGGGTCCTGGGCTCGTTCTTCTGATTATACGAATAAACCCACGAATTGACAAAGTTCCACTTTCATCCTCTGAGTCTGACCCAACCGTGCAAGTGCCATATGGGATTCTATACCTCTTTTTTTTTTTAATAAAAATAGAGAGGTAACTATAAATACTCCTTGAGCCCGAGCTGACTTTGAAACATATATTCAAATAATGCAGCCAATCGATACGTCAGCTACGATGCTTTATCAGCGATATTTCGGCGCCAGTTCTTGAATATGCAAGCCCACTATGGGGACCTGCAGCACTGCTTACTGTATACCTCATCCAAGAACTTGAGTCGGTGCAAAAGCGGGCCTTGTTCATTATTATTGGCGATCGACAGCTATCTGATGGTGAAGCGCTTGCAAAACTCGATCTCACCACGTTGGCCCAAAGATACGAGCAGATTATCCTGAGGTTTGGGAAGTTTCTTCTCTCCAAACCCCAGCATCGAGACATCTTACCACCCACTGCACCGCCCAACAACCGTACGCGTCACCAAAATAAACTGGTTCCAGTAGCTTCGCGAACTAACCGCCACGCAAATTTGTTTGTACCTTTTTTTACGGATTTGCTAAACTTAGCCGAGTGATATTTTTTTTTTTTTTTTTTTTTGTTAGTTTGTTATTTAGTATAGTGAAGCAACGCAAATTAGCTGTCAGCTACGATGTTGTCTAAATAAACCTATCTCTATCTCTCTCTTCTTGGCAAGGGTCCTGGTCAGGCTGTAAGTAAGTAAGTAAAGTATTTATTTCCCGTATTTTTCACTTAAGAACAAAACGTAGTAAAGAAGAAGACAAAGAAAAAGAAAAAGAAGAGAAATTTAAGGCACAACACAGATACAGACACATGACGTTTTACAGAACACTTACGCAATCACGAACTATAAAAGTGTTTAAACTAGGGGTGGTTCCATTTCCCCTGGAAATTTGAAATTACCCGATTCACTGCGATACTAGGGTACGCAATCTGGTGTTGTTCAACCATGAAGGTGTTCCTCGTCCACAAAGGACAACGTCGGGGTAGGAAACAAACCTGAATTCAGGTTTACAGGTGGATTACAGGCTTGTTTTTTTCCCCGATGTTGACCCTGGAGATTGACAGCCTGACGAGGATCCTTGCCAAGAAGGGCCGAAATATCGCTGATAAAGCATCGTAGCTGACATATCCGTTGTGAAGTGAGGTAACTACTTTTTTTTTCTTTTATTTAGGTAAGCTGGACAATAAAGCCCTGTTGCAACTAGTACGCGAACATGAAGCCTCAAAGAAAACCCCCGCGACACCACCCTCCTTAGAGGAAGTTCGACAGTTCATTGAGGTTCAGTGGCCAGTTTACTGCGGAATCAGTGCAGACCCCGAGGATAACTTTATTCTAAATGGCGCCAAGTCCATCACGTGCGTTCAGTTTGCTGCTGCAGTTGAAACATTTTCAGGAAGAACGTTCCCGCGTCTGGTAGACCTTCTTATCAACAGGACTTTCAAGGTAGGATTGTCAAAGCATACTCTTGGTTTTCACCACACCAACCCCTTACCCCCCTGTTTGTGTGCTAGTGTTTTGAATGTATAGTTATTATAGTATTTTCTTCCTTTCGTTTTCTTCATTTTACTCCACTTGTTTTTCCTCTGGAATTTGTGCGGAAGAAATAAATTATTATTATTATTAAAGCATTTCTTCATCCCATGTACCACTGGTTAGAAGACAATGCAGAACTAGATACTTTCTTAAAAGTAGGAGTGTGTTCCATCCTGCTTACCCTAGTTACTACGCATGACGTCACTGATTCTGGCTTCTTCGCGTGGAGGCTGGAACGCATTTTCCTATTTTTAGGATAATATTGTGCTATGTGCTAATCGGGCCAATCCTGTCACAGAGATCGTAGTTACCACGCTTACTACCCTCCCGAGTCTGGTATAAATAGTGGAGTAAATAGTTACTGTTAGTTACTATTTTCATCATCAAGTTGACAGAATTTCAACTTTTCCATGTGGAAGTGACGATGGTGACAAAAAACCGTGCCGGAATTCCAGTCCAGGAGCTCCTGATCCGGATCGTCTGTTCACACCATAAGTATAAGAGAAAGTCAGGGAAAAAAAAAATAAGAAGAAGAAATTTGAATTTCAGATTGAAAATAAACATGAAAATACAGCTACATAAGGTTTCTAAGCTACTGCGCTAAACAGGATCCCTGAACCATACAGAACCAGCTATCCAATCTGTTAGTGGGTTTCTCAAAGCTTAATTGCGAAGTCCGGACCGGATCCGATACTTGTCGGGGGAGTTGGAGGGGGCCACCGGAAATCTCGCGAAACGCTTAGAGTCGAGGGATCGGGGAGAGAAGTAGGTAGGACAAACAAGCATAAGCCCTGTAGACACGTTCTTGACAGAACCAGATCTTACCTGGGCTCTTTGGGAGAAGTTCCCGGAATTCCAGTGATCGCAAGTTATGACAATTCCAGATGTCCCAAGAACGATAAGACTTGGCGGGAATATCCCTGACCCAACCAAATAGACTTAAGAACCCGACATGATGCCCTAAGAAAACTTACGTTCCTGGATCCGACCGTTTTTGAGGGAGCTAAGGGAATGGGAATCCGGAAATTACTGACTTCCCTAGGTTGCGAACAGGTGGTCCGATTCGAGTGAAACTTTATGGGTGTTAAGATCTGATGACCTAGGTATGCAAGACAGCTAGATATCCTATTTCTTGGTCCGAACCTAGGGAGGTTGAAGGTGGTATTTTGTGACATTCTTATCTACTTTCTTGCATCACCTACTCGTAACAAGTGCCATATGAGCTCGTAGCTCTTGTTATTGATGCAAACCCACCCTCTGCTAAGGCCCATCGCCGAGACAAGCTTTTAGGCACCAAATATTTTTGTGATACACAGGAACACATTTTAAGCGAGAAAGAAAATAAAATTTATAGCCCATTCAGAATAATCAAAAGTACTAATGTATGATGACAATTATGAAGAACAGGGTAGGTGAAGAATAAATAAATTCTTGAAGGAAGTGAGTGAATGCTCTCGTAGTTTGGTCATTGTGTTGCGAGAGAAACACTTTGGTTTTGTCGTGTTTTTGTTTTGTTTTTGGGATCCAAACACGTAAGTGGAGGGATACCTATGACATCGCAAAAGTTGTCCGTCTGTCCGTCCGTCCGTCCGTCTGTAAGCACGATAACTCTCGAAGGGAATGAGATATTTTGATGAAACTTGGTATGAGGATTGTTTGTGTCAAGAGTAAGGTCGAGTTCGTAGATGGGCTCTACAGCCCTATATTTGGGGGTGGGGGAGGGGGTTAAATTTAAGGGACAAACAAAATATTTTTAAACAGCTAATGTGATAGTCGATTATGGGGTAAGATGGTGACAATCATTTTCTCGCCGGACAAGTCGTTCGTCCGGAATCCGGCAAAAACCGGAAAGTTGGTTAAAAGTAAAAGTTTCATTCGAAGTTGATTAAATGTTTGATTTAGGGGTAAAAAGACATCCTGAGCATGATGGTGAAAATCATTTTGTCGCCGGACAAGCAGTTCGTCCGGAACCGGCCAGAACCGGAAAGTTGGTTAAAAGTAACAGTTTCATTTGAAGTTGATTAAATGTTTGGATTTATGGGTAAAAAGACATGCTGAACCCGATTGTGAAAACCATTTCCTCGCCGGACAACTAGTTCGCATGTAATTAGTCCAGAATCCGGTTGTACCCGCATTTTTTTTTAAGTCTAAATTTTATTTAAAGTTGATTAGATTTCTTTATAGGGATAAGGAGATACGCCGGCTTCGTTTCTGAATTTTTCTTTTTTTGCTGGACTAGTAGTTCGCTCGGAATTCGGGCGAAACCGCAAATTTGGCAGTAGTAAAGCAGGAAGTTTCGGTCAATATCGTCAAAATAGATATGGCTTATAGAGGTATAGATAGGTAGATAGAATATCTGAACTCGGTTTTCTCTGATGATTAGCCTGGCGAAGACAAGACCGAATTGTCTGGATCAAATCTTAGATTTTTGGGATCCCATCGACACCTTTGGTCTTATTTTCTAGTACACCGATTTGCGCTTATTCTTAGAAATTGGTAAGGGTCTAACCCGTGCGGTTTTTACGGAAAGTGTGGACCTTAGGCGGATTGATAAATATGACATTAAATTTTGAAAAGCTCCATAGGCCAAAAGGATGGTTTTGCTTGTAATTGAACCCGAGCCTACAGTGTGTGAAGTAAAGTGGAGTTGTATAGCCTATGTCAGAGAGAACTATCTGAAGTTGCAGCCATGCTTTCGTTTCATCAAACCGTGTTTCTGCTTTCGAGTGGATAGTTCCGTTCTAGCAGGCAAGCAGACAGGCACCAGTTTTGAACTGAAGGTGTACTAAAATCTATAATTGCGAAATATGTGCGTCAGTTCTCCGGCGCCATAGCCAATATACCTGCTTTGAGTGATAATTATAAATATTTACAAAATCAAAAAGTGTAATTTTCCCACGGGTACGAAAGTGCTGCCATCTATTGTTTCTACCCATTTCTGTTCGTTTTTTCAGCTGAGTTTATCATTCCATTTCTTACACTTGGGAGTGAGGAACAGAAATGATATCAGATGGGCCTCTTAAACTTCTTCTCTCACTGCTAAAGAAACTAATACAGACAGATTTGTTTTTAACGGCATTCGATAGACCTTGATGTGTTCTAAACCAATCTTGTCGAATGTCTAATATTCCAGCCAAGTTGCATCGTCCTAGCACATATGGAAGTACCTTAATTAGTGATCACCGGAATTCGCCCCCCCCCCCAAAAAAAAACTCCCCTCACAGTCGCCGGAGCCAATCCAGTTCTGAAAGAGATTTATCCAGAGCATCTGTTTGTTATTCCCGCAAAGTTCCGTCCCGGTCTCTCCAGGATAAGCCGGTCAAGTATTCCCCCCCCCCCAGTTGTTGTCGGATCCCGGTCCGGACATGAAAAGATCACCTGAGGCATGTCTTCTGTTCAATTATTAAATTTCACTCAAATCCGGTCACCCGTTCCAAAGTTACGCATGACTCAATATTCCGGATTCCCTCTCCCTCCACTCCCCCCACGACTATCGGATCGAGTAAATGTTTAGTCAGTTTGATCGGATCCCATTTGTGCCTGCCAAGTTTCGTTCGCAAAAATCCTACGACTGCCCCCCCCCAAGTCTCCGGATCCAGTCCAGTTTTGTAAACGATTTATCTAGAGCAGAGACTTGTTCTTCCCAGCAAGTTTCACTCCGATCCCACCATTCTAAACGTTTCTCGAGATTTCTGCCCCCCCCCCCCTCCCCCAACTCCGCCATAGCTACCGAATCCGGTTCGGACTGTTTCGGGGACACCAGAGATGTGCCATTTATTCAGTTATCAAGTTTCATTCCAATCCGATCACCCATTCGAAATTTACACACTACTCAGTTTTCGATTCGCCCGCCCTCCACTCCCCCCAGATGGTCGGATCGGGAAACTGACTATTTCCAGGTTAGTTTGGTCGGATCCCTGATACGCCTGCCAAGTTTCACCGTCCTAGCACATCTGGAAGTACCCTAACTCGAAAAAGTGTGACAAAAAAATCGGACTGACCGACCGACGGAATTGCGATCGGTAATGGCTCTTGAGCCAGAGGCTGCCAGTGGTATAAAGATGGTTGGTGACTTTCTTGATTACCTTTTCTACTCAGACCTCAGATGGGCGTGCTGAACCTTCTCCTTCGATACGCGCTACAGAACAGGCATGCTTTTTTGAACACTTATAGGGTATATACTATGGACTACAATTGTTCTGTTTTTCCGACTCTAAAACTGAAAAAATAAATGATAAATTAAGTACTTCATTTGTAGCCTACTAAAGAGCCAAACCTTTCACATTTTGTTTGCTCTTAACAACTGAGCTGATGCATACCCCCCCCCCCCCCCCTGCTCGCATCCGTTCCTTCTGGCTGTGACAGGTACCATTGAAGTTTGTTTTGCGAACAATCGTTTGGACCTGGGTGAACTCTTGGCCTTGTTCCATCTTTGCATGTCGTCCCTAAGCTAGACTCGTCCCTAAATTGTCTTTCCCCTTTACCAGTAACAGGGGGATTTGTAAAATGATTCTACCTCCCTTGGGGGAAGACGATAACAAGGTCGATGATTGGATATCACCCATTAGGGCAGGAATTATTGTCTTGGGGGCGGATCTTGACCCCCCCCCCCCTACAATGTCTTATTCATGGTCTGGTCGTTAAGGCAAGGATTTGTCGGGGGAGATGAGGGCTGAGTTTGAATTGTTACCGATGTTTAAAGTTTAACCGAAAAGGTCTGATGTAGGACAAACTAGTTACCCATCACATATTCACTTAAATAGTCTTAAAGGCCCGATGAAGTATGTTACTTCGTTGCTCAGCTATTCACTAATAATAGATTTCCATGTAATAGACTTTCCCTGTCAGGTTTGTGGTACCTCTATACTCTTGTACCTTTGTTGTACGCTGGACTAAAAGAGTTGACGAAAAATAAGTATTCACGCACCAAGCTAGGCTCACCTTCCCGGGCTCAGGCCTTTGGCCACTGAAAAGCCACGTTTGTGTTGAGATTTAAATTTTCCGCGTCATAGTAGAACTCCGCGTTGTGAGGACGGCAGTAGATATTTTGAACTTCATAGTGAAAAATCTCTAGCAAAATCCTAACAGTTCTGTAAATTTAGTTACACGTCACAAAAATAAGTTGGCTTTCAGTTAAACTTTAAACTTTTAGACATTCTTTTAATGTAGCCAAGCCACGTGTGTTAGAATATTGGAAATTGTAAGTTTGTCTACTCCAGCTGGTGCCCTAACCAAACTTACAGAAATTTACCTTACCGTACAACTGGATCCTCTTGAATTATGTTTGGGGCTCCAGGACCAAACGGTATACCGAAAATAGTTTTAAAGTGGAGCAGTTTACATTTTACTGTTCCTGGCACTGGCGTTTTCTTGGATTGTGGAAAAAGTAATATGGCCTAGTCAATGGAATATATCATAGTTGTACCAATATTTAACAAGACCAAAGGTTTCGATGGGATCCCAAAAGTTCAATATTTGGTCCGGACAATTGGGTCTTCTCTTCGTCAGATCCAGTCTTCTCCAGACTCCTTGAACTTTTTTACCATTAAAATTCAGAAACAGAGTAAGGCCAAATAGCTAATCATCTGAGAAAACCAAGTTCAGATATGTTTCCTATTACACTGTCAACAACAACTCTGATTGATCTACCATGTAGGTATGAGTGGAACCACTCAAGTGGCTTGCCGCGTACTCCTAGAGCCAACAGTCTCTTCATTAGCAGTTCAAAGTCGACAGTATCGAACGCTTTTTTAAGATCAATAAAGACCGTAAGGGGTATAAGTCCTTTTCCAAACGACGAGTTGACAATGTCTATCAGATGGTGCATCGCATGTGAAGTTGAATGTTTTTTTCGAAAACCGAATTGGCACTCATTTAACATACCAAGTTTGTCCAGATATGCACTCAGTCTCTTATGCACCACCTTTTCTATTATTTTTGAGAAAATTGGTAGAAGAGAAATCGGTCTCCAGTTGTATAGTTCTTCTTTGTTTCCACCTTTGTGTAGTGGTAGAACTTTAGCCCGTTTTAGGGCCTCTGGGAAAATACCCTTCTCTAGGGATAGATTTATAATGTAAAGTAGGCACGGGAGTAGATATACAAATACTGATCTGAGCGCTTTCAGACTGATTCCATCAATTCCAGCACTGTTAGATTTAAGATTATCAACAATTTGTTGCAACTCATATGCACTGCACTTTTCAAAAGTAAACGTATGCCCACTACCTCGGTCGTCCAAAAACTGGTCTTCTCCTTCTGGGCCAGTAGCATCTGCGACATCTTGTTTTATTTTAAGTCCCACATTTGCGAAATAATTTCCAAACTCATCTGCAAGTTGTTGTTTATTAGTAACCTGGCATCCATCTATTATCAGACTATCAACCTCTTCATTCTTATTAACACCACCTTTAATTACATCATTTATTAACTGCCATGTACCTCTAACATCTCCTTTTTTTTCACTAAACTTTTCACGATAATATTGGGCCATCTTTTTTCTTCGTAGGGAGTTTACTTTATTGCGCGTGACTCTATATATTTCTTTATTATCTTCATTTGGGCATTCTAGGTACAGCTTATGACTCCTGTTTCTTCTCTCAATAAGTTCCAAAATGTCTTCATTAATCCACGGCTTTCTGGGCTGGTCTTTATTTTTAACTGTTTGGTATTTAATCGGAAAACAAGCATCATGAATAGGTGAAACTATTTCCATTAGCGTATCAAACGCAGCTGATGGATTCTCTTTCTCATCTTGGACTTCTTCCCATGACAGGACACTGATAGCTTCTTTGAATTTCTGCAGGTTTTTTTGTTTCATTTCTCTATGTGGCTTTTTCTCCTTGCTCCTTCGATTCAGTTCCCACTTCTTTATAAGGCAAACTAATGGTAGGTGGTCGGATCCTGGTTGAACGATTACATCACACAAGCTATCAGAAATCACACTTGAAGGCACAAAAATGTTGTCAATTAGAGTTGCCGAATGATCACTTATCCGTGATGGGATGAGATTCGGGATCGACTAAAAGCAGGAAAGGAAAGGCAAGAGAAAAGCAGGAAAGAATACTAAAACCAGGAAAGGCAAACTAAAACGAGGAAAGAAATACCAGGAATCGAGGATTCGAAAAACTGGCAAGCCTTTCCTCTGTTTAGTATCCCGTGAGGGGTCTCCAGCTTCCTTTGTTAAAGTTCACCTTTTCCTCCTTTTAGTATTCGAAAAACTGGCAAACCTTTCCTCTGTTTAGCATCCCGTGAGGGGCCGGCAACTTACATTTGTTAAAGTTCACCTTTTCCTCCTTTTAGTATTCGAAAAAAAATGGAATGCTGTGCGGTGCTTTTCCTCTGTTTAGTTTCTCGTGAGGGGTGGGCAACTTACATTTGTAAAAGTTCACCTTTTCCTCTTTTTAGTATAAAAAAAAAAAAAATTGGCGCGCTGTGCCGTGCTTTTCCTCTGTTTAGTTTCTCGTGAGGGGTCGGCAACTTACGTTTGTAAAAGTTCACCTTTTAGCACTCTTTTGATAGGCGACTCAGATCATGAGTCCAGTGAGGGGTCGGCAACCAAGATATTTCAAGTCCACCGTTTCTTTCCTGGTTTCAGTAACTATTCACGGGTTGTACCTTAGAGTACCAAAACGAGGAATTCGAAAAAACTGGCAAGCCTTTCCTCTGTTCAGTATCCCGTGATGGGCCGGCAACTTACATTTGTAAAAGTTCAGCTTTTCCTCCTTTTAGTATTCGAAAAAAAAACTGGCGCGCTGTACCGTGCTTTTCCTCTGTTTCGTTTCTCGCGGGGGGTCGGCAACCTACGTTTGTAAAAGTTCACCTTTTCCTCCCTTTAGTATTCGAAAAAAAAACTGGCGCGCTGTACCGTGCTTTTCCTCTGTTTAGTTTCTCGTGAGGGATCGGCAACTTACGTTTGTAAAAGTTCACCTTTTCCTTCTTTTAGCATTATGTCGATAGGCGACTCAGATCATGAGTCCAGTGAGGGGTCGGCAACCAAGATATTTAAAGTCCACCGTTTCTTTCCTGGTTTCAGTGACTATTCACGGATTGTACTTTAGAGTACCCGTGCGGGGTCGGAAACTTACATTTGTAAAAGTTCACCTTTTCCTCGTTTTAGTATTCGAAAAAACTGGCACGCTCTGCCGTTCTTTTCCTCCGTTTCGTTCCTCGTGAAGGATCGGCAACTTACATTTGTAAAAGTTCACCTTTTCCTCCTTTTAGCACCCTGTCGGTAGACAACTAAGATCGAGTCCAGCGAGGGGTCGGCAACTAAGATATTTCAAATTCACCATTTCTTTCCTGGTATTAGTAACTTGTCACGGATAATACTAAAACGAGTGAAATCGGGAATTTAAAATTTTTAGGGGACGGCAACTGTAGTTCCCTTCTTCGTCTCGACTCGTTTCTTTTAGTGTGATTCCAGAGGACATAATTTTAGAGAGGGAAACGCAGCTAATAGATTCAAATTACCATACCTTTCTTCGTTTGAAGCTGCGTTCGATGTGAGTGTTTCTTGTCTCGGTCTTGTCTTCGTATTACTGCCTTGTTACAGTTTAAAGCCTTTTTATTAGCCTTGTCAGCTGAATACAAAGGACAAGCATAAAAAATAAAACGCAGTCGAGAGCAGAAACGAAACTTGCTCCCATATCATGTCATCATTCACGGCGTCCTGTGACAGGGCATTGACAATTGTCAGCGGACAGGACAAATAAAACGACATTAAGCAGACACGGCAGTTAACTAAAACGGGATTTCGCTGACAGGGCCGAGACAATGGTAAATGGATTGCGGCTTTGGTATCCCCTTAACGTTAACTATTTCTTTTCCAGTGATTCTTCTTCCTATGATCTCGAGTAGCGTCATTCATCGATTTCTGCAAGCAGGACGACATCCGGGAAAAGGAACGAGCGATTGCAAACCTTTGAACTAGCATAAATCGCAAATGGTAATGTTAAAGCAACACTTCCAAAAGTTTTGTAGCGCATCAGTGTGTTAAACGTTATGAGACAATACATTTTATAAACTTTTTAAGTGCTGTGTCAATAGAACTTGGTTGAAGCCGGAACAGTTTTTGGGATCCCAAAACGTAAGTGGAGGGATACATATGACATCGCAAAAGTTGTCAGTCTGTCAGCACGTTAACTCTCGAAGGGAATGAGATATTTTGAAAAAACTTGGGTGTGAGAACTCATCGAGTCAAGGGATAGGTCGAGTTCGTAGATGGGCCCCATAGCTGCACATTTAGGGGAGGGGTTTCAAATTAAGGGGCGAACTAAATATTTTTTTAAAAGCTAATGAGGTAGTCGTGGTCTTGCAATTCCTCTTTTCACCTAACCGACTGAAGAGGACGATGATGGAAAAAGATAGTTCTTTCTAGTATGTTCAAGCTAGAAAGGATTCCGTGTCCGCGAAGAATTCCGTGTCCGCGTTTTGCCTGAAGATTCTGCTTCCGGCAAAGGCCATTTATTTTCCTCCTTTTCAATGGATTAATTAGCTACGGGATTAATTTCGCTAGAGGATAATGGAAGTGACGAGAGACCTAGAAGTGCCTATATTACGAAACTTATAATATGAGATTCATGTTTCCATTACTGTTTCGAATATCATTTCTCCCGCTCTCCTCCTTTTTCCACCCTCTTCCATTCGTCGATTCATGCAGCAGGACCACAGCCGACAGAGAATAAGCGGTTGCAAATCTTAAAGCAACTCTGCCAGTAGTTGCGGACTGTAAAGCGCATACGTGTTAAATGTTATGAGAATATACCTGGTATAACCATTATAAGTGCTTTTCAATAACAGAGAGAGAGAGAGAGATAGGTATATTCAGAAACTATCGTAGCATAACTAAATTCAGTTTCTTACAAATTATAAATAAAGAACACATAAATAACAAACACACACTAAGGTTCAGCATTGAACATCGAAGTAAAAAAAATGGCACAAACGAGCACGTTCTTTGCAAACGAGTTCCCGTAACGATTAGTGAGGACTTTACGGGGTAGAAGTTTATTTTGTAACCGAGCCCGATTACTGGGAGGGGCTGGTTCCGGTAGCAGTGACCGGTGGCTCGTATTGGCTAGGACGGATTTGCCAAACTGCAAAATCAGTTTTTCAAGCCGGACTTTAAGCGGTGGTAAGTTCAGTTTCTGAATGGCCTGTTCGTAGCGTATGTCGCGGTTTCGGCTGGTCGTAGCCGGAACAACGCGGTTTCAGCTGGTCGTAACGGGAACAGTTTGTAAAATAGCTCTGAAACTTTTGCTCTTGTCACGCCTCTTTTCGCCTGACCGCTTGATGAGGACGATGACGGAAAACGAGTTCTTACTTGAAGGTTCATGCTAGAGATTATGGGACGTGAACTGGAAGGAACAAGAAAGGAAATCTTAAGCCGCTGAAATTGGCTAGCTTGCCTCAGTTTCTTGTAATACTTTATTATGACCTAGTACCTTTTCATGCTGAATCTTTATTAACTTTCAAACTCTTATTTAATTTGTTTCTTTACTGACGTTCGCCAATACAGTGCCATGACAAATATTTGCAATTAAACTTGTGTAACTTTACAAAAGTTATAAAACCTTCTTCCACAGCTTCTGTTCTTCCTCTTGCCGTAGTTCTCCCCCCGCCTCCTGTTAAAGAAAAGTAAATCTATTGGTCATGACGTCACAAGAAAACTCTTTTCCAAACCTTTACTTATTTTCTTAGTTCCATCTCCTGCTCTGTTTACTAAAGTCCACGATTTCCTGTGCTTAGTGGTTGCCGTTTAACTGAAAAGTGCTGAGAAAAGACAATCTAGACACCCGTCACTTATTCATTTAAATAGGCTAGTAGACCAGATGGAACTACATTACTTCGTTGCTCCGCTGTTGACGAGTAATCGATTTTCGCATAGTGAATTTTCTCTTACCTCTGGTACCTCTATGTGCTTGTCCCTTTGTTTTACGCTTGACGAAAACGATTTACGAAAAAGATGTGTTCCTGCAGTCAGCCCCCTGCCGCGAGCTGATCACTTGCGGCTAAAATCGGCGTCAGTGTTTGGACTAAAATTTTCCTCGCCATAGTACTGTTTCGTTGAGGGGACGACCGTAGATATTCTAAACGTCACTACTGGAGCACATAAGGGAAAATAATTAAATTTCTGACCAAATCCAAATAATCTATTAAATTCCACCAAATCTAATTCTACTAAGTGATGTAACAATCAGTCTGTTTTCATTTAAATTTTAAGGCTTGAATATTTCCCATCTCAAATACTTAATATTTTTTTGCTCACGTGTAATAAAAATAAGAGGATATCAAAAATACTTTCAGTTGATCAGAAACAATTTCAACTGAAAGAAGTAAGACGTTCGTTTAGTTTTGTTTATGCAGGCCCACAAACCTGAAAGACGTCAAGGTAGCATTAAACAGGTGTGAAGACTGGCCTAGCTATCTGGTTCAAGAAACTTACCATGAGATAGTATTCTCTGCCACTTGTGCTCCAAGTCTATCTGTAATTGCATGGATTTTCAATCTTTGGACATTCAAATTTCAGTTAAGTACCTGCATTACAAAATATAACTGAGTACTAGGCAATTTACTAGAACTTTATATATAAATAACTAGTACTTGTCTATAATAATTATTCCGATACATTTTAAATAGTTTCAAAGTGTAAGGCTTGATGTGATTTAAATAACATAATGAAATTCTTTATCCAATCACGGAAATATTCATTCACAAAGAAAAGCTTCCATGCAATTCATTAAATTGTTGTTGTTCCATCGTCGATCAGTCGAAGACGTGACGGGTAACGCCTTTTTAGTACCTCGACCTGCAAATTGTGAATAGTCAGCCTTTGTCTGCCGTAACCACTACCATTTTTATATTGTTTCGTATGAGGTCAGATTCGATTAATTCCGTTTCATGTAGAGCTTCTCTTTTCTTATAACAACTAATACATTTCCTATTACTATACTGAATGTACATCTATCGTGAGTATTGACCTCACGTCTATTTTATTCTAGTATCTACTCTCTATGATAACGTTGACTATCCATTGACGGTGACAAGAGCCCTCATGCTCTGTCCTTTTTTCTTGCAAGTTCTACTCTCAGTGGGTCACTTAGCCTACTTCTGCATCCTAGTGTATTTGCCTTAAAACGAAAAGAGTGAGTATCCACTAATATTTGTCGCTTTTGTTCAACATTAAAATTTGCCAAGTCAATGTAAAGTACCAAATTTAGTTCCATTATAGAGCATATTTTTCTTCCCCTATAATTTTTGTTTCATAATAACATACGTCACTTCATTCAAACGGGCAACAGACAGTCCAAACACTATTCGTACCGCCAGCTATATTAATCTGCCATTCACATATTTTCCCATTTTATTTTATATATGGTTATAAACTTGGTGCTTTTTCTTATCTTGAGCTTAAGAATTTGCTTGTTAACCTAAGTCAACAATTCTGTATGTTTTCACTCATGGACATCACTTTTTCATTTTCAGGTTATTTTATCTAGCAACTAGGTCATCACGATGTGAAAGACATTTGCAAGTAAAATACACTGAAGTCTCAGGTGTAAACTCAACGGCAGAACCGATACAAACCTCACCCTTGACCTGGATCAACTGAACGAAAGTACTTATTTGAATTCTCAGGTGCACTGCACTAGGTACAGCCTCTCCTGAGACAAAAATGCAATTTCCTTTGTATTAAAATGAAGATGTACTTTCGTGCAGCATCATCCCGTAAACACAGACCTTAATCATAATAGGATTCTCGGTCGTTATAGTGTGATTCTTTGAACAAAAGAACGTCATCATCATAGTTCGCTTTCGGATCACTCCTCTGTTGCATTTTCATCATTCCTCAAATGTTGGTTGGTTTAGAAATGCCATGGAGCCCTTGCCAAGTTCTACTTTTAACGCGTTCTGTTTTCGATATTTTTCCGCTCTCATACTATCTTATATCGGAAAAATAAGGGAAGAACAAATAATCTAATAGAACCTCCGTCTTTGGTCTCATTAGCGACTATGGGTACCCCGCCAAAACTGGGCCGAGCTTTAAGTATTTCCTCTAGCTTTGAGTCATTGCACGTCTACTTCCCACTTTGCCGCTGGGCAAATCAAAGGAAACAATTCAGGAGGCGCGAAGAGCCGCGCGCTCGGCTTTTGCTTTTTAATTTTCTTCTCCGAGGCTCTACTGCGACATAGCTGTTTGTAGAGATAACGAATTGGGATATTCGGCGTAGCTCCTACCCACCGATCGTTTGTATCGCGCTGGAAATAAGGCGTTTCTACTCTGCATGGACGTATTACAGAGATCGTGAGACTGAGGTTCTCGTCCTTATTTGTTCTTGGGCTGAAATATCATTGGCTCGGGCTTGGCGGTTTTACTGCTAAAAATGTTTCACTTACATATGCTCCAAAGCAGCATTTCTAGTACTCCGTGGATGGACTGTGTAATGTATTTGTGTCCGCAAAAGACATCGAAAATCAAAATGGCCTCTCGCAGCTGTATGCTAAATATCGGTCATCCGTCCTGAAACAGAATAGTTGCTTTATAACATTTTCCTCGAACAGGTATGTAATAAGATTGAAAATATCCACAAAGGTTTATATTGGAAAATAACACCGATACTACAACTGAAAATAACTTATCCGAGCAGAAGCCCAGGTAGGTTATGAAAAATATCTTCCAAGCGAAGCGAGGTTGACAGGGGAATCGAGGTTGCTATTCCGATATTCACCTATATGGATGTACGTTAACTATTATGACTTTTTTCCAACAAAATTTTTTGTTTGTAAGTAGTACCAGTTTTTCTTTGGTACAGCTTTGTTTCTTTAAAAGTCCAAATACTCTGTATGACTAAGTCAAGAAACACATAAGCGAATGTCGGGAAGAACGAGAAACGCCGCCCAAAAGATGACTCAACTTTTGTGGCAAGCAATCAACGGCGTTGGCTTGGAGTCCTGCGGTGACGCTATTGCCGAATTAACTAGACTAGGAATTTTGTATCTTTAAAAGGGCGCAAGTCCCAAAACACGCCAGTGAATCTCGTGAAGAAGAAGAAACGTCGTCTAAACAATGACTCAAATTCTGTGTCAACCAATCAACGGTGTTGGCTGGGGAGAGCCGTGGGGATGCTATTCGAGCTGGTTATCAAGAGGACTAACTAAACTCGGAATTTTGTATCTCAAATTCTGTGTCAAGGTCCGGCTTTTTGGCTACCTTGGTAGTGAATTTATTTTAAGGTAAGTGTCAGCGAAGCTTACTGTATATATGTGAGAATGGGCACTTGCTTTTTTTAAACAATGGCACTTGTGCATACTCAAGTGCCATATAGCGATCGTAATTTCTGTCGGTCTGTCTGTCTGTCGTTCTGTCCAGGTTTTGCTAGTTTGGGCACTTCCACACAAGCTAGGGCGATGAAACTTCACAGGCATATCACGGACTCGACCAGATCAACTTACAAATAATCATTTCCCCAATCCATCTTTCCCCGGATCCGGGAGTCCGGAAACTATAAAGCAAAACGGGAGACCACTGAGCCATGCGACTATGTACAGAAAAGCGAATGCGCGAATAGATACGGTTTAAAGATGGTCAGTCCAAGTCAAACAAATCTAGTGAAACGCTTGGCAGGAATATCAGGGAACCGACCAGATTAACTTGGATATAATCATATTCCGGATCCGATCATAGTGGGGGGAGTGGAGGGATGGGAAATCCGGAAACTGTTAACATGCATAACTTTGGAAAGGGTAATCGGACATACGTGAAACTTGACCTTTGTGTTGCCCGTCCAGTGTTCTAGCACTGAGCCATGCCATGATGTATAAAAAAGCGAACGCGACAATAGATACGGTTTAAAGATGGTCAGTCCAAGTCAAACAAATCTAGTGAAACGCTTGGCAGGAATATCGGGGAACCGACCAGATTAACTTGGATATAATCATATTCCAGATCCGATCATTGTGGGGGAGTGGAGGGATGGGAAATCCGGAAACTACGGTCTGTCCCGGTTTTGATAGTTTGGGCACTTCCACATAAGCTAGGACGATGAAACTTGACAGGCGGATAAGGGACCGAACCAGGTTAACATGGAAACAATCACTTCCCCGATCCGGCCATCGTGGGGGGGTGGAGGAACAGGAAATCCGGAAACTAGTAACACGCATGACTTTAGAACTGGTAATCGGACTTGCATGAAACTCATATGTCAAGAATAAGTGCTTCAGATGCTCAGTTTCAAATCCGGACCAGATCCGATAACTGGGGGGGGGGGGAGCTGGAGGGGGAACTGGAAATCTGGTGAAACGCTTCCAAATAAGCTAGCACATTAAAACTTGACAGGCATATGAGGGAACCAACCAGACTAACATAGAAATAATCACTTCCCCGATCCTGCTACCGCGGGGGGGGGGCGGAGGGAAGGGGAATCCGGAAACTAGAAACATAACTCTGGAATGGATAATCGGACATGAATAAACTTGACAATTGTGGAGAACAAGTGTATCAGATTTTCAGTTTCAAATCTGGACCGAATCTGGAGAGGGGGGGGGGTAGAGGGGGAACCGGAAATGTCGTGAAATGCCTAGGGTCGAGGGATCGGGATGTCACAGTAGAGGGGTTGGAGGGGGTTTCCCCGGATTTCCGGTGATCACGAGTTAGAGTACTTCCACATGAACTAGGACCATGAAACTTGGCAGACATATTAGGTGCTCTTCCAGGTCAACTTGAAAATAGTTCTTTTCCCGATCCGATGATCATGGGGGGGATTCTATTGACATGCAAAACTCTGGAACAGGTGATCAGACGTGCATGAAACTTGTCAAGTGTCAAGAACAAGTGACTCAGATGATCAATTTCAAGTCTGGAACGGATCCGATAACATCGGGAGAAGCTGGAGGCGGGGGGGGGGGGGAGAAATCTCTTGAAACGCTTAAAAGTCGAGGGATCGGGATGGGACTTGGAGGGAAGAACAAGCATAAGCCATAGATACATTGTAGAGGCTTAACGGCCTGCCATTCAATTTGCAAATATATTATTATTATTGACTAAACAGAACCGATCGTGTCACAGTGGGGGGAGTTAGAGGGGGTTTTCCCTAATTCCGATGATCACGAGTTAGGGTACTTCCAGATGTGCTATGACCGTGAAACTTTGCAGGCATGTTAGGTACTCTATTAGATTGGCTTGAAAATAGTCCCTCCCCCGATCCGATCATCGTTGTAGGAAGATACAGTTGTCAATAAGTGATATAACCCTTCATATTTCCTAGGTCAAGCCCATTTTTTTATGAAATGAATATCGGGAGAAAGATCCAGCCTTGAAAACTGCAAACCGTATCTGACAAACATGCTAACTGTTGTTACAAGTGCCATATGAGCTTTCAGCTCTTGTTTAAACAAAGTAGAATGGCATCACGAACTACACCTGGCACCCAAAAAGGCTGTTCCGACCTAGGAATGGGTTATGTAGTTTCAAATTTCCTGTTAGTCAGTTATTAAGTCAATTAGGTTGGTAACTAATATGCTTGCTAAGTTTCATCGTCTTAGCACATCTGTAACTATTCTAACTCGCAATCACCAGAATTCCAGGAACCCCTCCAAGCCCTTCTTGGCAAGAGTCCTCTTCGGACTGGAGTAGGACCCTTGCCAAGAAATATAGTTCTAATACAATGTAGCTGACTTCATCTGTTTTGCACCGTCAAATATGAGTCAGCTTTATCTACCCATCCAACTCCCCCCACAGAGCTCCGATACGATCTGTCTCCATCAATTAAGGCCTAATGCGTGTTTTCCTTACCAAGTTCCATCCAATCCTTAGACCTTAATCATTTCAGAAATTTTCCGGCGTCCCCCTCCCCCACAAGTACTGAATCCGATCCGCATTTGACATTGAGCAGATGAGACGGTAGCTGTTTCCACTCGTCAAGTTTCATTGTAATCCAATTACCCCTTCAAAGGCTGTTCATGCCCCTAGATTCCGAATTCCCTATCCAACCACTGCTCCCACGATGGTTGGATTGAGAAACGACTATTTGTTTGGGTCCCTAAAATGATGACTTAACTTCTGTGTCAACCAATCAACGGCGTTGGCTGTGGAGAACTGCAGTGACGCTATTTCCGAATTAATTAAACTCGTAATTTTGTATATAAAATTTTGTTTCAACCACTCAATGGTGTTGGCTGGGTATAGGTGCGGTGATGCCAACAAAAAAATACAATCTGTCAACCGTTGGAAGTTTCTCTTGGAAATTATTTATGGCACTTCCAGGTTTGCTAAGAAGCTTGGACGGCCAATCAGGGACCGGAATAAACTTACTTTGAAATATTCACTAACACAATTCGACCATCACGAGGGAGTGGTGGGAAAAGGATGCCCGAATATTCGCGCATGCGCAACTTTCTAGCGGGTGATTGGATCTAGCACATTTCTGACTGAATTATGCATTAATTTTCGTGATCCTGAAGGGCCCATAATCATTCATACCTTAGGGACAGCGCGAATCTTAGCTGATATCCTTAGGTACTACGTATGCTTCCAATTGCCTGATGTACTTACAGCTTTTGTTTGTTGAACCTACAGCTTAAAATTAGAAACTGTTTTCGCAGCGAGTTACCCTTTTCTTTGACCCCGTGGATTTTTCGACTTACCGAAAAGAAATGTCTGTGTCGCCATTCCTTGCTTCAATCATTTCAAGGGTTCAAGCCCGTTTCCACGCCACCAACTGAGGTAGGGCTGCCAGCGCGCTTAGTTTAACGAACTATCCCACAGAGCTGCTACAGAGGTACTTAGCAGTCCCCCATTTCTGTCTTGGGGCTAAGATCGTAAAGTTTGGGAGTGCTGAGTATAGGTGCTCATGTACTGAATCTGTAGCCACCAAAGACATCAAAATGGCATCTCAGAGTCGTACGGTAGATGTCGGTTACTCGTACTGAAACAGAATATTTACTTTATAACAATTTTCCTGAAACAGGTATGTAATAAGCTTGAAAATATCCACAAAGGCACTGGGCAGTAAGAGTGGCAGTGGCAAACCAGCACTGTCACCCTTACTGCCAAAAGTCTTGACATATTCGGGTCATCCGAATATCTACAAATTTCAATGCAGGTGGTTATTTGGTGGGTGTTTCTCCAATTTTGAGCATTCCAAGCACTTGATTCCCAATGCTCAATGTGTCAGCATTGGGCATTCTCGGGTGGCTTTGGGCGGTGGACAAGTACTTCAAGATGGTGACGGAGGGGTATCAGGGCTATCAGACTATCTACCTAAATAAAGCAATCTAGGCTCCTCTGCTAAGCCAGTCTCGCTTCCTGTAATGACAAATCTTCATCTATTATATGTAGCGGTTGAGATTGAAGAGTATACGTGGGTACACAATGGTAGCGCGGGTGGTGTGAGGCGGTTCTTTACCTTCGGTGGTAGAGCTATATACAACACAGGTTGATTTATAAATGAATGTTTATTTTACCTTTAAACGGTGTTACTATTCCACTCCTAAATACTAAGCCTGATATCGCTTACTAATAATAATCCTCTTTGTATGTCGACATCTGCTCTTCAGTTCCACTTTAACTGGAGTCGTACTAACACTGGATACTGTAGACGAAGACGAAGACTAACACCGACGAGTAGATAACACTGATGAATAACTCACTTCCGAAAGACTCACTTACGAAGAACTCCAACTCAAACTCCAACTCAAACTCCAACTCCAAAACTCAAACTCAAACTAACTCCGCGAGTCCCAACTCCTGGCTTTTATAACTTTCCGTGATCCCGGTTAGGGAATTAGCGATCTTGCTAAATACTTGCAATCTTGTTAAAACTTGTGCCAATATTGCTTACTCTGAGTCTGAAGATATTTAGCGATCTTGCTAAATCCGCGAGGCCATAAATCTAGCACTCGTCATCTAAATCTTACTCGTGGTGACGTATACCAAGGGAGTTGTGACTCGCAGGTCATTAAATATTAGTGTTACGATCATCCGTTACAACTTGGCCCACCTTCGGAAAAACAGATCTCCCGATCTGTAATAATTAATTATTCATTACGTACTATATACAAAACAGAATAACTATTGATTATATACTTATGGTTAACTACTACTGTCAATATAAATGAATACTGCTACTACTACTGAATGTTAAAATACGAATACTACACTTAATGATTATTACGATACTAATGACGGGGTGCAAACAACACAAGCGTTAACCCTTAGCGCATGAATATCAAGTATGGTTAATTACACGATCATTTACCTTATGTACAAACCTAACCTAATTATGATGAGCACTTATTTTTTAAAATTGGCTCCTCGGACACCGTTTTCGTTCACTCACTAGCTTTTTGTTAGCTAGGATACTTCCACTCTTGTCCTTTTAGGAGCGTTCGCCCTTGGTTTGGGAGAGGCTCCACTTGTTTCTGTCTTTTCCCTCAGTTAAATGTCTCGTGACCATAGAGTAGAGGAGTAGAGAGTTCGTTAGGTGGATAGTTTTCAGCTCTCGACCGTAGAGTAGATAAGTAGAAAGTTCGTTAGGTCGATAGTTTTCATCTCGCGACCATAAAGTAGAGAAGTAGAGAGTTCGTAAGGTCGATAGTTTTCAAGCTCGCGACCATAGAGTAGAGGAGTAGAAAGTTCGTTAGGTCGGCCGTTATATGTTGTTCTTCGCATGTAGTAGACAGTCAAAAAATATGGTTTTTCAGCTCACGACCGTAGAGTAATGGGTTAGCAAATTCGTTCGGCCGGCCGTTATTTGTCGGTTATAGTCTTTTAGCAGAAGATGGTTGCTTTCATTCCTTCCATCTGTGGGAAAAATTTACGTCCACGTAATATTATTCTAGTAGCATGTTTTCTGGGCTACCCTGTCGGTTAGTCTATAAGGTAGTTCGAGGGCTAGTGGTCTAATTGGAGTGTTCCGGGGGCCTTTGAAAATTAACAAACACAAATTTTTACGCTAATTTCACTTTTCACTTTTTCTTTAAAAGGCTTCACTTTTTTTCCACTTTTATATAAGTGCCTTATCTTATCATGCTTCACGCATTCTTTGTTCTCTAGCCTATGATAATATTTGTCACTCTTCATCTATATACATTATTATACTCTCATAACATTAGTAACACGAATTATTAACACTGCTAACCTCTATACTACTAAACAGTTCTGGGCTGGATGTCGTAACACTTGGGCAGGTGGAGCTTGTCGCGAAAAACAGGGACAACTAAACGTCTTAAACGCGGTCAATACAGGTGGCTCCACCTGCTAGGTGCTTGTATTGACTTTTAGATTCACCGGACTCTCATTTTTCTTCCTCGATTAACAGCAGGGGATCCGAATTTGTTGTGGCGATTAATGGAGGTTGTCAGTAAATGGGAGGGTTCTGCGGACGGGGTTGATCCAATGGAAAACGGACCTTCTGTCCTCTCTGCCGAAAAATCCATTGGGAACAACTCCTTCAGCATTCCCTCCCGGTCTAATTCACTGAAAACCAGTGGCCCCGAAGTCTGGCTCGGTTTGGGTCTCCTCGTCCTGTTTAGGGGGTAGAAACTCTACACAGAACGGGAGAAAATATTCTGATTTCTGGGTGCTCCTGGTTGAGTCCGTCACTGGCCCACGGTTTTGTACCTCCTTTATTTTCTTTTCCAAGAACGTTAAGTATGTTTCCTTCAGTTCTGGCGTATTATACCATCGAACCAGGGGGCCACTTGGGGACTGTGCTAAAATGAAATCTATGCCAGCCATAAGGCTGTTCCCTTGCAATAAGGGTGAGCCACACTCCAGTCGTCACCAGCTACACTTGGTGACTGTACCAAGGTTCCCTTTTCGCTCACGCATATCTTAAAACCTTGAGGCAAAAATTTCACAGCCACTGACCCTGGTACGCCCGCTAAGCTGAGGGCGTCTGATATAACCCTTGTTCCAAAATCGCGCTCCCCACATTCTGGCCAGTTTACATTTATCGCTGTTTACTTGTCTCGCATTCATTAAATTTTGGCAGATTAACCCTGGCGTGGTATCCGAACAGAATCGCGTTAGGGGCGGCGATCAATCCGGATCTTTCCGCAATCTGGTGTAATAAGTTGAAAAAGGCCATACACCCTTCACGCTTATAATTTATGTCGACAACCGCGGATTTTCTTCGTAGATGTGGTCGTAGTGGTTGCTTCCCTCTGATACCGACCATTTCCGTCTCTCTATTAAATATTAACTCTAAAAACGCTATACTAGTCTTATCTCTTCCTTACCTGTGACTCGACTAAATTGGACAAAACATTTTAGTGCTCCGATCTGTTCGTATCCGGTAATCTTCCTCTTAAAATAAATGCTGACAATGTTTTAGCCATATCATCATAAATTTATTGTTTTTTTTTCTTTTTCCGTCATTGGATCTGGTTCTTCTCTCGCATATTTACATATAGTACCGATACCACGATTGTCCTGCAGTCTGTTCTTCCACTGGAGTTAAAAAACATATCAGTCCTAAGTGAGTAGTTAGTTCCTGATAAAGCATTATATGAGCAATCACTTACCTAGTCTCAATGTTCACAAGCATTAATCATCCTCCAATTCCACATTTCTTGGTGTTTTCTCAATAACCGTATCGACGATCAGCAGAGATAATGCCGATAAAATGATTTCTTATTATTCAGGACAAGCCATTTCTTCTTTTCTTTCGAATTTCGGTGGCTGAACGGCTGTGTTGCCAGCTATTTTGGTTCTTATTACCAATTAACTATGGAGATAGCTCCAGGGTATCCAGAATATATATTCTTTAGCTTCATAATTATATAAAATTGCTTGATTTTGGTATTTCTTATAATCTTACCGATCGCAAAATTCTTTGTGAATGAAATCAGTTTTATTTCACAAATCAAATAATCCGAAGGACCATGGCAACAGTGTCAGGCGGCAGCAATCAAAAGCAAATTTCTGAATCCGTCTGTTGAATTGGTTGAATTGAATTGGTTATCTGTGCTTATTTAGTATCTAAATGTTCCTTTTGCTAATTTTTTCAAACAAGATGTCGCAGCAAAAATGATGTCTTTTTCCTCAAGCCGACAGGAGAAGTATAGTAGAGGTATGCTTATTTGAACACTTCTTCAACTGTTTCACTACCTTGAATTTCTTCCTTGCATTTAAAACAGTCAAATGGAAAGGAAAATAACAAACTTAATATCAACTTGTTTAAAAGACAGGCAAATTTGAAAGGAAAAATAACGATCTTCATAAAACTTACAATTATTAGGCCATAACGACATAGCCAACTAACCCCAGTCTACCACAAATCCCTGATTTTTGGATACCCTATGCCAAACGCTGGGTATATCTAGCATTTAGCATAGCCTATGCCTAACGCTGGATACCTGTTGACAACCTAACCCTGACCTACCTCAATAGAAAGGAGTTCTGATTGGTTGATTTTTTAGAGCGTGCTCCATCCTACTTACCGTAGTTACTACGCATGAGTCACGAATTCTGTTTTTTTTGCTGTCAAGGCTGGAAGATTTTTCTATTTTCCAGCAGGAGTTCACGCCAAGGACGAAACCGACCAATCACGTTACAGAGATGCATAGTTACTATGCTCCCGAGCATGGTAAGCAAATAGTAACTATTAGTTACTATTCCGACAAGGTTGGAACGGTCAGCGTAGTAACTTTTCGTGGGGATCGAATGGAAATAGTAACTAATAGCAAATATTGTTAGAAGGGTGGAACACGCTCTTAGCTTCACTCAAATCATCAATATTTTACTGGGTTACCGTATCCAGCACCTGGCATAGTGTATCCAGCGTTATGCACAGGGTATGCCAAACGCTAGACATATCCGGCGTCTGGCATAGGGTTTGTGGTCTTCATCTTCAACTGTACATCAACCCACCCTAAATTGAGTTTTAGTCAATGTTGTCCTGACTCCTGGTCGTAAACTTCAGATCTGGCAATTCAGATTTTCTGATCGTTTTCAACCCTACTTACATTAGTTACTGCGCTTGAAGTCACAAATTCTTGCTTTTTGCCATGAAGGCTGGAATGATTTTTCTATTCTCCAGCAGAATATCATGCCATGTTTGAATCTGACGAATCATGTTACAGATATGCATAGTTACCATGCTTACTACGCTCCAGAGCATGGTAAGCAAATGGTATTTTACGAGGTTTTAACGAAACTAATAGTTACTATTGTTGGAAGGGTGGACACGCTCTTTATTATCAATTTTGTAATGTTCCATGTCTTCCTTTGGGTGCAATTGTTGGTTTGAGCACCATCTCTTTGGTTAAGTTTGGTTGCGCTTTGAAGTATGAAAGAAATACCAGGTAACCAGTTGGCAGTTAGCAGCAAACTGACATCCAAATTTTCTAATAACAAGAGCTACGAGCTCATATGGCACTTCTCCGAGTAGGCTGTACAAGAAAGTAAATGAAAACGTCACAAAATACACCCGCCATCCAAGAAGGCGGTTCGGAAATAGAAATAGGATATTTAGTTTCACTCATTTCTGAGCAGTTCCGGCATCGTCTCGATTGCAAATGCAAATGAATGTTCAAACTTTCATCCCAATAAATCCATTTGTTTGATCCCTAGACGTGCTACACGATTTCCGGTACTCACTGTATTTCCACCTACCGTGGCCGAATCTGGTTCGGAATAAAAAAAAAATCGACCACCTAAAGCATCTTCGTTTATACCATCTACCAAGTTTCACTCGAATCTGAGCATTTTTGGAAAGTTCCGGTACCCCCCCCCCCCCCTTCCCACCAACGTTGTCGGAGCCGGTTCGGGCCCAATCTCTTAATTCCCTCATCAAGTTTGACTGAAATTGGAGCATAGCCTATCTGCAAGTTTCCAGTACCCCCTCCCCCCTACCTTGGCCGAATCCGGCCCAGACGCCAAATAACAAATCTAGCCCGCATAAACTCGGCACTGTCGAATTGCATCTCATTCGGTCCATCCGTTTGGTTTTTGTGCATGTCAAAAGTCCCCCCCACCCCCAATTCCCCTAATCGTGGTCGCATATGGTTCGAACGCATGTTTTACATGTCGAGGCCATCGATTCGTATCACCCATGAAGTTTCACTCGAATCAGACCACTCGTTCGCAATTTATAGAAGTCCATATTTCTCTTCTCTTGCTCCCCCAAAAATGCTCGGATCTAGGAACGGAAGTTTCCGGGGGTATGTTGTGTCAGGTTTTTAAGTCAAGATAATTCGGGTCGCTAATATGCCTGCAAAGTTTCGTTGTCGTTTTACATCTGGAACTATTCTAACTCACGACTACCGGAATTCCAGGAAACCACCTCCAACTCCCCCCACAGAGCCCCGAAACCATCTGGCTCCGTCAATTTCACCTAGGCCTAATGCTTGTTCCATCCATTAAGTTTCGTCCCAATCCCTCTACTTTTAGAGTTTCTTGAGTTTTCCACACACACCCCCCATCCCCACAGGTATCGGACCCGACTCGGACGTGACACTGAACGTCCGAGGCGATAGCTCACCAGACAAGTTTCATTTAAATCCGATCACCCACTCCCCCCACGATGGTCGGGTCGGGGAAACGGCTGTTCTCAAGTCGATCTGTTCGGATCCCTGACATACCTGCCAAGTTTCATCGCCCTAGGACATCAGGAAGTATGCCGAACTCGCGGGATCGCTAGAAATCCGGACCCCCACCCCAACTCCCCCACAGTGCCCTGATCCGGTCCAGTTATGTCAATGACGTGTCGAGGACCTGTGCTTGTTTTTCCCACCAAGTTTCATCCCGATCCCTCCACTTTAAGCGTTTCTCAAAATTTCCGGTTCCCTCCTCCAACTCCTCCCAGTGTCATCGGATCCGGTCCGGTTATGTCAATGACGTGTCTAGGACCTGTGCTTGTTTTTCCCACCAAGTTTCATCCCGATCCCTCCACTTTAAGCGTTTCTCAAAATTTCCGATTACCTCCTCCAACTCCCCCCAGTGTCATCGGATCCGGCCCGGATTTAAAGTGAGGTGTCTGAGACACAAGGTCATCCTAAATATCAATTTTCATCAAGATCCGATCACCCGTTCAAAAGTTATGCACGCCACTAGATTCCGGACTCCCCATCCACCGACTCCCCCCACGATGGTCGGGTCGGGGAAACGGCTGTTCTCAAGTCAATCTGTTCGGATCCTTGACATACCTGCCAAGTTTCATCGCCCTAGGACACCAGGAAGTATGCCGAACTCGCGGGATCGCTAGAAATCCGGACCCCCATCCCAACTCCCCCACAGTGCCCTGATCCGGTCCGGTTATGTCAATGACGTGTCTAGGACCTGTGCTTGTTTTTCCCACCAAGTTTCATCCCAATCCCTCCACTTCAAGCGTTTCTCAAAATTTCCGGTTCCCCACCCCAACTCCCCCACAGTGCCCTGATCCGGTCCGGTTATGTCAATGACGTTTCTAGGACCTGTGGTTGTTTTTCCCACCAAGTTTCATCCCGATCCCTCCACTTTAAGCGTTTCTCAAAATTTCCGGTTCCCTCCTCCAACTCCCCACAGTGTCATCGGATCCGGCCCGGATTTAAAGTGAGGTGTCTGAGACACGAGGTCCTCCTAAATATCAATTTTCATCAAGATCCGATCACCCGTTCGCAAGCTAAAAATACCTCAAATTTTGGCTTCACCCTCCCTCCACTCCCCCCCCAGATGGTCGAATCGGGGAATTGATGATTTCCTATTTAAGCTGGTCGGGTCCCAGACATGCCTGTCAATTTCCATCGTCCCAGCACATCAGGAAGCACGGAACTCGTGGGATCACTACAAATTCGGACTTCTCCCCCCCCCCCCAACTCCCCCAAAGTGATCGGATCCGTTCCAGTTATATCAGTCACGTATCTAGGACTTTTGCTTGTACTTTCCACCAAGTTTCATTCGGATCCCTCCACTCTAAGTGTTTTCCAAGATTTCCGGTTTCCCCCTCTTAACTCTTCCCAGTGTCACCGGATCCGGTCTGGATTTAAAATGGAGGGTCTGAGACACGAAGTCCTTCCATGTATTAAGTTTCATTAAGATCCCATCACCCGTTCGTAAGCTAAAAATATCTCATTTTTCCTATTTTTTCCGGATTCCCCCTCCCTCCACTCCCCTCCAGATGGTCGGATCGAGGAAGCGACAATTTCTAATTTAATCTGGTCCAGTTCCTGATATGCTTGCCAAGTTTCATCGTCCTAGCTTATCTGGAAGTGCCCGAACTAGCAAAACCGGGACCGACAGACGGACTGACGGACAGAAATAACAATCGCTATACGGCACTTGAGTAAGCTCAAGTGCCATAAAAAGTAGTAGGCTATGTTAGAAAATTTGTTGCAAGTATTTGTAACAAATGAAGAGTAACATCCGTATCCATTGAAACTTGTTTAAGAGTTAGCTTCCTGACTGTTTGAACCCTTCCTGTGTGGTAAGCAAACTGTTTGTCCGAGTAAAAAGCTTAAAACCTTTCAGGGATGTCATCTAACAGCCCACTTTTAGCACTGGAAAAAAAAAATCTTAGTAGACTAAGGGCTCACTGTCTGATAGATCAGTGTGCCTTGCCAACAAATATGATGAGGAGAAAAATAATACTTGAAAGTAGGTTGTAACACAATAGGCTACTCGACATTGATTTGGCATGGTTTAGTATATAATAAATGGCAGTAGGCTACTTTATTGTACAAATTAAATTACTTAACATTGTTATATGATGACTCTCAAAGTAGCTTATATTAGACTATGGTATTGCTCAAACAATGAGAGATCAAAAACAGTATAATTGAGCACTGTTGTTTTCTGGTTCCTCCTTCCTCCCCTACACCACCTAGTAGACCAACTACTTTAAAAAAAAAAAATAGTAACATAAGAGTTGTTAAGTGAGTCTAAGCAATACTTCTTCATTCTGACCAGTAGTAGAATCACTGGTTATGAATTGCTTGCTCTTTTTCCTACTTGCAATCTCTCTGATGTGTTGTTTTACTTCCTGATATTGGTTGTAGCCTGGGTCATTGTCTGATAGATTTTCATTGTGAAGTTTTTATGTAGTATTTTGAAATATTCAAGCAGCAGTAGCCTAACCATTAGCATCAGTCTTGATATAGCAGCATCAATTATGCTGAAAGCTACTATAACTTACATCATACAACTAATTTTCGAGAAAGCCTTTTCATTGGGTGGTTCCCGATGACAAATTTGTAGCCTGCGTAGTAGTACGAAAACGTTGCATGTAATACTATGTAGTAGCAAAGAATACTATCATTTAATATGCCTCAGACTGGTCCAATCTTATGTAGTAGTATCCAGTAGCATCCTATCTTGCCATAGTAACACTAACATCCAGTCTTGCTAATAGTACCATATAGTATTATGCAGTAACACGGTAGCCTTGAAGTAGAAGCATGTAGTAGCATCGTTAGTACTGCATGCAACTTTTTCGTACTACTTCGTAATACTATTTTGAGAAAAAATTTTCATCGGGTTCACAAGGTGTCATAAAGAAATTGGAGATATTGGTAGACCTGGAGTTTTTACTGTGTTAATGTTTTGGGGCAATAATCTGTCCTGCCGAGTACAAAACAAGCTTTCAGATGAGACTAGAGCTCACTCTTCTAAATCACAAAATCGGGCATGAGCATGACCAAACAACTATATTATTGCTTTAAACAATACTTTTACATTTCAGTCTCTGGATTTGGTGAGAATTCTACAGCGAAAAGAGAGGAATAGCAATAACAAACAAACTGAGAGAACAACAACAGGTAAGAAATAAAAGTACTTTATGCCAGAAAGTGTAGTTTGAAACGAAAGTCCGTCCATCCCTTTCCTATAACTGTAACTCTCCACCAGATTCGGCGAATTGGGGGGGAGTTCTAGGGATAACCGGAATTCTTGTGACAAGCTTAGACTGGAGGGATCTGGATAAAACTTGGTGGGAAGAATAGACACAAGATCTAGATACACTGTTGACAGAACCGGACCGGATCAGGGCACTGTGGGGGCAGTTGGAATTGAGGGAGAAAAATCCGGAAACTTGAGGCATGCATAACTTTCGAACCGGCGATCAGATCTGAATGAAACTTGATAACTGGGAAGTAGCCTCTGGCTGTTCATTTCTGCTCCCTATTGGATCCGACAACTACTGAAAGGGGGGGGGGCCGAAATCCCAAGGCCTGCTTATAATGAATTGACCTAGACCCGATTTGAGGGGGGGGGGGTAAAGTATAATCCCTAGGACTCGCCAGTTTATATAACTGTTGCGGTTCCGGGTATTATAGGGAGATTTGGAGGGAGAGGGGGCATAAATCTGATTCTGACGGAACTTGAAAACCTCTTAAAGTGCATATTATGTTACGAAGTGCTTATCATCTTTGCTCACTTCAGCGCAAAGTGCCAAAAAATAACGTTGTTCAAACTATAAATCTCGTAATTACCAAGGATCCATGATATGTTTTGCCTCGAGGGTTTTGCATAAAAATTAATTCCTTAAAGTGCTCTTCTCAGCTACGAAGTACAAAAAAATATTTGTGTGCAAACGATACATATTCATGATCTACAAGGGCCCATGATCATTTGCGCCTCCAGGATTTTGCTTACTCATGAATTGCTATACCTCTTAAAGTGAGCTTCGTAACTGCCAAGTGCAAAAAATATTGTTGATCAAAGGATAAATTTGTGTGTACCCAAGGGCCCATGATCATTTTTGCCTCCAAGTTTTTTATTACAAGTTAATGCTTTATAACATTCATCCTAACCGCAAAAAATATAAAGAATACTTTAGATCAAATTATACATTTTCATTATTCCCAAGGGCCCATGATCATTTTTAATCACTTTTACTTTACTTAGAGCTTTACTTACAATTGAATATCTAGTGCCGTTAAGTCCGCATCTAAACTGCAATGTGAAAATATACTTTTGACCAAACAATACATTTTCATGAGATCCAAGGGCACCAGGGGCGTCACGACTAGGGGGAGGGGGGGAGGCTCCCGCCCCCAATGCTGTCGACCAGCCAGTAAAAAAAAAACCTAGGCGGCGCCAAGCGCCGTAATTTTTTGTCAAGACAGTTGATTTTTGCCCTGAAAACAGTCGTTTTTTCCGAAAATTGGTCGATTTATCGTCAAAATAGCCGGTTTTTCGGAGAATCAGTGGATTTTTCTGAAAGTCAGTCGATTTTTTTCAAAACTCATTTTTGTTTACCAGTTAGTCGGTAAATGCCTCTTCCCTCTCCCCCCAAGGATTTTGGCTAGTAACGCCTCTGAAGGGCACATGATTGTCACAACGAAATTCCTAGCCCTTTTCTTTAGAGTGCGCATCATTACGGCTGGGTGCAACAAATAATTTTGGCTAAACGACTCATTCTCATGATCCCTAGGGGCACGTGATCGTTCTGGCCTCATGGGTTTGATCACAATAAAACAACGAATCGACAAATTTCCACTTTCATCCTCTCAACCAGCCTTGCAAGTGCCATGTGTTCTAACTCTTGTTTATCCTTATTTTCTTGCCTGACAAGTTGTTGGCCCGGAATCTGACTGAATGGGAAGTCGGTTGAAAATTCGACGGAGGTATTAGCTTGGTATTAGTCACTGAGTCCATATCTGAACATAATTTTTTTCATCCGAATTCCGTAATTCTCCCGGCATTCGGCAAACCATGGTAATTTGGTAGAAGTAAAAAAAAAAAATCGGAAGTCGATAAGCTTTGAAATATGGCTATAGAACCGTGGTGATTTCAAATCTATTCTTGGTTTGTGAACTGACTGTCGTTCTTTAGCCTTAAAAGGGAACTTCGAGGTGAGGTTCATTTTTCTGACTTTGAGCTTAAGAGGAACTTAACCAAGAAGAGCTGAAATATCGCTCAAATAAAATCAGGTGTCGTATCCGTTTAGTTCCGTCAGCGGTTTAGGCGTAGTCCGCGAAACCACAAGAATATCCTTTCTTGAATATTTTTTTTGTGGCTGATTAAGGAGCTTATAAATAACATGCATACTCGTCTAGCGAAGACGGGAAATTTACAAGAACAGATTTTCTGGATCAAGAAGTTCAGTAAATATTCTATTTTTGGGATCCTATCAAAACTTTGGTATTGTGAAAATAAGACTACCTAGTTTCCCGTTTCTTGGTCCCAGTCGCATCCGTCGACAGTGGGGGGGGGGGGGGGGGGCGATGACTCATTTTTTTTGTTAATTATTACCTTTACATTTCAGTGCCTTGGAGACTACATTGACATGAAAAGAGCAAAAGCGAGGAAAAAATAAAGAAAACGAAGCAGACGAGATTCCGAAGAAAGTTGAGAAAAGAAGTAGAATTGGGAAGGGGATGAATGATTTATATAAGCATAAAAATTTCTAAGTGAAATCAAAATGTATTATTTTTTGTGGTAGAGCAGGAGGGCTGCAGGACTGACACCCGGAGTAACTGCTGACTTGTAAGGATTCGCACTTTAAGGGACCCAACCCCCTAGCTGCTCACACCCCACAGGCTACTGAAGAGAAATTTGGCCTGTGCCCTGCCCACTTCCTAGTTTAGTCGTCCGGAAGAATGTGGCTGAACAACTACTGAAAACAGTAAAGTTGCAGCCACCGACCTAGAAGTGGGGCTCTTCACCGCCTGGGATCATCCGGAAACTGTTTCGCAGGAACTGGGAAATATATTTAGTATCAGACTATTATTGATCATGTTGGTGAAGAGTCCCAGTTTTAAGGCAGTGTTGCTTTCGATTTGCAATCACGACTTAAGGTGGCTTCAAAGGTTTACAATCGCATATTCTCTGTCCCGGATGTGGTACTGCTTGCATGAATCGACGATTCACGTCACTCGAGATCATAGGAAGAAGAATCACCGGAAAAGAAATAGTGATCGTTAAAGGGGATACTAGAGCCGCATTGGATTTACCCTTGTCTCGGCCCCGTCAAACAAATACCGTTTTATTTAACTACCATGTCTGCTTAATGCCGTTTTATTTGTCCTTGTTAGCTGACAATTTTCAGTGCCGTGTCACAGGACGCCATGAATGATGACATAATCTGGAAGCAAGTTTTGGTTCTGTCTGGTGTAGAGTTTCTCAGCTGCGTTTTATTTGTTATGCTTGTCCGTTATATTCGTCTGACAATGCTAATAAAACGGCTTTAAACCGTGACAAGGCAGTAACGCGAAGAAGAAATACTCAAATCGAAAATTTACTAGAGGTGGAATCCCTAAAAGATTTATTTACCCCTTGACTAAGAATTCGAGTTGCCGACCCCTCAAAGTTACTATAGTTGGTGAAGATACCTTTGTTTCCCACCCCTCTCTTCGCTGATAATTCTAGTTGCCGACCCCTCAAAGCTACTAAAATCAGGAAGGGAACCGTGAACTATGAATGTCGATAGTTGCCGACCCCTCAAAGAAGAAAAAGTTTGAATTCGTAATTTTTTTCCTCGTTTCAGTACTCTAAGGTACGATCCGTGCCAAGGTAATAAAATGAGGAAAGAAATGGAGGACTTGAAATATCTTAGTTGCTCACCCCTCGAAGCTACTATAACGAGGAAGGGAACGGCCAACTATGACTTTTGATAGTTGTCGACCCCGCAAAGGAGAAAAATTTTGAATCCCTAATTTTTCCTCGTTTTACTTCAGGGTACCAACATGAGGAAAAGGTGAACTTTTACAAATGTATGTTCCGACCCCTCACGAAGTACAAACAGAGGAAAAGCACGGCACAGCTTGCTAGTTTTCGAATCCTAAAAGGAGGAAACGGTGAAATTTTACAAATGTATGTTGCCAAGCCCTCACGAGAAACTAAACAGGAAAAGCACGATGCATCTTGCCATTTGAATACTAAAAGGTGAACTTTTACAAATGTAAGTTGCTGACCCCTCACGGGATACTAAACAGAGCAAAGCCTTGCCAGTTTTTTTAGAATTCCGAATTTCTTTCCTAGTTTTAGTACTCTAAGGTACTATGCATCAAAAGTTACTATAGTTGCCGACCCCTCAAAATTTAGAATTCCCAATTTCTTCCCTCATTTTAGTAACATAAGGTGTCACCATCCGTGACAAGTTACTAAAACCAGGAAAGAAATGGCGGACTTGAAATATCTTAGTTTCCGACCCCTCACTGGACTCATGATCTGAGTCGCCTATCAACAGAGTGCTAAAAGGAGGAAAAGGTGAACTTTTACAAACGTAAGTTGCCGACCCCTCACGAGAAACTAAACAGAGGAAAAGCACGGCACAGCGCGCCAGTTTTTTTTTCGAATACTAAAAGGAGGAAAAGGTGAACTTTTTGTTATGGAGACATCCCATAGCACTTTGCTCTGCAATAGTCCTCCTAGTTATTCCCTCCATCTATCGCCTACTTTTCTATATATCTCTTCGGTTTCCATCACCATGATTAATTTCCCGGCATCGTGACAATAGGTCACTCGGTCTTTATCCTAGCTTCAGTTAGCTGCTCGCTAATCCGAGGTCAGGCTTTGATCCATTTCATTCTAAGTATTTTGGCTGCGTAATGAATCGGCAGCCAAAACAGTTCTCTTTCATCCTTGGTCGGAGTAAGACCTCCGTTACTATGTATTATAATTTATGGTAAGGACCAGTTTACATATTTAGTTAGGGACCCATTAGTGCTATATTATATGTGTCACACTCTTGTACACGATTTACATAGATAAATTAACTATAGACGTTATGGTCCATCTCGGCTAGTAGGCCTCGGGCTTGACTGGATATGTGAATTCCAGCTTCGCTAGGATGTGTGAACCAGCTTGATTAGGGATTTCTGGATTGACTGCGGCTGAGCTATAGAATTCCCTGAGACTTTCCCTTGTCTCTTTTGTACGGTTTCCTGACTGGTCCTGGGGCTAGTGGGCACCTACGGTGTCAGAATGTCTTCAGCCCACACCCCAGGAGCCTTATCTTCATTAAACCTCGCCTCCACTCGTCCATCCTCTTAACAATGTTGTCAGAAGTGGGATAACATCTTAACAATGGGGTCCAGAAGTGGGATTCGATCTCACATCCTCTTAACAATGGTATCAGAAGTGGGAAGTTTATTTTTGTAAGCCCTTATTTTCTCATAATAAGGAGGACCCACGTCCAAATTTTTTGTTCGTAGTCACGACAATTAAATTTTTTTCCACCCACCCGCCCTACCCTTTAATTTAGCAAAATAAAAATAACTCCCTTATTTATTTTATTTCATTTTTTTTTTTTATGGATCAGCTCGGTCAGTCCAGAACAAAAATGTAGGTTTAGGTTTTTCCATTTTTGATCTTTGATATTTCCGTCGGCTTTCTTCACATATGAAAATTAATTTATGTCGGGGTTATCCTTTTGTTTTTGTTTTCCCTTGTATAGTTTTTTGGAATTTTCCGGTCGCCATGTGAGTGTGTGTCGCGCCACTGACTGTGAATTTTCCTTCCTTCTTTCCTCCCACTCTTTTTTAAAGAATTTTCCGGTCTACATGTGAGTGTGTGTCGCGCCACTGACTGTGAATTTTCGTTCCCCCTTTCCTCCTACTTTTTTTTGTTTTAAGAATTTTCCGATCTTTATGTGAGTGTGTTTCGCGCCACTGATTGAGAAATTTCTTGTCCCTCCCCCTTCCCTTTTAAGGATTTTTCCGGTCGCCATGTGAGTGTATTTCGCGCCACTGACCGCGAATTTTCTTTTCTCCTGCCCTCTTCGCCTTTTCAGGAATTTTGCAGTCTTCATGTGTGTGTGTGTCGCGCCACTGATTGCAGATTTTCTTTTCCCTGCCCCTTTCCCTTCCAGGATTTTTCCGGTCGTCGTTGTATGTGTATCGCCGCACTACAGATCGCGATTTGTCCATCCCTTCAGTATATGTTATTGTCTACTTGTCGTCAAGTGAGTGTTTTTCGCGCCACAGACTGCAAATCGTCATCGCATCGGCAAAATAATTTATTCACCGGGGTACATCATTGCGTCATTTCGCCGTGTCTATTTTAGATCAGTGCTCTCAACACTGACAATGCGTGCTTGCGGTACCATTGATAAACTAGCACTTGCGTATGATTTCATTTTTCACATACCCGGAAACGTAATTTTGCCTGCGATTATTCCCAATTCCATGAGGATTATTTTGTTTAGTTCCCCGACATAATATTTTTTTTTCATGAAAGCCATGGTTATTCGGAATAAAATCAACCTTTCTCGCCTTTTTTTTCGACGTTGTCTTTATGGCACGATTTACTAGCCCTATGGAGTGATGCAGGGACGTCGTATCTCTATTTGTGGCATTTTTTCGGCTTATCCTTAATTTTTTCATATTCCCCTATCGGCCAGTTTATTTTTTTGATTGGTGGCGATCTGTTGGTATATTTTTCTTGCGGAGATAGATACTCTCTCAAGAATGTACATCGCGCTTCATTCGTGACATTTTTGTGGAATTTCGACTGGTTTCGGTCTAAATGTGTGTAGTAATTTGCCACATACGACGTTGTGTGCGTTTCGCCAGTCGTTCCCTCTGTCATCCCTCCCCCACCACCACATTTTTTTTTCAGGTTTTCTTGCGTTTCGATCGCCATCTAGCGTATGTGTGTTTATTCGCCATCCGGATGCGGCGATTTCGCATGAAGCCTCTGGCCTATTTTCTTTTGATAATAAATTTAAGGTTAATGCCATTTATTCATGCCACATATTTTTTTTCCCTCATGAGGTAAAAACATTGGTTAGATATCAAGTTGGTTCCGCGTCTTAGTTTAGTCTGAGTTTACACGTCCAGTTGAGCTTGTTCCCCTCCCATTTCCTTGTAAACTTTAATATTTTTGTATAAGTGTTATTTTTCGGTTTTCTTACATATTACATCTCAAGTGAATTTTTTAGTGAAGATTTTCGGTGGTCTTGGAGAATATTTTGATTTGTCGTTCCACAATTGAGGTCACCTACACTCATGACGGATTTTCGAAATGGACAATTACCCCGTTTGCCCCCCTGTCCCTCGACCACGCACATCGCTACTTCTCCCTAAAAATAACATCAAAAATGAATGTTCACGAGATCCCCAATGTTTTCCCCTTCCAGATCCTTGGTTTGGTTGGTCTCAGTATTTGCGAGAATGTAAACCGCTACCAGACTCGCATACTGAGGACCAACCACAGTTCCCATCATGCCAAGGTGTAGAACCTTTGTATGAAGTTGTGCCCAGTAAACTCAAAACCTGCACAATTTTACCGGACGGAGAAAAGGTGCTCCCATTAAAGAGTGTTCATCGCATCAGACCGAATTATTCTAGACAAATTAGCTGCAAAATTGTCGGTTTACCCCCTTATACAACAACAGTTCTGATTAAGGGCAATGCCGCCCTACAGGCCCGAAAGATTACAGTGAACCCCCAGTTCGTCAAAATTCTCCCCGATGGTAATGTCGTCTTCATAGCAGAGAATCGTTCTACTTCAAAAATCCGAGTACGAAAAGGTGACGTCTCCCTCCTTTCCATTGATAGAAATTGCAACAAATTTACCCCGCATGATACTGGTGACATGGTTTTTCTCAAATTCCCCCCCGCTTCTGGTATAGGGTCAAAAATTTCCGAAATGCGCCAGGATGGACCCTATCATGTTGTTCGCGTTCTAAACAAAGGCAGAAGCTACGAAATTCAGAAACTCGGATCACAAAAACAAGTCGTCCACTATGACCGCTTGGAAAAATCTGGTCCAAGATTAACATTCGTAGAGCCAAGAAGAGTCGGTGTAGCTAGCTCACCAACTGTTCTTGTTTGGAAACAGCCGTTTTCACCGCCGTGTGCATCACCTATGGAATATTACCCGTCTCCTCCATTCCCAAAACTGGAACGGACAGTGGTAAGGCCACGACTGATTCAGCCTTCGGTAGAGCCAGTGTCAAGGCCTACCAGTCATCATATTCTCCCTCCCCATAGTGGTACGCTTTTCTCTATGTCCCCTCACGAAATAGGATATACAGGGCAAATAGATACTATGAGAAGCGATTGGCCCCGGCCAGTAACGCCGGAGTGTCCCTCCGAGCAATCACTTTTCTCTTCCAGGTGTCATCGCCGCTGGTGGACCCACGCCAGTCGCCGCCCCGTGCCGTACCGTCTGAATTGGTACTGATGATGTTTAGTATGTAATGGTTCACACGGCGCAAGCAACCGGACCGACTTTCGGTCTCGGTTTGACGCCATTTCTTTAATTCTACCACAATACACCTTAAATAAAACAAATCTAATGAAAAATATTCCAGATTGTTTGAAAAATTTCCATTTTCCAGTTGGTTTCCAATTCTAATGTAAATTTTCCAGTTTGTTGAAAATTTCTATCTGATTCAAAATTTTCAAACGTTAGCAATTAATCTTCAAATCAGAGTGGTCTGACTCCCAATCGATTTTTTTTTGCAAATGTTTGTTTATATATACATTTTCGGACGGACTTTTTGTATGGCACGCAGGTTGCGACAGAAGAGGCAGTGGCGCTGAGGTCCCAGCGTCTTCGAGCGTCAAGGCGCCTCCTATGGAACAACTTACACCGCCAACGCCACCAACGGAGCCTGTAACGCCGCCGACGCCCCCGAGAGTCATTATCACGCCGCCAACCTTGCACGTCACGCCACCGACGCCGCCAATCTTTTGAACCACGCCACCGACGCCGCCAATCTTTCGAAAGCACGCCACAGATATTGGAAATCGCGCTGCCAACCCCAACAGTGATAACGGGCACGCCGCACAATCCGTGCCAGCCCCCCCCCCCCCCTTATCCGTCGCTCCGGACCCCACCTCAGCACTCAGCATCCTCCTATCTCCCCACCATGGGTCGAGCCAAGCCGAGCCTACTCTGACAGCCGATCTCCGTCCTGCGTCACGGCCTCGTCCACTTACAATTCCGGCCTCTCCACCCTGACCCTCAATCCAGCTTTAAACCAACAATCACTCTAACATCATCGACGCAAATCTAATCACCAGCAGCAGCGCCATCTACACGAACAACCAACAACTATTCCACCATCAACTCAACCCCCATCACTAGTCAAATCCTCCAAATCCACCTCCATCAATCCGTATCACCTGGACTGGACACCACGACAGCCAAGTGGAAATGTAAATATTTAGGTAGGAGTGTTAGGTCCGCGTTTTCCCGCTCGCAAGTGCGGCTATAAATATTTCCGGTTAGGTATATATATGTTCGTCCCCCCCCCCCTTCTTAGTTTAATTGTGTAGGCCCTCTTTAAAGTCGCTTTTGTACATATGTTGATTTCGGTTTCGCTTCGCTAGCCCTTGCGATAACTGCACTGTTCCTTTAAGCATTGCTTTTTCTGCTTTCGCGCGTCTCTACTTCACTCCATGCAGCTTTCGGTCGATCTGACTGAAGCCGTTTGTCGGCCACCGCTGGCTTTTGTTTTCGGCGCTTTATTGCCTTAGGTTTATGCACATAATGTATATATTATCAAAAATCATATTGACGCCGTGTGTTCGGCCATCATTCTTAAAAATGCTTTGCGCCTGTTCTGCGCTTTAATTACTTGCGTGCCCTTACCTTTAGTGCTTTATTTTGCGGCTTAGAGTGCGTAGGACCTCACCCATTTCTACTTCAAGTTTTTTTGCATCAAGGTCTTACCTTAGGTCGTTGCGACAGCTAACTGGAGTAATTTTTAAAGTTGCGGCCTTTCTTTTTCCCTTTCCTCCCAAATTCCTCCTAGTTTTCCTTTTTCCATTTTCTATTTTTAACAAATCTCAGAGACTTCTCTTTTGGGACGAGTTGTGGTACTGGCAACATTTCCCCAATATTTCCCTGATAATCCCTTTTTAAAGTTTCTTCCAGCCCCTAATTTATTTTAGAACTTCAAGGCATCGACGCTTCAAATATTAATTCTGCCTTTATTTCGCATTTTATATTTGTTTTGGTTTGGTTCGTGTGGTCAGGGTAAGGTCAGTAGGACTGAAGCTCAATAAAGGACCCTGAACTAACTGAACAGAGAGTGGGCTTTGATTTTTCACACTTATTTGATTGCCCCCTCTGTCAGAAACCTGGATTGCCGCGATGGTTTAGCTATCGATGGTATGTTAGTAGGTGGGGCTGGAATGGAAACATTGTAGAATCTTTTGTTGCCCGTACACCACTCTGCCCAAGGGGGGGAGGTGTGTTATGGAGACATCCCATAGCACTTTGCTCTGCAATAGTCCTCCTAGTTATTCCCTCCATCTATCGCCTACTTTTCTATATATCTCTTCGGTTTCCATCACCATGATTAATTTCCCGGCATCGTGACAATAGGTCACTCGGTCTTTATCCTAGCTTCAGTTAGCTGCTCGCTAATCCGAGGTCAGGCTTTGATCCATTTCATTCTAAGTATTTTGGCTGCGTAATGAATCGGCAGCCAAAACAGTTCTCTTTCATCCTTGGTCGGAGTAAGACCTCCGTTACTATGTATTATAATTTATGGTAAGGACCAGTTTACATATTTAGTTAGGGACCCATTAGTGCTATATTATATGTGTCACACTCTTGTACACGATTTACATAGATAAATTAACTATAGACGTTATGGTCCATCTCGGCTAGTAGGCCTCGGGCTTGACTGGATATGTGAATTCCAGCTTCGCTAGGATGTGTGAACCAGCTTGATTAGGGATTTCTGGATTGACTGCGGCTGAGCTATAGAATTCCCTGAGACTTTCCCTTGTCTCTTTTGTACGGTTTCCTGACTGGTCCTGGGGCTAGTGGGCACCTACGGTGTCAGAATGTCTTCAGCCCACACCCCAGGAGCCTTATCTTCATTAAACCTCGCCTCCACTCGTCCATCCTCTTAACAATGTTGTCAGAAGTGGGATAACATCTTAACAATGGGGTCCAGAAGTGGGATTCGATCTCACATCCTCTTAACATTTTACAAATGTAAGTTGCCGACCCCTCACGAGAAACTAAACAGAGGAAAAGCACGGCACATCATTCGATTTTTTTCGAATACTAAAAGGAGGAAAAGGTGAACGTGAACTTTTACAAAAGTAAGTTGCCGGCCCCTCACGGGATACTAAACAGAGGAAAGGCTTGCCAGTTTTTTCGAATTCCTCGTTTTGGTACTCTAAGGTACAACCCGTGAATAGTTACTGAAACCAGGAAAGAAACGGTGGACTTGAAATATCTTGGTTGCCGACCCCTCACTGGACTCATGATCTGAGTCGCCTATCAAAAGAGTGCTAAAAGGTGAACTTTTACAAACGTAAGTTGCCGACCCCTCACGAGAAACTAAACAGAGGAAAAGCACGGCACAGCGCGCCAATTTTTTTTTTTCGAATACTAAAAGGAGGAAAAGGTGAACTTTTACAAATGTAAGTTGCCGACCCCTCACGAGAAACTAAACAGAGGAAAAGCACGGCACAGCGCGCCAGTTTTTTTTTTCGAATACTAAAAGGAGGAAAAGGTGAACTTTTACAAATGTAAGTTGCCGACCCCTCACGAGAAACTAAACAGAGGAAAAGCACGGCACATCATTCGATTTTTTTCGAATACTAAAAGGAGGAAAAGGTGAACGTGAACTTTTACAAAAGTAAGTTGCCGGCCCCTCACGGGATACTAAACAGAGGAAAGGCTTGCCAGTTTTTTCGAATTCCTCATTTTGGTACTCTAAGGTACAACCCGTGAATAGTTACTGAAACCAGGAAAGAAACGGTGGAGTTGAAATATCTTGGTTGCCGACCCCTCACTGGACTCATGATCTGAGTCGCCTATCAAAAGAGTGCTAAAAGGTGAACTTTTACAAACGTAAGTTGCCGACCCCTCACGAGAAACTAAACAGAGGAAAAGCACGGCACAGCGCGCCAATTTTTTTTTTCGAATACTAAAAGGAGGAAAAGGTGAACTTTTACAAATGTAAGTTGCCGACCCCTCACGAGAAACTAAACAGAGGAAAAGCACCGCACAGCATTCCATTTTTTTTCGAATGCTAAAAGGTGAACTTTAACAAATGTAAGTTGCCGGCCCCTCACGGGATGCTAAACAGAGGAAAGGTTTGCCAGTTTTTCGAATACTAAAAGGAGGAAAAGGTGAACTTTAACAAAGGAAGCTGGAGACCCCTCACGGGATACTAAACAGAGGAAAGGCTTGCCAGTTTTTCGAATCCTCGATTCCTGGTATTTCTTTCCTCGTTTTAGTTTGCCTTTCCTGGTTTTAGTATTCTTTCCTGCTTTTCTCTTGCCTTTCCTTTCCTGCTTTTAGTCGATCCCATGAGATTCACTGGGAACAAATTATTCGATACCATTAAATTCAAAAAATCAAGATTAAAATGATTACCTAAACTCAAAAGATCAAAATTAAAATCACCAATAAATGTACAATTTGAATTTACAGCCAACAGACGAGACACAAACTTATCAAAATTGTCCAGGAATTCCACCGGCGGAGCACTAGGGGGTCTATAAACTAAACAAACCAAAATTTTCATCTTACCCCCTATTTCAATTTCAATAACAAATGTTTCAAGCTTACCTTCAATCCAAACACTTAAATCGTCCCTTTCCTTATACCTTAATTGATCCTTTATCAAAAACGCCAACCCACCTCGTTGAATATTTGTACGGGACTTTGATGCCAGTTGATACCCTGGAAAAGTGTAAGACGGAAGAAAGCTGTTCGGAGTGATAAACGACTCACAAATACCTAGTATGTCGACAGACTGACTAAACAACTCTAAAAAACCAAGTATTTCATTATAACTAGAAGATATATGACAATTCCATTGGGCAATGCACGTGAACTGCGCCATCTGCATTTCTGGGCATGTTTCATTCACTAAATATTTACTGTTTCTTAGGGGCTTAACATCAAACCTTGCCAGATCATTAGCTGTTGTACATTCCAAAATCTCTTGTAGGTTCAGCGGGGACCGCTCCAGGTACATTAATCGAGAAGGTTCACACATCACAAAAATCCCAATCAAAGATTAAAATCAGGTTGAAAGGAAAAGCATAATAAAATGTGGTGGATACGTGAAAATTGACTGAAACCGTAACATCAACACCGGAAGAAAAAACATAAAGTAAAAAAAAAAAATCAGGCAAAATCATGACTATCTAACATATCTCTAAACTATATATGAACTCATACACTGTGAACGTCATCAGTACACCATAAACGACGGATAGATGAATCGTTTGCTCTCTTCATGAAAATCCGACCGCGGTTAGACCATACAGATTGATTACCAAACTTGTCGCGTGCTGCACTCAAGATATCGCGTCTTTTTTTTGTAAGATTTTCCGAAATAAACACTCCCGATTTTGCCAAGTTTTTCTTTTCTGAGAACACTTTTCCTGCTATTTCCTTGTTCCGAAATTTCACTGACACCGGTGCTACTTTATCGGGTCGGGATGGGTCTGGTTTTAGGTGAAACCGCGATACCACTAAAACGTCACTATCATCGAGATCTGGCAGTCTCATTTTGTTGCGGATCAGGAGGGTAACTTGAGTTTTGACGTTCGATCCAGGGGGCTGTTTTAACCCGTTGAATATCAGTGTATCAAGCCGGGATTCTTGATCGATGTCGTCCAGCTTTGATTCAATACTCCCGATTCTGTGCTCCAGCAGCGACACTTGATTTCGTAGACACTATTCATCCTCAGCGTTCTAAAAACAACAACAAAAGAGTATCGGAAGAAGGGACTAAACTGGTATCGCCTATTTTTGGTTTCAGTCTGTACCTTACTAATGAAGTTGTCAACCCTGTGAAACTGTCAAACTGGTGTATCTCTTGAAGGAATTTTTGTACAGAAAATGGATGCATATACTTTGATCACCTCATCAAGAGCTATCGATTGCCCTAACAACAACAAAAGAATATCGGAAGAAGGGGCTAAATTGACTTTGCAGTCACTTGAACTTTATCTTTTTCAATCGTAGACATCGTGACGTATGAAAACTTGGAACAATATCTTACATAATCTAGTTGGTATTATAAAGCTATCCACAACTTTTCAGGATTAAAATACCATATTATTTATTACCATATTAACTATTAATTATTACGAAACTACCTCATGTTTTACAATATAGTTTGTACCCCTTGCGCAAACAGTTAATCTAGGTTACAGCGATAGACCATTGATACAAACTTTCTTACCGTCAGATTTATAGAAATCAAATACAATGTGCACCCATTCGCAAAAATTTCAAGCCCTCGTGAACCGATCCCTACTTACAAGTTCCTCCCCCGTGATAGACATCAAGTTCACCGGAAACAAATAATGTGTACAACAGCTAGCAAAAGTTGGAAACCCCTCATCGCTGAAGATGATAACAGCCACCGTTGTAAAAACAACAACAAAAGAATATCGGAAGAAGGGACTAAATTGACTTTGCAGTCAGTTGAACTGTATCCTTTTCAATCGTAGACATCGTGACTGATGAAAACTTGGAACAATATCTTATATAATCTAGTTGGTATTATAAAGCTATCCGTAACTTTTCAGGATTAAAATACAATAGATGACACTATTAATTATTCTGAAACTACCTCATTGTTTTACATTTTCTTTGTATCTGTCTTACCGTCAGATTTATAGAAACATAATACAGTGTGCACCAATTTGCACACATTTCTAGCCCCTCGTGAACCGATTCTTACTTAGATGTCCCTCTCCCGTGATAGACATCAAGTACACCGGAAACAAATAATGGGTACACCAGCTAGCAAAAGTTACAAATCCCTCATCCCTCACAAGTCCCTTACCTATCTTACCATTGGGAACCAAACTGCTCTTACCATCGAACACACCGGAAACAAATAACAGGTACACAAACTAGTAAAAGCTGCAAACCCCTCGTCGCCGAAGATGATTATGAGCTAACAGTCGACTGTTGCTTACAAGTCCCCTACATGTCCCACAACTGGTATCGCCTATTTTTGGTTTCAGTGTGTACCTTACTAATGAAGTTGTCAACCCATTGAAATTTTCAGACTGGTGCATCTTATGAAGGAATTTTTGTACCAAAAAATGGATGGCATATACTTTGATGAGCTCGTCAACGGCTATCGAAAAAAATTCTACCTATCTTAGTTCAAAAGTTGACTTTTTTGCCATAGACCAACTTTCTAACGTCACCACTTAGAAAGGAGCAAAGGATAAGCTCTAGTTTCTTTAGCAATGAGAGAACTTTTAAAGTTTAAGAGGTACATCTGATACCATTTCTCTACCGCAAACCCAAGTGCAAAAAAAACGAATGATAAACTCAGCTGAAATCGCGAACAGACATGGGTAGAAACAATAGATGGCAGCACTTTCGGACCCTTGGGAAAAAGCCACTTTTTGGTTTCTGTAGATTTTTCTATCTATCACTCAAAGAAGTAACCGGGTAACTGTCGCATATATTTAACACTTATAGATTTTAGTCCATCTTCAGTTTGAAACTGGTGCCTGCCTGCTTGCGTGCTCGAACGGAGCTTTCCACTCGAAAGCAGAAACACGGTTTGATGAAACGAAAGCTTCGCTACGCAACTTCAGATAGTCCTCTCTGACATGGGCTATATAACTCCGCTTCACTTCGCACACCGTAGGCTGTGGCTCGAGGACAAGCAAAAACCATGTTTATTGGCCCCAGGCAAGAGTTCTACGGAGCTTTCCAAAATGTAATATCATATTCATTTATCCGGCCTAAGGTCCACACTTCCCGTAAAAACCGCACAGGTTAGACCCTTACCAGTTCCTAGGAATAAAATGAAATCAGAGTCATGGAAAAAAAAAAAAAAAAACAAGAGCTACGAGCTCATATGGCACTTGTTACGAGTAGGTGGTACACGAAAGTAGATGAGAACGTCTCGAAGTACAGCCGCCATCCAAAAATGCGGTTCGGAAAGAGAAATAGGATATTTAGTTTCACTCACTTCTGAGCAGTTCCGGCATAATATCGTATGATCTGCAGCATATGCGCACGACTGTTCGAACTACACCATTTCCGGTACTCCCTCCATCTTCCCCTACCGTGGTCGAATCTGGTTCGAACTAAAAAATGGATCATCTAAAAAGTATCTGCTTTTATACCATCTATAAAGTTTCACTCAAATCTGATCATTTTTGGAAAATTCCGGTACCCCCCCCCCCCACACACTCACACCGTTGGACCTCTGAATCCCCTCTTCCCCTCCATCACGTTTTATTGAAATCGGAGCATAGCTTATCTGCAAATTTTCAGTACCCCCCCCCCCCACGGTTCCAGGGTGGCTAAAATACCAGCCAGTTCATACCGGCTAATAGGTGATTTCTGCCGATACGGTTAAAATCAAATGGCATGGATAAAATCAAGTAACTGGCTAAAATCAAAACTGCTACTATGTGATTTTAATAGCACTCCGCTATTCTAAGACTGTCATACTTCTTTCATGTATTAAAGATTGTAGTTCATGTTAGCCTAGAGAGGACGGAAGGATGCAGAATAATGTCAAGACTGAATAGGTGTAGGCTAAGTCATATCTGCCATTATAAATGGCACTGAAGCTAGGTTCCTTCATTTATATGCACAAGTTTCTGCTGAGAATCCCTACAGAGCTACCGTGTAACATACTATCAAGAAAACAAGAAGGACAAGCCATAAAATTACAAGCTCAATTATTTAAGTAGCCTACTTACTATCCGCGTATCGTATCAACATGTACAACAAATCGCCTCCGCAGTTTGTAATAGCCTCCTCGCTTTAATATAATACGGTACGAACTCCCGGTATAAATAAATCGCAGGAAGCAACGTGACCTGATGACTCACTCGTGTCAACCCCAAACCGGTTTTCTGGATTGGAGTAGGTGAGCTAATTAGTCCGGGAATCAACCCTGGTTGAAAAATAGTCGGAAAACAATGAACAAACAACAGTAAAGATTGATACGTAGAAAAGATCAGTGCGGTTTGATTTTAGCCAGTTTTAGCCGGCAAAAATCGGTTTTTATTAACAAAAGCCGATTAAAACCGCAGGTATGGTAAAAATCAATTTTAGGCGGCAAAAACGGAACCCTCCCCCCCCCCCCCTACCTTGACTGAATCCGTCCCTAAAACCAAATAACAAATCTAGTCCGCACAAGCTTGGCACTGTCGAACTTGCATCTCATTCGGTCCAACCGTTTGGTTTTGTGCATGTAAAAATTTTCCAACCCCAACTCCCCCAACCATGGTCGCATACAGTTCGAACGCATGCCTTACATGTGGAGTTCATAGATTCTTATCACCCACTAAGTTTCACTCGAATCAGACCACTCGTTCGCAATTTGCAGCAGTTTCCATATTTCCCTTTCCCTCGCTCCCCCCAAGATGCTGCCTGCAAAGTTTCGTTCTCTTAGTACATCTGGAACTATTCTAACTCGCGACTACCGAAATTGTAGGACCCCCCCCCCCCTCGAGCCCCGAAACCATCTGGCTCCGTCAGTTTCGTATATAGGCCTAATGCATGTTCTCCCAATTAAGTTCCGTCCCAATACCTTTGCTGTTTTTTTTTTTGTTTTTTTTTTTTTAATCCCACCTCCACTCCTCTCAGTGACGCAACTTTCTTTAACATCACAACTCAAATTTCTTATCTCTATACGTCACCTACACTTTACTCTTACAATAAATTCTAATTATAATTTATTTCCTACTTTAAATAATTATCATTCTTTAATTTTATTTGAGCAGTTAAAACAATTACACTCAAAATAGCCGTATCCTACAATCAAAACTAGAACATTCAAATTAAAATAATGGCTCAGCCGGTATCACAGGGTGCCCTTCCAGCATAGGGCACCCCTTCCACCGTGACCAAAATTACCAAAAATAAATAAAAACCCTTTTTTTTTACCCGATCCAGACTTGACACCGAACATCTGAGGCGATAGCTCTTTCGAACTGACAAGTTTCATTTAAATCCGATCACCCGTTCAAAAGTTATGCATGCCACTAGATTCCGGACTCCCCATCCATCCACTCCCCCCAAAATGGTCGGATTGGAGAAACGACTTTTCTCAAGTCAATCTGATCGGATCCCTTACATACCTGCAAAGTTACATCGTCCTAGCACATCAAGAAGTACGCCGGACTCGCGGGATCACTAGAAGTCCGCCCCCCCCCTAACTCCCCCACAGTGCCCGGATCTGGTCCAGTTATGTCAATGACGTATCTAGGACTTGTGCTTTTTCTTCCCACCAAGTTTCATCCCGATCCCTCCACTCTAAGCGTTTGTCAAGATTTCCGGTTCCCTCCACCAGCTACCCCCCAGTGTCATCGGATCCGGTCCGGATTTAAAGTGGGACGTCTGAGACACGAGGTCATCCTAAATATCAACTTTCATCAAGATCCGACCAACCGTTCGCAAGTTAAAAATACCTCAATTTTGGCTTCCCCGTCCCTCCACCCCCCCCCCCCCCCCCCCCCCCCCCAGATGGTCGGATCGGGGAAGTGACTTTTTTCTATTCAATCTGGTCGGGTCCTTGCCATGCTTGCCAATTTTCATTGTCCTAGCACATCAGGAAGCATCTAACTCGCGGGATCACTAGAAATTAGGACTCCCCCCCCCCAACTCCCCCAAAGTGAGCGGATCCGTTCCGGTTATGTCAGTCAGGTACCTAGGACTTGTGCTTGTTCTTTCTACCAAGTTTCGTCAGGATCTCTCCACTCTAAGCGTTTTTCAAGATTTCCGGTTTCCCCTTCCAACTCCCCCCAATGTCACCGGCGTCTGAGACATGAGGTCCTTCCATATATAAAGTTTCGTTAAGATCCGATGACCCGTTCGTAAGCTAAAAATTTATAAGTTTTCCTAATTTTTCCGGATTCCCCGTCCCTCCACTCCCCTCAAGACCCACCCCCAAGATTCATCGGATCCGGTCCGGACTTGAAGTGAGACATCTGAGACACGAGATCTTTCCAGATATCAAGTTTCATTAAGATCCGATCACCCGTTCGAAAGTTATGAACGACCCTACTTTCCGGATTCCGCCCCCTCCCCCACGATGGTCGGATCGGGCAAGTGACTATTTCCAACTTAGTCTGGTCGGGTCCCTGATATGCCTGCGAAGTTTCATCGTCCTAGCTTGCGTGGAAGTGCCCAAACTATTATTTATGTTTCTTGACTATGTCCAGGTTAATCAGGTCGTCAATCTTTTAACAATATATACTCCGCATTCGCTCCCTAATACATCCAATATTCCTGACAAGTTCCATTATCCTAACTTAATGTAATTTGCTATCCACTTTGTGTATCTGCCCGCATTCGCTCTGTCATACATGGACACATGGCTCAGTTGGTAGAGTGGCTTTACAACTCAGAGGTTCCTGGTTCGCTCCCGCAATCGGGCAGCGCTCTTTTTGCTACTTTTCGCTCCACTTTTGCTTTATAGTTTCCGGACTCCCGGATCCGGGGAAAGTCGGATTGGGGAAATTATTAATTGTAATTCGATCTAGTCCGGTCCCTGATATGCCTGCCAAGTTTCATCGTCCTAGCTTATCTGGAAGTGCCCGAACTAGCAAAACCGGGACCGACAGACCGACTGACGGACAGAAATTACAATCGCTATATGGCACTTGGCCGAAGGGCAAGTGCCATAAAAACGAGGACACAAAAACCAACTCAGCGTATCTTTTCTCTCCAATACTGAACATCTAATCAACTTCAAATAAAAGTTTAACCTACAATAAATTTTCCGGCTCCAACCGGATTCCGGTCGAACTATATGTCCGGGTGAAAAATGATTTTCATACACGGATTCAGCGTCTCTTCTTACCCCTAAATCGGATATCTAATCAACTACAAATCAAACTTTAACTTTTTCCGGTTTTGGCCGGATTCCGGGCGAACTACTTACCCTGGCAGAAAATTGTTTTCACACAAGTGTTCAGGATGTCTTCTTACCCCTTAATCGAATATCTAATCAACTCCAAATAAAACTTTTACTTTTAACAAAATTTCAGGTTTTGCCAGATTCCGGGCGAACTAGTTGTCCGGCGAGAAAATGGTTTTCACATCGTGTTCAACATGTCCTCCTACCCCTAAATCGAACATCTAATCAACTTCAAATAAAACTTTTACTTTTAACAAACTTTCTAGTTTGGGGCGGATTCCGGCCGAACTACTTGTCTGATGACAAAATAGTTTTCACCATCGTGATCAGCATGTCTTCTTACCCCTTAATCGACTATCACTTGATTTCGAAAAGTTAAGTTAATTTTAAAAACTTAAGTTTAAAAATGTTTCATTTGCCCCTTAATTTAAACCCCCTCCCCCACCCCTAAATGTAGAGCTACAGAGCCCATTTACGAACTTGACCTTGCTCTTGACCCAAAGAACCCTCACACCAAGATTTTTATCAAAATGTCTCTTCCCTTCGAGAGTTATGGTGCGCACAGACGGACAGATGGACAGACGGACGGACGGACAGACGGACAAATTTTGCGATGTCATAGGTATCCCGCAACTTACGTTTTGGAATCCCGAAAAGGGGGATAGGAAATGTCACGGTAACTATCCATTTAGGATCTGCAATAAGTAAGTTTTTTTTTGTAAAATTATAGAGGCTAGGGTAACAAGACCAAAGGTTTCGATGGGATCCCAAAAATTTAATACTTGATCCAGACAGTTGCGAACGAACTACCATACTTGTCAAAAAAAGTTCAGAAGCGAATTCAGCGTATCTCCTTATCCGTATAAAGAAAATCTAATCAACTTCAAGTAAAACTTCTTTAAAAAAAATCCGGTTTCAACCGGATTCCGAACGAACTATTTGTCCCCGTAAAAAAAAATTTGTCATTTACAGATTCAGCGTGTCTTCTTACCCCTAATTCTGTCATCTAATCAACTACAAATAAAACTTTTGATTTTTACAAATTTTCCGGTTTCGGCCTGCCTCCGGGCGAACAAGTTGTCCGGGTAGAAAATACTTCCCAAATAAGTGTTCAGCATGTCTTCTTACCCCTAAATCGAACATTTAATCAACTTCAGATAAAACTTTTACTTTTAACAAACTTTCCGGTTTCGGAAGAATTCCGGGCTAACTACTTGTCCTTCGAAAAATTGATTTTCACCATCGCGTTCAGCATGTCTTCTTACCTCTATATCGAATATCTAATCAGCTTCAGATACAAATTTTACTTTTAAAAGTTTTTCCGGTTTTGGCCGGATTCCGGCGAACTACTTGTCTGATGACAAAATGGTTTTCATCATCTGTTCAGCATTTCTTCTTACCCCATAATCGACTATCACATCATCTGTTTAAAAATATTTCATTTGCCCCTTATTTTAAACCCCCTCCCCCACCCCTAAATGTAGGGCTACAGAGCCCATCTACGAACTCGACCTTACTCTTGACCCAAAGAGTCCTCACACCAAGTTTCATCAAAATATATCATTCCCTTCGAGAGTTATAGCGCGCACAGACGGACGGACGGACAGACGGACAAATTTTGCGATGTCATAGGTATCCCTCCACTTACGTTTTGGGATCCCGAAAAAATGTTTAGATACAATATATGAGTTAACTTGGGTCCAGGCAGGTTTCAGGGAAGGGTATAGTACTATGGACCAAATATTTAGTTTACGAACAACAATTCGGAAATATATTGCAAAAAGAAGGGGAAAGAGATGTTGCGTTTGGAGGAGCGTTCGATTATGTTAAGCGCCATTTACTGATGGAAGCATTTGCGAGTATTGGCGCCGGTTAGTTTTGTTAATAGTTGAAATATATTCCAAAATATATATATAGTAGTAAGAGTTTGAAAAAATGTGTCTAGGAGAATTAAATCGTCAAAGGGAATTAAACAAGGTGTACTCTATCCCCGAAGTTGTTCTCTATTAATGATTTGGAAAAATTTATGATTGGAAAAAAATGCGCCAACAGTAAATATCGACATAGTATCAATTTGCTTGTTGTTATTCGCGGACGATATTGCACTGATGGCAGAATCAAGGACATTCAGAAGCTGCTGGATATTTCGGATGAATGTCTCGCAGTAAAGGAGCTAAATATAAATATAGAACAAGACCAAAGGTTTCGATGGGATCCCAAAAGTTCAAATTTGATCCAGACAATTGGGTCTTGTCTTCGGCAGATCCAGTCTTCGCCACTCCTTGAACACTTTTACTATTAAAATTTAGAAAAAGATTAAGGCAAAAAAGCTAATCATATGAGAAAACCAAGTTCAGATATGGATTCAGCATGTGTGTTTACCCCATTAAGTCATATCTATTTTGACGAAGCAGATCGAAACTTCCTGCCTTAGGTTTCGGCGGAATTCCGGAACTACTTGTCCGGCGAAAAAATAAAGCTCAAAAACGAATTCAGCATGGCTCCTTACCTCTACATACAACCTCTAATCAACTTCCAGTTAAACTTTTACTTTTAACAAATTTTCCGGTTTCAGCCGGATTCGGATTGATCTAGACTTCCGGTGAGAAAATGGTTGTCATATGCATTTCTACTTACCCGCAAATCGAACATCTTATCAAATTTAAATAAAACTTTTACTTTAAACAAATTCTCCGGTTTTGGCCGGATTCCGGCCGAATTAATCGTCCGGCGAGAAAATAATTTTCATATTCGGACTCGCACATTTCCTTGCCCCTAAATCGAACCTCCCATCAGCTTCATATTACTTTTCACGAACTTGACCTGTACTTTGACCTAAAGAGTCCTCATGCCAAGTTTGATCAACATATCTCAACCCCTTCGAGAGTTATCGTGCTAACAGACGGACGGACCGACAGACGGACAACTTTACGATGTCATAGGTATCCCTCCACTTACGTTTTGGGATCCCAAAAACAGTGGTATTGGTTTTTAGAAAATGTGGTACAATATGCTAAAGTTATCAAGAGAGCCGATTAGTTATAAAGAAGATTTTAATTACCTAGGATGTAGGCTTACGTGGAACGGAAAGTTTGGAAAGCAGTTTGAGAGTAGTCTTGACAAAATAAAAGCGTTGTATTAATATGATGTTACGCAGAGAGAAATCGGTGATTTAAAATTACAGAAACATTTATTTAAGTCAAAAGTTATACCTGCGATCCTCTATGAGAAACCGGAAAATCCACCAGAAAAAATTCACAATACAAAATAACAACACAAAAAAAGAAATAGCTCCTCCGTAATCTTTCTCTTCTCTAATAACCATTTTCAATATTTCTTCGGTATTTTCCTAATCCAAAAATCTACTTTTATGTTCCATCGCTATCCTCAGGAATCGCCCAAATCTCTTAATCGTAGTAAAACATTCATTCCTAACAATTTTGATTAACCATTCTTAATCAAACTCTCTCACACCGTACTGTTCTTTCCTCCATTCACTCAGCTCCATGCACTCGCAAACCATGTGAACCAAACTCTCATTCTCGCATCCTCACATTGGATAGAAGTAACGACCGGATTTCTGCCTAAAATTACCAATGTACGTCTTCTAGCACAAATTGGCCGGGTATCCGCCAACATTTCAATAATTATCCTTAATTCAGTCCCGCTTAAGACCCGCTTTAAACATTATACTTTCACCCCATGTCTCCCTTGCCGCGATATAAAGCCGAAGGGATTCGGATTGATCCTTTTGGACGTGCCAAACATATATTTCCTATTTCCTTCACTAGCTTGGTAACTCCTTCCTCATTTCCTACTCCATTATTTCACATTTCACCAATCCCACGATCTTCCAATATCTTTTTTACCAAATATGGCCAGGAATTAGACGAATCATCTTTCAGCGCTTCTAAATATGCTGATATTTATTATTCTAACACGTGGCAACCTAACAATCTTGTCCCAAAATCTGCTTTTCTCAACGATGTTAGACCTTACTCACCCTTTATCACCACACTATTTGTAAATTTACGAACCCCTAACCACCTTTTAAAATACCCTAACTGCAAAACTTCTATTGTATCTATAAAAGTTAGAACAATTACAGTTGTTTTAAAATATATTAGGGGTACTTCGTAGATAAATATTCTTTGAGCCCAAGCCGACTTTGATCATATATTAGGGGCTAGGGACAAAATGAATTCGTTAGTAGTTAAGGGGGATTTAGGTTTGCTATGTAGCCTATGCGTAGACATAGAGGGGTAGCTATGATAGGTTTTTGGGAAAAGATTTTGTTGCTGCCGATAGTAAGGATCCTCAAAGTAAAGAGAGTAATTTAGATACTAGAATAGATTCCTTGTCTTTACAAATCAGATATTTATTTTAGATGGTTGCGGACTGTCCATGTAGTGGAATGACGGCGTAGGTCCTGGTTTGTAGTTGGAAAAAATAAAAAAGGGTTGGGGGCTAGGCTTTTAGACCAAGAAATTCAGAGTTGGCAGATTGCAAAGGATCTTGTCACATCATTAAGGTATTATTTATTTATTTTATTCAGCCGTAGCCATATACACAGAGGAAAAACACACATTCTAGCCTAAATATCGCACATAACCACATATGTATCAAAACAATCAACGAACTACAAGTTCATCGCTCCATTTTTTCCACAAAGCAGTGAAAGTTGAAAATTTGGAGCGGTAAGGATTTGGATCAGGTTGTTATCTGACGTCAAAAGGCGGCCTTTTAGCGATGAAACTGCTTACGTTTTAGTTCGTAAAACGAAGTCGTACGATTATTGACGAACATCCCAGAGGCGCTACACCGGTGTGGGACCTGTGAATTATTCTGTAGCAGTTATTGTAAGTGACGCGGGTCACATTTATCGCACCAGCAGTGAAATTCGTAAAAAGAGCAAAACAGTAAAACTGAAAACAAAAAGCACGAAACAGCCTATCACGGATAATCGCAGAACAAAACTGAAATTTTCTAGCAACTACATTTCTGCGCACACACAGACTTCTTGTTAAATGACGCAAATGAGTAAGATCCCGCAGATCAGGCGTAAACCAGAGTCCCAGGTATTTCAACTCTGCAACAAATTTCAGGCGTGATGAGCACAGCAGCACAGGAGGGACTATTTTGATTTTCAACTCTGGTGGTATAAATGCCATGCATTCCGTTTTTTCTGTGTTAAAAACAATATCTCTCTCCATTGCAAATTTCTCACATACTCGAAGTAGGAGGTTCAAAGCATTAATACTTGGAGCCATGAGGACAAGATCATCCGTATAACTCAAATTATTATGGATATTCATATATATTCAAATATATCAATGATAAACCGCATAGAAAAACTATTATCTTAAATTTTGTCTTAACGGTGACACCTATCTCAATAATGGCGGCAAAGTGCTACTTAAAGAAGCGAACCAGCTTTTAAGTTTATTTATTTCTTATTTAACTGGCATTGGATCTGTAACGGTTAAACTGACAGATGATGTTTCCAGAAATGAAATAAAACGCACGAATGCTCGTTCTCTAATCAAATGTCCCCTCGCACTGGGAATTAGTACAGTAGATTTACTCATCAATTCCGGTGAATGTACTAATTAGTTGATTAACCTCCAAATAAGCCTATGAAGAGTTCGGTTCATTTGTTCCTCATGTGAATTCCTCAGATCTGGAATTGTATCTACTTACACGTAGATAATATTTTCAGTAGGTACATTGAATTTGGTACATTTGTAAACGTCTATAGCCTAACCTACGCTCAAAATACGTGACTAATAAGATGTGACATAAATATGATCGGTAAACTAGATGGAAACAGACTTCGTTGAAACTTGCATGCCATGCGTCCAAATTACTGAATGAGTATAAATTGAAGAATTGTGGATAAAGTAGATCCGTTCATTTATATATATTCATATATATGTATATATATATATACTATTCACATATGTACACTTTTCAGGATGAAACTTATCCCGAAACTTCGTCATTGTTTTCAATATCATTTTTACCCTTTGCGTAAACACTTAATTCTAGGTGACACCGATAGACCATTCTTACCCTCAGATTTACAGAGATCATATAATCTGTGCACCGTGAGCACCCTTTTTTTTCTTTTTTATATATAAGAAAAGCAACCTATTCTTACTTATAAGTCAAATACACCCGAAATAAATAATAGGTACACCAACCAGCAAACATTGGAAACCCCTCATATTCCTGACGCGTCTCAGAATTGCGATCCGTCTATTTTTTGGTTGAGTGTGTACCCTACCACTGAAGCTATTAAGCCGTCCTCCACTTACATTTTGGGATCCCAAAAAAGGGATCTAACCAAAGTGTTGCTCTCGCAACACAGTGAGTTCAGGCACAGAGTTATATCACATAAATACGAAGCGGAAGGCTAGGCTACGCGAAAAAATGAGATCAAGTGGTCGAGTAAGAACGCTAAACGTTGTATAATTTCGTGTGAATATATTTTCGTAATTTCCTTCTCTTTTTTTTCTTTTTATTGTCACCTAATTAGTAATGACAAAAAACATGTGCGCAAGCACTCAGACGTGGAGTGTGAAAGTATTTATCACATATTGTATACAAACAGCTTCAGAACCAAGACTTTTCACAGCCCCAATAACCAAACAGGTATTGAAATAACCTAATTTGTAATCACCCCACTTTAAAAGCTTTAAATGTAAGGAAGCCACAAGTATAAACCCAAAGAAATGTTGAAGATCTTGCACGACCAGCTTGAGTTCGGACAATGGTCTGCCAGGCAGTCGGAATCTTTACACCTCTTTTCCATTAGCAAGGGAATAACAAGTGCAATAAACCAAATCGTAGCAGCCTAATACCCCCTTTGTCAGAATTCATTAAGAACGGCATATGATCGATCATATGACAAAATAGTCCAGTTTCCAACTGTTCATTAAAGATTAAAGTACGTCGCGTCGTCTTATTTGTTGCCGTTTAATCCTCATACATAGATGTATCTCCCCAAATATACAAGAAGACTTCAAACCTGTCACAGACTTTCATCGCCTTCTCTCCAGTTATTGTCTTGTTAAAAACATAAAAAACTGGGCAATCTGGACCCGATTGCCCCTGAACCAAGTGGGGTGGGGTTTGAGACCCACAAAAAGTGATAAGAGACCCCAATGCTCAGAACCTACCAAGTTTCAACTTGAGACCTGTGGATTCCTGTCACGGGTAACGAACTTTACTCCTGGGCCAGTTGGGAAGTGCAACTTTCAAAGTTTTTTCCTAGCCTTAGGATCTACACGTACAAGGAATTCCATCATCCTATGTCCAGTTCTGGTCAAGCTATGAACATTATTCACTGGGCAAGCTGGGCCCATTTGCCCCTGAACCGGGCTGGGGGGGAACCTTGCACCGGTTCACGAGTTATAAGCTCCACAAAATACGGTGAAAACCGAAAACCGGAAACCGAAAACCGAAAGCCGAAAGCTGCTAGAGCGCTCGCAATAGTGGATTGTTCCAGTGAACACTCCACTAACAAACATCAACTGAAACGAGAAAACCTTCGTTGCATCACCTATAATTAAGCAGTACTTCACATCTTGGCGAGAGTTACTCACAGAATATTGTAGAAAACGATTACAGTGCACTCTGGTTTTTGGGATCCCAAAACGTAAGTGAAGGGATACCTATGACATCGCAAAAGTTGTCCGTCTGTCCGCACGATAACTCTCGAAGGATTGAGATATTTTGATGAAACTTGGTGGGATGATCTTTTGGGTCAAAGTACAGGTCAAGCTCGAAGATGAAGCCCTATATTTGAGGGTGGGGGAGGGGTTTCAAATTAAGGGGCAAACAAAATATTTTTTGAAAGCTATTGAGATAGTTTATTTGGGGGCAAGGAGACATGTTGAATTCGAACATGAAATTTATTTTCTCGCCGGACAAATAGTTCACTCGGAATCCTTCGAAAACCGGAAAATTTGTGATAAGTAAAAGTTTAATATGAAGTTGATTAGAGGTTCGATTTAGGGGCAAGGAAACGTTGATTAGAGGTTGGATTTAGGGGTAAGGAGACATGCTGAACTCGTTTTTGAGCTTTAGTTTTTTGCCAGACATGTAGTTTGTCTGGAATCCGTCGGAAACCAGAAGTTGGGCAGAAGTAAGGAAGGAAGGAGATACGACGTAGGCTATAGGGTAAATCATATGCTGAATCTGTATCTGTATATTTGACAGCGCAAAACGGATATCTGAATATATCTGAACTTGTTGAAATTCAGCTGGCGTATCCGGTTTGCTCTGTCAAATAGAAACTTGGTCTTCTCCGATTATTACCATTGATCTTAACCTGTTTGTAAATTTTAAAAGTAAAAATGCTTAAGAAGTTTGTTGAAGACCGAATATCTACAAGGCCGAATTGTCGGGAGCAAATATTAAAAATGTGGGATCCCATCGAAACCTTTGGTCTTGTTCACTTGTGCAAGCTGGAAGAAAAGAGTATATATATATGAACTGCCATGTTTTGGATCCCACCGAACTTTTAGTCTTGTTATTCTAGATCCGCTCGATTTCCTTTTTGCTCGGTTGAATGGTGAATGGCCCTGTATGAATCTCGATAGGGGGGGGGGGGGGGGTATTCCTATTCAGAAAAATGTCTTTTATTTCATATCTCATTAGGAAGTCGTTGATTACCTAATCGGAAAGACATCGACCCTGATGTCCTCGAATGTTGTGTCTGCTGGAGCGAGTCTCCCCAAGCCATCACGACGTGATAGGTCATTTCTAGAAGTTTCGAGGGGAGCGTCAAATCAGGTCAAGATCAGCACTGCGACGTCAGCTGGTCCCCATCTCGGCCTGTCGACACAGTGGAAAGCTGATATGGGGAAATGCGTGGACGCATCCCCCCTTCTGCTTCATGTCCAAGGGTGAGATTTGCTGTTTTTACTGAACTTGACGTCACTTGATGTAGGACATACATTGTAAAATGTCGAAAAAGACTTGCTCTTTACAGATAGTCCGCAATATAGAAACTGTGCGTGAGAAGATTAGAGTTGGCTAGAAAGCAAAAGCATGAAAACAACAAAAATGAAAATCGAACTAGGCGGGAATGGCCGTCGTTATGTGCCCGATTAAAATCAAATTTTATGTGTAACCCGTCTTAGCGCACAGACGTAATATAGTAACAAGACCAAAGGTTTCGCTGGGATCCCAAAAATTTAATATTTGATCCGGACAATCGGGTCTTATAGAGGCCCAGTCTTCGCCGCACACTCCTTGAGCACTTTAATAATAAAATTTAGAAACAGATTAAGGCAAATGGTAATAATCTGGGAAGACCAAGTTCAAATATGGATTCACCATGTGTGTTTACCCCTATAGCCTGCGTCAAATGTACTTTGACGAAAGTTCCTGCCTTACTTCTGCCAAATTTCCGGTTTATCCGGGCGAACTTCTTGTCTTGGAAAAAATTGAAGTTCAGAAACGGATTCAGCGTGTCTCCTTACCCCTAAATCGAACCTCTAATTAACCATAGATAAAACTTAAACCTTAAAAAAAATTTCCGATTTCAGCCGGATTGCGAACATGTGTCTAGGCAGAAAATGATTGTCATAGACGAATTCAGCATGTCTTCTTACCCGTAAATCGAACACCTAATGAAATTCATATAATACTTTTATTTCTAACAGATTTTCCGGTTTTGGGCCGGATTCCGGGCGATCTACTTGTCCGCCGAGAAAATAATTTTCATATTCGGGTTCAGTATGTTTCCCTATCCTTAAATCGAACCTCTAACCAACTTCACATTACACTTTTATTTTTGAAAAATGTTCCGGTTTTGGCTGGATTCCCGGCGATCTACTTGTCCGACGAGAAAATCGCTTTCATATTTGGATTCAGCATGTCTTCTTGCTCCTAAACCGGGCATCTAATCAACTTTAGATAAAACTTTTCCTTTTAGCAAACTTTCCGGTTTTTGCCGGATTCCGGGTGAACTATTTGTCCAGCGAGAAAATGGTTTTCACCACCGTGTTCAGCATGTCGTCTTACCCCGTAATCCACTATCTCATTAACTTTTAAAAAATATTTTTGTCGCCCCTCAGTTTGAAACCCTTCCCCCTCCCCTAAATATGCAGCTATCGGGCCCATCTACGAACTTGACCTTGCCCTTGACTTGAAGAATCTTCACACCAAGCTTCATCAAAATATCTCATTCCCTTCGAGAGTTATCGTGCTGACAGACGGACGGACGGACGGACAGACGGACAACTTTTTCGATGTCAATGGTATCCCTTCACTTACGTTTTGGGATCCCAAAAAATGATAAAGAAAGAAATAATAACACAAGAACAAAATATTTGGAACCCATTAAACGGTAATATCATTTGATCATAACTTATCTTCATTATGTTTATGGATTTCAGGGCAGCCGCTGAAGGATCAGCTATACAGAACTTTAATAGATAGATTGGTGTTTATTAATGCTTAAAGCCTTGATGTGCCATGGTTAATACAAACATACGAAAAAATCACTAACTTCCAGTAAATAAATTCCGCATAAGCCACTAAATGAATTTCCAGTGATAGAAACCAAACCCCCTCTTTCAAACTCACCTGAACACAAACCAAAAAAAAAGAAAACAAGAGCTGGAAGCTCGTATGGCACTTGCAAGGCTGGGTCAGATGGAAGTAATGGTCAAAAGCATTGTTTTCCCTTTTCCGTTAAGATGCGCCAAACTTGCTAGGCTGGGTCAGGATGGAAGTGATGGTCATTTTTTTTTTTTTTTTTTTACTTTTCGTTTGAGATGCTCACTTTAAGGGTGCTAAAAATTAATTTCTAATCAAAACCCTTGAGGCAAAAAGGGTCATATGCTCATGGCGAGCGTGAAAAAGTAAATTTTGCTGAAAAGTATTTTTTGTACTTTGCGGCTAAGATGAGTTTTTTCAGGGATGGTCGGAGCGGAGAGTGACGATATCTAAAATGATGTCAAGTTTCTAATGCTCCAACATAGTTTTATCATCCTAGCACATCTGGAAGTACCTTAACTCACGATCATCGGAATTCCGGACACCCCCTACATCTCCCCCCCCCCCCCTCGGTACCCCAAAACCGGTCCAATTCTGTCGCTGATGCACTTAGGACTTGTGCCAGTACTCCCACCAAGTTTCATCCTGATCGCTCCACTCTACGCGTGTCAGAAGCTGTCCAGTTCTCCCCTCTGACCCCCCCCCCCTCCCCAGTTCATCGGATCCGGTCCGGACTTGACATGGGACATGCTGAGACATGAGGTCTCTCAAGATTTCAAGTTTCGTTAAGATCCAATAACCCATTCGAAAGTTATGCATGCAACTAATTCCGGAGTCTGCCGTCTCCCCTCCCCCCACGATGGTCAGATCGGGCAAGTGACTGTTTCCAAGTTAATCTGGTCGGCTCCATGAGATGCCTGCCAAGTTTTATCGTCCTAGCCCACCTGGAAGTACATTAACTACGGATCGCCGGAATTCCGGACCCCCCCCCCCCTCCACCTCCCCCAACAGTGTCCAAAATCCGGCCCAATCCTGTCAGTGATGTATCTAGAGCGTGTACTTGTTCTTTGCACCAAGTTTCATCCCGATCGCTCCGCTCTGAGAGTTTCACACGATTTCCGGTTCTCCCCTCCGACCCCCCCTCAGATTCGTCGGATCCGGTCCTTTCTTAAAATGAAACATCTGAGACACGAGATCTTTCCTGATATCAAGTTTCATTAAGATCCGATCACCCGTTCGATAGTTATGCATGTCCCTATTTTCCGGATTCCGCCACCTCACCCTCCACCCACGATGGTCGGATCGGGCAAGTGACTATTTCCAAGTTATCGTGGTCGGGTCCGTGATATGCCTTAAAAGTTATATCGTCCTAGCCCACCTGGAAGTACATTAGCTACGGATCGCCGGAATTCCGGAACCCCCCTCCAACTCCCCCCACAGTGTCCGAATCCGGTCCAGTTCTGTCAGTGATGTATCTAGAGCTTGTGCTTGTTCTTACCACCAAGTTTCATCCCGATCGCTCCACTCTGAGAGTTTCACACGATTTCCGGTTCCCCCCTCCGACCCCCCCCCCCCCCCCCCAGATTCATCTGATCCAATCCGGGCATGAAATGATACGTCTGAGACACGAGATCTTTCCAGATATTAATTTTCATTATGATCCGATTACCCATTCGAAAGTTATGAATGTCCCTATCTTCCGGATTCCACCACCTCCCCCTCCCCCACGATGGTCGGATCGGGCAAGGGACTATTTCCAAGTTAGTTTGGTCGGATCCCTGATATGCCTGCCAAGTTTCATCGTCCTAGCACATCTGTAAGTACCCTAATTCGCAAACACCGGACTAACCGACCGACGTAAATGTGATCTGTATATGGCACTTGGCCGGAAGGCAAGTGCCATAAAAACATATATCTATACAAACAGTTCTGTATGTGCAAGATCCAAACTAACCAACCTACCCCAAATTCGTATCTAAATGTTTATTCCTCATTACAGTTTCCACCGATTCCTCCCTTTCCAAACACCCCAAACAAATTTCCTGTCTCAACTCATTTATGAAAAAACACAGAAATCTTATTACTTTTTCCACACATCGGATAAAAATAGGGAGCAACTGTCGACCTCACCTAAATACCTCCTCCTATCTTCAAATGGTAAAAAAGAGCAGAAAGTGAAGAGCAAAAATGAAAAGGAGTATTGAAAAGGGAAATAATTGGATGGGACCAGGTTTCAGTTCTGCTTTAACACTCAGTAAGTAAGCTAGTAGAGCTGAATTATAATTATTCTTCCTGCATCCCTCATACCGGTTTTATTTGTTTTCCAGCCGTCGTTCTGTGGTTTTTATTGGTTCTCATTCGTGCAAATTTTCTGCAATTGACGCTCGGACCGGGACGCCCTTATGGACCGTGAAGCTAGGGGATAGGATTGAATCGTCGGCGGCCATTTCGAAGTGCGGCAACGTGGTATTCGTTGGTAAGTGGAACTTCTGCTATTAGCGTGACCTGTATCGACACGTCCATAAAGCACAACTCTTACTAGAAAGATCTTCACTGTAAATACAAATCTTGCGGTATTTGCTACGGGGATTAATCTTTTCTCTACCGAGATTAGATTTTTTTAGATTATATATGGGGTTTATTGGAAAAAAAATACTAAGAACTACAAAACCCTCTAGAAGTTTATACTTGTTAAGAGGTTTAACAAACCCCCTTTGAGAAATTAACCTACATAATACCATAGTAAAGAAAGAAATAAGAAAAAGAGAGAGAAGAGAAAAGAAAAAAATAAACAAAACACTTTCTCGGTTCCTGGTCGAACACCCAACAAACAAAAAATTAATACACTCCAAAATCCCGTCTCCAAAAACAAACAAAACCAAATAAATAAATAAAGAATAAATGATTAAATAAACATAACGGAATCTGGGCCAACCTGAAAACAACTCAAATCAACATAAAACGATTTAAAACTCATATTGGTGGAGACAAAGGGTTTTGATGTCTAATTCGGATGAACCTTGTCCCAGCAGAGATAAGATTAATCCCTGAAAATTCTGAAGAAAATTCTGCAGTTAACTTTAATCCTTACTCGGATATTTAGGAGTGGGGGAGGGGTTTCAGATTAAGGGATGGAACATAGTTTTACAAAGGTTCGATATATGGTAAATAGACATGCAATTACTTCGTTCGGAAGCCGAGCAAAACCGGAAAGTTAGTGAGCAACTTCATTTTATTCTGAAGATATCTGGACTTCCGATCCAGGGATAAACGGACATTTTGAATGTATAATCCGGCAAAACTGGCAAAATCCGGCAAAACTGGCAGCTTGTTAAAAGTAAAGTCGATTAGAGGCTCACATCCGGGAAGTAAAGTCGATTAGAGGCTTACATCCGGGGTAAGATGAAACGGCGAATCCATTTCTGAAGTTTGTTTTCTTGCTATTAGAAATATATAGTGGGCTAAAACATATATGTTTTATTGATACACGGTTAGCCGTTTGGCCATACTTTGTCAAAAACACAATTCAGTATCATTTTGTGTACATTTTCTAGCGGTTATTAAAGGACCCCTCGCACTACTCACTCTTCAACTTAAAGTATTTATAATATCTGAAAACTTTAAAACCATGCTGTGCTTTCAACAAATAACCCACGGTTTTGGCTGTTTTAAGCCTTTTCCGAGACCCGTTGACTTGTAGCGAAAACAGAGAAACAATCTACACAACCGGTTTTACTGATGAATAATTTTCTCGCAGACGACCGTCGACAGCGTGATACACGTCGACGGTAGCAAAACACGGCAAGTGCGAAAATCAGCTTGGTTTTGTTAGATGGGTTAGAATGTACCACACTCCGGATTTAGAAATGTATGGAGTGATTATGGAAGTAGGTTGCATTAGGATTATAGGTAAGACAGGTCCTTTAAGGAAAGAGTAATATGCTTACGGGGTATGGCGAATACAGGAAATCTACAGGTCCCCATTGTCTTGATCATGATGTTTAATAAATGTTTCATTTTTGGGTCCCATCGAAACCTTTGGTCTTGTATGTATAAACAGTTCTATACTTGTGCCGCCTGCATTAAGCCGTGCACTGCTAAGACAGCCATGTTCTCATCATTATCTTTAATTGAACACGGACAAATTTGCGAACCGGTCTTGCTGACCAATGAGTTCCACGAAGCGATAAGCGGGTCCTGATATGCGTAGAAAGAGTAAGAAGACAGAAGGTTTCGGTGGGATCCCAAAAATGTAATATTTATTGGACGTATTAATCCAGAAGATCGGGGCATTTTAGAGATCTCGTCTTCGTTAGACTCCTTGAACATTTTACTTTTTGGGATCCCCAAACGTAAGTGGAGGGATACCTATAACATAGCAAAAGTTGTCCGTCCGTCTGTAAGCACGATAACTCTCGAAGGGAATCAGATATTGATAACTCTCGAAGGGAATGAGATATTTTGATGAAACTTTGTGTGAGTATTGTTTGGGTCAAGGGTAAGGTCGAGTTCGTAGATCGGCTCTGTAGCCCTATATTTGGGGGTGGGGGAGGGGGTTCAAATTAAGGGACAAACAAAATATTTTTAAACAGCTAATGTGATAGTTGATTATGGTGTAAAAAGACATGCTGAGCACGATGCTGAAAACCATTTTCTCGCCGGACAAGTAGTTCGTCAGATTTTTTTAGATTATATATGGGGTTTATTGGAAAAAAAATACTAAGAACTACAAAACCCTCTAGAAGTTTACACTTGTTAAGAGGTTTAACAAACCCCCTTTGAGAAATTAACCTACATAATACCATAGTAAAGAAAGAAATAAGAAAAAGAGAGAGAAGAGAAAAGAAAAAAATAAACAAAACACTTACTCGGTTCCTGGTCGAACACCCAACAAACAAAAAATTAATACACTCCAAAATCCCGTCTCCAAAAACAAACAAAACCAAATAAATAAATAAAGAATAAATGATTAAATAAACATAACGGAATCTGGGCCAACCTGAAAACAACTCAAATCAGCATAAAACGATTTAAAACTCATACTGGTGGAGACAAAGGGTTTTTATGTCTAATTCGGATGAACCTTGTCCCAGCAGAGATAAGATTAATCCCTGAAAATTCTGAAGAAAATTCTGCAGTTAACTTTAATCCTTACTCGGATATTTAGGAGTGGGGGGAGGGGTTTCAGATTAAGGGATGGAACATAGTTTTACAAAGGTTCGATATATGGTAAATAGACATGCAATTACTTCGTTCGGAAGCCGAGCAAAACCGGAAAGTTAGTGAGCAACTTCATTTTATTCTGAAGATATCTGGACTTCCGATCCAGGGATAAACGGACATTTTGAATGTATATTCCGGCAAAACTGGCAAAATCCGGCAAAACTGGCAGCTTGTTAAAAGTAAAGTCGATTAGAGGCTCACATCCGGGAAGTAAAGTCGATTAGAGGCTTACATCCGGGGTAAGATGAAACGGCGAATCCATTTCTGAAGTTTGTTTTCTTGCTATTAGAAATATATAGTGGGCTAAAACATATATGTTTTATTGATACACGGTTAGCCGTTTGGCCATACTTTGTCAAAAACACAATTTAGTATCATTTTGTGTACATTTTCTAGCGGTTATTAAAGGACCCCTCGCACTACTCACTCTTCAACTTAAAGTATTTATAATATCTGAAAACTTTAAAACCATGCTGTGCTTTCAACAAATAACCCACGGTTTTGGCTGTTTTAAGCCTTTTCCGAGACCCGTTGACTTGTAGCGAAAACAGAGAAACAATCTACACAACCGGTTTTACTGATGAATAATTTTCTCGCAGACGACCGTCGACAGCGTGATACACGTCGACGGTAGCAAAACACGGCAAGTGCGAAAATCAGCTTGGTTTTGTTAGATGGGTTAGAATGTACCACACTCCGGATTTAGAAATGTATGGAGTGATTACGGAAGTAGGTTGCATTAGGATTATAGGTAAGACAGGTCCTTTAAGGAAAGAGTAATATGCTTACGGGGTATGGCGAATACAGGAAATCTACAGGTCCCCATTGTCTTCATCATGATGTCTAATAAATGTTTCATTTTTGGGTCCCATCGAAACCTTTGGTCTTGTATGTATAAACAGTTCTATACTTGTGCCGCCTGCATTAAGCCGTGCACTGCTAAGACATCCATGTTCTCATCATTATCTTTAATTAAACACGGAGAAATTTGCGAACCGGTCTTGCTGACCAATGAGTTCCGCGAAGCGATAAGCGGGTCCTGATATGCGTAGAAAGAGTAAGAAGACCGAAGGTTTCAATGGGATCCCAAAAATGTAATATTTATTGGACGTATTAATCCAGACAATCGGGGCATTTTAGAGATCTCGTCTTCGTTAGACTCCTTGAACATTTTACTTTTTGGGATCCCAAAACGTAAGTGGAGGGATACCTATAACATAGCAAAAGTTGTCCGTCCGTCTGTAAGTACGATAACTCTCGAAGGGAATCAGATATTGATAACTCTCGAAGGGAATGAGATATTTTGATGAAACTTTGTGTGAGTATTGTTTGGGTCAAGGGTAAGGTCAAGTTCGTAGATCGGCTCTGTAGCCCTATATTTGGGGGTGGGGGAGGGGGTGGCGGACAAACAAAATATTTTTAAACAGCTAATGTAATAGTTGATTATGGTGTAAAAAGACATGCTGAGCACGATGCTGAAAACCATTTTCTCGCCGGACAAGTAGTTCGTCCGGAATCCGGCAAAAACCGGAAAGTTTGTTATTATTTCTTTTCTTGCTGTAAAATACCATCACCATCCAACATCATTCACAAATGTCACGGATGGAGTTGACCTTTATCAGGTCGCATAGGAAGGGGGGAGGGAGACCCCACTTCCCTTGAGTTACTTTCAAACTTACAAATCGGAAGGGTTAAAGAAAGTTTTAAAAAGTCTTAAAAGTTTCGTCTATCAATCAAGCCATCATTTGTTTACCCTCCTCGACAGTTTTAGAATCCCTGTTTCAGAAGTTTCTTATCCCCAGAAGCCTCCAAAGACAAGTTTTGAAGCCAAGTGCATATTTACGCGAGTGGAAGTTTGACTGAAACGTTTGTAGTACATCATCCCATCATTCCTTCAGGCGTATTCACAGATGGTTTACCAAGGGACCAAAAACAAATAAGTTCTACTTTATTTCTACCAGTTCTAGTTCCAGTCTTATTTGTTCTTGCTTTTACCTAGCACCCAGTCTCACCTACACTGTAAAAAAAAGCTTGCAGTATTTGCTACTGGGATTAATCTTATCTTTATTGAGATAAGATTACCCCTAATTCGGATTAATCTTATCCCAATAGAGATAAGATTAATCCATTAGCAAATACTGCATCCTCATTCGGAGAAACTTTTTACAGTGTAGTTCCATTATGTTCACTAAAATGTTTATAATTCAAGTCCAAATTATTATGACAATCTTCCGCTGGGGTTCTCTCATTCCCAATTCGTGATTTCCAACTGAGCGCTCCTAGCAGATAAAGTACGATTCTTTAAGTCACTGCTTTCTCCCTTGGATTGTGTCAAACCGCAGGCACCGCAGGCCATTCTAGTCGAAATCTACAATTGGAGTCCAGCAGAAAAAGTTATCGATTGAACGATAGCTCTTTCATTTATGTCGTCTACAGTAGCAAACATCGAACCAATAAACATTAATCATACTTAGCCTATATTTAGATTCAGATCCTTTTTTTTTTCATTGATCAACATACTGTGTTAAAATAATAAAAAGCGTCAAATACAAAGTGAGCTTAGTATAAGAACTGACGTAGGAAATCCGAAATCACGGAAATAAGAACGATATGGCAGCGATAGGGGACCTAAAGGAAACAGGGTGGTCATGGCCCTTTTTCTCTAAAAATGATACCTTTTCGTACAGACACATACATTTGGTACAAAAAAAAAAGTTTGAAGCCTGACAAAGCTTATTTCCTGTTAAACTTTATTACAAAACTGTGATTTAACAATAAATAAATATTCTTAAGCCCATAATTGTGCTGCGAGAGCAACACTTTGGTTTTGTCCTCTTTTTTTTTTTTTTTCCTATGACTCCGATTTCATTTTATTCCTGGTAACTGGTAAGGGTCTAACCTGTGCGGTTTTTACGGAAAGTGTGGACCTTAGGCCGGATTGATGAATATGACATGTTGAATATGAACTCTTGCCTGGGGCCAAAAAGGATGGTTTTTGCTTGTCCTCGAGCCAGAGCCTACGTCGTGCGAAGTGAAGTGGAGTTACATAGCCCATGTCAGAGAGGACTATCTGAAGTTGTGTAGCGAACCTTTTGTTTCATCAAACCATGTTTTCTAGCTCAGTCATTTTCAGTCTTATAACGGAAAATAATAGAAAGTCATAGAAATAAAGGCATTTGGCAGTTTAAACAAAGAATTAAGTACCACGGAAGATATTATAGCCACGCTTCTTTGAACGTTAGTTAGTTTTGAACAGTTCCACTTGTATCTACTTGGCGAAAGTCATCTACCAGTCTACCAAAGTAACTAATTACGGGCTTCTAGGAATTCAAAGAAGTGTGCCTTGCTTAAGACTAATGATTTGTCTTCTGGTGGAGATGATGGTACTCGGTATCTGCTTTTGGCATTTTTTGCCAATCCTTAAAGGACCCCTCTTGCTTATTCTTCCTTTTTCCCAATTCTTTCCGAAAAGCAAAGCGAGAATCCGCCGAGCTCAAGAACAAGCGAAAGCGCTGAGCCTCCGTTGCACCTTTACAACTTCTTGCTGACTTGCCAAAATCACTTTCCACTCGCGAAGTGGATTCGCTTTCCAAGTGCTGGCGGAAACTAGCGGAGCGCGAGAACAGCTTTGGAAAGCGAAGCGAATTTTAGCCGAAGTCGCAAGAACAGCTGGCGCATAAGCTCGTGGAGCTTTCCAGACCGCCAGAAACGCCCTCTAACTCCCTTGTGGAATTAAAAGCTTCTAAAATCCCACCTTTCTCCATTGCTTCGTTTTGTGTCTACGAATTGTAGCTCTTTTTTGGCCATGCCGAGTTTTGCTCGTCACACAAAGACAAGTTTGTCGGAGTCTTTTATGTCCACTGACAACTCTTTCAAACATCAGAATGTTCTGTTTTTGGGATCCCAAAACGTAAGTGGAGGGATACCTATGACATCGCAAAAGTTGTCCGTCTGTCCGTCCGTCCGTCCGTCTGTCCGTCCGTCTGTAAGCACGATAACTCTCGAAGGGAACGAGATATTTTGATGAAACTTGGTGTGAGGGTTCGTTGGGTCGTCGGACCAGTCAAATTCGTAGATGGGCTTTGTAGCTCTACATTTAGGGGTGGGGGAGGGGATTCAAATTAAGGGACAAACAAAATATTTTTAAACAGCTAATGTGATAGTCAACTATGGGGTAAGAAGACATGCTGAACACGATGGTGAAAATTATTTTCTCGACGGACAAGTATTTCGCTCGGAATCCGGCCCAAACCGGAAAGTTTGTTGAAAGTAAAAGTTTTATTTGAAATTGATTAGATGTTCGATTTAGGGGTCGGAAAACATGCTGAAGACGATGGTGAAATCTATTTTCTCGACGGACAAGTATTTCGCCCGGAATCCGGCCAAAACCGGAAAGTTTGTTGAAAGTAAAAGTTTTATTTGAAGTTGATTAGATGTTCGATTTAGAGGTAAGAAGACATGCTGAAGACGATGGTGAAAACTATTTTCTCGACGGACAAGTATTTCGACCGGAATCCGGCCCAAGCCGGAAAGTTTGTCAAAACTAAAAGTTTTATTTGGAGTTGATTAGATGTTCGATTTAGGGCAAGAAGACATGCTCAACACTTATGTGAAAACAATTTTCTACCCGGACATGTAGTTCGTCCGGAATCCGGCCAAAACCGGAAAACTGTTGGAAGTCAAAGTTTTATTTCTAGTTGATTAGATGAGCGGTTTTGGGTAAGAAGAGATGCTGAGTCCCTGTATGACAATCATATTTTACCCGGACATATAGTTCGACGGGAATCCGACTGGAATCGGAAAATTTGTTATAAGCTAAATTTCTATTTGAAGTTGATTAGATGTTCATTACTGGGGAAAGAAGATACCCTGATTTCGTGTTTGAGCTTTCTTTTTTTGCCGGACAAGTAGTTCTGGAGTTCGGCCGGAACCGGGCAATTGGCAGAAGTGGCAGGAAGTTTTCGTCAAAACAGATATGACTTATAGGGGTAAAAACAACAGGCTGAATCCAAGTCTGAACTTGGTTTTCTCAGGTGATTAGCTATGCAGATGTGCAAATGTTCAAGGAGTCTGGCGAAGACTGGATCTGGCTAAGACAAGACCCAGTTGTCTGGATCAGATATTGAATTTTTGGATCCCATCGAAACCTTTGGTCTTGTTTACTTCTTATATTTACTTAGGTTTCCAACTTTTTAACCACAGCGCGTTCAGTTTTCAAACCTTTTGCTCCCACCCGCCGCGTCGGAGCAGGAAGGCTGGGTAGTCTCGACAAGCGCTAACAAGAAAATCGCTAATTTTAGGTGGAAAGTAATGGTATTTTTGGAAAACTTTTTTTCTGATCCCTTTTATAGGCAAAAGATCTTTTCAAGCAAGAGTTGTGCTTTAAATCGAAATAAATATTCTTTGAGCCCAAGCTGACTTTGAAACATTTAGTCTTAAAATTCCCTTTTCTGAAAAATCCTTTCTGTTAAAAAAAAATCATTCGATCGAAGTGGAATATACTTGGGAGAGTACTTGAAAGTACTTAAGAATTTATTGGTACTTGAGAGCTTTAGTTACCTATTTATTTTACTTAAGTATTATGTACTCCAGGAAAAATGTACTTAAGTAATATTCAAGTACCTTGATTTTGTACTTAAGTAGTACTTGAAGTACTTCCCAACACTGTCCATGAGTCAAGCTCATGGCAACCCTGGAAGTAAATTAGTACATATGCAGGAAGGTCCTTGTGGATTCGGTTAGCATCGGGGGAAATGAGGAGCAACTCCAATTCCAGTTCATAGGAATGATTATTGTGCGTATAACTCTACATTTTCTTGTTGTAAAGTACCATCACCGTCCAACATAATTCACAAACATCATAGATCGGATTGACCATTTATCACGTATTATGTATGCGTATTTTAACACTATTCGACCTTTTTTCTTTCCTTTTTAACACGCGGAGCATCTTTTATTATACGTACTCATATTCTTACTTTTTGGGCTACGACTTCAGTCAACAACTAGTCAACAGTACTATCAATATGTGTTCTAAGGTTAATTTGTTTTCATTTATGTATACATTTGTTTTTTTCCAGTAATAGACTCTTCAGCAGTAGAGTAGTGCACTATCTTCAGGCACACACAATTTTAATACGCCTATAATAGACAAATTCAGATAGCACATGGTTCAGAACATCAGACAAGCGCAGTCCCTGCATCCACGTCTCCATAACATTTACCACAAGTGGAACGCAGTTATCCGCGGTCCTTTATCGACAGACCCTGTCTTCTCGTCAGTTTTTTTCTCCCCCTCTCGTCAACTTTGTATCCCTTATTTTGTAGGAGATTGGTAATTGCGCAGTATCTGAGCAAAGAAAAGTCAATTTCTCGCAATGTTATCCCGTCCTTCCCCCCTTCCTTATTTCAACCTAATCCAATTCTTATTCATATAATGTTGCCGAAGGCTCTCAAATATATTCAGAGGATAGTATTAAATTATACTGGAAGATCCGAGGGATTGCCTAGTCTAGGATGCCAAGTTTACACACACTCTGTGTCGCGTGTCAGTTTCCAAGTGCTGTATTATGTTAAATGATTCTGTTCTTGCTTTTTATGTCACTTGCCTTTCGGCCAAGTGCTATATAGCTATCTCAATTTTTGTCCGTCCGTCGATCGGTCCAGGTTTTGCTAGTTCGAGCACTTCCACATAAGCTAGGAAGATGAAACTTGTCAGGCATATCAGGGACTCGAAATGATTAAGTTGGAACTTCTCCGATACGAGCATCTGGGGGGGAGTGGAGGGGAATCCGGACAAATTTGGTATTTTTATTTAAGACCTGATGATCAGATCTTAATAAAACTGGTTACATAGAAAGTCTTAGTGTCTCAGACGTCCCATTTTAAATCCGGATCGGATCCGGCGACATTGGGGGGAGTTGAAGGGTGGAACCGGAAATCTTGGGAAACACTTAGAGTGGAGAGATTGGGATGAAACTTGGTGGAAAGAACAAGCACGAGTCCTAGATACGTCGTTGACATAACCGGACCGGGTCGATCCACTGTGGGGGAATGGGGGGGGGGGGCGAATTTCTAGCGATTCCGCGAGTTCAGTACTTCCTGATGTGCTAGGACGATACAACTTGGCAGGCCTGTCAGGGACCCGAACAGATTGACTTGAAAATAGTCGTTTTCCTGATCCGACCATCTTGGGGTGTGGGCGTGGAATAAGGGGAATCTGGAAAAGTGAAGTATTTTTAACTTACGAGCGGGTGATCGGACCTTAATGAAACTTGATATATAGAAAGACCTCGCGTCTCAGACGCCCCATTTTAAATATGGAGAGGATCCGCTGACATTAGGGGGAGTTGGAGCTGGAGGGGGAACCGGAAATCTTGTGAAACGCTTAGAGTGGAGGGTTCGGGATGAAACTTGACGGGAAGAACAAGCACAAGTCCTATATACACGAATGACATAAACCGACCGGATCCGGTCACTGTGGGGGAGTTGGGGTGGGGGGGGGGGGTCCAAGTTTCTAGTGATCCCGCAAGTTTGGTATATCCTGATGTGCTAGGATGATGAAACTTGGCAGGCTTGTCAGGGACCCGAACAGATTGACTTTATAATGTAGTTTCCCGATCCAACCAGCGTGGGGGGAGTGGAGGGATAGGGAATCCGAAGAGAATTTGAGTAGTGCGCACTCAGCTTTTGATCGGGTGATCGGATTCAAATGAAACTTGATATTTGTAAAGTAATGTAATGTTTGTTTTTCACCCATCGTACAGGAAAGAGAAAATGATGGAGTATAAAAAAGGAAGAAAGTAGAAATACACAGAAAACTATCACACAACAAAGAAAAACAAAAGCCAGATCACAGAGGGAAAAATCACACTTTGAATCACAAAATGTCAAAAAACAATCCCTTTATCCCTTTATTTTATTTTTCGGTAGGGGCTTCCATTTGTTGCTGGTATATATTTCAAGCTTAGAGGGACAAGCACATAGAGCTATCGCAGACCCAGTAATCCGAAATTCATTTGATGAAATCGATTATCTGTGGATAGCGTACACAGCACTGTCAGAAGTTTCATAACAGACAGCAGAAGGATGTGCGGTTTCAACAGACAGTGCGTAACAGATAACACTTCGGATGTTGTCTGTTGTGTTTGAAAATGTTTTGCATAACAAGCGTTGCCAATAGGAAGAGCCGCTAACCGCCAAAAATTATCTGCTGAATTTTCAGAAGTCATGACAACAAGCAACAAGACCAAAGGTTTCGATGGGATCCCAGAAATCCGATATTTGATCCAGACAATTGAGTCTTGTCTTCGCCAGATCCAGTCTTCGCCAGGCTAATTATCAGAGAAAACCAAGTTCAGATATACCTCTATAAGCCATATCTATCTTGACGACATTGACCGAAACTTCCTGCTTTACTACTGCCAAATTTCTGATTTTGGCCGAATTCCGAGTGAACTAATTGTTAAAGTATATCCTTATCCTTATAAGAACATCTAATCATCTTCAAATAAAACTTTAACTTATAAAAAAATCCGCTACAACTGGATTCCGGACGAATATTATGTCAGGGTAAAAAATGATTTCGAAGACTCAGCGTATCTTCTTACCCCTTAGTCTGTCACCTGATCAACTTCAAATAAAACTTTTGCTTTTAACAAATTTTCCAGTTTTTGCCGGATTCCGGGCAAAGTAGTTGTCCGGCTAGAAAATGATTTTCACATGAGGGTTCAGCATGTGTTCTTACCCCTAAATCGAACATTTAATCAACTTCAAATGAAAATTTTACTTTTAACCAACTTTCCTGTTTTTGCCGGATTCCTGACGAACTACTTGTCCGGCGAGTAAATTATTTTCACCATCGGGTTCAACATGTCTTCCTAGACCTAAATCGAACATGTAATCGACTTCAAATAAAACTTTTACATTTAACAGACTTTCCGGCTTAGGCCGGATTCCGGGCTAACTTGTCCGGCAAAAAAAAAAGGGTTTACACCATCGTGTTCAGCATGTCAAATCGAACATCTAATCAACTTCAAATAAAACTTTTACTTTTAACAATTTTTCCGGTTTTGGCCAGTTTCTGGGCGAACTACTTGTCCGATTACAAATTCGTTTTATTTGTTTTCCGATTTTGGCCGGATTCTGGGCGAACTACTTGTCCGATGACAAATTGATTTTGACCATCGTGTTCAACATGTCTTCTTACCTCATAGTCGGCTATCACATTAGCTGTTTAAAAATATTTTGTTTGCCCCTTAATTTGAACCCCCACCCCTAAATGTAGGGCTACAAAGCCCATCTACGAACTTGACCTTACCCTTGACCCAAAGAACCCTTACTCCAAGTTTCATCAAAATTATTCATTCCCTTCGAGAGTTATCATGCTCACAGACAGACGGACAGACGGACTTTTTTGCGATGTCGGTATCCCTCCACTTACGTTTTGGGATCCCAAAAAAGGCATTAGATACTTTTTTGGCCATTGGCATAACATTTTTCAACACAACAGATAACATCCCAACTTCTCGAGGTATTTGTATCGGGTTTTCAGGAGTACGTAGGTGAATAACTGTTGTGTAGCTAGACTGTCGGATCCCAGCCCTATTCGGTTAAGCTTTATACTTGGATCAGTAATTCCGAAAACACGCGTTACCTCAAACCTCGTATATATTATAGTCATATAATTACGGAAAATGTACACATGTAGGGGATCGACTAAGAACGGAAGAGTATAGTGGGAGTTTGCACGGGAATCATCTGGAACTCGTACCCAAGCAAACTACTATAAAAAAGGAAGGACGGTGCAGCTTTTTAGTAGTCTTCCTCCTGGTGCAGTGTCCAGATTTTAATACATTGTTCCCGTTTTTGGGATCCCAAAACGTAAGTGGAGGGATACCTATGACATCGCAAAAGTTGTCCGTCTGTCCGTCCGTCCGTCTGTCCGTCCGTCTGTAAGCACGATAACTCTCGAAGGGAATGAGATATTTTGATGAAACTTGGTGTGAGGATTCGCTGGGCCGTAGGACCAGTCAAGTTCGTAGATGGGCTTTGTAGCTCTACATTTATGGGTGGGGGAGGGGATTCAAATTAAGGGGCAAACAAAATATTTTGAAACAGCTGATGTGATAGTCGATTATGGGATAAGAAGACATGCTGAACACGATGGTGAAAACCATTTTGTCATCGGACAAGTAGTTCAACCGGAATCCGGCCAAAACCGGAAAGTTTGTTGAAAGTAAAAGTTTTATTTGAAGTTGATTAGATGTTCGATTTAGGGGTAGGAAGACATGGTGAAGACGATGGTGAAAACTATTTTCTCGACGGACAAGTATTTCGCCCGGAATCCGGCCCAAACCGGAAAGTTTGTTGAAAGTAACAGTTTTATTTGAAATTGCTTAGATGTTGGATTTAGGGGTAGGAAGACATGCTGAAGGCGATGGTGAAAACTATTTTCTCGACGGACAAGTATTTCGCCCGGAATCCGGCCAAACCGGAAAGTTTGTTGAAAGTAAAAGTTTTATTTGAAGTTGATTAGATGTTCGACTTAGAGGTAGGAAGACATGCTGAAGACGATGATGAAAATTATTTTCTCGACGGACAAGTATTTCGACCGGAATCCGGCCCAAACCGGACAGTTTGTCAAAATTAAAAGCTTTATTTGGAGTTGATTAGATGTTCGATTTAGGGCAAGAAGACATGCTGAACACTTATGTGGAAACAATTTTCTACCCGGACATGTAGTTCGCCCGGAATCCGGCCAAAACCGGAAAACTGTTGGAAGTCAAAGTTTTATTTCTAGTTGATTAGGTAAGCGATTTAGGGGTAAGAAGAGATGCTGAGTCCCTGTATGACAATCATATTTTACCCCGACATATAGTTCGACCGGAATCCGGCTAGAATCGGAAAATTTGTTTATAAGCTAAATTTCTATTTGAAGTTGATTAGATGTTCATTACTGGGAAAAGAAGATATCCTGATTTCGTCTTTGAGCTTTCTTTTTTTGCCGGACAAGTAGTTCTGGAGTTCGGCCGGAACCGGGCAATTGGCAGAAGTGGCAGGAAGTTTTCGTCAAAACAGATATGACTTATAGGGGTAAACACACATGCTGAATCCATATCTGAACTTGGTTTTCTCAGGTGATTAGCTATTTGGCCTTAATCTATTTCTGAATTTTAATTGTAAAAATGTTCAAGGAGTCTGGCGATGACTGGATCTGGCTAAGGCAAGACCCAGTTGTCTGGATCAGATATTGAATTTTTGGGATCCCATCGAAACCTTTGGTCTTGTTAGTACTCGTTCCCGTTCTTAGTACGCTTTCCTTCTGCACCGTCTCGTTCTGTTCCGTTCCCGTTTTTAGTCGGTCCCCACATATAGTCTTTTGACATCAAAAAGCTTTTGACCTTGGATGAATTTTTCGGTCCGGTTTACGGGCAAAAGTCGATTCAACAGTCCCTCGGGGGAAATTGCCTGCACCGTGACTAGCTTGTGAATGAAATGGGGCGAATTTGTGAAATTTCCGAACTGCCAATAAGCGAGTGTTAGTCGAGGCACGGACGGAATAACATTTGCTTATTTCCATCTAGTATTTAATCCAACAATGGCAAATTTTTTACCTTTTAAATATAAGGGTTCATGTCATTTCTGTCAAATAGTGCCAAAAGAGCGAGTGCTTCTCTACTGTAAATACGGTAATCTAAATGCAAAAGGATAGTTGAAGAGAAAGCATAAGTTAACCGTAATTCTGTTTTTCCACGCAGGAAGACAAATGCAGTTCAGCAGAACGGAAGAAAAAACTACTCAAAATAATAATAATTAGATATACATAACAACAGGAAGTGTTGCAGCAACCCTTCGCCTACGATAGTGGTAGAGAGCGAAATTTAAGTTTCACTTCATCGCTACCGTTTATCCTTGAAACGGGTATTCCGGAACTTTTTTCAGGTATGAGCGCGTTCTGGGGTAAGGTTTTACGAGAGGTAACTGAGCAGTAGCAATATAATAACCTCTCAGAAATATCTGTATTATATTCTTGTACAACTAATATAATTTTCTTATTTGGTTTAGTAAGATTTTTGTAGTGGGAAAGAACTCAGGTCGTGTCACTTCAAACAATTCCGGGTAATTTGAATCGGAATTCAGCACCTGTGGTGGAAATTGGAAACTATCATCTGCAGTTCGCCTTTACTTGCCATAGTAAATCCTGTCTTTTTGGGACCCTAGTTTTGATTGTGCTTAGACAGGTCCAAGTTTCCATAGTATGAAAAATAATATTTCGCCTCTGTGGTCCGTTCTTAGCGTTACTGAGCGGTGAAAAATTAGAACTTCGTACTTAAAGTACTGCAAGTTTCTTATGAGATTGCCATTATGGGTCAGAAATACTTCAGTTTGTCATCGTAATCGGATTGTTGACACCGCACTATGTTGGAAAAACGGAAAAAGAGCTCGAAGACGAGCTGCCAGAAATTTGTGTGATTATCAATTAGTGCGAGTTCAGTCCTCGTATTGCATGTAGCACAGCCTCCCGGATAATGCCCGTAGCATTCAGTCGTTTGCACCTTTAAGTCCCAGCTAAAAATATTTTTGGTTGACAAATATAATGGGGAATAAACACATTCGGGAATATATATTTTGTGTTTTGAATATGTTAATTTAAGTATTACACGTACAGGTAAGATAAATAATGAGGATAGGGCCACATCCCTGGATGCTAGGCTTGAGTATCTTTTTTATTTTGTTTTTTATTTAGTTATTTACTTATTTGTTCAAAATTAGTGATTGTCTGAGATCTGGGTGGACCTGGAGGTGAACTTTGAGGATGGAGCGGTAAGTAAAAATAAAACAAATTCTTCAATTGTTCTTTCTTTATTTTATTGTAATAGTGAAGAGACTCGTTCGTTCGTTGATTATTTGGGTATTAACCCCGATGTAACGGGCCATGGAGCTTTGTAGAGGTCGAATCTTATTGTGTTCATTTATTTTTAATTTAATAAAATTGAACTGAACTACCCATTAACCCGTATTGTATATGGCAGTGGTTCCCAACCTTTTCCGTACCGCGTACCCCTAAACAAGGTTCGAAAAGATTGCGTACCCCTTTTTCAGAACGTGAAAAAGACGATAGTTATTATCATAGATGGTAAGGCATACATGTGTAAAAATGTATACAAAATCAATGAGGCAATCACTAGAGGCTGCTTTGTAGCAAAAATGTTGTCAAATATCGGCTCGACGTCGTTAGCGGCACATTTTTACAGTGAGCCAGTTTCTGTGTTTGGTTTTGATGTTCTCCGTGCTTTCATCAAGCTGCATCGCAAACTTTTTCGTTAGCTTAATTCGCACCCTGAATGACAATATCACTCGCAATGTCTTCGATTCTTCTTGAAAGTTTAACTGAAAAGCCAACCTATTTTTATTTCATTTAATTGAACACTCTTTATTATTTGGATTGTGCAAAGAGAGTTTTTTTATTGTTCACTATTTGCTTCAGTATGACGTTCAGAATATCTACAGCTGTCCTCACAACACAAAATTCTACTATGACGCGGAAAATTTCAATCTCAACATAAATGCGGGTTTTCAGTGGCCAGTGGTGAAGTAGATGATCACAGCTCACTGCAGGAACACTTATTTCTCGCAAATTTTTTGCGTCAGCCATACCACAAGAACAAGCGAATGGAGGTATCACAGATCCGACAGGGAAATTCCACAATACGAAAATCGATTATTTGTGAATAGTAGAGCAACGGAGTAACGAATTTTTATCGGGTTTTCACGCCTCTTTTAAGTGAACGGGTGACGGGTAACTAGGAGCGTGTTCCACCCTCGTACCAATAGTAACTATTAGTTACTATTTCCGTTCCATCCTCACGAAAAGTTACTACGCTGACCGTTCCAACCTTGTCGGAATAGTAACTAATAGTTACTATTTGCTTACCATGCTCGGGAGCATGGTAAGCGTAGTAACTACGCGTCTCTGTAACGTGATTGGTCGGATTCGGCCGTGGCATGATAACCCGCTGGAAAATAGAAAGATCGTTCCAGCCTTGACGGCAAAAAACAAGAATTTGTGACGTCATGCGTAGTAACTACGGTAAGTAGGGTGGAACACGCTCTAGATTGCCCTTTCTCAGCCCTTTTCAGTTAAGCTTGAAACAATATTGTTTGACACAGGAACAGATTTTACGGCAGTAGGCTAGCTGTTTTTGAATCAACATTATTTCATTGACCACCACTAGGGCTTGTAATCAAAGTCGTCACGCACGGGTTGACAACACCCATCCCCCCAAAAGGGTCGGCCAGACGATTAAAAAGAAAAGAGTCGGCGCGAAGCGCCGCGATTTATCGTAAAGCAGTTACTAAAAAAAACAAAAAAAAAACAGTCGATAAAAATGGCATGTCAGCCAGTAAGAAATACCTTGCCCCTTAAGATACATTTTGGCTGGTGATGCCTCTGCTGGTAAGATAAGGCTTTCTGCAATCAAAAATGAGTGAGGCGAGATTTTGTAGCTACAGACTAAATCAATTTTGGTTCCTTCGCGTACCCCTTGCAAGGGTCTCGCGTACCCCTTAGGGTACGCGTACCACCGGTTGGGAACCACTGCTCTAACCCATGGTTCACACTGTTGCGATTTCGCGCAAAATTCTGCGTCATGCGACATACGACACAAATCGGGCGACAAGGACCGCAGAACTTTTGTTTTCTTATGTATGTAGTCCATGTTTTTCACTTTGTTTTTCACGTTCAAAAAGGTTAAATAAATAAATAAAACACTGCCTAATCAAACCAGGTTTTAGTTCGAAGCTATCGAAGTTGAACTCATTTAGAGATGAACTGGGTCGTATCGACTAAAAAGAGGCACGGCACGGCACGACATAGTGTTGGAGGTACGAGAATCCAAAGGGCCCTTTTAGGCTTCACAGTGAGGGGCAGGAACGATCTTCTTACGTGCCTTCTTTTAGGCTCTAGAGTTAAGTTACTTGTCTACTTCTACTACCCGCTAGTCACTTTTTATTACTCGTGCATCTGCACCATGGTTTGTGAATGTGCATTTTTCCTCATTTCGGGATCCCAAAACGTAAATGGAAGGATACCTATGATTTCGTAAAAGTTGTAAGTCTGTCCGTCCGTCTGTGAGCACGATAACACTCGAAGGGAAAGAGATATTTTGATGAAACTTGGTGTGAGGGTTCTTTGGGTCAAGGAACAGGTCGAATTCCTAGACAGGCTCTGTTGCCCTACACTTTAGAGTGGGGGAGGGGTTTCAAATTAAGGGGTGAATAAAATATTTTAATAGCTAATGATATAGTGATTTAGGGGTAGGGAGACATGCTGAACGAATATGAAAGTCATTTTCTCGCCGGACAACTAGTTTGACCGAAACAACTCTTTCCAATCATTAACAATTGTTTACGACTTAATTATTTCCATACGGGCGATAACTCACGAAGGGAATGAGATATTTTGATGAAACTTGGGGTGAGGACTCTTTGCGTCAAGGGAGAGGTCGAGTTCGTAGATGGGTTCTATAGATCAACATTTAGGGGGGTGGGGTTCAAACTAAAGGGTGAAATTTTTTTTTAACAGCTAATGAGATAGTTGATTTAGGGGTAAGAAGACATGCTGAACGCGAATATGAAAGACCGTTCTCTCGCCGGTCAAGTAGTTCGCCCGAAATCCGGCCAAAGTTCTATTTAAAGTTGATTGGATGTTCGATTTAGGCGTAAGAAGACATGTTGAAGATTTGTATGAAAACCATTTTCTCGTCGGACAAGTATTTCGCCCAGATCGGGCCGAAACCAAAAAATTTGTTTAAAGTAAAAGTTTTATCTGAAGTTGATTAGATGTTCTGCTTAGGCGTAAGAAGACATGCTGAATCCGCTTTTGACAATTATTTTCTACCCGGACATATAGTTCGCCCGGAATCTGGCTTAAACCGGAAAATGACTTGAAAGTGAAAGACTTATCTGAATTTGGTTAGATGTTCGATGTCATTTTCAGCGTAAGGAAATTCAGCGTAAGGAGATACACTGAATTTGTTTTTGAGCTTTAGGCTTGGAGAACAAGTAGTTCGCCCGGAATCCGGTTGAAACCGGCCGGGATTTGGCAGAAGTAAGGCGGAAAATTTGATAAATTTTGTCAGAGTAGCCTACTTATGACGTATAGCCTAGGGGTAAGTACACACTCTCAGATGATTAGCCATTGGCCATTTGGCCAAACAAGACCAAATTGTCTGGATCAGGTATTGAGTTTTGGGATCCCATGAAACCATTGGTCTTTTTTTGCTGATTTCGAAATATGGAGTTGTCGGAGCCAGCGCTGGTGCATGACTGATTGAGTTTTAGTAGGTATGTTACCTGTTGCTAGTGGTGCTAGTGCCGCTGCTATTCGACTCTGTTTTACTTTGTGTAAGTCTTGGCGCTATTCTCTAGTATGAATTTACTGCGCTTGAGCTAAGTTATCGTCTATCGCCCTGTATCTTCATTATCTTGACCATTTTTCGACTTCAAAAATGTTGCTGGCCAACTATATAGTCCTTTTTATGGCACTTGCCCTTCGGCCAAGTGCCATATAGCGATTGCAATTTCTGTCCGTCCGTCGGTCTGTCGGTCCGGGTTTTGCTAGTTCGGGCACTTCCACATAAGCTTGGACGATGAAACTTGGCAGGCGTATCAGGGACCCCAAATGATTAAGTTTGAAATATTCACTTCCCCGATCCGAGCATCGTGGGGGGAGTGGAGGGAGGGGGAATCCGGAATCTTGAGGCATTTATAACTCTTGAACGGGTGATCGGATCTTAATGAAACTTGGTATTCGGAAAGACCTCGTATCTCAGAGGACCCACATACAAACCAGACCGGATCCGGTCACTGGGGGGGGGGGGGGTGGAGACGGGAACCGGAAATCTTGGGAAATGCTTAGAGTGGAGGGATAAGGATGAAACTTGGTGGGAAGAGCAAGCACAAGTCCTAGATACATCATTAACAGAACCGGACCGGATTCGAGCAATATAGGGGGAGTTGGGGGGGGAGGGCGGATTTCTGATTAAACGTGAGTTTGGTACTTCCTGATGCACTAGGACGATGCAACTGGGCTGGGATATTAGGGACTTGAACACACTGACTTGACAATAGTCGTTTGCATGATCCGATCATCGTGGGGGGGGAGTGGACGGAGGGGGAATCCGGAATCTTGAGGTAGTTATAACTCTTGAACTGGTGATCGGATCTTAATGAAACTTGGTATTTGGAAAGACCTCGTGTCTCAGACGATCCACAAAAAATCCAGACCGGATCCGGTGACTTCCGGGGGAGTTTGAGAGGGGAACCGGAAATCTTGGGAAATAAGAGTGGAGGGATCAGGATGAAACTTGGTCGAAGGAGCAAGCACAAGTTCTAGATACATCATTGCCATAACTGGCCCGGACTCGAGCAATATGGGGGGAGCGGATTTCTGATTAAACGTGAGTTCAGTACTTCCTGATGCACTAGAACGTTGCAACAGGGCTGGCATATCAGGGACTTGAATAAACCGACTTGATAATAGTCGTTTGTATGATCCGATCATCGTGGGGGGAGTGGCTGGAGGGGGAATCAGGAATCTTGAGGTATTTATAACTCTTGAACGGGTGATAGGATCTTAATGAAACTTGGAATTTGGAAAGACCTCGTGTCTCAGACGATCCACATAAAATCCGAACGTCCGGATCAAGTGACTTCGGGGGGAGTTGGAGAGGGGAATCGGAAATCGTGGGAAACGCTTAGAGTGGAGGGACCAGGATGAAACTTGGTGGGAAGAGCAAGCACAAGTCCTACATACATCATTGACGTGAAATTAGATACCTTATTCTAGGTCTAATCCTAGGGGGGGGGGGTTGAAGTGGGGATTTTGTGACATTCTAATCTACTTTCTTGTACCACCTACTCGTAACAAGTGACATATGAGCTCGTAGCTCTTGTTCCTTCCTTGCATGTTTTTGGGATCCCAAAACGTAAGTGGAGGGATACCTATGACATCGCAAAAGTTGTCCGTCTGTCCGTCCGTCCGTCCGTCCGTCCGTCTGTCCGTCCGTCTGTAAGCACGATAACTCTCGAAAGGAATGAGATATTTTGATGAAACTTGGTGAGAAGGTTCGTTGGGTCGTCGGACCAGTCAAGTTCGTAGATGGGCTTTGTAGCTCTACATTTAGGGGTGGGGGAGGGGATTGAAATTAAGGGACAAACAAAATATTTTGAAACAGCTAATGTGATAGTCGATTATGGGGTAAGAAGACATGCTGAACACGATGGTGAAAACCATTTTGTCATCGGACAAGTAGTTCGCCCGGAATCCGGCCAAAACCGGAAAGTTTGTTGAAAGTAAAATTTTTATTTGAAGTTGATTAGATGTTCGATTTAGGGGTAGGAAGACATGCTGAAGACGATGGTGAAAATTATTTTCTCGACGGACAAGTATTTCGCCCGGAATCCGGCCCAAACCGGAAAGTTTGTTGAAAGTAAAAGTTTTATTTGAAATTGATTAGATGTTCGATTTAGGGGTAGGAAGACATGCTGAAGACGATGGTGAAAACTATTTTCTCGATTGACAAGTATTTCGCCCGGAATCCGGCCCAAACCGGAAAGTTTGTTGAGAGTAAAAGTTTTATTTGAAGTTGATTAAATGTTCGATTTAGATGTAGGGAGACATGCTGAAGACGATGGTGAAAACTATTTTTTCGACGGACAAGTATTTCGACCGGAATCCGGCCCAAACCGGAAAGTTTGTCAAAATTAAAAGTTTAATTTGGAGTTGATTGGATGTTCGATTTAGGGCAAGAAGACATGCTGAACACTTATGTGAAAACAAGTTTCTACCCGGACATTTAGTTCGTCCGGAATCCGGCCAAAACCGGAAAACTGTTGGAAGTCAAAGTTTTATTTCTAGTTGAGTAGATAAGCGATTTAGGCGTAAGAAGAGATGCTGAGTCCCTGTGTGACAATCGTATTTTACCCGGACATATAGTTGGACCGGAATCCGGCTGGAATCGGAAAATTTGTTATAAGCTAAATTTCTATTTGAAGTTGATTAGATGTTCATTACTGGGGAAAGAAGATACCCTGATTTCGTCTTTGAGCTTTCTTTTCTCGCCGGACAAGTAGTTCTGGAGTTCGGCCGGAACCGGGAAATTGGCAGAAGTGGCAGGAAGTTTTCGTCAAAACAGATATGACTTATAGGGGTAAACACACATGCTGAATCCAAATCTGAACTTGGTTTTCTCAGGTGATTAGCTATTTGGCCTTAATCTGTTTCTGAATTTTAATTGTAAAAATGTTCAAGGAGTCTGGCGAAGACTGGATCTGGCTAAGACAAGACCCAGTTGTCTGGATCAGATATTGAATTTTTGGGATCCCATCGAAACCTTTGGTCTTGTTTTTTATTCCATGCATTTCCTTTGAACCGAACTAATTTAATTACTTCTTGTTCTTTCCATATTTTCTTAGGTTCACAATGTAAATGTGTCACCATCATCATATTTAAATCATCCCCTATATAAAATATATGAGTTCTATGTCTTTGTCACCTCCATTTCTTCTTTTTTTTTCCAGTCCGGCTTGTGCTGTTCATTTTGCCACCACATTAATCCATTTTTCAGGGAAAGAAAGGAAGCTTTAGGCTCCTTTTTTCGAAATTGACTCTCCCTCCCCTAATTCTGAAACCAGTTTGCTTCTTCATCATCCGGTCGTCATGAATTTCAGGAGAAAAAAATTGAAAAGAGTGATCGTTCCCCGCTTTCGTGACAAACGCCTTTTATGTTTCCAAATTACTTTTTTTTATCCTTTGAATAAACTTGGGGTGAAGAAGGAATCTGCGACAAGGAGAAAGGATGCTAAAGATGGGTTGTTTAGAGTTGCGTTTTATTTGAAGTTCATAGTACAGCGGACTGTTCGTTGTCGTTTATTCGCAAAAATTTGCCGAAGAGATTAGTATTATTGATTGGAGCCCTGTTTTTGCATAAAAAGAATGCCCTTCAAGGGCATTAGATAGCCTTATGTCAGCCATATTACCTATTTATGAAAAAGCATGCCCTCTAAAGGCTGTAAAATCCAAAAACTTATTCCACGAAAGCCATGGATGTCGATGGAAATAATTGATGAAATAGAACTGAGAAACAGGCTATATGAGAGATATTTAGATAATCGGAGTGATGAATCATCTGACCTATTTAAAACACAGAGGAATTTAGTAAACAAACTTCGAAGAAATGCAATTTCTGATTTTTATAATCGTAAATTTGAGGATAACAAAGGGGATATGGAAGAAACGTGGAGGACAATAAATGATCTTGTTAGTGACAAAGGAGACAAGAGGAATGAAGAAGTGTGTTTAGGCGGTTGTGATCGTGATGATAAAAGTGCAATTGTAAATAAATTTGGTGAGTTTTTCTCGAATATTGGTCCTGAAGTGCAAGATAGTGTGTATGACAAGTATCAAGAAATGCAGAGTAGTAATAGGGATCGACTAAAACCAGGAAGGGAAGGGAACGCGAGAAAAGCAGGAAGGCATACTAAAACCAGGAAGGGCATACTAAAACGAGGAAGGGCAGACTAAAACGAGGAAGCCTGTCGCCAGAATTCGCCGCACCGTTCCCTTCCTTTATTTTGTATTCTTTGAGGGGTTGGCAACTTTTCAAGTTCACCATCCCTTTCTCGTTTTAGTATCCTGACATGGATAGGCATTAAGTTCAGTTAGGGGTAGGCAACTAAGATATATCAAGTCAAGGCCGTATCCAGCGGGGAGGATTTAGGCGGTTGAACCCCCCCCCCCCCCCCCGAAACATACAAAGATAATTATTTTTATAGGGTTTTCCCTCTGACTTATGTGTTTTTTGTACTTTTTTGTCCGACCAGCAGACACTACCCCCCCCCCCCCCGAAAGGCACCCCCCCCCCCCCCCCCCGAAATTAATTCCTGGATACGGGCCTGTTTCAAATCCACCATTTCCTTCCTCGTTTTAGTCCTTTAAGATACTACCCGTGACCAGCTACTAAAACGACGAATGAAAAGGTTAATTAAATTTGTTATAGTTGCCGACCCCTCAATGACTAATAATTGAGAATTCACGATTCCTTACTCGTTTAGTACTTTCAAGGTACTAAAATGAGGAAGGCCTTTTCAGTAACTCACAGTCTGCTCAGCCGTATAGCGAGATTTGCTCCTAGCCTGCCTTCGTCCTCGACACGCAACAAGGGGGCCAGTACTTTCAAGGTACTAAAACGAGGAAGGAAATGTGGACCTGTAATATCTTAGTTGCCGAACGCTCGCTGGACTCGGAGGATTTTAGTCGTCTACCATCAGAACGAGAAATGAAAAGGAGAATTACAATTTTGTAGTTGCCGACCTCTCACTGAACTTAATGCCTAACCATGTCAGGATACTAAAACGAGGAAGGGATGGTGAACTTTGAATTTGAAAAGTTGCTGACCCCTCACAGAAAACTGAATAGAGGAAGGAAACGGTGGGGCAAATTCTGGCGACTGCCTTCCTCGTTTTAGTCTGCCCTTCCTGGTTTTAGTATGTCTTCCTGCTTTTCTCGCGTTCCCGTCCCTTCCTGGTTTTAGTCGATCCCGTAGTAATATTCCTTATGAAAGAGGTGAATCCCTAGAAACGAATTTTAATTTGTGTACCAGTGATGAAGTTTGTAAAATTGTGAAGTCGCTAAAGTCTAATTCAGATGGAGTGGGTGGCTTATCTCTTCGAGGGCTTAAAGCGATTTTCGGTTACATACTACCCTGTCTGGTTTTTATTATTAATCTTTCTCTAGAAAAGGGTAAGTTCCCTGAACAGCTTAAAGTCGCGAAGGTCATACCCCTCCACAGGGTGGCTGCAAAAGAGACATTGAAAACTGGCGACCGATATCGATATTACCTCTTTTTTCAAATATATTAGAAAAAGTCGTCCATAAACGCCTATATGACTTTCTCCAGGTGAATGAGTTATGAAGTGAAACACAATTTGGTTTCCGAAAGGGACACTCTACAACTCATGCCTTGCAGCATCTGGTGGAATGTGTTAGTGGTGCGTTGGATAAAGGGTACTTACCGATGTCAATTTTCATTGATATAAGGAAGGCATTCGATACTGTAGATTGATTTTGCTCAACCGACTCAAGTGTCTGGGAATTCGTGGCACTTCTTTACAGTGGTTTGAAAGTTATCTGCTTGGAAGATCCCTGCGTGTAGTACTCAATGATGTGACTTCATCTTCTTATCGACTCAAATGTGGAGTACCGCAAGGTTCAGTCTTAGGTCCCTTGCTTTATCTTGTGTATGTAGATGCAGTGCGCTTTCATCTTCAAGACGTCTGTGTTACAACCTTTGCTGATGATACAGCTTTGACAGTGTGTGCTAAATCGATCGAAGAGCTTGTGTTGAAAGCAAATGATGCGTTAAGAAGGCTGGAGGTTTTTATGAACGTTAGCTTGCTGTGTGTCAACGTGAAAAAGACTTTTCTAATGACTTTCTGCAGAGTAGGCATGCCAGTTGATGCAAGTGGTCTAGTTAATTTATCCGGGAAGCCTGTCCAACAAGTTCATATAGTGCGGTACTTAGGATTTTTCATAGATTCAAACCTTTCATGGAAGCATCACAGTGATATTATTTCTGCAAAAATTGCCACAGGAGTTGGAATGCTGCGTAGACTGAAGCATTATTTACCTAATGATTTATCACTCAATTGTTTACCCATATATTTCAAATGGCTGTCTGATCTGGAGCAGCAATTTTTACAGTAATTTCAAAAGAGTCCAGATTCTTCAGAACACGGACCGTGAGGATCATAGGCAAGTATGTCAAGGATTTGAATGATACAAGTGCTTGTTTTAAGTCTTCAAATTTGCTCAACGTGGGTCAACTACGGGATTATCAAGCGGCAGTCTTCGGTTTCCAGTGCTTGCATAATCTAGTCCCAAGTGTTTTTCGTGGTACTTACCGTGCAAACAGTGATATTCATGAATATGATACGAGAAATAGTGAAGATTTGGTGATTGAGCTTAAGAGTAGCACAAGATCAGGATTTCAATTGCAGTTTCTTGGAACTGCAGTCTGGAATTCCTTACCAGTGAGCATCAGGGCGGCTGAGCATCTTTTAGAGTTTAAGAGAAAATTAAAAGAATATTTAATAAAAGATGGTTGAGAAATGTGTTTATTTGTTAGGGGTAGGGGGTGGTAGGTAGGTAGGGTGGTCTGGTCTGGCGTGTTTTTTTTGGGGAGGTCTGTTCTTTTCTTTTTTTTTCTTTTTTTATTAGTTATTTATTATGTTGTTTGTTGGTGTGTTTAGAAAATGGTTAACCTTTACTACTGCACGCCAGCAAAAACGTAGGTTTTTCCATTAGTGCAGTAGATGTAAATACAGAAGAGTTTAAACTGTGTTTATTAATAAAATAAGTATCCTAAGTATCCTATTCGCCAGCGGGCCGTATGCTGGGAAGGCGCGGGGTGCCCAGAGTCGTTTTATTTGCCAGCGGGCCGCCCGCTGAGTGCCAGTGAACTCGCTAGTTTGTGTACGCTGGGTGTGGCAGGTAACAGTTCAGCGTACCTTCTGACTCAGTCCGCCAGGAATAAAACGGCAACTTACAGTTCGCAGTCCGCTCCCGCTGTACTATGAACTTCAGACAAAGAGCGTGTTCCACCTTTCTAACAATAGTTACTATAAGTTACTGTTTCCGTTCCATCCACACGAAAAGTTACTACGCTGACCGTTTCAACGTTGTCGGAACAGGAACTAATAGTTACTAGTTGCTTACCATGCTCGGGAGCGTAGTAAGCGTAGTAACTACGCATCTCTGTAACGTAATTGGTCGGATTCGCCGGTGGCGTGAGATCCTGCTGGAAAATAGAATAATCGTTCCAGCCTTGACGGCAAAAGCCAGAATTCGTGACGTCATGTGTAGTAACTACGGTAAGTAGGCTGGAACACGCTCAAAATGTAACTCATTACGGACTCTTCGGTATTCTGATTGTTCAAGTGAGCTCTTATTAGAAATAGCCTTTTTGTCACAGAACGGTCCGGAAGTAGTTTTTGTCAAAAATTGCCTCGTGAAGCTATGGATTCTCTTTGTTGGCGCGTGCCGACTGTAACCAGGCTTCGCAAAAGTTTTGCTTGCTTAAAAAATTTTGCTTAAAAAAAAGCTTTTTCGTAATGAATGGTCAGCTTGGCTTCAAACCTTACATTTAAACAAATGCTTGCGTGGTTGAATGCTGAGAAATCACAGCGATTCACAGTGCGGTGGTCATCCCCGGTGGTCATCCCACCGCACTGACAAAATCAAGTCTGAAGTTGGTCCTCCACTGACAATCGAAAGCTGCCGGAAGCGATCGTACGTGGCCATTTTGGTGGTTGTTAGCCAATGAGAGCACACTGGGTCCGGACGAGCACGTTTACGACCGACTTACTATTAGCAGTGGAGGACCCACTTGACTTGACTCGCCTATTTGCTGTCGTCTCAAGACAAGACAGAAGCTATTGTCTAGCAACCCAGGAAAATCTTGGCTAGCGCTGATGGCGAAAACTTCAAAAAAGTTATTCACGAGGTTTTTGTGAAGAGTGAGATTTCAGAAGTCAATAGGATACGTAAGTCGCCAGGGGGGGGTGGGGAACAGCGAAAAGCAAGAGGGGTCCTTTTAGTTGTTCATACTACTGCCCTCTGTATGTAAGTCATCAAAGGTTTAATAGACAAAAACTTGCTAGCGAGCTAATTTGGTTGTCTTCACAAAACATCATTCATTTGACACTCACAAGTTACATAACGGGATTCATGGCGGTACTAATACTAACGTTACACTGACATTTTATTGAAACGCCACAAATGTATTAGTGTGCCTCTTTGTTTTGCTTCTAACTTGCTTCAGCTGCCAACGTGTACGATAGTGTATAGGCGCATCAGGTGGGAGGATAGGATATTACGGTGTTGGACAGATGAAAGGATTTTACATCCAAATTTGAAAATCAGTGTGTTACGATGTATTTTCCGATTTTATCACGGTCTGAGTGTGGTCAGTAAATGAACAATCACTCGACAGGGTGACCCCTAGCTTTTTTGCTGACGTTACTACTGGGAAGGGTACATTGGGGACGTGTGACTTTCGGGCATTTAAACTAAGATCGTACTCGGGGCACTGGTCAAAAAATAACTGAAATAGGTCTTCCGCGAAGGTTGGCAAGGTTGTCGTCCATTGCACAGGACCTCCATGTTTCTGCAATTGACCGTTTTCCCGCATTCCAACTAGGAAAAAGTAATTTTTAGACTAGTCCGTTTTCTCATCCTTGGCTTTTCATCTTTGACATACTCCGTTATTGTACGATAGACTACCAGTTGATGTACTTGGAGGGTGATGAGTCACGTCTTGTGTGTGGTCGCTGGGACCTTGACAGCTTGAAAAGGTCTGATGACCGGCAGGTCTCACCCAATTTTCCACTCCCTTAAAGGACCCCCCGCACTATTTACTCTTTATCTTACGGGATTTTAAAATAGTTGAATACTTTAAAACTAGTCTGTGTTTTCGACCAATAACCCACGGTTTTGGCTGTTTTAAGCCTTTCCCGAGACCCGTTGGCTTATAACGAAAACAGGGAAACAATTTACATAACCGGTTTTTCTGATGAAAAAACTTCTCGCATACAACCATCGAGAGGATTATACACATCGAAGGTAGCAAAACACGGCAAGTGAGAAAATCAGCTTGGTTTTGTTAGAGGGGTTAGAATGTACAGTACGAAATTGAGGTCTACGGGTTTAGAAATATATGGCGTGTTTATGGAAGTGCGTTGTGTTAGTATTATAGTTAAGACAGGTCCTTTAAGGAATCAATCCAGAGGACATTCCTGTCCTATTTGTCAAAACAAATAAAACAAATTCTCTTTGCACTTTTACAAGAGAAGCATCTTTCGACTTCGCTCTGTGTCCATTTTCTTTTCTTTATAAAGTTATGAAGTGAAGAATTTCGGGAAAGAGAATTTATGGAAATTTACAATTAATTACCATCATAATTACGACGTGTCCTTCAACCGTGCTCCCCCTAGCGTTTCGGACTGTTCCCCTAAACCAGTTCGAGCGTTGAAAAGACACAGTCCGTTTTCCACTGTTTGTTCTATATCCCTTTTATTTGCCCATGTTTATTCCCCAGGGTGCTATGACGGATGCTTATACGCTTTGTTGGCGCGAGATGGCGTTTGCACATGGAAATTTGAGACGAAGGGGGAGATCAAATCCTCCCCCTTTGTTAGCAATTGCGGACTGGCTGTCTTTGTGGGATCCCACGACAGACATTTGTATGCTGTGGATGCGAAGGTAAATATACACAATTCTCCTCATTCTTATAGTTCAGTCAACATGCTGTTTGGGTCCGATACACATTAAAGGTCCCTCCTATACCGGACTTGAGTAATTGTGCACAACCGAATTCGGAGATAAATCCAATGGAGGATTAAAACGTTAGAATGCAAAATACCGCAGGTTAAGTTATTTGAAAGTGGGAGTTTTTTTTTATAGTATAGTCCCCAGCGATTATCGTCATCATCAAAGTTGAACGGTTGGAGTTTTCCCTTCAACTAAAATTGAAAGCTTCTCTTTTCTGTTCATTAAAGCACACCTCACGCTGTTTACTGTTTACGTTCTAATATTTTAAACTAGTTCACTGATTTTGAACCAGGCTCTGCTTTTAACAAATTATCCACGGCTTTTACTGTTCAAAGCCTTTCTCCAGGCCCGTTGACTTCTGGCAAAAATAAATTACATTTTCTGTCATGAGAGAGGCGTTCATAAACAGTCGTCGTGAGCAAGTTACTCATCGAAAATAGTGAAGCAAGGCAATCGCGAAAATCAGTGAGGTGTCGTCAGGGGTGGGGGGGGGGTCTCCGTGTGTAAGAAGGGAGGGAGTGATTATGGAAGTAGGTACATTGGCGTCATTGGTGCGATGGGTGCTTTAAGTCTTTCATCTGTTGCCATAACCAATCAATCATTTTACTCCAGTAAAAAAATTACAGTATCACAAACAAAAACAAAACAAAACAGGGGAAAAAAAGAAGAAGACAAAAAAGAACGAACGCGGCAGCAAGTGCAAATATCACGTGGACAAAAAGCAAAAATACCTAACCAGGCTCAGACAACTTCTGCTAAATTGGCAGAGACAGGCTGAACCAAGGAGAACAAAGCACAAGGATGTATTAATGTCAGCCTAGCCTATAGCCTAGGACGCAGCAGTCAGGGGAAGTATACACAGAAGAAATTACAACCAATTTTTTAGTATGATACCTATGACATCGCAAAAGTTATCCGTCTGTGCGCACTATAACTCTCGAAGGGAATGAGATATTTTGATGAAACATAGTGTGAGGATTTCTTTGGGTCAAGATGGGCTCTGTAGTCCTACGTTTAGGGGTGGGGGGAGGGGGTTTAAATTAAGGGGCAAATGAAATATCTTTAAACAGATAATTTGATAGTCGATTATGGGGTAAGAAGACATGCTGAGCACGATAATGAAAACCATTTTGTCATCGGACAAGTAGTTTGACCGGAATACGGTCGAAACCGGAAAATTTGTTAAAGGTAAAAGCTTTATTTGAAGATGATTAGATGTTCGATTTAGGGGTAAGAAGACATGCTGAACACGATGGTGAAAATCATTTTTGGCCGGACAATTAGTTAGCCGGGAATCCGGTCAGAACCTGAAAGTCTATTAGAAGTAAAAGTTTTATTTGGAGTTGATTAGATGTTCGATTTAGGGATAGGAAAACATGCTGAACACGATGGTTAAAACCATTTTCTCGCTGGACCGCAAACCGGAAAGTTTGTTAAAAGTTCAAGTTTTACTTGATGTTGATTAGATGTTCTTTATACGGATAAGGATATATGCTGAATTCTTTTCTGAACTTTCTTTTTTTTTAAGACAAGTATGGTAGTTCGTTCGCAATTGTCTGGATCAAATATTAGATTTTTGGGATCCCATCGAAACCTTTGGTCTCGTTTTCTTTTCATTCATGTACATTAAATAAATTGTGTTGTACGTTTACGTTTATCGTATAAACGGACATTTCCGCAGAATTATGTGCTTTGGCCTAAGACTTGGAAATGCTCAATCCAGCAATGGTTATCTCTGTGTGATGGATGCTGATAATCAATCAATCAAATTTGTTTGCAAATAGCTCAAAGCTAGAAGAAGAAGAAAATATTTACGAATTACACAAAACGAAACAAATCATCTAACTCACTTAAAAGATATTACCAGCAATAAATGTTGGGAAATAATAGAAACAGAATTTCAGAGGATTCATAGTTGTTGTGTATAGACCCCCCGTCTTGCAATATAGATGAGTTTGGTTTACTATTAGAAGAGCAATTGGACAAGTTACCTATTTCCACTACGCCGTGTTTTATTTGCGGTGATTTCAATATGGATCTACGAACAGTAAATAGTAATTTTAAAGTCAGAGAACATTTAAATATGATGTTGGGTTACGGGCTACAGCCTTCTGTTAATATATGTACAAGGGTAAAAAACGATTCAGCGACACTTATTGATAATATATTTTTAAATACTGGGTACACTAGTGCTGACGTCATAGTGAACGATGTTTCTGATCATTTTGGTTTATTGGTATCTATTCCGTCTTTATTGAACCAGTCTAGGTCAGAGCGTCATGACTTGCCGAAAAAAGACCTGAGCGTTATAAATGTATTAAAATTAAAGAAAGAACTTCAAGCGAAAAATTGTGATTTTTTAGAAAGTGCAGATTTGGATGTGAATGATAAGTTTACGCTTTGGTACTCGATGATTAAGGATGCTGTAGTTACATGTTCCCAGATAAAGAAGAAGCGACATTATTTTGATTCGCCGAAGAAGCCTTGGGTTACGAAGAGCATTCTAGTTTCTTTAGCTAGGCGACAGCAGTTGTATAAAAAGTCAGTATTAAGTAATGATAATAATGATGTAGGTATTTATAAAACTTATAGTAATAAGCTGAATAGTATTCTCCGTAAAGCGAAATTTGATTACCTGAGTGATCGTTTTAAAAAGGCGGAAGGTAACCCAGGCAAGACTTGGAATGTGATAAAATCCGTGATTAAGCCGAATAAGCCTGAAGTCCTTTGTAGTATTGTAGATGGTGAAAACATTCAGCAAACTAGTGAGCGTATGTGTGAGCAGTTTTCGAGTGTAGGCGGCAGGTTAGTGTCGTGGGTTGAATGGCACCCAGGTGATGGTGAGTTTACTCAATTTTTGCCTGATAGTACTGACGTGTCTATGCATTTGCGACCAGTTACTGTACAAGAATTGTTTGACGTAGTGAAAAGTATGCGAAATAGTGCTTCGGGGTCAGATTTATTATCAACTAAAGTTTTTAAGTCAATTTTCCCTATAGTTGCGCACCAACTTTTGAATTTAATTAATTTGTGTTTCAAAAGTGGTATATATTCGGAATGCCTTAAAAGTGCTAGAGTAATTCCGTTATTCAAGGCGGGTGATAGGAAAAATGTGATTGATTATCGACCGATATCCCTTATTTCTATTATATCTAGGCTAGTAGAGAAACTTATAAATTTTAGGGCATCTGAGTTTTTGGAGAATAGGTGTTTTTTTCATCCAAATCAGTTCGGTTTTCGTAAAGGGATGTCAACAGAACATGCAGTATTATTATTGACAACATTTGTGCATGATGCTTTGGACCAGGGTTTTAAAGTGGCGTCTATATTTCTTGATATTGTAAAAGCGTTCGATACAGTTGATCATGCAATTTTAATTCAGAAGTTAGAACATTGTGGTATTCGAGGAAAAGCGCTGACATTATTCGAATCTTTTTTGAGTGGTAGGACCCATCACGTAGAAATGCAGGGCTCCGTTTTAGGTCCACTTCTGTTTTTGGTGTACATTAATGATTTACGTTTTTCTGTTTCGGATCTGATAGATATTGTAGATGGATCACTCCCCAATTGTAAGGTCATTATCCCTAGTTTTGCTGATGATACTCATTTTACCGTGGCAGCTAAGACCGCATCCGATTTAATAGCAACAATGAAAAAGGGTATGGTATGTATAGATAAGTGGATGAGAGTAAATAAACTTTTGTTAAATCATAGTAAATCAGGTTTTGTTCTGTATGGTCGGTCTTCTAACTTTTATCCTTGGATTGTAGATGTACAAATGGATAGCTATGTTATCAAGCGTACTAATACTATACGGTATCTTGGAGTTATTTTGGATGAATGCCTTAGTTTTAAAGACCATATTTCGTTTATAAGTAGTAAGATAGCTAGAAATGTTGGAATGATGAGAAAGTTAAAAAATATGTTTCCTAATTCAGTGATGAGATTAATTTATTTCTCTTTAGTTCACCCTTACTTGGTGTATTGTGTGAGTGTTTGGTCCAGTACTTTCTCTGTTCATTTGCAACAGTTACGTGTGATGCAAAATATGGCACTACGCGTGTTGTCTGGGGATAGAAATAGAACGTCGGTAAGATCACGATATGTGCAGTTAAATATTATTCCTTTGTCTGGGCTTGGAAAATTTTACCGTGCATTATTTATGTTCAAGTATTTTTCGAACCAGGTTCCCAATTGTTTCCTGAATATGTTTATTTCAGGAGGTGCTGTACATAATTATCCAACGCGTAATGCTAGTGACATACGAATGCCACAGGTTGTTAGCACAAGGTCACTATTTTCACTACGTCATGCTGGGCCGATTGTATGGAATATATTGCCAGAATCGTTAAGAAGGTCAGAGAATTTGTGTGAGTTCCGTCGAGATCTTAAAACCCTTTGTCTTCACCAATATGAGTTTTAAATAGTTTTATGTTGATTTGAGTCGTTCTCAGGTTGGCCCAGATTCCGTTATGTTTATTTAATCATTTATTCTTTATTTATTTATTTGGTTTTGTTTGTTTTTGGAGACGGGATTTTGGAGTGTATAGATTCTTTGTTTGTTGGGTGTTCGACCAGGAACCGAGTAAGTGTTTTGTTTATTTTTTTCTTTTCTCTTCCTCTCTTTTTCTTATTTCTTTATTTATTATAGTGTTATGTAGGTTAATCTCTCAAAGGGGGTTTGTTTAACCTCTTAACAAGTGTAAACTTCTAGAGGGTTTTGTAGTTCTTAGTTTTTTTTCCAATAAACCCCATATATAATCTAATCTAATCTAAATAATAAGACGTATGTGCAACGAAATCCTGATGGTTCAACTCTCAGAATTGAGCATTTGGCTTAGAAGTTTAACTGAAACGGCTGGGATAGGGCAGTCTAGTTGCACATCACGTATTCACTTGAATAGGCGTGACGGTGCTATGAAAATACGTTACTTAGAGCGTGTTCCACCCTACTCACCGTAGTTACTACGCATGACGTCACGAATTCTGGCTTTCTGCCGTCAAGGCTGGAACGATTTTTCTATTTTCCAGCAGAATATCATACCACGGGCGAATCCGACCAATCACGTTTCAGATATGCGTAGTTACTACGCTTACCACGCTCCCGAGCATGGTAAGCAAATAGTAACTATTAGTTACTATTTCGAGAAGGTTGGAACGGTCAGCGTAGTAACTTTTCGTGAGGATGGAACGGAAATAGTAACTAATAGTAACTATTGTTAGAAGGGTGGAACACGCTCTTAGTGGCTCCGCTATTTACGAATAATCGATTTTCATATAGTGGACTTTCACTGACTTTATTTATAGTACCTCTATGCGGCTGTACCAGTGGTGCATGCTTTGCGAAAACGATTTATGACAAATAAGTGTTCGCGCAGTTATCCCACCTGCACCAAGCTCACCGTGGCAATTGAAAAGCCACGTTTGTCTTCAGATTCAAATATTCCGATAGTAGAACTTTGCGTTGCGAGGCCGGCCGTAGATATTCCGAACGACATACTGAATAGTGTAGCCAAAAAAAAAATCCATAGCACAATCCAAATAATTCAGTGAATTCAGTTCAATGACATAAAAATAAGTTGGGTTTTCAGTTAAACTTCCATGATTAGAATCTTATCAAAATTTAGACATAGGCTACTAGTTCTTATCTAATCTTCATCTTTGGGTTGACACAAACCCACCCTCGAGAGCAGGTCGACATCAGTACCAGTCACGATTTCAAACGTCCTTGCCAATTCGTCCAGTTGCTGCGATAAAAGTAAAATACTGGTCAGTCAAAGCAGTTCCTAAGCAGGGTTGCCACATGTCGCACGATAGTGTGAATTGTCACTCTATTTTGTTTTTGTCACTCTTGTCCCACGTAGGACATAAAAATCACTCTATTTCACTAAATGACCAAATGTGTCATTCTGCAGCAGGGATTCCGACCAGAACTGACTATTTCAAGTTGTTTCATTAAAGTAAAATTAAGATGTGTCATTTTTACAGAGGCGATTCCGACCAAAAGCGAAAATTTCATGAGAATAAATTTCACTCCCAATTCACTCTCTGTGTTGGGCCAAAAGTCACTCTCTAAATATTTTTGCCGTGGCAACCCTGTTCCTAAGTGCTCCTCAGAACTTCTGAGTGCATGTTTTTGTTTTTGTTTTTTCTTGCAAACACTGAACTATTCCAAGTAACTGTTCGAAGAGCCATACCTCTACCATAGTAACCAGTTTCAAATGTGAAAGGAGACATAGAAAATATTCGCAGATATAAACACATTGCATACTGATGTTTACAATCAGAGATTGCTAATTATTCAGTGATGATTCATAATGCTCATGGAAGGGAATTACGAATTTCGGCGTTCCCAAGTGCGTCCTGCTGGTTGAGCTGGTGATTAAACAGGTTAGCCACTCGCGAGTAGCAACCTGAATGAAGTGAATGCGTGTGCGAGTGAATTTTTAAGTGGTGATAGCAGTTTTGTGGAAGGGAAAGGTTGCTGGTGTCACAGTGGAGTGGAGTTGTTGTATGTTTTAGCAGAAACAGCGTGTTTTTTAGGTAATAGTCAGTATCAGGAATCACGGTATATAGAGAGAACTTGGTTGTAAGCAGAAGCTGATTTTGAGGCCCTCTTTATTAATGTTGTTAGACCCGTGAAAGCCAGTTAGACTACCCGTGAAAGCCAGTGCACTTAAACCTGGATAAAGTGAACCAATTGCTGGTGTACCAAACACACAATTACAGCTTGTTCTAAAGTGAATTAGCTTACGAGACTTCCAGAACTTACGATCTTCCATGAACTTACGTCTTCCGACTTATGTGACTCACATTTATTTGCAAGTTGTTGTTTTTGTTACATTATGTAAAGGGATTTGGGAGCCCAAAACGTAGGTGGAGGGATACCTATGACTTTATAAAATTTGTCAGTTTGTCTGTCCGACTGTGAGCACGATAACTCTTGAAGGGAATGAGATATTTTAATAAAACTCGGTGTGAGGGCTCTATGGGTCAAGGGAGAGGTCAAGTTCGTAGATGGGCTCTGTAGGTCAACATTTAGGGGTGGGGGTTCAAATTAAGGGGCAAATCATTTTTTTAACATCTAATAAGATAGTCGATTTACAGGTAAGAAGACATGTTGAAGATTTATATGAAATTCATTTTCTCGTCAGACAAGTAGTTCACCCCGGAATCCGACCGAAACCGGAAAATTTGTTACAGGTAAAAGCTTTCTTGAAAGGGGATTAGATGTGCGATTGTAAGAGGACATGCTAAACATTTATATGAAAACCATTTTGTCGTCGGACAAGTAGTTCGCCCGGAATCCGGCTAAAACCGGAAAGTTCGTCAAGAGTAAAAGTTTTCTTTAAAGTTGATTAGATGTATGATTTAGGGGTAAGGAGACATGATGAACATTTATATGGAAATCCTTTTCTCGTCGGACAAGTAGTTCACCCGGAATCCGGCCGAAACTGGTTATTCTGTTAAAAGTAAAAGTTTTATCTGAAGTTGATTAGATGTTCGATTTAGGGGGTAAGAAGACATTCTGAGCCCTCTTTGACAGTCATTTTCTATCCGGACATATAGTTCGCCCGGAATCCGGCTGAAACCGGATCTTGTTTGCAAAGTTAATATTTTATCTGAAGCTGATTAGATGTTCAGTATAAGGGGAAGGAGATACGCTGAATTCGTTTTTGAGGTTTAGTTTCGCCCGGAATCCGGTGGGAACCGGAGACTTGGCAGAAGTAGGGCAGGAAGATTTGATCAGTTTCGTCAAAGTAGATATGACGTACAGCCTAGGGGTAAATACACACACGCTGGGTCCATATCTGAACTTGTTTTTTTTAGATGATTAGCCATTGGCCTTCTTCTGTTTCTAGCTCTTAATAGTAAAACTGTTCAAGGAGTCTGGCGAAGACCGGATATCAGTAGCGTATAGTCTGATTATTTTCGGGAGGGGCGACAGCTTCAGTAAAAAAAATGCTTTTTTTGCATATTTTGACCGTTTTTAACACTAAAAATACCTCTAGGTGCAAAAAACACCTTTTAATCTTGTAATCATGCACACCACGACCCAAAAACTGTTTCTAAGATCAATTACTGAACCATACTATTTCGATTTAGCTTCTCAATTTGTATTTCCGCGTACGTCTTTCCCGTAAAAAAACTCCTTTTCCGAGAATTTCGGATGAAGATCGCCCCTGTCGCCCGTATTTCGCACACGTTTTTCCAATTAAAAACCTTTTATTCAAACAATGTTTACAACGGATACGTCAGCTATGATTCTTCGTCAGCGATATTTCGGCCCTTCTTGGTAAGGGTCCTCGTCAGTCTCTCAATCCTCTGGTTCAACTTCGGGGAAGGAAGTAATAAATAACTGAAGGTTCTACCGACTATAAATATCTTATTAAAATAAATTATCTTCAAATACCACTATAATGAAAAAACTAGTCCTGAGATTTAATTTTGACACGGACCCGTTTTTCCTGCACGATTGGGGCGATGACAGGATAGGTTTGTTTCTGCATTTTGGTCAACTTCGTTTTTCTTATTAATAGGGGGCTGGAAACTTAAATATTAAATATTCTTTGAGCCCAAGCTGACTTTGAAACATTTATTCAAACAATGTTTACAACGGATACGTCAGAAATATCGCCGACGAAGAATCATAGCTGACGTATCCGTTGTAAACATTGTTTGAATAAACTTAAATATTATTTTATTAATAATCTCGTTCTACGTTTCTATTATGGAATACTCTCCTGTATCTATTACTTTGAATAATCACTGCACAGAAAAACTAGTGCTGAAATTTAATTTTTGACACGGCTGCTCTTTTTGCTGCACGATTGGGGCGACGGCAGGAAACATTTTTTTCTGCATTTTGATCGACTTCAGTTTTGTTACTAATAAGGGACTGAGGCTTAAATTTTCTTCCCTTAATAAGCCCGTTCCACGTTTCCGGTAGGGAGTACTCGCCTGTATCTCGGTTAATGCCTGCTCGGTTTTTGGGATCCCAAATCGTAAATGGAGGGATACCTATGACATCGCAAAAATTGTCCGTCCGTCTGTGCGCACTATAACTCTCGAAGGGAATGATCTATTTGGATGAAACTTGGTGTGAGGATTCTTTGGGTCAAGTTCATAGATGGGCTCTGTAGCCCTAGATTTAGGGGTGGGGGAGGGGGGTTAAACTACGGGGCAAATGAAATATTTTTAAACAGATAATGTGATAGTCGATTATGGGGTAAGAAGACATGCTGAACACGATGGTGAAAGCCATTTTGGAAACAAATACCCCGTGCAACTGGTTGAACAGAGCATCAGAAGACGACTGAAGCTGCATTCATCCCCCAAAGATTCTGTAAGTTCTACTAGTAATGGCGAGGCAGAAGAAAAAAATGCCCGCGTTTACCTTCCGTACGTCCGCGGAGTAACAGAAAAATCGTCCAAAAGTTTGAAAAAATACAACATCCAACCCAAAATACTTTGCTGTCTGAATAGCAGTATAATGATCTTTAGCATTTTTCTCCCCTGTTATTTTTTTTCTGTTGACAACTTATTTTATTCTTGTTTATGACTAAAAAAAACATCGTATTTGGGCTCTGCCCACTAGAAATATGTTTTGCTTTATATCAAATAAATTGAAAATTGAACATTTGGATGGTCATTAGTAATTATCTGTCGATAGATAACAATCGTTTTATTCTTCGGTCGTAAAATATAATATACCTAAATGGAATCTCCTTATCCTCCTTGAAAACTGGGATTCCCTGGATTCTGGTTTTGAACATCCGCCTTGTAACAGGAAGTTGTGTGTAAGTTTGAGGAAACCCTGGTAACGGAGAAAAAGGAACAGAGGAAACAAAGCCGATGCCTGAGAGAACCAGGTGTTTCGAGTCAAACTAGATTGACAGATATGACCATTATTATAAACGAAAGTTTAAGTCAGTTTGAACCACCAAACGAAGAACTGCGTAGTATTTCCCCATCGTTCGAGCGCTAACTCGAGATGTTCATGGACATGGACTAATGGTCAGAGTATTAACATCAAAACAGTATTGGAAAAAATTTCATTCTGTCTATTGAAGCTATAAGAACACAAACCTAATCGGTTCATTTATCCAATTGTCCCAGCACAGGGGATAACCTCGCACGTCGATCTCGTCACGGCATAATAAAATCACCGCCTCCCGATTTTTTCCCTGAAGAACACTTAGAGACATTTGGGTTTCCCAGCACGTCAGAATACAAGTAGACACCTCCGCGAAGATTATGGAATAACGAACCGATGAGGAGGTACGAGTTCGCTAGCCGCTGTCAATAACGCTTAAAGCACAGCTCTTACTAGAAATTGTACGATAAAATGACCCAAAAACTCTGTTACGTAAAATACTCATACTTGACTGGTGAAAATAGGGATCTTTTTTTATGGCACTTGAGCTTACTCGAGTGCCATATAGCGATCGTAGTGTCTGTCTGTCCGTATTTTGCTAGTTTTAGGCATTTCCACATGACCTAGGACGATAAAACTTGGCAAGCATGTCAAGGACCCAACCGCATTAACTTGGAAATAATCACTTCCCCGACATTCATAACTGTGGAACGGATAATCGGGCGTGCATTAAACTTGACCTTTTATCAAGAACAAGTGTCTTGGATGTTCATTGTCAAATTCGGATCGGATCCCATAACTGGGGGGGGGGGCTGGAGGGGGACACCCGAAATCTCTTGAAACGCTTTTCTAATTTTTGTCAAACCCCTACCCCTTTCTTCACACTAGTATAGCTCTGCGCGTGGATGAGTCATTCTTTCTTCACACTAGTATATCTCTGCTCGTGGATGAGTCATTCTTTGCTGAAATTCGTTCGGAGAGAGCTAAAGCAATCGAAGGTCGAATGGGTTGGTATAATATGTTGTTGAACCTTAGTAGGGGTTGATATAGATTAGGGGGCGCTAGGACGATGAAACTTGGCAGGCGTATCAGGGACCAAAGCAACCTGGAAATAATCAGTTTCCCGATCCGACCATCTGGGGGGTGAGTGGAGGGGGGGGGGGGGTGAATCTGGAAAATTGAGTGGTGTGTAACTTTCGAACGGGTGATCGGATTGAAATGAAACTTAATACCTGAATAAATGACATATCTCTGATGTTCCATTTGGAGTCCGAACTGGATTCGACAGCTATGGAGGAGAGTTGGTGGGGGGGGGGGACTGGAAATCCCGAGAAACGGTTAGAATGGAGGAATCGGAGTGAAACTTGCTAGGAATAACAAGCATCTGCTCCAGATAAATCGTTTACACATTTGGATTGGACCCGGACACTTGGGCGGCCATATTGAAGACCATTGAACCGCCCAACGAAGAAGAGGTGTTCTAGAAATGCCTTTTAGAGTATTTTTTACTTACTAGTGTATAATAAAATAATATTCGACTCTGTACAAAACTCCCAAACAAAAAACTCCCGCCAACATTTTGCCTATTCTTGCAAGTGCCATATGAACTTTCAGCTCTTGTTTCATAAGTAGTGAACAGAAATACAAAAATGCTCCTTAGCCGGGATTCGAACTCAGGACCCTCTGCTTACAAGACAGGCACTCTTACCATTTGAACTACTGAGGGGCTTGTGAACAGGGTTCGCAAACCACTACTACAGTCTGTCAGAAGCCGGCCATAGGAACAGCGATTCCGCCCGAAAGCAAATTCATCCCTATGTCACGGAAAGTATTAATAATACACAGATGGCACTTTAAGTCCCTTGTTTAAAGTGCCATCTGATTATTCTCTTCCAGGGTTGGTCACCAAGAACCAGGGTATACGAGTTACTTCAGGATACTTTGGGTTACTCGGGGTTACTCTGGGTTACATTGGGCTACATTGCATTGGGTTACTTTGCGATACTTTTGGGTTACTTTCCAGGGTGTACGAAGTTACTTTTGGTGACCAACCCTGGATTCTCTTGTTAGCGCTTGCCCGGCCTTCGCACAAAAATACCACGCGGATAATATTGCTGAGAAATCAAAGATAAACTCGATCTACGTTGCCTGGGCAAGGTGAAGGGTTGCGAGAGCGACACTTTGGTTTTGTTTCTTCGCTATCAGTTAAATGCTGCAGTTGTCAAGTCAACCCATCAAGGTTTTCAAAATGCCATGTTCCAAGAAGATTTTTTTTTTTCTGAACTGATGACATAATCCGTAATCACATGGCTATCCCTCACCGTTGAAGAAAATACAAAGCAGAATATCGAAAATAGGGACTAAATTGACTTTGCAGCGAGTCCAACTTCATCCTTTTCAATCGTAGACATCGTGACTGGTGAAAACTTGGAACATTATCTTACATAATACAGTTCGTGTTATAAAGTTATCCGTAACTTTTCAAGATCAAATTACCATAGATTCCACTCTACTAATTATTGAAATTACTCATAGTTTTACATTATCATTTGTATTCATTGCGTGAACACTTAATTCTAAGTTACAGTGACAGACCACCACGGTGATGGCATCACCATAGACAATTCTAGCACCTCATGAAAATGGCAATGCTTTAGCAACCGATTCTTGAACGACGACACGAACCAAACTTTTCTTATCATCAAAAACACTGGAAACAAAATAGGGACAGCACACATACTAGGAAAAGTCGGAAGCCTCTCGCCAAAGATGAGTGTGGTGTAATCGCCGACGGTTAGTTACAAGTCCCTGACTTGTCTCACAGTTGGGTTCCGCCTATTCTTTGTTTGAGTGTGTACCCTACCACTGATGTTGTCAACCCCTCAAAGACTTTATTCTAAGCTACAGTGGCAGACCATCACCATAGACCATTCTAGCATCTCATGAAAATGATAATGCATAAGCAACCAAATCTTACTTAGAAGTCCCTTCCTCCATGATCGACATGAAACCAAATTGTACTTATCATCAAAACACCGGAAAGTCAGGAACAAAATAGGTAGGCTACGCAAACTAGGAAAAGTTGGAAACCCCTCATCGCTGAAGATGAGTATGGTCTAACAGCCCATTCTACATTTCATTCGATGTTCACGGGACATGGTCGCTGATTTTTTGCAAGGTGCATTGACTGTAGCGTTGGGCGATATTCGATATCGATAAAGATATATCGGACCAGATATCGATATCGAGTATCGAAACGTCAATATCAAAAACGATATTAGTACATTTATAATGTTTGTCCATCCATCCAACTAAGTTACATTTATACATGCGTAATTGGAGGAAAATGTATTTCGTAAGTCAGTTTTTATTTATTTGAATTCGGAGATGATGCAGGATCTTTCCAAGACAATTTTGTTTCTCAGATTTTGGGGAAACAATACGTTTCTGTAGCAATACATGGTACTGAATTATCGAAATTCTGAATATCGCCAAACACTAACTGACTGTAGACAGAAATTCTTATCTTTATCGGTTCTTGATCTTGTCAGATTTCTGCAGTGGACTAATCTCTCCCTTTCCAGAGCGGACGTCAGATGTGGAAAGCACCGATAGGCAGCGGAAGCGTTTTCTCCTCGCCATCTACAGACCAATTTGGAGAGATGATCTTCTCCGCTGCCTTAGATGGCACTGGTGTAATAAAGATAAGAATTTCTGTCTACAGTCAGTTAGTGTTTGGCGATATTCAGAATTTCGATAATTCAGTACCATGTATTGCTACAGAAACGTATTGTTTCCCCAAAATCTGAGAAACAAAATTGTCTTGGAAAGATCCTGCATCATCTCCGAATTCAAATAAATAAAAACTGACTTACGAAATACATTTTCCTCCAATTACGCATGTATAAATGTAACTTAGTTGGATGGATGGACAAACATTATAAATGTACTAATATCGTTTTTGATATTGACGTTTCGATACTCGATATCGATATCTGGTCCGATATATCTTTATCGATATCGAATATCGCCCAACGCTACAGTCAATGCACCTTGCAAAAAATCAGCGACCATGTCCCGTGAACATCGAATGAAATGTAGAATGGGCTGTTAGACCATACTCATCTTCAGCGATGAGGGGTTTCCAACTTTTCCTAGTTTGCGTAGCCTACCTAACTGTGCGTTCCCACTGACGCGAATATTCGCAGAATAGCCCGATTATTCGTCGACCACAAATTTCGCGCCACAAAGCTACAAATTCGCTGCGATATTTCGGAGAATCGCTGTAGTTGGATTTATCCAACTACAGCTACAAAATCGCGCCACAAAAAACTTGGAAAGTGGATTTAATTTTTGGAAAAATGATGTTAGCTGTCACATTTCAGCCAGTTATATATGGAAAGAACAGTAAGAAACACAAGCAGAGGCAACTGGTCCTAAATTACCTGAAAGCATAGGAGAAAGTTGCGGATGGAAGGAAGGTAAGATCACTTTGGACCAACAGCTAGGCTAGAATGGCATACTGTAGTACTAAATACTGAAAGTTGACAGTAAATCATTCATCTTTAGAGCTGGCTTATTATGTATTTTGTCATTTTGGAGCATCTTAGCTGGGGTATGGTTACAACAGGGATGCGAGTAGGACTGTAGACTGTAGGTATGAGCCATGTCGTGTGTGAGCTGCTGTGATAAAATCTATTCTGTGCGCGAGACTGATCCTACATAGGCTACCTGGTGCCTGGTGTCCTCTGTTCACCTTTTACTTTTTTATTTTCCAGCTCTGCAGCTAGCCAGCTGTGAAACTTGTAGCATAAGGATTTTTTTTTTAATTCACAACTTTCTGTGCAAATTTCATGGCTGACTTGTTTACCCTAACCTAAATCAAAGGGTCGACAGATCAACTACTGTAGATTCTAGGTCAACGTTACAATTTTTTTTTATTAGAAAAACTAATTGTAGGAGTGGTGTCCAACCTCGAATTTACACAACCTCGAACCTGGCCTTAAAAGGATGGAAGGAAATTTCAGTCAAGTCCTAACTGTCAATAAGGAAATCCTGACTGACCCAGGACCTGTTTTAGACTGTAGAGAAGTTTCCTTGTAAGGTTTTCAGGCCAAGTTCGAGGTCATATAAATTCGAGGTTGGATACCCGATGAAAAATGTGTAGCCTGCGTAGTTATGGTAGTAGTACGAAAAACTTGCGTGTAATACTATGTAATAGCAAAAAATACTATCATTTAATGTGCCTCAGACTGGTCCAATCTTATGTAGTAGTATCTAGTAGCGTCCAGTCTTGCTAATAGTAGCATATAGTAGTATGCAGTAACACGGTAGCCTTGAAGTAGGAGCATGTAGTAGCATCGTTAGTACTGCATGCTAGTGTTTTGTATTACTTCATAGTACTATTCTGAGATAAATTTTTCATCGGGTACCCCTCCTGCAGAAGAAAACCAAACAACGTTGACTATAGGCTGAATTTAGGCCTAAATAAAAAACAGAGACCTTTGGTTGTGGTAAGATTATTCTTGCTGCTATTTGTGCTTGTTTTAGTCGAACTGTTAATCAGTTTATTGATAAAGCCTTATTTTTTATACGCTAAAATACTGACAATTGTATACAGACATGTCAGGCGTTTGTAGGCTATGCCACATAGCTCAGCAGCGATGTGTTTGCCGGCAAAGCAATCCATTCTCATAGGCTAACCTGGTTGCGTCCCCTTTGGTGTTCATTATTGTGTTTTTGTTGAAAGTTTCCACTGCATTTGTTTGCCACTGATTATACCAGTTAAAGTAAATATACATTAAACATCTGTTATAATTAATTTAAATTTTATTAAAAGTAAAATTCCTCTGTGCTTGCAAAAGTTTTTTGATAATATCAACTAATAATGTGGTTGCTACTGATTTAAATATTATTTTCATTACAGGATGTTGGACGGATCAACTAGCCAAGGAGCAGCTCTGGTTTGGAAGAAGGTTCTGGAGAAGTCTTACTGAACACTTTGCAGTTTGCTCCAAACACTAGATAGTCTTCCTTTATCAGAGGCTGCTGTCCTGGACAGGCTCAGTGATGCTTCTTAGAAAAGAAGTGATCGGCACTAAAGGGAACTAGCCTATTTAGTGACTACAACGACAACAACAGGATTTTCTTTGGCGTGAGGAGACCAAACATCATGATTTGTTTATCAAGATGCTTCTCAAGCTGAAACCACTCGAAGAAGAGATTAAAGATGTAAGAACAACCCATTTGAGGAACATTGAAACTGAACCAGATTGAAATTGTGGTAGAGTGTACCAAACTTCGAATAAATGAGAAGTTTTTTGTTCTGTTTAAGCAGAATGTGGTACCATAGCAATCTAAAATTTGGTGAAGAGTCAGTTGATGGCCCCTTGCTTCCAGTTTACAGCAAGTATTGATGAAATTTGTGGGCAGTTTGGAAATTATTTCTTGAGTTGTCATTGATGATACAGGGCCATGCTTTAGGTTTCGAGAGTGAAATTACTGAGCAGACTCGGACCTTGAAGGTTCAGACAACTTAGTACTGATGGTCTGTTTCAATTAAGTGTATCTGATCAACAGCATTTACTGGATTCAGATCACAACGGTTAATAGAGTTTCAACAGCATTGTATGGTAAAAGGCAACAGGAACAGCTAGTGACAAATGTCCAAGTATACTAATGAGTACACTGGGAGCTGAAGTGGCTGCAATTAGCTGACGCAGCTTTTGATTTTTCAGTGTTGCTTGCCTTTTACAGCTTTCAGTGTGGGTGCAAGCTTAGGCCTCTTTATTGAACCTACTGATGTACTAAGATGGGTATTGGAATACAGCTTGTGTAACATCGAACAGAAGACAGTCATATGTTCGACTACTGCAAGGGAGAGTCGTGGAATTAAGCATTCAAGTTACTATACTGTTTTTGTTCCAAGTTTATCAGTAAACCTGACCCTTTGCTTAGTTTTCAAAACCCCGAAGGATTGTCCTTTTTTCTATTTCTACAAATATTAACTACTAGGCTGATTTCTCTGCATAAGTTCAAATCCTGTGCAATCATACCTATAGTCGAGTTCACAAAATTACAAAAAGTACATTCGGAAACAAAAAAATATGTACGTTTTTTTCAAAAATCACGGGCTTTTCCCTTTGTGTTTAGAAGGATATTCGCAAGTCAAAATCGGAATCAGCGTAGTAGATTAGCTGGTCGTAGTACGCTAACAATACAAACAGGAATTCCAAAGCCACGTTCGATTCATCAACAATTTTCTATTATTATCAACGACCAGCCGTAGATGTCGTTTTATTCAACTACGGCGTAGCGCTGTTGTTGTTTTATTTAAAGCTGTAGTCGTAGTTACCATTTTTTCGTTTTATGATGTCCGTCAAAGTTTTAGCGATGATGAAAATCGTTCGTCTGTTGTCGTTCAATTTTTTCGACGAAAAATTAAATTTCCGTTAAGAATGGCGTCATTTTCCGTGAAGTAAACGACTATTGACAATTTTCGGATAACGTAGGTGGATGACAGTTGGTGAATCTAACACGGCTCAAGAGTTCAAGATGACATTTGTAGATCGTCAACTTCCTGACTTCTTTGGCCCTCGCTTGGTTCAACTATCCACCCTGGACTCAGGTAGAGTGGTGGATAGACCCACAATCCATCGTCAGAACCGTTACCCGAGATTGAGAATTTAGTCTTCATATTTTTATTATCGTACTGTCTTCGGTCCCAGACTAATGAGTAAAACCCGCATTTTGTTATTTTGAATTATTTGCCACCTTTGTAGCTGAACCCAATCGTCGTGTGGGAACCCTGTTGCGATTTTGTAGCTGCTACAAAACTACAGCGAAAATGTAGTTCCGCACCCGACTCCTCTGTGTGAACGCACAGTAAGTCAGTTTTTATTTATTTGAATTCGGAGATGATGCAGGATCTTTCCAAGACAATTTTGTTTCTCAGATTTTGGGGAAACAATACGTTTCTGTAGCAATACATGGTACTGAATTATCGAAATTCTGAATATCGCCAAACACTAACTGACTGTAGACAGAAATTCTTATCTTTATCGGTTCTTGATCTTGTCAGATTTCTGCAGTGGACTAATCTCTCCCTTTCCAGAGCGGACGTCAGATGTGGAAAGCACCGATAGGCAGCGGAAGCGTTTTCTCCTCGCCATCTACAGACCAATTTGGAGAGATGATCTTCTCCGCTGCCTTAGATGGCACTGGTGTAGCTTTGTCTCTGGCTGGAGAATTCAAATGGAAAAAATTCGTAGGGAAACCCATTTTCAGCTCGCCACTTGTACTGGACAACTTGGTAGTATTTGGTAGCGTGGATGGATTTGCAATCGGCATGGATTTTGCAGGAAAAGAGGTTAGTTTACAATTTCATCTCTGTTGTCGCAGAATCCAAGACGTGCCTGTGAGGCGTTTTGTTTCTGTCGCTAAGTTTATGAGATAAGAGTGACTCTAGACTGCATTCTGCCAAGGCTACTTTACCTTCTTTACCAGGCTCTTAAACTCCGAAACCCCAACCCGGGAAATTGCACCTGTCTACTTACTTTACTTTCATTAAACACACGTTTGGCTGTCAACAAGCTGTTATAACTTACTACCCGGCTTTGGTGCGTTTGTCCATGTGAAATCATGTCAATTCTCATGAGCACTTCAGACAGTGCGTGACGTCATCATGTCCCCCCTGTAGATGGCAAGTTTTGAACGTAAATATTCTGTGTAGCACTAATGACTCAGATTCAACAACTGAATCCTGTATTAATCAATCATGGCTATGTTTGGGAGCGGCTGTGATACCGCTTCCGGTTCTTCCGCTAGGTACACGGCGATTTTGCATCGTCAAGAAGAGTTAGTCATCAATAGTATTGCCCGTAACCCGAACTTGGAAGAAAAAGCTTGCCCCTTTTGAAGATGTTTTCGTGTCGTTGGTGCTTTAACACCTTATTTTTCAGGTCTTCAACTTCAAAACAGATGGCCCAATTTTCTCTTCCTTCTCACACGCCACCATATCCAGCACTCGACACATTTTCTTCGGCTCACATGACAACCACATCTACTGTATTTCAATGACAGGTCAGCTCTCATGGAAAGTCAAGTTCCCCAGCCCCGTTTACTCCACCCCTTTCCCATTCATGTTCAGGGGGCGGAGCTTATTGGCTGGCGTGTCCACCAGTGGGAAGCTTCGATTGCTATGTGCTATGACGGGGGAGGAGCAAGGGGCGTTTGATCTGCCTGGAGAGGTGTTTTCTTCACCAATAGTGCATGAAGATATGGTCATAGTCGGATGCAGGGATAATAACGTGTATTCGCTTGAAATTAAGAGGTAAGCTCACTGATTTGTATGATCTAAGAGAAGCTGCTTCGGCATTTTGTCTATATCACTTTGATCGCGTTTTTCCTGCTGGAAATTGATCGGCTGTGTGTAATATTGGGATCGAACCCTGAATGAAAATTCTCTCTAGCGATGGGCGAAAGATTCAAACCTGGAAAACATTTGCTGGATAAACGAGAAGGACAATTGGCCCATGAAAAGTTGTTTGAAATGAAGTTGTTGACAAAAGCCTCCCATTGCCTATCTTTTCACATGTCGACCTTCTGATAATAAGTCTCTTTGTTTAGGTCACATAGATGAAAAAACTTGCTTCTTTGAATTTTTTTAAAGGATCCCTCGTACTTATGCTGCTTTTTATATGATCATTAGTTCCGCTATGGATTTACACACTTCAAAAATCCCCGCCTTTCGCCATTGTTTTGTTTTGCTCCTATGACTTTTTAGCTCTTTTTCGGCTGTCCCGAGTTTTCAGGTCAAGTAGCTCAAAAGGTTCAAGGTTCGTCAGCAGGTCTTCCTAAAACAGGGGCGTGAGAAGCTTGAACGTGTTGTTTTTCAATTTGGAAGACTTGGTAGGCCGTAAGATCTGTCTTTTTTTTGGAATCCCTTTCCTATGTTTGGCTTCTACCACTTTAACCACAGCGCGCATAGTTTTCAAATACTTTGCGCCAAGAATCCGCTCCGGAGTATAGGCACCAGTATCTGACACCGCGAGGTCCTCAATAGATACGTACCATCCAAGGATACAAATCCTTAGTTGCTTTTTTGCACATACAATGGTATCTGTTACCACGGGAACTGGATCGGCAATTAGTCGTTTTTGCAGTTACCGTGGTATCTGAGATACGGTTGCTTTGCAAAAACGAAAATTGCCGAAACTCCGCTTTTCGAACTCATCCCGAAAGAAAAACATATTCAGTCAAATCACTAAGTGCCAAACTTCTTCCCCAACAATTTGACAAAAATGAAATGACTTTTTCAGATACCGCGACCAGTTACCATGGTCCGACCTTGGCATCTGGATATCACTGGAGGTTGTAGAGCACGAAAAATTCTATTTTATCCTATCGGTGAATATATTGGATTCTATATATATAGAGCCCGAGCGGCCAGCGAGGTGTCGGTCGTTTATATTTATTTATAAGCCGTCCTAGGGACAATCAAATCCTATGTTAGGTCCTCACCATATGACGTTACCATTAAAACTTATTCACCTACTTTTCAGGGGCACTGAGATAGGGGATAGAGAGTGGAACCTAGCTGGGACAAATATTACAAAACAGATTAAAAAAAAAGAAATTCAAAACCTGGACTTCTTAATCCTAGACTAGCCTTCAGCTTTCGCTTCATACAAATCCAACCACTGTTGTGGTCTGTCGTTAAGACTACTTAAAGTTTGAGGCATCAAACATTATCAAAAATTCTTGAGCCCAAGCTGACTTTGAAACTTATATTCAAATAATGTATACAACGGATACACCAGCTACGATTCTTCATCAGCCGAAATACCGCTGATGAAGAATTGTAGCTGACGGATCCGTTGTATACATTGTTTGAATATATCAAACATTATCATCCTAAACAAAAACTCACTTCGAGCAAGCAAGATAATAAATATGTAAGTAGATATTAAAAATATTCGTTAGGATGAAAATGTTGAAAAATCACCGGCATTCCATTACTAGTTATTCACTGCCTCTTCGTTATGCTAGTGGCAGGAACTTGCGAATCCTGGCATTGCAAAACAGCAGAACAGAGTGACGAGAGGTAAGCACAGGGGTGCCCCAACGCCACCGTGTTCCAGCGCCACTGTATGTTTTCCGCCACCCAGCAAAATCTTGCATTATTAAGAGGATTAGTTGGTTCAGACGAAAGGGTCAAATATTTTGGTAGGTCCACCGCCATCGTATGTTTTCCGCCAACTCATTAGTACAGGTAGCGCAGGTAGCTGGTTATGTAATTCCAGACCTAAATCCTTAAATGCGAATAGGGGTGTATCTCCACCAACGCTAACTCTGCGTTAATCCTAGCTAATACGAAGACTGAGCTTAATGTTTCAAATAATTATTTATTTCAAGTCAAATTTAAGAAACTGTACAACAACTCAAGATCCCCAAATTATTCATTTCAAAAGGGGAGATATCGCCTGCAGAAATATTTCTCTTGAAGACTTTTCTCTCGACACCCCATAAGAATATTAGGTCTGACAAGATTTGACACTACCCCCTAATCCTCTTGGAGACGTAAGATTTCCTGGGTGGCGGTAAACATCCTTATCACATTTAAAGATTTAAATCTGAAACTACCTGCGCAGGCTACCTGCGCTACCTGAATTAAAAGCTGGAGGAAAACCGCGGTGGCGGTGGAACGCTGCTACCTAAGCAGAGGGCTATAGACTTTGGAATGAACAACCTCAAAGAAGTTAATGCTTGTGCAGTCATGTACATGACACTTAGAAGAAAAAGCTTGATTGTATCACGGTACAGAAAGCAGAAATGTGTGGAAGCACAAATAACGTACCATAACCTCTGGTACTATATATTTCAAACTTAAATGTCTCAAAAGGGAATAGTCATGTCTATGAAAATTGTCATACAAAATGTGACTGTTTATTCTTTAACCTTTCTTCCATCAGTTATTCTGACATTTCTGTTCAGCAGTACCAAGAAAGAGAAATACTTGCTGGACACTGACACTGAAAAGGTTTGAACGTGAGGGGCTGCCCACTCCCGATTTTAGTTTACAGCAAGTGCCCGGTGTTGCGATTACCGGTCGGTCCCGGCACCGGTTGTCACGTTAGAAGATCAAAATCATTTTTAGACGCGGGAATTGCCTGATTTATGTCTGACAGTGGTGCCGGCACCGCTGGTTTCAGCCAATGCCGACCGAAGACGGGAAAGGGTGTACAGCAGGTGCCGGGGAGTGCGAAACCCCTCGGGTGAACGAAAAAATCTATTTTTTTTACTTTGACACCCATACACTAGACTTACGTTGTGTTCTCTTAATCTATTGAACAAAAATTAGATAAAGTACGATTTCTATTTAAGAGATAAGGTGACGTGAATTCTAAATGCGCCGTTGATAATAGTTGCATTCAGCTATTTAAACGGAAGATCCTGTAAGTATTATTTGTTTCACTTTGATGCATCCTTATTTGCAACAATAAGTTTCAGTGATTATGTGCTTGTTGATGATACCCTCAACTGATGATTCCAATGACTTGCGGATGAGTGCCCAATGATGATGACATTTTATTTACGCACTTGACAAGAAAGGGGAAGTAACGTAGTACAAAAGAAGAAAACGAAAAATTACCCTCAGTGATGGTAAATGCACGAGATGAAAATAAACAAACAAACACAGAAGAAAGAAAAGGGACTAATTTTGTCCTTGATAGAAAGCGGGGAAGTGGTCAAAGTCAGAAACGTGGGGGTCCTGGGCAGTGGGCGATAACACAAGGGTAAATGGTAAAAAGTTTGAAGTTCCGCGGGAATTCCTGTAAAGACGAGGAAGATATGAAAGAAATTTAAACAGGAAGTCCTGATTCTTGATACGTTTCAGATTTTTTCGTCTCAGATGCCAAGCAGAAGGCGAACAAAAGTTATTGTACAAATTACCAAGGGCTTCTCTGTTAAGCCTTCCTCTGTGGAACTAATTTTCCGTATCCGTAAAATCCTAATTTTCCGTATTCCGTAAAAGGTGTGTTCATGTAGTTTAGCATGTAAAATTTGGTTTGTATAATAAAGAGTATTAAACTAAAACTAAAAAACTAGCCGACAGAAATAGAGCTGTGAACAGCCGAAACAGTGTTTTCATAGATTTTTTTCAGATCTGGGCTATGAATTTCTCCTCTTCGAAAGAAATACAGGAATCTTTTCGCCTGTAGAATTGAAGATACTGACATCTAGAAGGGTTAACAGAAATGCCGATGTGAGATAGGCTTGACACAGAGTTTTTATGTTAGATTCTAATCTAACTTAGTTCGACTATATGAGCAATACTACGTTATAAAGAACTACTACCTTGTAAGAACAATGAAAGACCATAAATTTCCTAACCCTTTCGATCCGTCCGTAGCCGACTGCAACCTTCCAAGTCCTAAATTGACTTCCGTCCCTGCAAGGCACGAAAGATATCGAAAGAATGTCAATCCAGTTTTGTTGAACTGTGCAACCGCCAGTAAACCTCTCAGTATTGTTGTTGATATTTGACTTTGTCTTTGACCGTTTAAGCGACTAATTGATTTATTTTATTATATATTTTATTGTGATCATGTTTGACTTAGAGGTCGGATTCGCCGCATGCGCTTTGACCGGTGAAAGGAACCTTTTATGAATAACACTCAAACTCTACTCTACAATATACCTCCGTGACTGTGTTCCATAAAACATTGGTATTGTCCTAAACTGAGTTAAATACCTATATCCTATACTTTATTGAGTTTTAAAATTGGACGTCTGTAGGAACAATCTGCAGACCTTGGGAAAATATTGTATGCCATTAGCTGTACGACACTAAATGACTGTTTGCTGTTTATCCCAGAAGGTAATTGCGATTCCCATGTGTTCAGAACTCAAGTTCAGAATTAACTTCTTTTTTGTTCTCAGGAATAATGGGTGAAAAGCCTCTTAGAATCCTCGGCCTGATGTCGGGTACGTCTATGGACGGAGTTGACCTAGCCCTCGTTGAATTCCATGGTTCCAACCAATGGAAACTTCTTGCTGCCGACACATACACTTACGACGTAACAATGCGCAATCGCATCGATTCAACAATGAACTTGAATGGCCTTGAATTGTCAAAGCTAGATCGAGACCTTGGCCGATACTATGGAGAGCAATGCCTTCAGTTCATCAACAAAATTGGAATAAAGCCCGACTTGATTGCTTCCCATGGACATACGGTTTTTCACCAGCCTCTTATCCAACTGACTGTGCAGATAGGCCATCTAGGTGTCTTAGCAGTAACTAGCGGAATTCCTGTGATAGGTGATTTTCGATCGCAGGACGTCGCTTTAGGTGGGCAAGGGGCTCCTCTGGTCCCTAAAGGAGACGAGGATCTTTTCCCTGAATACACTGCGTGCCTGAATCTTGACGGTGCACGACTCGCGGGTGATATCACAGTTTGCAACATGGCCCTGAACAAGATCAGTGAGCGATTAGGACTAGGGTTCGATTCCCAAGGTCTGATAGCAAGATCAGGTGCAACATTGCCGGACATCGTTCATGCATTGTCGGAGCTTAGCTACCACCAAATACCCTTCCCAAAATCCACTGGCAGGGAGTGGTTCGAAAAGGAAGTATTGCATTTTCTTGTAGAAAAGTATTCAGCCAAGGATCTGCTGGCAACGCTGGTGGAAGTCATCAGCACCGAAATAGCAGCACACATCAACAAATTGGAGACTGGAACAGTTCTAGTTACTGGAGGAGGCGCGAGAAACAAATACCTGATTGAATGTTTACGCAAAAAATGCAACTTAGAAATCATTGTCCCAGATAGTACCCTGATTGACTTCAAGGAGGCCATCGTATTCTCTTATTTGGGATATCTACGGGTGAAGGAACAGACCTCTACCATGATGTCCGTTACTGGGGCCAGAAATGAGGTCTCAGCGGGTTGCATTTACCTACCATAGAAATGAGACTGTTGTGACGACCATCGATGATAGTCAGCTCCAGCCAAGCGTTAAACAGCGTTCATTGCAAGACTATGAACAGCGAGAATAAGTGTCAACAAGAACAAATAAACCAATAAAACCTCCGTCTTTGGTCTCATGCACTAACTATAGATACTCCAACAAAACTGAACAGAGACAAAACTGAGCTACTTGTTGAGCTTTCAGTTGTCGCCCGGCTACCTCTCAGTCCCCTTTTTGCCGCTGCACATACTAGAGGAAAAGGTCGTTGCAGGCGTGCTTGACCCGCTTCTGCAGCGTGTCACATGTGACGTCATGGTGATATACAACCAGTAGTCTGTTACTCTCGGCTTTTCTTCTCCGGGGATTTTCTGTGATGAGTTGTTTGTGTATGTAACAAAATGTGATGTTCCGCGTAGCTCCTATCCTTCGCTTCTTTGCATTGGGCAGGGTATCGGGGACGGATGTTCTAATTCTTGCTTGTTCTTGGTGTCAATCAGGAACCATAATGAACTTCTTACTGGTATATATCTAACTTGTGTAACTATTATTTAAATACATTAAGGTTTACCTTTTAATTTCTAACGGATCCGATTAAATAAATAAAGCCATGAATATATTGGCGTATGTCTATCAACTGAACTAGTGACACATAGATTACTAGATTACCAACATAGATTACAGCTTACTTTACCCAGAATTCCTAGATGGCAAGATAAAGTGGAGACTCGTGGAAAGTTCAAATTACTTGTGAAGCTAAATTGAAAGATTCCTAACAGGAGAACAAAGCAACGCTATCGAACACACGGAGTGACAAAAGGTGGAAATCGCGGACGCCACCATTCAGATACTCGAACTGTTTCAGGTTTGGGTGCCATGGACAAAAATTAATCATCTGAATTCCAAATGCACGAGATGTCCCTATGTTGATTGATAGTTATCGTCCGTGTGACCGTCTGCCTGTTCCGGCATTTGTCTCCGAAATAGAGAACTGCCCGACATTTTGTAGCTCAAACCTGTGTGCCAGAATATTGCGGCCACCCATTTCCGAATTTGGTGCTTTAACGTGTTTATTGGTTCCCGTTGTTTATTTTAAAGGCAAGAAGCATTTCATTCGGGGTTTAAGTAATAGTGCAATACGAGACAATTGTCATCGACGCCAGTTTGGAAAATAGATTTGATAAGACTCTCATTTCCGACCTTTGAGTGGTTCTTAAGTGGTTTGTTTTTATTTTCCGCGTTATTTTCTTTGCATCGCGGTAATCCTACGAAGAAATAAATTTAGAGTCTCCCTGCCAAAGACATTATGGTGTTAGAACGGAAAGTTTAAACGGAAAAGACAGGGCTACGGCGGAATTAGACGGAGTGTGGTGGAAATTAGGTAGGCTCTACAAGGGCATTCCGTTGGCCAACTCCAGCTTTAGGATTGAACAGAAAAGATTTCTAAGGTGGGCAAGCAGGGACGTTTCTCCCTGGCCAACGACAGCCCCCTTGTAATTACGTATGTTATCTCCATCTCCGTGATCTTTGATCACCCAGGCAATGCTATGATAAAACAGCAGGTCATTAGAGATAAAACACAGACTGCGTTATCAATTAATACCCCATAGGTTTTGATTTAGTGTATCTTAGACAGCTAAAATGAAAAACATATTCTTGTTTTTAGTGATTGTTGCAAGCGGTAGGCACATTTTCTCCTTCTTCGCTAAAACAGACATCTGTGTTACTAAAGAAGGAGTTAAGGGGTTTGACTCCCGTCACATGCAAAAAGAATCGTTTTCTATAGGCTTTAATATCTGATCTATATTCTTGTTGCATTATTAGGTATCAATAGGTCCGACCCACTCGTAGACCCGCCCCCCGAAATAAATTCCTGAATACTGGCCTGGTGTTACTATAATAATGGTCCGCTGCCCGAGTTTCAGATAATCGTAACAACTTGCATCGTATTTTCAATGTTTAAGCACACGGAGTTTCTATTCCAATACTCATACATACGTTACCCCTTCGAAACTCCGCTGATTTTTCAAAGTTTACAAACCTGTTCTGGCTCTTTTTAGCGTCGCGCGGCACCCTTGATTTTCATAATAAAGACGAAAAAACTTCCATAACCGGTATTTCGACCAATGAGCTACTTTAATAAGCGGCAGCCTGATCTGCCTTGAAAGGAGCCATGCAATTGCAAAACTCAGCGTAGTGCCGTTAGGCTGGATTAGGCGAAAATATGGAAATGAGTATGGACGGGTAGAATACGGACGTACATCAATTTAGGTACGACAAACCTTTTAAGAAAGGCTTTCTGTATTAATAAGAGAGCTAGGACTTCTCAGTACCAGTGTGAAATACAATGCGACTGATTTGTGTAGTTACGAGGAGCTAGCGTAGCATGCCATTGTGTTACCTTCTGCCGTAGACGCAGAAGATGAAATTATTCATTCCAAATTATGGGGTCGTGACCCAACGTGCGAGAGGGACAAAACGCAGAGACGCAGTAAGGGACAGAATTGAATAACGACTTGCCGTACACCTAACTATAAGTAGGCTAAGTCATTCATTTATAGCCCGCGATTTCCAAGGTGTGGAGTAACAAAAAAGAAAACTAGAAAAAGGTTGCAAAAAATAAAGTTTTTCAAAACCGCTTCTTCGCCAATGAGTAACGTTTTGAGTAGATTTGTTGGCGATTTTTGGAAAGGTCTTGGAAACTTGGACCAGGCCAGAATTAAGAGTAGCACTTGCTTCTTGAACGTTGAATAGTTCAGATAACGCATGATTCCGGCAGGTTGAACCATACGCTATGGTAGCTATAATTATAACATCTTTTCGGCCTTTTTATTTGTTATAATATGTTGAATACCAGATTGAAAAATAATTGATGGACCGCAAAAACACTATAACCCCATGACCTTCCACGGCGGCCCAGCTACCCATGAAGGCGTAAAATCGATTGTGTATATTCTCATTATATAAAATATCTCTTAGTATCAGTCTTTGTGAATTTATTTTTACTGTTCGTTCGTATGCTGGTAATCACTTTGGTATTTTCGGTCTCAGTAATGTAATATTTACGTTAAAGAATGTGAAGGGGGCCCCGGTTGACGCCGTTGCCACCATGGCTTTCCGCGAAATGTCGCCTCTGGATTACATCGTCCCGAGTTTTGGAGCAGTGCGCCCATATGCGGTGCGAATAGACTTTCGTAATTTCCGTTTTGTATCTTCTCTCAATTACCTTCACATTTCCTACTTTGTGAGCTGCGACTTCACCCCTCGATATACGTTAGTATTTGTTTTGCAAATGCCCACGATTAAAAAAGTTACATAAATTCCCGTCTGCTGTGGCAACGGCATGAATAGTTTCGTTTTTTTATCTGAATTTTCCTAGCGATTCTCTTCCTTCTCCGGTTCCGCGTTTTGTTTACTATTGACTTTTTTTTTACACTCTTTAACTCTTGACTTTCTTGCCCTTTTGTCAAAACTGAGAACGGGGAAGCTTTGCGATTCTGCAGAGTCAAGAAGTTGCTTCGATCTTCAGATCTCAATTCTGGTTCTTCGTCCTGATTGGTCAGCAGAAGTCGGATGTCTAGTAAGTATACAAAGTTAGTGTTTTTGTCAAAAGCGAGAACTGAGAAGCAAGAAGGGCAAAAATGGAATTTGTACAAGAAGCGTAAATGAAGAACGGAGAATTCAGATCAAAATCGCAACTAATCACAGCTAACACTTTCCAATTTTGTCTCGAATTTAACTTACTCGTACTTTTCAGTTCTTGCCAATGAGCTTGATAAAGAGATTGCATGCGAGGAAGGATGGGAGCAGATCTGCAATGTCGAGTCGTGTAGTTGCTATCAGTTCGTGGACGGCTACATTCGCTATGACGTAGCCAGGCAGATCTGTCGCGGATTCGGTGGTGACATGGTCTCCATCCATTCGGAAAACGAGAACAAGTTTATCTACGTCTTTCCGTCTGATTTCAGCCGAGGGTCGTGGTTGGGTCTCAACCGAAAGAACTCAAGTTTCACCTGGACGGATGGTACTGAGTTTGACTATGCAAACTGGGCAACGGAGCCAATAGCAGCAATTGTGTTCACTTCGTCGGCAGCTCTGACGAAGGCTTCGCAGCGCCTTTCGGATGGTCCGATAGCGGATGCAACGAGTTACGCCCTGTGATCTGCCAGAAGCCAGAACAAGCTCCGACAACCATACCTCCGCCCGTAGAGCAGTGCCCCACCGGTTACTCGCTGAAGTGCTGGTCCAGCTCTTCAGCGAATGAAGGCTGCTACTGCTACAGACTAGTCATGTCGAATTTGCGTTGGCAGGATGCCCAGAGCTATTGTCGTGCTGATCGGACGGAACTCGTATCCATTCACTCTAGCGAAGAAAACTCGTACCTAGAGAGTATAACCTCAGGTTTCTCCGTGTGGATTGGAATAACATATGATGACGTGCGTTGGACTGATGGAACAACAGCGGTCTTTTCAGACTGGTATTATAGTTATTCTTCAGGTTACGGAGGATACCTCGACTATTCATATTCAGCTTGGCAAGCTGTAGATATCGCCACGTCTGGCCCCTCCGTACTTCCGTTTGTCTGTAAAGTGAGAGCTAACTACTAATAATTGTAGATGTAACGCTTTCAGCTGAACAATAAACTAGACCAGCTTTTGTCTTAGATTGGAGTTATCATAGTCTAGACTCTAAACTGAAAAGCAAATAGAAATATAAACTCATATGACACCAGTTCAGACAATTTACTTATTTATCCATGGTTTTCTGGAAGGTTTTCCCCTCTTAAATTGCTAATAAGAATATTTCCTAACCAGGAAAGTCATCAGATGAATCAGGAGCGTTAAGTTGAATTTCTTTCAGCAACTGTAGTACCAGCTTCCAAAATCTACCCATGTTAACTCGACGTCGCATTAAGCTTGAAATAGTCACATCGCATCGCGAATATGAAAGAAGAAATTATGACCATAGGCCGAAAGTATTTTATTCAATCAATCATTTGACACTTCTCTGGAGGTTGCAGGAGGGGGGTCAGGACCCATCAAGATGCATATCTAGACCGATATATCTACAGGCAGAGGCGTCGCAAGTGAATTTTCGGTGGGGGGTGCAGAGCCAAAATTTTACCGAATCTATCAAAAATTTTACCGAATCCTACAACTAAGTTTTCGAGCTTTAAATTATGGAACAGAAACGATTACGTAGGAGGCCACGATATATAAATATAAATACAATAAGCCAACTATTAGGCGGCGTTTTGGTGAAGCCCACATGGAGGATATATTGCCGGGCATGATTGCAGTAATAGCTTCTGTCTATTATAGCCAATAGAAAATTAAATCGAGCGCTGCATGCGAAAATTTTCGAAATCCATTTTTTTTTAGGTTAAAATTTAACTGCTTCTCTTACAAATTCTATCATTTACCGTTGATTAAATACCGAGACTCTAAGAAGTTCCAGAAACAGGATGGAGCGACGTTCCTGCAGCAGTGGCTACTGTAGCCTACCCAATAATGCCCATGCTCACATAAAGTGAGCGCCGCAGGCGAGATTTTTTCGTGACAAATTTAATTTCCATCCAGATTCTAGCTTTTAATGTTGCGAAATCTCAATCCTAAAACTGGCTTAAAACCCCCGTCAAATGACGCGCCCTTCCACAAATAGAGAAGATTACGAAAAGTGCGGCAGGCGGAATTTTCGAAATATTTATCATTATTCTTCTTTTTGGGATCCAAAATAAAGTAAGGACTATCGATGGTATCATAGATCATCCCTTTTGTCTGCGACCAGTGCTTTACTCGACCTCTTCTGAGTTTCGAGGTTCGTGGTAACTTCCGAATCCTGGCAATTGTAACGAATAAATTACCGAATCCCAGTTATTATACCGAATAAGTTAAGACCGATAGCATGTTCGGGATTCTGTATAACTACCGTATAACGGTTATTATACCAAATTGTTTTAGTATCGAAAGACTACCGAACAATATTCATATTCGGTACACTTTCTTCGAAACTGGAACAAAGTCAGGATTTGTGGTTAACTTCCTAATCCTGGAAATTATACTGAATAAATTACGGAATCTCAATCATGATACCGAATAATTTTTAACCAATAGCGTATTCGGGAGTCTGTGTAACTACGGAATCTCCATAAATATACCGAATAGTTCCGGCATCGAAAAATTACCCAATGATTTAAGTCAATACTTTCACCAAATTCGTGATAACTACCGAATAGGCTACTGGCAATTATACCGAATCCCGATCAGTATACCGAAGAGATTTGTACAGAAAGCCTATTTAGGATTCTGTATAACTACCGAATCCCATAAATATATCGAAAAGTTCTGCTATAGAAAAAATACCGAACAATTTCAGTCAAATTTCGGGCCTCCGGCCCAAAATTTTACCGAATCTTAAAAAGGTGGGGGGGGGCTGCACCCCCCCCCCTCGCGACGCCCTTGTCTACAGGTATATCAAACTTGAATCTGAAACCAGTCACCGTTCACAAACTTTACTCATGGGCGATCTGGGCCAAGGGTGAGAGGTGTATAAGGAGGGTCAAGACCCACAAAACCTCCGTCTTTTGACCCATGCAGTGACTATATATGGATACCTCGACCAAACTGAGCTGACCTAGAGGTATTTGCTGAGCTCTGAGTTGCTGCCCGTCTACTTCCCTCTTCGCGGTTGTGCATTCATTCATTCATTAATTTATTTGTGCTACGTAGACTACATAACAAAAAATATAATGTGATAAACAAGACCCCCTGAAGCTATCTTGTTGGGGATCTACTACCTATATACTAACCTACACTGAAAATATTCACATTACAATAAATTACATCACATTAGGAGCATAAATAAACTACACACACAGAAAGGTACTGACGGCAAAAAAAAGAAGAAAAATACACTGAAAGGAAAGAAAGAAACGGAAGGAAATAATAGACATAAACACGGAAGAATTATTAAATTTTTGTATTTATTTTTAATCATGGTTAACTACAGAGAGAACTAAATATGAGAATAAAACTGAACGAAAGAAAAAACACAAAAAGACGGGTAAATACGGGTGCATTACCTACTGGTGAAATTGAGTGGATAGGAGCAGACGCTGGAAAACGGAATGGAAGGTAAGGTGAGAAGGCGTATCAGATGGCAATGAATTCCATAAAGAGATAGAACGGTAAATTGGTGATCTTACCGGAGGAGTTATCACAGGAGGTGGCTTTACTTCGGGGCTTTACAGCGATATAGCTTTTTGTAGAGGTAACGGATTGTAATGTTCCGCGTAGCTCCTACTCTCCGCTCGTTTGCATCGGGCAGGGCACAGGGATTTGTTCGACTCCGAATGGTCGTGTTACAGAGATAGGGAGACGATAGGGGGATTAGGTTATTTCACTGTCAGTCCCATCAGGACGAACCGAAAAACCGCCAAAAAATATCTGCAGAGTTTTCCGACGTCGTGACGATAAGGAAATAAAATCAGTAGATACTTTTTTGGCTCTTCCTGACAAAGATTGTTATGCATAATATTTGATGCATAACGTTTTCAAACACATGATATGACATCCGAAGTGTTATCTGTTACGCATTATCTGTTGAAACCGTGTGTTATCTGTTATGAGACTTTTAACAGTGTTGTTCTTGTCAAACCGTACATCTAGACCGATATTTTCCAAATTTTTACCAAATTTCAGTTTGATACCAATCACGGGTCACAAACTTATTGGCAATCTGGCCCAGTTGACCATAAAGGGAAGGGGGGGGGGGTCTCCAAAAGTATATTACCAACTGTAGGATCTGTAATGACAAGAAATCTCATCGCCCTATCTTCAACTATTGAGAACATAATCACTGAGCAATCTTGGCCCAACTGCCCCTGAACCAAGTGGATCTGGGGCTTTGACCCCAAAAGGGCATAAAGAGACCATAGCGTGACAACCATCAACATGAACTTTACTTTTGGGCAATCTGGGTAAGTTGCCCATAAGTGGGGATAGTCTGAGTGGCTAACTCCAAAAGTATCTTCCCAAACCTACGTTCTTAAGGCACAAGGAATTCTATCGCCCTATTTCTAGCTGTAGTCTAGGTGGGAGCAGTAGTCACTGGGCAAATTTTGCCCAATTGCCCCTGAACCAAGTGGATGTGGGGATTGGGACCCCCAAAAGGCACAACTAGACCTTAATGCCCACAAGTTTCAACTTGATGATATCTGATATGAAATGATATTTATTTGCCTTGAAAGCCCAAGGGCCATAACAAGCAAACATAAATAAGTACATGTAAATACACAAATAAACGGCCACACTACTATTTCACACTAAACCCCACTCAAACACTTTTCCCTGTGAAGACTTTCCACTCTGAGGAAACTCACCAAGTTTCTTATGCTAAGAAAATCCCTACTCCGCATAAAGGCTGCCTAGTCACCAGTTATGAACGCGACACAGAGGACAACCCCCAAACCCCATCCTCTGCTTCAAGCGGTGTCCGTTCGTGGTACTTATCCGGGAGTGAAAAGCATACTCGACCCCATACCCCCTCCCCCTTCCACTCATCATTTCTCCCATCTGTCACTCGTGCAGTCATATCACAAGCCTCGTTTCCCCCTGGCTCCCCCAAGCCCCCTCAATCAAAACCATCGTCGGGTGTCAAAGCAAATAAACTTCCCTTTCCCACCTCCTCCTTTCCCTTATCTGGGTACCGCAGTGTAACAGATAATTCTACTACTGGCGACGACGCAGTTTCGCTTGTATCATCAATTCCAGTAAAAAATAGATTTGAGCCCCTCACTTACAGTGATATCATGATTCCTACGGTTGGGAGCCAGAATTCCTTGGCACCTCCTCCTGTTTGCCCGATTGTTTTGGAAAACAGCTTCTCATCCATCCCTCGTACTCAGCTTCCTGGAAAATCTAAATCCCATCCGCGTCCTCCTACTTCCGCGTCAAATCGTTCGCCAGATGAAAAGGGTTGTCCTGGGAGTCCCACCCGGGAGCATACAAATAATAATCAACGGTATCACTTCCCTCGCCTCTTACTAAGTAATGCAGAAAGCCTTAACTTCGATAAACTTATTGAACTTGAACTTACTGCAAAAAATTTAGCCTCAGATTTAATTTGCATTACTGAGGTTCAATCCCAGAACACCTAAACTTTGAAGATGGCTGATTTCCATGAGTTTGTTAAACTTCGACCACATGACCATAAGCTTGGTAAAAAGGGTGGAGGAGTTTTGATTTTTTGCCGTAATAATTTGTCACCTAGCGAAGTAAAAGTTCCCGGTATTAATGAATATGATGAAATGATTTGGATAAAAGTTAAACCAAAAATTTTACCTCGCCCCTTCAGTAACATTATTGTGGGATGCTTTTATTATTCACCGGGCCAAAAATCAGAGCAGCGAAAAGATTTCTTGGACAAACTTCATGCATCTCTTGATTACCTCCAGTCAAAACATCCTAACGCTGGGATCCTGCTTGCTGGGGACGGGAATGAGCTAAACCTCAGTAACCTTTGTCGGGGAGCAAATTTAAAACAAATCGTTAATATTCCAACGACAAAAGGTGGCACCTCACTCGACATAATATGCACAAACATGCCTGAATTTTATCAAAAACCCAATTCCCTCCCCCCGCTTGGCGGAAGCTACCATTTCACGTTATCACTAAACCCAATACAAGGCCTGATTCCAAAGTACAAGTTTGATGAATTTAAATACCGTCCAATTACCGATGGTGGCCTGCTTAAGTTTGGGGCATGGCTGTCAGAGGAGCAATGGGATGATGTCCTTGCTGCTGATGATTCTAATAAGAAGGCCGAAACTTTTCAAGAAAAGCTTCTTAATAATTATGTCCTTCACTTCCCAGAAGTCAAAAAGAAAAGATGTTCTAATGATAAGCCGTACGTGAACGATGCACTGAAAAATTTAATCCGCCAAAAACTAAGGCTATTCCGTCAAGGAAAAATTGAAGAAGCTAACCTATTAAGAAAATGTATAAAAAAGCAGATCCGAAAAGCTTCATCCGAGTACTACCGTAACAAAGTAAGCGAACTCTTCAAATCCCGACCAAAGCAGTGGTACAACACAGTCAGGAAAATTAGCGGCAAAACGGTCAAAATTTTTTATTTCAACCTTGATGAACCGTCAGAAACCACAGCTAATTCGCTAAATAAACACCTTTCGGCTATTGTGCAAACTCTTCCTCCTCTCCCAAGTAATACTTCTTTTCCCCCATTACCAGATCATGTTATCCCAGCAATACTACCTGGGGATGTTGAAGCAAAAATCCGTAAACTAAAGAGAACTTCAATATGCCCCCTTGATATTCCGATTGATTTGGTCCAAGCATTTCCCGATAAACTATCAAAACCTTTGTCAGATATTTTCAACACGATAACCAAAAGCGGTTTATTCCCTGATTGCTGGAAAAAAGGGTACGTTACTCCTATACAGAAGAAAGGTGCTAAACTGGATTTTAGTGGAGTCCGTCCTATTACTCTTACACCGATATCTTCCAAAATGTATGAGAGTTTTGTAGCAGATTGGCTCAAAGAAACGATCCATGATTTAATAGATGAAAACCAGTTCGGAAACATGAAAGGTTTATCGACGACACATTATCTGGTTAGCCTTCTCGACACTGTATATAAACTACTTGATGAGCCTGATACATGGCTGAATCTTATTTTAGTTGACCTCCAAAAAGCGTTTGATCTTGTTAGTCACAATGTTTTAATTGAAAAATTATTAAATGAATTTAAAGTACCACCTTTTCTAGTTAATATCATTGCATCTTTTCTGTCAAATAGAAGTCAAGTTGTAATGTATAAAAACATTTATTCAGATGCACTTCCTATTTCTTGCGGTGTTCCACAGGGAACGCTCTTAGGTCCTCTGTTATTTTTGGTAATGATTAACAATCTTGCTAACGAATCAGCTGATCGCTGGAAGTTTGTGGACGACATGACATTACTTGAAAGGTGCAGAAGGAACATAAAGAGTACCGCAATGGAAATACTTGACGATATCGCTGCCGAAGCAGCCGAGTCGAAAATGAAAGTTAATTCACAGAAATCGAATATCATGACCATAAGTTTTCTTAAATCAAAGCCATCGTTCACTACTCCAGTACCAAATGAAATATTTACAACAAAGACCAAACTTTTGGGGATCACACTGACGAATGATCTGAAGTGGGAGGCTCACATTTGTTCCATTATTAAACAAGCCAGTGCGTCTCTGTCTCTCCTAAAACTGTTTTCCAAATTTTCGTGCCCTAAATCACATGTTCTCCGCCTTTACGTTACTTTAATCCGTCCGCTACTTGAGTATGCTTGTCCGGTTTGGCACTTTGGCCTGACAGTAGATCAGTCTGATAGGCTTGAAACTATTCAGAAGAGAGCTTTGAGAATCATCTACCGCCAGGGCAAAGTGCCTTATATCCTCCTCCTCAAAGAATTCCGCCTCCCTACTTTAGCAGCCCGACGTCTTACTCTTTGTACTGGTTTCGGGAACAGTCTGCGTTCCCACTCATGTTTTGAGCACCTGTTTCCTACCCCATATTGCCCGCCAAAACCTCGACTACCTCGAGCTGTAGCACAAAAAGTTCCGGTTCTTAACCCTGTTTGTACAAGAACCCGATCGCTACAGAAAGAGCTTTGTACCATCTTTTGTTGAAGTTTTGAACAATTGATTAACTATTTCCTTTTAATGTTTTAATTTTCTAGGGTTTTTATTCTGTTTGATCATTTTTTAACTATTGCTTTATTATGTACAACCGCCTTATTAAATGTTTTGTAATTATGATGTAGCTGACGAAAACGACAAGTTCGGCAATCCAATGCTGTGAAAGTCTCGTTTTACAATAAAGTATCAGTATCAGCGAGAAAGAACTGTGAAAACCTGCTACCTCGGCCGCAAGAGTGGATTGTTCACAAATGAAGACTCCACTAAAAACGGATGTCAATAGCCGGATACGTCTGTAAAAGCGGTTACAATTCCTCCAACACAAAATGAACTGACCTTCAAATGTTGGATGAGGTTTGATGACGAACCGATATTGTGCAGTCAATCCACACTCTGACACAAAGTTTTCAGAATTCTCAAGTGAAGCCAACTGCCAAGTGATACAAAGTATTTTCTAACCAATGTATGTGTTGATATACAATGAGTTGTCAGCAGAATGACTTAATTGATCAGGGTCCAATGCATTTATACCTCTCTGTTTCCTAAGAGGATTAAAAAGGTTCTACATTGTATGACCGCAAATTGCAGATCCACTACTGAGTGAACCGGCATAGGGAAATTCCTCTTAAAGGACCCTCGCACTATTTACTCTTCAACTTCCAGTATTTTAAAATATTTGAATTCTGTAAAACTAGGCTGTGCTTTCAACAAATAACCCGCGGTTCTGGCTGTTTTAAGCCTTATCGGAGCCCCGTTGACTTGTAGTGAAAAAAGGGAAACAATTTATATAACCGCTTTTTCTAATGGAAAAACCTTTCGCAGACAACCGTCAACAGCGTGATACACATCGAAGGTAGCAAAACACGCAAGTGAGAAAATCAGCGTGGTTTTGTTAGAGAGTCGAAAACACGCCAGTGATCCTCAGGAAGAAGGAGTAAGCGTGTCCGTACGACTCAAAACTTGTGTCAATCAATCACCGCGATCTTTAAGGGCAGCTGTGACACCACGTCTGCCTTTCTTCCGCTAGCTACCCGGAGAGTCCGGAAATTTTGTATCGGCAAGGAGAGATAGTCATCAAGAGTATATATGGAGTGGTTATGGAAGTAGGTTGCATTAGTATTATAGGAAAGACAGGTCCTGAAAACAAAATGACGATTACGATTCGATCCACGATTATTCATAAAACCCTGAAATACTCTGTGATTCAGTGAATAATAATTATTTGTGAACAACCCTGCTCCCTAGGGCTTGCGCTTTTCTGCTCGATTGCTTATGGCCATTACTGGTTCTAGTGCCTAGCCGGCGTTTACTCACTTGCTCAGTGCTTTTTGGTTCCTTGGACGGATGAATGGTTACTTGTTCAAACCTGGACTTTTACGGGAACGTGGAATGGGTGGACCAGTCAGCGTACATATTCAATCTTGCATGGCCTTGTGACTGCATAAACAAATGGTATTATTTTGTTATATGGACACACAACGGTCGTAATTTGACCTTCCTTCCTTGCGTCGCGATAATCCGATGAAGTACCTAATTAAGTCATGGAATACTCTTGATGACTATCTCTCCTTGCCGATGCAAAATCTCCGGCCTCTCCGGGTACCTAGTGGAAGAAAAGCCGAAGTGGTGTCACAGCTGCTCCCGAAGATCGCGCTGATTGATTGACACAGAGTTGGAGTCGCCGAGTTTGAGTCGTACGGATACGCTTACTCCTTCTTCCTGAGAATCACTGGCGTGTTTTGGTCATATAGAGCAGTGGTTCCCAACCCGTACCCCCTTTTCCAGAACGTGAAAAAGACGATACTTATAAGAAATATATATAAGCTCAATGAAACACTCGAGGCTGCTTTGAAGCAAAAATTTTGTCAAATCTCGGCTCGACATCGTTAACCGCAATATTTTTTACAGGCCGCCTGCTTCTGTGTTAGGTTTTGTTGTTCTCCATGCTTTCATCAAGCTGCATCGCAAACGTTTTCGTTGGTTCACTTCCCAACCTGAATGACAATCTCACTTGCAGTGTTTTTATTCTTCTTGAAACAATGTTGTTCTGTTTGGCGCAGGAACAGATTTTACGGCAGTAGACTAACTGTTTTGGAATCAACATTAGTCGCGTTTTTTACAGATCGACTGGCGATTGGGACTTGTTCCCGGGTTCATCCAGTTGACCGTTTTTTGTCGCTTGATAGGGGAGCGAGAACAAGCCTTCGAAAAACGGTCTAAATCAGTCAATAAATCAGTCCATCCCCACAACTCTTCCCTCGGCAGTCTCTGAAACTGCTGCAGTACTGGCGCTTCCTGAGGTGTAAATTGTACGTTTTTGGGTCCACATGTTTCAGTTTTCAAAATTTGGCACCAAGTTTGACTGGACCTCCAAGAGAAAGGTGCTTCGGATCGACTGTTGACTTTGTTCCCAGTCGATCTCCAGTCAAGCGACAAAAAACGGATCGACTGGACCTCCAGTCGACAGTCGATCGCAAAAAACGGCAACTTTCTTTCCAAGCGATTGCAAAAAACGCGACTAATTATTTCGTTGACTTCAAAGGCTCGTAATCAGAGGCATCACTCACGAGTTGGCACACCTCTACCCCCAAAGTGGTCGAGCATTTTTTCGTAAAACAGTAATTTTTTGTGAAAAATAGTCGGTAAAAAAGACTTGCCACTTGCCAGTCAGTAAAAATACCGAAAAATACCTTGCCCCTCAAAAAATGTTTCGGATTGTGATGCCTTTGCTATTAATATTTGGCTTATGCAATCAAAAATGAACGAGGCGAGGTTTTGAACCTAAATATTAAACTGATTTTGGTTCCTTCGCGTACCCCTTGCAAGGGTCTCGCGTGCCCCTTTTGGTATGCGTACCACCGGTTAGGAAACACTGATATACGGCATAACGGTATTATGCCGTCTAGCGAGGGACGGGCGTAACCTGACAGTTGATTAACAGGCGTCTAGCCGTAAGGAAGTCTGGCTCACTTTGTGTTCGTGTAACGACACGAAATATTTAATTCCAAATGTTTATAACAATTCTTGCAAAGTGCCTTTCTTTCGAAGTAGCACTTCCTCACGCCGTCTTATAGATACTTTATGTTTGAGAGCTGGCCAAGTTACTTCAGGGTGGGGAATGTGGTCCACCAGTCTCACGGCCGTTTTGAAAATCGAACACACCAGTCTCACTGTTTCGAACCACCAGTCTCATAAAAATGGCGCCGGGAAGCAGCAGTCTCGGAAACGAGACCAACAGTCTCAAATTCAGACCAACAGTCTCATCTAATTTCCAATTTTTTTAAAGTAAAAAAGTGTTTTCTTTGTTTTTCTCTGTCAGTCCCTTGAATTACGCGCTTGTGTCAGCACTACAGGTAGAGTGAAGCTTGGGCTTTCAATACATGTATTCATCTCTGCTATTGGCTTCGTACTTCTCAGTGAGTAGGGCTCTGAAAAAGCAAACATATTTATTTTTTTGTTTTCTGTGTTGTTTAATAGAATTCTGCTACTCTGCCAACTACAACAGGTAAAGTGAAGCCTGGGCTTTCAAACGATATATGATTCACTGTTACTGGATTACCAAGTGTCACATTGGGTGGCTTTGAAAAAACTGTTTTGGTAAACAAATGTAATTTCTAGTCTGTCTATGCGATTTCTTGGAATTTTCTAACTTTGCGACCAGTTTTGGTAGATTTAAGCATGAGTTTTCCACAAATCCATGTATCTCTGATACTGGCTTAGTCAGTTTGTTGCTGGGTTCCTTTGGTAAACTCATTAGCTGGTTTTTTTTAACTGCCCTGCTTGATACTGTTGAATGTTTTGTTGCCTAACTGTTCAGTTCACCTGACTGGCTGGTCCAGTATTAGTTTGTTCCATTCTTTTTCCATGCATTTTCCATGCTTAAAATACTATTCTGAGGCTGTCTCTACACAACTACAGTAAGCGGTCAAGTATCGCTCAATGGAACCTATTATCGCTCACCAGAGCTGCGTTTGATTTGCATTGACTGATAGCGTTTGATTTATCCAGTCGACTGAGATTTTGGACTAAAATTTGACTTTTGACAACCGAGAATAAATGGTCATTCGTTCCATGGTTAAGCGGTTAAGCTACAGTAAGCGGTCAAGTAACGCTCAATGTACCTATCACCGCTCACCAGAGCTGGGTTCGATCCGCATTTCCAGTCGACTGAAATCATCATTTCGCTGTTTCATTTGCTATTCTCAGTCGACTGACATTGTCGACTAAAGGTGACTTTTGACAACAGAGAACAAACGGTCATTTGTTCCATGGATAACCGGTTAAAGTAAGCGGTCAAGTATCGCTCAATGGAACATTTTATCTCTCACTAGAGCTGCATTTGATTTGCATTTCCAGTTAACTTAAATCGTCATTTTGCAGTTTTATTTCCTATTTTCAGTTGACTGATAGGTTCTATTTATCCAGTCGACTGACATTGTCCACCAAAAGTTGACTTTGGACGACCGACAACAAATGGTCATTCGTTCCATGGATAACCGGTTAACCAACAGTAAGTGGTCAAGTATCGCTCAATGGAACATTTTATCACTCACCAGAGCTGCGTTTGATTTGCATTTCCAGGTGACTGAAATAATCTTTTTGCTGTTTTATTTTCTATTCTCAGTTAGCATTCAATTTATCCAGTCGACTCAGATTAGTTGCGTTTTTTGCCTTTCCTTCGTAGGTCGGTTAACCTACCTACTTGCCACTATTGACCGTTTTTTCGTCTCGCCGGTCGGTTCGACTGAGCTCTAAAAAACGGCTTATAAGAAAAAATGGCGTCTTCCAGTCACAGGCGCTTATCTCTCCAATGAGAATTTTGAATTTCGCGCCGTGCCAAGAGCGTAGGTCGGTTGGATGGAGCTCAGACCTCAGTCCACAGGTCGGTTAACCGACCGACGAACGGCGACAAAAAAACAGCTTATAAGGGTTTAGGTCGGTTAACCGAAGAAAGAAAACGGCTTATAGAGAGAAATCTCGCAGGTCGGTTAACTGGATGACCGCAAAAAACGCAACTATTGTCTTTCTTGGGATTTTCTAACTTTACAACCAGTTTTGGTAGATTTAAGCATGGACTTTCCACAGATATGTGTATCTCTGATATTGGCTTAGTCACTTCCTTGCTGGTGTCCTTTGATAAACTCACTAGCTGTGTTTTTTTTAACTGACCTGCTAGACCCTGTTGAATCTTTTGTTGTCTCACTATTCAGTTCACCTGACTTCCTGGTCCGGTATTAGTTCGTTCCATGCATTTTCCATGCTTAAAATACTATTTTGGGGCTGTCTCTACACAACTACAGTAAGCGGTCAAGTAACACTCCATGGAACCTATTATCGCTCACCAGAGCTGCGTTTGATTCACATTTCCAGTTGAGTTATTAATTTGCCGTTTTATTTGCTATTCTCAGTTGACTGATAGCGTTCAATTTATCCAATCTATTGAGATTGTCCACTAAAAGTTGACTTTGGACGACCGACAACAAATGGTCATTCGTTCCTGATTCGTTCCATGGATCACCGGTTAACCAACAGTAAGCGGTCAAGTATTGCTCAATGGAACATTTTATCGCTCACCAGAGCTGCGTTTGATTTGCATTTCCAGTTGACTGAAATAATCTTTTTGCCGATTTATTTGCTATTTCTCAGTTAGCATTCAATTTATCCAGTAGACTCAGGTTGTCGACAAAAAGTTGACTTTTGCCGATCGAGATAAAATGGTAATTCATTCCATGGTTAACCGGTTAACCTACAGTAAGCAGTCAAGTATCGCTCAATGGAACCTATTATCACTCACCAGAGCTGCATTCTATTCGCATTTCCAGCTAACTTAAATCATCATTTTACTCTGTTATTTGCTGTTCTCAGTTGATTCATATTGTTCGATTTAGCTCTTGGCAAGGGTGTGGAAACTCAAGAAGGTAAGGGAACATCACTAAAACAATATGACAAAGCGACCTAATCATGTTCTATAACATTTAGACAATTACTAAAATTACCCTTTGCTTGTTTCCTTGATGATGCTGTACGTAGCAGCTTCAATTTGAGGGTCTCATGAAGAGACCTCTTACGTGGACCAATTTATAGTACTTCAACCTACAAACAATAATATGTTTGTAACATACTATAGTATGTTCCTATAACAAGAGCAACATCTGTAGAGGAGATAGTACTTCAACAATTAGAAAAAGAGTGAGAGGAATATTCATGGAGGACTAGTAAAACATATGGTATGTGAAAAAAGAATCACCAAAAAGTTGACTTTTGACGATCGAGATAAAATGGTCATTCATTCCATGGTTAACCGGTTAACCTACAGTAAGCAGTCAAGTATCGCTCAATGTAACCTATTATCACTCACTAGAGCTGCATTCTATTTGCATTTCCAGCTAAATTAAATCATCACTTTACTCTGTTATTTGCTGTTCTCAGTTGATTCATATTGTTCGATTTAGCTCTTGGCAAGGGTGTGGAAACTGAAGAAGGTAATGGAACATCACTAAAACAATATGACAAAGCGACCTAATCATGTTCTATAACATTTAGACAATTCCTAAAATTACCCTTTGCTTGTCTCCTTGATGATGCTGTACGTAGCAGCTTCAATTTGAGGGTCTCATGAAGAGACCTCTTACGTGCACCAATCTATAGTACTTCAACATACAAACAATAGTATGTCTGTAACATACAATAGTATGTTCCTACAACAAGAGCAACATCTGCGGAGGAGATAGTACTTCAACAATTAAAAAAAGAGTGAGAGGAATATTCATGGAGGACTAGTAAAGAACATATGGTATGTGAAAAAAGAATCACCAAAACCAACAAAACAAAAATTACCAGAGTGGGTGCGTTAGTTCATGTAGGTTAACTTGAACACTTTTAGCTAGGACTTCCATAGCCGGTGTAAAACATTAAGAATAAGCTTATTTTTATTTTGTTTTACCATCATTGGATAGGTAGCGTACTCTGTAGCACCAGATTTGTTAGAACATGAAAAAATGTCGGCCTCATGGCCGCAATTTGAAATGACCAGTAAAAGGTGACCGGTTGTTTTTTACCATCATTGGATAGGTAGCGTACTCTGTAGCACCAGATTTGTTAGAACATGAAAAAATGTCGGCCTCATGGCCGCAATTTGAAATGACCAGTTAAAGGTGACCGGTTGGTTGGATTCCGCAATCTTTTTCTCAACCTACGCTTATATTCTTGGTTAACCATGGAATGAATGACCATTTGTTCTCAGTTGTCAACTTTTAGTCGACAATCTCAGTCAACTGGATAAGTTGAATGCTATCAGTCAACTGATAATAGCAAATAAAACAGCAAAAGATGATTTATTTCAACTGGAAATGCAAATCGAACCCAGCTCTGGTGAGCGATAATAAGTTCCATTGAGCATTACTTGACCGCTTACTGTAGCTTAACCGGTTAACCATGGAACAAATGACCATTTATTCTCGGTTGTCAAAAGTCAACTTTTAATCAACAATTTCAGTCGACTGGATAAATTGAACGCTGTCACTCAACTGAGAATAGCAAATAAAACAGCAAAAAGTAATTCAACTGGAAATGCAAATCGGACCCATCTCTGGTGAGCGATAATAAGTTCCATTGAGCGTTACTCTTGACCGCTTAACCCATCTCTGGTGAGCGATACTAAGTTCCATTGAGCGTTACTCTTGACCGCTTACTGTAGCTTAACCGGTTAACCATGGAATGAATGACCATTCGTTCTTGGTTGTCAAAAGTCAGCTTTTAATCGACAATTTATGTCGACTGGATAAATCAAACGCTTTCAGTCAACTGAGAATAGCAAATAAAACGGAAAAATTATGATTTAAGTCAACTGGAAAGGCGAATCGAACCCAGCTCTGGTGAGCGAGAATAGGTTCCATTGAGTTTACTTGACAGCTTACTGTAGGTTAACCGGTTAACCATGGAACAAATCACCATTTGTTCTCGTTTGTCAAAAGTCAACTTTCAGTCAACAATCTCAATAGATTGGATAAGCCAAGAGCTAAATCGAACAATATGAATCAACTGAGAACAGCAAATAAAACAGTAAAATGAGGGTTTAAGTTAGCTGGAAATGCGAATAGAATGCAGCTCTGGTGAGCGATAAAATGTTCCATTGAGCGATACTTGACAGCTTACTGTTGGTTAACCGGTTATCCATAGAACGAATGACCATTTGTTGTCGGTCGTCCAAAGTCAACTTTTAGTGGACAATCTCCATAGATTGGATAAATTGAACGCTATCAGTCAACTGAGAATAGCAAATAAAACGGCAAAATAACAACTTAAGTCAACTGGAAATGCGAATCAAACGCAGCTCTGGTGAGCGATAATAGGTTCCATTGAGTGTTACTTGACCGCTTACTGTAGTTGTGTAGAGACAGCCTCAGAATAGTATTTTAAGCATGGAAAATGCATGGAAAAAGAATGGAACGAACTAATACCGGACCAGTCAGTCAGGTGAACTGAACAGTGAGGCGACAAAACATTCAACAGTATCAAGCAGGGCAGTTAAAAAAAAAACAGCTAATGAGTTTACCACAGGAACCCAGCAACAAACTGACTAAGCCAGTATCAGAGATACATGGATCTGTGGAAAACTCATGCTTAAATCTACCAAAACTGGTCGCAAATTTAGAAAATTCCAAGAAATCGCATAGACAGACTAGAAATTACATTTGTTTACCAAAACAGTTTTTTCAAAGCCACCCAATGTGACACTTGGTAATCCAGTAACAGTGAATCATATATCGTTTGAAAGCCCAGGCTTCACTTTACCTGTTGTAGTTGGCAGAGTAGCAGAATTCTATTAAACAACACAGAAAACAAAAAAATAAATGTGTTTGCTTTTTCAGAGCCCTACTCACTGAGAAGTACCAAGCCAATAGCAGAGATGAATACATGTATCGAAAGCCCAAGCTTCACTCTACCTGTAGTGCTGACACAAGCGCGTAATTCAAGGGACTGACAGAGAAAAACAAAGAAAACACTTTTTTACTTTAAAAAAATTGGAAATTAGATGAGACTGTTGGTTTGAATTTGAGACTGTTGGTCTCGTTTCCGAGACTGGTGGTTCCCGGCGCCATTTTTCTGAGACTGATGGTTCAAAACAGTGAGACTGGTGTGTTCCGCGAAAGAGACTGGTGGACCACATTCCCCACCCTGTACTTGATGTTTGAGAGCTGGCCAAGATACTGGTTATTTGAGCCAAGAGATGAAACGATGTAAGAAAAGTGGTATAAAAGGTGCAATGAAATTGCATTTAAGAGGCAGTCTTAAGACAGTAGTGATCGTTGTATTAACAGATGTGTTCGATGTATGCAGAACTTTAATATTAAAAGTAAGTGTGTTTTCTAACCACCGTCTATTGAATGTAGGACCTAGGACCTACCGTCTGAACTTCCCCCTCCACAGTTACGAACCAACACTTCGAGGATTAAGATCAGAGTACCGGTATTGTCTAATATGTACCAACCACTCGGGTACACGCTACACGTATATTAGATACTCGGTTTCGTACAACATGTTAAAGCATAAAAGATTAGAGATACTCGTAATGTAACATTCGAATTGCAAGTTTTTGCTTAGTGAAGATTAAAATATGGAAATTGCAGATAGAGTTTATATGGAAAAGTTTAAATATAGATATATTTGGTGTGGAACAGTTTCGATGGCGAACAACTAAAGGGATGCGGTATTACTGATCAACAACGGTATAAGAATGTTTTACGATGGAAGACCTTTGTTCAGGCATGGCTAAATCCAGAGACGGTAAGGAGTGCCTTCCATTTTTCAAGGACTGACCCAGTAGCAGACCTGGGTTAGTGCGGTTATGGGAGAGTCGGATTAAGAGTTGTTTTGAAAAACAGGATATTTATCGTGTCTAACTCAAGAAGGATGATTTCTTCGTTATGGACCACTGTAAAGACAGCTTGTCGCTGGGGTTGAAGAACAGGGAGAGTATTTGAATTCATATTCATGGTATCTTATATTCTTTTATAATAATTTACCAAGTTTGGTAGTGTTTGATGGAAAGGAAGAATTGAATATTTTGCACAGTAAGTAAGAAGTGTCCAGCCGTTTTTTTGTTTTGTTACAAGTTTGGATGTAAATCGGGAGTATGACTCGAATAATTATTGGTTTTAGTGTTTCCAGAATGACAGGTTTCCCGTCAAAAAGTTGTTTTGAATTATGAACGTAGACGTTCGTGTTGATTTACGTTTCGAGAAACTCAAAGAATAGAGAGGAGAGCAGACGAGATCATTTACTAACTTCTTTTATTTTGTCAAGTTTTCTTGTTTAAAAAAAAAAGAGAAAAGCGATTAAAAAGTAAAAAGGAAATAACACTTTGTTTAATTTATAAATTAAAGGCCTCATCTTTTCTCGTTCTCAAGTATTACGTACTAAGTAAGACTGTACATTCAGGCACAAGAGTGACCTTATATCCTGCTACGACATGGAGGATTAAAGGGGGCGAGCTTATGAGACGCCAACGATCAAGTGACGCTTGATGATGCATAGTTTGACGACCGAACCTATTGGAATGCCAGTGATCTTACGTGACGCTAGTGCTAAGGCGAGGATAGAAGGCTAGCTTATGAGACGCTTGCGATCATACGTGACGCTTTCTGATGCAAGGTTGGGCGACCGAACATAGGAAGCGCAAGTGATCACACGTGACACTGTGCTATATTGGGCTTAAGTGGCGAGCTTATCAGACTCCAACGAGTCTGATAAAGACTCATGAGACGGTAATGATCATAAGGAACGGTTTCTGATGCAAGGTTTGTCGACCAAATTTAAGAAGCGCAAGTGATCATGCGTGACACTACGCTATACGGGTATTAAGTTGCGAGCTATGAGACACCAGTGGTAATGATCGTAAGGGACAGTTTGTGATACAATGTTTAATGGCCGAACTTATATACCGCCATTGATCTCACCGTGCTTATGGGAAGCCAACGATCTTACGCGACGTTATTTGAAGTGCGGCTTGACGACCGAGCTTTCCAAGCCACAGTGATCTTATATTGCGTTATCTGATAAAAGCTTGAAGACCAAGCTTATGGGACGCCAGCAATGTTACGTGTCGGTGTGGGGTCGAGGCTTACGCGGCAAGTTTAAACGCCAGGGATCTAACATGATTTTATCTGGTGCTAGGCTTGACGGACACGACCTTATGGGACTTGACGCGAGGCTTGGATACCGAGCGTATGAGACACCAGCTAAGACCGAGTTTATGGGACGCCAGCGATCGACAGGGTGCTTTTTATAAGAGGATTAAAGAACGGGCTTATCGGATTCCGTTGAACTTACGTTAAGCTGCGAGATGCAAGGTTGAGAGACCAAGCATATGGGACGTCTGTTAAGATGAGATTAAGAGACGCCAGCGATCTTGCACGACTCTTAGGCAGGGTTTTTGCAGGATAAAAACTTTGAACTCACTTACGGTTTAGGGAGTTACCCTTGTGAACCTACGTTAAGACTCTTAACGGTGAACACGGTTTCGGATTTTCTGCGGCTCACAATTATGTATTTTTTTGTAAGAAAAGCTATAGGATCGGTTGGTAGGTCTACGGAAAATTTTTAGAAGATTTCCTGATTCATTGGGCTTAAGTGGGGTCCGACCGAGTCTCAGATGAGAACTAGTTTCTTTCCGATGAGAGCAATCGGGGGCGTCCAGACAAACGAAACCCAGTTTTTCTGTTTTAGTTCGTTGGTGCCAGACGAGAGCAGACTGGGACTCATCCAAAGACAACGACAAACGTAGTGCGTGTAACGAGAGGGGTGAGGCGGGGATACAGTTTGGGTTCATTGGCACAAAGCCTGAGTAGTTGTAAGAATTAAGTAATGCGAGACGTGTGTGACAATTAATAGTTAACCAAATGAAGAGAACGGTAATTTAGGTGTCGGGTTGCATATGAGTTGTAAGCCCCTTACCGCCGAAGAGGATTATGGTCTAACAAGACAGCCGATTGCGACAAGTTCCTGACATGTCTCACAGTTGGGATCCGCCTATTTCTTGTTGAGTGTATTCCCTACCATTGAAGTCAACCCCTCGAAAATGTCACATGATCGAAGGCCCACAGTATAGTAGCCTATATCACTGAGTTGAATAACCACAAAATTTAATCATTTTGGAGTTAGATTTGGCGTTACTTGTCATCACCGACTCCGGGATCTAAAATTTGCTGATAAAAGAGAAAGAACCGGACGAATCATTGAAGAAGCAAGGGTAGCATGTGAAATAATATATGAGAAATAGTTGAATAAGTAACTGCCATTTCTTCGGGAAGAAAAAAGTCAGGAAGTTCAGCCGTTACGGCTGCTGCTGGTGATCCCGGGACAGGCTGATGAGCATTTTAAAATGGCGAGATGTTATATGTAACTTTATTTATTACAAGGTTGTTTTCGAGTCTAGTATGAAGAGGACGGTGCCCCGGTGTCGACCCAGTGCATGTCTGAAACGTGTATTCTTCTTATCTTGGATTTAACGAGACAGTCCAGTTTTCACATCATGGAAGAAAAATGTGACACTGATAACCCATAACCCTATTCATTGGTCTGATTCTCAGCCGTGGGAATTTTTCTGAGGTGAAAACCCATGCAAGCAGCCCCGGTGCGGGGAAAGGTTTGAAAGACGTTTTATCACCTTTACAAATGCAGCAGGCTACCCAAAAGAGGTTATTGTTCGAAGTCCATTGACCTGCGTAAGGGTTTAAAGAACCCACTATAGGTTCTAAGTAATTGGAATCATTAGAGAAGGTGGTTGTTGGGTATGCGTGCTTAGATTTGCGTCGTGAAGAAGTTCAAACCGAAATGTTGACACCAACAAGTCCTTCTTGTATTCTCTTTTTGGAAATTACCCGAAATATTTTGAAGTGAATTCTTGAGAAAATTTGCAATGGCTGAACTGTTCGTGACTGCTGCGGATGATTTTTTAGTTTTGGAAGAGAATGTGCTTGTATTAATTTTATTGGCGTGATATGTCAGTTGATGAATCAGGGAAAGAAAAATTTGTTGTGTGGTGTTGAAACAAGTTTAGGAAAGTGTGTGCCAGGTTTATAAAAAAAAAAAGAACAAAGAGTGGCGTGCCATGTCCACGTCAGTTATTATATTATTTGCGTGTCGAAAGTTTTTTCGGGGTCATGCGAGATGGCGAATATTTTTTTTTGTCTTAGTGTGTTGGCGTTAAGCTATTTTCTGTCGGGGTATGCATGACAGGTTTGGCAACGCGATATTTTTAAACTCAGTTAAAACTCGACAGCATCATCAGTTTCCGACAGGCAGGGGCGTCACGACTGGGGGGAGGGGGGATGCCCCCCCCCCTAATGTTGTCGGCTAGTCGGTAAAAATAACCGAGTCGGCGCGAAGCGCCATGATTTTTCGTCAAAACAGTGGATTTTTTCATGAAAACAGTCGTTTTTTCTGAAAATTGGTCGATTTTTCGTCAAAATAGTCGATTTTCCGAAAACCAGTCGACTTTTTCCAAAAATGTCATTTTCGTTGTTGAAAACAGTCGTTTTTCTGCGGAAAAAGTCGGTAAAAATTAGCAGCCAGTCGGTAAATGCATCGTCACCCCCCCCCCCCCCCCCCCCCCCCCCAAACATTTCGGCTAGTAACGCCTCTGCCGACAGGTCATCAGTTTTTAGTAATCAGGAAGGGTGCTACTGTTTACAGTATTCGGGTATAAGCACAACTCTTACTAGAAATGATCTCTTGACGACGAAATGGATCGAAAATATCATTTTTCAAAAATACCATTACTTGCCACGTGAAGTGAGTGATTTTCTTGTTAGCGTTTGTCGACTCTATCCAACTTTCCTGCCCTCCGACGCGGCCGCTGGGCGAAAAAATATTTGAAACTGATAGCGCACTGGTTAAAGCGTGGGGAAACCAAACAAACTCAAAGAAGACCACAACAAAGAGTAGACCTGACGGTCTCCCAAATGAAAACAGTATTTGAAGTTTGCCCATGTCTTTATGTGTTAAAGCACACTGGACACTTCTAATGCTTTACTTTGTATTAAATGCTTCACAAATAAACACTTCTGACTTCCTTTAGAAGCCGCTACGAAAATCGGCCGTTTTCTTGTTATCCCTTGTCTTTGCCTCTCTGGCACTTTGGCGATCCAAATCTTAGGAGCTGGGATATCGTGGCAGGAAATTTAAAAACTTCCAGCAATGCTTGATAGAATAGTATGTATTTGAGATGTCACCTAAGTCAAGCCGCAGATGCAGTTTACCTGATTGTTCTAGTGTTTCATCAGAAGTTCCATGGCTTACAGTGCCTATTAAAGTTTTTCTTTGTGGAATATTGTTGTGAAGCTTGATTAGCTTGCTTTCTAAAATGTACCAGAATATGCAATAAGCTTATAAAAAATAATATAGCTACAAAAATCATTAACAAACAAATAACCTATTCAAATCTGAATTATACAAGCTGATTTATGCATAAAATAAAGATCTACTAAGTATTACAAGAAATATCACTTTTATCTTTGTCCAAGCTAGTAAATTGGGCATGTACTGGCCCAAAAAATGACGCTTTGAAATATCACAGAGAGGAAACTGTTGAAAAAGCTTGCTGATCTAGGGGGTAAGCATTGTTCCTAGGTTGTTACAGAGTGGGATTGGGGTAGTTTGATGTGCCCATTGAACTTTAAAGAGATGTCGGCGGAACTTTCAGTTTCCAGCGAGCGCGATTGTCAAAATTCAGCTATGCCGAAAAAGCGCTAAAAAGCCCTGGGTCCAAACGAAGCTTAGAATTCCATCAGAGAGCTAGTTCGTTTGTCAACGAATTTGAGTTACTTTGACGGGATCAATAAAACCTTCGTTTCTTTTATTTGTTAAAGCAAGGAAAATTAATAGATGGTCGTTTTAGATATTAGAAAACAATGGTAGTCCGTAGTGTTACCATTTATATGCTGGGATTGGCGCATAACAGAAGAGGGACACCGGCATGTATTAACATGTGACGAATTGATCGGAAAGTTTGGTTATCATCGATCATCGGCAAAATTTCTGGATTATTGACAACCCAAGGTTCTGGAAAACCGTGCAGTGAATATTTAACTTCGTATTCGGGTCTATACAATCCGCCTTGTACTGAATTTTATTATTGTCATTACCCATCCCTACTGGTAGTGCGTTGGTTGTGATTTTTGGTAAACGGGGGCAATTGATTGAAAGAATCATTGGATGGTTGAAAAGGGGAAGTGGTTGAACGATATTATGGAAAACATGGAACTCTGTAAGTAATATAACTTAGATGTGAACATGAAATTTAAGTTGAATGGCATGTTTCTCGAATTAATTGTATTTTTAAGAGTACAATGTTAAAGTATAATTTTGTCCATCAGGTGTTATTCTTGGCCTTACTATTTCATATAGTTTGAATGCGGTAGGTGTGTACAGAAGCAGTTGGTTCAAGATAAAACGCCTATGGGAAATTTCGATAGTGTAGAGTGTTCGTTTATCAGGTCTTACGTTACGTTTCATTTCTGAAAAACTATGGAAATCACCAGGGCCGGACAGATAGGCTAGAAAAGACAGAACGGTGCTACCAAGAAGTGCGACAAAAACGATTGTTGCCGTAGTCATTCAAGAGTGCTTTCCAGGACATTTCAGGAAAACCTACTGAGCTGAGCTAGCTATAGTTTTTCCACCATAATGTTTTGTTTGGTTGAGTAAATAGGGAAAGCGGGATTTTGTGCTTTACCGTTTCGACACATGTGAGATTTGAGAATGGGATGTAAGTGTTGAATGTGGAGGGCAAAGCGAAATTGAGGCAAAGGAGATGGTAACGGTGATCCATTCCTTAACCAGGTGACGCTCGTGACCCTAGTTAGACTGCTAGTTAGATATGCTAGGTTTGATAGAGAAAAAAGGTGTGGTTTCGGCAGAGGGGCTTCTCACCGAGAGTTTGACGTACACCAAGATACATGCCGGACGCAGAGATCGTGTAAACCCTTTGATATAAGTGAGCAGGCTTAAGGTCTGCAGACCGTAGGTTTCGGCCGAGGTCCCTGGTCTGGAAGGAGAATTTCTGTTTGGCGTCATGAAGGTTGCTTTTGCCGCAAAATTTTACCAAGTATAGTGGTTTCCAGAGGAACCGAAAAATCGTCATCGTTTCCTTCCAATGCTGTTACCATCGGCATACTAATTGTACTCTTTAGGATGGTGGTTTGTGTGTGTATATCTCTGCGAACTTTCGTCGGCATAGCAGTACACTGAAAAGACAGTGGGTCAATAGAGATAATATGGCTTGCCTTATCAATACATGGGCCTACTTGTGTAATTTTGAGTCAGTGTTTACGAAACAAGATGAAAAACATAATCTTGTTTTTGGTGATTGTGGCAAGTGGTGAGCATTGTTTTCTTTTGTGCTTAACACCTGAAAATAACTACTGGAATATAACAACTTCTGTAAAAGCTTAAGTTGCAGTGGATGCAGATCATATTCCAGATTTCTAATCTACGCGAATCTGCTAGTTTTCTCGAAGATAACACATAGAAACAGAGAGAAACTAGTTGCGGTTTTTGAACGAAATTTGAAGTTACCTCCAAACTCGAAGGTCTCTTTTTAATGCCTTTTTCGGTCGGCGGTCACCGTTCCCTTGTCGCCGTAGCTGGTCGACGATAATTTTACCATTAATTTTGTTCGTCCAGTGAATGAATTCCGAATAATGTTTTGCTGGGATCAACTAAAACCAGGAAGGGAAGGGAACGCGAGAAAAGCGAGAAGGCATTCTAAAGCCAGGAAGGGCATACTAAAACGAGGAAGGGCATACTAAAACCAGGAAGGCTGTCGCCAGAATTCAGAACAGGAAAGTTCTCTTCCTCTGTTTCGTATTCTTCAAGGGTCGGCAACTTCACAAACCCAAAGTTCACCATCCCTTCCTCGTTTTAGTATCCTGACAGGGCTAGGCATTAAGATCAGTGAGGGGTCGGCAAACATCAAAATTGTAATGCACCTTTTCATTTCTAGTTCTGACGGTAGGCGACTAATCCCCCGAGTCCAGTGATAGGTCGGCAACTAAGATATGTCAAGTCCACCATATTCTTCCTCGTTTTAGTACCTTGAAATTACTAATACGAGGAAGAAAATTTTAAATTTTCTTTCTTTGCAACTTCGGCAAGTAGAATCCTCCCGAGAACAACGAGGGGTCGGCAACTATACAAATTGTATTTCAAGTCCACCATTTCCTTCCTCGTTTCTGTACCTTGAAAGTACTAAAACGAGGAAGGAAATTATTCTTCTTTGCAACTATATCGTTAACTAAGATCCTCCGAGTCCAGCGAGGGGTCGGGAACTATACAAATTGTAATTCACCTTTTCATTTCTCTTTCTGACGGTAGGCGACTAAAATCCCCGAGGAGTTGGCAACTAAGATAAGTATACCATTTCCTTCCTCGTTTTGGTACTTTCAAAGTATTAAAACGAGGAACGAAATATTTTTGAGGGGTCGGCAACTGCCGATGGCGTCTAAAATCCTCGTTTTAGTACCTTGAAAGTACTAAAACGAGGAAGGAAATTACTCATCTTCGAGGGCTCGGCAACTGGGATATTTAAAGTTCACCATTTCCTTGCTCATTTTAGTACTTTCAAGGTAAAACGAGGAAGGAAATGGTGGACTTGAAATATCTTAGCTGCCGACCCGTCACTGTACTCTGAGGATTTTGGTCGCCTACCGCCAGAACTAGAAATGAAAAGGTGAATTACAATTTTGACAGATGCCGACCCCTCACTGATCTTAATCCCTAACCGTGGTCAGGATACTAAAACGACAAAGGATGGTGAACTTCGACTTTGAAAGTTGCCGACCCCTTAAATAATACTAAATAGAATAAGGGAACGGTGCTGCCAGTTCTGGCGACAGCCTTCCTGGTTTTAGTGTGCCCTTCCTGGTCTTAGTATGCCTTCCTGCTTTTCTCTCGTTCCCTCCCTTCCTGGTTTTAGTTGATCCCTCTTTTGCTGCCCTATTGTTTTTATGCCACTTGCAGCCTCTGGCCCAAGTGCCATATACCGATCACAATTCCGTTTGTCGGTCGGTCCGAGTTTTTTGTCACACTTTTTCGAGTTAGGGTACTTCCAGATGTGCTAGGACAATGAAACTTGGCAGGCATATCAGGTTTCCGACCAAACTAACCTGGAAATAATCAGTTTCCCGATCCGACCATATGCGGGGTAGTGGAGGGCGCTGGAAACTTGAAAATTGAGGGCATTTTGTCACACTTTTTCGAGTTAGGTTACTTCCAGATGTGCTAGGACTATGGAACTTGGCAGGCATATCAAAGACCCGACCAAACAAACTTAGAAATAATCAGTTTTTCGATCTGACCATCTTTGGGGGGGGTGTGGAGGGCATGGGAATCCGGGAAATTGAGTAGTGTATAACTTTCGAACGGTTGATCGGATTGTAATGAAACTTAATAACTGAATAGATTCTATATCTGTGATGTCCTGTTCCTTGACCGGATTCGGTAGCCAGGGGGAGTTGGGGGGGGGGGGGGGGAGGGGGAGACCGGAAATTTCAACAAACGGTTAGAATGGAGGGATCGGAGCGAAACTTGCTGGCAAGAACAAGCATCTGCTCTAGATAAATCGTTTAGACAATTGTACTGGATCCGGACACTTAGGGGGGGGGGGTTTCCAGGAATTCCGGTGATGGCGATTTTGGGAATTTTCACGATGAAAAATGGCAGGCATATCAGGGACCCGAGCAAACTGACTTCAAATTAAAGATTTTGTCGATCTGATAATGGTTGGGGGAGCGGAGGGAGGGGAATCCGAAATATTCAGTCATGCGTAACTTTGGAACGGGTGATCGGATTCGATTGAAATTTAAGAACTAAACAGAGGATATTTCTCTGATGATCTTTTACATATCCGGACCGGTTCCTGCAACTATTGGGGGGGGGATACGTGACCCGCTTAGAATGGAGAGATCGGGATGGAACTTTGTGGGAAGAACAAACAGATGCTCTTGGTAAATCATTTACTGAATCGGATTGGCTATGGGCACCGTGGGGGAGTTGGGGGGGGGGGGGGGGGGGGGGGGGGGGGGGGGGAACCCCGAGAAACGGTTAGAATGGAGGGATTGGAGTGAAACTTGCTGGGAAGAACAAACATCTGCTCCATTTAAATCTTTTACACAATTTGACTGGATCCGGACACTTGAGGAAGGGGAGGGGGTTTCCCGGAATTAATGGACAAATAAAACGGCTTTTAAGCGAAACTACACCGAAACTACATCCAAAAAATTACAACTTAACAACATTTGCTTAGAAATTGCTACTTCCCAAATCCGATTATTCCTTAAAGTACCAATCTTGACCGCAAAGTAAAAAAAATACTTGTAAGCAATAAATGCATTTTCATGATGCCCATAAGCTCATTATCATTCTTGCCTCAAGGGTTTTGCTTACAAATGAAGTTCTAGCTGCCTTAGAGTGCGCATCTCAACTGCAAAGTCGAAACTTACTTATGATCAATCAAAACATCTTAACTCATGCAAGTGCCATATGAGCTTACAGCTCTTGTTCATTTTTCTTCTGAAGCTTTGAGCGTCGAACTTGGTGACTTCAGTGGTGACCGGGCAAGCATTGCCGGAGTCGGAACTAGCCGCGTTTTTTTATAAACAAACCGTTCTCTATCTCGTTCTACTATAACGGGTTTTAGTAGAATGCCGCAGTGCTATTGTCCGTTTTTAGCAGAACGGAGAACGAGTTGTATCTCATTATACATTTCGTTCCGCTGGATGATCAACGGAATAGGAACCTCAGTTCTGAATACCGTTATCATCCCGTTCTGCTACATTCATAAAGTTTTGGGAAAGGTCCTTCGGCAAAATTGCAGAAATGGATAAAAACACCCTATTTTTTCGAAATTAACCGAAATAATGAAGAATTAAAAGGGTGTCATGGAATGGGTCTTCCTATTTTCATTAATTCAGGAACAAAAATCCCCAAATTTTTGGTCAATGCTAACCTAACCAAGGGAGTGAGCTTCGACGTGAATGAACAGGACAAGTAGTCTTGAGGAGTTTCCTACCAAAATGTTAAAACAGATCTGTTCTGAATCTTCTATTATAAAGAAACCAGTTTGTGGGTCATGCCTAATAATAGGAAAAATATTAATTTAAAACTTTTCTTACCATTTACAAAAAAAAAAAACTGGGATTAGGTGGAAAGGGCACTGAGCGGGCCTTTCCCCTTCCTACGCTTTTAGTTAGTGCCTTCCGGAGCAGTGCACGCGATTGAATTTCCAAGGGGGACCTCAGCTACCCAGGATCAAATCACTCGACGCCATGTTACAAAACTGTTTTTGGGATCCCAAAACGTAAGTGGAGGGATACCTATGACATCGCAAAAGTTGTCCGTCTGTCCGTCCGTCCGTCCGTCCGTCCGTCCGTCCGTCCGTCCGTCCGTCTGTAAGCACGATAACTCTCGAAGGAAATGAGATATTTTGATGAAACTTGGTGTGAGGGTTCGTTGGGTCGTCGGACCAGTCAAGTTCGTAGATGGGCTTTGTAGCTCTACATTTAGGGGTGGGGGAGGGGATTCAAATTAAGGGACAAACAAAATATTTTGAAACAGCTAATGTGATAGTCGATTATGGGGTAAGAAGACATGCTGAGCACGATGGTGAAAACCATTTTGTCATCGGACAAGTAGTTCGCCCGGAATCCGGCCAAAACCGGAAAGTTTGTTGAAAGTAAAAGTTTTATTTGAAGTTGATTAGATGTTCGATTTAGGGGTAGGAAGACATGCTGAAGAAGATGGTGAAAATTATTTTCTCGACGGACAAGTATTTCGCCCGGAATCCGGCCCAAACCGGAAAGTTTGTTGAAAGTAAAAGTTTTATTTGAAATTGATTAGATGTTCGATTTAGGGGTAGGAAAGCATGCTGAAGACGATGGTGAAAACTATTTTCTCGATGGACAAGTATTTCTCCCGGAATCCGGCCCAAACCGGAAAGTTTGTTGAAAGTAAAAATTTTATTTGAAGTTGATTAAATGTTCGATTTAGAGGTAGGGAGACATGCTGAAGACGATGGTGAAAACTATTTTCTCGACGGACAAGTATTTCGACCGGAATCCGGCCCAAACCTGAAAGTTTGTCAAAATTAATAGTTTTATTTGGAGTTGATTAGATGTTCGATTTAGGGCAAAAAGACATGCTGAACACTTATGTGAAAACAAGTTTCTACCCGGACATGTAGTTCGTCCGGAATCCGGCCAAAACCGGAAAACTGTTGGAAGTCAAAGTTTTATTTCTAGTTGATTAGATAAGCGATTTAGGGGTAAGAAGAGATGCTGAGTCCCTGTGTGACAATCGTATTTTACCCGGACATATAGTTCGACCGGAATCCGGCTGGAATCGGAAAATTTGTTATAAGATAAATTCCTATTTGAAGTTGATTAGATGTTCATTACTGGGGAAAGAAGATACCCTGATTTCGTCTTTGAGCTTTCTTTTTTCGCCGGACAAGTAGTTCTGGAGTTCGGCCGGAACCGGGAAATTGGCAGAAGTGCCAGGAAGTTTTCGTCAAAACAGATATGACTTATAGGGGTAAACACACATGCTGAATCCAAATCTGAACTTGGTTTTCTCAGGTGATTAGCTATTTGGCCTTAATCTGTTTCTGAATTTTAATTGTAAAAATGTTCCAGGAGTCTGGCGAAGACTGGATCTGGCTAAGACAAGACCCAGTTGTCTGGATCAGATATTGAATTTTTGGGATCCCATCGAAACCTTTGGTCTTGTTCTGACAAGAGCTCAGAGTTCAGACACACAACTGATCCAGGCTCAAACGCGTCTTGAAGACAATCGATCCTCGAACAATGACTCATTAAAACGGATTAAAGGGTTAAATTATCAGGAGTTACCAGATGTGGCAATTCCTGAAGAGAAACTGAATTTTTCCGGCTATTTTCCTGGGTGGCTCTGGGCCCCCTTGGAACGCCAGCCCTCCCCCCCCCTTCCACCCCACACACACAGGCAAATAACATCCCTGCAGTAAAAGTTGTGTTCATCAGCTGCAGGTGAGTGGACACAAAAATTGGTGACATCGTCCGCAAATGTTGATTTTTTAAGTTCAATTGAAAACTGAATCTCCTCAATTAAAAATAGGCGCTTTTTGTAACAACCTCAACGGAGAAAGAGTTTGAAACTCATTCAACAAAAATCGGGCTTACGGAGAACGAAGAAGATTACGGAGAAGCTTACTAGAACGGAGAACGGCGTAAGGAAAATGGAGTTTTACAAAAAACACGGCTACTAGTTACGCAAACGGTGAACTTCGAGGCGTTCTGAAACATCAATTAAACGGGCTAAGCCAAGGGCGAAAAAAATCTTTGATAAAAACGGAACTTCTGCTTCCAGCCTTGCGAGACTCCCACGCTTTTGATTGCATGGATACGGATAAAGCAACCTCTGATAAAAGAGGTCCTGGTTACCAATAACATTGAGCTTCATCTGAATCGGAAGTCGCCAAAGGCAACGAATGCATAAATCATTCTCGTGAACAAAAATGACGGGAACTTTGAAACGAGCATGGATGGGAAGTAGAGTGAAGCACTAGCGTAGATAAGGCTCTAAAAGACCCCTCTTTTGTTTCACTGTTTTCGCACCTCCAGTGGCAACGTACGTGCTATACAGACCTCGGAAATCTCCGTCTTTACAAATCCTTTTGAATTGCTTTATTTGGTGCTTTTGAGTGCTAGCGGGGATTTTTCTAGGTTGCCAGACAGTAACTTCGTTTTTGGCTTGAGGTGTAAGCGAGCAGGCGCTGCCAAATCTTGTGTCATCTCTCCTTGTGGGGGACAGCACCGTGGTTGGACTGGATAGTATTCCCGCAAGACTTGAAATTAATGATATCACTAGTTAATATCAGCCTGAAACGCACCAGGGTTTCCACAAGTGGTGATTTGTCACCGAATTTGGCGAAGTTTTTGTTAGGTGATTTGGGGTTATTTTACCGGAAACGGCCAATTTTTCACAAAACGCTTAGTTTATTTTCTTCATCCACGTAGTTATCTATTATTATATGATCTAAGTTGAAAGCGGCTAATCCAGCCACTACAGTTTGGGTATGCTTGCAAATCAACTCTTGAACTGCATTTCAACCCTTCGTCAAATGGTTCGAATGCATCCAAAGCTTCTATATCTCTTGGATCATTTATCGTCAAATCAACAGACTCTCCGGCGGCTCGGCATAACATTCAAATCTTCATTGTCAAAATTTTGCTCTTCGGTTGTTCAAGAAGTTTATAAATCAATCCGTAGCGCATAAGGGCGCATCGTCCCCAACCGGGGGGGGGGGGCTATACTCGTAAAGCTTTGGGAAATTTGTACAGCACCTTCTGCTCTCCTTCTATACTATTTTGTTCTGGCGTCACTTATGTTCTGCGATGAAGGAGATTAAGAAGATGAGATCATGTTATTTTAAATATGCAAAGCACCTGCTCCACTTGTCGAAATTATGTCATAACATTGACGGAGAAATTGAAGATGCAAGTGTTACCCTTTTGGATGTTTCCTCGTCGCTTTCAAAAATTATGAACAACAGGGCCCAACCAGCGCACGACGTCTTTCACTGCTTCCTGACCGAAGATTGAAAATTAAGTTTCTTTTTCTGTGTGTTTATGTGTTTTGTTTATTTTCTTCATTTACTCCGCCTTTTCAAAATGGCGGGTCATAAATAAATTACTTACTTACTTACTTACTTACACCTATTTTTCAGTCCTTACCAGTGAGCTTGATAAAGAGATTGCATGTGAGGAAGGTTGGGAGCAGATCTGCAACGTCGAGTCCTGTAGCTGCTATCAGTTCGTCGACGGCTACATTCGCTATGACGTAGCTAAGCAGATCTGCCGCGGATTCGGTGGCGACATAGTCTCCATCCACTCGGAAAACGAGAACAAGTTTATCTACGTCTTCCCGTCTGATTTTAGCCGAGGATCGTGGTTGGGTCTCAACCGCGTGAACTCAAGTTTCGCCTGGGAGGATGGTACTGAGTTTGACTATGCAAACTGGGCAGAGGACAAACCATCGAACGGAGCCAACAGCAGCAATTGTGTTCACTTCGTCGGCAGTTCGGACGGAGGCTTCGCAGCGCCTTTCGAATGGTCCGACAGCGGGTGCAGCGAGCTACGCCCTGTGATCTGCCAGAAGCCAGAACAAGCTCCCACAACGATACCGCCACCCGTAGAGCAGTCATGCCCCTCCGGATACTCGCTGGAGTGTTGGTCCACCTCTTCAGCGAATGCGGGCTGCTACTGCTACAGACTAGTCCTGTCTAATTTGCGTTGGCAGGATGCCCAGAGCTACTGCCGTGCTGAAGGGACGGAACTTGTATCCATTCACTCTAGCGAAGAGAACTCATACCTAGAGAATATAACCACAGGTTACGCAACGTGGATTGGAATAACGTATGATGACCTGCGTTGGACTGATGGAACAACAAGGGTCTTTTCAGACTGGTATGAAAGCTATTATTCAGGCTACGGAGGATACTTTAGTGATTCTTATTCAGCTTGGCGAGCTGTAGATATCGCCATGTCTGGCCCCTCAACACTTCCGTTTGTCTGTAAAGTGACAGCTAAACTTGTAGATATGTAACGACTTAAGCAGAACAATAAACTAGACCAGCTTTTGTCTCGGATTTGAGTTATTTTAGTCTAGAATCTAGACTGAAAAGCAGATAGGAATCTAAACTCATATGACGTCAGTTCAGACGGCTTAATATATTTATCCATCGTTTACTGGAAGGCTTTCCCCTCTTAAATTGCTAATAAGAATATTTTCGAACCAGGACAGTCAGCAGATGGATCTGGAGCGTTAAGTTGAATTTCTTTCAGCAACTGTAGTACCAGCTTCCAAAATCTACCCATGCTAACTTGACGTCGCATTAAGCTTGGACTAGTTACATTGCATCGCGAATATGAAAGAAGAAATTATGACCATAGGCCGAAAGTATTTTATTCAATCAACAACAGATTAACTAATACATTTTAGGGAAATGATCAGAGACAAATTATTCGCGAACTGTAGTGGTAGCCCTGGGAATTATTCTGCACTTGTTCTCATCTGTTCTAATTCTAGAAGCAGTTTTCAATCTACCAATACTATGCAAAGTATTGGTATTTAATATTGTTTCGGCTTTTACTTCAGATGCCAGATTGCAAACAAGTTGGCCTAACTTCCTGGCCATCTGCGATACTAAGTTGAATTTGGCAAAAGGATTTGTTCGACTCCGCATGGTCATGTTACAGAGATAGTGACACGGATGAACTATTAGGTTATTCGTTCTTTGAAAACGCACATCTAGACCGATATTTTCAAATTTGTGCCAACTTAAATTTGATAACAGTCACGGGTCACACACTTATGGGCAATCTGTCCCTGTTGCCCATGAACGGGGTCAAGGGGGGCCGGGGGGGGGGGGCAAACTCGAAAAGCATCGTGCCAACTCTAGGATCTAAAATCACAAGGAATATCATCTCCCTATCTTCAGCTATGAAGAACAATAATCATTGAGCAGTAATTGCCCCTGAACCAAGAGGATCTGGGGGCTAGGACCCCAAAAGGGCATAAAGAGACCCTAGTGTCCACGAGCCTGACAACATCAACATGAACTTTACTTATGGGCAATCTGGGTCCAGTTGCCCATAATTGGGGATAGTGTGAGTGGTGACCTTAGACAGTATCTTCCCAAACCTAAGTTCTTAAGGCACAACTTACGGAATTCTATCGCCCTATCTCGAGCTGTAGCCTCGGTGGGAGCATTAGTAGTTATTGGACAAAATTTGACAAATTGCCCCTGCACCATGTGGGGATTGGGACCCCAAAAAGCACAACTAGACCTCAATGCCCAGAAGTAGCCCACGTTTCAACTTGCTGGCTGCCGATTCACGAAAAATGGTGAAAACCGACCACCTCGGCCACAAGATTGGATTGTTCATAAACTAAAAATGGACTGCAACACCCGGACTCTTCCGTAATAGCTTTTACAATTCCGCCAACACAAATTGTCTGATGTCGGACCGAAGCCATATTGTGGCTTCGGTCACTTCCACACTCTAACAAAAGCTTTCAGAATTCTCAAGTGAAGCCAATTGTCAAGTGATACAAAGTACTTTCTAACCACTCATGTGTTGATCAGAGCAAAATAAAACTATAGAGTAATGCACAGACCTATCCTTCCCATTCATCAAAAATGGGCCTCCGTCGTGGCGCCGCCCAGCACGCTTCGCGAGAGAAGCTTCAGCGAACTGTTCATGAGTTCAGTGGCGGACGTAGAAAATTCCAGCAAGACTAAGATGCGGTGCAAACATCGAGGAAACAGGGGAGGCTAAATTTGTGTTGTGCTCGTGGTATGGACACTCATGACAGTATAATAGCGAGCAGTGGGCTGTACATAATTTTCTATTCAAGCAAACGATGAAAAAATATAAAATAACGTCAGTAGAAAAGACTATTAACAATAAAAATCAGACTGTTTGATGCCTTTGTTAGCAATGTAAACCGTGTTGACGTTCCAGCCAAGTTTCATCGTCCAAGTATCGTAACTCGTGATCACTGAAATTCCAGAATGCATTTATTTCTTATTCCCATCAAGTTCCATCTCTCCAGGCTAATCTGGTCATATGCTTCCCCCCCCCCCCTCCAAGTTGTTGGATACGATCTGGACATGAAGAGAACATCAGAGACATGCTCTCTGTTCAATTATTAAATTTCATTGGCATCCGATTACCCATTCAAAAGTTATGCATTACTCGATATTCCGGATTGTGGATAACTATTCCGGATAACTATAGTGGCTCAGAGAGGAAACGAAACATTTCTTAGGTACCAAGCAAACACGAACCGAATTGCGAAGCGACGACAGGCCAGACACCAGCCAATAAAAGCGTATAGAAAGAACACATGTAAACCAAATTCATCGTTTCCTTCTAATGCTGCTACCATCGGCACATTAATTGTAATCTTTTGGATGGTGGTTTGTGTGTGTACATCTCTGCGATCTTTGATCGGCATGGCAGTACACTGAAAAAACAATGGGCCAACGAGATAAAACGGCTTGCCTTATCAACACATAGGCCTACTCGGGTAACTTTGAGTCAGTGTTTAAGAAACAACATGAAAAATATAATCTTGTTTTTGGCGATTGTGGCAAGTGGTAAGCACTTTCTGTTCTTTTGTGCTGAACACATGAAAATAACTACTGGCATATAACAACTTCTGTAAAAGCATAAGTCTCAGTGGATGCAGTTCATGTTCCAATTTTCTAATCTACGCAAATCTGCCATTTTTGTCGAACATAAACATGGAAACAGAAAAAAACTAGTTGCGGTTTTTGAACGAAGTTTGAAGATCCCAAAACGTAATTGAAGGGATACATATGACATCGCAAAAGTCGTCGTAACTCTCGAAGCGATTGAGATATTTTGTTCAGATGGCACGATGACTCTTTGGGTCAAAGTACAGGTCAAGTTCGAAGATGAGCCCTGTAGCCCTATATTAGGGTTTGGGGGGGGGGGGGTTCAAAACAAGGGACGGCAAATAATTTTTTTGAAGCTAATGAGATAGTCGGTTTAGGGGCAAGGAAACATGCTGAATCCGAATATGAAAATTATTTTCGCGCAGGATAAGTAGTTCACCGGAATCAGGTAAAAACCGGAAATTTTTGAAAAAGTAAAAGTTGTATCTGAAGTTGGTTAGATGTTCGATTCAGAGGGAGGAATACATGATGAATAAGAATATGAAAATTATTTTCACGCCGGACAATTGGTTCGCGCTGAATCCGGAAATTCAGCATGAAGTTTTAACATAGTCGATATAGAGTGATGAGATATGCTGTTGCAACTTTCGAACACACCAGTGATAAACAAAAAGTGTATGCGACCAGTTTAGTTATCTCTAAAGTCCCAACCGGTATTTACTGGGTCGAGAAGTCAGAATGCATTCAACAACCATCTGGTAACAATTTAACAAAATTTGATGATCAATTTTTGACCATTGACCAATCCCCAACCTACCCCTTTATTCACGCACGCGAAACCTCTGTGGGGTAACGTCACTTTGTTTAATCTATGCGCTCAGGGGGATGGTCGGCGTATCGTATACGCACCAAGTTACTTGGGTTGAATAGAAGACTGTTTAAACCTAATGTGCGTATTTTGTGGGTTTTCGATTGTCGGGGGGGGGGGGGATCGAAGGGTTGATAAATCTTGTTCAAAGTTTGTAGAAGGATTCACTGGCAAAGTACACGCCAAGTCCGTAGATGGGTCCTTCAGCCCTATATTTAGAGGCAGAGGAGGGGGTTTCGGATCTAGGGTACATACAAATATTCTCTGTAAAATATTCGTTAAAGAGGTAAGGAGGCTCATTGAATCCATATCTGAACTTAGTTTTCTCACCGGACAAATGATTCACAAGGATTTCGACCAAAACTGGAAATTTGGTTGAAGCTCAAAGTTTTTTCTGAAGTCGATTACAGATTCGGTATGGGGATAAGCGGACATGCTGAATCGAATTTTTAACTTTATTTCCTTGATGTATAAGCTGGCAAAATCTGCAAAAACCTTTATATTTGGATTTAAAGGTTCGGCTCTCTGTGTCACTAGATCTTTTGCTCTGAATGCAGTTTGCCAGAAATGCTGCTAAAATTCGAGGAATCGGTTAAAAAAAAAAAAAAAATTCTAAGAGATCTTTTGAAGTCGATTAGATATGAGATATTGGAGTAAACCTGCTTGTTGAATCCGTATTTGAACTTGGTTTCCTCGTTTGATTAGTTGTAAGCAAAAAAATTCAAAACGGTAACATTGTTTTGTCTGCATATTCAAGCGGTTGATTATGGATAATAGCAAAAATGTTAAAGGGTCTGGCGAAGAATCGGAAATGTACAAGATTCGATTGTACGGATCATCTGATATCTACCACAGTTTTGGGATCCCGTCGAAACCTTTGGTCTTGTTTAATACCGTTTTAGATCGATGGTCACCGTTCCTATGTCCCGGCAGCAGTTCAATCTTAATTTTACAATTAATCTTTTTCTTCCAATGAACGAATCTCAAATGCTGTTTTGCCGCCCTATTATTTTTAATTTTTCTTCTGAAACTTCGACCGTCGAACTTTGTGACTTCAGTGGCGACCGGGCAAGGATCGCCAGGGTCGGAAAAACACTCGTTGTGCAAACGGTGAACTTCGAGGCGTTTTGAAACAGAAATTAAACCGGCTAAGTCAACCGCGACCAAAACTTTGATAAAAACTTGCGAGACTCCGCTGGTTTTGTCAACCGCGACCAAAACTTTGATAAAAACTTGCTAGACTCCGCTTGTTTTGATGACACGGATACGGATAAACTAACCTCTGATAAATGAGGTCCTGGCAACCAATAAGATTGAACTTGGTCTGAACCCAAATTTGCCGAACACAACGAATACACAAACCAGCGTAGTGCCATTCTCGTGAACAAAAATAACTGGAACTTTGAAACGAGTATGGAATGGACGTAGAATGAGCACTAATATAGATAAGGCTTTAAAGAACCCCTCTTTCTTTTCACTCTTTTCGCACCTCCAGTGGCAATCTACGTGGTTTATCAACCTCGGAAATCTCCGTCTATACAAAATCCTTGTGAATTATTTTATTTGGATGTTTTGTTTGGGTTTTCCTAGGTTGCCAGACAGAAACTTCCTTTTCTTGAGGTGTAAGCGAGCAGGCGCTACCGAATCTCGCCTCGTCACTCCTTGTGGGGGACAGCACCGTGGTTCCCGATGACTTCTCAGCTTTTTCTCCAATTGAAAGATGTTCAGCCACTGAGTTCAAACTTGCGTTGGTCACTTTCAGCTTTTCTCAATCCAGTTCAAAAAAGTTCTGGCTCTTGGGCTCCAACCCTTCGGAAGCTTTTCCCCCACAGCGCGTTCAATTTTCAAATATTCTGCGTCCAGCCGCGGCGTCAGAGGGCGGGAAGCTGAATAGAGTGGACAAGCGCTAACAAGAAGATCGCGAATTTCACGTGGAAAGTAATGTTATTTTCGAAAAATGATATTTCCGAGCCATTTCGTCAGGGAAAGCTCATTTCTAGTAAGAGTTGTGCTTTAGTGTCTATTTAAGTAGTGAATTGGAAGACGAAACCGCTCCACGGGTGGAATTCGGTCCAATGACCTCCGGCTTTAATTGCAAGTGCTCTACCACTGGGCCACCGAAGGGCTTGTGAAGAAAGTTCACATAATTTCCTTTTTATGGCACTTAGCAGCCTCTGGCTCAAGTGCCATATACCGATCACAATTCCGTCTGTCGGTCTGTCCGAGTTTTTGTCACACTTTTTCGAGTTAGGGTACTTCCAGATGTTGCACAGGAAAGTACGCACGGTCGAGCATTTTCTGAAGGTAGCGCGCGGGAATTTCTGTAAAGTCTCTAGAGTTCCACATGGGGTAGCGGTTTCTCGCAATTCTCCTAAATACAGCCTCAAAATAACCATGAAACTTGGCAGGCATATCAGGGACCCGACCAAACTAACCTGGAGATAATCAGTTTTCCGATCCGACCATATGCGGGGGAGTGGAGGGCACTGGAAACTTGAAAATTGAGGGCATTTTGTCACACTTTTTCGAGTTAGGGTACTTCCAGATGTGCTAGGACCATGAAACTTGGCAGGCTTATCAGAGACCCGACCAAACAAACTTAGAAATAATCAGTTTTCCGATCCGACCATTTTGGGGGGGGAGTGGAGGGCAGGGGAATCCGGGAAATTGAGTAGTGTGTAACTTTCGAACGGGTGATCGGATTGTAATGAAACTTAAGAACTGAATAGATTACATATCTGGGATGTCCCATTTAAAGTCTTGATCGGATTCGGTAGCCAGGGGGGGGTTGGGGGGGAGACCGGAAATTTCAAGAAACGGTTAGAATGGAGGAATCGGAGTGAAACTTGCTGGGAAGAACAAGCATCTGCTCTAGATAACACGACAACTGTACTGGATCCGGACATTAGGGTCCCGGAATTCCGGTGAAGGTGGTTTTTGTGACTTTCACGATGAAACTTGGCAGGCATATCAGGGACTCGATCAAACTGACTTCAAAATACAAATTTTGTCGATCTGATAATGGTGGGGGGAGTGGAGGGAGAGGAATCCGGAATATTCAGTCTTGCGTAACTTTGGAACGGGTGAAATTTAAGAATTGAACAGAGGACATTTCTCTGGTAATCTTTTTCATATCCGTACCGGATCCAACAAATATTGGGGGGGGGGGGGGGGATACGTGAACCACTTAGACTGAGATATCGGGATGGAACTTTGTGGGAATAACAAGCAGATGCTATAGGTAAATCATTTACTGAATCGGATTGGCTTCAGGCACCATGGGGGAGTTGGTGGGGGGGGGGGGGGGGGGGGGGGGGGTACCGGAAATCTCGAGAAACGGTTAGAATGGAGGGATCGGAGTGAAACTTGTTGGGAAGAACAAACATCTGCTCCAAGTAAATCTTTGACACAATTTGACTGGCTCCGGACACTTGAGGGGGGGGGGGGAGGAGGTTTCCCGGAATTCCGGTTTTTGGGATTTTCACGACGAAACTTGGCAGGCATATCAGGGACCCGGTCAAACTGACTTCGAATAAAAAAAAAATCCTCAGTATGATAATCTTGGGGGGAGTCGAGGGAGGGGAATCCGGGATATTGAGTCATGCGTAACTTTGGAACAGGTGATCGGATTCGAGTAAAATTTAATAACTGAACAGAGGACATTTCTCTCTGGTGATCCATGTCATTTCCGGACCGAATCCGACAATTGTTTGGGGGGGGGAGGGAATATTTTACCCGCTTAGGCTGGTGTGATCGGGATCGAACTTCGTGGGAATGACAAACAGATGCTCTGGATTAATCGTTTATAGAACCGGATTGGCTCCGGGTATTGTGGGTGGCGGGGTCTGGGATTCCGGTGATCGCGAGCTGAGGTACTTCCAGATTGCTAGGACGATGAAACTTAGCTGGAATATTAGAGATTCAACAACATTTGCTTAGAAATTGCTACTTCCCGAATCCGATTATTCCTTAAAGTACCAATCTTAACCGCAAAGGAAAAAATATACTTTTAAGCAATACATGCATTTTTATGATGCTCATCAGCCCATTATCATTTTTGCCTCGCCTCAAGGGTTTTGCTTACAAATGAAGTTCTAGCTCCGTTAGAGTGCGCATCACAACCGCAGAGTCGAAACTTACTTTTGATCAATCAAAACATCTTAACCCATGCAAGTGCCAAAAGAGCTTACAGCTCTTGTTAATTCGCCCTTCCATCAGATGCTGATGTCCTTAGTTTAACAGAGAGAAATCGGAAACCCTGGAGAGTATCCAGTATGGCATGCATTTTGGGTCAAAATTGTTAAAAGTGTTGCCGAGAATACTCGAAATGTCGCCGAGAATCCATGAAATGTAGCCGAGAATGCTGTTTTTGTCGCCGAGATTTTTTGTGTGTATCCGAGACTGCAATGTTTGTTGCCGAGAATGAAAACTTTGTAGCCGAGATTTTCACTGAAAAACGTGTCGCCGAGAAATACGGATATGCGTTCGAAACCAAAAATCTAGTTCCCGAGATGGAACGAAGTGTCGCCGAGATTGCTAGAAATGTCGCCGAGATTTCGCGTAATGTCGCCGAGATTTCGCGTAATGTCGCCGAGAATGCATGAAAGGTCGCCGAGATTTCTTTGAAAATAACATGCAAGTGAAAAAAGTGTCGCCGAGAATTGGAAAAAAAAATACAGATTAGATCGAAAAATCTGATTTTTGAGATGGGAACAAATGTAGCCGACTTGGTGGTTGGTGAGGTCCTCCTTAGTGTTCTATTTGTAAGTCCGGAACAAGTGTGATTCTTCGTTGCAGTACATGCTCACTACCATTGTAAGTGCTATATTTGCTATCGCACTCTTGTTGGTATTAGTCTACTCAATAAACAATGTGAATGTGAACAACAGTTGCTCAAAAGTAAGATCCACAAAGAAGTTTCAAAGGAAAGGATATGGCTCAGAGGCAGGGGCGTTGCGAAAAGGGGGGAGGGTGCAACATTCGCTAACTTATTCGGTATAATTGCCAGGATTCTGTAGTTACCACGAACATGAAGAGGTCGAGTGAAGAACTGGTAGCAGACAAAAGGACTGATCTCCTTACTTTTATTTGTATCCTAAAAACAAGCTCTTATCAGAAATGTCTCGAAAATTCTGCCTGCGGCGCTTTTCATAATATTCACTATTTTCCGAAAAGGTGCGTCATTTAGCTAGGTTTTAAACCAGTTTTAGGGATCGCGATTTTTCGAAACCCTAAAAGCTAGAACCTGCATGGAAATAGCTGAATTTGGCAGGAAAAAACGAACTTAAAAAATCTCGCCTGCGGCGCTTACTTTGTGTGATCACGGCTAGTAATGACTAGTTATACAGTAGCTGCTGCTGCCGGGATGTCGCTCTATCCGGTTTCTGGAAATTCTTAGGATCCTGGTGTTTTGGCTCTGCACCCAACTACGAAAATTCACTTGCGACGCCCCTGCTCAAAGGTGCTAAGAAAGCTAGAGTAAGTATAGTCGTTGAAAGAAATATATAACTGAAACGCATTTATTTTACGGATATATCATCAAATAATGTGTTACCACCTTAAATTTTTTGAAATAATGACTTTAGCACAAAAACCTGGTTCTGGGGAGCTTGACTTTGACATGAACGACTGATTTTCTCTTCCATTTAAGTCATCCACCAATAGCCTTGAATACTGGTTAGGGCTAAGGTTCAAGCATAGCAAGTATGATAGTTTGGTTCTTGCAATAGCCTTGTCACATAGTTATGGTTAAGGTTCAAGTCTCCAAACATCGTTTGTATGGTAGTTTTGGTTCATCTTAAAAGGAAATGTCAGGTAAGCAGCAGTTCATAGTATCTCCATGACTGGAAGTGCAAGCCCATCTCAGAACCATGCTTGTTCATGGTTTCACATTCAAATCCAAGATCAGAGCTTCTGAGAACTTAACACGTCAGCAGGACCAGGAATTGGCTCAACCTCACTACTTCCGAACTGTAGTTTCAATAACTTATTAGGACTGTGATTGTTCAACTCAACTTCAGAGACAAGAAGTGGTTTATCTGATAGGTGGAAATAAACAGGAAATTTCAGTCCGGTGATGCAGCTTTTCCACCTCGAAATTCCGGCTTCCTCACTACTACAGATCCCCAGAAGCTGAGGAATATATCCTTTGCATACACGCTCCATGTACTGATTGTCAATTAGTATACTTTTTCCAAATTTTGGCTATCACCCCTTGACTTCATATTTCAGGAAGTGCTCAAAACTGTTCAAAACTGGAGCTTGAGTACTAGTCAGCTGCTCCTGTTGGCTATGGGCACGAATGATCACTGCATGGGCTTTGCCTATTCCTTCTTGCGGACCTTTAATAGCCGATTTCCCACACTGACTTCCATTATCGACAACTGCATCTAACACTTCGGAATCCATCTTCGAATTTCCGATCATAATGGCCGAGGCAGTTATGTTTCTTGATCAATGACTGTGCGCTGGAAAGGAGATCAAGTTGGGCACACATAGCACTCATCAGAAGAAACAATGGTATTCTCAAGTGTTAGGTTAATTGTGAATGTATTTGTGGTAAAATAATTAAAGATTCTTCCTTAAATATCTGATTTTGTGAATTTCTTCTCTGAAAATCAGATATTTAAGGAAGAATCTTTAATTCTTTTTCCACAAACTCATTTGCCAGCTTGAGAGGCTTGAGCATGAAAAGGACCCTTGCCAAGAAGGGCTGAAGTATCGCTCTTATGAAAATGTAGCTGACTTATCGGTTTGCACCGTACAAGATGATTCGCAATCAGCATGGGCTGGAGGACTATCTACAACCTTCTTTATACTCTTGATGACTATCTCTCTATGCCGATTCAGAATCTCTGGGTACCTGCGGAAGAAATGAAGAAATGGTGCCAAAGTTGCGCTGACTCAGGATTTGAGTCGTTGAGTTTGAGACGTTATGGACACGTTTACTCCTTCTTCCTGAGAATCAGTGGCGTGTTCTGAACTTAGTCATATAGAGTATTATCCCACAACTAAAAGTTCTCCTGCTTTGGAAAGTGAACTGTTTGCTAATTCAGTCTCAGGCAAGGAGTTTTTAGCAAACTCTTTGCTTCAAAGACAATCTAGATCTGTCATGGAAGAAAAGCAAAAACGGCTCCATAGAGTGGTGCCAGAGAGCCAATGTCTGCAGATACTTACATACAATTCTCAGAAAAAGAGCCATTGACAGTCAAAGGTATTTCAGTCAATTCTGACTCAAACTATACTAAAACATGAGCTACTTGAACCACTGAAAGAACTTTAGAGAGGCTGCAATGGCCTTGAACTTCTGACTTTCTGTGGCATATGATGTCCTCCTTATGGAAACGTAAATACCTCACTAATCCAGTGGGCTGATCCCCCCCCCCCAAATGACACCTCTGATTCTAGGATTCTGAATCTCTGATTCAAGCAACTCTGGGCCTCAGTCTAACCTGAGTCTAACAATCCACTGAGCCTAATCTAACCTCATAAACTTTGTAGCAGGCACACTGAAAAACAACAAAATAGGTTCGGACAGTAGGGGGTCAAGAGAACATAGGTTACCTATCCTGCTTTGTAAATGACATCTCGTTTTATCCATGAAATTCAATCCAAGGCCTTTGGAAGACTCTGAGACCCCTCAGTGTGCACACCTTTCGTGGATTTTGAATCCTGGCAATACCTGAAAAGTGAAACCTGGAGGTACTGAAATCCCTGACGATGTAAGAACAAAGGCTAGCAAAATTCAAGAGAAATCCAGGAGAAATCTCAAAAGAATTCAGACAAAAATTAGTGACATTTTCTTTCTTTATCTCTTCTTATTCTTGACACTAAAAGCGTAATCTTCAATCTAAAAGATTATTTTTCTTTTCACTTTCGGTGGTCTGATTATATTGTCAATAGGATGAACTTCAAAAGTCCCAGCAGACGATTCCAACATAAATTTCCCTTGTCTTTTGAAAAAACTTTAAAGTTCATATTTAAATTGGGTAGTGGGAGTGCTGGGGTCCGGGTCCGCCGAGGGGTCTACCCGAAAATCCTCCTCCCCCCTGGCAACAAAAATCCGTCCGCCCTCCCTGAATGCAAATATATAGGAAAGTAAATATATTATGACAGCGAGTTAATGTAAACTCTATAAAAACAGTCGCCCCAGCGACCCTCCCCCCCCCCCCCCCCGGCGGTACGAAAAAACCTTGGGTACCGAACCACCCCGACCAAACCGTCCCCCCAATTTATTTCTATGAAAAGTATTTCATAGATAAGGAAGGCAACCATGACGTATTTACATTAACTCGTGTGTCTGTATAGAGTTTTCATTAACTCGCTGTCAGAATATATTTAGTTTCCTATATATTTGCATTCAGGGAGGGCGGACGGATTTTTGTTGCCAGGGGGGAGAAAGATTTTCGGGTAGACCCCAGGGTGGACCCAGTGCACCCGGACCCCACCAGTCCCACTACCAAAATATGAACTTTAAATTTTTTTTCAAAAGACAAGCGAAATTTATATTGGAATCTTCTGCTGGGACTTGTAATTGTGTTCATCCTATTGAAAATATAATTAGACCACCGAAAATGAAAAGAAAAACAATCTTTTACATTGAAGATTATGCTTTTAGTGTCAAGATTAAGAAGAGATAAAGAAAGAAAATTTCATTAATTTTTTTCTGGTTTCTTTTGAGATTTCTCTTGAATTTTGCTAGCCTTTGTTCTTACATCGTTAGGGATTTCAGTACCTCCAGCTTTCAGGTATTGCCAGGATTCAAAATCCACGAAAGGTGTGCACACTGAGGGGTCTCAGAGTCTTCCAAAGGCTTGGATTGAATTTCATGGATAAAACGAGATGTCATTTACAAAGCAGGGTAGGTAACCTATGTTCTCTTGACCCCCTACTGTCCGAACCTATGTTGTTGTTTTTCAGTGTGCCTGCTACAAAGTTTATGAGGCTGAGAGATTAGGCTCAGCGGATTTGGCGGATTGTTAGACTCAGGTTAGACTGAGGCCCAGAGTTGCTTGAATCAGAGATTCAGAATTCTAGAATCAGAGGCGTCATTTGGGGGGGGGATCAGACCACTGGCTTTTGGGGGGTTCTGGAGCACCCCAGGCAAAACAGAATAACATTCAGAAAATTTAGCCTGAATTTGCAGCAGGCAAAAATTTTGCAGCTGTTAATTGTCATCAGTTATAACAAACTACTGTGGGGGCTTCACTCGTAGCAAATTCCTATTATTATGGATGACCTATAAACCTTTGCCTTAAACTTGTAATAATTGTTGTTACTTTTTCTTACAATTCACACAGTTTTGCGCATTTATTTGGCCCTGTTGTTTCTTGTATATTGTTTCTAACCAGTACAATCCTCCAGGCTAGCAAAATATCTGCTAGTCTTATATTTGAGATACTTTTTACGACTTTGGGTCGTCGGACCAGTCAAGTTCGTAGATGGGCTTTGTAGCCCTACATTTAGGGGTGGGGGAGGGGGTTCAAATTAAGGGGCAAACAAAATATTTTGAAACAGATAATTTGAAAGTCGATTATGACGTAAGAAGACATGCTGAACACGATGGTGAAAACCATTTTGTCATCGGACAAGTAGTTCACCCGGAATCCGGCCCAAACCGGAAAGTTTGTTAAAATTAAAAGTTTTATTTTGAGTTGATTAGATGTTCGATTTAGGGCAAGAAGACATGCTGAACACTTATGTGAAAAAATTTTCTACCTTGACATGTAGTTCCCCCCGAATCCGGTCAAAACCGGAAAATTGTTAGAAGCTTAAGCTTTGTTTCTAGCTGATTAGATAACCGATTGAAGGTTAAGAAGAGATGCTGATTCCGTGTTTGCCAATCATAATTTACCCGGAAATTTAGTTTGACCGGAATCCGGCTGGAGTCGGAAAATTTGTTATAAGTTAAATTTTTATTTGAAGTTGATTAGATGTTCATTATTGGGGAAAGAAGATACCCTGAGTTCGTTTTTTAGCTTTCTTTTTTCGCTGGACAAGTAGTTCTGGAGTTTGGCAGAAACCAAGAAATTGGCAGAAGTGGCAGGAACTTTTTGTGAAAACAGATATGACTTATAGGGGTAAACACACATGCTGAATCCATATCTGAACTTGGTTTTCTCAGATGAGTAGCTATTTGGCCTTAATCTGTTTCTGAATTTTAATTGTAAAAATGTTCAAGGGAGTCTGGCTAAGACAAGACGCAGTTGTCTGGATCAGATATTGAATTTTTGGGATCCCATCGAAACCTTTGGTCTTGTTCAACATGCCGAAACCCTTGGAAGGGCCCCTGCGTCTCAGTCCTGTACAGTGACTTTTGTCCCTCTAGATTTCCATGAAACGAGACCTCTGCCTAGAGTAATAAGATCATTCAGACAAAATAATCTAGAAAAACACTAAGAAGTAGGTGGTACAGGATTCAGGAAGTACGAGTGTCTAAATGGGTGCAGTGCTGTATTATTCATGGGCCTTCCTTCAGTGTCAACTTGATTTGCTAGATTAGTGAGGTATTTACGTTTCCCTGAAGAGGACATCATATGCCACAGAAAGTCAGAAGTTCAAGGCCATTGCAGCCTCTCTAAAGTTCTTTCAGTGGTTCAAGTAGCTCATGTTTTAGTATAGTTTGAGTCAGAATTGACTGATATACCTTTGACTGTCAATGGCTCTTTTTCTGAGAATTGTATGTAAGTATCTGCAGACATTGGCTCTCTGGCACCACGCTATGGAGCCGTTTTTGCTTTTCTTCCATGACAGATCTAGATTGTCTTTGAAGCAAAGAGTTTGCTAAAAACTCCTTGCCTGAGACTGAATTAGCAAACAGTTCACTTTCCAAAGCAGGAGAACTTTTAGTTGTGGGATAATACTCTATATGACTAAGTTCAGAACACGCCACTGATTCTCAGGAAAGAGGAGTAAACGTGTCCGTAACGTCTCAAACTCAACGACTCAAATCCTAAGTCAGCGCAGCTTTGGCACCATTTCTTCATTTCTTCCGCAGGTACCCAGAGATTCTGAATTGGCATAGAGAGATAGTCATCAAGAGTATAAAGAAGGTTGTAGATAGTCCTCCAGCCCATGCTGATTGCGAATCATCTTGTACGGTGCAAACCGATAAGTTAGCTACATTTTCATAAGAGCGATACTTCAGCCCTTCTTGGCAAGGGTCCTTTTCAGGCTCAAGCTGGCAAATGAGTTTGTGGAAAAAGAATCTTTAATTGTTTTACCACAAATACATTCACAATTAACCTAACACTTGAGAATACCATTGTTTCTTCTGATGAGTGCTATGTGTGCCCAACTTGATCTCCTTTCCAGGGCACAGTCATTGATCAAGAAACATAACTGCCTCGGCCATTATGATCGGAAATTCGAAGATGGATTCCGAAGTGTTAGATGCAGTTGTCGATAATGGAAGTCAGTGTGGGAAATCGGCTATTAAAGATCCGCAAGAAGGAATAGGCAAAGCCCATGCAGTGATCATTCGTGCCCAAAGCCAACAGGATCAGCTGACTAGTACTCAAGCTCCTGTTTTGAACAGTATTGAGCACTTCCTGAAATATGAAGTCAAGGGGTGATAGCCAAAATTTGGAAAAAGTATATTAATTGACAATCACTACATGGAGCGTGTATGCAAAGGATATATTCCTCAGCTTCTGGGGATCTGTAGTAGTGAGGAAGCCGGAATTTCGAGGTAGAAAAGCTGCATCACCGGACTGAAATTTCCTGTTTATTTCCACCTATCAGATAAACCACTTCTTGTCTCTGAAGTTGAGTTGAACAATCACAGTCCTAATAAGTTATTGAAACTACAGTTCGGAAGTAGTGAGGTTGAGCCAATTCCTGGCCCTGCTGACGTGTTAAGTTCTCAGAAGCTCTGATCTTGGATTTGAATGTGAAACCATGAACAAGCATGGTTCTGAGATGGGCTTGCACTTCCAGTCATGGAGATACTATGAACTGCTGCTTACCTGACATTTCCTTTTAAGATGAACAAAAACTACCATACAAACGATGTTTGGAGACTTGAACCTTAACCATAACCATGTGACAAGGCTATTTCTAGAACCAAACTATCATACTTGCTATGCTTGAACCTTAGCCCTAACCAGTATACAAGGCTATTGGTGGATGACTTAAATGGAAGAGAAAATCAGTCGTCCATGTCAAAGTCAAGCTCCCCAGAACCAGGTTTTTGTGCTAAAGTCATTGTTCCAAAAAATTTTAAGGTGGTAACACATTTTTTGATGATATATCCGTAAATAAATGCGTTTCATTTTTATATTTCTTTCAACGACTATACTTACTCTAGCTTTCTTAGCACCTTTGAGCAGGGGCGTCGCAAGTGAATTTTTGTAGTTGGGTGCAGAGCCAAAACACCAGGATCCTAAGAATTTCCAGAAACCGGATAGAGCGACATCCCGGCAGCAGCAGCTACTGTATGACTAGTCATTACTAGCCGTGATCGCACAAAGTGAGCGCCGCAGGCGAGATTTTTTAAGTTCGTTTTTTCCTGCCAAATTCAGCTATTTCCATGCAGGTTCTAGCTTTTAGGGTTTCGAAAAATCGCGATCCCTAAAACTGGTTTAAAACCTAGCTAAATGACGCACCTTTCCGGAAAATAGTGAATATTATGAAAAGCGCCGCAGGCAGAATTTTCGAGACATTTCTGATAAGAGCTTGTTTTTAGGATACAAATAAAAGTAAGGAATATCGATGAAATCATAGATCAGTCCTTTTGTCTGCTACCAGTTCTTCACTCGACCTCTTCATGTTCGTGGTAACTACCGAATCCTGGCAATTATACCGAATAAGTTAGCGAATGTTGCACCCTCCCCCCTTTCGCAACGCCCCTGCCTCTGAGCCATATCCTTTCCTTTGAAACTTCTTTGTGGATCTTACTTTTGAGCAACTGTTGTTCACATTCACATTGTTTATTGAGTAGACTAATACCAACTAGAGTGCGATAGCAAATATAGCACTTACAATGGTACTGAGTGTGTACTGCAACGAAGAATCACCCTCTCATGGACCGAAAACGCGAAGCAAGGACGACCCAAAACCCAAGATTGTTCCCCCACCTACGAAATCTTCCGAAAGATACCTTAATTCATTCGTTCCGTATTTTACTAAACATTTTAACTGTTCGTGATCTATGTTCGTTTCTTCTTTATTGTTTGTTAGTTTGTGTCTTACTTGTATTTTATTTTTCCGGCCCATGTTAGCCTAGTGCTATTAGGGTTCTAAATAAAATTGATTGATTGATTGACTTGTTCCGGACTTACAAATAGAACACTAAGGAGGACCTCACCAACCACCAAGTCGGCTACATTTGTTCCCATCTCAAAAATCAGATTTTTCGTTCTAAGCTTTATTTTTTTTCCAATTCTCGGCGACACTTTTTTCACTTGCATGTTATTTTCAAAGAAATCTCGGCGACCTTTCATGCATTCTCGGCGACATTACGCGAAATCTCGGCGACATTTCTAGCAATCTCGGCGACACTTTGTTCCATCTCGGGAACTAGATTTTTGGTTTCGAACGCATATCCATATTTCTCGGCGACACGTTTTTCAGTGAAAATCTCGGCTACAAAGTTGTCATTCTCGGCAACAAACATTGCAGTCTCGGATACACACAAAAAATCTCGGCGACAAAAACAGCATTCTCGGCTACATTTCATGGATTCTCGGCGACATTTCGAGTATTCTCGGCAACATTTTTAACAATTTTGACCCAAAATGCATGCCATAATCCAGTAATAATTTCTAAAATCTCGTACATTTCCGTCTCAAGGGATTCTGCCTCAAATTCTTGTCAACGTCTACAACGTTTTCTACTGACTGTAGTGACCAACAGCGGGAAGTTGTTAGTTTGATCAACGCGAACTTACAAAAAATAATACTTTTTGTTTTCAAGGTTCACACTTTATTGTGCAATTTCTTATTGAATTGCTTGACCATATGGGAACGTAATCGTAGACAATATGACTGTAAGAAGAAAAATATCAGGTGGTGTTTTTTTTTAAACATGCAACCGAACAAACTGTTTTATTGAAAAGTAAAGACTGATTGATCGATAAATCACAACACTCGCCAAACAGAAGCGGGCTACAGTTCGGCAAGTTCACGACTCCATGTCGTGGGACTGGATATTATTTCCGTAAAACTGGAAATTATAGCTAGGACTAGTTAGTATCAGCCTGAAACCAGAGCAAATTAACTCTAGAGAGTAATGCGCGAACTTTGCGCGACACTAGCTCCCCTCGAGGACATGAACATCCCTACTGAAACTCAACCAGCACCGCATCTTAGCCTTGCTAGAACTGTAAACGTCCGCCACTGCAGACACGAACTTAAGCGAGCTGGGCGGCCCTGCGACGGAGGCCCATTTTTGATGCATGGGAAGGATAGGTCTTCGCATTACTCTCAATAGTTATTTTGCTCTTGTAGAGTTAATTTTACTCACGAGTAGTGATTTGTCACCGAGTTTGGCGAAGTTTCTGTTTGGTGATTTCGGGTGGTTTACCGGAAACCAGAGATGGACGAATCCGATCCTGAAAGGATTCGAATCCAGGGCTAGGTACGAATTTGATTCCGAATTCGCCGTTTCATGCTTGATTATTCGAATCCAGATTTGAATTCGACCTTAACAAAAATCGCATCATGTACATAGGTTACAGTTTGAAACCGGAGATGACAAAAAAGCACTTATGCCTAAGGCGAATACTACGGTTAATTGGGCGATGTAAACCACATTTCTAGGTCTTCATGTGTTGCTGTCGGCAACCAGGAACAAATTTGAGGCTTGTTGAGCACAGTAGCTTAAGCACAGTGTGTAAAAATTGGGAAAAGATTAGAAACATGGAGGTCAGATTCAGGGTTTGGGATCCGGTTCCAAATCTGAAACCAGCCTGGCAAGCAGAAGATTCGAATCCGACCAGAAGGATGAATCCTGGATTCGTATCCAGATTCGCCCATCTCTGCCGGAAACTACCAGTTGTGTCCACAAAACTTAGGTGTTTGCTGTAAACAAGAAATCTTAAGAATGTGGCAATCGTTGTCACTTAATCCAAGTAGCTATATATTATTATACAATCCAAGTTGAAAGTGGATAATCGAGACATTGCAATTGTGGGTGTGCTCGCGAATTAACTCTTTAACTTACACCTACTTTTCAGTCCTTGCCAGTGAGCTTGATAAAGAGATTGTGCATGCGAGGAAGGATGGGAGCAGATCTGCAACGTCGACTCCTGTGGTTGCTATCAGTTCGTCGACTGATACATTCGCTATGACGTAGCCAAGCAGAGCTGCCGCGGATTCGGTGGTGACATGGTCTCCATCCACTCAGAAAACGAGAATAAGTTCATCTACGTCTTCCCGTCTGACTTCAGCCGAGGATCGTGGTTGGGTCTCAATCGCATGAACTCGAGTTTCGCCTGGACGGATGGTACTGAGTTTGACTATGCAAACTGGGCAGAGGATAAACCTTCGAACGGAGCCAATAGCAGCAACTGTGTTCACTTCGTCGGCAGCTCTGACGAAGGCTTCGCAGCGCCTTTCGAATGGTCCGATAGCGGATGCAACGAGTTACGCCCTGTGATCTGCCAGAAGCCAGAAAAAGCTCCGACAACCATACCTCCGCCCGTAGAGCAGTGCCCCACCGGTTACTCGCTGAAGTGCTGGTCCAGCTCTTCAGCGAATGCAGGCTGCTACTGCTACAGAGCATTCATGTCAAATCTGCGCTGGCAGGATGCCCAGAGCTACTGTCGTGCTGAAGCCTGAAAGAACGGAGCTAGTGTCCATTCACTCTGACGATGAGAACTCGTATATTCGAAGCCTAGCTTCCGGTTCCGACGTATGGATCGGCATAAGTTACAATGATGCACGTTGGACTGATGGAACAACAAAGGACTTTTCAGATTGGTACAGCTCGTATTATACAGGTTCCGGAGGGTATCTAGATTATTCCTATTCTAGTTGGCAAGGTGCAGATATTACCTCCTCTACTGACACCAAATTTCCGTTTATCTGCAAAGTAAGAGCTAACTACTGAGTCTTCTAGATGTATTGACTTTAGCCAAATATTAAACTACTCCCAGCTGTTTTCTTGTACTGCAGCCAAAGGAAAACGTGATAAAATGTCAAGAGCACATTTAAGCTAACAGATTTTCAATTCCATGTCCGGAAACTGTGGGGGGATTTCCGGTACCTCTGTACCGGAAATCTTGCGGCAAGCTTACAGTCGATGAATCGCGATGGAACTTGTTGGGAAAGATAAGTATAGGACCAAAAAATTCCATTTGGAAAACCGGACTGGATTCCGGAACTGGGGGGTGGTGGTGGAGGGGGAACCGGAAACCTTTTGGCAACCAAGGTGTCAAAGTTGTACTTGATTGGGCGTAGAGATCAAGGAAAAGAGAAACTATCACAGGTCCTCATCGAAATTAAACGCGATCTTGAGACAGGACTTGGCGGGAAAGACGAGCAAAAGCCCTACCTGCACTACCAGCTGGTCCGGATCGGATGCAGATAACCTACTGTGAGAGGAGATGGGAGCAAGGGGGAGGGGGGGGGGTAGAAATCTTGTAACAGTTATGACATGCAAGATGGATATAAAGTTTATTTTACAAATCGACTTTCGTGGTCACACAACTAAGGTTGAGATTATTGTCAACAAAAGTATTTACAATATCTGTGTCAATACACATTGAAATCAATCAGGCTTCGTTAGAAATTTTTACGAATTCTGGAATGTAACTTTTTGTATATCTGACGGGTTTTGTAGGTATAGGACAAAGTTTTCGTACCCTAGAACTTGTCGTTCGTTCTGGCCGATAGCTGACCTTTTGGTAGGGGGAAAGGAGGACTTAGTAGTGGAGATGGCACAATGGCTGAACAGAAGTTGGTGCGGTGCTTAGCTGCCCAATTCGTACCTGGACTGTTTTAGGGTGACAACATTTTAAAAAGTAGGAGGAAAAAGCTTCGATACATTGAATAAAAACAACCCGTTTCCGTATTCTTTCCAATATGTCTCCTTGCTGCTGCGATAATGAAGAATGCCAAACAGGCGCTGTGTATTCCAGGGTGGTCTGACAAAAGAAGTATAAACTCGTAGTAACTAGCATTTGGGAAATTTTCATTTCAGAGAAGAAGTTTCAGATTGTTTCCCTCTCGAACAAGCGATCGTACTCGGATGATACTTGACAGTCTGTTGGGCGCACGTCCTAGGTGTCCCGTTTACAAGTCTGTACCAAATCCGACCATTGTGAGGGAGTTGGAGGGGGAAATTCTGACCGGAATCCGACACCCTAGCTTTGGCGAACAGTTTCAGACGTCATCACGGATATGTCAGTTGAATTTTCTAGTAAAGCGATAATTCGGCCCATCTTGGCAAGGGTTCTCAGGCTCAAGGCGGAAAGTGAAATTCAGCTGACATTTCTGACATTTCTGGACTTCAGCGTTTTCAACGATGCCTCGCACCCAGCTTGAGCTGAAGGAAGTCAATTCGCAGCGTGTTCCACCCTTCTAACAATAGTAACTATTAATTAATATTTTCTTTAAAAAATTGTCAAAAGCTACCACGCTGACAGTTCCAACCTTCTCGAAATAGTAACTATTTGCTTACCGTGCTCGGGAGCGTAGTAAGCGTGGTAACTACGCTTCTCTAAGTTGTAACGTGATTGGTCGGATTCGCCCGTGGCATGATATTCGCTGGAAAATAGAAAAGTCATTCCAGCCTTGACGGCAAAAAGCCAGAATTCGTACCGTCATGCGTAGTAACTACGGTAAGTAGGGTGGAACATGCTCTCGAAGTATAGTTTCCAGCCGTATTTAGCCCACCAGGTGCTTCTTTTCTCGACGTTGACGGGGAAGTTAAAGGACACCTTTTGCTTATTCTTCCTTTTATATTATCCTTAGCTCCCTTCCTTATTATGGAATTATACGCTTCTGAAATCTCCGCCTTTCCCCATTGTTCAGTTTTGTGTGTATGGCTTTTAGCGTTTTTGGGATCCCAAAACGTAAGTGGAGGGATACCTATGACATACAAAAGTTGTCCGTCCGTCCGTCTGTCCGTCTGTGCGCACTATAACTCTCGAAGGGAATGAGATATTTTGATGAAACTGGGTGTGAGGGTTGTTTGGGTCGAGAGTGAGGTCAAGTTCGTAGATGGGCTCTGTAGCCCTACATTTAGGGGTGGGGGAAGGGGGTTTAAATTAAGGGGCAAATGAAATATTTTTAAACATATAATGTGATAGTCGATTATGGGGTAAAAAAGATGGTGAAAACCATTTTGTCATCGGACAAGTAGTTCGCCTGGAATCCGGCCAAAACCGGAAAGTTTATTAAAAGTAAAAGTTTTTTTAAGTTGATTAGATGTTCGATTTAGGAGTAAGAAGACATGCTGAAGACGATGGTGAAAAACATTTTTTTGCCGGACAAGTAGTTAGCCCGGAATCCGGCCAAAATCGGAAAGTCTGTTAAAAGTAAAAGTGTTATTTGAAGTTGATTAGGTGTTCGGTTTAGGGGTAGGAAGACATGCTGCACAAGATGGTGAAAACCATTTTTTTGCCGGACAAGTTTTTAGCCCGGAATCCGGCCAAAACCAGAAAGTCTGTTAAAAGTAAAACTTTTATTTGAAGTCGATTAGATGTTCAATTTAGATGTAAGAAGACATGCTGAACACTTATGTGAAAAGTATTTTCTACCTGGACAACTTGTTCGCCCGGAATCAGGCCAAAACCGGAAAATTTGTTAAAAGCAAAAGTTTTGTCTAAAGTTGATTAGACGACAGATTTATGGGTAAGAAGACATGCTGAATCTGTATATGACAATCTTTTTTTTTTACCGGGATATATAGTTCGTTCGGAATCCGGTTTAAACCGGATTTTTTTATAAGTTAAAGTTCTACTTGAAGTTGATTAGATGTTCTTTATAGGGGTAAGGAGATACGCTGAATTCGATTCTGAACTTTCTTTTCTTCCTAGACAAGTATGGTAGTTTGTTCGCAATTGTCTGGATCAAATATTAGATTTTCGGGATCCCATCAAAACCTTTGGTCTTGTTTTTTGCCGAGCCGAATTCTGCCACTCACGCCCGCAAAATTCACTAAAATTTTCAGTTCAGTCGACTGATCTTTCACGTAAAAGGATGTTAGGAACTTCAAAGTAGTGTTTCTCATTTTAGACATGGTAGATCATCAAACAAATCTTCTTTTTTTACTTCCTTTGTCTTACTCGGCTTTCCCATTTTTTAACCGCGGCGCATTCCTGTTTTAAATATTTTGCGTCCAGCCGCCGCCACATCGAAGAGAGTGAACGCAAGTAGAGTCGAGTTTCGAAACATTTTTTCTGTGACACTTGATCGCGGAAAGATAATTCCTAGTAAGCGTTGTGCTTTCATAATTACGGTAGTAAATTTATATGGCCGGTAGTTCGAGCGTATTTGTATCTCCCCAGACGCAGCCGACATAGCGCTGCTGCAGCTCTTCTCGCTTGATAGCCCCCCTCAGGGTATGACTATATATGAGTAGTAACAGCTTGTTCAAATGATGTAGCTATACAAAGAATAAGTGACCCAGGGTTGGTCACCAAAAGTAACTTCGTACACCCTGGAAAGTAACCCAAAAGTATCTGAAAGTAACCTAATGCAACCCAAAGTAACCCAATGTTACCAAAAGTAACCCAAAGTATCCTGAAGTAACTCGTACACCCTGGTTCTTGGTGACCAACTCTGGTAAGTGACCTCACACCTGACTACTCTCAAGAAAGTAAGAAGTGCACAACAACCCGTTACGAAATGTTGTAACGAGTGGCCAGCTCACTCCGAGAAAGTTCCAGGGCTCCTTGCAATATTGCCATGGTCCTCGAATCTAATTTCACCCAGCCTTAAAGGAGATGCAGGGCCTATAGGACCATCAGTTGTAACTCGGATTGCTTGCAGCACTGGTCATAATGGGGTTCCGGCTAAAAAAAAATCCGGCGACCCCCTCCCCCGATACATAATAAAAAGTAATGTATTTTTATGAAGAGTATATATAGAGGCGAGCAGCTGTCACGCGTTTACATTTAACTCGGGTGTCTAGGGAAATCCTTAACGGACCGCTCGCACTATTTATTCTTCAGCCTGCCGTATTTTAAAATATTTGAATACTTTAAAACTAGACTGTGCTTTCAGCAAATAACCCCCAATTTTGACTGTTTTAAGCCTTTTCCAAGAACCATTGACCTGTAAAGAAAACAGGGAAACAATTTACATAGCCGGCTTTTCTGATGGAAAAAGTTCTCGCAGACAACCGTCGACAGCGTGATACACATCGAAGGTAACAAAATGCGGCATGCAAGAAAATCAGCGTGGTTTTGTAAGACGGCCCGGGTTAGAATGTACCGTAGGGGTCTCTGGGTTTAGAAATATATGGAGTGATTATGGAAGTATTAGGTTCAATAGTCTTATAGGTAAGATATGTCTTAAAGTGTTCGCGGTCCAAACTGCGATTTTCAACAAGATTATATAATTTCCTATATATTTGTATTCGGGGGGGGGGGGGGGGGGGGGTAGGTCTGTGAGAATTTTTTTTTTTTTTTGGGGGGGGGGGGTTAGAGCGACGTCAGCGTTAGGTCATCTCGTGGTTTATAAGGTACGGTTTAGGTCAATTAAGTCAAGTTCAGGACATTACCCGTCTGTAAAGTTCTTATAAATACTCTTCAAGTTAGTCACTTTGGGCATCTCAGCCTGGTCCTAGTTTAAGAACCGAACACAGTAATATACGTATATTTTATTTAACAGAAACAGTCCATGTACAATCATTGCGGGTCAACTTGTCTCACAACCTTAAATCAACAGTTAGCAGCTAAGGCATCAGCATCTATTCCTGCTGAGCAGTTTGAACTAGACACTTCATTTACCGCTAAAACTGCGCCATCTCCAGTGCAACAATTAACTTTTCGTGAAGGTATTGACCTTTCCCAATGTCGCAACTATAAAAGAAACTTCGTGCTAAAAATACTATTCCCGTTAGAACATGAATACTACGAACTGAGTCACCAATAATGCAAAGTTTCAGAAAGTTTCCTTTGGAAACAAAGTCTCAAATCCATGGCCAAAGATGGTGTACCAAAAGAAAGTAGTCTGTGACTGACATCCCGATGAAAAAGTCTTTCACTGTGTAGCTCTATGGTAGTTGTACGAAAACGTTACATGTGTAGTATGTAATACTTTGATTTAACATACCTCCGACTGGGTTAATCTAAGTAGTAGCATCCGACAGCATCCAGTCGTGTTGTAGTAGCAACCAGCTTGCTAGTACCATTGTTGCCACATCAAGAATATTTAGAGAGTTACTTTTGGCCCAAAAGAGAGAGCGAATAGGGAGTGAAATTTACTTTCCTGAAACTGTTCACTTTTGGTCGGAATCGCCTCTGTAAAAATGACCCATCTTAATTTTACTTTCATGAAAAAAACTTGAAATGGTTCTGGTCGGAATCGCTGCTGCAAAAATGACACATTTCGTCGGTGTCAAGCGGAAACCACGTATCTGGTCAAATTTGCGATTTCCACTTTTTGACACAGTTCTACTCGACGAAAAATTCTGCGTCGATCGGTGCGTATCTCGATTGCCTCCGACTCATAGTTTGGGAGATACAACCAAGATAGAAACCACGTATCTCGGATAAACATAGGGGGCTGTGATACCAACGAGAAAAAGTTAGTATGTTTTTTTCACCTCCTGAAAAGTTTTGAAACAGGTAGATACGTGGTTTACGCTTGGCCCAACCAGCTCACGACGTCGTCCACTGTTTCCTGACCGAAGATTAAATATTAAGTGTCTTATCCTGTGTTTGTATGTGTTTTGTTTACTTTCTTCAGTTACTCCGCCTTTCCGAAATGGCGGGTAATAAATAAATTACTTACTTACGTACTTGACACCGACGATTTGGTCAGGATTTGGTCCTACGTAGGACATGAGTGACAAAAACAAAACAGAGTGAAAATTCACACTATCGGGCGACATGTGGCAACCCTGGCTAGTAGTAGCATTAAGGGGCAACAGTTACTACTGCATGCTACTTTTTCTCACAACTCGATAGGACTAATTCTCCAAATTTTTTCATCGGGATGAATTCCGTTCTTTGGAGGCCATCCTAAATCCTTACGACATGCTTGAATGGTAGCTATGCTGGACAGGTTAGCAGAGCTTTGTTGGCGAAACATCTCAAAATGGCGGCATTCTCGTTGAAATGACACTGTCAGACCATAAGGTACTAGCGACAATTTCCAATTTTTTCAGGAGACCAGAATAATACTGTTTTTTGGATCGGATGCAGACAAACAAGTACAAAGAAGTAGCCTTAGCTTCTTTGAAAGGGCTGACTTATGACCTGTTTTACAGACAGTGGTTTGGAAGGGAGGCTCCGGTGACCCAGCCCGCATTGATTTACTCCGCTCTACTAGACCACTGGGAGCGTGTTCCACCCTTCTACAAATAGTAACTATTTCCGTTCCAACCTAACCAAAAGTTACTACGCTGACCGTTCCAACCTTCTCGAAATAGTAACTATTTGCTTACCACGCTCGGGCGTAGTAAGTACAGTAACTACGGATCTCAGTAACGTGATTGCTCGGATTATCCCGTGGCATGATATCCTGCTGGAAAAAAGAAAAATCGTTCCATCCTTGACGGCGAAAAGCCAAAAATCGTAACGTCATGCGTAGTAACTACGGTAAGTAGGATGGAACAAGCTCTGGGTTACATAATTAAACTATCAATCAACAGTCATAGCGCCTGCCACTCGCGATCTGACGCTTAACGTAGGCAGCGACCTCATCCGATAACTTGAGTGATGGCAGTTCCTCCTCGAAGCGAGCTAGGGTGCTATATCCCGCTATGTAGCCATTAAGCCGGGCTGCTACGTGTGAATTATCCAGCTCCTCCACGTCGGTCGTATCCAAGCCCAACTTGTCGACCAGCCAGGGATGCTGCTGAAGGATATATTTCTGGTGGTAGCTACAAAAAGAGGGATACTTCAACTCATGAATGAATGAATGAATGAATGTATTCCCAAAAAAAAGCCCCATGGGCCATGGTGGGACAAAATATAAAAATAAACAAGCACTCCAACTGCAATGTACCCATCCAAATATTCAACACTCAACTCATACTTCTAATACCTAAATAACTATTCAACAAACTAACACCTATCCTACCACAACATCAACCTACCACAACATCAACCTACAATAAAACGTTCACGGTTCACGTTCACGTGTTCGAAAATCCACTGAGTATTTTTGGCGAAAAGGTGCAGTAGGTAGGAAGGATGGTGATATAGTACAAGTATGCTCATTTGAACAGTTACTTAATGCAGTTTTGGGCTAAATGGGAGAATGAAGATACAAAATACCTATTGAGGTGTTTTCAAAGGCACTTAATTACCTACTTTGGGTGATTCATAGGTGACTTTAGTCACGGCAATTGCATAATTATTAAAATGGCAAAGCCCAAAGTCAACAAACATTCAAATCAATTCAATCAAGTTTATTTTCAAAATAGCTTGAAGCTAGAAGAGGAATAAAGTATTTACGACAGACATGGACACGATACAAATTAATTAATACATTTTTTTAATATTTTAATTTTTAATTAATACAAATGTTGGGATGAAATCTATGTAAAAACTGGGCAGAAGAATTAGCAGGATACAGAGAAAACGGATTACCAGTGCTCCTCTTGGACCGACGCACGGAAGACGGGAGGGGGGAATAGCCGGCCTACACTGTAAAAAGTTTATCCGAATAAGGATGCAGTATTTGCTACTGGGATTAATCTTATCTCTAATTGGATAAAATTAATCCGAATTAGGGATCATCTTATCTCAATAAAGACAAGATTAATCCCAGTAGCAAATACTGCAAGATTTTTGTTCACAGTGTATCTGGGGACAACACATTTATCTTTGCTCCATTTTTTTTTTGAAAGAGTAGTAAGTGGAAGGGAATGGATAAAAGGGTTTCCTTTTCCCATTTGCTTAACCCCTTCGGCCGTGTTGGTGTCTGGTTGGAACGTATTACTATTCTGACCAGGGAACAAACGGGGACAGTGCCGTCTTTACCCTTAGGTCGGCCATGTCAAACGAGAGGCCATACGGCCGGCGTTAATGGTTGAAACAGAATACGTTGTCTTGAATTCAATCGATATGGGTGGTGTTGTTATTTTTTTTTTTTTTTCTGCTTTCAAATGCCACCGAAAGTGCTAAACTGTTGACGAATTATCACTGCTTGTATTTCTTAATGGTTTTATACCTGTCAATACACCAAGAATCCTGTGTGCTAATGTGCTGACATTTTTACATTTTTGACTCACGAAAAGGGGCCAAATCCACGGATTAAAAGACGGCACTGAAAACGGATTAAAAGACGGATTAAAAGACGGCACTGAACAGGGATAGCCCCGGCCGATTCCTGAGACACATGGAAGTAAGAATTGGTCGAAGAGGCTTGCCAGAGTTACCATGCGCTACTCTCATTCGAAATTTTTTCCACGGCACATTAGTGTGTCACATTCGACTCACAAGATGAAGCTCGCGGAAACGCCTTTTTTGTTCTTGTTTTTTTGCAGTAATTTCAAATGTTTGGAAATAATAAAAAAAAAATCAGACAAAATAAAAATAGAACTTCAGTATGCGTTCTTGCCATCCTAAGTTTTATGTCTATAGCCTATGTTGATGAAGTAGCTAATTTTATCATTCAGGTTTTGTTGCTAAATTCGAATTTCCCGCCAAAACATGACCCCCCAGCTTGCACTTGAGATTGACCACCAGTTCCAAGAGTCTCATCTTTAACCGTCCGCAGATCAGCAGTGATCGTATTGTCTCATACTCTGTTTGCTTCACGATGACGAAGAGTCAAGGTCCTAGCTTCGTCACCGAGCATCGTCTCATAAGACTAAAGACAGTTCAAAGCTTCTGCTATGTCCTTATTCTATTTGAGCGTCTTTGGCACTAAAGTTAAACTTCAATAGCCTGCGTGGCCGTAACTACAAATTCATAGGAGTATAAAACTGGTAACACTAACATTTATATAGATTACCATCATCCACACTGTAGAAAGTTTCTCCGAGTAAGGATTAACGTTAATCGCAGTATTTGCACTGGGATTAATCTTATCTCTACTGGGATAAGATTAATCCGAAACAGAGATAATCTTTTATTCAAACAATGTTTGCAACGGATACGTCAGCTATGATTTTTCATCAGCGATATTTCGGCCCTTCTTGGCAAGGGTCCTCGTCAGGCTGTCAATCTTCTGGTTCAACTTCGGGGAAGGAAACAAACCTGTAATAATCACGAATTATTACAGGTTTGTTTCCTTCCCCGAAGTTGAACCAGAAGATTGACAGCCTGACGAGGACCCTTGCCAAGAAGGGCCGAAATATCGCTGATGAAAAATCATAGCTGACGTATCCGTTGCAAACATTGTTTGAATAAATGTTTCAAAGTCAGCTTGGGCTCAAAGAATATTTACAGAGATAATCTTATCTGAGTACAGCAAGATTAAATCGCAGTAGAAAATAATGCAAGATTTTTTTTACAGTGCAGTCTGCGATCCAGCAAGCTCAAAACAGATCTCGGAGTACACTTTCAATCAATCAAGTTTAATCCGAATGGCTAAAAGCTAGAAAAGGAATCTGAGTAGCTTAAGTCAACATCATAGATCCAACCTCCTTTGGGCTTCCAGGAATATTACAATTTGGAAAGGAGGACTGTTGTACCTGTACATTTGCTCATGTGCCCTCAGCCCAGCATTTTATTTAGTACTTAGTTACTATTTAGTTACTTACTCTTCGGCATCATAGAATGTTCCAGCCGGGAGAATCTTCGTCTGAAGGACTGATCGAGAGGCTGCTTGTGCGACCTTCATTGACCTCTCAGAAAGCTCCTTCTGTTTTGAATCGTGATAAAAGATGGCAGACATATACTGCAACAAAGATTTATTTGTCTAACTGAAAGGCTTAAAGGACCCGTCGTATCTACAGTTCCAATGCAACCTACTTCCGTGACTGCATTCATTAAATCCTAAACCCGAAAACCCAAATTTCATAAGTTGCATTTTGAACCCTGAACCCGTTAACGACACCTCACTAATCTTTGCCCTTGCCACGATTCACTCTGGATCGTGATAAAAGATGGCAGATATATACTGGAAAAAAGATTTTTTGTTTTGTTTTGTTAAAAGGCACAGAAAACTTGACTGCGCAACTTTCGGCGATCAAACCGACCTGCGGGGCTTAGATAAAGATACAGGGACTTATTGTCGGCAAGACTTTGTTATTCTTTGTTATCTCGAACCCCCTCCTTAGTGTTCCCAAAGGTAGCTGGCAGGCCCTTGCCCCTTATGCACTTATGCACTGAAAAGTTCGCCTTTAGCCGTGTTTCGGCCATAGTATCGGGATAGTAGTCAAGAGGTCGTGCGTTCGATTCCTACTCCTGGCACACAAACCTTTTGCTTTTTTTTCTACTAACTCAAAAGTCGAATTCCCGGGAACTGCCCGGAAACTGCAATGGTCGTAAGAGATTTTTTCTTACTCTCAATATCGACTCAGGGTACATTCTTTGTATGTCAGCTAACTCCCCGAGTCAAGTTTGAGTCAAGTTTTCTGTTCCTTTAACTGATAGCCGTAAAGGAGCCGTCTTACCTACAGTACCAACGCCACCTTATTTCGTAACTGCATTCAGTAATTCTCAAAAACCCGAAAACCCAAACTTCATATGATACATTCTGAACCCGTTAACGACACTTCACTAATCTTTGCCCTTGTCACGATTCACTCTGGATCGTGATAAAAGATGGCAGACATATACTGGAAAAAAAAAATCTAACTGATAGGCTTAAAGGACCCATCGAACCTACAGTTCCAATGCCTCCTACTTCCGTACCTGCATTCAATAATTCTTAAACCCGAAAACCCAAATTTCATACGTTACATCCTGAACCCGTTAACGACGCCTCACTAATCTTTCCCCTTGTCACGATTCACTAGTTTCCATGCTCATTATACTCCCGACTTCTAGTATCATGCTATTGATGCGTAAACCAGTTTTCTGAATTTCACCAAGTTTTTGCTAGAAGCCAATGGGTCCGGGAAAAGGCTTGAAGCAGACAAAGCCGTGGATAGCTTGTTAAAAGCAGAGCGTACTTTACAGCTTTCCGTTAGTTCTGATACTGGAACGTAAATAGTAAACAGTGCGATGACATGGTAGGCCATCAGACCTATTTTCCGTTTTGCAGGTTGGATGCCGTCGAAGTTACAGAACCTCCAAGGAGAGATACCTATACTGTATGACGACTGAACAAATAGACCCCGAGCCTAAGTAACGGGTCGAAATCCCCCTCTCCTCTTCTCTTTCGCTATTTAACTAACATGATTTCGTTACTAGCCTATGTTAGGACGACTGTGAGCGTGTCCGAATCCAGACGCCCAGAAGGGTGCGCGCCCCTACACTGACACGACGCTACGTAGACACGTCAGTAAGTGGACAAAATCCGACGCTATATGGACAAATTTCCCGACACTACGTGGACAAAAAAAACGACACTACGTAGACACGACGGTACGTCGAACGACACGACGTTACACTGAACGACATTACGTAGACATGACGGTACGTCGAACGAAACTACATGGACACGTCACTACGAGGACTAAATCCGACCCTACGTCGAAAACCAAAAAGTGTCTACGCAGTGTCGGTACCTGTACCGTCGTGTCTATGTAGTGTCGGAACTTGTACCGTCGTGTCCATGTAGTGTCGATGCTTGTACCGTCGTGTCCATGTAGTGTCGGTTGTACCATCGCGTCCATGTAGTGTCGGTTTTCGTTCTGTCATGTCTCTGTAGTGAGGTGTCCATGTACTGACGCTTTTTTCTTTTCGATGTAGTGTCGTGTCTTCGTAGTGTCGTGTCTACATAGAGACATCATCCCGCCCAGAAAATACACACAAAATGCAATTAATGTTGCGAAAGTGTCCAGCACAGTCCAAAGCAATCGTTCGTAAGGTATATTCTCGCCGTTCCCCGAGGACTCGTTTTGAGGAGTCCCTGCGTTTTTGTTTGTCCCCGGGACTCACTCCCCGTATTCTCCCCAAGGATGGGGAACTCAGATTATCATCATCATTATCAACAAGACCAAAGGTTTCGATGGGATCCCAAAAATTCAATATCTGATCCAGACAACTGGGTCTTGTCTTAGCCAGATCCAATCTTCGCCAGACTCCTTGAACATTTTTACAATTAAAATTCAGAAACAGATTAAGGCCAAATAGCTAATCACCTGAGAAAACCAAGTTCAGATTTGGATTCAGCATGTGTGTTTACCCCTATAAGTCATATCTGTTTTGACGAAAACTTCCTGCCACTTCTGCCAATTTCCCGGTCCCGGCCGAACTCCAGAACTACTTGTCCGGCGAAAAAAGAAAGCTCAAAAACGAAATCAGGGTATCTTCTTTCCCCAGTAATGAACATCTAATCAACTTCAAATAGAAATTTAGCTTATAACAAAATTTCCGATTCCAGCCGGATTCCGGTCGAACTATATGTCCGGGTAAAATACGATTGTCATACAGGGACTCAGCATCTCTTCTTACTCCTAAATCGCTTATCTAATCAACTAGAAATAAAACTGTGACTTCCAACAGTTTTCCGGTTTTGGCCGGATTCCGGACGAACTACATGTCCGGGTAGAAACTTGTTTTCACATAAGTGTTCAGCATGTCTTCTTGCCCTAAATGGAACATCTAATCAACTCCAAATAAAACTTTTAATTTTGACAAACTTTCCGGTTTGGGCCGGATTCCGGTCGAAATACTTGTCCGTCGAGAAAACAGTTTTCACCATCGTCTTCAGCATGTCTTCCTACCTCTAAATCGTACATTTAATCAACTTCAAATAAAACTTTTACTTTCAACAAACTTTCCGGTTTTGGCCGGATTCCGGGCGAAAATACTTGTCCGATGACAAAATGGTTTTCACCATCGTGTTCAGCATGTCTTCTTACCCCATAATCGACTATCACATTAGCTGTTTCAAAATATTTGTTTGTCCCTTAATTTGAATCCTCTCCCCCACCCATAAATGTAGAGCTACAAAGCCCATCTACGAACTTGACTGGTCCGACGACCCAACGAACCCTCACACCAAGTTTCATCAAAATCTCTCATTCCCTTCGAGAGTTATCGTGCTTACAGACGGACGGACAGACGGACGGACGGACAGACGGACGGACGGACAGACGGACGGACGGACAGACGGACGGACGGACAGACGGACGGACGGACAGACGGACGGACGGACAGACGGACGGACGGACAGACGGACAACTTTTGCGATGTCATAGGTATCCCTCTACTTACGTTTTGGGATCCCAAAAAGGACTACCTTTCAGATTCGGAGGGTAATCAATTTTTGCTGGTGTTGTGCAGTGTAAAATTAATTAAAAACAATCAGAATAAACAAAACCAAAAATAAAGTGGATCGAGACTAGTTTCGTCAACTACATATTTTTTTTCGAACATTCCCCGTGATCTCGCTGTTTTCCGTGCGTGGAGTCCGCGTCGAGTGACTCCCTCTAGTTTGATTCCCCGAGGAGTCCTCGGGAATTGCGAGAACATGCCTTTAGCCTGTTGACACGGTGCTGAACAAAATCAGCCGATGCTCGATGATTTTCGCGATGAATATCGACAGTAGCGAAAATAATAACAACACGAACATACGTATTTCACTCTTACGGGAGTTCCTGCAAATCCAATAGTTATACGTCTCACATAAAATCCGATCACGAATTGCCGCCAGACGCGCTAGAGGAACAATGACAATCACACGTGAGATCTTGGTGTAAGTTGTCCGAAGGGTGAATAAGCGATTAGGCTTTCGCTTCATGTCGAGTCGCTGATTAGCCCCATAGAAAAGTCAGCCAGCACTGAGTTCGGAAGCCAGAAATGACAAACTTGATGACGCTTCACAGAACAGAGTTGGGTAAAGCAAAATTAGAGAAAGAGGCATTTTAAAATGACTAAGGAGAATTGCAAACAAGCAAACCTGGATAAACGTACACCAAGAAGTAACGTGTCATTGTTTTCTTTACGATAGCGCACCTAGCGGCCAAAAATTAACTAATCTGAGAGGTATTTTATGTGGCGAATTTTCTGTGACGTATTATCAACTTAGGATGCTCGCGACCATCATAAGTGAATTGTAACGGTCGTAGCAGTCGCGGAACGAAAATAACAAGTGGGATGATCCAATTTACGGGCTTTAGCACGGCGATAATGACAAGAATAGTAACGATCGTAACTAATAATAAGTTGCTGGAACGCTACCTAAAGGATGGCTCAGAGGGCGTTCGTAAAGTCGATAGCAAAGTTCGTAAAATTGCTCCGCTAACCCGCGCAAACTACTTTACGGAAGCAGGCAAGAAGTTCAACTTAAGGGAGAGACAAAACCTGTTTCGCGTCGCAACGCTGGACAGCATCTTACAGGGGGATTTACCTTTTCAAGGGAGGATGCTAACTAGCTTTTCTAATACAATGTGGTTTTCATTTATACCTGTCTCGAGCACTTCGATGACGGATCATGGTACTTCCAGAACATCTCCAGCAGCTTCGAGTAGTTTGTCTTAGTCTCATCGTACTGGATTTCGATAGTTTCAGTATGATCTCCCCTAGAAGGATATAATAAATACTGCGGAGTCGGACGCGTGTCTGCAGTACACTTCGGCTGTTTTGTCAAAAACACAAGCTGGGGCTTAACTACCATCGTATGACTGAGGGGCAGCTAATCTCAGGAGATGGTCTTTAAGCTTGGTCACACTTGGCTCATTTCCTGGCTTTTAGTAAAAGTAGAAAAAGAAAAAGAACATGATACAACTAATTCTGAATGTTGTCGTTTTAGGGGCAGCTAATCTCAGGAGCTGGTCTTTAAGCTTGGCCACACTTGGCTCATTTCCTGGCTTTTAGCAAAAGTAGAAAAAAGAAAAAGAACATGATATAACTAATTCTGAATGTTGTCGTTTTAAATTCAGGAGATCAATTAGAGCACAACAGCTTATATAATTATGTTGCAGGAACCCTAATTGTGTTGCGAGAGCAACACTTTGGTTTTGTCCTCGTTTTTTTTGTTTGTTTTTTTTTTTCCTATGACTCCGATTTCATTTTATTCCTGGTAACTGAGAAGGGTCTAACCTGTGCGGTTTTTACGGAAAGTGTGGACCTTAGGCCGGATTGATGAATATCACATTACATTTTGGAAAGCTCCGTAGAACTCTTGCCTGGGGCCAATAAGGATGGTTTTTGCTTGTCATCGAGCCAGAGCCTACGGTTTGCGAAGTGAAGTGGAGTTGTATAGCCTATGTCAGAGAGGACTATCTGAAGTTGTGTAGCAAACCTTTCGTTTCATCAAAAGATGTTTCTGCTTTACAGTGGAAAGCTCCGTTCTAGCACGCAAGCAGGCAGGCACCAGTTTCAAATTGAAGATGGACTAAAATCTATAAGTGTTAAATATATGCGGCAGTTACCCGGCCCCACAGCCAACATATCTTCTTTGAGTGATGAATAGAAAAATCTACAGAGACAAAAAAGTGGCTTTTTCCCACGGGTCCGAAAGTGCTGCCATCTATTGTTTCTGTCCATGTCTGCGACGATTTCAGCTGAGTTTATAATTTTTTTTTTTTGCACTTTGGTTTGTGGTAGAGTAACGGTATCAGATGAGCCTCTTAAACTTTAAAAGTACTCTCATTGCTAAAGAAACTAGAGCTTATCCTTTGCTCCTTTCTAAGTCGTGGCGTTAGAAAGTTGGCCTACGGCAAAAAAGTCAACTTTTGAACTAAGACAGGTAGAATTTTTTTTTCGACGGCAATCGATAGCCATTGATGAGCTGATCAAAGTATATGTCATCCATTTTTTGGAACAAAAATTCCTTCATGAGATACACCAGTTTGAAAATTTCAAAGGGGTTGACAACTTCATAGTAAGGTACATTGAAACCAAAAATAGGCGATACCAGTTATGATACATATAGGGGACTTTTAAGCAACAGTCGACTGTTAGCCCATAATCATCTTCGGTAATGAGGGGTTTGCAGCTTTTGCTAGTTGGTATACCTGTTATTTGTTTCCGGTGTATTCGATGGTAAGAACAATTTGGTTCCCAATGGCAAGATATGCAAGGGACTTGTAAGTAATAATCGGCTGTTATGCTACAATCATCTTCTGCGATGATGGGTTTGCAGCTTTTGCTAGCTGGAGTACCCACTATTTGTTTCCGGTTATCTTAATGTATATCACGGGAGAGGGACTTGTAAGTAGGAATCGGTTCACGAGGGGCTAGGAATTTTTGCAAATGGGTGCACATTGTATTCGATTTCTATAAATCTGACGGTAAGAAAGTTTGTGTCGATGGTCTATCAATGTAACCGAGGATTAACTGTTTACACAACGGATACAAACGAAAATGTAAAGCAATGAGGTAGTTTCATAATAATTAGTAGTGTCATCTATGGTATTTTAATCCTGAAAAGTTACGGATAGGTTTCTATTACCAACTAGATTATATAAGATATTGTTCCAAGTTTTCATCCGTCACGATGTCTACGATTGAAAAGGATAAAGTACAACTGACTGCAAAGTTAATTTAGTCCCTTCTTCCTATATTATTTTGTTGTTGTTTTTACAACGCTGAAGAATACCTTTTGATCATATGATTAATTTTTTTAGAACATCCCGTTTAAAAAGCTTATGCAATAATCATCTTCAGCGATGAGGGGCTTGCAACTTTTGATAGCTGGTGTATCCATTATTTGTTTCCCGTGAATTTGATGTCAATAACGGGAGACGGACTTGTAAGTAAGAATCGGTTCACGAGGGGCTAGAAATTTTTGAAAATTGGTGCACATTGTATTCGATTTCTGTAAATATGACAGTAAGAAAGTTTGTATCGATGGTCTATCGCTATAACCTAGGATTAACTGTTTACGCAACGGGTACAAACGATACGGTAATGTAAAACAATAAGGCAATTTTGTAATAATTAATAGTGTCATCTATGGTATTTTAATCCTGAAAAGTTACGGATAGCTTTATAATATCAATTAGATTATATAAGATATTGTTCCAAGTTTTCATCCATCACGATATCTACGATTGAAAAGGATAAAGTTCAACTTCGACGGCAATCGATAGCCGCTGATGAGCTGATCAAAGTATATGACATCCATTTTTTGGTAAAAAAAATTCCTTTATGAGATACACCAGTTTGAAAGTTTCAAGGGGTTGACAACTTCAGTAGTAAGGGACACACTGAAACCAAAAATAGGCGATACCAGTTGTGAGACATTTAGGGGACTTGTACGCGACAGGCGACTGTTAGCTCATAATCATCTTCGGCAATGAGGGGTTTGCAGCTCTCGCTAGTTGGCGTACCTGTCATTTGATGAACAATTTGGTTCCCAAATGTAAAACATGCAAGGGACTTGTAAGTAATAATCGGCTGTTATGCTACACAAATCTTCAGCGATGAGAGGTTTTCAACTTTTGCTAGTCGGTGTACCCATTATTTTTATCCGGTGAACTTGATGTCTATCACGGGAAAGGGACTTGTCAGTAGAATCGGTGCACGAGGGGCTAGAAATTTGTGCAAATTGTTGCACATTGTATTCGATTTATCTAAATCTGACGGTAAGAAAGTTTGTATCGTTGGTCTATCACTGTAACCTAGGATTGACTGTTAACGCAACGGGTACAAACGATACTGTAATGTAAAACAAGGTAGTTTCGTAATAATTAATAGTGTCATCTATGGTATTTTAATCCTAAGAAGTTACGGATAGCTTTATAATACCAACTAGATTATATAGGATATTATTCCAAGTTTTCATCCGTCACGATGTCTACGATTGAAAAGGATAAAGTTCAACTGACTGCAAAGTCAATTTAGTCCCTTTTTCCGATATGCTTTTGTTGTGGTTATGGCAATCGATAGCCCTTGAAGAGCTGATCAAAATATATGCCATCCATTCTTTTGAACAAAAATCCTTCATGAGATAAACCAGTTTGAAAGTTTCAAGGGGTTGACAACTTCAGGAGTAAGGTACACACTGAAACCAAAAATAGGCGATACCAGTTGCGAGACATGTAAAGGACTTGTAAGCAACAGTCGACTGTTAGCTCATAATCATCTTCGGCAACGAGGAGTTTGCAGCTTTTGCTAGCTGGTATACCTGTTATTTGTCTCAGGTGTATTCGATGGTAAGAACAATTTTGTTCCCAATTGTAAGACATACATGGGACTTGTAAGTAAGATCGGTTCACGAGGGGCTAGAAATTTTTGAAAATTGGTGCACATTGTATTCGATTTCTGTAAATATGACAGTAAGAAAGTTTGTATCGATGGTCTATCGCTATAACCTAGGATTAACTGTTTACGCAACGGGTACAAACGATACGGTAATGTAAACCAAGAAGGTAGTTTTGTAATAATTAATAGTGTCATCTATGGTATTTTAATCCTGAAACGTTACGGATAGCCTTCTTCCGATATTGTTTTGTTGTTGGTTTTACAACGCTAAACAACAGCTTTTGATTATGTGATTATTCTTTTTAGAACATACCGTTTTAAAAGCTTCGATAAGTTGACAATTTCAGCATTTAACCGACAGCGAAGAAACAAAACCAAAGTGTTGCTCTCGCAACACTTTAGCCGGCGAAGCCGGACAAAGGTTGCCGCAACACTTCACGTTGCCCGGGCAACGTAGGTCTAGTTGTCCCTAATTGCAGTCTGCTCATTATCCCCAAGCTGCAACAAAGCCCATCAAATCTCACGCCCCCTGGGGATTTTCAGTTGCTTAGTCTGTTTTTTGAGCCCAGTGTGACCAAGCCCCTTGTACAAAACCGTCCGAAAAAGCTTATTTTGTGTAATATTATTCTTGGAAGTGCTTATCAGTATTTCTCTCTTACCAGTATTTCGATCAGTCTGACTAGAAATTATTAATAATAGCTATACTTATTTTGCCTCCAATTTAAACTTCCGAAGCAGAATACCATATTAAACACAGTTGACGTAGCAAGCTTTTGTCAGGAGTTGATTTTTATAAAAAGCTTGCCTAGAAAAAAAAATTCCTACACTTTCAACGGCCTTTCACGCCCGACTAAAATTGTTTTTTGCGCAACATCGTGCCAACAGATTTCCTTCTCAGACCAACTTAGGGCGGGAGGGTAACCTCGATTAACCGCGGCAAAAACTTCCTGAACCGCTATTAATTACCGTCATTATTTGCGTTTTTTGTCTCTGTTCTGTTCGCTGTTTTCTCTCTGTCTTATGTTTTTCCCTTTTTGTCAAAACACGGATCACGCTGTTTCTCATTTTCCCGTTTTTGTACGTCGTTCTGTGTTCCGTGTTCTCTGTTCCGCTGTCTGTTTTGCAAAACACGGAACTTGCTCTCCTAGCATGTTTTATCACTGTTCAAATAGAAAATTGCAGAGAGATTCACAGATAGAAAATAGAAATTGCAGAAGTTTGGAGATAAAGCTGGATCCTAAAGTATGGTCATTTTGGAATATAATTTGCAGTTTAACAGATTTTCCGCTTAAGACATGCTCAGGCTCCTAAATTTGTGGTTTAATGTGTGTAAACAGCGTAAGCAAAACACCGTTTTTTACCCAAACCAGACAACTGTGAACACAGAACACCGAACAGGAACCAGAGACAAAAAACGCAACTATTATTACAAGAACATTCCTTCAGTTCCTTTTTTTTCCGCCAGTCGATCACAGTGTCAGAAGTTTCATAACAGATAACACAAGGCTGCGCAGATTAACAGATCACACTTGGGATGTTATGTCATGATTTTGCAAATGCTATGCCTATGCATAACAAGCAATGTCAGAATGAACCGACAAAAAAACATCTTTTGACTTTCGATATCATGACGACAAAGAAAAACTTTAGCAGATTTTTTTCCGGATGTGTATATCTTGTGCACATAACATTTTAATCCGTAGCTTCTGAAAGTTATATAAGCGTTATCTGTTATGAAACTTCTTACAGTGCAATAAATTTCACTTGAACAGAACGAACTGAACTGTAATTCAATCTGTTCAAGTTCAAGTTCTTTTATTATTTAAACATACATATTTAACAATTTTCACATAACGTCCCCAGCAGGGAGACTGGATCGAAAGCCGGGCGACAAACGGGATAAACAAACAAACCCAGGAGAAACGGCTGCCATCACACTTCTCACTCTATCTCACACCAAAAAAATATATACCAAAAATTTGTATTTCTATAATTATATTATTATTTATCCGATAGCTGAAAGGCCGAGAGCTACTTACAAACTAATATTCATCAATGGATTGAAACTAATATTCATCTGGATTGGACCTTTGCCCAGGCTCATAAAATAACGAAACAGTCCCACTTACAAGCTTCTATACGTCGGATTCAGCTTGGAGCCACCGGAAAACCCAGCACGGGTCCGAATTACCCCTGGGGCGCAGCCGAAGCGCGCCTCAGGGAACCAAAATCAGCTCATTCCGAAAGTTGCCTTCTTTACTTTCACAGCCATCATCATCTTGTCAACCTCGAGGTGTGCCATCTTGCGAAATATCCTTAAAGTATTGACAATGTGACACCAAGCTTATTAAAGGCATGTTCTCGCCGTTCCCCGAGGACTCCTGGGGGAATCAAAGGGAACGGCGAGAATAGAGGGAGTCACTCCGTGCGGACTCCGCATACGGAAAGCAAAGAACACGGGGAATGCTTTTAAACCGGATTTTGTTCGAAAAAAATTTTTGCAGTTGACGAAATTAGTCTGGATCCACTTTATTTTTGGCTTTTGTTTATTCTGATTGTTTTTAATTAATTTTAAGTGCTCCGATACCAGCAAAAATTTATTCCCCTCCGAATTAAAGGGAGTCCTTTTTGATGATAGTGATGATATTCGGAGCATTCCCCGGCCGTGGAGACTCGCGAGAATACGGGGAGTGAGTCCCCGGGACAAACAAAAGCGCGGGGACTCCTCAAGTGGAGTCCTCGGGGAACGGCGAGAATACGCCTTAAATGGGGATTCTGAGCTTATATGTTTGCCTGAGCCACGAATGTGTTTTATATTTCCCCTCTGTGGTCCGTTCCTAGCGTTACTGAGGGGCGAAAAATCCGAACTTCGTACTTCCAAGTACTGCAAGCTTCTTCTAAGATTGCCATTATGGATCAGAAATACTTCAGTTTGTAATTGTAATCGGATTACTGACCCCGCACTAAGTCTGGAAAAAAAATGAAGAAAGAGCTCGAAGACGAGCTGCTAGAAATTTGTGTGAGTACCCATTAACCCGTATTGTCTATGGTGTGGCGACTTCTTAACCATTTAGACAGCACGGGTAGATGCTATGTTTTATTTAGGTATGGGTGTTATGTTCAATTCTTTTTCTTCTTCTTTTGTATGTACTCCGTGTTTTTCACTTTGTTGTTCACGGGCAAAAAAGTTAAATAAATAATAGTGGTTCATTCTAGCAGTTCATTACAAGGAGTATTTCCGTCCATTCTAGTTCCCGAGATTATTCACTTCGTCACTGGGGTCACAAAATTTCGTCCGTCACAAAATCTCTGAGGGGCTTATTCGTCCCTCATAAAATCCTATGACGAATTGCCGCCACGCGCGCTAGAGGAACAATAACAATCACACCTGAGATCTTGGTATAAGTTATCTGAAGGGTGAACAAGCGATTAGGCTTTCGCTTCATATCGGGTCGCGTATTAGCCCCATGCAAAAGTGAGCCAGCACTCGACACCGAGACCGGAAGCCAGAAATGACAAACTTGACGACGCTAGACAGAACAGAATTGAGTAAAGCAAAAATAGAGTTAGAGGCATTATAAACAGTTTTAAACATGGCTAGGCCTAAGAGGAATTGAAAATTGCCAAGCAAACCTGGATAAACGTGCACCAAGAAGTAACGTGTCGTTGTTTTCTTTACGATAGCACACCTAGCGGCCGAAAAGAACTAATCTGAGAGCAATTTTATGAGGTGCGTATTGGAAATACACTGGTTATAACGCTTGCCACGTTAGTTCTATTTACGTCACACATTTACGTCACAGTCTCTGAGGGGGCTTATTCGTCCGGAGAAGAATAAGCTTTTAGAAAACAGAATATTTTGCCAAGATCGTCGTCAAACTCGTCCAAGGCAAGGGACATGGAAAGAGGCTAAAAAAACGCCGAAGATGTGTGTAATTTTCTGTAAGCATAGCTTAGTTGTAAAGTGGTCAACTGTATCAGAACATCTGAGAAGAAACACTATATAGTGTTAGGTGTCCTTTAACGGTCCAGACTAGACTTTCAGCCCGGACTGATTTCAAATTCGGAATACAGTAAAAATCCGCTTGGGGTGGGAGAACCTGATCTAGTGGAAAGTGTCACCAGGAATACTGTTGCAGACTTGCCTCTCCCACCAGCCATTAATGATATTAACTAGGGTATCGAAACTAACTCCCACAATACAGTAGTATTCAAGCTGAATGGTCACATATTGCGATTAAAGAACTTGTATTCAAGCAAAAGGTTACAGAAAAAAAAGATCACAGGGTGAAAAATCAGCTGAGCATTTAAAAGTCATCATCGTCATCAAGCATAGCCCGCCTTCTATCAAATTTCACTGTCACTGCTGGTTTGGACTGGGCCATTGCCCCAATCTGCTCTAACAGTCCGACTAGGTCTTTTTCACCTAGACGGCCCCCAATTCGTCCTGTTTGAGCCATTTGTATCAACATCTGCTCAATCTGAGCTGCTTTATCTGGCTTTGCCAAAGAAATTGTATTCAATCTTGCTCTAGCTTCCTGGTCAAGGACTTGGGACAGGATGGAGTGTTTCATCTCTGTTTCCCGAGCTTTCCTTTCCTCCAAGGCCTTCTGTTTATTTGCTTCATCTTCCATTCTTCAAGGGAACTTCTTACGACCTGTCAAAATAATTATTGATATTTTCGTTACAATTATGATGATTGGAGTAAAGACAGGCTAGAAGAAAGTTAACTTGAAGGATGGAGAGGTAAGCATAATTCCAGAGGAGAGAAGATCACCCTATCCAAACCAAACAAGGGTAGGACAGGGATTCAAATTATTTTTTATTTTTCTTCCATGACCGGTGTCCTTGATGAGAAATTAACACTACTTTGCAAAACATTCATCTGTCTTAGCCAAAGGATATGTTAGGCTAGAACTAAGGCTTGAAATACCAGTCAACAGTCAGCTTTTCTTTCAACACAAGTATAGCCCTGGTCAAACCTAGTCAGACAGTCTAGCACACTAAGCCCTGATAACAATGCTCAAATGCTGTACCATGCCGGCAGAGGTATATATGGTAGTCTGGTTCCTGTAAACCAAAGTGTTGACATGGTTGCTTCATCATTTTTACTGGTACAGGCTAGGTAGCCTACAGGAAAAAAAAAGGGGTAGATATACATATTAGTACCATGCTTACCCCTGCCATCATGTCCTAGTACTGGACCATGGGCAGCACACAATTGCTTAGTGTCAAGAGGTTTGCTTATTTGAACGTCTCCTAACCATGAACTGTCGATTATGAAAACACTGAAACCCATACTAGGCAGCTTAACACTGCAAAATGCTTGCCAAAAAGTTTATCTTGTGTTAGCTAAACTTGAACTAAACTAAACTTGAAACATTTAGCGAAGTGTTCAAATAAGTATGCCTCTACTGAACTAGACTCCCCCTGTGTACTAACAGCAGAGGGTCACCAGTTAAAGTTGTTGAGGACTGCTTGAGCAGCACTTATGAGTTATTTAAGAATCTTAAGGATGAATAAGGTTAAGTTTGCTTTTGAGACCATTTTTACTATGGAGCACTATAAAACACCACCTTAGGTGAAATTTATATGCTTTTCTTGCTGTCTTCCTTAGCCTACAATATTTCAGTCCAGTCCACCACACCACAAGCCAGCCACAAAACCCTCTTTTTGGATGGCCTACCCTGTACCAAAGTTGAACCAAACGATAATGCTGTGTATATCTAACCTTTTAAATGTCTGCTGGATACCCTATGCCAAATCATCAAATGCTGGATTCCAGTAGGTAACTTGAACCCTGACCCATCCCAGTATAGATGTATAGCTTACACTACAGATACTAAAGAAACTCTGATTTGTTGATTATTTTTACTTTTGTCACAGCAAGAAGTGCATGAAAATGGAACTATCCAAAGCAAGTTCAAAGTCAACGAATGGTCAAAAGCCTAAGCATAATAAGAAAAAAAAAAAAAAAAATAAAACACTGTTTGACAGATCAAACCCTAGCTGCATTTTTTACCTTCATCCGGTTAACTAACTTGCAGGTTTTCCCACTATCCCACAACTCCTTTGGTTGACCCTCCTAAGTCCTTATTTATAAACTGTTTTTTTCCATCACCGTTAACAGGTCACTTAACCATACTGTGGACTGAGATTGAAGGCAGGCAACTCAAATCTTTTATGTAATGCTGGAGAATTCAAAATAAGCCATTTGTTGTATTGCCGGGTGAATGGGATGGGATTCCAAGAAATGGCTTGTGGCGGTAAATAAGTCAGTTGGCAGGATGATGGGAGGATGGACAAAAAAGCAGCTACCGTTTGACATATGAAGATCAGTTACAAGTGAGAGTGCAGCAGTCTACCACAAATCCCTGATTTTTGGACACCCTATGCCAAACGCTAGATACCGGTTGGTAACCTAACCCTGACCTATCTCAGTATAAAAGTGTTCTGATTGGTTGATTTTTTAGCTTCACTCAAATCATCAATATTTAACTGGGCTACAGTATCCAGCTCCTGGAATAGTGTATCCAGCATTAGGCATAGGCAGGGCATAGGGTATGCCAAAGGCTAGACATAACCAATGTTTGACATAGGGTATCCAAAAATCAGGGGTTTGTGGTTGACTGGTGTGGAGTGAGTTAATGTCTGTACACAACAAGACCAAAGGTGTCGATGGCATCCCAAAAATCTAATATTTGATTCAGACAATATGGTCTTGTCTTCCCATATCCAGTCTTCGCCAGATCCAGTCTTCGCCAGGCTAATCATCAAAGAAAACCAAGTTCAGATATACCTCTAGAATCTGTATCTATTTGACGATACTGACCAAGACTTCCCGAGCTAACTACTAGTCCAGCAAAGAAAGAGAATTTAGAAACAAATCTAGCGTGAAATCCCTATAAAGAACATCTAATCAACCTTGAATAAAAGTTTGACTTAACAAACAAATCCGGTTACAGCCAGATTCCGGACTAATTATATGTCCAGGTAAAAAATGATCGTCATATACAGACTCAGCCTGTCTTCTTATCCCTTAATCTGTCATCCAATCAAACTTTTGCTTTTATCAAGTTTTCCCGTTTTGGCCGGATTCCGGGCGAACTAGTTTGTCAGGCGAGAAAGTGGTTTTCACTATCGTTTTCAATATGTCTATCTACCCCTAGATCGAACATTTAATCAACTTCAAACAAAACTTTTACTTTTAACCAACTTTCCGGTTTTCGCAGGATTCCGGACGAACTACTTTTTCGGGGAGAAAATGGTTTTCACCATCCTGTTTAGCATGTTTTCTTACCCCTAAATCAACCATTTAATCAACTTCAAATAAAAAACTTTTACTTTTCACCAACTTTCCGGTTTTTGCCAGATTCCGGACGAACTACTTGTCCAGCGAGAAAACGGTTTTCACTATCGTGCTCAGTATACCTTCTTACATAGGTATCCCTCCACTTACGTTTTGGGATCCCAAAAACACAACCTTATCCTTGGTTGAATATTTCCCATCAATGAGCCTACAGCAGATAAGAGACTATCGTCTGCTTACATTAGCTAGTGAAGATCAGTGAAAACTGAGTAGACTTAGTTATGCAATAGCTTGTGCATGGGAAACTCACCCTGTCATACACTGGAAATATTTTTTTTGTACACAATAGTTTTGAGCGATATTCGATCAGTATTATAATTCGACATCCACAACGATCTATCAGACCAAATACTCAGTATCGAAATCGAAAACGATATTTCATTCATAATTATTGTAAATATTCCAATATAACCTATATTTTTATATCTGAAATTAGAGCAGTATGTTTTCCATAATTCACTTGTTACGTATTCGAAGTTTGAGATGGCACAGGATGCTATTTTCCGTCGATAAATTTTGACGGGACGAGATTTATCCTGTAGCCCCTATAGCGGGAAAAAGTGTTAAGAAATATCAATATCGAAAGGGAGAATATCGGTATATCGAAAAATTCAGATATCGCCCAACACGTACCAAAGAAACAGAAGTTCGGTCCAGGTAGGTCTGGTACCACGAGTCCCGTAGCTGGTCACACCGGGACGGGATCGGGATACCTCTAGTTGGATAATACTCCTGATGAATTATCTCTCCATGCCAGTTCCATGCCGATGCCAAATCTCCTTCCTCTCCAGGTACCTAGCGGAAGAAAGGTGATGTCACATCTGCTCCCAAAGATCGCCGTGATTGGTTCACACAGGATTTGTGTCTTGAGTTCGAGTCGTTAATACGGACACGGTGTGTTTTGGACTTGAATCTGGAAGGTGAAGCCTGGCTTTAAGAAATTGTCGTACACGATCACATATTGCGGTCACTAGCCAACTAGTTGGCTACTGTAAGAAATTTGTTTTAGGAAAAGGCCCTGTGTTGCCGACCAGTTGACTACGATAAAAATTCGTATAGGATTTTGGTTTGTTTTCCAACTAGTTCACCACTGTAAGAAATTTCATTTAGGAAATCACGCATTGCCGACTATTTGGCTCCAGAAAAAATCGTATAGAACTTTTGTTTGTTTTTCAACTAGTTCGCCACTGTAAGAAATTTCATATAGGAAATCACGTGTTGCCGACTAGTTAGCTACGATGAGAAATTATATAGGAGAAAAGTTCTTAGCCAACTTGTTCGCTACAGTAAAAAATTGGCTACGATTAGAAATCGTATAGGAGAAAACTTTATCACAAAAATCAACGAAGAAACCAACGAAAATGGGGTTTGTAAAGGCCAACGAATATACTCACTCGCTAGTACCAAGCGAGAACAGTCATAATTGTTATTTGCAGGTATTGGTGAGTGGCTCGCTGTTTTTATTTTAGGCTTTGAATTCCTCCAGTTTTGGTTTTAATTTTCGGTTCCTTGTTGGTTTTCCGCTTAGTTCTGGTTTTCTTGGTTGTTGATCGGCGTTTTTTCTCGAAAATTTCTGTCTGCGCTGAAGGAGGGAGGCAGAATGTCTTCCCAAAACATTCTCCTTTTATTTCAGTATATTCGTTGTCCTTTACCAACCCCATTATTTTTGGTTTCTTCTTTTGTGATATATCAGGCCCGTGTGGTTTACGAAATTATCTTCCAAAACTTTATATCCAACTAGTTGAATATTTTTCCCACTCGTAGAGGGATTTCAGAAAATATCCTACTAGTCCAATTGTTTGACTTCGGATAGAAATAGTTTGACTTCGGATAGAGATTTCGGCAAATATCCAACTAGTCGGAACAAATTTCATTAAGGGTCTCGAAAAATCTCCAACTAGTTGGACAGGATAAACGCGGATTGGAATTTTAGAAAATATTCAACAAGTCTGAACAGTTTTCATTCTCAAAAAGGACTTTGACGCCATGAGTTGGCTATGCGCCGCTTTCTCCAATACTCGATGAACACACCGCCATCTAATTCGATAATCAATGAGCGTGTTCCTCCCTACTTACCGTAGTTACTACGCATGACGTTACGAATTCTGGCTTTTTGTCGTCAAGGCTGGAACGATTTTTCTATTTTCCGGCAGGATCTCACGCCAGGGCGAATCCGACCAAACACGTTACAGAGATGCGTAGTTACTACGCTTACTACGCCCCCGAGCATGGGAAGCAAATAGTAACTATTAGTTACTATACCGACTCTTGTATTAAAATAATTAGTTGTAAATATTCAGTTTGTAAATAAGGTTGTCTCAGGCTCGTAGTACTTGGTGGTCGTCTCAGGCTCGTAGTACTTGGTGGTCGTCTCAGGCTCGTAGTACTTGGTAGTGGTCTCAGGCTCGTAATACTTGGTGGTGGTCTCAGGCTGGTAGTGTTTGGTTATGGCCTTCGGCTGGTAGTATTTTTTCTTTCTTGGCTTGTTTTGTACCTTTACCTTGGCTTTTGTGTAGATTCGACCGGGCAAAGCGGTAGGAGACTTGACTTTCATCGCTGGATACAGGGGTATGACCGTTGGTAACGCCTCCCATGCTGCTGCTGGCCAAGCATGGCATATCCACTCTCGTAGGCTGGAGCCTTCTCGCCACAGCAGTCATCGGACTTCGTTTGCGACGGCCGCACTGCACTACCGCGACGATAGCAGTAATGCCTGGGCCACATTCAGTCACATCTGTACGTAATTTGGTTAGCTAATTCGGTTATTACCCACTCTTACTTTTCATCCTGGTCACACCTTGAACGAAGGAATTCAAGACAAATTAGCACCATCATCACTCAAATGTAAACAAAACTGGCTAAAGTCAGTGACTCTGGTCTGTGATTGGTCCAAACACTCCAAAGTTACGTTTCAAAATGGCGGAGATGGATTTTTCCATCTCGACTATCTTACGTTTTCAGCGTCTTTTCTTCCCAATTTCGACCGTAAGACGGTCTTATTACCGGCGTTATTACCAGGTGTGACTATAGTGGGGCCCGGGCATAAGCAACAGTAGAATAGCGAATCTTGACATCTTGATAGCACTTCTCGAGTCTCCTTGGTATTTCACTTGGAAGGTTGGAACGGTCAGCGTAGTAACTTTTCGTGAGGATGGAACGGAAATAGCAACTGTAGTTAGAAGGGTGGAACACGCTCAATGTTTCTCTAGACACATTTCTCCTTTTAGCGAATTAGTTTGATAATTCCGCATTCCTCGACGAATCTTCTTATTTGTGTAGACTAGTTGGATAATCATCCTCCGTTCCTACAGGAACGTTCTTATTTTAGCCAACTAGTTGGATAATAATCCGCCGTTCCTATAGGAATTCTTTTATTTTGGCCAACCTAGCCGATCCAGCTAGCTGGCTAAAATAAGAAAATTCCTATAGGAACGGATGGTGATTATCCAACTAGTTGGCTAGGATAAGAAAATTCGATAGGATCGGAGGATGATGATCCAATTAGTTGGCGAAACTAAGATAATTCGTCAAGGAGTACAGGATTATCAAAAGAATTCGCTAAAATGAGAAAATTTGTATAGAGACACATTGATTATCCAATTAGATGGCTGTTAGTTCATTTACTATTAGACAAAGTGGCGCACAACGAACTAAATGGGTCGAAATCCTTGTTGAGACTAGCTGGTTATTTTCTGAAATTCCGATCCGTTTTTGGGATCCCAAAACGTAAGTGGAGGGATACCTATGACATCGCAAAAGTTGTCCGTCTGTCCGCCCGTCTGTGAGCACGATAACTCTCGAAGGGAATTATATATTTTGATGAAACTTGGTGTGACGATTCTTTGGGTCAAGAGTAAGGTCAAGTTCGTAGATGGGCCCTGTAGCCCTATATTTAGGGGTGGGGGTTCAAATTAAGGGACGAACAAAATATTTTTAAACAGCTAATGTGATAGTCGGATATGGGGTAAGAAGACATGCTGAGCACTATGGTGAAAATCATTTTCTCGCCGGACAAGTAGTTCGTCCGGAATCTGACAAAACCGGAAAGTTTGTTAAAAGTAAAACTTTCAATTGAAGTTAATTGTGTTGCGAGAGCAACACTTTGGTTTTGTCCTCGTTTTTTTTTTTTTTTTTTTTTTTTTTTTTCCTTTGACTCCGATTTCATTTTATTCCTGGTAACTGAGAAGGGTCTAACCTGTGCGGTTTTTACAGAAAGTGTGGACCTTAGGCCGGATTGATGAATATGACATTACATTTTGGAAAGCTCCGTAGAACTCTTGCCTGGGGCCAATAAGGATGGTTTTTGCTTGTCATCGAGCCAGAGCCTACGGTTTGCGAAGTGAAGTGGAGTTGTATAGCCTATGTCAGAGAGGACTATCTGAAGTTGTGTAGCGAACCTTTCGTTTCATCAAAAGATGTTTCTGCTTTCGAGTGGAAAGCTCCGTTCTAGCACGCAAGCAGGCAGGCACCAGTTTTAAATTGAAGATGGACTAAAATCTATAAGTGTTAAATATATGCGGCAGTTAGCCGGCCCCACAGCCAACATATCTTCTTTGAGTGATAAATAGAAAAATCTACAGAGACAAAAAAGTGGCTTTTTCCCACGGGTCCGAAAGTGCTGCCATCTATTGTTTCTGCCATGTCTGCGACGATTTCAGCTGAGTTTATAGTTTTTTTTTTTTGCACTTTGGTTTGTGGTAGAGTAACGGTATCATATGTGCCTCTTAAACTTTAAAAGTTCTCTCATTGCTAAAGAACCTAGAGCTTATCCTTTGCTCCTTTCTAAGTCTTGACGTTAGAAAGTTGGCCTACGGCAAAAAAGTCAACTTTTGAACTAAGTTAGGTAGAACTTTTTTTTCGACGGCAATCGATAGCCATTGATGAGCTGATCAAAGTATATGTCATCCATTTTTTGGTACAAAAATTCCTTCATGAGATACACCAGTTTGAAAATTTCAAAGGGGTTGACAACTTCATAGTAAGGTACATTGAAACCAAAAATAGGCGATACCAGTTATGATACATATAGGGGACTTTTAAGCAACAGTCGACTGTTAGCCCATAATCATCTTCGGTAATGAGGGGTTTGCAGCTTTTGCTAGTTGGTATACCTGTTATTTGTTTCCGGTGTATTCGATGGTAAGAACAATTTGGTTCCCAATGGTAAGATATGCAACGGACTTGTAAGTAATAATCGGCTGTTATGCTACAATCATCTTCTGCGTGATGGGTTTGCAGCTTTTGCTAGCTGGTGTACCCATTATTTGTTTCCGGTTAACTTAATGTATATCACGGGAGAGGGACTTGTAAGTAGGAATCGGTTCACGAGGGGCTAGGAATTTTTGCAAATGGGTGCACATTGTCTTCGATTTCTATAAATCTGACGGTAAGAAAGTTTGTGTCGATGGTCTATCAATGTAACCGAGGATTAACTGTTTACACAACGGATACAAACGAAAATGTAAAGCAATGAGGTAGTTTCATAATAATTAATAGTGTCATCTATGGTATTTTAATCCTGAAAAGTTACGGATAGCTTTCTATTACCAACTAGATTATATAAGATATTGTTCCAAGTTTTCATCCGTCACGATGTCTACGATTGAAAAGGATAAAGTCAACTGATTGCAAAGTTAATTTAGTCCCTTCTTCCTATATTATTTTGTTGTTGTTTTTACAACGCTGAAGAATACCTTTTGATCATATGATTAATTTTTTTAGAACATCCCGTTTAAAAAGCTTATGCTATAATCATCTTCAGCGATGAGGGGCTTGCAACTTTTGATAGCTGGTATATCCATTATTTGTTTCCGGTGAATCTGATGTCAATCACGGGAGACGGACTTGTAAGTAAGAATCGGTTCACGAGGGGCTAGAAATTTTTGAAAATTGGTGCACACTGTATTCGATTTCTGTAAAGATGACAGTAAGAAAGTTTGTATCGATGGTCTATCGCTATAACCTAGGATTAACTGTTTACGCAACGGGTACAAACGATACGGTAATGTAAAACAATAAGGTAATTTTGTAATAATTAATAGTGTCATCTATGGTATTTTAATCCTGAAAAGTTACGGATAGCTTTATAATATCAACTAGATTATATAAGATATTGTTCCATGTTTTCATCCGTCACGATATCTACGATTGAAAAGGATAAAGTTCAACTTCGACGGCAATCGATAGCCGCTGATGAGCTGCTCAAAGTATATGACATCCATTTTTTGGTAAACAAAATTCCTTTATGAGATACACCAGTTTGAAAGTTTCAAGGGGTTGACAACTTCAGTAGTAAGGTACACACTGAAACCAAAAATAGGCGATACCAGTCGTGAGACATTTAGGGGACGACGACAGGCGACTGTTAGCTCATAATCATCTTCGGCAATGAGGGGTTTGCAGCTCTCGCTAGCCAAGTACCTGTCATTTGATGAACAATTTGGTTCCCAAATGTAAAACATGCAAGGGACTTGTAAGTAATAATCGGCTGTTATGCTACACAAATCTTCAGCGATGAGGGGTTTGCAACTTTTGCTAGTTGGTGTAGCCATTATTTTTATCCGGTGAACTTGATGTCTATCACGGGAAAGGGACTTGTCAGTAGAATCGGTGCACGAGGGGCTAGAAATTTGTGCAAATTGTTGCACATTGTATTCGATTTATATAAATCTGACGGTAAGAAAGTTTGTATCGTTGGTCTATCGCTGTAACCTACGATTTACTGTTAACGCAACGGGTACAAACGATACTGTAATGTAAAACAAGGTAGTTTCGTAATAATTAAAAGTGTCATCTATGGTATTTTAATCCTAAAAAGTTACGGATAGCTTTATAATACCAACCAGATTATATAGGATATTATTCCAAGTTTTCATCCGTCACGATGTCTACGATTGAAAAGGATAAAGTTCAACTGACTGCAAAGTCAATTTAGTCCCTTTTTCCGATATGCTTTTGTTGTGGTTAGGGCAATCGATAGCCGTTGAAGAGCTGATCAAAATATATGCCATCCATTTTTTTGAACAAAAATCCTTCATGAGATAAACCAGTTTGAAAGTTTCAAGGGGCTGACAACTTCAGGAGTAAGGTACACACTGAAACCAAAAATAGTCGATACCAGTTGTGAGACATGTAAGGGACTTGTAAGCAACAGTCGACTGTAAGCAACAGTCGACTGTTAGCTCATAATCATCTTCGGCAACGAGGACTTTGCAGCTTTTGCTAGTTGGTATACCTGTTATTTGTCTCAGGTGTATTCGATGGTAAGAACAATTTTGTTCCCAATTGTAAGACATGCATGGGACTTGTAAGTAATAATCGGCTTTTATGCTATAATCATCTTCAGCGATGAGGGGTTTGCAACTTTTGATAGCTGGTGTATCCATTATTTGTTTCCGGTGAATTTGATGTCAATCACGGGAGACGGACTTGTAAGTAAGATCGGTTCACGAGGGGCTAGAAGTTTTTGAAAATTGGTGCACATTGTATTCGATTTCTGTAAATATGACAGTAAGAAAGTTTGTATCGATGGTCTATCGCTATAACCTAGGATTAACTGTTTACGCAACGGGTACAAACGATACGGTAATGTAAAACAATAAGGTAGTTTTGTAATAATTAATAGTGTCATCTATGGAATTTTAATCCTGAAACGTTACGGATAGCCTTCTTCCGATATTGGTTTGTTGTTGGTTTTACAACGCTAAAGAACAGCTTTTGATTATGTGATTATTCTTTTTAGAACGTACCGTTTTAAAAGCTTCGATAAGTTGACAATTTCAGCATTTAACCGACAGCGAAGAAACAAAACCAAAGTGTTGCTCTCGCAACACTTTAGCCGGCGAAGCCGGACAAAGGTTGCCACAACACTTCACGTTGCCCGGGCAACGTAGGTCTAGTTAAATGTTTCTTTTAGGAGTAGGAAGACATGCTGACCATGATGGTGAAAATCATTTTCTCGTCGGACAAGTAGTTCGTCCGGAATCCGGCAAAGAACGGAAAGTTTGTTAAAAGTAAAAGTTTCATTTGAAGTTGATTAAATGTTTGATTGAAGGGTAAGAAGACATGCTGAACACGACGGTGAAAACTATTTTCTCGCTGGACAAGTAGTTCGTCCGGAATCCGGCAAAACCGGAAAGTTGGTTAGAAGTAAAGGTTTCATTTGAAGTTGATTAAAAGTTTGATTTAGGGGTAAGGAGACATGTTGAACACGATGGTGAAAACGAATTTCTCGCCGGACAACTAGTTCGCCTGGGATCCGGCCAAAACCGGAAAATATGTTAAAAGCAAAAGTTTTATTTGAAGTTGATTAGATGTTCTTTCTAGGGATAAGGAGATACGCTGGATTCATTTCTGAATTTTCTTTTGTTGCTGGACTAGTAGTTCGCTCGAATTCGGACGAAACCGCAAATTTGGCAGAAGTAAAGCAGAAAGTTTCGGTCAGTATCGTCAAAATATATATGGCTTATAGAGGTATAGATAGATAGATAGATACAATATCTAAACTTGGTTTTCTCTGATGATTAGCCTGACGAAGACTGGATCTGGCGAAGACAAGACCCAATTGTCTGGATAAAATCTTAGATTTGTGGGATCCCATCGACACCTTTGGTCTTCTTATATATGACAATCCGACTAGTTGGATATTTTTCGAGACCCTTCGACTGAAAGCGGTTCCGACTAGTTGGATATTTTCCGAAATCTCTATCCGGATTCATGCAATCCACCTAGTTGGATCTTTTCTGAAATCCCTATGAGTGAGAAGAATATTCAACTAGTTGGATATAAAGTTTTCTCCTATATGATTTCTCGTCGTCACCAACTAGTTGATGTGGGATTCCTATACAAAATTTCTTACGGTAGCGAACTAGTTGGCTAAGAACTTTTCTCCTATATATGATTTCTTACTGTAGCCAACTAATCGGCAACGCGTGATTTCCCATGTGAAATTTCTTACTGTGGCGAACTAGTTGGAAAACAAACAAGACTAGATCTACGTTGCCCGGACAACCTGAAGTGTTGCAGCAACCTTTGTTCGGCTTCGCCGGCTAAAGTGTTGCGAGAGCAACATTTAAGTTTTGTGTCTGTTCTATCGGTATCTCTAACAGATTATCGGAAGTATAGGGACTAAATTGACTTTGCAGCCAGTTAAACTTTATCCTTTTCAGTCGTAAGATATCGTACTGGTGAAAACTTGGAACACTATCTTACATAACCTAGTTGGTATTATGCAGTTATCTGTATCTTTTCAGGATCAAAATACCATAGGTGGCACTCAATTGTTGCGAAACTGTGTCGTTGTTTTACATTATCATTTATATCCGTTGCGTGAACACTAAATTCTAGATTACAGTGATAGACCGTCACCATGAACCATTCTATCACCCCGTGAAAACGACAATTCCTTAGCAACCAGTTTTTACTTTCAAGTCATCTCCCTGTGATGGACCTTGAACCAAACTTTTATAATCATCAAAAACCCTGGAAACAAAATAGATACACAAACTAGAGAAAGTTGGAAACCCCTCATTGCCGAAGATGATCTGGTCTAACAGCCGGTTGTTCCGTACAGGTCCCTTACATGAGTTACATGTCTAACAATTGGGTCCCGCCTATTTTTAATTTTTTTTCGTGTGTACACTACCACTGAAGTTGTCAACCCCTCGAAAAAAGGCTATCCGTCAAACGTTGAAGAAAAACAACAACAACAGAATGTCGGAAGAAGGGACTAAATTTAATTTGTAGACAGTTGAACTTTTATCCTTGTCAATCGTACTTCTTGACGAATGAAAACTTGGTACATTATCTTATATAACCTATTTGGTATGTGCAGCTATCCGTAACTTTTAGAAAATACTGTAGATGCAGGTATACTATTTATTGCGAAACTACATAATTGTTTCAAATTATCATTGGTATCCGTTATGTAAAGACTTGATTTTAAGTTCCAGTAGCAGACCATTGAGACTAATTTTCTTACCTTAGATTTATAGAGATCGAACAAAATGTGCACTAATTTGTACAAGTTTCTAGCCCCCCATGAGTCCCTTCACTAGCAACCGATTCGTACTCCCAATTCCATCTCCCCGTGAAAGACATGATACCCAATTGTTCTTACGATCAAATACACCGGAAACAAATAATAGGATTAATAGGTACACGGTAGACCAACTAGCTGAAATTGCAAGACCCTCATTGACAAAGATGATTATGGTGTAACAGACGATTGTTGCATCGTGTCCCCTACATGTCTCACAATACTCTTGATGACTATTTCTCCTTGCCGATGCAAAATCTCCGGCCTCTCCGGGTAGCTAGCGGAAGAAAGGCAGAAGTGGTGTCACAGCTGCTGCCAAAGTCACGGTGATTGATTGACACAGGATTTGAGTCGTTGAGTTTGAGTCGTACGGCGTACGGACACGCTTACTCCTTCTTCCTGGGGGTCGCCGGCGTGTTTTGGACTTAAGTCATATAGAGTATTGGGACCCGCCTATTTTGGGTTTCAGTCTGTAGCTTACTACTGAAGTTGTAAACCACTTTAAACTTTCCAACTGTTGTATCTGTTGAAGGAATTTTTGTACCGAAAAAAATGATGACATGTACCTACTTTGATCAGCTTGATATCTGTATTAGTTCAAAAGTTGACTTTTTTGCCGTAGACCAACTTTCTAATATCACCAACAAGAAAGGAGCAAGGGATAAGCTCTAATTTCTTTAGCAATGAGATAACTTTTAAAGTTCGAGAGGCACATCTGGTAACATTTCTTCAAAGTGTAAAAAATGCAATGATAAACTCAGCAGAAATCACAGACAGAAATGGATAGAAACAATAGATGGCAGTACTTTCGGACCCGTGGGAAAATGTCACTTTTTTTTTTTATATATTTATTACTCAAAGAAGATATATTGGCTGTGGCTCGGGTAACTACCGCACATATTTAGCACTTGTAGATTTTAGTCCACCTTCAATTTAAAGCTGGTGTCTGCCTGCTTGCCAACTAGAACGGAGCTTTCTACTCGAAAGTAGAAACGTGGTTTGATGAAATGGAAGCTTGACTGCGTAAGTTCAGATACTTCTCTCTTACAAAGGCTGTACAGCTCCACTTTACTTCACACACCGTAGGCTCTGGCTCGGGGAGAAGCAAAAACCATCCTTTTTTACCCGAGGCAAGAGTTCTATAAAGCTTTCCAAAATGCAATAGTTGTATGTTTGCTGATATATGGTATCTGTTACCACGGCACCTGGATCTGCAATTAGCCGTTTTTTGCAGTTATCGTAGTATTAAAACGACTATTGCCGAAATTGCACATTTCGAAGTCATCCCAAAAGAAAAACAGATATCCAGTTATTTCAGTAAAGGCGTATTCTCGCCGTTCCCCGAGGACTCCTCGGGGAATCGAAGGGAACGGCGAGAATAGAGGGAGTCACTCCAAGCGGTCTCCGCCTAGGAAAATAGCGAAAACAGGGGGAATGGATTTTGTTAAAAAAAAAAATATACAGTTGACGAAATTAGTCTGGATCCAGTTTATTTTGGGTTTAGTTTATTCTGATTCTTTTTAATTAATTTTACACTGCATCAACACCAGCAAAAATTGATTCCCCTCTGAATGTAAAGGGAGTCCTTTTTGATGATGGTGATGATAATCGGAGCATTCCCCGTCCGTGGGGACTCGTGAGACTACGGGGAGTGAGTCCCCGGGACAAACAAAAACGCGGGGACTCCTCAAGTGGAGGCCTTGGTGAACGGCGAGAATATGCTTACTTCTTTCTCACCAATCTGACAAAATTTGATGAAAGTGAGATGACTTTTCAGATACCACGACGAATTACCACGGTCAGACCGTAGATTCTGCATATCTGATACCACGATAGCTGGCCAGATACTACGATAACTGCTAAAACGACTTTAGACCGTGGTAACAGATACCATGGTATCAGCAAAAACGCAACTAATGTCATATTCATCAATCCGGCCTAAGGTCCACACTTTCCGTAAAAGCTGCAGAGGTTGACCCTTACCACTTTCCAGTAATAAGCTGAAATCGGGGTAGCCTACTAGGGAAAAAATAAAAACAACCATGACAAAACAAAAGTGTTGCTTTCGGAACACAATTCCTATGCAAATTTGTATTGCTAGTCGGCAACGCCGGCTTTTCCTGTAGGAAATGTATATGTATGTTGATAATTAGGTTTTGTATCTAAGGGCGTATTCTCGCCGTTCCCCGAGGACTGCTCGGGGAATCCAAGGGAACGGCGAGAATACAGGGAGTCACTCCACGCGGACTCCGCGTAAAGAAAACAGCGAGAACACGGGGAATGCTTCCAAAACGGATTTGTTCGAAAAAAAATATGCAGTTGACGAAATTAGTCTTGATCCACTTTAATTTTGTTTTTGTTTCTTCTGACTGTTTTAACTAATTTTATATTGCACTAACACCAGCAAAAAATGATTCCCCTCCGAATATGAAAGGAAGTCCTTTTTAATGATGATGATGATAATCGGAGCATTCCCCGTCCGTGGGGACTCGCGAGAATAAGGGGAGTGAGTCCCCGGGACAAACAAAAACGCGGGGACTCCTCAAGTGGAGTCCTCGGGGACGGCGAGAATACGCCTTAAATATCCTGGGCTAAATATCAGCTGGGTTTATTCTCTGCCACACGCTTCAGGCTCCATTTCTTTCGAATCGTTCTATTCCGTCCAGTACGGACCTAGCATGTCCTTCCTTACTTCTCTTTTGAAGAAAAGAAGAATTTGTGAAATTAATCAAAACAAGTTTTTATTTAAATGTTATGAAAATGTTCTTGTAGGTGGTTTAAAATGGCCTGAAAATGGCTCTTAGCCAGCAGGCTAGACGAAGAAAAAGAAACCTAAATGTGGCTTTTGGCATGAAGCAAGAAATTGTTAGTGTGTCAACATCCTCAGTTGACAAATCTGTAGAAGTGTCAGAGTGTAAGTTCATCTGTTCATAAACTGTTTGTGCTTATGTTCTCTCTAAGCAGTTATTTGTGTTTATGCAGTGATAGGCTGGTGCTCCTTCTCCAGCAGAAGCCCTTTGGCCTTTTTAAGTAACATTGCAGACTTTGGGCCTTTTCAAGTAACATTGCAGACTTTGTTCGTACAAAAAAAAGTTGGTGTCATCTAATCCTGAGCCAGTTATCCAAAGCTTGTGATAACCCATCTAGTTACTTGAGTATTTCCTATTTTCCCATTTTCAAACTTAACTGATTGTCCTAGAGTTGTTTATAATGTAAATCAGTCCATAATCTTGCGGGCATGTGGCAGCTGAAGTCTATGTAGGTTATATATACTGGAGCCTATACTATTTCTGTACCCTACGGAATTAGTTTTCTAGCTTAGATGTGTCTTAGATGCACCACAACCCAGTCATACACAAATCCTCAATTTTTGGGCATGGTGCCCCAACGTTTGGGCATGCCTGGACGTATGGGCATGGTGCCCGTACGTTACGGCACCATGCCCTGGAGTATGGGCATGGTACCCCTGTGAAATTTGGTTAAACTGACACTGGTTCCGTACGTTACGGCACCATGCCCTGGAGTATGGGCATGGTACCCCTGTGAAGTTTGGTTAAACTGACACTGGTTACATACCTAAATAGGGCCTTCTTCCTGTCCTAGATCAAAAGATACCTGATTTCACTGTCTATCCAACCTGATTTTCCAATTTCCAAAATGTTAGAGCACTTTCAAGATACAGAGAGTTTTGTGGAGGCCACTTCTTTCCCAGTGGGTTTACCCTATCCTTTTACAGGTAGTTGCCACTAGGTTACTCAATTCTTTTCCATGTTGTCAAAAAGTTAAAAGTCAGAGTAAAAACAGCTAAAAAAAATAACTCAAAATAAATACAATAAAAGGCAAACAATCTAAAGGAAATATTTGCTCCAGTGAACAGATTGAAAAGCTTGCCTCATCCATGCTACCTAGCAGCAATTTTCTGGAAAAAGATAGGATAAGCCCACTAGAAGAGAAGTGGCCTCCAAAAAACTCTATGTATCTTGGAAGTGCTCTAACGTTTTGTAAATTGGAAAATGAGGTTGGATAGAAAGTAAAATCAGGTATCTTTTGATCTAGGACAGGGAGAAGGCCCTATTTAGGTATGTAACCAGTCTCAGTTTATCCAAATTTCACAAGGGTACCATGCCCATGCTCCAGAGCATGGTGCTCCAACGTATGGGTATCATGCCCATACGTTCGGGCATGCCCAGACGTTGGGGCACCATGCCCAAAAATTGAGGATTTGTGCATGACTGCCACAACCTGTCTAAAATAGTTAAACCTGTTGGAAGATGTGTGTTTTAAATCACATTCACTGATAAATCTTTATTTCTTCAGATATTTAGGGACTATTGTGACGAAAATGAAATCATGGCATCCTGCATTGTTATAGTACAAGAGAGTCAACGTCAATGTCTGTAAGCCAAAAAGACAAAGATCTTCAATGTTTAAAACACTAAATGTTTTTCTTATATTGAATTCATGTTTGTTTCTAACAATTATGTAATTTGCATTCATATTTTTCCAAGTACCTACGGTTAAACACTGATTATGTGACGGAAACAAAGTTCAGATGACCAGCCGTAACAGTAACAAAGTCCCCAGAAAATGTGTGGCTCATTGCAGAAATTCATGTACTGACAATGCAGCTTGCGCACTATTATCTTGGAAGAAAACCTAGGATGAAGAAGATATTTATTCAAACAATGTTTACAACGGATACCTCAGCTATGATTTTTCATCAGCGATATTTCGGCCCTTCTTGGCAAGGGTCCTCGTCAGGCTGTGAACAAGATGACTTTCTTTGAGATACTGTTTACAATTTTTGGAAATTTCTGCGGTGAGATAAAGACAACCAAAGCTGAGCAATGGAATAGGCAGGTTAAATTCTGAGGGAAGTAGTATAGGCTCCAGTAGGTCCAAATAGATAAGTATTGAAGAATGTAAATTTAAGCTGGGTTCGATTTGTGCTTGTCTCGGTCCTGTCATCTTGTTACTGCCTTGTCATGGCTTAAACCTGTTCTATTTAGCCTTGTCAGGTGAATGACTCAGCGGAGAAGCATAGCAAATAAAAAGCAGTCGAGAAATCTACCCGAGACAGCACCGAAACTTGCTCCGAGAGCATGTCATCATTCACGGCATCCCTTTCTGACAGGACAAATAAAAGTCATTAAGCGGACAAGGCAGTTAATTAAAACGGGATTTGGCTGACAGGACTGAGAAAGGACCGAGACAAGGCTAAATCGAACGCGGCTTTAAACAATTTCAAAACTTCTTATGTGAAGTCACGTCTACCTCACCAGTGACAGTATCGGATAATTGTCTGATAGTTAATCTAGATCTGTATTTTTCAAGCTGAATATAATGGAACAAGTAGTACAGGTCAGGATTTCTCAGTTTTTGGGATCCCAAAATGTAAGTGGAGGGATACCTATGACTTCGCAAAAATGTAAGTGGAGGGATACCTATGACTTCGCAAAATGTATCCGTCTCTCTGTCTGTCCATCCATCTGTTAGCACAATAATCACGAAGGGGTTGAGGTATTTTGATCAAACTTGGCATGAAGACTCTTTAGGTTAAAGTACAGGCCAGGTTCGAAGATGCTCTATGTCGCCCTACATTTAGGGGTTGGGGAGGGGTTTGTAATCAAGGGGAACAAAAAGTAGTTTTAAAGCTAAGAAAATAATCGAATTACGGGTAATGAGACATGCTGAATCCGAATTTGAAATTATTTTCTCGCCAGACAATTAGTTCCACCAAATTCCGGCCTAAACCTGAGAATTTGTTTAAAGTAAAAGTCTTACTTAAATTTGATAAGATGCTCGATTTGCAGGTAAGAAGACACACTGAATCCGTATATGGCAATCGTTTTCTCACCGGACGTGTAGATCCTCGGAATTCTGCTGAAACCGGAAAGTTTGTTAAAATCAAGTAAAAGTTTAATCCGAAGTTGATTAGAGGTCTGATGTAGGGGCAAGAACATATGCTGAATTCGTTTTTGAGCTTTAGTTTTTTGCCAGAAAACAGTTTCTCTGGAATCAGGCTAAAACCAGAAGTTGGGCAGAAGTAAGGAAGGAAGGAGATACAACGTATGCTATAGGGTAAACCATATGCTAAATCATCTGAATATTTGACAGTGCAAAAGGATATCTGAACTTGGTGAGATTCACCTGGTGTATCCGTTTTGCACTGTCAAATAGGAAACTTGGTCTTCTCCGATTATTAACATTGGCCTTAATCTGTTTTCAAATTTAAAAGTAAAAAATGTTTAAGAAGTCTGTTGAAGACCGAATTGTCTGGAGCAAATATTAAAATGCTGGGAACCCATTGAAACCTTTGGTCTTGTTATTCTCTTTGTGTGTAGCTAGAGCGCATGAGTATTTTGGTCAGCTGCTGTTTTGATTTCTGAATTCCTGATGGATTCCTGTAGGATATTAATTGTTATTCTAAGCAGGGGCGTCACATATGGGGTTGGAGGTTGGTCGGTTGGTAAAATATAGCCGTAATAACAAGTCAATTATTTTCTGGGAAACAGTCAATTTGTCCTCAAAAGAGTCGGTTTTTCGTAAAAAAAAAAATCTTAAAAGCTTTCGATTTCTCTTAAAATCAGTCAAGTTTTCTCAAATCAGTTGTTTTTCTGAAAAAAACAGTATGAGATTGTCAAATGAGACACAGTCAATGAGATTGAGTAAGCATGTCTCCAAGGTTTGCTTTGGATAAAGAGTGTACCAAAACAGGTATCTCCAGTTTCCGTTTAGTCTTGGCTATTTGCTACAGTTTTGGCTACATCCCCACTCACTGTCATGTTATCTGTATGGGGAGCCAGCAGCTCTCTTATACTGTTCTTCTTGAATTTTTGTTTTTTCAACCACATGCTTTTCATGCCTGTGGCTGGATTTACAAGTTGTAGTATACCCACTGTATATTTGAAATGTCGGTGTACAGGATAAAATCAAAATAGGCAACATATTCATTAAAAGTAACAGCTAACAAATTCTCCCTAAATCTACACTTGAATGAAGGCAGAACTATAACTAGGGGCTGGGACACTCGAGCGTGCACATTTGCTATTAATATTGATGATGTACCATTTATCTTAGATGGTTGGTATTGGGACTTGAGTTTACTGTTCACAAGGTCTTGGACTTGAGCTGCTCTCAGACTAATACCTGAAAATCGACATAAATAGCTCTTGTGGCTAATATGCATGAAGAATATATTTTTCCAGATGCTCAATATCCTATATTTCAAACTTGCAGTTAAGGTTATCGCCTCAATTCAGGCTAGTACACAAAGCCTTTTCAAAAACCATGCTCAAATGCTGAGTTGTGGTGGCAGGTGAGCATAATTATCAAAAAAAGGCTGAGTGTAATAGCTGCCCCAGTTCCAATTGTCCAGATGTCTAGGTAGGCACAGAGATGAGCGAATCCGATCATGAAAGGAATTTTGATCCGAATATAGGGCTAGGTACGAATCTGATTTCGAACCAACGTTTCATGCTCAGATTCGAATCCGACCTTAACAGAAATCAAATCATGTACATAGGTTATAGTTTAAAAATCAGAGCTGACAAAAAGCACTGATATCTATGGTAGTCAGATAATGTGATAGATTACAGAGGATGGTTGGTAATGAAGACCAAAATGTTGGTCTGCCTATAAGCCCACTGTGTAAAAATTGGGAAAACGGAAACTGGAAGGATGTAGACTAGAAATTTGAGCGGATTCGTAAGATTGAGCGTTTGGAATTCGAGTCCGAATCCAGCCTTTCGAGTCCGAATCCAGCCTGACAAGCAGAAGATTCGAATACGAATCCAGATTCGGATTTGCCTATCTGTAGGTGGCAAAAATCTGAGCAATTGATGTTTCTCTTTTAGTGGTTGATGACCTGGTTCCAGAAAGCTCTGTTTCTTCTTCGTCTTCCCCATCAGTTGCATCAGAGATGAGTGCCCACTCGCCAAATATGGAGCTTCGTGTGGAGCGACCAATCCGAACTACAATGAAAGAAATATTAGCGTCTATCCCCGGGTTTGAGAAAAAAGTGAAAAGAAAACGAACATCAAAGAAAGCGACAACAGCAGAAAGGCTGGCACAGACCAGAGATGGCTGTTTGGACCTGGAAACACCAAATTCCATTCTTGTGCATGCAAATATGAGAGTGTTGATGAACAAGCAAACATTTGTGTCATTACCAGAGTTGTACCAGCAGAAGCTGATCGAGTTGCTGCCAGAAGTGGATAAGCTTGAGGCTGAAGATGGCGCACTGAGGTGAGAAGTAGCATATATTAGTGGCTTTGCTTTTTTAGTAAATAGGATGGAACTGGGATAGGAAATGAATGAAGTTATACATTTAAACAATTATTCTTCAGTATTTTATGTGAAATATAATGAAATGCTTAGATAACAAGACCAAAGGTTTCAATGGGATCCCAAAAATCTAATATTTGATCCAGACAATTGGGTCTTGTCTTCAACAGATCCAGCGTTCGCCAGGCTAATCATCAGAGAAAACCAAGTTCAGATATATCTCTATAAGCCATATCTATGTTGATGATACTGACCGAAACTTCCTGCTTTACTTCTGCCAAATTTCCGGTTTTCAGCCGAATTCCGAACGAAATAAGCGGCCAGCAAAATAAAAGTTAATTCAGAAACGAATTCAGGGTACATTCTTATCTCTACAAAGAAAATGTAATCAACTTCAAATAAAACTTCAACTTATAACAAAAATTCAGGTTACAACCGGATTCCGGACGAATGATATGTGCGGGTAAACAATAACTGTCATATACAGACTCAGCGACTCTTCTTACTCCTAAATCTATCATCTAATCAACTTCACATACAACTTTTGCTTTAACAAATTTTCCTGTTTTAGCCGGATACAGGGCGAACTAGTTGTCCGGGTAGTAAATGCATTTCACATAAGTGTTAAGCATGTTTTCTTAAGCTTAAATCTAACATTTAATTAACTTCAAATGAAACTTTTACTTTTACTTTCCGGGTTTTGCCGGATTCCGGACCAACTACTTGTCCGGCGAGAAAATGGTTTTCACCATCGTGTTCAACATGTCTTCTTACCCCATAATCGACTATCACATTAGCTATTTAAAAATATTATGTCTGCCCCTTAATTTGAACCCCCTCCCCCACCCCTAAATGTAGGGCTACAGACCCCTTCTACGAACTTGACCTTACCCTTGACCCAACGAATCCTCACACCAAGTTTCATCAAAACATCTCATTCCCTTCGAGATGTATCGTGCTAACAGACGGACAATTTTTGCGATGTCATCCTCCACTTACGGTTTGGGATCCCAAAAAGTAGGTCCAGTATTTCATTAGCAGTGTGCCAAAAATACAAAAATCTTTATTTTAGTGGATTGCTTCCGAAATTGCTAACCGTATTTGGCATTGGCTTTTTCAACTCATTCATAGTCTATAGTGTATAACCAACATTTGATAGAACCCAGCAAAGTACGTAAAAGCAAGATCTTCGACTCCAGACAACACATCTTTTCATTACAAGTTTTCGTCCACTGCCCAACCGCCCAAAAACGCCCTATACCAACAAACCGGGCCTTTGGGCGGTAAGGGTGGAAGGGCTTGAAATGCCCAAGAGAAAATGAAGAAATGCCCAAAAAAATCATCGCCCGCCTCCCGCCCGGATTAAAATATATCAAGCGCTTAAAATGATATCAATAATCCATGATCAGTCAAATTAAGTCATGAAAAAACAACAGGCTACAGCTCACAGCGACACCAATAACATATCTGGGCAGTGTCCACTAGGAACGCCTGCCTCATGCATTAGCCTAGGTTTTTTTTTATTATTCTAAAAAAAAAAAATACAAACAATAGCTTGTTCAACTTCAAATGGCACATGAGATTCATCCTGCAGCTGGGCTGACACTGCCAGTTTGAATGCGAAAAGTTTGATGAGATAGCCATGCCCGGGCGTTGGGCGGTAAGGGCGATTACTGATTATTATAGATCTCGTTTTAAGTCATGATAAAATATCCAGGCCTAGGTTAGTGCCTACAGCAACACTAAACAGATATTTGTGCCGTAGCCTATCCACTAGTGAAGCCTGCCTCATTCAAAATACTATAATTTTTTATTACTCCGAAAAAAATAATTCAACTCCAATTTACACATTATCATCATTAAGCTGGGTTAAGACAATGAGAGTCCCGGTGCGAATAATTGAATGAGCTAACTATGCCTGGGCATTGGATGGTAAGGATTCAAAAGTGGTTCAAACGGTAGTGGTTCAAAAGCCCAAGGGAAAAATGGAGGAACGCCCACCGAATCACAACCGGCATTGATAAATATCAAACCATTCTTGGAAGGTTGCAGGCGGTGGTTCGAGCGCATTTCTTCGTTTTACGCAAGCGCGTTTCAACAACTGCCGCCCTTACCGCCCAATGCTCAGACATGGTTAACTCACCCGATTATTAGCATTAGAATTCACATTGTGTTAACCCAGCTTGAGTATGATTCTCGTGTGCCATTGGAGTTGAACCAGCTATTATCATTATTTTTAGTAAGAAATTATAATAAAGCTTTGAATGAACAGGCTTTACTAGTGGACACAGCCCAGATATAATTTAGTGTTGTTGTAGGCTCTAGCGTAGGCCTGGATATTTTATTATGATTTAGTGCTGCATCTATAATGACGATTATTCATCAGTTATAAAGATCATTTTGAACTGTCTATAATAGTTTGATACATTTTAATGCGGGCGGTGATTTGGTGGGCGTTTCTCTATTTTTCGCTTGGGGTTCCAAGCACTACCGCCCTTAATGACCAACGCCCGAATATAGTTGGCTCATGCAATGTTTCACATTTACCCAGCTTAAGGATCATTTTCATTGGTCATTCGAAGTTGGATCAACTTAGTACTTTTTGGGATCCCAAAACGTAAGTGGAGGGATACCTATGACATCTCAAAAGTTGTCGGTCTGTCCATCCGTCTGTAAGCACGATAACTCTCGAAGGGAATGAGATATTTATGAAACTTGGTGGGATGGTCCTTTGGGTCAAGGGAAAGGTCGAGTTCGTAGATGGGCTCTGTAGCCCTATGTTTAAGGGTGGGGGTTTCAAATTAAGGGGAACCAAATTTTTTTTTTTAAAGCTATTGAGATAGTTGATTTAGGGGTAAGGAGACATGCTGAATCCGAATATGAAAGCTATGTTCTCGCCGGACAAGTATTTCATCCGGAATCTGGCGAAAACCGGACACAAAATTTGTCGACCAATTTTCGGCTATAGCAGTCCCTACCCCTTTATTCTCAAGCCGGTATAGCTCTGCGCGCATGGATGACGACATTCATTCGTTTATTCTATGGACGTCGGAGAGATCTAGTGTAATCGGAGGTCGAAGGGGTTGATATGTAATGTTTAAATGAGGAAACATGTTGTTCAAGTGAGGATGTTCTTCAATGAGGATTCACTTGTAAAGTACATGTCAAGCTCGTAGATGGGTCCTTTAATCCTATCTTTAGAGGCAGAGGGGGGGGGGTTCCGAATTTATGGTAAAAACATGTACGTTTTATAAGCTAATAAGATATTCGTTGAGGGGGTAAGTAGGTCCGCTGAATCCATATCTGAACCTAGTTTTCTTGCTGGACAAATGGTTCATCACGAATTCGGCTGAAACTGGAAATTTCGTTGGATCGAGTAGAGATTCGTTATCTGGGCAAGGAGACATGCTGAATCCATTTTGAACTTTATTTAACAGTAAAAATCTTCAAGGAATCTGACGAAGACTGAATGGAGAAGAAATGACCCAATTGTTTGAACCAAATGTTAGATTTTTGGGATCCCAACGAAACCTTTGATCTTGTTTTTTTAGAATATAAAAAATAATAATGTTTTGAATGAGGCAGGCCTTACTATTGGTCTCAGCGCACATATCTTATTGGTGTCGCTGTAGGCTGTAGCCTGGATATTTGTTCATGACTTGGATTAAATTTCGATAAGTTTTTAATTATAGTTGGTCATAGATCATATAAACATCATTTAAACTTTAGGGGTGGCTTGATATAGTTTGATGCGGGGGATATTTGGTGAGTGTTTCTCCATTTTTCTTCGGGAAGTTTCAGGCACTGCCGCCCTACCGCCAAGCACACCTATGCGTTTATATTGACGGTCTTAGGCAAACCTGTCAAAATTATTTAGCATTTTTTTTTCCCTTGTCTTATTTTCTATCGTCCATAGGACCGTATTAACTAGCAGTTAGCAGCTCATTTATATTTTAATGCGTGCGATGATTTGGTGGGCGTTTCTCCACATTTCTTTATGGCGTTTCAAGAGCTAACGCCCAACACCCCTGTGTGTGTGTATGCCGTCCAGCCTGTCCAAATAATTTAGCATTTCTTTTGCCCTTGTCTTATTTTCTGTTGACGTCCATAGGACCATATTCCGTAGCAGTTCTTATATTCCCCATTCGAACATTTCTCAGTACAGCACTTGAATCCGGGGCCTTCAGCAAGTCCGAGTTTTTGTACAAATATTCCGACCAGCCGTGATCGTCTAGTGGTTAGGACCCTGCGTTGTGGCCGCAGTAACCCAGGTTCGAATCCTGGTCACGGCACGGACCCTTTTTGGGTCTCATAATTTAAATGACGGCATCTCTGTGGATAGAAAAGATTGTCCATGCTCGAAAAGATTGAGGTAATCTGTGACGATCCTTATGGTCAATGGACATGTCAAGTTCGTAGGTGAGCCTCGTAGCTCTTTATCTAGGAGTGGGAGAGGGGGTATGAGATTAAGGGGCGATTAAAATATTTGTTTAATCCTAATCAGGTATTTATTCTAGGGGTAAGGAGGCACGTTAAAACCATATCTTGAACTTGATTTTCTTGCAGGATATTTCGCCCGGAGTCCGGCCTAAAGCGGAAGTCGGAAAAATTTAGTTTTATTTTAAATTTAGTCGATCTGATTGTAAGGGTAAGGAGACATGCTGAAGTCATATAAGAGCTTTGTTTTCTTCAGCCTTAATCCGACCAAAACTGGAAATTCGGTGAAAGTAAACAAATTTTGTATGTCGAACGGTAGAAACGCTGAATGCATTTTTGAACTTTATCTTCTTGCCGTCGCACGAAATCCTGCCGAAACCGCAAATTCGGGTGAAGTAAAAGTTTATTCTTCGGTTGATTGGATTTGATGTAGTCTAGGGTCTAAAAACGTGATTCCACATCTTAAATTTGTTTTCTCACCGGCCAAGCGACTCCCCGAATCCATCAAAAACCGGAAAATTGGCTGAAGTGAGATATAAGTCTCGAGACGATTCGAGCTTTGGTTTGGGTGTGAGAATGGATGATGAACGAATCCACATCTTTCTTAGTTTTCCAAGCGGATCAGTTGTTTCACATAACCAGGGAGATGCAGGCCTTACAAATTGAGTGAAACATCTTGGAAAGTTGGAGAAAAATGTCACGTTGAGTCGGGAAATATTATTTGTTTTAGCCTCGGATGGAAAGTTGGTCTGAATCCGGCCAAAGTCGGAAGTGTATCATTGAACCTAAGATCCGATGTTCGTTTGAAAATACAAGGAACCTAAGTAAGGGATCTCGCCAAAGTCAAAAAAGAGATCGAAACCTTTAGTCTTGTTGTCTTCCGCATGTTGTAAATAGTTCGGATAAGCAAAAGACTGTTGACAAATGAAGCCAGGACATTCTGATTTTGCAGGTCCGGGCAGCCGTGATCGTCTAGTGGTTAGGACCCTGCGTTGTGGCCGCAGTAACCCAGGTTCGAATCCTGGTCACGGCACGGAAACTTTTTGCCTTATCTTTCAAATTAAATTTGTAGAAGGATCAGACAAGGACGGACACCATATATTAGCTTGATATTAGATTGAAAAGGCCGAAGGAACTTTTGTTTATGGCTCCTCAAACTTCCCTAAATTGATTTACCACGCAAATTCCTCTTGGTCTGGATCAATGCCAGATCATAGCCTACAAAAGAAGCGTCACATTTTCTTTAATTTGTCTGTATTGTATTGCGCTTTTGGTGCTTAGTTGTGTTGTCGTTCGCGCTACTTTTGCCTTCCCCGTAATGTTCCTTCCTTACAGGCCGTAAAACTGTCGTATTTAGTGTTTTTACAAGACTCGCTCAGTTGAACGAACGTTTTGTGTTGAGCTCAATCTCGACGTCACCCTTTAAAGTTTAACTGAAAAGCCAGCTTATTCTTATATCTTGGATTTGGATACATTGAGTTACTTTGACTCTGCTAAGCGATCTTTTATTTATTCATCATGGGCTCTTGTAGCCGAGTGATGTTCAGAAGGTGCAGTGCTGGTCCGGAAAGACAAAAGTCATCCAGACGCGGAGAATTTGAATTTCAACAAAAGCGTGCATTCAATGGCTAATGATGCGAAGCTCAGCAAATGTTCAGTTCCAGATTAGCAAGGTCGCGTCTGAGAAGTGACCGAAGAAGCTCGCCGTAGCGTGTATCGCATACAAACAAACAAAAATCAGCAATCGTTTACCCTTATAGCTGCTAACTATTTCAAACATAGAGGTACAAGCACATAGAGGTACACCACATTCAAAGAAAACGTTCATTGATGAAAACGATTATATGAATAGAGAAGCAACAAAGTTACGCATTTTCATCGGGTCTTCAAGCCTACTCAAGTGAAAAAGTGAGGGGTAACTAGACTGTGGTATGTCGGCCCTTTTCGGTTAAACTTTAAGCGATTTACATAAAAATTACTTTAGTTGGATGGCATCCACGACACAACAGGTCATGATGATGGCGTGTCCCATCCTAGTTGGTTTGTGTTCATACTAACGGTATTCCACTATTTTTGTCATTTGCCGTGTTTGGGCTCATTTCGAGGCAAATCAGGCTCCCGCTTAGTGCTTCCGAGGAGCTAATTGGTCAGAAATATCAGTTGCTTAAAGTCTAACCGAAAAGGGCTGGGATTGGACAATCTAGTCCATCACTTATTCACCAAAATTGGCTTGAAGACCCACTGAAATTGCGTTATTTCGTCGTTCCGCTATTCAGGAATAATCGATTTTCTCATAGTGGAACTTCCGTGTGATTTGTGGTACCTCTATGCGCTTTTATTTTTGTTGTATACCTTACGAGAAAGATTTACGATTTTTTTGTTCAGGCACTAAGGAATCTTCACGAATCTCGCCACTGCCCACTGAAAAGCCGCGTTTGTGTTGAGATAAAATTTCCCATTTCCTGCGTCATAGTATAATTTTCGTTGTGGGGACTGCCGCAGGTGTTCTGAACGTCATAATAGAGTAGATAGTGAGATATACAAAAAATCGCATTGCAGAATCCAAATAATTCAGTGTAGTCAATTAAATGACACAAAAATAAGTTGGCCTTTCAGTTAAACTTTAAAGGTTTTCTCCGTTTCTGACCACAGACAGGGTCAGAGTGTAGGCCAAAAAAGTCCCCGAAACAGCCGGACGGGTTCGTAATCCTGCGAAAATCGATAGGGTTCAAAGGAGGCAAGTATTGTAAAGGATCCCTTATTCTGCTTTTGTGGCGTAATATTGTAAAGCAAATTTTAGATTTTCGTGATCCCCGTTAGCCCATGATCTGTTTTGCTTCAAGTTCAATGGGCACATCAAACACACCCCAATCCCACTCTGTAACAACCTAGGAACAATGCTTACCCCCTAGATCAGCAGCTTTTTCAACAGTTTCCTCTCTGTGATATTTCAAAGCGTAATCTTTTGGGCCAGTACATGCTCAATTTACTAGCTTGGACAAAGATAAAAGTGATGTTTCTTGTTGTACTTAGTAGATCTTTATTTTATGCACAAATCAGCTTCTATAATTCAAAATTTGAATAGGTTATTTGTTTTTTAATGATTTTTTCAGCTACGTTATTTTGTATAAGCTTATTACATATTCCTGTACATTTTTATAAAGCAAGCTAATCAAGCTTCACAACACTATTCAACAAAGAAAAACTTTTAACTGGCACTTTAAGCCATGGAACTTCTGATTAAGCACTAGAATAATCAGGTAAACTGCATCTGCGGCTTGACTTTGGTGACATCTCAAATATATCCTTTTCTATCAAGCATTGCTGGGAGTTTTTGAATTTCCTGCCACGATATCCCAGCTCCGAAGATTTGTATCGCCGAAATGCCAGAGAGGTAAAGACAAGGGATAACAAGAAAATGGCCGATTTTCCTAGCGCCTTCGAAAGGGAGTCGGAAATGTTTATTTGTGAGGCATGTAATACAAAATAAAGCATTAGAATTGTCCATTGTTCTTTCAAGAATTTTGCTTACAGATGAATTTCTAACTCCCATAAAGTGAGCATCTTAACCGCTAAGTCAGAAAAGTACTTTTGATCGAACGGTACATTTCAGCCCATGGTCAGTTGTGCCACAAGGGTTTTGCACAATTTATGATCCGCAAGGGCCCATTATCGTTTTGCCTCAGGAATTTGGCTTAAGATGAATTCTAGCGCCCTTAAAGTGCGCGTCATTACAGCCAAGTTGAAAATTAAATTACTTTTTACCCAACGATACATTCTCGTGTTTTCAAGGGCCCATGATCATTCTTATCTTAAGGGTTTTCTTACAAATCATCAGAGCAAACCCCCGAATTGGCAAATTACATCTTTCATCCTCTGAACCAGCCTTGCAAGTGCCGTACAAGCTTCTAGCGTTTCTTATATTATCCCTAGCTCCGTTATAAAACCTTCAGAAATCCCGACCTTTCGCCATTGTTTCGTTGTATACCTACGACTTGTCAGCGCTTTTTCGGCCGAGCCGAGTTTTACCAGTCACGCAACGTGAACTTCGCCGAAAGCTTCAAGGTCCAACGACACCTCTTTCAGACATAAGGACATGAGAAGCTCTTCAACCTGTTGTTTTTCCATGGTAGGGCGTCAGGTCTTTCTTCTATTTAGAACCTTTGTTTTCCTTGGTTATCCCACTGTCTAACCACGGCGCGTTCAGTTTTCAAATATGTTGCCCTCCGCCGTGTCGGACAGTGGGAACGCTGGCTAGTATCAACAAGCGCAAAGATGAAAATGAAGAAATCGCTAATTACACATGGAAATGAATGGTATTTTCAACAACAAAAACAAACAGATTTCGGAGTCTCTTCATCGTGTAAAGATCATTTCCTGTAATAGATGTGCTTTGGAAGTGTTGGAATGTTAACTGCATGTACATGTGCACTTGTGCTTTAAAGACAAACATCCAGCAAAACGCATCTAAAGTTTTTTTTTGCGTTGCAGGATCAGTGGCACAGCGTTGACAAATGAGTTCTTTGCCCGCGCCTGTATGAAGTGGAGAGACCGACTGGCCGAAGGTGAATTTACGGCTGAGCACAGGCAGAGACAAAGGGTTGAAGCAGAAAAAGAAAGAAGTAAGCTGGATCCGTGGAAGGTATGTCGATAATTGTATCATTGATGGTGAAAATTAAAAAAAGTGGTAGCCTACGTTTAATACCGCTAATTATCTTTCTTCTTTTTCCGCACCTCTTCTCTGGTCGGTTGGTCCCGAGGCAGGGGTATTCTCAAGACGTTGTATGGCTCACTGAAAACGATCGTTTTCGCTCATAACACAAAACTCAAATCAGTAACATCTGCACTGTCAGAAGTTTCAAAAAAGACAACACAAGGATGCGCGGTTTCATCAGACAATGCGCAAAAGACGACACTTGGGATGTTATCTGTTGTGTTTGGAAACATTATGTAGGAAGAGCCAAAAAAGCATCCGCTGACTTTATTGTCTGTCGTCAGGATGTCGGAAAATTCAGCAGATGCTTTTTGGCGACTTTTCGGCTCTTTCTAGCAATGCTTTTTATGCATGACATTTAGTAGGCTACATAATGTTTTCAATCACAACAGATTACATCCCAAGTGTTGTATGTTGAAAAACTGCGCATCCCTGTGTTATCTGCTATGAAACTTCTGACATCGTGCCGGTGCTGTGGGCGTAGAATGTGTGTCGGGAAGTGGATAACCCTTTCGTATTAAAGACCCAATGGAATGACAGTTATTAGCCCTTCCATTCCCGAATCGATAAATCTTAAAGGACACCTGAACAATGAAACCATACTTGAACACACCATGGAGAATGCATTTACAGACATGGCCACGGAGAGCGTTCTTTTCCTGAGCGTGACGTTTTCAAAATAGGGATGTTCGTCTCTGGAGGTTTGCACATGCAGACTCCAAGACAAAAAGCGCAATTCATTAAAATCTTGCACAGCGCTGGCCGGACCGTATTGGAATTTCTTCTAGATATACGTTTGGGCTTAACTGGTTAAAAAATATTCCAAAAGAAGGGTTGATTGGAGACATTTGTTCATTTCTAAAACTGTTCGGTTCTGAAATAAGGACAGGTGCAAAATGGAGCAAAAATCATGGCTTGGAAACACTATTTCGTATTTGGATTGGGTTTTCTGCAGACAATGTTGACGGAGGTCATACAGATAGGGATGATTCTTGGTACTCTTCATTCAGGTGTCCTTTAACACCACCCGTCTTACAAAAACATACAATTAAGCCTTCTTCTCAATAAAACCTCCTTCCAGTCATATTGTCTTGAAAATCGATGCGGTAACGGCTTTTAGGGTCCGGGTGGGTTTAGTACCAAGGGTATGAAAGTTACTCCATTAAATCATTTGAGAACCCATAAAATCTCAACACCGCGCATCCATCATCAACAAGAAATAAAGCTTCGTTCGCAATAAAACGAACCCATAAAATGCTCGCTTTTTGCTGGACTGCAAGAAACGAACCTGCCTGACAAAGACCCTTGCCAAGGAGGGCCGTAATATAATATAGTAATATATTCTTTATTTCCATAATAGCAGAACATAATATGGCTAGCAGAGGATCGTCATGACGTAACACATGTCAAAACAGTGACGTACAATATAAACAGTATATGATAATATTGAGTAGGCCTGCATAGTATATATAATGCATGTAACACAAAGAGTTAAAATGAGAAGATTTTAACAAGAGTTAAAATGAGAAATAAAATAAGGTACGAATTATGATAAATCGCCGTAGTGCATCGTAGCTGGCTATCTATTTTTAGCCATTGTTTTAATATAGGTTTCCCAGTCAGCTTGGCCTCAAGGAGTATTGATAAAATGTATTTCAATCAAACAAAACAAAGAAAGGACAAAAATAAGCGCGGTCACGGATTGGGCGTCAGTCGAGTTTGACAAAGAACGTGAATTTGGTCTACGAAATCAGTTGCTGCTGTATTGAGTCACAACCACTCACCGAGTGGAAGCTACGACGAAGCCTGTAAAACGTGTCAAGACGTGTAAGACGTGCCTGTAAAACTAGCATTTTTTTTATCGCAAATGCGTGTTGATATTGTTGATTAACGTCGCCTCTCGTCTTCAAGGACCTTGCGACGTCACGTCTTAACTGGATATACACTTCTGGGGTGGCTGTTTATAGGGATATATCAGCACTAATTTTGCCCACAAAGTTGCATACACTTTTCAAGACATCTGTTCATCAGTTGTGGATCTAAATGTGAAAGGTCGCTTGACTCTTCCAATTTCGCGCTGTGCGTAATCCAGTAAAAGGTGTTCTACAGTTTCTAGAGTACCACATTTTTTGCAGTTTGGGTCGTCTCCGTAAAATAGCCCTCTATGTCCTTATGCTAAGACTATTCTTCCTTCTTTCCGTGTAAGCCTTGAATACAGCTTTACGGTAGTTCTGATTTCTTAAATGTACTGTTATTAATTTCAAACGGACGTTTTCTTCAGAAGATCCTCGCTGTTTTATCAGGTCCAAGAACAGTATAGGTGTTGTTCCCGCCCTCTTGCTGTTGGCTTCTGACAATGTAAGGTTGGGCATTTGCAGCCAGCAAACTTTAAACAAAATATTAAGAAACATACCTCTGATTGAGCCTAATATAAATAGCCAAATATATTATATTTTGTTAGATTTATTATGGATTTATAGGGTACGAAGTTGTTGTAGTTAAAGTAAATTATTTACAAGCATTGAAGGTATGAATTTTTATTATGTTTAATGTTCTGTTTAAAGTGTTTTGTAGTTTACTGTCGCAAATGGAAAAACTTGAACTTGCCTACCCTTTTTAGATAAAGAACTTCGAACCATTCTGGGGTTACCAATCACCTAAACCCGAAAAGGTGACGAGGAACACAAGAAAACGTAAATCCTCCGAGTCATCTCCTACTGCCGACGACACCAAAAAAGTGAAAGTCCAGCAACAAATTCTTTCTGGTATGTGCACTTTTCCTCGCTAGTAGGGACTGTAAGCGCAAATCACAGTAGACATATTTTTGTTCAGTAGCTGCGTTCGTTGTACTCCGGGCTGTCTCTGGTGTTTAGTCACCAGTGTCCGGTTCTTCTCAAACGGGTTTTTTGGTTCACCGGTGAGTTGATGAAAACTTACTAACTCCTCGCTGAAGCCAGGCTCACGAGCAGGTTCCGGTTAGTCCGCACCGGTGAGATAAAACCGGACTCCGGTTAGCTTAAAACGGGTTATAAGACTGGGGAGTAGTCACCGGTGAATGCAAAAACGGCTTATAAGAAAAACCGGAGACCACCGGTGAGAACTCCCGTGACAAAGAACGCAGCTAGTATTAGAAATAATAATGAACTTTATTTCCTTAAAGTTAAACTGAAAAGCCAGTTTTTCTGTCATTTGACTGAGTACACTGCATTACTTTGATTGTCTTAGGGGATTTCTCTTATTTTGCACTATTTTACGTTCAGAATATCTGCGGCCGTCGTCACAACGCAAAATTCTACCATGGCTTGGAAAATTTGAATCTCAATACAATCGCGGCTTTTAAGTGGCCAGTGATCAGCTCGCGAACGTTAGCTCACTGCGTGAATACTTATTTTTCGTAAGTTTTCGTCGTTAGAATGGAACGATGCGCAGATGACGGCAGTCATTTATTGCCAAATGCTATTGTCGGCAAGGGTTAGCAGATCGGGCTTGGCCAGACCGCCGACGTAGGAAACACATTCTGGAACGAACGTAATCACTACAGACCTTTTCTGAATAGCTTTAACATTCTAACGTACCTGGCTCCTTGGAACTGTGCTCGGTCACAGACCCATCCCGACTGTTTTAGCCGCGCGCAACCCCCTTAGCTTTGACGAGAACACAGAGAAAATTGTAAAGTCGGTCTTAATAATAATGATAAAATAAAACTATTTATTTCCATAATAGTATAACAAAGTATTGCTACAAGACGGTCGTCATGACGTAACACATGCCAAAGCAATGATGTACAATGTGTAGCCTACAGTATTAATAGTGAGTAGACATTATATAATACAAGTCATGCCTCGAGAGTTGATATAAATAATATAAAGAAGCATCAAGAGTTAAAACAAGAAATAAAGTAAGGGACGAATGAAGACATGTCGGTCAGATGTATGTACTAGGGGCGGGGTAATTTGAAGCCGATTTCTTTTTTCATTGTTAAGTCTAGTGTTGTGCTGTGTAGCATTGGACGATTGATAATCTGGTAGGATGGATCTATGGTTTTCTGAACGCAGACATTTCAGTCTGAAATCTAATGGCACGCCAAAGTAGGAAGACCAAGGTTTGTGATGGTATCTTCAGATGTAGAATAACCTGGCCGAGAATAATATTACAAGCCCGCTTCTACATCCCCTCTGGTTTCTCCGTCTTACTTTTCGTAAGACCCGGATACCAAACAGGGCACGAGTATTCCGTTGCAGAGCGTACATACGTGCAATTCAGGGATCTATGAGTCTTGTTAGTGTATCTTCGGAAGGATAATCTGGAGTCTTGTCCGGTTCGAAACCAGCCAGATTTGACAGATGCTAAAATCGGTCTAGTACTTAGGGTGTATCAAACTATAGAAACCATCAATTTTTTAGGAATCGCCGTGTCTCCGGAGCCGGAAAACCAGTCCGAATCTGATGCTGTCCTCCTCTCTAGTCCCTCCCCCACACTCAGTCGTCCAGCGAGCCAGAGCTCCCCTAAACCCAACTCTCAAGACAGAGCGAAAGCCGCCAACAGACGCGTCAAACTGACATCGCGCCGGAAAAAGTCTGCCCGGACCCGGAAATCGGAAATCCGGGAAATTGAAGTTGTCGACGATGATGGGGCTTTAGAGTTAGTAGACGAAAAGCAGAAGAGAGCTCCTGCTAAGCCGGACCGACCGGAAAGTCCCCATGACGAAGATGACAAGCCGCTCTCTAGTCTTATGGCGAAGTCGACTAAGAAATCCGCTGCCAAGTCGATAGCCGTCGACAAGTCAATGTCGCCACAAATTAAGAAAATATTCAAGTCCAAAAAGTCTGTCGACGCCACTGCTTCTCGCCAACCAATCATACGCAAGGCTACCCTTCCAGCACCGCCCGTTTACGATGATGAAATTTACCACGCGGATGCGGTTTTCAAAAAGCCCGCGTCGCGCGTTCCGGCAGCGTTGCCACTTGAGGGCGATGCGGGCAAATGTTCTGGCAACAAAGGGAGAAGGGTTCAGTGGGAGGAGCCACTTGAAGACACCGACGAGCGTTTGAAGCAGCTGTACAAGCGAAGTGAGCCGTTGATACCACCGGAAATAACCGGCTCGGATTCGGACGAAAGCTTGGACGAAATCGGAAGCTGCACTTTTTCCACATCGCTTTCAGTCTCGCAACCGTCAAATTACGGTGAAGATCAAAACCGGAAACGATCGCCGCTTATTCTCAAAATTCGGACGAAGGCGAAGTCGGAAGATAAGTCCCAGTTTATCCTGCCCCGGATTTCGGTCGAGATTCCGACTGATACTGAGGCTAATGTTAGTACGACAGACTCGGACCTTCATGATACAAGCTTCGAATCGATTACCACTACTTCCGAATCGACGCATGATGCCGAGTCTGAAGTCGAGGCGGAGTTCGAGCTAATGTCGAACCTGAAAGGCCGGAGCACTCCAAACCAGCTATCCCGCTCTTCCGAAATTCAGAGTTCGGCGTTCCTGAATTATGTCACCAGTGAAGAACCAAAACATCAGAATTTGTTTTTGCAAATCCAGAGTGAAATCGAACGCGAGCGACTAGAAGAAAGGAGGAAAAAGGTTCAGCTGAGGCATCAGCTCGAGGCGGATCAGCACGCTGCAGCAAATCCGGAAACCGTACCGGATTCTCTTCCGGAAACCGTACCGGATTCTGTTCCGGAACCCATCCAGTCTCCACCAGAAGAAATCAAATCATCCACGCCAGAACCGACTGTCCGGCCGGAGATTCGCTTTGAACCTGAAGACTCGGTAGAAATGCCCATAGTTGAGGTTCACCCGCCGGATGACAGTTCTGAACCAGAAAATGAGACTCAGGAGGTGCCGAAAGATCACGTGACCGAGTTCCACCTATCAACGGAAATCTCTGAAGCCGTTGCTTCTTTGAGAGAGACTCCTGAAGAGGTTTCGAAAATGGAGGAGAAAATTGAGTCTGAAACCGCTAAGGAGCAGCCTCTAGAGCTGCATGAGGAAGATGGAGGTAATTTGACCTCAGACGAACTGAACCTCAGTTTTCAGAGCTTGGGCTCGCCTGGCTCTGCCTCAATATCCCCCTTTCTGCAAGACGATGAACTACGGGAAATCGAGGCGAACTATCACGAGGGAACGACAACTCCAAATGCTTCAAACAAGGTCTGCTCTGCCGAGGATATCCTCGACTGCCTCCAGCAGAAGCAGGCAGGATCCGCTCAGTTCGAAACGCCGACGAAGGTTGATTACCAGTCTGGAGTGGAGCCGCGGTTATACGAGCAGCCGAGTGCAGCAGTGGCGCCGTTCGAGCAGCGAACCGAGCAGGACGACCAGTCTGACAAGCAAAGCATGGTGCAAGAGTATAGGGCTGAGGCTGAGCATGAATTTAGCAACACAGAGCAGCCAATTGAAGAAGACTACCAAGCAGCACAGCACTACGAGAGCAGTTTTTCTTTCGAATCGCAGAGCTCTGGGGTTCAAATGGACATAAGTTTCGGAGCTTACCAGGAATACCCACAGCCCGCCTTTGAAAACCAGGGGAATAACTATATGGTTTTGTCGAATTTTGAACCGGAAAGTTACTCGGAAAATTCAGGTACAGACAGTCAAGTATCTTATCAAAACTCCGGATACACCGACTCGAGCCAGGAGTACAGGGAGGAGTATTCGAAGAGTGTTCAGCCCGGAGAAGGAGACTTGCTGAACCAGGCTGTTTCGGCTATTAGCGATACGGCAGAGGAAGAGGAGGTCCCTCAGGTGACCTCTGAGCCAAGAGAGAGTTCAAACTTGGTCGCCTCGACGGGGCCAGTTCAGGCAGTTCATTCGCAAGGTGAGTTGTTCTCATGACTATAGGTAGATTTCGTTCGGGTTTGATCCAACACCGGTGAAAAATAAGGCGTTTTTCCGCGACAATCCAGATTGACGATTCACAATCCGAATTCTCGAAAATACGTTTTCTCTGACAATCCAGATTATGAAAAATCGTTTTCTGTGACAATCTGACGACCCGGATTCGTTCTTGGATTGTCCATTCGAGAATCTTGCAACGGAGCAAGATCGTCGGATCGTCGTTTGTACAATCTGGGATTGTCGATTTGCTGTTTCTCTGATGAATCAGTTATCTAGGATTACAATGGGATTTGTCGTGGAAAAACGTCTATAGACTGAAATCTAGGCGGCTGGAGCTTAGTAGGCTCAGGACAAGTGTGCAGTGCTCTCATGTTTTCTTATGAATGAATATATTTGATAGCCAATTGGCCGTACAAAATACCTGATGGTTACAATACACTTTACATCATTCATTATTTATCTTTATCTAACTTATAACTATATACTTATAAGTACCTTAGCTTTATTTTTTGTTTCAAGAACATCAGGGAACTTGATAGTATACCTATTAAGAAATGTCTCCTGGGGTCTTAGAATTGCTCACATTCAACCAGAAAATGGCCCTCGTCCTTTGTATTAAAGCACAGGGGGCATTGTCACTTACTATCTGGAATCTTATTATCCCAATTACTCCGACCGTTACTCCCACACAATAAGCTTTATCATGCTCTTCAATAATTGAATATTCTGTCAGCCTTCTTTGAGAGTTTAATTGTTGGTTTGAAGTCTAAACTATGGAAGACGAGTATTAAATTTTGCGGGAAGGGAGAAATCCAACTTAAGTCAATTCGTTTTTTCACACTGTCAGAGCGCTTGTGCACTTGTTACTGTGTAATCTCCGATTAAGGACTTATTTTTCAGGAGTTTGTTAATTATGCTAAAAATAGTGAAAGTTGACAAAGATCACGTATACCTTTCTGAGTTTTTGGGATCCCAAAACGTAAGTGGAGGGATACCTATGACATCGCAAAAGTTGTCCGTCTGTCCGTCCGTTTGTCCGTCCGTCTGTAAGCACGATAACTCTCGAAGGGAATGAGATATTTTGATGAAACTTGGTGAGAAGGTTCGTTGGGTCGTCGGACCAGTCAAGTTCGTAGATGGGCTTTGTAGCTCTACATTTAGGGGTGGGGGAGGGGATTGAAATTAATGGACAAACAAAATATTTTGAAATAGCTAATGTGATAGTCGATTATGGGGTAAGAAGACATGCTGAACACGATGGTGAAAACCATTTTGTCATCGGACAAGTAGTTCGCCCAGAATCCGGCCAAAACCGGAAAGTTTGTTGAAAGTAAAAGTTTTATTTGAAGTTAATTAGATGTTCGATTTAGGGGTAGGAAGACATGCTGAAGACGATGGTGAAAATTATTTTCTCGACGGACGAGTATTTCGCCCGGAATCCGGCCCAAACCGGAAAGTTTGTTGAAAGTAAAAGTTTTATTTGAAATTGATTAGATGTTCGATTTAGGGGTAGGACGACATGCTGAAGACGATGGTGAAAACTATTTTCTCGATGGATAAGTATTTCGCCCGGAATCCGGCCCAAACCGGAAAGTTTGTTGAAAGTAAAAGTTTTATTTGAAGTTGATTAAATGTTCGATTTAGAGGTAGGGAGACATGCTGAAGACGATGGTGAAAACTATTTTCTCGACGGACAAGTATTTCGACCGGAATCCGGCCCAAACCGGAAAGTTTGTCAAAAGTAGTTTTGTCACAAGTAGTTCTGGAGTTCGGCCGGAACCGGGAAATTGGCAGAAGTGGCAGGAAGTTTTCGTCAAAACAGATATGACTTATAGGGGTAAACACACATGCTGAATCCAAATCTGAACTTTGTTTTCTCAGGTGATTAGCTATTTAGCCTTAATCTGTTTCTGAATTTTAATTGTAAAAATGTTCAAGGAGTCTGGCGAAGACTGGATCTGGCTAAGACAAGACCCAGTTGTCTGGATCAGATATTGAATTTTTGGGATCCCATCGAAACCTTTGGTCTTGTTTAACCCGGGATTTCAAGGAATATATGAAGAAAGTGTGCCAGATTAGGTATTGAGCAATGCGGTGAAAATTTCCCGGAACTTTGGGGTATACCCGCGACAAGCGTTGAGCAAACGGTTACTATAGTTGTAGAAACTGAGTTAGACTTGTCTTGAATTTTGAAGTGTAAAGTAGTTAAGCTTGGTAATATTATTCCTGTTTTCTCTGTCTGATTTGAAGTTGCTCATCACCAATTTTCATAGTAAGCAAGAAAAAGCTGTAATTCTGAAGTTACCATTTCATTTGTAATTTGTTACTTCCAATGTTTTCCCCGTCTCTCCAAATAAGCGATAGTGTTGTCATTGTATTTCAATATTTGGGGCACAGTTTTACTTTGGGTAGGGGTCCATGGGGAGCAGCAAATACCATCAGCTAGGGTAAGCCCTATCGAGGCATTGGGTCTTTCACTCCTTCTGTGCGTCCGTGTCTACGTGTCCTGAAGCCTATCGTGCGTACGTGCTATCTTGTCCGTGAGGCATATTGACATTGACGCATCGAGGCCGTTGGGCATTGAATCACTAGGGCGTTCCGGCACTACGTGTCTATCAAGGGTGTCTACGTAGGCGTAAAATCGTGGGGTTGTGAAAATCAATAATTGTTGTATCTCTTTTTTCCATGTTTTCATTTTTATTAGTTTCCGTTTATAAATAAAACCAATTGCCGGTATCTCTCTCGTCTTATAAGGTTCTGCTATAAGTCCGGGCGCAGGGTTGGTCTCTCGGGAGGGTTTTTAACTTCCGGGGAAAACCGTTTGCCTACCAATTCTTATTGCTCCCCCCCGACCCAGCGTTATAACTGATGTATGGTGAGAAGGCTGGTAAGCTGGGAAATACTCGCTTTAAGGAGAAGGGTTATTCGTCAAGTTTTCCACACTTTCATTTTCCAGCTTGAGAGGCTTTGAGCCTGAAGAGGCTTTGAGCCAAGAAGGGCCATATAAAATTCAGCTGACGTATGCGTTTTGTACTGTCAAATATAATTTGCAGTAACTGGTGGTACGAATTCTTCGCTGCAAAAACTACACAGAAAAAAAAAAATTACAGCTTTTGCTACTCGGATTAATCTTGTCTTCATTGAGATAAGATAATCACCAATTCGGATTAACTTTATCCCAATAGAGATAAAATTAATCCCAGTAGCAAATACTGCACCCTTATTCGGAGAAACGTTTTACAGTGTAGCAAAAACCTGGCTAACGCTCGGTCAAGTGTTACCAGTTCTGTTTTTTTTTTGTTTGTTTTTATACAATAATGGCGAATTTGGCGCATTTCTATCTATCACCAGTTTCCTGTGCAATTTGTAGAGGTGAAAGCCTGTTGATCGCGTTTATATTATTATTATATTGTCAGGTGCTATCAAACGTGTGACAGTGAGGTCGAATTGCTTATGCAAATTTTCCTTGTAGGTCAAATGGCGATTCTCCAGGTCACCCAACCTTCTTGTTCTCTTCCGAATCAGATACTCACAGCTACCACCAGCATCACGTCAACTGTGATTCCTGTGATGTCACAAACCATCCAGGTAGCCCCTGCAGAAATCAAGCCAACTGGGACCAAACCAGTGATGAGGGTCGGGGTCCCACTTCTGCCGAAACCAATGCCCGCCGGATCGAAACCGGTAAAGACCTTTTTTTATAGTTTCGGGGGGGGGGGGGGGGGGGGGGGGGTCTGATTTGTTTCAATGACAGGAGTGTAGGTTTTGTGTATTTTTAAAGCGACTCGTCACCAGACGTATAATGATGTACTTTAATTGATCCGGTAGCTTTAAGCCGCTTTCACACTAACGCGTTGAGCCTTTCACGCTGAGGTACGCAATACCTGCGTTGCGTTTGCGGCGACGCAAAGCAGAGCTTACGTAGACAAATTAAACGCAACACACGAAGCTTTGCGTCGACGCGTATGCATCAGATTTTTTCAGTGAAAAATTATAAGTTCAAAGAAAAATTGGGAGGAAAACCTATTAATGGTGAAGAAAAAGTTGCCAATGATGAAAGAAACGAAAATTCAGCAGAAGAAACCGAGAAAAGAAAACGTAAATACGTATCCAGCGCGAGAGCTTTTCGCGCAGGTGTGAAAGATACGCTGCGCAACCTGTACGCAACGCAAGATAAACGCATAAGGAACGCGTCGCAGCGTCGCGTGAATATGAAAGCGCTTTATGGAGGCCTGACCTCTAGGGCGCGGATTCTTGTATTCTTGCTGATTAGCTACCTTATGTGTTTCTGCATGCATGTAGTTTTGGGTCGGCCGTCCTTCCAGGTTACGTTTGTATTTTAGATCCCCTTGCAGCTCTCTCATGAGTTGCGTTTTTTTTTATCTCAGTCCTCCGCGCGATTCTTTAATTCTCCTATTTTGCGTTTTAGAGAACGGGGAAAGCTTCGCGGTTCTGCAGAATGGAGAAGTTGGTTCGTTATTAAATTACAGCTCTCCTTCCCCGTTCTGATTGATTGATTTATTTAACACATAAGCACAAATCGTGTCACATTGTCAAATGGCATACTTACTTAGTCAACAGGTGAAATAAAATAAAAAATAATCGTATTTGTCAAATTATAACTTTCAACAGATCGGAACAAAACACTACTATCAGTATACTATACATACTATAAACCTGACAGGATATAGTATACAAACAGCAATAATCATAATCATCCATTAATAAAGAAAAACACCAAAAACCTACTATTATTACTACCCTTGGACTACCCTTGCGGTAGGGTTTTGTTGTAAACCTCAACAAATTTTGGGACGAAACTATTCCGATATGGCTCAGTGCGGCAACGCGGGGGGGCCAGTCTTGGAACTCGCTCAGCACAAGCTCTCTCTGGCTATGGGCGCTCAGGTCCTCCTTCCTGATTGGTCAAAGGGCGGATGTTCACCCCGTATAAGCAGGTTTTAAGGGGTGGCTAAATTAGTGCTTTTGTGAAAACGAGCATGTAGAAGCGAGAAGAGCAAAAACGGTAATTTGTATGAGAATTGAGAAGCTAGAGCTGAGAATTTAGATAAAAATCGCAACTATGATTTACCCTGACGTGAGTCACAACACCGTCAAAAATTCGAGATCAGACAACTTTCCATGGCGTTGAGCGGGTAGTTTGCAAAGATACATTGCTATGAATGAATGAATTTATTGCACGAAAAAAACCTTGGGGTCATGGTAACAAAACAAGAAAAAACAACAAACTACACAAATCGATCTCAATGGGACAAACCAACGCGGAGGAATCTAGCCACCTTACGGATATCCCCCATATTTGTACTTCCAATTTTTTCTAGTAGCCACTCCTCCCTAGTAATTCTCACCCCAAATAATTCGACCCTTAAATTACTCAATCCTTTACATTCACACATGAAGTGGAATTGTTAATTCCAGGATTATTAATGAGACTATGCTAGGGAATGTCGGCTAGACCCCAGCTCTCAATGGGCTCTCACCTTCGTCAAATTCGGTGCGTTTTTGACAGTAACGCTCAATAGCTGGCAAACACCTCTGTAGCTCTTTTTGTCGCTTTGGCTAGCTTTTTACCTGCTAGCCATTTACCTTACCTGCTCAACGAAAATCGACAGCAGATCTCTTTTTGGGATCACAAAACGTAAGTGGAGGGATACATATGACATCGCAAAAATTGTCAGTCCGTCTGTGAGCACGATAACTCTCGAATGGAATGAGTATTCTGATGAAATAACACATGTTTGCGCATCCTGGTGTTGAGAAAAAATCTGTTATGACCTTTTATATGTTATATTTTTGCTAAACACACCGGTTAAACGGGTTCTAACAGATACATTCTCATAACGTTTAACAAAAACATGGGCAAACATATGTTATCTGTTATCAGACATTGGATATTGACGTAATTCAAATTGAGATTAAAGCTTTACTGATTGGTTTGCCGCTAGCTTTGAACAAAAACAAATCCGCAAGCATAGTCTTCAGTCTTCCGGATATTAGTTAGTTCTGATGACTTGCGTATTTCAGCCCCTAAACCCCTTAAATACACGTCAATGATTTTTACACTTAGCGTATTCGTTATTTCCGGTGCCTCTCATGCCCTCGGCAATTATTTGCGATAATCTCACTCTTTAAGGAAAACGGCTACCTGGATTTTTTCATGATTTTGCTAAAAGTCAGTGGACCTGGAGAAAGGCTTAACAGCCAAATCCGTTGGTGATGCGCTAAAAGCAGAGCCTATTAGCTTGAAAGCTTAACTGAAAAGGACTGAGATGGGACAATCTAGTTACCCAGCACTTATTCACTTAAAGAGCCTTGAAGACCAGATGAAATTGCGTTACTTCGTTGCTTCTCTATTCACTTTTAATATAGTGGAATTGTCGGATTTGTGGTACCTCTGTGAGCTTTTACCTGTGTTGTATGCTTGACTAAAACCATGTACCTGAAAAATAAGTGATCACGTAGTAAGCTACCTACCGCGAGCTGATCACTGGCTACTGAAAAGCCGCGTTTGTATTTTTCAAATTTTCCGCGTCGTAGTAGAATTTTGTGCTTTGAGGCCGACCGTAGATATTCTGAACATCATGCTAGAGTAAACAGTGATAATTAAAACAATCCCTTAACACAATCCAAATAATGCAACATGTTCAGTTAAATGATACAAAAATAAGTTGGTTCTTCAGTTAAACTTTAAAGTATTCAACTATTTTAGAATGTTGGAACATAAACAAAAAAATAGTGCAAGTGTTCTTTAAGTCCTTCGTGATTATTTATGTTTTTAATTTCAGATGCTTCCACCAGCTCGCTCATACGGCCGCTCAAGTAAGACCCCGCCAGGCAGTGTCAACTTAGAGCGCTCATACCAAATATGCAAAGCCGTCATTCAGAGCAGCCCAAACTGCCGTCAGCTCGAAAACCAACTAAAGCCCCCCTCGGCGTTCGTTAAAGACCCCCGACCCCGGGCCACAACCCGGCCGCAGAGGCCAAATAATATGGTAGTGGTCACCCCGGGTCAAAGGCCGTTGGCCCCCAGACTACCCGCTGCAAATGAACAAAATATCCGACCCACAGCGATTGTTATGCCAACACCTACTGTTCAGCAGAAGCCGGGGAACGACCAGGTAAAAAATACTAGTCGATGGATAATACAGTTAATTACTTTCAGATACTTATAAGTTACTTAAAGGATTTTAAACCAGAACTGAAACCTGATACAAATAGCTTACCAAATAGTAAGCGACAGTGCCTTCTGTGCTTTAATACAGAGGGCGAGGGCTATTTTCTGGTTGAATGCGAGCAACTCTCAGACCCCAGGAGACATTTTCTTTATGGGTATACTATCAAGTTCCCCGATGTTCTTGAAACGAAAATAAGCTAAGATACTTAAAATATGCCAATTTTTAAAGAGTGTATTAGTTAAATAAAGATAAGTATTGAGTGATGCAAAGTGTATTGTAACCATCATGTATTTTGTACGGCCAATTGGCCTCTTAAATATATTAATTATTATTATTATTATTCCATCGTTCTCTTTGTTAATTACAAGCGCCGTCACCAGTCCGCCTATTTTCTATTTTCACTTCACAGTTGTGCTCTTGCTTCCGCTCTCATGTAATAAATAGTGTACTATAATAATAATGTACTTTATTTGTTTAATAGCTTGAGTTCTACATGTCATTCACACAAATTACACATGACACAATTACATAAATAGACATTTCATCTATACTTACAACTTATGAATATCATTTAACTTATTGGAATTGAAATATTGGGTGAAAAAAGGTACAGAAGATTTCAGATAACGATCAGTCGAGTTTGTATGGGTCTTACTAGTCTCTGGGAAGCAGCGTCCCTCTGTCTTTGTCGCTACTTAGGTCTCAAAATCAGGTAAAATGGCACGATGCGCATTGTGACGCCGGACATTTGCTTCCAAACGCTATTGTCAGCTGATGCCGTCTTTTAGCAAGGGTTGGAAGTCAAGCTTGACTAGGCAGTCCTCATAAGAAAGTTAACCGGGACCATCCATCTAGTCATCCCGTGATGACTTTTTTTCACAATTAGCCCCCGCGTCTCGCGTTGTTTGGAATTGGTTCATCCGGAGGGACGGACTGTTGAGGTCAAGATTGCGCGTAATAAGCATTAGTTGCGTTTATTATCGAAGTTTTGTTTGCCGTTGGCTTAGCTGGCTGCTTAATTTCCGTTTTCAGACGCCGTCGAAGTTCACTGTTTGCTTAATTAGTCTTCTTGTGACTCTGCCCGGTCGCCGTTTAACCAACGTTTCAAGTAAAGTACTCACTAAGTACTTAGTACTCACTAAGTTTGATGGTCAGAGTCTAAAGGACAAAGAAACTGGAACCAACGACCAAAAACGGTAGCGACATTTCAGTTTGAAGGTAACTTCAAACTTCGAAAAAAGAAAATTGCTTTCAAAGTGGGAGACACTGCAAGAGTTAAATTTTGTATCTGTTTTTCTCCATGGGAATTTGATCATGCCCGCTGTGGGAAAAATAAATTTGAAGTTCTTCAGCAATTCTTTGAACGGTGTAGGGAAGGGACCAGTGACGATTTCCGGATTCAAACATACCTTGAGGTATCAGAAAATTCCTATGCATTCCTTCACCAGATTCTTCCCACTCTCATTCATGTATTTCTGTCTAAATATGTGATCTGTAGATGCAGGGGCGGCCGTAAGTTTTTAGAAAACCCTATTATAGTCACGTTTTATACGGACCGCTACATTTGTAGACGCTGCCAAGCCCGAGGGACGGAGCCAGGTTCGTCGAGGGGCTTGGAACTCCTCGGTCAATCAACGAACCGGGCTCCGATCCTGGCTAGGTATTTAGTCTGGTGGGAGCTTGGGTCAGGATGATACACTTGATTGCGAACACACTTTTTTACGCAGTCTGTCGTGAGCAAAACGGTTCAATATTTGGTTACCTTTGGTTAAAGTTTATTTGTTTCTACTTAGTTGAACCAGTCTCGTCTCCGCACCACCACACCAGAAATCTCACAGGCATGCCCCATACCACAAGCCACCGCTACCCCAGTGATCGTCGGGCCTGGCGGCGTGTTGATGCAGCAGACGCAGCAGCCAATTGTCCTATCTGTCCCTGCGCGAAGAGACGGTCAGCAAGGTCAGAATACGCAAGTTGTCTTCAGTCAAGGTCCAAGAGAGTTGGCCCCTATTCAGCAGCAAGCGACCCCTCAAAGACTATTGCAGGTAAACCATCCACATTGTCTGTAAGGCCAAGCAAGGCTTCTTTGTGAACTTAGAATGGAAAGGAATAATCTGCCCCCCCCCCCCACCCCTACAGAAAACCAGATCGTGGACATTGCAAATAGCTGGTAGACATGAAACATAAGAAGTCGTCGCAGGCAGTGTTGGGAAATACTCAAGTAAAAAATTCTAGTACTTGTACTCTACTTAAGTAGAAGGAATAGGTTCGGAGGTGGTATGATCAGTTAATCTTTATGTCCACCAAAAATCTTGTTTGGCTTACCCCAAATTTCTTGGTGACGTCAAATAACCAAAGACAAAACTAACAGGTTAAGGCTGTCAGCTTATGCTTCGTTGTACAAGGTCATATAAGATGGATGGAACCTTTGGTTAGCACATCGGATTAGTTGCAATTTTACATTTTCAGATACAAACATCTACCAATGACAACCAGTCCAACGATAAGGTCAACATAATCGTGCTCAACTCCATGTCGCAAGGTGACTCTAACGTTGTCCAGTTGATTGGAGGACCGAATGGCCCAACTCTGGTGCAAGGCTCGTCAGCACCGATGCTTGTGCCAGCCCAGACCAGACCTATGTTCACAACAGCGCCCCTAGTGGGAGTCATGCAAGATGGCGCTCTCAAGATCCTGCAGGTTGGTTATTCTTGTTGTTTTTTGTCAATCCGCGTTTGGCTGTGTAGCAGCAAGAACAGATAAGCATCAGAACCTCCGCCTCCCTATCTTTGTTATAAGATCATGCGTAGTCAAATAAATCACTACCCTGCCTGATGCAAACGAGCGGAAGGTAGGAGCTACGCGGAACATCACAACTCGTTACCTCTACAAACAGCTATCTTGCAGTCAAGCCCCGAAGAAGAAACTTTCAAAGTAAAAGCCTGTTGTTTGGACGCGCTGCAGAGCGGGTCAGCGCGCCTCCTGCACTAATTCTTCTTGTATGCGCAAAGGTGAAGAGGGAGGTACACGGGTAGCAAATCAAGCTCAGCAAATACCTCTAGCCGAGCTCAGTTTTTTCGGGGTATTCGCTGCATGGGATCAACGAAGGAGGTTCTATTGACTCATTCGTTCTTGGTAGCAATACTTGCTCGATTTACTCCATGAATTCAAATATCACCGAACGTTATCGAAATAAGTCGGCTGAAATTTGTTCTAGCGAAAGATGTTGCCACTTTGCTCAGACAGAACCTGTGAAAGTGGCTACAAAAACCAGTGGCATTCTGGTGCCTGCGAAAATCGGCCCTTTTTAGCAGTCATTAACGAGAAATGCTTTTTAGCTTCATAAGTACACACTTTTCCTTTTTTACGGTCTTACCGGTCCCAGAGTTCTGGCTCGCTGAAGACACCCGAATACATGTGGCAGTCGCAGAATTCTGCGACTGGTGGGCACCACTGTAAGTCGGCTCTTCTTGGCAAGGGTCCTCATTAGCCTGTAGCTACAACAAACGATCCTGCAGTAATGATTTTCAGTCTGCAGCGATGTGTCAACCCCTCGTTAGTCTAGTGTAGCACTCTTACTTTTTTACGCCCCTAGGGGTTTTAAGGATAATTGGGTTTTCGAAGAAGGTAGTGAAATCTGAACATTCGTCAGGAGAGCCTTCCTTGTGTTGCGGTCAGGGTTGACAAGTGTGACACTTTTGGTGTTCTTTTTTTGCACTTTTTGGCTCTGGGTGACACCATGATACTTTTTCTCTGAGAATTACACCTTTTCATACAAATGACACTTTTCTCGTCAGAAAGGCACATTTTCATTTACTTTACTAAAGTTACGCATTACCGCCCCCAAAAATTTGTACTTTACTTTATACTTTTCGTTTTTCAGAGGAGCAGGTTTGAAGCTCATTTCCGATTAAATTATGTTACAACACTGTGATCTAACAATTAAGAAATGTTTTGAATAATGTTCTTACAAATTCAGTATAGTTACCAATTATTCGTATTGTGCGCAAAGCACCTCTTTGTCAATAATTTTGACATTTTTAAGAATCGAGCTCTTGTCAACCCTGGTGGTGGTGGTAATCAAGCAGTTTTATACTAACTTTTGAGCGTTGCACTTCTTACTGTAAGCTAGTTATATTTTCCACATTAACTTTGGCTGTCTCTACCACTCAGATTCAGGCTATTTGTAAGTGTGACAAAACTTGATAACTATATAACTATATCTACGATGGCTTGGCATAACATTCAATTCTTGTCAAAATTTTGTTCTTCGGTTGTTCAAGAAACTTGTAAATCAATCGTGCTGCCTATGGGCGCATCGGGCTACGATCGTAAAGCTTTGGGAAAACTGTAAAGCCCCTTCTGCGCTCCTTCTAAACTATTTCGTTCTGGTGTCGCTCATGTTCTACGAAAGAAGGAGATTAAAAAGATGAGATCATGTTATTTCAAATATGCAAAGCACCTGCTCCACTTGTCGAAATTATGCCATAACCATACATTGATGGAGGACACTCTTGGGTGTTTCTTCGTCGCTATCATAAATCATTGACAACAGAGCCGAACCAGCGCACGACCTTCTCCACTGCTTCTTGGCCAAAGATTGAAAATAATTGTTTTTCTTTCTGTTTATTTTCTTTCATTTAATTCGTTTTTTCGAAATGCCGGGTTGTAAATAAATTACTTACTTACTTATGTAATTGCTCACTGGGGCTGTCAGGGATACAAGCTCGGACCATATTATACCAGTCACCATAAATCGATAATTTAATGAATAGTTCCTCGGTATAAATCAAGATAAAGAAGAGAAGGACTCTTTCCATGCGGTATACTTACACAGTGATTGTGCGAACACACTATCAGGATCGGACTCACGGACGGGAATTCCTGCCCGGATTTTCGGCACCATTATCATTTCCATATGGAAAAGTTGAAATTTTTTCAACTCGATGATGGAAGTGCAGGAAATCTGGCCGGGAAACCCGGATCGTATGTTCGCATTTTGAAAGGATTAAGGCAGGAATATAGGGAAGTGAAATTGTTGGGGAATATTGAGCTTAATAGAAAATAAATGCATTTGGGTAATCGAAAATTTGGCGAGGTTCATCCGGATAGCAGCGAAGCATCGAGAAGTCTTTATGTAATAAAAATGTTTGTTTTAATGATTATGTTATTCATGATTTGTTTTCTTCTTTTTTACTTCATTTGTTGTTGCTGTGGTCTGTTGGCTTTTGCAACAAAATATCATATCGTGTCGTATAAAACTCGCCACACGATAAAAAGAAAAAAATAACACTTTCATGAATTATGAATATTATGATTCTGAGTCTTCTATCCTCAAGAAGCTAAACTGTGTCGTAGTGTTTATCGGCTGCCGCGACCTTGGAAAGCGGCTGTCACTTCTTCTTTCGTAGAAGCTCACAACCGTACTCGGACTTCAAGACCAGTGTTGCCACATATAGGGAATAAAACTGAAATTCTGATGGAAATACCGCATACTATTTTGATTATACCACGAAATGGCGAGAAACGAGCATTTGTGAATTCGACTTTATAATATAGAAGGATAGATTTAAGACGTGGAGCATAGTGCCTGAGGCTACCACAATAGATCCGTTTCCACCGGAATATAACTGTTCTTCTAAAACTTAGGCTACTGCGATAATGCCGAAGTTGAAAGCTTCGACTAAAAACATCCCCAGGCCAATGCCCTACCTAGCACGCGTTTTCTCGCATTTAAGGTAGGTTTTAAAGCATTAAAATTGAAGAAATAAACAAAGCCTGCCTCTTCAGAAATGTCAAATTCACATTAAAATGTCATTTTGACACTTGTCTACTCTCACGAAAATGCAAAAAATCGCGTCTTTCGGGCATGCCGCAAAGTTTACCGCATTTTGGTTGGAGGATACCATACTGCGTTTCGCGAAGCGATGACGGTCGAATGACACTATCCTCTCGTCGCGCGATAGTGAACGTGCTCCACCCTACTTACCCTAGTTTACTAAGCATGACGTCACGGATTTTTGTCAGGGCTGGAACGAATTTTTATGTTTTCGTCAAAATATTGTGCCACGGCCTAATCGGTAAACCACGTCACAGAAATCATAGTTACTAGGCTACACTCCCGAGCGTGGTAAGCAAATGGTTATTATTTGGAGAAGATTGGAACGGTCAGCGTAGTAACTTTTGACGAGGTTGGAACTAGTAGTAGTAGAATAGTTTTATTAGCAAGACAATCAAAGATACATAAATAGCACAGCAAAAGCACTGCTTGCCAGGATGTGCTATTAAACAACACAAACAAAGAATTTGAATTTTTCTTTTAATAATAAGAGGATGAAACCATGTACCAAACACTCAACAAAATTACTTACACAGCAAAAACACATTGTTTTCTAATCCCAAAGCAAAAACAACAACAACAAAATAAAAATATAAAAAATATAAATAACTTTCCGTAACCCATTTCGAAAGTGTACCTACCAAGCAACTCCAGACGTAGCTCTGATTTAAATTGATCAAAATTACCTAATTCCTTTGGACTTCTGCTAAGCTTATTCCAAAGGTTAGACGCTCTATAAATAATCGAGAACGTTTACTATTTTAGAAGGATGGAACGCGCCAACTGAATTTGTCGCTTCATGTCGGGACCTAGTTAACGAAAGGCGACCTACAAAATCGGGGAGGAAAATGTTGAATTCGTGACAATGATAACCTTAACATTATTTTCGTAGGTTAATACGAGTCTGGGTGGAGATCAGGTCATCACCACTCACAAACCTGAACAACAGCAGACTATGATTCTCACTTCATCAGTACAGCAGAATTCCCAGCAGTTTCTCATACAAAACCCAGGACAAGTTGGGGGTCAGCAAGTTATACTGAGAATGCAGGGGCCGCCCACCTCGCAACCGGTAAGGACTTTGTTTCACAGTATCTGTTATATGCTCGTGTAACAATTTTAAAACACTTTTCAGATTTTATTTGACACCAGCTTGATATTTTCTATCACCCTCGATGACATTAGCAGATTCCAGGAGATTCGATGATTTATCTTGGTTTACCGATCGGGAGGTCGATCAGAGAGATCAGAGCACTGTTGATCAAACATATTCGCAAAAACATTGCTGCAGCTTATGGTTCCATTGCGGCGAATAAGTTGCGTTTCAATCGTCTTATTCTTGCCACGATTTTTAACTCGGTGGCTCTGCCTCACATTTTATAAATCGCACCTTTCTGGCGAATGTTAACTAATACTGATAAAAAAACAAATTCGCTCTATTTATTTTCGTTTCTGTAAATTCCTTCTCCGCCTCCCTTCTTGGACCCGAAATAGTAAAATCGTCACTACTGAACAACATCGCTGTCCCACTACAGCAGTTGGACAACTTATACAGAATTACAACAATAAGATTAAGCATCAGTGGGAGAGCATTCTTCTACAATAGGATGGTTTTATAGATATTATAATGCTGTCGTAGTCTCTATGTTGTGTTCGGGTTCCTCTTGTTATAATGTTTCTTTGTTACAGTCTTTCCTTCTTCTTTTCTTTCTTTATTCATACTCCGTCTGTGCCATGGGCTTTTTGATGGGTGAACAATAAAATTATTATTATTAAATCCTGAGGTTAAAGTAAATATTACTAGAATCATTAGAATAAATTTGTGAAAATTTTTAATATTCGACCTTTAAGAGGATTTCAGCAGCGTTTCTGGTCAAGGAAAATTTTTCCTGTCAAGTCAAACAAAAAAAATCAGTAGCACCGTAGTTGAATAATATATGATTGAGTATAGGCCTCCGAACTTCAGATTCCTTAGTTTTGAGTTAGTAGGTGTACATGCAAGTTGTGTGTTTCTTTGCCTATTTTCGAGGATTCTTTAGTCTTCTTGTCAGCAAAATAAGAATCTCAGAAGTTAAAACTGTTCCGCGGAATCAGCGGATTGGGGAATGTTTCCGATTTTGCTTTTCGACTGAACAGCAGAGCAGTGCCTCTGGCTACACTGTCAAACATTTGATAACAATAGTTGTGTTTTTGCAGATACCATGGTATCTGATACCACGGTCTAAAGTCGTTTTCGCAGTTACCGTGGTATGTGATACCAAGGTCAAAAGGCGTTTTTGCAGTTATCGTGGTATCTGGCCAGGTGCCGTGGTATCTGAAAAAATTCATCTCACTTTCATCGTCTCTAACACACTTTTTTGTAAAATTGGCGGAGCATATCAGTAAATGTGTTTTTGCAGATACTGTTACCATGGTTATAGACGGATTTGCGCTTTTAGAAATCATCCAAGTTGCGTTTTTGCAGATATCATTGTATGTAATACCACGGTCTAAAGTCGTTTTCGCAGCATACCACGGTCCAAAGGCTTTTTTTTTGCCATTGGCCTGGTATCTGGCCAGGAACCCTGGTAACTGATTGTGGTATCTGAAAAATTCATCTAACTTTGATATTATATATCAATATTATTATATATTATTATTATATATCATATTATATATCAGTTATATATTCAGATGATATTATTTTGTCAGTTGATATCAGTAGTTACACCGTGGTGTCTGTTACCGCGGTTATTGCCAGATTTGCGCTTTTAAAAATCATCCTCTGACATCTTCACTAGGTGCGTTTTTACAGATACCATGGTATCTGAAATCACGGTCTAAGTCGTTTCGTACTTACCTTGGCATCTGACGCCATGGTCAGAAGGTGTTTTTGTACTTACCGTTGTATATGATATTCAGACACCGCGGCCCCGACCGTTGTAACTGATCGTCGTATCTGCAAAATTCATCTTACTTGCATCAGTTGGATCATCACTAACGGAAGAGTCTTTTTTTTTTGTCAAATTGGTGAGAAAGAAAGACGTCACTGTAGATGCCAGGCGATATCATTATTTGAGATACAATAAAGTGTTCTTTGAAAACTTACCCAAATTTTAGACCGTTTTGTTTTCCGCCTCTTCAACAGTCAAACAGGAATTAGACTTCTGGCAGCGTAAGGCTAGATACATTAGACAAGAAAACTTGTCACGACAGGAGGTCTAACTCAAAAATGTGTATTGGTTGGAACGACGTCGTCGCGACTTAATGTAAAACAAGAGCTTGAATTAAATAAAAACGAATCATGGCTACTGCCACAGATAGAATACGGATAACTTCGAATGTTTCCAGTACTAATACACATGTTCTTACAGATGAGATTCCAGGCTGCCCAAGTTCAACCCCACATCCGCTTGGCCCCGCCTTCTGTCCGCCCTATAGCTACAAATGACCCAGCTCGACCGCCAGAACGCTTCCGCTACCCAGAAGGCCCTCGTTGGGCCCCGCCCCCCAGGTTCCAGGCCCAACTGCCCCAACCGCAGCGTGTCGCTTCGGCTCCACTACCGCCGAACGTCCGGGTAGTTCAACCCAGCATCCAGCACGAACCCCCAACGCGGGCAGCCAGCGTGCCCGAAAATTATCGGGGCGTGCCTAATGAGCGATACCCGTATGAGCAGGGGTATAATCAGGAGTACCACTACGAGCGGAATGAGCAGCGGTATTATCCTAGGGCGAGCTCATACGAGTCGCATTACGATAGTTATGAGCAGAATGTGGAATATAAGTGTGAGTGTAGCTTAAAGGCATGGGCGATGTGTGTGAAATGTGGTGCGTTCAGCCATGATGATTGTATGACAGCGTCTCAAGTATGCAGTTCGTGTGTTGTTAAGTGAATTCATATGTTTACGCTGTTACGGGCTTGTTGCCTCTACTATATTTTCCACTTCTTGAGAGGGGGATGGTCTTCAAAATAACTAATAGTTTTTTTTTGTTTTTTTTTTCAGATACCATGGTATCTGATATACGGTTAGTTTGGAGAAACGGCAATTGCCTTATTTGCGATTTTAGAAATCACCCCAAATGCAATACTTATATCTACTCACATCACAAGTACTGAATATCAAATACCATGGTAGCTGCAAAAACGACTTTAGAATGTGGTATCAGAGACCATAATATCTGCGAAAACGCAACTATTATCTTTTGAGTAAGAACTGAAGTTGAACGGTTAAATCAACTTGACCGTTGCTCCTTAATCCCGGCCACGCAACACGAGTTCGTCAATATTCGTTTCGCTACCGTGCCAAGGTTAAACATCGCCCACAAGATCTGATGTGCCAACTTAAGTGAGAATTCTTGAGCTTATAAAGTTGGAAAAGATGATTTTTTTTTTTAATTCAGGCAGCGAAAACAATTAGAATGTGTGGCTCTATGTAATGCTGCAAACATACCATCAGGGTCGGGCAGTGGCAGACTGGAGTTGCTACTAGGATTTTCTGCACCATCATCAATTCCATACGGAAAAGTTCCATTTTAATGATGCAAAAGACCCGTCCGGGAAACGGGCGTGTGTTCGCAGCGTAAGTGGGACTTTTCTCTGGCGTCGAAATTTTAATTATCATCGTTTTTTCCTGTTATCTCTTACCATTTGTGATGAAATAAGGCAGTAGAAAAAGAGTGTGTTGCTCGATTCCGCTGTCACCACAATTGGATCTTTCTCTTTTTTATCGTTATCTCTGATCATGTACGGTGTTAAAAATCAGGCAGTGTGAACGAGTTTATATATGGTTCTCCGAAAATTGAATCTTTCCCTTTTGGTCACATACCGTGGTCACGTTACCTTCGTTATTATGTCTGTTTTATTTGGCGATGTAGGTTACAGTTGTTCACAAGATCACACATATTTCGATTCGAAATTCGGCGCTATTTTGATACAAATGACGGGGCGACCACGCGACTTGAAGAATAGCCGACAAGTCTGTGAGTTTAGAGAGCCAAAAAGCTTTCTTGCTAGTTTCATCATTTTTTATTCCTTTTGAGCACACGTTACGCGCGTGGGCAATGGCTGTATGAGCAATAAATGAAACCTGGTTGGTAAATCTTGACCCCTCGCTTGACGCTAAATATGACACAACCAGGGGCCTAAGATTTTCAGGTTTGCCATTTAGGTTTACTTCAACCCAACATGATTCTCATGTTCGACGGTTGGTTAGCTGAGATACTATTTTGGCCCTTCTTGGCAATAGCACTCCATAAATTATGCATTTGCTAGATATCTATATTATGGTCGGAATTCTCGCCATACATGACTCGTAATCAGCCTGGACTGAAGGAGTAGGCTACTAAATGGTTAAAACCGAAAATCTTGGGCCCTTGCTTGTACCTTTTGTAGGGTCAAGTTTTTGGAAAACGCTAGATGGCAGTATTCCGGACGCTGTGATCGAGTGTTCAAACATGTGTGATCTTTGGTTATACTAATCGTTAAATCGGAACAATCAGATACGTTTCGGATCGACTTGGTGTCGGTCTGCGATTTCCGCCATATATTGAGTCGCGTGGTCCAAGTTGAACACGCGTGGCTTGTGATTTATTTTATATTACCCTTTGTTTGACATTTAAACCAGAGGCGTCATGTAATGGGGGGGTTACCCTTTCTTCACTTTCTTAACCTGTAATCTATGGTGGGCAAGCATAGAAGGGGCACCTGGCTATTCTATGCATGCCCCCCCCCCCTTACATGACGTCGCTAACTTAAACTTTTTCACCTGGATTTGTGTTTTTTTTTTGCATTAATTTTGAAGGGTGTTTTTTTTACAGTTTTTGCGTTTATGGTTTGGCAGCTCTTATTTTACATTATTTCTCAGTACATATCCGACCCAGTAAAGACTTTATTGCCCAGTTTTGTTTGAATTAATCTCGTGCTTGTCCCTGAAACCAAAAACCTTTTTGTTCACATTTATCGAAATTTTAGTTTTTTAATGACTTGGAAAATGTTTTTGTATGTATAATAAATTATCGCAGGAAAAAAAACAGATCTCGGAATCCTTTCGCCTGTGCTAGATCTTGTATTCGTAATGGAGTATATTAATACATAAACCCGATGAAAAGTTCATCTCAAAATAGTAGTATGAAGTTGTACGAAAATGTAGCATGCAGTACGAACTGATGCTACTACATGCTTCTATGTCAAGGCTACCGTGTTACAGCATTCTACTGCATGCTACTATTAGCAAGACTTGATGCTACTATAGCAAGACATGATGCAACTGGATACCACTGCTTAAGATTGGTCCAGTCTGAGGCATATTAAATGATAGTATTCTTTACCATTACATATCCAGTGCATGCAACTTTCTCGTACAACTATCATACTTAATTTTTTGTTATGGGTGTCAAATGTCTTGGTACTAACGCTGCTTGTTTATAAGGTGTGATAAAGATTTTACTTTCACACTCCACATCTGAGCGCTGGTGCACCTGTTAATTTACAGAGTAGTAATTTTACACTCAACTGTACTTAACCTTACTGAAACAAACTGTACGCGCGATCGACTCTCCGGGAAATAATTTTGTTTTCACATTGACCAGGACAGATGGACTCCTCTTTCTTGATGTGTATTTTTAGAATTCACACAGTTTTTCGCCGACATAATCCACACGTGTTCTGTTGTTTTCCGCAACAAACTTTTCATCGGTAATAAGGTATACAATTATGGAAACCACATATCATTGTATTTCACTTCTGTGCCTACTCCAGTGCAAAGTCTATTCCTTATCATAGAATGAATCTTTCCGTAAGAACTACTTACAAAGGTCTATGTAGTGCAAGTCGTACTATTTACTGTTTTTGGCTTTGGCTGTTTTAAGCTTTGGTGAAGGCCTGATGACTTCTAGCAACCACACTGCCCAAATGTGAAATAATCGTTTTTTTTTCTGACCAATGAGCGCCTTGCAAACAATCTTCGTGACTTGAGCATCAAAATATGCGAAACGCGGAGGATGTCAAAATCAGTGTGGCGTCATTGGAGGTTTAATGTGCCGTATGAAGTCGGTTCTCCTAAGTTGGATGGATAGAGCGATTACAGATGTAGATTGCATGATTGTTTTACGTACGACAAGTCCTTTAAGGCAAGAAAGTGCCGAGTCATCCCAACAGTTATAGTTCATCCAAATTTGTTCAGTGACTCCAGGGGAAACAAATGCACACAAGCTTGAGTTATTTTATCACGCTGCTAAAGGGACCCATGACCCCCCTTCAAAAGGATCCCGACAAGAAAAACACTTTTTGGATAGCTATGCGTAGCTAAGCATAGCTAGCTATGCTTTTCTAGCGGTTCTTCTGTTTACCAACAGCGTTGACCAACAAACTACTGTTGACCGCCAAACGTCCCCGTTGATCAACAGAGGTTATTCTTCGCCAGTAAGCTCTGTTTGAAAAATCTAGCTGATTCCTCCACAAATTGACCAGCAGACTTGGAGCGTGTTTCACTCTACTTATCGTAGTTACTACGCATGACGTCACGATTTTTGGCTTATTGGCGTCGAGGCTGGAACGCTCCTTTTCTTTTTTCGGTCAAATATCATACCACGGTTAATCGGGCCAATCACGTTGCAGAGATTCGTAGTTACTACGGTCCCGAGCATGGTAAGCAAATAGTTACTATTTCGAAAAGTTAGGAACGGTCAGCTTATAGTAACGTTTGACGAGGTTAGAACGAAAATAGTAACCAATAATTACTATTGTTAGAAGGGTGAACACCGCTCTTGATCAACAATAGTTTCAGTTGTTGGTCATTTTGACCAAAAATATTGGCTACAGAAGTTTCTGTTGGTCGCTACAACGCGCCGCTGGTCAAGGTTGGCTCAATGTTGAACCGCTAAAAAAAACCTTTTGCTCTACAACTTGTGTTACAGGATCAAGGCCATATCCAGGGGGGGTTAGGGGGTTAACCCCCCCCCCCAAACGCACAAAAGTAGTCATTTTTATAGGCTTTTTTGTCCGACCCGCAGGCAATAATCCCCCCCCCCCCCCCCCCCGAAATTGGATACGGGCCTGTACAGGATTGATGTGGATAAGCTCAGCTACGCAGCAAAAAAGGTCAGTTCAAAGCTTTTGTTGGCATCCTAGACGGAAGTTCACGTAATAAGTTCTTCAAAGAAAAATTTTAAGGTAAGTGTAGAGTCATCACATAAGTTTTCGAAAAATTTTATCGTAAAACTTTTAAGGGGCGAAGAGCGTCCAAACGTAGGAAAAAATGCATCGAAATTGGTGCTCAGGGTTTTTTCAACTTTCCTCTTTCAGTTGTGCAATACAAAGTCCAACAATTGTTCATTCTTTTTGCCACATTTTTTTAATCACCAAACTTAGACTAAACTTTTCGGATGTTTAAAGTTTAACTGAAAATGCAGCTTATTTTTACGTTGATATCCAAATACACTGAAACATTCTGACCCATCTAAAGGGATTTTGCGTTTTTTCATCCAGCCTCTAGTAATAACGTTCAGAATGGGCACTGCTTGCACGACAACCAAAAATTCATCCAGACGCGGAGATTTTGAATTTAGGATCATTTGCAGGATTAAAGACGATTGGCGCCGACTTATTTTTCGGGAATGGCTTACCTTTGTAGTTGATAAATATTAGCAGCGTAGAGGGACAGGCGCACAGAGGTACCATAAATCTTTACTTCGACGAAATCCACTACTTAAGGGCAGCGGAAAAAACGGAGTAACGCATTTTTATCGGGTTTGCATGACTATTTAAGTGAATACGTGATGTATAACTAGACTGGCGCGTCTTAGCACATTTTGTTTAAAGTTTTAACTGAAAAGGACCGAGAAAGGACAATCTAGTGACCCATCTCTAATTCACTTACAGAGGCTTGAAGACCCGCTGAAAATGCGTTACTTCGTTGCTCCGCTCTTCACGAATAATCAGTTTCATATAGTGGAATTTCAGTCGGACTACTGGTAATCTATGCGCTTGTACCTGTGTTGTATGCTTGATGAAAACAAGTTATGAAAAATAAGTGTTTCACGCAGTGATTTGCTTTCCGCAAGCTAATCACTGGCAACTGAAAAGCCGCGTTTGTTTTGAGATTCATATTTTCCGCGTCATAGTCGAATTTGCGTTGTGGAGTCAGACGTAGACATTCTGAAACGTCAGTAAGCTACTAGAGCAGGTAGTGGAAGATCAAAAGATCCCTTAGCAGAATCCAAATAATTCAGTGTCTTCAGTTAGAGGATCCAGAAATAAGTCAGCTTTTCAGTTAAACTTTAAAGCAGGTATAGCATTCACTTTGCCTCTACTCCGGTTGTGTATTTTCAGCCGGGAAACATTCATTTTCACACAGTCCGTTTCCTACGTGGGATAGCATCAGTCCTTTCTATTAGCGTGAATATATTTTAGCAAAATATTTTGTGATTATCATAACCGAACGCCTGAGGTTTGAAAGTCTGGCAGCCGATGACGGCAAAATCGGGAGAATTTCATTGTAAAAGCAATACGCGCAAATTGACAATTTAATTTTATTACTTTTGGACATTAAAACCAAGAGGGGTAAGTGCAAAATAATTCCTGGCAGTTAGAGCCGCCAAAATTAAAACACGCCACCACAAAAGGATTAATTTCTGGTCAGCATTCATTATAACAAGTAGTGCCAAAATCACGGCCTTCATAACACAATATATTGGTACCAAAAGTCACCAGACCTGTCGGTAAGTCCTCTTCGTGTATTAATTCAGTGACTTTTGTGTGAATATTTTTTTTTTTTTTTTTTTTTTTAAATAAGGCCAACATGGGCCACAATATAACAAAAACACACTGAACAAACAAACAAATGTAAATACCAGATCACTTACGTGACTCCTGTCAAAAGCCCCGCATACAACTCACGAGTCCACGCAAGCCATACAGGCAGAGAAAGCCGCATCTGAGGCCCACAAAGGATCCTAAGAAGTGGGCTAGGCGATCGGAGGATCCTGGTTTGAAGGGAAAGAATTGACCGCCTCCGAAGTTCACCAAAAGATGGAAGCCCTTCACCAACAAACATTCCCGATGCACTACAATTCCAAGGAAGACCGTGAAGCCACCGGAACGAATTATTATACATTACCCGAAAAGAATTCTCACATTTCACACTAACATTACAAGCAAGAGGAAGGCAGTAAAGTATAAGGTGTAATCAGAGGAAAGATAAACAGTGATGCCGTGTGTGCATTACTGTCTGGTCTAAATAATTTTGGTCCTAGGATTTTTCTGCTACCCGACAATTCATGCATCAATTCGCAAACAAGACAATGCCACACCGTAAATCCGACAAACCGAATCCCCGTGTCGCATCAACTCATAAACGAAACAGTCAACTCGTACACCAGATTCCTGTGCATGTTGATTTGTCCTTACATCTTCAATGAATCTAAGTGTATTAACTTTACTTACAATTATGACGGGGCCTTTTTCACTAAGCTGGAATAGAAGCTAAGACAATCTGGATTCGCTACAGCTGAGAGATTCTTCACTGGTAGATGACTTAGAATATTTCTTACTATGAGTTCCATCTTCTTCCCACTCGAGGTATACTAAAAAAAAAATAAAGTGAAGAAAAGGAATTAGCATTAGCACCCCTCATCGCTGAAGATGATTATAGCCTAACGGCCCATTATTACTTACAAGTCCCATACGTGTCTTACAATTGGGAAGAAATTGTTCTTACCATCAAAATGCACCGGAAACAAATAACAGGTACACCAAATAACAAAAGTTGCAAACCCATCATTGCCGAAGATGATTATGATCTAACAGCCGAATGTTGCTTGCAAGTGCCCTACATGTCTAACAATTGGTATCGGACTATTTTTGGCTTCAGTGTGTACCTTACTACTGAAGTTGTCAACCCCTTGAAATGTTCAAACTGGTGTATCTCATGAAGGAATTTTTCTACCAAAAATGGATAACATATACTTTGATCAGCTCATCAAGGGCTATCGACTGCCGTCGACGAAAAATCTATCCGTCTTAGTTCAAAAGTTGACTTTTTTGCCGTAGGCCAAATTTCTAACATCACCACTTAGAAAGGAGCAGAAGGTAAGCTCTAATTTCTTTAGCCATGACAGAACTTTTATATTTTAAGAGGCACATCTGATACCATTTCTCTACCGCATTCCCAAGTGCAAAAAACGAATGATAAATTCAGCTGAAATCACGAACAGAAACGGGTAGAAACAATAGATGGCAGCACTTTCGGACCATTGAAAATGCCACTTTTTTCTTTCGTAAATTTTTGCTTATATCACTCAAAGAAGATATATTGGCTGCGGGGCAGGATAACTGCCAAACATGTTTAACACTTACAGATTTTAGTCCATCTTCATTTTGAAACTGGTGCCTACCTGCTTGCCTGCTAGAATGGAGCTTTCCACTCGAAAGCAGAAACATGGTTTAATGAAATGAAAGCTTGGCTGCACAATTTCAGACACTCCTCTCTGACATAGGCTATACAACTCCACCCAGGCAAAAATTCTAAGGAGCTTTCCAAAATGTAATGTCATGTTCGTCAATCTGGCTTGAGGTCCGCACTTTCCGTGAAAACCGCACACCTTAGACCCTTACCCCTTTCCAGAACAAGCTGAAATCGGCGGCATAGAAAAAAAAACGAAATCGGGACAAAACCAAAGTGTTGCTCTCGCAACACAATAACAAATATTAAAATTTGCGTGTTAAAAGTGTATATGTACAAATCTGGGATTAATTTACAATTCCGAGTTCTGTGTCTATTTGCACTTTACCAACTATTTTTAGTTACTCCCTGGGAAAGCGCAGAACCCTCCACCCATAATCTGCACAATCCTACGATCAATCACTATCAAACACTTTCACAGAAGTCAGAGAGAGAACTGGCCACTTCTCTGAAATGATTCATGCGCGATCCGCGAAATAGCCTCCTTGCTCTGTTCCTTCCCTGCCGTAGGGCAATACTGGCTGCATGTCTGGTAGGTCGAGTATTACTGGAAGGGATGTCTGAAGTGATTGGTAGGTTTGGGGGAACACAAGGTGGGGTTTGAGGGGTCTTAGAAATGCGGCATCCTTTTCTACGAATACGTCGTACGGTGAGTTTAAACTCTCCAGCAGGCCAGTATCCAGGAATTTATTTCGGGGGGGGGGGAGGGTTGCCTTTCGGGGAGGGGGGGGGGTTGCCTGCTGGTCGGACAAAAAAGTACAAAAAACACAAAGATCAGGAAAAATCATCATAGGAAAAGCCAATACAAATCATTAATTTTGTGTGTTTCGGGAGGGGGGGGGGGGGGGCTTTCTCTCTCCCTTTTATTTTGCTTTCATCGAATCGGATACTGTGATGTATTGTATTTAAATTGTGTTCAGCTATAGCAATAGAGAAATTTTCGGGTCTGTTTTGGAACCGAAGGGTTGCGTCTATGCTGGTTCTGTGCTCATGGAGGCGATCAGGCAACTAGCTGATCAAGAAAAACAAGAGCAAAGGTTTCGATGGGATCCCAAAAATCTAACATTTGATTCAAAGAATTGGGACATGTCTTTGCCATTCAGTCTTCGTCAGATTCCTTGAAGATTTTTACTGTTAAAAACAAGAGCTGCAAGCTCATATGGCACATGTAAGGCTGGGTCAGAGGATGAAAGTAGGAATTCTTCAGTTCGTGGGTTTGTTGTGATTATTTGCAAGCAAAACCCTTGAGATAATGGGTCCTTGGAAATCACGAGAACGTATCGTTTGGTAATACATTTGGCTGTGATGATGCGCACTTTAGGGCCGCTAGAAATTCATCTGTAATCAAAACTCTTGAAGCAAAAATGATGATGAGCTCATCGGGAGAATGAAATGTATATTTTAATCAAAAGTATCATTCAGTTGTAAGCAAAACCCATGAGGCAAAATATTCTAATCATGTCAAGTCTCTAATGTTCAAGTTTCATGGTCCTACCACATCTGGAAGTACTTTAACTGGTGATCACCGGAATTCCGGACCCCCCTTCCTCCCCCCACAGTGCTCGAACCCGATCCAGTTCTGTCACTGATGAATCTAGGGCTTGTGCTTGTTCTTCCCACCAAGTTTCATCCAATCGCTCTCTTAGCGTGTCATAAGATTTACGGCTCCCCCTCTGACCCCCCCCCCCCCCACAATAATCGGATCCGGTTCGGACTTCACATGGGACATCCGAGACACGAGGTCTTTCCAAATATCAAGTTTCATTAAGATCTGATCACCCGTTCCAAAGTTATACGTACCTCTAGATTCCAGATTCCCCTTCCCTCCCCTCCCCCCACGATGGTCGGATCGGGGAAGTGACTATTTCCAAGTTAGTTTGGTCGGGTCCCTGGTACGCTTGCCAAGTTTCACTGTCCCAGCCCACCTAGATGTAACTTAACTCCGTATCACCGGAATTCCGCCCCCATCCAACTCCCACCACAGTGCCCGAATCCCGTCCGCTGCTGCCAATGATTTACCTAGGGCTTGTGCTTGTTCCTCTCACCAAGTTTCATCCCGATCCCTCCACTCTTAAGCTTGTCATATGATTTCCGGTCCCCCCTGCGCCCCCCCCCCTCCCACATTCATCGGATCCCGTCCGGAATTTAAATGGAAAATCTGAGACATGACGTCTCTCCAAATATCAACTTTCATTAAGATCCGATAACCCGTTCGAAAGTTATGGTTGCCACTAAATTCCGGATTCCGGCTCTCCTCCCTCCCCCCACGATGGTCGGATCGAGCAAGTGACTATTTCCAACTTAGTTTGGTCTGGTCCCTAATATGCCTGCCAAGTTTCATCGTGCTAGCATATCTGGAAGTACCCTAACTCGCAAACACCGGACTAACCGACCGACAGACCGACGGAAAAGTGATCGGTATATGGCAATCGGTAGAAGGCAAGTGCCATAAAAGTTAAAAAATGGATCAGCATGTCTCCTTGCCCCGATACCAAATCTCTAATCGATTTCAGAAACAACTTGGAGCTTCAACCAAATTTCCAGTTTCAGCCGAATTCGTGATGAACCATTAGTCCATATTCAGCGGACCTCCTTACCCCCTCAATGAATATCTTAATAGAATATCTTAATAGCCTATAAAATATAAATATTTTTACCGTAAATTCGAAACCCCTCCTCTGTCTCTAAAGATAGGACTAAAGGACCCATCTATGAAATTGACCTGTGAATCCTCATTGAACAACATCCTCGATTGAACAACATATTCCCTTGTTTGAACATTATATATCACCCTTCGACCTTCGATTACACTAAATCTCTCCGACGTCCATAGAATAAACAAATGAATGTCGTCATCCACAGCGCAGAGCTATACTGGTTTGAGAATAAAGGGGTAGGGACTGCTATAGCCGAAAATTGGTCGACAAATTTTGTGTCCGGTTTTCGTCGAATTCCGGGTGAACTACTTGTCCGGCGAGAAAATAACATTCATATTCTGATTCAGCAAGTCTCCTTACCGCAAAATCAACTATTACACTAGCTTTCAAAAAAATATTTTGTTTGCCCCTAAATCTGAAACTCCCTCCTCCACCCTTAAATATAGGGCTACAGAGCCCATCTAGGAACTTGACCTTATTCTTGACCCAAAGGATCCACCCACCAAGTTTCATCAATATATCTCATTCCCTTCGAGAGTTATCGTGCTTACAGGTGGACAGACGGACAGGGTATCCTTACGTTTTGGGATCCCAAAAACCCCAAAACCAAGGTATATGTAAATGTACGCCACTTGGCCTCGAGCCCTCTCTCTGCCAAATTGGATCTTTTTGTTGTATTTGGTTTGCAATTACTTTTAGTAACCCCCCTGTCAATGATTAAATTACTGAAGTAGGCCTACTGTACTTTACGCTCATACCCGCCCGGTACTCGCGATACCCCTCGTATACCCTAACTACCCAGAACTTACCGGTATTTCTTTCGTCTCCAAAATAAGGTGCGGCACATGCCTGGCCGAAAGGGAATTCCGAATTCGCCGTTTGGTTTCACTCTGGATTTCTTCTCCAAAGCTGTCGCCATCGGACATTTTGATAAACAAAATCACTTTTTCCTCCGACGATTTGGAAATCTGGCTGACACACAAACTGTCGGCGACTCCTGGTACATTCTCAACTAAAAGAAAGAATGAGTTGTCTCAAGTTGTCTAGCGTTTCGAGTTACCCATAAGGCCTTTCTACTAGAATTATCAATGAAAAAAAATTCGAATGAATCTGAAAAGCGCTAGCACTAAACACTTGAAAATGTGTGCTTGGAGAACCAACCACAAATAGGCATCTGGTAATATGCTTTCATGACTCCCCTCCCCCCCCCCCCCCCCCCTGTCTTCCCCATAGTAATGATTTTCGTCTTCTAGTTCTTTTCTGTCAATATTCGAAATTGTCGGGGAAAATCTGTAATGCCGCGGTTGATTTTCTGCCACGCCAAATATACAGAAAAAAGAGAAATTTAGAGAAGTTTCATAACAGATAAAACAAGGATGCGCAGTTTCAACAGATAGCGCTTTTGGCTGTTATGTTCTTCAACCTTACGCATCTAAACGTTATGCATACCATAAATGCCGAAACAAGGCGGGAAAAAGATCTGCTGACTTTCTGTTTGGCGTCGTGATATCGGAAAAGTCAGCAGGATGCTTTTTCGACGGTTTCTTGGCTCTTCCTGGCAATGCTTGTTATGCTAACACTTGCAAAATTCCAACAGATAACATCCTAAGTGTTATCTGTTGAAACTGAGCGTCCTTGCGTTAATCGTTATACAAATTCTAACAGTGAAATTACAACATCGGAAACAGAATTCAGTCAGTACTATCTACGTCTCGTCATCCTGGTCTTCGAGTACATGATATTTTTCATGAATTTATCAGGCCCAGTTAGGAATTATGTCTAAATTTGTGTGTGTGCTAATACTGTTATTTATATTGTGTTATTTCGCGTTATTCCCTTTACTCTGCTACCACATATTGTATTTGGCGGGTTATAATAAAATTTATTAACTGCCTTGTCCGCTTGATACCGTTTTATTTGTTCTGTCAGCTGACAACTGTCAATGCCCTGTCAGACAGGACGTCGTGAATGATCATCTGTGAAAACCAAGTTCAGATATGGATTCAGCATGTGTGTTTGCCCCTATGAGTCATATCTATTTTGACGAAAACTTCCTGCCTTACTTCTGCCAATTTTCCGGTTTCGACCAAATTTTTTGTTCGGTGAATAAAAAAAGCTAATTAAACGAATTCAGCGTATCTTCTTTCCCCAATATCGAACATCAAATCAACTTCAAATAAAAATTTAACTTACGAAAAATATTCCGGTTCCATCCGGATTCCGGGCGAACTATATGTCCAATTTTCATATACGGATTTCCAGACGTCCTAATACGGATTTCCAGACAAACTACTTGTCCGGATAGAAAATGAGTTTTAAACAAGTGTTCAGCAAGTCTTCTTACCTTTAAATCGAACATCTAATCAACATCAAATACAAATTTTACTTTTAACAAACTTTCCGGAACTATTTGTCCGGCGAGAAAATGGTTTTCACCATCGTGTTCACCATGTCTTCTTACCCCATAATCGACTATCACATTAGCTGTTTAAAAATATTTTGTTAACCCCTTCATTTGAACCCCCCTCCCTCACCACTAAATGGCTAAATGTAGGGCTACAAAGCCCATCTACAAACTTGACCTGTCAGATCTTCACACCAAGTTTCGTCAAAATATCTCATTCCCTTCGAGAGTTATCGTGCTTAGAGACGGACGACTTTTGCGATGTCATAGGTATACCTCCACTTACGTTTTGGGATCCCAATAAATCGGCTTTAAAACGTGACAACGCAAGACAAGACCGAGACAAGACCGGGAGAAGGAGGACTCGAATCGAACGCTGCTTTTGTTTCTACGGGACAAGCTATCATCACGATGAGCGTTTTTTCGTGGATGCCATCCACCTCAAACAAGAACTGAGCCCAAAGCAACACGTTTGTTGCTAGACCGAAGTTGTTGTTATGACAGTACTCACCAATTTTGGTTTTGTAACCGTGAAAGTGAGTAAATTACTATTCTATTCTAGAAGATGCAAAACCGCATCTTCGGTCGAGCTCAAAAATGTTTCGTGAAGATGGCATCATCCATTGATATTTTTCTGTGCATCTTCCATCGAGCTCAACAACCATCAACGCGAAAACGTCCCCGAACTAAACGTCATGCCTTGAGCTCAATCTGACGTCACCCATTTAGCTATTCGGGGCGTCGGGTTGAAATGATTTCTGAGGAGGGTGGCATCCGGGACAAACGCGCGTACAAGCTTACAAAGTCAAGATTCCACAAGGACGTTTTTAAGTGGGGTTTTGTCAACAGAATTGTTGATCCTTGGAACAGCCTTACCGAAGATGCGGTTAATGCTGAATCGATCAATAGTTTTAAGTGCATTGTTGATGAGATTTTTAACTCTGATCAGTTCGACTACACAAAATTTCTTAGAGTTATTTAGAGGCGAAAGCCTTTTCTCTTGCTTTGTATTATATTATTATTATATATCATAATGATGGCCTCTCCCGTTGAACAACGGTGTCAAGAGGCGTATTCTCGCCGTTCCCAGAAGCGAAACGAGTGGAACGGCGAGAGCAGAGGGAGTCACTCCGCGCGGACGGAAAACAACGAGAACAAGGAGAATGACTCCAAAATGGATATTATTATAACAAAAACATTCTTCTGACGGCATTAATCTGGGTCCATTTTATTCACTTTTGCTTATTATGATCCTTTTTAACTTAACTTTAAATTTGTACCTGACAGAGCAAATGGGGTGATGACAATCGGCGGATTCCCCGTACCGCGACAAAAAAAAACGCGGGGACTCCTCGAAAGAAGTCCTCGGGGAACGGCGAGAACAGACCTTAGTACATACCAATAGCGTAGATTTCAGCGGCACCAAAACGGACGCCGTTCGGGTTGAGCACTGCATCGCTCCGGCCAAAAATTGTAACTCCGCCTTTTTCTGACACGCTGCAATAGTCGCCATGAGACCAAGCAGACTCGTATGTGGAGTAGTAGGAGGACTTATAAATGGAATAGTCCGGGTCGTCCAGAAACCGAACGGGTAGGCTGGGTAGGGGTTTGGTTAAGACTAGATCCCCACTGTCACCGGGTTGTACTCGGGAACCTAGAAAGATTGGACCATCATTCGTTCGTCGAGTGGGTTGGTGAGCTAGCCTCGTGTGGGAACCCCCGTGTTCAGACCCCCCACCTTCCCAGTGGCTCAAGTTGGGTCATAAATATTCGTTCAGCCTAAACTGACTGCGAATCATATTTGATAGTGCAAAACGCACTAAGCGTTTCCCAAGATTTCCGGTTCCGCCTCCAACTCCCCCACAGAACCCCGACGCGATCTGGTTATGTCAATTACATATCTAGGGCTAATGCTTGTTCTTCCCATCAAGTTTCATCCCGATCACTCCACTCTAAGCGGATCACTAGAAATCTGGACCCCCACAGTGACTATCTAGGACTTGTGCTTGTTCTTCCCGCCAAGTTTCATCCCGAACCCTCCACACTAAGCGTTTCCCAAGATTCCCGTTTCCGCCTCTAACTCCCCCCCCCCCAATGTCACCGGATCCACTCCATATTTAAAATAGGGCGTCTGAGACGCGAGGTCTTTCTATATATCAAGTTTCATTAAGGTCCGATCACCCGTTCGTAAGTTAAAATACCTCACTTTTCCAGATTTCCCCTTCCTCCCTCCCCACCCCCCAGGTGTTCGGATCGGGGAAACGACTATTCTCAAGTCAATCTGTTCGGGTCACTGACAGGCCTGCCAAGCTTTATCGTCCTAGCACATCACGAAGTACTGAACTCGCGAAATCACTAGAAATTCAGATTCACCCCCCCCCCCCCGAACTATCCACAGTGAGTGGATCCGGTCCGGTTATGTCAATCACGTATCTAGGACTCGTGCTTGTTCTTTCCACCAAGTTTCATCCCAATCTCTCTACTCTAAGCGTTTCCCAAGATTCCGCTTCCCCCTTCAACTCCCCCCAATGTCACCGGATCCTGTCCGGATTTAAAATGGGACGTCTGAGACGCCAGGTCTTTGTATGTATCAAGTCTCATTAATATCCGATCATCAGGTTGTAAGCAAAAAAATACCTAATTTTCTGGATTCCCCCTCCCTCCACCCCACCCCCCACATGATCGGGGAAGTTACTATTTTCAACTTAATCATTTGGGGTACCTGATATGTCTGCCAAGTTGCATCGTCCTAGCTTATGTGGAAGTGCCCGAACTAGCAAAACCTGGACCGACCAACCGAAGGACGGACAGAAATTGCGATCGCTATATGGCACTTGGTGCCATGAAAAAAACAGGTATGGTGTCGGGCTTTATCCGGTTTACCCTAGGTGCACAAACAGTCCGATTTTTCACAGCTTTCCTATGAATACTGAATATATTTTACAGGCCCACTACACTTGACACAGTCAAATAGAGAAAAAAATAATGGAAAAAAGAAAACACAAGAGATACATAAGTTAGAAGAAAATATCTAAGCCAGAAAGATAACTAAAAAGAGGAAGGCACTAGCACCATCGCACCATACAGGGAGTTGTTCTTGCTAAGAGAGCGTACATAACAAGAGAGCTGATTTTGGACGGCCCTATTTGGATCAGTAATTCCACATCGTTCATAATCTACGACTTTCTAGTCTAGGGTGGTAGGCCTCTGAGGCTATTCCGTTTGGCTTCAAAGTCTTACCATTTCCATCCCAGCATTCAACAGAAACGCCGAGGTACAACTGCATTTCTCCGAAGTTGTCAGGATGGTCGTAATTCTGTCCCATAAAAACACCAATGACATCGGTGCCTCCTAGAAAAGAACTGTTGAAAAGAAAATATTTAAAGCGACTAATTCCATTTAGTATCGTTATCTAGTTGGCTGATCTTTATATTTTTTGGTTTATTCTTTTATTTTCAAAATATATTTAATTCACTGAACATGTGCCTGGCTACCCGTTAGCGAATGAGAATCGAGTGTCGGGCAATACGATAAAAAATGCCGATATCGCACGATATCTTAGAATTACTATAAACAAATCTAATATAACCAACTCTTTTTCATCAAAAGTTGATGCAATAAGTTTTTCATAACTCAAATATTATTTTACACGAAATTTCTACAAAAATAATGCAAAGTGCTATTTGACTGCAGTTTTCGCTCTTAAATTCTAGCGAAAAATGGTCGATACTGATGTGTTGAAAAATACGCACAAACCTGGGGCTCGTTTGTAGTATATCCTCGTGTAACTTTAGTCTGGTCAAAATATTTAATCCACATGTAAGGACACTACGGAAATAAACATTATTTTTAAATTGCGCCGCAGCCCAACCCTACATGATTAGTTTGTTAGAGCGTCGATACGGAAATGTTAAGTGACACCATGCAGTATTAGTGCTGAGATATTCTGAGATGGTTGACCACTTTACAGCTAAGCTATGCCTGCAGAAACTACAGACAGCTTCATCTGCTTTACTCCTCTTTCCATGTCCCTTGACATGGATGACAATCTTGGCAAAATTTGCATGACACAAAGAACTATTCTTCTGCAGAATATGTCACAAATTATTCTCCTTTTTCTATCTTATCCTGTGTTTAAACTTCGTCTATCTACCAATGTGCTTACATTGGCTGTATCTCTTTTCTGCGTGTTTAACGAATCACAAGACACGTCGTATTTTTGTATCTTGCACCTGCACGGAACGGTACTTGCTTTTCGTGCCCCTTTCACGCATCACACGATAAGGTATTTCCCAGCGAGCATCGCAGGGCAAGGTTCTACTTGCTCTCCGTGAAGCCTATTTCATTCGAATTTTCTCGATAGCAAAAACTTATGTATGTCCTCGTTACCTTCCACATAGTCAAAATCGTAGCGGCATTCCAACACGGCCCCACCTCCAATGCGATCGAACGATGACCGAAATCACGAGCGAAGCTTACTTTAAAATGGGGATCAGCGAAATGTCAAATGCCCTACCAAGTGTTGCCAGATCGGGCGCAATTGCGCCATTTGGGCACATTTTGAAATTCCGTGGCGCATATCTTTTTCAAAAATGCGTCTACGCACTTTTGGGCTTAATTCTGGAACTCAACTGGCACTTTTGGGCTACAAACCCAACAGAACCGGCATTTCACACTTCCTGCCTTATTTTTGTTTTCCCAAAAGAACAATCGCGTGTTTTGAATGTAATATGTGATTTCTGAACATAGCGAGTGCAGCTTTGTCGATGATGAGTTTGCCGCTAAGCAACGCCTTCGTCGAACGGGTATTCTCAGTGACGAACATCGCAAAGACCAAGTTGAGAAACGGAATGCAAACTGAAATGTTGAACAGTATTTTGATCGTTCGGTGCTGGTTTCATAACCAGGACATATGTTACAAGGATGCTGATTTTCCTCCTCCACTATGAACTATGAGGCACTTCACCAAAAAAATGTACGAATATCCGGAAAGCCTTGCTGAAGCACGGGAAAATGACGAAGCCGCATCTAGCTGCTTCGATGATTAGTCTGAGCATTTTTTGAAGTTTGGCCAACAAATTCGGCAACTGGGCGCAATTTTTGGAAGAGGCTGCGCAATTCCACTAAAACCATCTGGCTACACTATGTCCTACCCATTATATATGCTGGTAGCGATGAGGGATGTTACGCAAAAAACCTACCGAGCGCATCGAGGTTAATATTCTTACATCAACCTCCGGAGGCTGATAACTTAATACCAACTTTTCTGTGTGAAGCCATATAGAACCCCTGAGAGGTAATCAACTCGAGATTAATTGATAACCACACTGCGGCGTAATAGATATGATAGAGTTGTGAAGTTAAGAATTTCGGGAACGAGAAGAGCTGGCATTACTACTATCATATGTACGACGTATCCTTGCATTATCCATGTGAGCTGCGCCAGGACACTCCTTTCGGGTTCCTCAGAACAAAACCTATTGCGAGCCACGAACAAGATAATTTCTTTGGAGGACCGACTGTGCCAAGATAGGAAGCGAAAAACGTCGCCCGATTGATGAAACAAATCCTGTCAACCAACCAACCGAGTTCGTTGGTGACCCTTCTGGCTTTTTACGGCGATCTTTCCTCGGCTCTTGTCTCATAATCAACATTCAACGCTTGTGTAAACTTTAAACTCTGGGCAACGCAACTTTCTCTTTCTACGAAGACATGCGTAACCGCCATAACCTGCGATCAGATGAGATTTTCTACTCCATCAGCCTGTCGATCTGTTTTCGAGAATTGCTGATCGAAAGGAGACTTACAATAAACCGCTTGGACGCGCTGAACAGGAATACCATAAACGGTGAGAACGAAAAGTGTAAAACCCAAGAAGTGGTGTGGTATTCAAATATTTACTAGAAACATAACGAAATATATATACAGGGTTATATACAAGGCGATCTTGCTAATTGTTGTTGGTCAATTTACTTCTTCGCCTTCTTGGCTGGGGACTTTTTGGCAGCGGCGGCTTTGGGTTTAGCTGTAACCTTTTTCGGCGACTTTTTGGCTGCGGCGGCTGGCTTAGGTGCCACTTTCTTGACAGCTGGCTTCTTGGCTGCAACGACTTTCTTTGCAGGAGACTTGGCTGGAGCGGCGGCCTTCTTTGCCTTGGCTGGAGATGCCTTCTTTGATGCGGCGGCTTTAGGCTTAGCGGCGGCCTTAACTGGTTTCTTGGCGGCTACGGGCTTTTTGGCTGCTACCTTCTTTGACACGGCTGCTACAGGCTTCTTTGGTGTAGCTGGCTTCTCAACAACTTCCTTTTCTGCCTTGGCAATTTTAAAACTGCCCGACGCACCAGATCCCTTGGTGTTCTTGATTGAGCCACTCTTCATTGATCTCTTCAATCCTTGCTTGAGGTGCTGGTTCACAACCTTAGCATCGGTACCAACGTTGAAGTTGGCAATGATATACTTAAGGATGGCCTGGCGGCTGGATCCAGTGCGCTCCTTCAGGTTCTGGATAGCTTCTTCAATCATCTCGCTGTATTTTGGGTGGCTGACAGGGGCCTTTGGCTTCTTGTCGGCTTTGGGCTTAACGGCCTTGGCAGCTTTCGGTGCCTTCACTTTCTTCTCCTTCTTTGCTGGGGTGGCAGGCGCCTCTACAACTGCAGCTGGCGCAACATCGACCTCTGGTGCTGGAACTTCGATGTCAGACATGATTTGGCTTGAACTTGCTGTGCTTTTTCCACAAATTAGAGCTAAACGTCAGGATGATTTCCGTTACTAAAATTCGGGCGCCATCCATCCTTATACCTGGCGGTAACTCTGCACCCGAGTTAACTACTTCGCTCCGGAGAAGATTTCAGAAAAGTGTGATTTTGATTATCGCGCGTGTTTGTTGGGTCTACTCTTTTCATTTTTAACCTATTTTATCCTAAACGAATCTTATGAAACATATATCAGTGAACTAAATCGGACTTTAACCTAAAGAATAAAAAAAGAAATTTCACAATCGGTCAAAAGACCTGCGAGAAATAAGCTCTCAACCTGAGCTGATGAATCGATTGCGAAAGTGGGGTTTGGAAAAAAAATAATATCTCTAAAACTAACTCGAAAACACTAGTTTTTCGTTATGAACATATTTAGAAGGATAAGTAATCTTTCCAAAATGCCTATTCACGCAAACATCCAACAACAGGTTCTTCTAGAAACAACTTTAGAAAACTAACAACAAACACAAGTGGTACAAAATCTCCGATGGGGAAACACCCATACCAAAACAATGGGTTTATTTAAAATCCAATAACTAACAAAATAGTGCATAAAATGTTATGAGAAATGTGCCATGTGATAAACAAAAATTTGGCTTTCGAGTGATATGGATTTCATGACAATCGGTTCCCGGACTTCTTCAGCATTGTAAAGGACAATAAACGCGGACTTATCCACATTTGAGTCATGGCCGCTGTTAATGGAAACGGACCAGCGTAATGTTTAACCTTATTTCCCAGATTCCGGGATATAGTTTTTTAGAAAGTTTCTTAGCGAGTATATCCAGAAAAATCAGAAGAATAGCCAGTCCAATTTTTGTATTCCTAGGTTTATCAATTAACAGGGTACACGCCAAATTACAAAAGCCGATACATGCGACTTGGCTGAGCCGTTCAAAGTCGTTTAATGTCAAGGAAAATTGTTAAAAACGAAACAAAATACAGAATAAATAAATTTTGAAAAGAAATGAAGTAATACTAAGTGCTACGAAAATAAACTATACTCTCATGTTGTTTCATAGGCTTCCGAGGTGGTAAATCCGTTGGTAAAAACCTCAGATTCTCGATTGATTTAAGTGGAGCGTGGCCTAGATTCGTGACGCAGATGTCGGTTCTAATTTTTGAAAAAGCAAACTAATTTATAAAACCAAATATGAAAAGCAATATCGAAATAGCTAAAGTATAGAGGGGTACTAAGACATACAGCTGAAAGCTGAGACTTAACTTAGCTCGGATTGCTGCGTTTATTGGTTTTACCAAAAAAAAAATCACAAGACGGTTTTACGGTAAACACTGTAGGCAAAGACACAGGTTTTGCGGTAAAGTTATTCACAGGGCTGGTTTGGCATGATTACGGTTGCTACGTTTCTACATGTCTGATTTACTAATAACAGCAATATAAATGCAGTAGGCTAAACAGATTTTCCCCTCTGCTTGTGTGAGTCGGGACGATTAGAGACGATTATCATCTTAGAGCTTGGTCACACTTGGCTCATTTCCTGGCTTTTTGGACTACAAAAGTAGAAAAAAGAAAAAGAACAAGATACAACTAATTCTGAATGTCGTCGTTTTAAATTGAGAAGATCAATTTGAGCAAATCAGCGTGAGTAATTATGTTACAGGAACCCTAATTGACCCCTAATTGCAGTCTGCTCATTATATCCAAGGTCTCACAAAGCCCATCAAATCTCACGTTCCCTAGGGATTTTCAGTTGTTTGTGGAATTGGCGGCTTTTTGAGCCCACTGTGACCAAGCTCTTACTATCATGAGATGGGTATGTTCCTTCAGCCAAAGCCGACTCCGCGTCATTTTTGACTGCTTTGAACGCATACGTCAGCTGAATTCGAGAGGTTACCTTCCGTCGGGAAGTCGTGCTGTACACCCTTTCCCGGCACCGACGGAACCCAGCGGTGCTGGCTATTAATAAGGCGATTCCACTTCTAAACATGCTGATTTTAATGTTCTAAACGTGTCAGCCGCCACCGGGCACTTACTTTACTCTGAAATCGAGAGTGGACAACCCCTCGGCTGGGTCTTATTATAGGGTATTGCGGCCCTTCTTGGCAAGGGTCCTCTTCAGGCTCAAGCCGTTCAAGCTGGAAAATGAAGTTCACTTTCCAGCTTGAGCCTGAAGAGGACCCTTGCCAAGAAGGGCCTAAATATGGCTCTAATAAAACGTGGCTGACTTATCCGTTTTGCACCGTCAAACATGATTCGCAGTCAGCTTGGGCTGAAGGACTATCTTATTAATGAATGTAATTACGGAAGTAGGTTGCATTGTCATTATAGGTACGACGGCGCCTTTAAAGTTTAAACGAAAATGGCTGGGATAGGACAACTTAGTTACCATCACGTATCCACTTATATTGGCTTGAAGACCCGATGGAAATACTTCATCGTTTTGCTATTCACGAATAATCGATTTTCAAACAGTGGAATTTCCGTGTGATACCTCTATGCGCTTGTATTTTGGTTGTATGACTTACGAGAATTTTTTTTTCCAGGCACTAAGCAATCTTCAGTAGCAATCTCACCACTGCCCACTGAAAAGCCGCGTTTGTGCTGGCATCACAATTTCCCCGCGTCGTAGTAGAATTTACGCTGTGGGGACGGCCGCAGATATTCTGAACGTCATAACTAGAGCAGATAGTGGAAAATAAAAAAAACCTTGGCAGAATCCAAATAATTCAGTGCCTTCAATTAAATGACACAAAAATAAGTTTCAGATAAACTTCAAAGGACACATCTTACCTATAATACTGACGAAGCCTACTTCCATAATCACTCCATATATTTATAAACCCGGAGACCCCAATTTCGCACGGTACATTCTAACCCTTCTAATAAAACCTCGTTGATTTTCTCACTTGCCGTGTTTCACTACCGTCTTATGCGTATCACGCTGTCGACGTTTGTCTGCGAGAAGTATTTTCATCAGGAAAACCGGTTATGTAAATTTTCCCTCGTTTTCGCTACGAGTCAAAGGATGTCGAAAAAGGCTTAAAAAAGCTAACGCCATGGATAATTTGTTGAAAGCAAAGCCTAGTCTTAAGGTATTCAATTATTTTTAAATACTGGTAGTTGAACAGTAAATACTGCGAGGGGTCCTTTAAGGCTTGTTTGATGTATCATTTAACCAAAACTGCCCCCGAAACCCCTTTTGACTGTATCGAAGACTCAGGTACCAGAAGAATCGTGGACTGTCACCTGGCATAAGAGACACGGCTGTTAAAGTCTGATCATACCATTTTTTTGTAACGACAAGCTCTACGCAACGAGAATCAGATAGCCAACTTTATCGAAAGGAATGAAGAACAATAGTTTGGGAATACAGCAATCAAGGTCGATTATCCAAGTCTCCTCCTTGACCTAATTTTTTTTCGAAAAACAATTTTAGGCAGAGAGAACACAGGAGGCTACTTTCATCGAAAATACTGACGAAAGTTAGTTCGGCGAAACAGCACTCCGAAAAATGAGTATATGTATGTATATTCTTTATCACCCGTTACACTGAAACTGAACAAGAACGGAGTAGATGGAAGGAAAATAAATAAAGAACAAAAGAGAGAAACGACAATTAGCGGTCAACGGGAAAATGTATACAACACTACAAATGAAGCGAGTTTAAATCATTGGTCATCCATTGGGCACAAACTACTGGTAAACACGGGTAACGCGGTTATAATAATAAAATACAATAAATAATAAAATATAGTCTCACTGTCAAAGCTGCATCCTAACTATCTTTCCAACGACAAGCTCTAGGCAGCGAGAACATTCTCTAAATGATCGACGTAATCGGTTTGTGGCAGTTCTGGACACTCGCCAAGGTCTCTGTTCTGCTACGTTGTAACTTATTTGTATACACACTTAAAGCACAACTCTTAATAGAAATGACCTTTTCACTATGAAATGGATCAGAAGAAACGTTTTTCGAAAATACCGTTACTTCCCAACTGAATTTAGCGATTTTTTTGTTAGCGCTTGCCAACTGTATCCAGCCTTCCTGCTCTGCGACGCGGCGGTTAGGCGCAAAACATTTTAAAACTGAACGCGCCGTGGTTAAAAAGACGGAAACTAAGCAACTAAATAAAGTCAAAACAGAAGATTCGCATTTCCTTATGTATGAAAAGAGTTTTCAGTAGACGTTCAAGATTACGGCAAACTTTCCGTTGTATGACGGACAAAAGTGGGCACGGCCGAAAACAAGACCAAAGGTTTCGATGGGATCCCAAAAATTCAACTCAGGGTATCTTCTTTCCCCAATAATGAACATCTAATCAACTTCAAATAAAAATTTAACTTATAACAAATTTTCCGACTCCAGCCGGATTCCGGTCGAACTAAATTTCCGGGTAAAATATGATTGTCAAACACGGATTTAGCGTCTCTTCTTACCCTTAAATCGGTTATCTAATCAACTAGAAATAAAACTTTAAAACTTTCCGGTTTTGGCCAGATTCCGGGCGAACTACTTGTCCGATGACAAAATGGTTTTCACCATCGTGTTCAGCATGTCTTCTTACCCCATAATCGACTATCAAATTAGCTGTTTCAAAATATTTTGTTTGCCCCTTAATTTGAACACCCTCCCCCACCCCTAGATGTAGGGCTACAAAGCCCATCTACGAACTTGACTGGTCTGACGACCCAACGAATCCTCACACCAAGTTTCATCAAAATATCTCAATCCCTTCGAGAGTTATCGTGCTTACAGACGGACAGACGGACAACTTTTGCGATGTCATAGGTATCCCTCCACTTACGTTTTGGGATCCCAAAAACGCTAAGAATTCACAGGCACAAAATGAAACAATGGAGAACAGTCCGGATTTTAGAAGCTTAAAATTCCATAAGGGAGCTAGGTATGCCATACAAGGCAGAATAAGCAAGAAAGGTCCTTTACACGTGTATATATACAGTTGATCATCTTTTTCCCTTTCTCCCTTTTTATCTTTTCTCATACTACATTTAAGACGACGTTTTGACGTATAAATGACACGTATATCATAGGGTGTCCGCATGCAATTCCGTATATTGATTGTTATGCCAACTTACCAGAAATGGAAGCGACTACAACGCCATCTTTTACGGCTCTACGGACGTATTCAAAGCTCTCTCTCCTTAGAGGCGCCCCAGTTGACAAAACGAGTCGCAAGGTGGCTAAACCGTGAGTCTCCTTCGGTATAATGCCATGTTCTTCGAGTACGGATAACCAACGTGGTGATGTCCCAAGGACTGTTATGCCTATAAAAGTACTAAGAATAAATAGGGCTACCATATATTTCCTCTTTATTTTTGTTAAAATATGTCAAGTATTTTTTTTTTATTTGAAGAAGATTGGTTGAGATCAGAATGTTTCTGTGGTTGTGATGATTTGTGAAATAAAGGACACGAACAAAAATGTAGGAAAATAGGAATTATTGGTTAAAAGATTAAAGAAAATATTTGTATTGATAACTAAGCAAAACGAATAGTTTAAAAAGTTATATTGGTTGCGTTTTTGCAGGTATCTGTTACCACGGTAACTGGATCTGTAATTGTGTTAGTGATGATAAAAGTGAGATGAAATTTTCAGATACCACGATTAGTTACCCCGGTCGGACCATGGCATCTGAATATCAGATACCACGGTGCCTGACCAGATACTTCAAAAACGCATTTTGACCGTGTTATCAGTCACATACCACGGTAAATTCGAAAAGTCCTTTAGACCGTGGCCTTTACCTGCAAAAATATATCTATTGGTTAAAGTTAATATGTGTATTTGGTGCGGAAAGAAATGGTAACGCTAACGAGTTTAATTAAGGTGAGCCCAAAAAGAACTAAATGCAAAAAATCCTACGCGGGTTTAAAAAAAAAGAAGAATGGACTAAACAGGGCAAATAGCACTAGAAAACTAGCTGCACCTAGAAAAGCAATTAAATCGGACACATTCCTAGCGTTTGGAATCAGAAATCGCACCAATACAAGCGACACATTCTAGAATTTCTAGCGTTTGAAATCAGAAATGGCCCCATTACAAGCCGCCAGTTGAAACTGGGTTCGACACGACTGTGGGGTCACCTAGGTAACGCTTAGACCCAGCGTAGGGTCAATTAGCTGAGCTTCTAAGCAGTAACCCCAGATTCAAGTAGAAAAATTACTAAAAATCGCCTTTTCTTCAAAGAATGATCCCTTGGTAAATGCCTCTCCTGAGCCCTGACATCCCGATAATTAGGGCCCAGTCTGTGTGTGTTTGTAGGGGGGGGGGGGGGGGGTCGACCTTAAAAACAATGATAATGCCCACTGAGGCTCAAGAATTCTACCGGTTATAAACAATATTGTTTGTCTATATAGACAAGAAACATAGAATTACAGACACAAAATTGTACAAATTTCAAGAGATATAAAATCCGAAATCAAGCGGGTCCAAGCAAATCAAAATATTCGCCTGTGGCAGTGTTGCCAACGCTTCGAAAGAAAAGGAAATCAAGCGGGTCCAAGCAAAATATTCGCCTGTCGCTGTGTTGCCAACGCTTCGAAAGAAAAGGAACCAAAAAACGCCCGAAAAATGTACCGACTGACCAAAAAAATGTTGGACTTTGATGAGCAAATCAAGTAAAGTCCAAAACACGCCAGCGATCCTCAGGAAGAAGGAGTAAACGTGTAAGTAACGACTCAAACTCAACGACTCAAATCCTGTGTCAAACAATCACGCGATCTTTGGGAGCAGCTGTGACACCGCTTCTTGCTTTCTTCCGGAGGTACCCGGAGATTCTGCATCGGCAGGAAGAGATAGTCATCAAGACTATTCAGACTTCACCGGTGAACGCTAAGCTCCAGTAGTAGCTTTAACGACTTGCACACAAGACAACTTTAAATTGAGCGCCACATGCGAAAACTTTCAAATACCCCTTTTTACACTTGAACAAATTCAAGTAGAATGGGCTACTACGAAAGTCTCCGCGGGTGAAATTTATGAAACACGAACCGGATGTATTAAATAAATATTATGGGTTTCCCACAATTTAAAGGACCCCTCGCACTATTTACTCTTCAAATTACAGTATTTTAAAATATTAGAATACTGCTTTGCTTTCTACAAATAACTCACGGTTTTGGCTGTTGTAAGCCTTTTCCAAGACCCGCTGACTTGTAGCGAAAACAGAGAAACAATATACATAACCGGTTTTTCTGATGGAAAAACTTCTCACGGCCAACCGTCGACAGCGTTATACACATCGAAAGTAGCAAAACATGGCAAGTGAGAAAATCAGCGTGGTTTTGTCAGAGGGGTTAGAATGAACCGTACGAAATTGTGGTCTCCGGGTTTAGAAATATATGGAGTGACTATGGGAGTACAGGTAAGACACTTACAAGTACAGCTACAAAGAAATATCAATAGAGTTCACGTTATAAAATTTTGTTACTGCAAAGACTCAAATCATCTGAAATAAGAATAGTATCTGAAACGCAATTCTACCAGTTGGCAAGAATTGATAATACGTAGCCTATACTTTTTGCAAACCAAAATTAATGGCTTTTAAAGTATTCTGTACGCGGAGAAATGATTATAGGTCTGACTTCTTTAGAGCAAAAATGGAGTTTCTTAGGGTCTAGGCGAATCCCCCTCCCCCGCTACCAAAATTCCCTGGCGAAAAAAACCCGGGTACCAAACACCCAGGGTACGCCCCCCCCCCCCCCAAATGCAAATATATAGGAAACAAAAAATTGCAGTTTGGACCGCGAGCACTTAAAAGACCCCACTTGCTTATTCTGCCTTTATAATATCCCTAGCTCCCTTATGGGACCACCTTTCTCAATTGTTTCGTTTTGTAGTGTTGGTCGATATTTGGATTTTTCGATATATCGATATTTTCACTTTCGATATTCGATAATCGATATATCGATATCAATATTTCTTTAGTATGTTTCGCTATAGGATATGTCTCGTTTCGCCCAAATTTACTAAAGAAATTGTCGTTAAATAGCATCTTGCATCATCTCAAACTCCGGATAAATAAGAACTGAATTGCGAAAAACATATTGCTCCAATTTCGGATATGTAGATGTAGGTTATGTTGGATTATTTACAATAATTAGGAGTGAAAAAATATCGTTTTCGATATCGATATTTGCGTTTCGATATTCGATATCGATATTTGGTCCGATATATCGATATATCGTTATCGATATCGAATATCGCCCAGCACTATCGTTTTGTGACTACGAAATGTTAGCGCTTTTTCGGCCGTGCCAAATTTTGCTTGTCACACAACGCAAAGTTTGCCGGAATCTTTAACGTCCGCTGATAACTCTTTCACATATAAGGATATGGGAATCTTCTGTTTTTTTACTTTTCTTTATTTGCTTAGTTTTCCCACTTTTTAACCACGGCGCGTTCATTTTCAAATGTTTCGCGCTCAGCCGCCGCGTCGGAGAGCAGGAAGGCTGGACAGAGTCGACAAGCGCTAACAAAAAATTGCTAATTTCAGGTGGAAAGTGATAGTATTTTCGAAAAAAAAAATTCTGACTGTGCTTTAAAGATTTTTCCTAGACACGCAAGTAAAACTGTAAAGCGTGACGGCCGCTCGCCTCTATTTATCCTTTTCGTAAATTTATATTGCATTTTATTAGCACTGTGTGGGATAGTGGTGGTCGCCGATGGGGTGGTGGTTAGTATCCGGGAGTTTTGGAACCGGGGAGGGGGGGGGTCGTGTTTATTTTCCACCACAAGCATACAAAAGGCAAGCATTCCACAAGCAAACAAGCATTCCCGAAACCACAAGCATACAAAATGCGTTGAGAAATACAAGCCGCTTGTAAAAGCATAACATCGAGGGGTTTATCAAGTCCCCGGCACCAGGCGGTTCATCTTTCAACACTTCTAAATATCAAGGCACCCATACCACGGCACCTGCTGTATACCCTTTCCTGGCACCAGAAATAAATCAGACCATTCATCATCCTAAATATCGAGCAGTTACCCACTCCCCGGCACCGTCTGTACACCCTTTCCCGAAACCAGATATAAATCAGGCGATTCATCTTATTCTACATATCGAGGGGTTACTCACTCCCGACACCTGCTGCCGGCCATAAATTAGGCGATTCCACTTTTAAACATTCCGATTTTAATGTTCTAAGACGCAATCGGTAAAGGCACCGCATACTTGCTGTACCGCTGAAATCGAGTGGGCAACCCCTCGCTAAATGTGCTGATTTTAAATTCGAACACGTGCTAACCTGTGCTGGCGCTCTTACCGAGGGGCTGTCAACTCTCAGCCCGATATTTTTTTTCCTTCTTAAATGGATAAAACGGATCCGTTTCAGCATAGATTTTCCCCATTGTTTGAATGTGTGACCCGTTCTAGCTTTGATTATTCCGGGCAGAACAGATGTTAAGTTTGCTCCGAAGGGGGAATTAAAAATGACTGTATGTCACCATAGGATCTTGGAAGAACGAGAAGGAGCAAGTTCCAACAGACAAAATGAAAAAGATTCAGCTCGCATATAAAAGAATGAATGACGAATTTGTGACGCACTGCCTAAGGGCATAAGCACAGTAAAGAAGGACATAGAAATATAAAATAAACACAAAACACTCAAATGTTTCATAAAATTAAGGTGGTTCAACGGGTCCTATAAAGTATTGTCCAAATAGGTGCTGTAAGGTGTATTACGGCGTATAAGGCTTATTACAAATTCCTCTTTTCCTCGGGGCGCGCTATAATAGGCGAATAAGGAGAATAGAAACGGGTTCTGTTTTCGCTTTGCAGAGCCAATCAGATCGCTTGGTTGGTGCCAGCGGGCCGAGGAGAGGATCAGCGTCATCAGGATTGCCATGGAAGCACCGAAGTTCTACTTTGTTGGAAGCTGAAGAAAGAACTTTCTTCAAAAGAACACGTTTTGTTCTGTTACAACTGCTTACTGCTAGTTCTAGGACCAATGCTGTCCATCCGTAAATTTAGTAGCTTTTTACAAAATATTAGGTGTCAAATTGTACTGGTGTACTTTCTGATCTTTAGAAACTCGAAAAACTGTAAAAGCGTGACAACACCGAACGCTGCATTCATAAGAACCTCTCGGGATCCTATTTGAACAGGCGTGTGACGTAAGACGTAAACATCGCGTATAGCACTATTCAGCTTATCATACCTATTTGTACAATGTATAAAGTACAATGGACACTAAATATGCCTTAATTTTTATAAAATGCTTCACACATACAAGTTTCTGACTTCCACCAGAGAGCACTTCGAAATAAGCCGTTTTCTTGTTATCGCTTGACTTTACCTCTTCGGCGTCTCGGCGGAGATGATTTCAGAGCATGGTATTGCAAGGCGCGGAAATTCAAAAAACTACCCGCCATGTACGAATATCAATCATTTTGAAGCGCTGAGTGATGCGAGTGCCATGGTTGCTAAAATAAACCGTCTCTACAGCTGTCAGATTGCTCTATAGATGATCTGATGAAACTTTCTGTTGTTTGTAGTACCGAAGAAAAGTTTTGTTTTCTGGGTGTAAAGTTACAGAACTGCCGAAAATGTCCAAATATAACCTACTTACTTGCAGCTGATTTCAGAGCTTACAAGGAATTCTCAGTTCACACCGTTAATATGAATATTTGTCAACAGTACAAACAATCCGGAGTGTATAATAACAACAAATGGATAAGATAAAAGAAATTTCGCTTATATTTGTCGAAGCTAGTAAATTGAAGTATGGCAGTCGGCAAAAAAAGCCGTAACAATATATTGGCGAAAATAGGTTGTCTAGGAATCGGCTGATTTCTGATGTAACACTGTGTTCTAGAGGGTGGTAATGTGGCATCATGATTGTTTGATCTGCCCATTGAACTTTAAGATCAAGAAATCCAAAAGTGGCATCTCATGATTCATGATAAGGATTTTAAGCAGTCGACGTGTCTTTACACTATGGCCAAAGAGTGCTGGGGTTTGTATCTTCAGAGGACGCCCCTCATAAAATTCCTCTCAGATTAGTTCTTTTTTGGCCGCTAGGTGGGCTATCGTAAAGAAAACAATGACACGTTACTTCTTTATGTACGTTTATCCAGGTTTGTTTAGCTATTTTCAATTCCTCTTAGGCCTAACCATGCTTAAAACTGTATAAAATACCTCTTTCCCTCTTTTTGCTTTACCCAACTCTGTTCGGTCAAGCGTCATCAAGTTTGTCATTTCTGGCTTCCGACTTCAGTGCTGAGTGCTGGCTGTCTCTGCCACGGGGCTAATGCGCGACTCGATATGAAGCGAAAGCCTAATCGCTCATTCTCCCGTCAGATAACTTATCCCCAGATTTCACGTGTGATTGTTATTGTTGCTCTAGCGCGTCTGGCGGCAATTTGTCATCGGATTGTATGAAGGACGTATAGCGATAGCCTTCCCCTGGGAATTCGGAGAAAATATGTAAGTGTAAAGGGGCGGCCTAGAGGTCCTTACTTAATTTGCCCTTTGGAGCAAATTAATATCTGTAGATCTGTTGATCTGTTCTGCCCAATGAGTGGATGTGTGGGTGAGAAATTGTTTAATTTTATGCGCGAATGTATGGAGTTGAATGATTTGATGAAACTGAAAACAATGAAACTAAATTGAAATGAGACTGAGATGGGGAGCGAATTTTGGGGAAGGATGGTCGGTTGAAAAGTTTAAGGAGAAACGACCGACAGACCGGCACACGGAAAAGTGATCAGTATAATAATATTACCAATAACTGTGTTGATTTAAAAGCACAAGGGCCATAGCAAAGAACAACATGGCAAAAAACATAAACAATGAGCTTTGGTTTTAGGTTGCAGCTGTCAAATACCGTATATCGGTTTATTGATGGTCCTTCAGCCCAAGCTGACTGCGACTCATATTTGACGGTGCAAAACGGATAAGTCGGCTACATTTTATTGGAGCTATATTTCGGACCTTCTTGGCAAAGGTCCTCTTCATTTTCCAGCTTGAGCGGCTTGAGCCTGAAGAGGACCCTTGCCAAGAAGGGCCGAAATATACCTCCAATAAAATGTAGCTGACTTGTTCTTCACCGTCAAATATATCGGTTTATTCACGAGTAATGTAGCCTACCTATCTACCTACCTACCTACTCAACATCAACTCCAAAACTCTGTTTCTGTGCTCCGCTGCCAGCCTGAGGAAACAACCAAACCTTTCCATACTTACAAAGCATTAGTCACCCATTTGCCATATTCCAGTTCAGCGCTTCCAAGCGGACTAGTTTCTGTTAACTGTTAATCCCCCCTATGCTTCACCATCACCACGTGTCACAGACATAGTAAAATAGATCCACAGGTTGACGAATAGAAAATCTGCAATCTGCTTCCGAGGTAATGGAAGTTTTGCATATGTCTCAGTAGTAGAAAGTGAAAGTTACCCACTAGCTTATGGGTCCGACTTGTTACTACATCTACAAAAGTTATGTGAGGTAACTTGGGGCGCTGAATTAGGATAAGGTCAATTTGCCATAACTAGCCACCCCTCACAAAACAGACATATACCAAACATTTCCTTTCCCAGTTCACTCAGCTCAACACACTCACGCATCAGATGACTCACACTTTCATTCATACTTCCCCAAACACGGGGCAAAAATAGTGACCTTCCTTCCCATGCCCCCTACCTGTATACTGGCTTATTTTCCAACGTCGTGAATTATCCACTCTCAATTCCAAAATGTGTTTTAAGGGGACGTTTTCGCGTGGATGGCTCTGGTCCCATCGACCTCCCGTCGAGCTCGACAGACGGACATTTTCACGTGGATGCCGTCGATCTTTTTGTCATTTTCGCGTGCACGGATGAACAGGTGAACGGGCCATCGAGCTCGACGGACGCCTCCCGTTCAACACCGCTCCGAGGGCAGCGTTGAGCTGAACGGAGATACTGTGTTCAGGGGCGTCACGTATGGGGCCAAATTTGTCGGCCAGAAAGTATCTGACTGTGTTGACCTTCCCACTCATATGCTCCCATTCAGCTGAATGGCCATTTTCGCGTGCACGGAACCCATCTTCTTCAGCTGTTCAACGCCCGATCGATTTTCTCATTTTCGCATGGACGGGATCACCTGTTTAGCTCTACAGCCATCCACGCGAAAACGTACCCTATCTCTCCTTTCGTACTCTCACCTCAAAAATATACATTCACCCTGTGAAAGATACTGATCTTGCTGAGTCGAAGACTAGTTTATTACTAACTTGACTGACTAACAAAACTGCCAAAATGAACACTGACGAAATGAAATGAGTGGCGGAATGACGCGTTAAGACGCGCCTCCGGTGGAATGGGTTGGATACTCCGTATCACACCCCATGTCTCATTCACCGCCACGTATAGGCGTAGAGAATCCGAAAAGCTTCTACTAGCCTGCCCAAGAAGCGGGTCATAAATAAATAAATTGTGATTTATATGATTACCCGATGAAAAATTTGTAGCCTGCGTAGTAGTATGGTAGTAATACGAAAACGTTGCATGTAATACTATGTAATAGCGAAGAATACTATCATTTAATGTGCCTCGGACTGGTCCAATCTTATGTAGTAGTATCCAGTAGCATCTTCTCTTGCCATAGTAGCATCCAGTCTTGCTAATAGTAGCATATAGTAGTATGCAGTAAAACGATAGCCTTGAATTAGAAGCATGTAGTAGCATCGTTAGGACTGTATGCAACTTTTTCGTACTACTTCATAGTACCGTTTTGAGATAATTTTTTCAACGGGTATATGTATCACACAGGTGATACATAATCCCCCGCACTTTCAAGATGTGTCCGCTTGTGGACGGTGAATACATATCGAGGAAAGAACAATACTAATATTATGCACTTACCTAATTGATCCACTAGGTTCCATAATCTTGTTTTTTCGGGTACAAGAGGTGACCCGTCATAAAGGACTAACGTGCAGCCGAGAGCCAACGCAGACACTGACCAGTTCCACATCATCCAACCTGTCTAGAAGAAGTAGCATATCTTAGTAATAGCGTCACATACATACTCCTTGAGCCCAAGCTGACTGGGAAATATATGTTCAAACAATGCATAAAACGGATACGTCAGCTACGATGCCTTGGAGCGATATTTCGTCCATTCTTGGCAAGGGTCATCTTCAGGCTGTCGAACGTCAGGGACAACGTTGGGGGAGGAACGAACCTAAAATATAACTAAAGCTTCTACCGACTATACATATCGTATTCGGAAATTTACTTTTAAATACCACTGTCTGGAAAAACAAGACCAAAGGTGTCGATGGGATCCCAAAAATCTAAGATTTGATCCAGACAATTCGGTCTTGTCTTCGCCAGGCTAATCATCAGAGAAAACCGAGTTCAGATATTCTATCTACCTATCTATACCTCTATAAGCCATATCTATTTTGACGATATTGACCGAAACTTCCTGCTTTACTACTGCCAAATTTGCGGTTTCGCCCGAATTCCGAGCGAACTATTAGTCCAGCAAAAAAAGAAAAATTCAGAAACGAAGCCGGCGTATCTCCTTATCCCTGTAAAGAAATCTAATCAACTTTAAATAAAATTTTGACTTGAAAAAAAATGCGGGTACAACCGGATTCCGGACTAAATATATGTCCCGGTAAAAACTGATCATTATATAAAGACTCAGCGTCTCTTCTTACCCCTAAATATATCATCTAATCAACTTCAGATAAAGCTTTTACTTTTAACATATTTTCCGGTTTTGGCCGGATTACAGGCGAACTAGTTGTCCGGCGAGAAAATGATTGTCACCATCGTGCTCAGCATGTCTTCTTACCTCGTAATCGACTATCACATTAGCTTTTTAAAAATATTTTGTTTGTCCATTAAATTGAACCCCCTCCCCCACCCCAAATATAGGGCTGCAGAGCACATCTACGAACTCGACCTTATCCTTGACCCAAACAATCCTCATACCAAGTTTCATCAAAATATCTCATTCCCTTCGAGAGTTATCGTGCTTACAGACGGACGGACGGACAACTTTTGCGATGTCATAGGTATCCCTCCACTTACGTTTCGGGATCCCAAAAACTAGTATTCTGACGCGCGGGAGAACCAAGCAAATCAGTTAGTTCACGACACGAGACGAGTGAAGGCGCTATTCGTGAACTGGTTGCAAAAATACTACTTTTGCTTATGCAAAGTGACGGATATTAGGCCGTAAAGGCTTAGGATGATATTTAATTTTTTACATGGCTGTTGTTTCTGCTGCTTGATTGGGGCGATGGCAGGAAGGGCATGTTGATCAATTTTAGTTTTGTTATTAGTAAGGGACTGTTATTAATAAGAGGACCCTTTCCAAGAATGGCCAAAATATCGCTGCCAAAGCATCGTCGCTGAACGTATTCGTTGTATGCATTATTTGAATATACGTCACAACTGCAACGTCAGGACTTCCATAACAGATACCACAAGGGTGCGCAGCTCCACATATGTTATCCGTTATGATTCTACAAACGTTATGCATTAAACATTATGCATAACAAGCATTACCAGGAAAAGCCGAAAAAGCGTCTGCTGACTTTTCCGATGTCATGATGACAAACAAAAAAGTCAGCAGATGTTTTTTCGGCGGTGCTCCACCATCCTAAGTTGAAACCGCGCATCCTTGTATTATTTATATGAAACTTCTGACAGTGTAAAGGTCTTCCTCTTTTTTTTTTGGATCCCAAAACCTAAGTGAAGGGATACCTATGACATCGCAAAAGTTGTCCGTCTGTCAGCACGACAACTCTTGACGGGGACGAGATATTTTGATGAAACTTGGTGTAAGGATTCGCTGGCTCAAGGGAAATGTCGAGTTCGTAGATGGGCTGTGTATCCCTACACTTAGGGGTGGGGGAGGGGTTTGAATTAAGGGGCAAACAAAATATTTTTAAACAGCTAATGAGATCGTCGATTAAGGGGTAAGAAGACATGCTGAACATGATTATGAAAACCATTTTCTCGCCGGACAAGTAGTTCGCCCGATTAACAGTTCGCCAGTTTTATTTGAAGTTGATTAGATGTTCGATTTAGGAGTAAGAAGACATGCTGACCACTTATGTTTGGCTTAATCTGTTTCTAAATTTTAATAGTAATATGTTCAACGAGTCTGGCGAAGACAAGACCCAATTGTCTGTATTTCTATGTACTTCGTTGTATATTTAGTAGGCTAATTTGTCTTTAACGGTCAGCTGTTTATTAGTATGTAAGTGTGTGTGAGTTTGACTGACATGTTGTTGTTCCTTTTTATACATTACTCTTCAGTTTTTAATAATAATAATAATAATAAGATATAACATTTTTGGGATCCCATTGAAACCTTTGGTCTTGTTAATAGCTGGCCCCTCGAATCTTGCGTCGTTTTCATTCTATTTTATTCAAGAAAAGAATCATTCTTTTCTAATAACTCGAATTCCCTACCTGAATATTTGTATGAATCCGACCTATTTCTGGAATGAAATATTATTTTCTCTTTGCGTTATATAACGCAAATGACGAGAAAATACATCACGTTTGGTGGAAAGAATTAAAGTACACGTCACATTGCATAGTGTTTCTGCTCACATGTCCTGAGATAGCTGATCACTTTATAACTACGCTATAATAAAATAAAATTAACGCCATTCGGCTGTTTTATAATCTTTCCATCTCCCTTTCCATGGACGACAACCTTGGCAAAATGTGCATAGCCTGTCTTCGGTCGGAAATTTAACCCCGGGAAAAGTGATCGGGCGCCTGATATGTCGCGTAAAGTGAAGAAATCGTGGCAAATGCGATAATCACTGTATTGCTAATAGAAGATATATGCTCCAGTCAACCACAAATCCTTGATTTGTGGATACCCTATGCCAAACGCTGGATAGCTGTTGGTACTCTAACCCTCACCTACCACACTGTAGATGATTGATTTCGGAGCTTCACTCAAATCATCAATGCTTTATTGGGTTGAAGTATCCAGCACTTGGCATAGTGTATCCAGCGTTTGTCATAGGCTTTCCCAAAATCAGGGATTTATGGTAGACTGATATGATCCACGTGATGCATCTCGGGAACGAGAATGGTTGGAAATATTACTGAAGCAGAATGAATTACTATCGTAAGTACGAGGTGTCCTTTAAAGCAACTCTTAGCTTGGTTGACGCGCAATGGTAACTTCGCAAACTGAACACTGCCATTTTGTACGGTTAGGCTCTTTCTTTGACAAAATAAGCAATTGTTTTGCTTGATCTAACCTCTTTTCCGAGCTGTTCAGTGACATACAGCTGGAATTTTGGGTTTGACCCCTCTCACCCAGGAATAACTGGCACTTTAGTCAGTCACATCGTCACCTTTTCTTCTCACTCAGACTTTTTTTTTACAGTTTTCTACTTCGGTAGGAGATAAACCAATAATTTAAATAGTTGATACTGAAAAATCACAGATATTACACTGCTCAATATTCGGTGATGATTCATTTTGATTATGTAAGGAAATTAAGAATCGCCGAACCGCGTCCAGGGGGTGAGCAAAGGGATTATCCACTTGCAAGCAATAACCGGAAGAAGGTGAATGTATGCAATGTGCGTTTTTTTTGTATGGCAAATCTTGTGATCGCCAGAATCTACGTACCATACCCAGAGGCGTTACTAGCCAAAATGTTTGGGGGGGGGGGGACGAGGCATTTACCGACTGGCTGGAAATTTTCAATAACAAAAATGACATTTTTGAAAAAAATCGACTAATTTTCAGAAAAAAACGACTATATTGACGGACAATCGACCAATTTTCAGAAAAACCGACTATTTTAATGAAAAAAATCAACTGTTTTGACGAAAAATCGTGGCGCTTCGCGCCGACTCGGTTATTTTTTACCGACTGGCCGACAGCATTGGGGGGGGGGGCGTCCCCCCCCCCCAGTCGTGATGCCCCTGGCATACCGATGTGGCTTAAAAACAGCAACGGTATTTAGTGATTTGGAATGCTACACCAACATTTATATTCACTCGGTTCAAGTGGCCTCAAGTTGCAAAAGTAAGAATCACATTTGTACCATTCCTTCTAAGGTGGTCATCACCTATTTAAGTTCCAAAACTTTTTTTCGCGCTTCTCATCTCAAATTTTGACGCCCCAATTCTTGCTCTTCTTCACGATAAACAACAAAACTCAAAAAAGAAAAAAAAACCCGATCTTCGAAGTTTTGGGGATTTTCTCAGAAACAAATCATGGAGACCAGCAGAAATGGTGAGCCATACTCGCCAGGTTTCACTTACGCTCTTAAAGGACCTGTCTTACCTATAATACTAGCGCAACCTACTTCCATAATCACTCTATATATTTCTAAACCCGGAGACCCCAATTTCGTACGGTACACTCTAACCCCTCTAACTAAACCACGCTGATTTTCTCACTTGCCGTGTTTTGCTACTTTCGATGTGTATCACACTGTCGACGGTTCTCTGCGAGAAGTTTTTCATCAGAAAAACCGGTTTTGTACATTGTTTCCCTGTTTTCGCTTCAAGTCAACGGGTCTCGGAACAAGCTAAAAAACAGCCAAAACCGCCGGTTATTTGTTGAAAGCACAGCCTAATTTTAGTGTTAAAATATTTTAAAATACTCTAAATTGAAGAGTAAATTGTGCGAGGGGTCCTTTAAGAACATTTCTACCATTAGACAGCGTTGCTAAGCATATGTTAGACCGGTGGTTTTCTTCTCCAACCACTTAGACTTTAGGTAAGAACTTCTTGAAAGGTGGTTTGAGAGAGAAACCACTTTAGTCTGGGGTCCACTGAACCGAAAGTCTTCTCCTTCTAAAAATGGAGGGACTTGCTCGGGCAACACCTCTAGAGATCACACAACCTCCCGTACGTTCTGTTACTCACGAAAGTTACCGGGATACAGCTTTTTGGTATATCGCACATGCTTTTCTAACCTCTTACAATCGAACTATTCTGCGGTTGCGGTTTGTGCGGTTACATCCGCGATCGAACTTTCGACCAATCAAAAGCAAGCAGATGTAAACAAACATTCAAATATTTCTGAAGCAGCGTTGCCGCCTGTCGCAGAAATCTGCGGTTAATGACAGTTTTCACTTCTTCGACAGAGCAAGCCAAAATTCTACGACCGGTTCCATGGAAGTAAATATAAAAAGTAAGCAAAAAACCTTTTGCGGCCAAAAGTCACATGTTCCAGAGAAGAAAAAGTGGCAATAGTGTTTACAAACCAAGAATTCCAAGATATTTCACCTGAGAATTGGAGGATATTAAGAAGAATAAACAGGTAAAAATCATTCAAGCAGAGCTGCAATGTGGTTGTTCGTGAGTGTGGGTTAAGGCCTTTTAGGTAGTAGAAAGCTCCACTTGCTTATAGGCCCAGATTAAACAGCAAATAAGTTGGACTGTCGAGAGTTTAAGATAATTCATGGTATGTATTGTTTTTTTTTGTGAATGTTACAGAACTGTTAGTCAGTCCATCATAAAAGCCTCATTTTTGGAGACCGGAGGCTATGCTAAGTTACTGTCACTGTCAGAGGCGTTACTAGCTGAAATGTTTGTCGGGGGGGGGGGGGCAAGGTATTTACTGACTGTTGTTGCAGAAAGAAGAACTGTTTTCAAGAACAAAAATGACAGCTTTGAAAAATAGTTGACTGATTTAAAAAAATGACTGTTTTGAAAACAAATCAACTGATTTTCAGGGAAAATAACTGTTCTCATGAAAAAAAAACTATTTTGATGGAAAATTGCAGTGCTTCACGCCAACTCAGTTATTTTTTACAGACTGGCCGGACACATTTGGAGGATATTTGATGGTGCAAAACGGATACGTCAGCTGAATTTTATTGGAGCTATATTTCAGCCCTCCTTGGCAAGGGTCCTCTTCAGGCTCAAAACCGCTCAAGTTGGAAAATGAACTTGTGGGAAGGGTTTGTTTTTCCAACTTAAGCAGTTTTGAGCCTGAAGAGGACCCTTGCCAAGAACGGCCGAAGTATAGCTCCAAGAAAATTCAGCTGACGTATCCATTTTGCACCATCAAATATGATTCGCAGTCAGCTTGGGCTGAAGGAATATTTACATTTGGAAGGGTCCCCCCCCCCCCCGCAGTTGTGACGCCCCTGTTCACTGTACATACTGTACGGATGTCTGACGCTTGTTGGCCATGCCACATGGCTATTTCCATTTTTTAATTAAATTATGATAACTTAACTAATTTGAACAGCTAAAAAGGCTGAGAAGCTCAGTAGCAAAGTCGGGCTACAGTAAATCAGTAGCTTAGTGAATAACCTAGATGCTGTGAGTCTCCGACTAGTCAGCAGAAATATTTTCATATCCTGTGGTTTGATCATTAGTACAGAGAAAAATACAGAACCCTGAAGCTGCTACTCACAACTATGGTAGTCAGAATAAAGTTTACTTGCAAAAATCTCCATTATTATAAAAGGCTAACCATGTTGAGTCCCTAATATGTGTTGGTATTGTTTATTTTCTTTTTCTTATGAGATATTTTATGGTCTTTGTTTGCCACTAGTTAGCCAAGCTAAAAATCAACAAATTTGATTGTATTATATTTGTTCTAACGACTGTAAATTCCTCTGTACGGTAATTGCAAGGTTTGTTAATAAGATAATATCTAAGTACCTATGGTGTTGTAACATATTTTTTTCTTTACAGGAAATTGAATGGATCAACTGACCAAGAAGCAGGTCCGGATTGCGAATAGCCTAAAGAAAGAGGAGAAATCTGACTTCTTATTTTGTGCCAAACACGGATATTCTTCCTTTATCAGAGGCTTGAGTCCTCGACAAGGTCAGTGATACACTGAAGACAGTAAGGGACAGGCACTATAGGCCTCTGATGACTAAAATGGCAGGTGCTGCCATTGGCAGCACCTAAATCTTTGGCATGCAGTGAGAAGGCCAAATATCATGAAAAGTTTATCAAGGGGTTTTTCAATCTTTAATCAGTGTAAGAAGAGATTGTAGATGGTTACGGTTTGCCAAAAATGGATGCTGTTTGCCAACAGCCCATAAAAGAGAAAACTGATCGACTTTTCTATGTGTATTTGTGCCAAACAACTGACATCGCTCCTTTGTCACAGGCTAAAGTGTTAGACAAACCAAGTGATTTGCTGCAAAAAAGCTCATGACTGCAATGTCAAAACCTGATTTTTGTCAGTGTGTGTTGCATGAAACTTGTAGGAAAAAGTTTTTTCCACTTCTAAGTCCTCAGTCTTGTTAGCTGATGGGACTTCTGACACTGTGCAACTTCGATATCAACATCAACTCCTAGTCCCATGGTCCAACGGTTAAGGTCTCAAAGTGTTGACTTTTCATATACTGATACTTTCCTCTTTTACCTGAAAAAAGAATGTAAAGAGAGGCCAGAGTCTCAACTTGGCAAAGTTTCTGAAGCGTCAAGGAGCGTTAACATAGTAATTGAACATGCTTGTGCACTGAGCGAAATATTCTTCTTGCTTCTGGATGCAGGGGTCGTCATCTTGTTGCAGAGAAGGTCAGGTATCTCGATAAATGCTTGAGGAACTTGTGATGGAAATTGAACCAAAGTGTAAATGATGGTAGTGTGTACAAGACATCACAAATCAGAGAAAACTTTTCTGTCCTTTTAAAGCAGAGTGACAGCCATACTATGAAACGGCTGAAGAATTGCCTAAAAATGATCTCCGCATACATCTTTTGCCACACAAAAAGGTGCTCATGTGGCTGCCACCCACCGACAGATCATTTTTTTTTTTCACTGGCTGCGTACATTTTTGCAATTTTCCGTGTAGACGCAAGCTCACGACCCAAGACCTGTCTCTTTGAACCCACTGGACTATGGATGGGCCGATGAGATACGTGGGGGAGCAAAATCAGTGGCAACTGATGGGCCATATTTTTCCAGACAGTGTGGTCGGTTTTTTTGTGCGCATCCGGGGGGCAATGTGTCAATGTCAATGTAATAGACGAGGAAGAAGAGGATTTCGAAGCCTAACTCATTTGTGATTAAATATGAAAGTTGACAGGACCAACTTTTGCAAATATGGTTTTAATAAATGTACTCTTTCACCGTAAATAAACATACCTAAATAAACTTTTCCATTGTTTCTGAAGGATAGTTATTAGTCAGAGTTGGAATCACCGTAGTTGGTTAGCTGATAATAGTTTTCGATCCGCTTTAGAAAAATGAAATGGAACGCCAAGACATCCGAATTTGAGTGTTGGTGCGTAACATCTTTAGCACATGTGTGATCGCAGTATCCCGTCCAGATTCGAAATCAGCGTGGTCGATTTACCTAGAATCCATCGTTGGATCAGCTGCCCCCGACGGGAAAGCTACTTTTCACATATTGATACTTGGGCCCCAGACTACTTCGTCGGGATGGTAGGGTAAGTTAAAATGGCATTTTCGACTTTAAATATGGTTATTATGCGAGCATGTTTCGACAACCCTTCGGCAAATCCTAAAATAAAATAATATAAAGCAAAACAATAGGCAATCGGCCTATACACGGGTAAATTTTTCGGCGTACAGATTATCCAGGGAGTTCTGGAAAGCATTGATACAGTCGCTCAATACTGGTTCAGGCGTTCCAACAGTCACCGCTCTGTTTTGGAAAGACCAAATGTAATGGGAAATTTTACTGTGCATTAACAGTATAGTATAGTTATACTTACGGTGGTGTAAAAAAGCATGACGTCATCTCTTGTCATACCAGATTGGATTTTGTGTTCTTGTAAGTGCTTCAACAGTGTTCCCTGCCGAAAAAAAAATATCACAATTCAAAATAAAATAAAATAATATTATACAATAGATGTTCCTACGGCCCAAGCTGACTGCGAATCATATTTGACGGTGCATAACGGATAAGTCAGCTGCATTTTATTCGAGCTAAATTTCGGCCCTTCTTGGCAAGGGTCCTCTTCAGGCTCAAGCTGGAAAATAAACTTGCGGTAAAACAGTTAAAGATTCTTCCTTAAATATCTGCTTTTGAGAACTTCTTCAATGAAAGTTGGTTGGAGTTATAGCTGGTGCTGTGATTTCATTCTGGATTCGGCTACTGTTTTTGTTGTTCGATTAGGTCGTCGAAAGGGTCGAATAAAATGCAGCTGACTTATCCATTTTGCACCGTCAAATATTATACAATAATAAAATAAATAAAAACAGGGAATCGAACCCGAAATTTCTTCGGTTGTAGTAGCTCAAGAATTTGGCAAGGTTAGATATCCAAAATGCTTCCCATATCTAAAGTAGCAACGTTCTATAGTTTGAAGTACGTTAAAAGTTAAGTAAGTTACTAAAAATTGCAGAATGCAGGAAAAGATAAAATAATATAATATTACTAGATTTTTTTCCCGAACAACCTTGCTTTCAGTTAGTCCAGCTTAAAGGACATCGCATCGAAGTTTACAATAAAAGTGAAAGGGTAAGGTACGGTATCAGTCTATACATCGTTGCTATATCGCAGAAGTGCATAGTACTGGCATTATGTAACCCGTGGCTTCGTCTGTCTTTGCCAGTTTGGGTTAGTCTGTATAATAAAGACGGGTGTGGCTAATTTATGTGATATTGTAGCCTAATATGTTCTTTATTTTTATGGAACTTGCCTTCCGCCCAAGTGCCATATACCGATCACATTTCCGTCGATCGGTCGGTCGGTTAGTCCGGTGTTCGCGAGTTAGGGTACTTCCAGACAGGGGCGTCCCTAGCCTTTTACCTTTGGGGGGGGGACGTCCGGTTTGTGCCGACGGACTCAAAAATGTGCCGACAAAACGCGCCGTTGCCGCTTCGCGGCAACGGCGCACATTTCCCGCCAGCACAATAGAACCGGGATAAAACCAACTATAATGTATCTGTAGAGATTATTCCTTTGATGTAATTTCGTATATTAAAGTTCACATACTTGGCTTTTCATTTTAGCTTTCGTTAAAAAGCGAAGCTTCCAACGACTGTACCAAGAACAAGTTAAACTAAGCGCCGCAGGCTAAATTTTTTAAACCTGCCTCTTTCCAGAAGAATATAGCTACACCTACCATACAAGTTCTAGCTTTTAACGTGTTTCTGACCCACACGCATTTCAATCCTAAAACGCCAATTAAATGAAACACCGTTCTTCCAATCAAAGAGTACTACAAAATGCGCCGGAGGCGAAATTTTGTGTAAATTAACTATAATGCATCACTTGAGATTATTCCTTTGATATAATTTCGTGTTTTAAAGTTTTCATGCTGTTCATTTTAGCTTTCGCTAAAAAACGGTGCTTCTAACGACTATACCAAGACAAGATAAACCAAGCGCAATAGGTGACATTTTTTTAATCTGCTTTTTTCTGAGAAAAATTTAGCTATAGTGCTATACAATTTCGGGCTTTTAACGTAAGAAATAGAAAACCGTTATTTTCGGGTTTTTTTTTCTTGATCAGCTAATTATCCCTCTAGGATGATGTGCGCGGGATAAATATAAATTCAGATATTTCGATTGCACTTCCGGCAAACCGTCCTCAGCGAAAAACAAAACAAAACTAAATCATAAAATCCACCACAATCACAACAGGAGAACAATGCGGAACCAACAGACAATAAGACGAGATGTAACTAAAAACCAGAAGAAAACGGTGCGGACGCAGATAAAAATAAAATAACGAAAGATAAAATGTGCGTGTTAAAATGTATATGTACAAATCTGTGATTACTTACAATTCTGAGCTCTGTGTATATTTACAATTTACCATCCGTCTGGGAAAGCGCAGAAGCTTTCACCCAGAAAACGGCCCACTCGAAAAATCCATTATACGTTTGACCACTTTTGATAAAATCCTCCACAAAACTGGCCACTGGCAACTGCTAACAAGATTCATGCATGCGCGACTCGCGAAATAGCCTCTTTGCTCTGTATCGCCCCGAGGGCGTTTTACAGCTTTGTTATTTATTCAGCGCCTCACGAATTCGAATGTTCGCCACACTGGCTGCGTGTCTAGGCGGTCGCGTATTAGTGGAAGGGATATTTGAAGCTATTGGTAGGATAACCAATTTATATTTATCCGTCGCACATCATCCTAGAGGGATAATTAGCTGATCAAGAAAAAACCCCGAAAATCACGGTTTTCTATAGCTTTCGTAATGAATGCTTGGCTTCAAACCTTATATTCGTCAAGCTTTTGACGTGTTTCAAACCCCAAGAATTTGTATGCTAAAACGAAAACTATTCGGTGTATTCGATGGTAAGAACAATTTGGTTCCCAATTGTAAAACATGCAAGGGGCTTGTAAGTAATAAGCGGCTGTTATGCTACAATCATCTTCAGGGATGAGGGGTTTACAACTTCTGCTCGCTAGTGTACCCATTATTTTTATCCGGTGAACTTGATGTCAATCACGGGAGAGAGACTTGTAAGTAAGAATCGGTTCACGAGGGGCTAGAACTTTTGTAAATTGGTGCATAGATAGATAGATAGATAGATAGATTTATTTGCGCTAAAAAGCCACAAGGGCCATGGCAAATACAAAATAATAACAACAAAACAACAACAATAACAAACGAGCGATCCGAAGGAATCTTCCAAATCTCTTTAAATCCCCAAAATATTTACTTTTTAATTTTCTAACAAGTTCCTCCCTCGAGAAAAAACCCACCCTAAAAATTTCCTCCCTTAGATACCTTAAACCCTCACAATCACAAACAAAATGCTCTACATCTTCATCAATCATCCCACACAAAGGGCAAAAATAAGGACCAGACGAAACTCTAATTTTCCCAATATATTTTCTTCTTTGGCCAAAAGGCAAACAATCTCCTCTCAGACTAATTAAACATTTCAATTCTTCTGGAGATAACCCCGACTTAAGATAAATTTCTTCGCCCCATGCCTCCTTAACCCTATTGTAGAGACTCAGGGATCCAGGAATCCAAACCTTACAACCCCACGCCTGCAACTCCTGGTCCTTTAAAACTCTTTGGACTTCTTTCGCGACCTCACCTACCTCTAGCTGAACCCCCTTCCCCTCGTTCCACCTACCTGTATTCGATTTCTATAAACCTGACGGTAGAAAGTTTGTATCGATGGTCTATCGCTGTAACCTAGGATTAACTGTTTACGCAACCGGTACAAACGACAATGTAGAACAATGAGGTAGTTTCGTAATAGTTAATAGTGTCATCTACGGTATTTTATCCTGAAAAGTTATGGATAGCTTTATAATACCAACTAGATTATATAAGATATTATTCCAAGTTTCCATCCGTTGCGATGTCTACGATTGAAAAGGATTAAAGTTCAACTGACTGCGAAGTCAATTTAGTCCCTTCTTCCGATATTCTATTGTTGTTGTTTTTACAACGCTGAACAATAGCTTTTGATCATGTGATGATTCTTTTTATAAAACATACCTTTTAAAAGCTTCGATAAGTTGGCAACTTCAGCATTTAACCGATAGGGAAGAAACAAAACCAAAGTGTTGCTAACTTCACGTTGCCCCGGCAACGTAGGTCTAGTTTCTTCTAGATTCCTTATGTATAAAAAAAAATGATGTGCCGGCAAGAATACCAAGGCACGACAAAAGCATGCAGAATTCGATTTCTTCAGTGTTTTGCCCGACAAGTGTTTGCACAATTTCATTTCTTGCCTATAAAAAGAACCCGATGTGCTGACGAGTCGACCGACGCCTGACAAAAGCATACACAATTGTATTTATTTTGTGTTCGCCGGCGCTTCGCGCCGACAAACAAGTAAACTTTCGCAGGGCTTCGCCCGATGAAAGGACTTTCTCAAGACCTTTAGGGGGGGAGTCCCCCCCTTCCCCCCCCATAGTGAAGCCCCTGCTTCCAGATAAGCTAGGACGATGAAACTTGGCAGGCATATCACGGACCCGACCAAACTAATTTGGAAATAGTCACTTGCCTGACGCGACCATCGTGGGGGGAGGGGGAGGTGGTGGAATCCGGAAAATAGGGACATTCATAACTTTTAGAACGGGTGATCGGATCATAATGAAACTTAATATCTGGAAAGATCCCGTGTCTCATATGTCTCATTTCGAGTCCGTACCGGATCCGATGAATCTCGGGGGAGTAGGATGGGGGAGCCGGAAATCGTGTGAAACTCTCAGAGTAGAGCGATCGGGATGAAACTTGGTGGTAAGAAAAAGCACAAGCTCTAGATACATCACTGACAGAACTGGACCGGATTCGGACACTGTGGGGGGAGTTGGAGGGGAGGGGTTCGATCTGTAGTTACTGTACTTCCAGGTGGGGTAGGACGATAAAACTTGGCAGGAGTATCAGGGACCCGATCAAACTAACTTGGAAATAGTCACTTGCCCGATCCGAACATCGTGGAGGGAGGGGGAGGTGGCGGAATTCGGAAAATATGGACATGCATAACTTTCGAACGGGTGATTGGATCTTAATAAAACTTGATATCTGGAAAGATCTCGTGTCTTAGATGTCTCATTTCAAGTCTGGGCCGGATCTGACGAATCTGGGAGAGTCGGAGGGGAGAACCGGAAATCGTGTGAAACTCTCAGAGTGGAGCGATGGGGATGAAACATGGTGCGAAGAACAAGCACACGCTCTAGATACATCACTGACAGGACTGGAACAGATTCGGACACTGTGGGGGGAGGTAGAGGGGGGTTCCGGAATTCCGGCGATCCGTAGTTAATATACTTCCAGGTTGGCTAGGACGATAAAACTTGGCAGGCATCTCAGGGACCCGACCAGATTAACTTGGAAACAGTCATTTGCCCGATCTGACTATCGTGGGGGGAGGGCGAGGCGGCAGAATCCGAAAATTAGTAGCATGCATAACTTTCGAATGGGTTATCAGATCTTAACGAAACTTGATATCTTGAAATACCTCATGTCTCAACATGTCCCATTTCAAGTCCGGACCGGATCCGACGAACTGGGAGGGGGGGGCCGGAGGGGAGAACCGGACATCTTGTGACACGCATAAAGTGGAGCGATCAGGATGAAACTTTTTACCATCACTTCCATGTGACCGAGCCTTGCAAGTGCCATATGAGCTTCCAGCTCTTGTTGTTTGTGTGTTTGTTTATGGTCTTTGGCCGGAATAAAAGTCTTGAATTGAACTGGATACAGGCTGTTGATCTCGATGCTCTGCCCTCAGCCAGGAGTGCAATGGGCGGTTGGGCGCTAGCCATCCTGGTGCTTTCGCACACCCTTCCTGTCACCTTCCCCAGATTTGCTCCAAATACTCATTTGAAGCTGGGTTGTCTTGCAGGGTTACTCCATATACTTCCGCGCTAAACCTAGTAGTAGGCACCACCCACACTCGAACCAGCGACCCTTCGCTTACGAGTTCGGCACGCTATCCATTCGGCCACGGACCAATGCAACTTTACAATAAGCTATCCATGACCAACATCGATTCTAAGGACTTGCCGCAGGACAATATATCCCAGAATTCAGGGCCGTATCCAGGGGGGTTAGGGGGTTCGAGCCCCTCCGCCCCCGTAAAATATACACAAATAATCATTTTATGGGCTTTAACCTCTGATCCCCATACTTTTTTTCTTGTTGGTATGAATTAGGTCCGACCCGCGGGTACACCCCCCGAATTAGTACCGGGATAGGATTTGCCGCTTTGGCGGAAATACCAAATCCAGTTTATTTTTTCCGGGACCAGAAACCAATCTATCTGAAATCGAAAAAACATTACTGGCAGTTCTAACAGAGGTACTAAGGAATCTTATAAAGACTGCACCAACGACGGCAATACAGCGGTATAAGCCGACGAAAGGGTTATTGACGAGCTACCCAAGCTTGGCAAGTACACGGACATAATCTCAGGGACAATATGAGGAACAGAATGCGGCAAAAAGTATTACTGGCTTTAATCAACCACAATCTGTTAACCCATGTTAACCCCGTTAAGTGCAAATTCAACAAAAAACAGGGAAATCGAATCCGACATTTCTTCGGTTGTAGTAGCTCAAGAACTCGGCAAGATTATCGTAGATATCCAAAATGCTTCCCATATTTAAAGTAGCAAGTTCTATAATTTGAAGTGCGTTAAAAAGAAATACGTACTAAACATTTCAGAATACTAGAAACGACACTACATGCAGTGCGGAAAAAGCGACCAACGTACGATTTTCTACACTCTGTCATGCCGATATGCACTACTGCGCGAAAGATAACAAAAGCAAAGCCTCAAGAAAAAAAGCATACTCTTTCAAAACACGTAAGCAAAAGAAGTTTACCCCAACACTATGCACCATACATTTTGGAGGACCAGTAGTACCAGATGTGTACATAACGAAGAGAGGGTGGTCAAAGGGCACCTGCACAAAGTCCAAAGCTTCGACAGAGGCACCCAGTGCAAGAAAATCAGTAAGCGATATGCTGAAAGGATAAGAAGAGTCATAAAACACATTTCTACACCGATTCAAAGCGCGTTCCGCCCTACTTACTATAGTTACTACGCATGAGGCCACGAATCCTGGCTTACCGCCAACTAACACGCTAACTACACTGTCACAAGTTTCATAAGAGATAACACCAGGATGCGCGGTTTCAACAGACAATGCGTAACAGATAACACTTCGGATGTTGTCTGTTGTGTTTCAAAATGTTATGCATAACCAGCGTTACCAGTAGGGAGAACCGAAAAACCGCCAAAAAGTGTCTGCTGCGTTTTCCGACATCATGACGATAAGGAATAAAGTCACTGGATGCTTTTTCGTCTCTTGCTAACAAAGCTTGTTATGCATAACATTTCATGTATACCGTTTTCAAACACAACAGATAACATCCGAAGTGTTCGGATAACATCCGAAGTGTTATCTGTTACACATTATCTGTTGAAACCAAGCATCCTCGTGTTATCTGTTATGAAACTTCTGACAGTGCACCCTCCCCAGTGTGGTAAGCAAATAGTAACTGTTAGTTATTATTTCCAGAAGGTTCGAACGGTCAGAATAGTAACTTTTCGTGAGGTTGGAACGAAAATAGTAACTTATAATTACTAGAAGTTAGAAGGATGGAACATGCCTCAAAGACCCATCGCATCTGTACTACCAATGAAAGGGTAATTCTGGCTGTCTGCAAAGCTCCACTGGCTTATCTGCCGCGTGTTCTTGCAACTGCGGCTAAACTCGCTTCGCTTTCCGAGGCTGTTCTTGCGCTCCGCTCCTTTTGGAAAGTGACGTGAAAAGTGAGTCCGCTCCGTACGTGGAAATGGTGGAAAGCGGGTTCCGGAAGCTAGCGAGAAGTTGGATTCTGGATTCTGGCTTTGCTTCTTTTTTTTTTAGAACGTCAAATCGCCCTTTACTTTCCATCCACACTCGCTCCAGCCATTTCGATTTATACCAGACTGTATACACAACCATTTACGTTTGTGTGTTTGTGGCTAGTTTGGTTGGAGTAATGCCCGGGCCCACTATAGTCACACCTGGTAATAACGCCAGTAATAAGGCCGTCTTACGGTCGAAATTGGGAAGAAAAGACGCTGAAAACGTAAGATAGTCGAGATGGAAAAATCCATTTCCGCCATTTTGAAACGTATCTTTGGAGTGCCTGGACCAATCACAGACCAGAGTTACTGACTTTAGCCAGTTTTGTTTACCTTTGAGCGATGATGGTGGTAATATGTCTTGAATTTCTGCGTTCAGGTGTGACCAGGATGAGACGTAAGAGTGGGTAATAACCAAATTAGCGAACCAAATTACGTACAGATGTGACTGAATGTGGCCCGGGTTTAACGCAGACGCACCAAAGATACAACTGACGAAACCGCACGTAAAATCTACGGAGCGTTCTCTCAAGTCATTTGTTCCCTATTTTGTGAAGTTTTTTAACTGATCGGAATTCTGAATTTTAAACTGACATGTTCTGTAATTATTATGACTATGTCTACCATGTATGACGATCCAGCACTAATTTTGTTAAAAGATATCATGGAATAGACGAATTTAATGAAAAAAACACAAAAAAGCACAAGAACCTCCATCTCCCTATCTCTGTAATACGACCATGCGTAGTCGAACAGATTCCCTTTACCCAGCCGAATGCAAACGAGCCAAGGGTCGGCGCTAAGCGGAACATCACAATTCGTTACCTCTACAAACAGCTACAACGCAGTAGAGCCCAGGAGACGAACTGTCGAAACTAAAGGCGGCTTCACACTGACTTAAGACCCCTTTCGGACTGGAGTACTTAGGCCTCTTTAAGTGTACTTTATGCGTTTAAAGTCGCACTTAACGTAAGAAATCTCACTTAACTTTAGTATTTTTCAAAGTTGTAAATTTTTCAACTTTACACTCAAAGTTAAGTGCACTTAAGGAAGAGAGGAGAAAAGTTGTCAAAAAACAAAAACCAAGATGGATATTGAGGAAACAATTATACATTTTGTACGTGGAAGAACTTCCCTCTACAATTCCTCCAAAAAGATTGCGGCAAGAGCTAAATCATCGTCTGAGCTACTGTAAACCATTTTTTGTCATTTTGAATTATTCGCTGATGATGAAAAGGTTGAAAACCTAGGAAGAAATTAAGAAAATTTACTTAGCTTCAGCTCCTTGATGTGAAAGGCCTAAGTACAGTGTGAAAGGCTTACTTAACTTAACGTAACTTTTGCTACTTAACTTTAGTTCTTAAGTGGCAATGTGAAGCCGCCTTAACAGCCGATTGGCTGTCTAGCTTTCTGACGTCACATATGAAGGGCTGCAGAACGGGTCATGCACGCCTGCTACAGTCTTTTCCTCCTATCTGCGCAGTGGCGACGAGGGAAGTAGACGGGCATCAACTGAAAGCTCAGCAAGTATCTCTAGCTCTGCTCAGTTTTGTCGGGTATCTATAGTCGGCGCATGGGATCAAAGACGGAGGTTCTATTGGCTGATTTGTTCTTGGTTGGACCTGAGGTGACCCAGGTCACAGAATTTCGTGCCATCCGCCCAAACGGCACTATACCGATTTTCGTATCTGTTTTTGAGATCCCAAAACGTAAGTGACGGGATACCTATTGCTTTGTAAAGTTGTCCGTTTGTCTGTTAGCACAATAACTCTCGAAGGGATTGAGACATTTTGTTCAAACTTGGTGTGACGATCCTTTGGGTCAAAGAATAAGTCAAGTTTCGTCATGGTTGATAGCTTGTCCATTGAGTACTGAACTTTTTCTTGGTCGTCTCGTCTTTTTTTGTCTGTTTTTTTTTTTAACGAGGAGGTTACTGGTTGTGGTAGGTGTCCCCTTTCTTGGGACCGGATGGTGGCTGTTATATTATATACAGTGTATGACCATGTTTAAGTTGTATTTCTTAATGTTATCTTCTGGCCATCGAGCCTGCTCTCTGCCATGACATGATGTATAATTATTTGTTTTCGTTATCTGAAATTAAACGAACCTGAACCAGAAGTTCATAGCTGTATATTCACGGGTGGCGGAGGTGGCGAAAACAAATATGTTTTAAAAGCTAATGAGATAGTCGATTTCAGGGTAAGCAGACATGAGGAATCAGAAATGTGAAAATTATTTTCTCGCCGGACAAGTGGTTTTCCCAGAATCCGGCAGAAACCGGAAAATTTGTAAAAAGTTAATGTTGAACCTGAAGTTGATTAGAGGTTCGGTTCAGGGGTAAACAGACATGTTGAATCCGAATACGAAAATTATTTTCTTGCCGGACAGTTAGATACTGGAGTAAAAATGCTTGCTGAATCCATATCTGAACTTGGTTTTCTCATTTGATCAGCTGTTTGGCCGTAAGTTGTCAAAAAACTCCAAAACGGTAACATTTCTTTGTACATATTCAAGCGGGTTGATTATGGACAAATAGCAAAGTGTTAAAGAGGTCTGGCGATGACTCGGAAATCTACAAGATTCGATTTTCTGGATCAAGAAGTCCAATACATATTAAATTTTTGGGATCCCATCGAAACCTTTGGTCTTGTTGCATAAGGTTCCCGAGTACCCCGAAGGCAAGCAACTCAGGACAAAAGAAAAAAGTTGGAGTCAGAAAATTAAATTAGTCCTTTATAATAGGGCAGGGTTCTTGAAACCCTACTCGAACTGGAGAACTATATTGCATTACTCTTATCTTCCGCAGTCTCACGATATCTCAGGGAGATTCTCCTACTGCTGGAATGCCCTCCCGTCTGAAGTAATTTTGAGTGACTCTGTCAACGACTTCAAAAATTCCCTGGACAACCTGTACGCTGAAAAAAATGATGAAGAAAAGTATTTTAGACGTAAACTAGTATAAGAATCCGGCAAACGACGTTATTATAATAATAATAACAATATATTCAATTCAATTCAATATAATCTAAAAAACAGATAACGGACAAGCCGATGGGTTGTCTTTATGTCTAAACATAACATCATAACAACAATCTACAAATATATCGCAAAACAATAACGCCACATAGGCTGTACAAAAAAGTGGTATGTGTAAAAATGTGTATGTGTAAACTGTGCAAATGTTATCAAAATTCTGGCAGTTTAATTCAACTCGAGCCGACAAAGTATAACAATCTGGAAGCAAACGACGTTATTATGTGTAAACTGTGTGTAAATGTTGTTAAAATCTTGACAGTTAAATTCAACTTTTAGCCTAAAAAGAAAAAACAAATTACCTTTTTGGCACACTTGTGAAATCCATGTAGCCTTCAATATTCTGACACATCACGACATGTTCCACAGTGCCCAACCGAGCTGCTAGGTCGGCTACCTTATCCAGATTCCCGTGTTTTTTCCCATTATACAAAACGCCGTTGACTGAGACTAGAATTTTTGGCTTGGCCCTTGAAAATCTCTCATAAACGCCCTAAAATCAGAAACAAATTAGAGCCCTTGTCTTGTAGGATGTAATTTAATTTAATTTCAAATAAATGCGGCATAACATTCATGCGTGAGCAAATTAATTGGCACTTGTCATTAAACTACAAATAAAACATAGAATAAATACAGTAATTGGTTGTTCCCAAAAACACTGAAGAAATCGAATTCTGCATGCTTTTGTCATGCCTCGGTAGGCTCGTCGGCACATCGGGTTTTTTTGGGATCCCAAAACGTAAGTGGAGGGATACCTATGACATCGCAAAAGTTGTCCGTCTGTCCGTCTGTGCGCACTATAACTCTCGAAGGGAATGAGATATTTTGATGAAACTTGGTTTGAGGATTCTCTAGGTCACGAGTAAGGTCAAGTTCGTAGATGGGCTCTCTAGCCCTACATTTAGGGGTAGGGGAGGGGGTTTAAATTAAGGGGCAAATTAAATATTTTTAAACAGATAATGTGATAGTCTATTATGGGGTAAGAAGACATGCTGAACACGACAGTGAAAATCATTTTGTCATCGGACAAGTAGTTTACCCGGAATCCGGCCAAAACCGGAAAGTCTATTAAAAGTAAAAGTTTTATTTGAAGTTGATTAGATGTTCAATTTAGGGGTAGGAAAATATGCTGAACTCGACGGTGAAAACCATTTTCTTGCCGGATACGTAGTTCGCCCGGAATCCGGCCAAAACCGGAAAGTTTGTTAAAAGTAAAAGTTTTATTTGGAGTTGATTAGATGTTCAATTTAGGGGTAAGAAAACATGCTGAACGCTTCTGTGAAAACAATTTTCTACCCGGCCAAGTAGTTCGCCCGGAATCCGGCCGAAACCGGAAAATTATCAAAAGTTAAAGTTTTATTTGTAGTTGATTAGATATCCGATTCAGGGGTAAGAAGAGATGCTGGATCCGTGTATGACAATCATTTGTCACCCGGACATAAAGTTCGACCGGAATCCGGCTGGAGCCGGAAAATTTGTTACAAGTTAAATTTTTATTAGAAGTTGATTAGATGTTCAATATTGGGGAAAGAAAATAGAGTTCGTTTTTGAGCTTTCTTTTTTCGCCGGACAAGTAGTTCAAAACAGATATGACTTATAGGGATAAACACACATGCTGACTCCATATCTGAACTTGGTTTTCTGAGATGATTAGCTATTTGGCCTTGATCTGTTTCTGAATTTTAATAGTAAAAATGTTCAAGGAGATTGGCGAAGACTGGATCTTAGGAAGACAAGACCCAATTGCCTGGATCAAATATTGAATTTTTGGGATCCCATCGAAACCTTTGGTCTTGTTATACATAAGAAATCCATAAGAAATAAATTCTTCAAGTTTTTGTCGGGCTTGACTTGACTCTCGGTTGACTCGTTGGCACACCGGTTCTTTTTATACGCAAGAAATGAAATTCTGCAAACATTTGTTGGGCAAAGCACTGAAGAAATCGAATTTCGTATGCTTATGTCGTGCCTCGGTATTCTCGTCAGCACATGGTTTTGTCGGGCATCGGTATTCTCGTCGGCACATCAGGTTCTTTTTACACGAAAAAAAAAATAATTCTGTAAATTTTTATCGGGCGTGTGCGAAAAGCTCAAGTCTCGTCGGTACATCGCACAACGTAAAAATTAAAGTTCTTTACTATCTTGTCGGGTAAAACACAAAGAAATCGAACTCTGAATGCTTTTGTCGGGCTTCGGTATTCTTGTCTACACGTCGGGCCTTTTTATACGTAAGAAATCAAATTCTGCAAACATTTGAAGGGCGCAAATTTTTCAGGAAAAAATACTGACTTAAAAAAAATTCGCCGGCGTTGCTTAGTTCAATTTGTTCTGGGTACAGTCGTTGGAAGCTTCGCTTTTTAGCGAAAGTTGAAACGAAAAGCCGAATATGTGAATTTAAATATATAAATTTACATTAAAGGAACAATCTCAACTGATGCACTTTAGTTTTACTCTAAATTTCGTCTGCGGCGCATTTTGTAGTATTCTCTATTTGGAAGAACGGTGCACCATTAAGTTTTCGTTTTAGGACAGAAATTCTTGAGGTTTCAAACATGTTAAAAGCCGGAAATTGTACAGTACTATAGCTAAATTTTCCGGAAAAAAGCAGATTACAAAAATTTCGCCTGCGGCGCTTGGTTTAACTTGTCTTAGTACAGTCGTCGGAAGCTTAGCTTTTTAGCGAAAGTTAAAGCTAAAATGAAAAGCCGAATATGTGAACTTTAATATACCAAAGAAATAATCCCAACTGATGCATTACAGTTAGTTTACAAAAAAATTTTGCCTGCGGCGCATTTTGTAGTATTCTTTATTTGGAAGAACTGTGTTTCATTTAGTTGTCGTTTTAGGATTGAAATTCGTGGGGGTCTGAAACACGTTAAAAGCTAGAACTTGTATGGTAGGTATAGCTAAATTATTCCAGAAAAAAGGCAGATTTCAAAAATTTCGCCTGCGCCGCTTCGTTTACTTGTTCTTGATACAGTCGTTGGAAGCTTCGCTTTTAGCGAAAGCTAAAATGAAAAGCCGAATATGTGAACTTAAAATACAAAATTACATCAGAGGAATAATCTCAAGTGATGCATTACAGTTATTTTTAGCCCGGTTCCGTTCTGTGCTAGCGGGAAACGTACGCCGTTGCCGCGAAGCGGAAACGTCCTTTTTTGTCGGCACATTTTTCGAGAATTCTTTCACGATGAAAGAAATTTCGGTCTACTTGAAAGGAATGTCGTCAGCGGCGCTGGTAAAAAAAAAAGTATAAAAAAAAGTCTAGCTAGCTTTTGAGAGCAGCATAACTGAAGTTATAAATGCTATCAAAAAAAATTTGTTGGCTATAATGAATTTATTTTATCCAGGAGAAACAGTCTTTTCCCCTCTGTGTGTAAACATAATCTTGTTACCAAGACCGGGTTCTTTCAAGTTTTCGTCTACTTGTAAACACTACACTAGCCACCCATCCGGCGATAGCCAAGAGCTTCGTTGAGACGTGCTAGGGATAGCCACTCTGTCCTCACGAAGCACTACGAACGGAATTGCCGGACACTTTTCACACGTTTTTGAACCTTTCTACGATACCGACCCGATCTTAACTTTCGGCGATACGTATGTTGAATCATAGGGCAGAGGAGGCTTATAATCCTAAAATAAATATCGAAACAGGAGGTTTGCTCGCCGTTTGCTTTCGTTTTCCACTTTCCTGAACCGGATCTTTCTTCAACCGGACCTCAAAAGGAAAACGTCATTTTCTTCGATAGTCATCGATTCGTCGATTTTCTGTTTCCTTGGCGTTCTTCATTTTTTTAGAAACAGAAAACAAAAAAACGAAGAAAAGTAGAACAGAAACAGAGAATATCGAGCACCGAGATCATTTTCTTTTATCAATTCAATCAACAGAAAATCATGAGCCATTGTTCATAGTCATACCTGAACACCAAAGTCCGGAGAAGCTGAAGTCCAGCAAGCACCAAGCCAGGCTGTAGCCAGCATAGCCACAAGAGCCAGATCCGAATTCGGCAGATACCCGGCTATCACATCACCACTAGTGACACCTAGTTTTGAAAGTGAAGAAGCAAAACGGAGGGTCTGGTCGTGGAGCTCTCTGTAGGTAGTCGGTTTGACGGCAGATTTCTCCCCTAAAGACAGAAATTTAAATTGTATTCCACTGGTTCCACACATGCTATTACGAGTTACAATGATAAGAGGAGGAGACAGCTCTTATGCAGCGTTTACATCGACAAGAAATCCCGTCGAGTAGAAAGGAATTCCGGTCGACTCGAAAGGATTCCGTTCGTGTAGACGACTAGAAAAACAATCTAGCGGGACTGGATCCTTTTATGATGAAAGAAATTCCGGTCTACTGGAAAGGAATCTCATCGGCGGCGCTGGTATAAAGACTAAAAAAAAGTCTAGCTAGATTTTGAGAGCAGCAGTCATAAGTACTGATGTCATAAATGCTCTCTAAACATTTTCTGAAGAATTTATTTATTCCCTCTGCGATAATCTTGTCACCAAGATCGGATTCTGTTACAAGTTTTCCTGTACTTGTAAACGCTGCATTAACCGTGGCAGTTGCAACCCTCTCTGGAACAATCATGATAGCAGCGCGGATAGACGCCACCACTCTGCCGGGACTTCCTGTTGAACAGACAGTTTGTTACCGACCTTCATATGTAGATCGCAACGATCGCAACTCTTGTGGAACAAAACTAACAAGATGGAGGAGCGAATTTTCTTATCACGCCGGACGCTGGAACGAAAATAAGAACAGAATCGTTCATAACTGACTAATAATTTGGTGGAACATTACCATAGTATTGAAAGCTCGTGATTTCGACCAGGTTGTTTACCCATGTCACTGCAAAGTTATTAGCTGCGTTCTTCGTCACGGGAGTTCTCACCGGTGGTCTACGGTTTTTCTTATAAGCCGTTTTTGCATCCATCGGTGACTACTCACTAGTCTTACAACCCGTTTCTAACCTAACCGGTGTCCAGTTTTGCCTCACCGGTGTGGACTAACAAGAACCTGCTCGGGAGCCCGGCTTTACCGAGGAGTTAGCAAGTTTTCGTCAACTCACCAGTGAACCAAAAAACGCGTTATAAGACAAAAACCCGACACTGGTGACAAAACAACAGAGACAGGCCGGTCCCCGGAGTGCAACGAACGCAGTTATTATTTATCGATAGCATCCTTCTACATCTCTGTTTTTCTTACTCTCTATAGGCTAGACGAACCTCAAGTAAGCTCATTTGGTAAGTGAGCTTCTAACCTTTTCGGATAGTAATAGTAATATTTCCCACAACAACAGTGTATTACTGAGCATATATTGTCATAACGAGTCAAGATAAGTATAGGTGTTGTACCATACAATGTTATTATTAAAATTCTCTTGGCACGTATAACTTGTACGAGGTGAAATTCGAGGAAGAAAATCAATATATGTCTGCCCATTGGAAGCCGAGCGTAAGTTTGTTCTATCGGTTTTAATATGGTGTGTGGGGGTCTCCCAATGAAAGAAGGAACAAAATCACCGTACTAGCGAGCACGAGGGTAGGAAGCAGCGTAGACATTCTTAAGATCAGTAGTCTACGCTTCAAAAATATTTTAATTAAGTAAGTGATCGGGAACCATTATTGAATCCTCGATTATTTGATGTCAACGTGTGTGAAGAGAGCAAACCAGTCTCAGTCTTCGTTCAGCACTCTAGGTCGGTGAAGACATGGATGCAGAGCCCACACGACGAGGTAGCCAGAGGTAGGATTAGCGTTTGTTCTTTTCCAGCTATTGAATAGAGGTGAAATCAAGCGCTTAGTTGTCTTTAAAGGACCCCTTGCAATATTTACTCTTCAACTCCCAGTATAATTGAATACTTTAAGACTAGGCTCTGCTTTCAACAAATTATCCACGGCGTTGGCTATTTTAAGCCTTTTTCGACACCCTTTGACTCGAAGCGAAAATGACGAAAAATTTACATAACCGGTTTTTCTGATGGAAAAACTTCTCGCAGACAAACGTCGACTGCGTGATACGCATCGAAGGTAGTACAAATCCTAACACTACTAACAGTCATGTTTTTACTGTGAAAAGGGATGGGAATAAAACAAAAAGGGATGGAAGTTTCATCGAATATAAGAATTATTTTGGTAGCACACACTGAGGACCAGGCTCTTGTATTTGGCCTACAGTAGCATAGATATAGGACACGGACCATGTTCATAGGCTATCAGTCGTGGCTCAATCCATGTTTATGTAAACTTCCTACTTTTTAGGTGACAAAGTCTCCAGGAAAACGTATAGTTACCAACTAACGCCATGCAAAAGCCTCTTGGGAGAGGAGATTGCAGGATGACTATGGAAAGTTTACACGATCTAAGAGGGGTTGAGCAGAGACTAGTTCATACCTGTTGTTAAAAGTGCTACTCGGTCATCTTTATATCGAAGTAGATTCTCGGCATAGTTAAGGGTTGAACCACCAAACCACTTAGGAGGTGGCACACTTAGTATTTCTTCCTCTAAAGCCCTTGTCCATGGTGATAACTTCAAGTCACAGAAACTTAGTGCAGCTTCCCAAAAAAGACTAAGGTTTTCCCTGCTCCATCCCTGGAGAGATTCATAGGAACCTGAAAAGTGGAGAAAGTAAGTCTTGCCAAAAATGTTGTTTATGGTAAGCCAAATGAAAAATAACGAAGCATTTGGCATAGTCTAAGCCAAACTTCTATTTTTAGTTTTCGCATCCCACACACATTGCTCAAAATGACTATTTTGTGTATTTCCCACAAACCCTATATTTATAGATTTCTTTGAGCCTAAGCTGACTGCGAATCATGCTTGACTGTGCAAAACGGAAAAATCAGCTACATTGTTATTAGAGCTATATTTCGGCCCTTCTTGGAAAGGGTCCTCTTCAGCCTCTAACCGGAAAATGAACTTGTGGAAAAACAATTAAGAGGATCCAAATATCTCTAATAACAAGACCAAAGGTGTCGATGGGATCCCAAAAATCTAAGATTTGATCCAGACAATTCGGTCTTGTCTTCGCCAGGCTAATCATCAGAGAAAACTGAGTTCAGATATTCTATCTACCTATCTATACCTCTATAAGCCATATCTATTTTGACGATATTGACCGAAACTTCCTGCTTTACTACTGCCAAATTTGCGGTTTCGCCCGAATTCCGAGCGAACTACTAGTCCAGCAAAAAAAGAAAAATTCAGAAACGAAGCCGGCGAACCTCCTTATCCCTATAAAGAAATCTAATCAACTTTAAATAAAATTTTGACTTAAAAAAAATGTGGGTACAACCGGACTCTGGACTAATTATATGTCCAGGTAAAAAATGATCATTATATGCAGACTCAGCGTCTCTTCTTACCCCTAAATATATCATCTAATCAACTTCAGATAAAGCTTTTACTTTTAACATATTTTCCGGTTTTGGCCGGATTACAGGTGAACTAGTTGTCCGGCGAGAAAATGGTTTTCACCATCGGGTTCAGCATGTCTTCTTACCCATAAATCAAACATTTAATCAACTTCAAATGAAACTGTTACTTTTAACCAACTTTCCGGTTTTGGCCGGATTCCGGACCAAATGCTTGTCCGGCGACAAAATGATTTTCATCGTCATGCTCAGCATGTCTTCTTACTCCTAAATCAAACATTTAATCAACTTCAAATGAAACTTTTACTTTTAACCAACTTTCCGATTTTTGCCGGATTCCGGACTAACTACTCGTCCAGCGAGAAAATGGTTTTTAACATCGTGCTCAGCATGTCTTCTTACCCTTAAATCAAACATTTAATCAACTTCAAATGAAACTTTTACTTTTAACAAACTTTCCGGTTTTTGCCGGATTCCGGACGAACTACTTGTCCGGCGAGAAAATGATTGTCACCATCGTGTTTAGCATGTCTTCTTACCCCATAATCGACTATCACATTAGCTGTTTAAAACTATTTTGTTTGTCCCTTAAATTGAACCCCCTCCCCCACCCCCGAATATAGGGCTACAGGGCCCATCTACAAACTCGACCTTACCCTTGACCCGAACAATCCTCATACCAAGTTTCATCAAAATATCTCATTCCCTTCGAGAGTTATCGTGCTTACAGACAGACGGACGGACGGACGGACAACTTTTGCGATGTCATAGGTATCCCTCCACTTACGTTTTGGGATCCCAAAAATGTAGCTGACTTATCTGTTTTGCACCGTTAAATATACTTAAATATTTCGTATCATGGGACTGTTTGGCATTGGTCTGGCCCATCCTAACCAGCTTGTAACCAGCATCTCACCGCTGTCAGTCTACCACAAACCCCTGATTTTGGGAAAGCCTATGCCAAACGCTAGGTATATCTAGCGTTTGGTATACCCTATGACTAACGCTGGATACACTATGCCGAATGCTAGATACTGGGACAGAATAAAATATTGATGATTTGAGTGAAGCTCAGAAATCAACCAATCAGGATATACCCAACGTTTGACATAGGGGATCCAAAAATCAGGGGTTTGTGGTTGACTGCCGCAGTCTGACTACACTTATCCCAGAACCAGCAAGAACTGAACAGTCCAAACTCCGAAGGTAAATACAGGCATACCATTTGGAGATGCTTTGGGGCAGGTGCCTTTGGGGAGGCCCCTAATAGATTTTGTAAGGGCAAAAAATCGTCCATCTTGGTACTACGACTTGGCACCTAAATAGGTTTCAAAAGGCAAAATGATGTTACTTTAAAGTAGGCTATGTTCAAAAAATACTTCAAATTTACCCAGAAAAGAGTAATTAATTTTGATTCTAAGTAGTAAACCTGAGATGGGAGCCTAAAATTGATATCTCCCCCCCCCCCTTCCCCTAAGGGGCTAAGGTTTTTATACTTGACTGGGGTAAACGAATATGTCAGCTTTTTGTTAACTTTTATTCTAGCAATATTTGACGATCCTCTTCAAGATGATCAGGATGTTCAGCAATCCTCTTCAGGCTCAAGATAGAAACAAACCTGTGATAAAAATGAAGCATAAATTAAATTCCAGCAGCTTTAGGCAAGGCCGTATGTATATATGTATGTATGTATTTATTTCCCATCAAATGAAAACAGAGGGAGTATAAGATGAAAAGAAAACGAAAAACACACTACGAGAGAATACACTAACACAGAAAAACAAAGAACAAGATGGATATCTAAATACAAAAGACAGAACTATTGCCTCAAAATGGTTGCCCAAGGATGAGCAACAATACCAGAGTTGTATATAGCGATCTGAGCTATGATCGCTTCATTAGGGTCGATAATCCCATACCAACTTGTCACAAAACGGTTGCTAGTCCATGGTGGAAGCCGTAGGAGGTACTTCGCATATTTGTAATATGTAGACCGCAACTTTTTCTTATCTTCCTTTTGGAATACGGACTACAGATAGTGGGGTAGTGCCATTGCATTGTACAGCTGGGCCAGAATCCGCCGATCAAACTGTCGCTTATAAGCTACAACACGGCTATACGCGAAAGAAATCCGTTTCTGCAGATGACTCTGCAAAAGGCGACGCGTTTCAAGCAGAGACCGACCAATAGGAACCCCAGATAAACAATGTGTTCAGCGAGCCGAACACTAGCACCACCTAATATCCAGGGGGGGGGGGGTTAGGAGGTTCACCCCCCCCCCCGAAACAAACAAAAAGAATCATTTTTATATGCTTTTTCCTATGATATATGTCTTTTGTGTCCGACCCGCGGGCACCTCCCCCCTCCCGCAATAAATTCCTGGATACGGGCCTGGCTATAGGTTTCTGATTTACAGTAGAGGTATACTTATTTGAATACTTCTCTAACTGTTTCAATACCCTGGTTCTGTCACTTGCTTTTAAATAGTCAAATGGCAAGAAAAAATAACGAAATTGATATCAGCTAATAGCTAACTATTTCAGGGCTGTCCTGGCCAGAGTGACCAGGGGCATCACATACGGGGGGGGGAGGGGATGCTCCCTCCTAAATGTTGTCAGCCAGTTGGTAAAAAATAGCACTGACAATTTTTCTTACAGTCTTTTTCTTGGAAACAGTCAATTTTTCTTAAAAAACAGTAGTTTCCCTAAAATGGTCAACTTTTTCTTAAAAATATTCTTCTTAGAATCAGTGGATTTTTCATCAAAAAGTTGTTTTTTCTCAAAAAACGTCATTTTTATCTGCAAAAATAGTCGGTGAAAATGACTAGTCAGTCTGTAAATACCTTGCCCCCCCCTCCCCCAAACATTTGGGCTAGTAACACCTCTGGTGCTGGCACAAACTCTAACTTAGAAGTTGAGAAAAATTAATTTATTTACAATTCACAAGTGTGCTCATTTATCTATCTGAGGAGTCTGTTAATTTGAAGCTCCATCTTCTCTGTTGAAGGTAGGTACCAGATTCAAATTGTGAAGGGAATACCAAGTGACAGTTGACAGACAGCTGACTAAAGGTCTTTTTCTGCGACACAGTTGTGGGCCACACACTTTTGGGTGTTTGTCACGGAAACACAACTGTGTGCCACACAGTCGAGCCACTAGCTGAAACTCGCGGAATCACTCTTTTGTCTATTTTTTTGGCGATAATTTCAAATATCTGAAAATAAAAATAAAATTAATGTAAATCTCCATAGATATTACTCCAGGCTTATTTCCTTGCCTTTCTGTACAAAAAAAAACCTCAGTATGGTAGCTACTAAAAAAATAACTTTCAAGTTCTGGTCTTTTGGTAATAGGACCATGATACTCATGAACTTTAGCATTGGTTTGAGTTCAATTATACCTCACTAACTTGCTGCCAAGTACCCCAATTCTTGATTAGAAAAAACTCATTCCTATGGAAGCTTGCTGGCAGCATGCTGGCACGTGTCCAAAAATTGCGTAATTTGTCGCGTAAATATTCTGAGAACGATGACATCACACAGCAACCGACGGCCAAACGAATTGCGTCCGCCATCTTGTCTTCTAATATTTATTGAAACTGAGTGTTAGTTTTTAGCATTGGATGCAGCCGCACATGGATTATAAGAAAAACTAGGAATCTGATGCTCAAGTTCGAAGAACAAGCTATTTACTGGTGTAAAGCACCATGGATATTCAGTCCTTGGTATCAATACATTCTTTCTAGGAAAGTTCAGGTACTTTATGTACCTGAATTTCCATGCCATTATTAATATGATAATAAAAGCTAGCTAGGAAAAAGCCGCAGGCCTTATTAAATTAGAGATTTTTTTCAGAGTACAGTGGTATATTTGAAACATTTTTGTCACCTGTTTTAGACTGAAAAAAAAAGAAAAAAATATGGTGAATTCCCAACAATTCATTTCAACAATTTTCATTTTCAAGCGAGCCAGGTAAATCTTGTTGGTTGCGGAAAAACCGTTGTGGGCCGGTTGTGGGCGCATGAAAGACCGCAGAAACACTCTTTTCGAGCCACAGTCGACCCATAAACTGTTTGTGGGAGCATGGAAAAGCAACTTAAGCTGAAGCTTAAGCGGCTGGAGCCTGAAAAGGACGCTTCTTGGCAAGGCAGTGGCAAGGGCTGGGCAAGGGCCAAGAAATGCCAAGAAGGGCTGAAGAAGCGCAGAAATATAGCTCTAATAAAATAAAGCTGGCTTATCCATTTTTGCATCATCAGATATGTTAAAAGAATTAGTTACCAGTCACTTCTACACCATAATGGTCCTGTATGAAGGCTCTGAAGTTTTCCATAGGTTTATTCACCAATTATTCACAATTCACTCATTCCGTCACGTTGCTCCGCTTGTTTGAAATTTCTACGTTTCTTACTTTCTTTACGGCACTTCATTTTCCGAAGTATAATAGCTACATATCACAGACGCCTTCTCAACGAAGATAATCTCTCCGTTGAGAATGCCAGAAAATGAATTGAGGTTGGAATGAGGCTAAACAAAAATAAATATGAAGGACGTTGATGATTATTTATTATTTTCATACCGGTCTTGAGGTTTTTAAATCAGACAGACTGATCCACGCTTGAATAACGGAACAACGAAGTAATGAATTTTTAGCGGGTCTTCAAGCCAATTTAAGTGAATAAGTGAGGGGTTACTAGATCGTGTCGCAACAAGGCTAACTCGTCTTTGAACTCTCCTCGGCTTGTTGCCGGTAAGGTGTCGAGAAAGCTGTCGAAACTGGAGTAGACGGTAGCGTGAAATCTTTCCCGGAACTGTATTCGTAGTCGGAAATTTCAGTAGGCTGCCTAATTCTTGAAAGCCATGGAAACTTAGGAGATTACCGGAATCACTCGATGAATGTTCCGATATAGATGAACGTTTCCGACGATGTTCTGACTCTGGTAAGTTGCGTACCAACTGCCAGGGTCATCCTGGTAAGCTGTGATTCTAAACTCATCCGGTAAGCAGCAAAATTCCGATTCTCTGAGGCAAATTCTGGTTGAATCCGCGGAGCAAAATTCTGACAGATTCCCAGAGCAAAATTGCGGTTTGCCCTGGGGCAAAGTCCGACAGATCCCCCGCTCAGCCTCCAGTAAATTCCCTGAGATAAGTTCTAGTAGATTCCTTGAGCAAGATTTCGGCAGATGCCCTAGGCTAAATTCTGGTAGGTCCCTGAGCATAATCCGGTAGATTCCCTAAAATCATCGAGTTCAGGTGAATTAGCCAAGTTGGGGCACTGACACTGACCTTCTGGGGGAAGGGAGGTTCAGCCCTCCCCCCACGGGACGACCTATGGCCACCAGCCGCTCGAATAAGACACTTTTGGCAGGACCCGACGCCGCTTCAGGAATCTAAAGTATAAAGCAATCTTTCAGCAAGAAAATGGAATGCGTATAACTTCTTCTCAAGCCGGGTTGTCCCCTTGTCGAACTCTCTCATCGGCGAAACAGTAGTTGGGTTCGTTGTACTCCCGGCTTTTTCTTGTCTTTTCTTACCCGTATCCGATTCTATAACACGTTTTTGGGATCCCAAAACGTAAGTGGAGGGATACCTATGACATCGCAAAAGTTGTCCGTCTGTCCGTCCGTCCGTCTGTAAGCACGATAACTCTCGAAGGGAATGAGATATTTTGATGAAACTTGGTGTGAGGGTTCGTTGGGTCGTCGGACCAGTCAAGTTCGTAGATGGGCTTTGTAGCTCTACATTTAGGGGTGGGGGAGGGGATTCAAATTAAGGGACAAACAAAATATTTTGAAACAGCTAATGTGATAGTCGATTATGGGGTAAGAAGACATGCTGAACACGATGGTGAAAACCATTTTGTCATCGGACAAGTAGTTCGCCCGGAATCCGGCCAAAACCGGAAAGTTTGTTGAAAGTAAAAGTTTTATTTGAAGTTGATTAGATGTTCGATTTAGGGGTAGGAAGACATGCTGAAGACGATGGTGAAAATTATTTTCTCGACGGACCAGTATTTCGCCCGGAATCCGGCCCAAACCGGAAAGTTTGTTGAAAGTAAAAGTTTTATTTAAAATTGATTAGATGTTCGATTTAGGGGTAGGAAGACATGCTGAAGACGATGGTGAAAACTATTTTCTCGATGGACAAGTATTTCGCCCGGAATCCGGCCCAACCCGGAAAGTTTGTTGAAAGTAAAAGTTGTATTTGAAGTTGATTAAATGTTCGATTTAGAGGTAGGGAGACATGCTGAAGACGATGGTGAAAACTATTTTCTCGACGGACAAGTATTTCGACCGGAATCCGGCCCAAACCGAAAAGTTTGTCAAAATTAAAAGTTTTATTTGGAGTTGATTAGATGTTCGATTTAGGGCAAGAAGACATGCTGAACACTTATGTGAAAACAAGTGTCTACCCGGACATGTAGTTCGTCCGGAATCCGGCCAAAACCGGACAACTGTTGGAAGTCAAAGTTTTATTTCTAGTTGATTAGATAAGCGATTTAGGGGTAAGAAGAGATGCTGAGTCCCTGTGTGACAATCGTATTTTACCCGGACATATAGTTCGACCGGAATCCGGCTGGAATCGGAAAATTTGTTATAAGCTAAATTTCTATTTGAAGTTGATTAGATGTTCATTACTGGGGAAAGAAGATACCCTGACTTCGTCTTTGAGCTTTCTTTTTCCGCCGGACAACTAGTTCTGGAGTTCGGCCGGAACCGGGAAATTGGCAGAAGTGGCAGGAAGTTTTCGTCAAAACAGATATGACTTATAGGGGTAAACACACATGCTGAATCCAAATCTGAACTTGGTTTTCTCAGGCGATTAGCTATTTGGCCTTAATCTGTTTCTGAATTTTAATTGTAAAAATGTTCAAGGAGTCTGGCGAAGACTGGATCTGGCTAAGACAAGACCCAGTTGTCTGGATCAGATATTGAATTTTTGGGATCCCATCGAAACCTTTGGTCTTGTTCGTCTCATCGTTGATCTCTCTACAACCGACCTCCCGAGCAGGTTCTGGTTAATCCGCACCGGTGAGGAATGACCTGACACCGGTTAGTCCGAAAACGGGTTATAAGACTGGGGAACCGTATGCAAGCAAAATGCCTTATATGTAAAACCACAGATCATTGACTCTAAAGGCGTATTCTCGTCCTTGCCCCTGGGACCCTTCGGGGAACGGCGAGAATAGAGGGAGTCACTCCACGCGGACTCCGCGCACAGAAAACAGCGAGAACACAGGGGATTTTTGGTTTTGTTTATTCTGTTTGTATTACTAATTTCGTGTTGCAAAACACCAGCAAAAATTGATTCCCCTCCGAATCTGAAAGGGAGTCCTTTTGAGGATGGTGATGATAATCGGAGCATTCCCAGTCTGTAGGGACTCGCGAGAATACGGAGAGCGAGTCCCCGGGACAAACACAAACGCGGGGACTCCTCAAGTGGAGTCCTCGGGGAACGGCGAGAATGCGCCTTAAGTACATAGAACAGAACGCAGCTAGCAATGGGGGAACAGCAATGGGAGACGATAGACAAAGATAAGATGAGAGAAACCACGGCTGCTTTTAAGAGAGGGCTATACCGTGACGGGAGAAATGTTATCTGACAAAACAGCCACATCGGATTGAGTGTCAGCTTCCAGGCCACAAACAGTGGATATAGTGCCGTATCCGGGATTCTTTTTTTTTATTATTTATTTATTTTTTATTTTTTTTGGGGGGGGGGGCTCCCCAAGGGTCTGATCTAATACATACCCAAAAGTAAAACACAAACATATATTACAGTTTAAAGCCGACACAAACAACTATTTTGTATGTTTGGGCGGGAGGGATGGCCCCCCCCCCTGGTTAAGCCTTGACTTGTGAAGTCAACAGACAGCACAGCTTTGTCGCAAGCGCGATTTAGGTAATTCAAGGAATGATACAACTGCATTTGTTTCTCCTTATGTAAGTAGTATTTTCGTATCTTTTTATGACATGGCACCTCCAGTTGGTTACATGAAACTTCACTTAAAAAAAAATAAAAGATAAGAAGTCTGGGAAAGTCTTTGAATCGCAGGTTTTTATTTATCGCAAAACTATGAATGATAAGCTAAATAACAAACAAAGCGAATAACAAAATATATTCAATTATTACTTCACACGATTTCTCATTTGATCGACACATTCCTTGTTTCAAACACAACTTCATACTTTATATTGCAATAAACTTATTTAAGCATCTCATCACTTCCGCCAGTATAACACAATCGATCGATATAGTAAGGCCTTCTTTGACGCTACTTTCTCGCCGCTATTGGCTTATGGCGCTAGAATCGAGAAAGTACTAAACGCTTGTTCGGAATATTTGTAACTGGCCGCTTTCAGTGGACGGGATTGCTCGAATACTGAGTCACATTGCGTAACCACTGATGCAAAACTTCACGTCACTGTACGCAATGCCCACACGACAAGGGATGTGTATGAATGACGTGCATTTGAACATTAAATCTACGACGAATGCCGAAAATATTTATAAATATTCATTCAACGCAAGCTGACTGCGAATCATATTCGACGATGCAAAATGGATACGTCAGCTAAATTTTATTAGAGCTATATTTCGGCCCTTCTTGGCAAGGGTCCTCTTCAGTCTCAAGCTGGAAAATGAACGTGTCGAAATTATTTTTCCAGCTTGAGCCTGAAGAGGACAGTTGCAAAGAAGGGCCGAAATATAGCTCTAATAAAATGTAGCTGACGTATCCGTTTTGCATCGTCAAATATGAAAATATTTATGTTATGGCCCTTTAAAGGACACGTTGTACTTAAAACTGTAATTCATTCTACTTCGGTAGTATTCCATCCATTCTCGTTACCGAGATTCTTCACTTCGTATGTGTATCCTATCTCCTCTATTAGCAATACATTAAGTATCACGCTTGCCACGTTTGGTCTCTTTACGTGACGTATCATGCGTCCGATATTGTGAGCTTATTCGTCCGTAGACCGGTTATGCAAATTTTGCCAAGATTGTCGTCCAAGGCATGGGACACGGAAAGCGGCTAAAAATTCCGAAGCCCTCTATAGTTTTGTTTAAGCATAACTTAGTTGTTAAGTTGTCAAACATCTGAGCAGAAACACTATGTAGTGCGAGAGTGCGAGGTGTCCTTTAAGTGTTATCTTCTCGCTCCGTATTTCTCATCAAAACCAAGGTGGCTAAGCCAAAAAACAAACAATACTGAATTTTGAATCTCTGGGAAAGACAGCAAACATTCAAAGAAGTCGCGGACAAAATAGGAACAGAAACTGCTTCTACTACGACCTGTGCTTGAAACGGTAATAACGGAATAAACATTCTTTAACGTCAACGGATAGTGCGTTATGTCATACCCGTTAAAATTGCGCATCCTAGTGTTAAAGTTTTAAATTTTCTGGCGGAGTTTTCAGAATGCTTTTTTTTTCTTTCCCAGACGGAAGTGAGCTAGCACAGACAGTCTACCACAAATCCCTGATTTCTGGATAACGATATGCGAAACTCTAGGTATACCTAGCATTTGGTGTAGCCTATGCCTAATGCTGGATACCATATACCAAACGCTGGATACATATGGGTAACCTAACCCTGACCTTCCTCAACATAAAGGAGTTTTGATTGGCTGATTTTTTAAGCTTCACTCAAACCATCAATATTTTTCTGGGTTACAATATCCATCACCTGGCATAGTGTATCTAGTGTTAGGCATATGGTATCCAAAAAACAGGGTTTTGTGGTTGACTAAGCACAGACGCAACTTGTCAGGTATAGATACGTACTTTAAATCTAAAGCCTGATAGCACAAACCTAAAAATTATACGAACAATAAACTCACATGCTAACACTGGATATACCACATTGCCGTATTACCGGATTTAGCGGATAGCAAAAAACAGACGAATTGCACACTACAGAAGAACACTAGTGTAAAAAGTTTTTCCGTATAAAGATTAACTGCAGTATTTGCTACTCTGATTATCCTTATCTCTACGCAGATAAGACTAATATCAAATAGAGATAAGATGAATCCGAGTAGCAAATAGGTTAACTTTAATCTTTACACGGAGAAACTTTTTAAAGACTAACATGAAGGCTCCTGTAAATAGCAACAAAGAACATTACAATCTAATAGTATAAACATATTTGGTACGAATCACAAATGCAAAAATATAAAAATATTGCCTAAATATACAAACAAGCTCAGCGAATTCACATGCCCTTGTACGACCAGACGCAACTCCCCATTTCATTTTCGTAAAACTACGCTACCAGGAACAGGTCAGACAGGCGAACAGGTCAAGGGCCCATGATTTTCGACGACTGATTCTCTCTTCAGTCCTTGAATCATTCTTTAACCCCAATCGGATTTAATTTACGTCCAACGATCTTCTGTATCGCGCCGTCCACGTGCGCTTCATTCGTCAAAACAACGATGTCGACAATACCGTATTGACGAAGGTTTTTCTAACCCAAAGAACCAGAACCGCTCTTATGACAAGGCCTAAACGTAAGTGATGATGGATAAAACTGGACCCTTGACACATTACGGAGAACTGTCGCCAGGGTCATCACCAAGTTTTTGTTCTTTTCCAAGACATGACAATTTATTTTAATTCGCTGATGGAAGATCAGTCGCTAGTGATTTTTTCTTATTGTTAATTTATTAGTTTTGCTTTTTTTCTTTCTCTAGTTTTCTTTTCTTTTCATTTTCTTCTGTGATTTATCAGTTTCCTCTATGCAAATTAGGCCCCACGCGTCGTCAGGCGGTAACTTTATGCGGGGGCTGAAGGAGTAAATGCTGTCATTATTTTCGTGTCTCAAATAACTAACTAATTATACGAAGTTCCTTTATAATACGGTCATTTAGCCTTGAGGGGACGATTCTTTTTTCTCATTTGCTTAATTACTGCACCAACTGCTAAATACCATCTACTTAAATATTTCTTTAGCCGAAGCTGAATGTGGATCATATTTGATAGTGCAAAACGGATACGTCAGCTGAGTTTTGTAAGAGCTATATTTCTGCCCTTCTCGGCAAGGGTCCTCTTCAGTGGAAAAACAAACTAAAGATTCGAGCTGTGGGAGTTGCCTGGAGTTAAAAAGAATTGTTTTTGCTGCTCGAAAAGTTCGCTTTTCCAACTTGAGCGGCTTTGAGCCTGAAGAGGACCCTTAAATATTCTTTGAGCCCAAGCTGACTTTGAAACATTTATTCAAACAATGTTTACAACGGATACGTCAGCTAAGATTCTTCATCAGCGATATTTCGGCCCTTCTTGGCAAGGGTCCTCGTCAGGCTGTCAATCCTAAGTTCAACTTCGGGGAAGGAAACAAGCCTGACGAGGACCCTTGCCAAGAAGGGCCGAAATATTTATTCCAACAATGTTTTCAACGGATACGTCAGCTACGATTCTTCATCAGCGATATTTCCGCCCTTCTTGGCAAGGGTCCTCGTCAGGCTAAAATATTTAAGTCAAGAATATTTAAGGGCCGAAATATCGCTGATGAAGAATCATAGCTGACGTATCCGTTGTAAACATTGTTTGAATAAAAGAGGACCCTTGCCAAGAAGGGCCGAAATATAGTCTAATAAAAACTCAGCTGACGTACCCGTTTTGCACTATCAAATACCACCTATTTTATTTTGAGCCATCACCCATGCGAGGGGTTAACCACTCCCAGATAGTTAGCTTACAGTACACCCTTTCCTGGCACCGACCGACACCGCGATTCATCTTTCAACGCTTCTATATAGGCTAATTTTAATATCCTAACACGTGGCAACCGGTTCCAGCCCAGGTTTGGTCACCAAGAACCAGAGTGTACGAGTTACTTCAGGATACTTTGAGTTACTCAGGGTTACATAGATTGGGTTACTTCGGGTAACATTAGGTTACATTGGGTTACTTTGAGATACTTTTGAGTTACTTTCCAGGGAGTACGAAGTTACTTTTGGTGACCAACCCTGGGTTCCAGCCAGTCACAGAGGCACCGGGTACTTGGTGTAACCCAAAATCGAGAGTGGACAACCCCTCGTAAGCTTTTTAGTTCCCAAACGGATGGGAATGCTGCACCCTGACTATTTCGAAAAGTAAAAACTTATTAGTATTCTCTCCACCCCATTCGGAAGTGGTTCTTAGCCCGTAACAGCTCATGCCTTACTAATAATAATAATCGCAGGACATGATGAAATTCTTGGCTCTTACTGTTTACTCAATCTTAATAGTCAGTGGCAAACTCCTCAGGAGCCAAAGTAGTAAATGTAAAAATAAAATGTGTAAGAAAGCATGGTTGGTCTTTCCCTTTCTAAATCCGCTTGCCGTTTTTCTGAAGTCAAAGTATGTTAAAATAAAATAGTAAAGTTTTTTTTTGGCTAAATTACCAAAAAGGAGGGCCTGACCCCTCCCAGGGACCAAAGTGGTATTATATGTAAATGTAAAAATATAATGTGTAAGAAAGCATGGTTGGTATTTCCCTTTCTAAATCCGCTTGGCGTTTTTCTAAAGTAAAAGTATGTTAAATAAATAGAAAAGTAAAGTTTATTTTTTGGCTAAACTGCCAAAAAGGAGGGGAATGACTCCAAACTGCAAAAAAATAAACTGTATTTCCAAGGCTCCTGCATTTATTCATCCAGAAACTTTAGTCTTAGTTCTATGATAATAGTCGCGTTTTTTATCTGAATTCTCCTCGCGATTCCCCTATTCCGCGTTTTTGAAGAATCAGATGAAGCTAATTCTCCTTTTCTTGCGATTTCGTCAGAATCGAGAAGATACTCCGATAGTGAATTCTCGATTCTCCCCTCTCCGTTCTCCTCCCTGATTGGTCAACAGAGTACGGGAGTTCAATATGCATAAACAGGTATACTGGGAAGCAGACGAGTTGCCAAATTAGTGTTTTTGTCAAAAGCGAGAATGGAGGAGCGAGAGGAAAAAAACGATAATTTGTACGAGAATCGAGGATTCAAAAGCGAGAACGGAGAACTCAGATAAAAAACACAACTAATGTCTATTTGTTTTTAACGAAACCAATTAAGTACCTAAAAACGATAAGGAATTTTCCCTACTGTGACCTGTTCCTGATTATAGTGTTGGGCGATATTCGGATTTTTCGATACATCGATATTTTCACTTCCGATAAACGATATTTCCGGACCGTTTTTCGCTGTCGGATACTTTTCGTGTCGCTAAAATTAACTTTGCATTAGCTTTCGTTGAAAAGAAAATCGAGTTTACGAAATATATATTTTCGAAAACATACCGCTCCAGCTTTGGATTACGTTGGATTGCTTTCAGGAATTAGAAAATAAATAAATGCATCCAAGGTTGCGTTCCCCCAACTTAACAATTGTTAACTTTACTTCGGGGCGGAGCTAACTGCAGTTTTAAGGATCGTTAACTTTTCCCAGTTTTACAATTGTTAACTATTTCTCACCGACCATCGTTGCAAAATAGTTAACAATCGCTAAGCTCTGGAACGGAAATTGTAGGTGGGCGGAGCTTAAATTTCGAAATCAGAAATGTGGAACGCAAAAAGTTAACGATTGTTAACAATCATGCAGCCGCCGCTGCATGGAAACGAACTCATATGGGGTCGCCACTGCATGGAATCGAAATCAAACGGGGTCGTTGATCATGCAGTGGCCGCTGCATGAAAACGAAACTGGACAAAGGTCGTAATCATGCAGCGGCCACTTAATGGAAACGAAATCAAATGGGGTCGCTGACATGCAGTGGCCGCTGCATGAAAAGGAATTCGATATTTACGTTTTGATACCGATGTCTCGTCCGATATATATTCTGCCCGATCTAGCACCGGTGACAGGACGGACACGGCATCAAAATCTCCTTGTGCCAGTTAAATGTCGCACAAACCGGTATTCAAATTCCTTTGTACCATATTTCACTGAGTAGATTAACAAACAACAATTGAATTCTAAGTGATTTATTTTCTTTTATGTAATAATTGTATATATTCAAGTATTTTACTCAATTATTCAAGTATTTAAATGTAATGGTCGACGTATTTAGTGCCATGTCGGCGCTTCGACTTGGACCAATAAACATATCTATCTATCTATCTATCTACATCGATATCGAATATCTCAAATATGTCCATATCGTTTTTGATATCGATATTTCCATTTCGATACCGATGTCTGATCCGAATGTCGATATCGAATATCGCCCAACACAATTCCTGACCTAGCTAAAGTAACAAATAAAATGTACACATCTGCCTAATTCTTAGCATTAATATAACAAAATCCGCATAAAACGCGAGATCAATAAAGAGAACGTAAATGAACAGGCAGTGACGCAACAAGAGTTATCAGACACTTCGGTTGTGTGCATAGCACCGTAATAATTGTTTCCTCCCTAGCAAGGCACCGTTTTGCTCCTGTACACCACGGTGTACCCAATTCTTGATTTCCTGTTCAACCAGACACCCACCGATGCCGCCGGTACGACCACTCCTGCAAAACAAGGAAGAAAGTAAGAACTAAATCAAATTCTCATTGCACAAAAGAGGAGAATATAATTGAATATATTCACAAAAACGCCATGGCAAATATTTAACGTTAACACTGGTTTGAATGAACGTAATAAACGGCATACAGAAACAAATGAATGGCAACACTGAATAATAAGTTCCCGGTTGCGCAACCACTATAAGTTAGGTGTATTACACAAATAATAATTGGAGAAGAAAAATTATTTATTATAATTGTTAGTGTAATAGGATACTCGCTACTTTTTTCTCCTTGTTCATGCGGTAATTGCCAGTTTTAAATGAGACATGATTTTTTTTTTGTGTTAATGAATTGTTTTAGTAAAGTTGAAGAAGAATAATTAATCAATCAACCAAGCCAAGCTGATAATTCGAAAGAACACAAAACGAGATTTTCGGGGATTTTATTGACTAGCTAATTGTCTCAAGGGCAGATTTACTTTCGGATATTTCGGCTCCACTTCCGGCAACGGGAAGAAGAAACAACCTTAAAGGACCTGTCTGACATATAATACTAACGCAACCTACTTCCATAATCACTCCATATATTTCGAAATCCGGAGACCCCAATTTTGTCCGATACATTCTAATCCCTCTAACAAAACCACGCTGATTTTCTCACTTGCCGTGTTTTGCTACTTTCGATGCGTATCACACTATCGACGGTTGTCTACGAGAAGTTTTTCCGTCAGAAAAACCGGTTATGTAAATTGTTTCCCTGTTTTCGCTATAAGTCAACGGGTCTCGGAAAAGGCTTAAAAAAGCCAAAACCGTGGGTTACTTGCTGAAAGCACAGCCTAGTTTTTAAAGTGTTCAAATATTTCAAAATAAGTTGAAGAGTAAATAGTGCGAGGGGTCCTTCAATATTTCACCGTAGTAAACTGTGGGTGTTCAAAAGGGTTTGTGTAGAGGCGTGCTTATTTGAACGTTAGTTGACTCTGAACAGTGCAATTTTCATACACTTGCTGTGGCAAAAGTCAAATACAAGTTGGCTAAAGTCGCTAATTAAGGGCCCCTGAGAATACCTGAATAGGTATTTTACTTACATTTTATTTACCATTTACTCCAAAAGAGCACTGTTCAAATATAAGTAACTGTTCACATAAGCATACCTCTACTGTATATGGACAATTCGGTAGTCCTTGGGCGTGGCTTGATTCCTATCCAACATTTCGTTCACACGTCAATTTAAAATAATTAAGATACACAATTCTAAGGAATGCAATGTGTGATTAAAGTGTAGTTTTCTTTTGGTTCAAGAGTGACCAAAGAGCTATTAAAATGATCATGTTCATAACAAGTGAAGTTCTTATCTACTATACTGTAAAGCCAATTGGCTAATAATCAAATATTTTTTGAGCCCAAGCTGACTTTGAAACACTTATTCAAACAACTTTATAACGGATACGTCGGCTACGATTCTTCAAGAAGGGCCGAAATATCGCTGATGAAGAATCGTAGCTGACGTATCCGTTATAAACATTGTTTGAATAAATGGCTAATAATCACCACCAGGCCCGTATCCAGGAATTTATTTCGGGGGGGGGGGGGGCCTATCGGGGGGTGGGGGTGCCGGCGGATCGCACAAACAAGTACAAAAAAGACATAGATCAGAGGGAAAAGCCTACAAAAATTAGTATTTTTGTATGTTTCAGAGGTGGGGTGGGGGGGGGGGGGTTAACCCCTAATCCCCCCCCCCCCGTGGATACGGCCTTGATCACCACCATCATCATCAACTGTTTCGCGAAAAAAAGAGGCAAGCTTCTTTTGAACGGAAAATGCACACAAGCGATATAAAAGCGGATTCCCCAAGAAGAACAGCGTACTAGACCTCTGCGAAACTATTTTGAAAGTATGCTTCATGAGCGAATACAAGAAACTTCGGACCCAAGGGAGCACGCAGTCCTTAATGAGTATGATCTAATTCCATGATATTCCAGACCCTAAGTAAAGCTCAACAAATTAAGATAGGCAAATTTTCAAAAAGGGATTTCGATAAATAAAATGTAAGTGACGTAACAAGTGATGTAGAGTAAGGATCAGAGCAGTGAGGGTTTAAGTCTGGCCAATTGTCTGCAAACTTGATCCTGTCATGTATTGACCGTCAAGTGAAGTTTTTACATAATGCACTGGATGGCCATCCAGCTAATAATCCCCATTCCATAGATACATTTCCATAAATACATACATACATACTCTTTAATCCGGAAAAAGAAATTCCATATTGTCTAGCCTAATACAGAAATATAAACAAAAACAATAACAGTAACATAACTAATATCACCTACCCACCTGGGAAACCAAAAAGAACCCACCTGGGAAACCAAATAAATCTCTCTGCAGAGAAGATTGCCCGCCGTCCTTATTATAACGCCTCTACATCCGTTCCATCCAATCTTCCTGAGAGACTAGATTTCCTAGGCAATGTTCTATTGACACAAGACTGACTTTCACTCTTGCCGTTTTTGGATCTTTTTAAAACAATCAAAGCTCCCGGTTATTATTCTGGTAAAACCTATTGGCCAGAAAGACCTGTTTTGCAAATTTGCCACGTTTGTCGTCCAAGGCAAGGCACTAAAAACAACCGTCTTGTGTGATTTGGAATATATGCATATATTGGTATTTTCTTAATAACCATTAGTCTTTTCCGTCAATAATGACGCTAAGAAAATAAACATTAAACTTAACGTTAAAAATGACAAGTCTAAATATTACTCAAAATTATGCATCGTTCTTGTACGGCAGAGCAGCATCTTCAAATACCCGAGGGGTTACTCACTCTCCGGCACCCGGTGTACACTCATTCCCGGCAACTTCCGGCAGCAATGCACTTTTATTAAACTTCTTGATTTTTAAACACCGACTATTAAATTGGATGGTACCTTCCGGCACCTCCCGGCGGCAGCAATGCAGCAATGCACTTTTATTAAACTTAGTGATTTTTAAACACCGACTATTAAATTGAATGGTACCTTCTGGCACCCCCCGGCGTACACGGGTTTGGGGAGTGAGCAACCCCTCGCAAATACCGGAGCGGAAGCAACTTTCTGAAGCGAAGTTTCCCTGTCTCGCCGAAATATTTCACACCACCGCATCCCTTGCAAATATTTTTGGAACGTGACTTGAAATCCGAGGCCTACTCATTTATTTAGAAGCATAGCCTACCTTTGTTTACACTCCAGTCTCCGGCAAAGTAATGAAGCAACGTCTCTGATTATATGTTTATTTAGAAATCTTAGTCAAAGAGATACCCCTGATTCGGAGTAAAGACGATCATGATGATGATTTTATTTATAACCCGTCAAATAAGCAAAAAGCACGAAGACGGAGTAAATAATAAGGAAAAGAAATAGATCAGATGAAAAAGAAAAAAAAAGAAAAGAAAATAGATCAAGTGCCCTTGCCCTTAGTAGGTGGCAGTTTAGTTACACAAACGAAACCTGCGTGACAATTCAATTCTCCTTATACAGAGCTGGTGAACTAGGACTCTGAACTCGTCTCGAGACGCCTTTTTCAAGGACTGGGGACTCGTCTTTCACCGAGCTCTCCTTCCGCCAGAGCTGTGGACTCTGACTCCGGACTCGTCTCGAGACGCCTTTTCAAGGACTCGGACTTGTCTCTGACTCGCAGCAGCTCTGTCTTATCCCCCTCAATTTCAACAAATCCCTATGTGACTTACGTCACCACCTGGAACTCTACCCCATTCTATTCTTTTGGCATTGTGGAATTTCACATGACCCTCCACTAGTCGGCGCCGCGGGCATTCTTCAAGTAATTCGCGTGTATTCTTTTGTTGTATTCGGTAACGGAATCCAACACTTTTTTTACGGGGTAATATGAAGTCGGAAATTACAAGTTTTTAACAATTATACACGGCCGGAACAGTTATTGTAGTAAATATTTTGCAGCTTGGAACGAAAATAGTGGCTATTAGTATATACCGGTAGAAAATTCGAATACACCCTAAGGTCCCGAAGTATCAGTGGCTAAACTCGGGGGAGGGGGGGGGGGGGGTCCGTATCCATACCGATAAAAGCTTTGTCGGTAAAACAGTAAACTTCCTGTTGGGAAGTAGGCAGCGTTTGTCGGTTGGCACGCTTTGGCATTCCGTTTCTGATACCGACAAAAGCTCTGTCGGTAAGCCAGGAAACTTCTTGCTGGGAAATCGAAAAAAAAACCCATCTCAGTTATACCTACGTTACAACTTATTAATGCAACGGTCGTAAGACATGTGCAGCGGCAACGGCACTTTTTATCGGTAAATCGTTAAATCTTGTCGGTAAAACCTGGGCTCGCCCCCCCCCCCCCCATGAAAATGGGCTAGTCTCGCCACTGCTAAGTATTTGAACTTAGCACAGTATACAATAATTAGCACAGTATCCGATACTAACTTAAAGTATACGATGACGGGAATGTAATTTAAAGCTCCCATCAAAACCCGGAATTCTTGATCCTAATCCAATATCATGCTATGCATGCGAACCAACCTTCTATTACGGTCTCTGCGGTCAAGGTCGATCTCGGGCATCACATATTCCTATCCTCAATAGCAACCAATTTCAATCAAGAAAGATAATAAAAACGAATCTTTCAATCTATCATTCACAGAGGATCCATTACGCTAGTGGAAGGAGTTAAGAGTCTCGACGTCGCGGAGCTAACAACTTTAAGGGATTGAGTGTTTGTGCATTTGAGTCACTTTTTACGACACTTGGGTGGAATAAAAAGTTTGCACGTATCCCAAAATTCCGTCTAGGAAGAAGAATTTTTAAACCCCATTAGTCCCTTTTCTGTTTTTATAATGTTTAATTTTATAACTTTTGCATTTGCTACATTATTGAAAGCTCAGTGTATTTTTTCCTGTTATCTGTCTTTACTGCGCTATTTTCCTCTTCTGAAGCGCTTAAATAAAATTTCATCATCGTCATCAAACAAAGGGCAGGCTTGGTTTGAGTAGAAACAGCGTATTCCGAGGTCCAAATTTTTCATTTTCTGCTGATAAAAGACACCCTCCGGTAAAAAGAAAATCCTGTTTGGCAAATTCGAACCTTTTGCTGGTTGACTATGTTCATTACGTAAGCCTGACGTCATGAGCGTCCAATGTCTCAACGAAATTTAGATACCACCCAATAATTTTCGAAACATATTTTACGGTAATGAAGCATGTTTTCACGGGATTCCTCATGCGAATAAGCAGTTTTCAGTTTCATTTATCTACATTTGAACAAAAACACGTAACTACTATAATTAAACTGCCAAGAAACCACAAGAATGTGTGCTTGGCCAGGGCAAGACAACAATAACTGAACAGGCAACTTATTTTTAAATCTTAGATTCAAATACATTGAATTATTACAACACCTATTGGGGATTTTCATTCTGTCCACAGTAGTCTTCAGTAGGGACGTTGGGAATGTGGACGCTTTCCCATGGTGAATCCGTCCACAATTCGCCCGCGAAAATCACTAAACTATCACTACACAAGACACCTCACTAGCTAGCACTAGTTTTTGGCACTGCAGACTGCAGACACTTCTTTGTTTATTTGATACACAATTTATTTACTCGTTTGCTGCTGGTGTTGTTGCCAAATGTTCCAGGCACCATAGAGATATCACAAAAACGGGAAGAGCGGCAAGCACAATGGGATAATCGATTATTTGGAAATATCAGAAAAACAAACTAACGCTTTTTCATCGGGTTTTCAAGATTATTTAAGCGAACAAGTGATGGGTAACTAGACTGTCGTATCCTAGCCCTTTTCGGTTAAACTTTAACAATAATCAGAAAACATGCGATGAACTGTAGTTACGATGCTATGAGACACAAGGCTAGGAAAACAGTAGTAGGGTCATGCATGTTTTAATCCGAACAGTCAATGTTCACCCTCCAGAAATGGAGGGTGACCATTATATCATAATAATAACACTTGTTTATTGAGCCAAATGGCCATTCAAGGTTTAATACACGTTACACTTAACAAATAAACTATTACACCTCTGGAACTACTATGCTAAGCTAAACTGTCATTCCTGAGACTATATCCTTTAGTCACATATTTACAAACATCTACGATAAATTTGGGGTTCGTAGATTTCAGGATACGGGGAAGCAATAAGAATCGAAAACGAACTGTGTGTAACGTTTAAAGATTAGAAAGAATGGATGGCTAAACGCTAAATAGATAGGCCGGTAACGCGTGATCACGTTTTAAAAATTTAAGATTGATAAGACCGCTGGCGTCACCGAGGGTAAGTGGAAGCATAGTCACCTGGCCAATTCATATTTGACAGGAAGAACAGAAAAGATACTACGAGGCATTTAAAAAAAAAAAAAAAAAAAAAAAAAAAAAACTGAGTTGAGACGCACAAATTAATAGGTGTCTGACGTGAGTTTGAAAAGTCAACACGCGCTTGGTTGCTTCTATCCAGGGACAGGGAAAGCTCTTGAGCCATCGATGACAAATGGATGTTTGGGAACTGTCATCGGGAATTCCGCACAGGCGAAACGTCATGTAGACTAAAATACTCCTTGAGCCGAAGCTGGCTGGGAAACATACTAAACAAAGGCTTAAAAATGGAAAGTCAGCTACCATGTTCGTCAGCACTATTTCGTCCTTTCTCGAGCTATTTCGTTTCTTCCGTCAACAGCCTGACGAGGACCCTTGCCAAGAAGGGCCACAATATCGCGAACGAACATCGTAGCTGACTTTCCGAATTATATAAGTCATGCAGGCTGATAGCAAGGTGCCAAGGACCCGTAACAAGTCTGCAAAACCAACTTTTCTCTCTGTATATATGTAGTTCAAGTATTTATTATATACTGAAAATACGTCAACATGGGAAATAACTTGATTTGCTGGCCTAGAAGGGAAAGACACTTCTGTAGGCCAGCAACATTAGAACGCGATATTCAGGTAGCATAAATAATAACATAAAGGCTAGGAAAAATAGACTAAGGAAGTATAGAAAAGCGTGATACCATAATGAATTCAGCAACCTTTTCCTTCCATTAAAGTGTCATAAAGACTACAAAAAAAACTGAATTCCTTCCATTTGCTACCGGCAAGTGGATGCGGTAGCAGTACGTACGTACTGCCCCTTTCCTCACCAAATGGATGCGGTTCAACGACACCGGGATTCTTCCTTTCCTTTCATGAGCATAATAAATCATTACTGAATAATTAGCAATGAAATTTCTGGGATTTTTAACTATCAGCATGTACTAGCTTCATCCTTGCGACTATTTCTGAAGTTTCCTTTCATTTTTATTTCTGTTCTTGCTCGAAATTGGTTCCTGTGTAGGACAAGAATGTATCACTGCCTGAAATCTTGGCTGGCATTGATGGTGACTCACAGGAAGGACATATTTCCGTGAAACAGAAGCTGAGGATTGGGTTAAGGCTAGTCAAGTTTTGATATGTGCTTTAACGATTTAGCTATTCACAGTGGCCTCCTTCCTACCAGGGCTGACTGCGAATCATGTTTGACGGTGCAAAACGGATACGTCAGCTACATTTTATTAGAGCTATATTTCGGCCCTTCTTGGCAAGGGTCCTCTTCAGGCTCAAGCCGCTCAGGAAGGGCCGAAATATAGCTCTAATAAAATGTAGCTGACTTATCCGTTTTGCACCGTCAAACATAACCTTTCTTCCCTCTTCATTTATAGTCGCCGAAGGAAACCTTTTGGGGGATTTCATGCGCTGCGCCTCGTTTGCACTAGTCTTAAAGTATGCCTACGTACTGGTACCTGACAGGTTACAGAAGCAGGTCCGTGTCTAGGAATTTATTCCGGGGTGGGAGTTACCCACGGGTCGGACCCAATCCATCCCAAAAAGTTAAAAGAAAAAGATACAGATCAGAGTTAAAATAATATAAAAAACGATTGTTTGTGTATTTTTCGGCGGAGTTCGACCCCCCCCCCCCACCCTGGATACGGCCATACACATATGTAATCACTAAAGGAAACCTTTTTGGGGATCTCATGCATTGCCCCTCATTGCGCCGGTCTTAAAGTAGGCCTACGTATTGGTACCTGACAGGTTACACATATGCAGGTCCGTATCAAAGAATTTATTCGGAGGGGGTGGGGGGGGGGGCTACCCGTGGGTCGGACCTAATCCATCAAACAAAATAAAAATAAATAAATATAAATCAGAGGTAAAAGCCTATAAAACGATCATTTGTGTATTTTTCAGAGGGGTTCGAACCCCCTACGAGCATGTACATATGTAATCCCTAAAAAATAGGTACTCAAATCATATAATGAGAGAGATATATCTATGTATAGCAAGTTTGGTATAAAAGCCATTCTTCAAGCGTTGGGATTACTTTGCCGCCTCAAATCTCCCTCAGATGAAGCGCAGCCTTGTCGCATGCCACGCTTGACTCTACGCAGTGAAAAGTCATAACTACTACACCGAAGCAAAGTTCCAGAAATGTCTCTCTGTTATATAATTTTAATACCTAGATCCAAGGCATTACATATGTTTACAGGCAGGTGCCAATACATACTTTCACTCAAGACTGTTCAGGGACAGATTCCCGCTGCATGAAACAGGGTCCATGATCACTGCCAAAGGATTGATGCTATACTTGACCATAGACCCTCGTTTAGAGTCTCCTGTAGTGACACCGCACCATGACTCCTTATATTATGGTGGTGCCATCTGCACCCCGCACTGCCCACTTCTGCCGCCGTTAGGCAGCGCTAGTCTCTCTCCGTTCAGTATGTTTAATCTTCTATACTTCGTGATTCTGTATTATTTTATTAACTCATGTTCATGACTCATCCGCCGGGGATGAGTCATCTTCTTCTACACTTCTTTTCCGAGCCTCGAGCGGGAACAACCCTTTTACCTAAAGGTTGTTTATTTTGTAAGTACAGTTCATACCAGACGATAAAACCTTTTGTTTATTCATGGACCTTAGGTCATTGGTATGAGTTTTGTTTAAAGCTCCTTAGAGTGGGCTGGCCTGTAAGGCCTAGTGTATGATGGGTGGTTTATAGCCTATTGTGGTTCGGTACGCAAACCTTAGTGTGAATCGACCAGGGGAATCCACAATGAACCCGTGAAGTCTGCACGTGTAGTAGGCCACCAGACGCCCTAGGCTGTCCTACTCCGATGACTGTATCAAAGGACATTTACCATCTATGTCCGGCCTACTACACCCCTCGCCATAACATCAGGTCGAGAGTGCTTCTTCATATACAAATACAGTCGTGGTAATACCTATCCCCTCCTTTACAGACGCTTTCTTCATGTAGAATCCGCGAAAGCTGCCAAAATCGATTTAAATTCTATTAGTTTTTTAGGCTTCAGGCCTGGAACGTCAAGTACCGGGATTGTCCAGACCTCTGGCATAAAGAGGCCGGTATTTATAGACGTTCCTTGGATATTCATGTGGCATTTACTAGCCAACTACAAACAAACAAACACATCCGAGACGGTTAATGCCAGGCTTCACCTCTTTGATTTTCCTTCCGGATTTACGTTTTCGTCGAGGTGGACGGGAAGGCGAGGCCAGGCGAGAAACGCCAGGAAGTCCAAGGTGTCTGACCACCCAGATCCCGGAATCTGGAAGGGTGTCGCAGAGGCAAAATGTTTGAGAGACACAATAAATATGCAAATGACTGGGTTAGGAGACAGGGGAACAGCGACAAAGGCGGCTGGGAGAAAAAGATGTCTCAAGCGGAGATCTAAAAAAAGTTGAAGAATGGCAAAATTGGCCATCAGTGTTATCATGAAAATACTGAAGGGTCGGCTACGCTGTGCGGAACTCTAGGATGCCAACATTTCCACGCCAACAAACGCACAATCAGAGAGTTAGGTTTGCATTCTTGTGTAGTAGAGGTATGCATCTTAGAACTCCACCAAAAATGGAAATAATTCTCCACCCAAACGGAAAATCAAAGTAAGAACAGTATAACAGCGAAGAGTGAATTGTTGAATGTTTAAAACACTGAATATTGAAAATCAATTCTCCTTCTGTGATTTTCTATCGTTTTTGGATATTCTGCTTCTTCCAGTTTGAATCCCTTCTTCCAGTGAAAAACCCGTTGCAATTCTTATGGTGTCGTAATATGACAGTAACAGGGCACATAAGAAATCACAAATATGCAAGCGGAAATCTAGGAAAACTGAAAGAACAGCAAAATTAGCCATCATTATCCTCATGAAAATGCGGAAGGGTTGGGGTGCGGATCTAGAATGTGAAGCCTGGCTTTCATATGTCATTTAACGAATTTTTAACATTTAACATGAAATTGAAATGAAACTGCAGAGGTAGCGTGTGATATGATATTTATTTGCATTGAAAGCCCAAGGGCCATAGCAAAGAAACATAAATAAATAAATGCAAATACAGGACGAAACTAAACACTACTACATCACACCAAACGCCACTCAAACACTAGCCCCTCTGAGAAACCTAGCCAGGTTTCTCAGACCAAGAAAAGAGCTTCTTTGAACACCTTCCATGGGCATTTTAGCCGTGGGAATTCTGGGTAGTGGGCATTTACTTCATGAAGCGACATACCCTAAACAAGATGGATCGATAAGGACCATAAAGTGGAGAGAATTAAACAACTGCAAAAAGCAAACGAAATCACAATAACAAACACCACATTAAAATTAGTCTAAACACACTTACCGAACTCAAACACAGATTGCCTTCCTATATACAAACGTCAAGGAGGGAGGTTGGTCCGCATTGTGGCGTTTTAAATGCAACGCCAAATGATCGGACCGACTGAAGTTCCGTTCACAGTGGAGGCACTTGAAGGGTCGCGCCCCAGTGTGCTTTCGGTAGTGACGGGTCAACTCGTCCGACCGGGCAAACTGCCAGACACATCCTTCCCATGAACATTTGTACGGCTTTTCTCCTATAAAAGTACTGTTTTTATGTTTGTTTATAGCTTTTTCGATTAACTATATCACCCTAGAACAAATAAGTTGCTGACCCCTTTGTGGCTGTGGCCCAACGCCGTGCCGAGTTCGACTCTTCTCTAGACAGGTGCCATCCGTATTATAGTGCATTTGTATAGTCATTTCACATAGTTTAGTCTGATCTTTTTCTTTCCTTTATCCCTTTTCATATATTCCATATGAGCACGTTCTGTGCCATTTTTATATGGGTTAATAAAATTATTGACTGATTGGTTTAATAACATGGGTTTCACATGCAGAGTAGTAGCCTAAAGAGGATCCTCGCCAAGAAACACCATATTTTACTTTCTCCTTGAACAAATAGCATGGGTAACACAGGGAGATCAGTAGCCCGAAAAGGACCATGCCAAGAAGGGCCGAAATATCGCCGACATAAGGGAGTAGCGCCAAGACCTATGCTTTCCATGCTACACAATCGGGTCATACTTGTAGCGCCGCCCACTACGCTTGTGGCATTTAAAAGCGAGACCAACTTGCGGGTTTAGAAATTTCTAGTAAAACTAAAATACGGTCTGCAAACACTGAAGAAACAGGGAATGTCCATGCTACACAATCGGGCCATACTTGCAGCGCCGCCCACTACGCTTGTGGCATTTAAATGAGAGACCAACTTGCGGGTTTAGAATTTTCTAGTAAAAATAAAATACGGTCTGCACACACTGAAGAAACAGGGAATGTCCATGCTACACAATCGGGCCATACTTGTAGCGCCGCCCACTACGCTTGTGGCATTTAAAGCGAGACCAACTTGGTTTAGAAATTTCTAGTAAAACTAAAATACGGTCTGCACACTGAACAAACAGGGAATGATGTATCTTTTTTTTTGCTGTGTTCAGAATTTAAGTTATTCGAGTTAGCTCTAATACACTACTGATTTGAGTTCACTAGGGACGTTCTCTATCACTAGTGGTGGTAGTGTCGCTGCTATTCAGTGTGTCACTTTTTTCAAGTCTTAGCGCAACTCCCTGTAGTTTTATTATGCTCTGGTCTCAATTCGCTTATCAGCTTAGCAACATCAACCAGGGTATTAGCCTATATTTGGCGGTGCAAAACGGATATGTCAGCTACACTTTATTGGAGCTATATTTCGGCCCTTCTTGGCAAGGGTCCCCTTCAGGCTCTAGCCGCTCAAGTTAGAAAATGAACTTGTGGAAAAACAATCAAAGATTATTCCTTAAATATCTGATTTTGTGAACTTCTTCTCAGAAAATTGATTGGAGTTCAATTTGGTGTTGTGATTTCATTCTGGATGCGGCTGCTGTTTTTGCTGTTCGAATGGGTCATCGAAAGGGGAGTATTAGCCTACTGGGTCGCAGGCAGGGTAGGATTCTCCTGATCGGCGACAGGGCAACTGGAGAGCCCCTGGTAGAAGCACAGATCATGGTGTGTTTAGACAACTTTCGCAACCCCTCGCTAGCCTCATTTGCAGAAGGTTAAAACTTGGCCCCTTCGCGTTCCATAGTGTCTTAGGTGTTGCTGACTGAAAGACCTAGCTGTACTTAGTTTCACTAACTGTCCACACAAATCCCGATTTCTAGCTCAACTCGATAATGTAGTGTTCACTCCTACACGAATATTTAACATTTGTTTCACGTTTTGAAGGTTTAACGGTTTGATTTAATTCGCCCTGTTCTACAGTTCAGCGGTACAATCGGACTAGTTTCAAAAGTTTCCCATTGTCTCGCTATCAACAGTAGTGACAGAGAGATGGTAAAATATGGATTCTACTCCAAAGAGACAATGGGGGATTTTCAAAAGCTAATCCGCTTGGAAGCGCTGAACTGGAATATGGACAAGTTTCAAAACTCAATTTTTTTTTTCATTGCTTAATAAAATTTATCGCCCTCATCATCAGACCTGGCTTCCAGCATAATACCCATAAAAAGGAACAAACCATATCCTGGATGATACAAGAACTTTAGACCTTTTCTGAATGCTTCAAAGCGTCATGAATAATTTATGGTTAATATTCATGGGTTTCGGCAGTCATTCGGAAGATCTTTCCTGATTATTCGCATTTCTGCAATCCCCTCTCGCCATCAATCACAAATCGCATAAAACGAGCAGATCAAAGGGGGTTGATCTCGTAGTCCATGCAGTAATCTTAATGCAGGTCTGCCGAGCACGAAGCTGCAATAGTGCAAAAATTTTGCCAACACATAACTCTCATGTCCTTGAAAGAGTCGTTTTGAATGGAAGTTTTTAGTTTCAGATATGTGAGAACAAAAGTATAGTCAGCGAATTTGTAAAGTACTCACGTCGTGAGATAATGCGTTGCGAGAAAACGACCGAAAACTACAACAAGCACACCTGTAGTATTGCAGGGTTTTTTTTTTTAAACATTTTGAGTGGGACTATTGTTTTAATCCCACATTTATAGTTATGGGTAACACATTTATACTTTTTACGTTATGAAGGAAATTATGCAAAGGACTTGTTTAATGGATAATCCTGATCTTAATATTATCGAATCAAAACCTGGACGTGACCTACAGCTGTAGAGGTATGCTTATTTGAATACTTCTCCAACTGTTTCACAACCTTGGCTTCGTTACTTGCTCTTCTGCTCGGGATTTACCCCGTCTTGGTGAAAAAATACTAGATCGACTTAACATTGGAATGGGACTGAGTCTTGACAAATCTGTTATCAAAAGTGCAAAACGTTTGGGAGCTGCTTCTGAAACTAAGACTCCGATTGAACTTACCTTTTTTGCTGAGGCATCTGCGGTCGAGATACTGCGCAGTCGCAAGAATCTGAAGGGTTCCCGAATCTATGTGAACGAGGCTTTGACCAAGGAAAGGCAAGAAATTTACAAGCTTGCGCGCAATAAATTTGGTTCGAAAAATGTATGGACTTTGCGAGGTGTGATTTATGTCAAATGCGGTTCGCAAAACATTCCGTGTAGATCGATTTCTGACGTAATTCAGATACGTAATGTGTCAAATGAGCCCGTGGCTTAAATACAAAAAGTGGTGATTTTGTTTCGTTTTTCTTTCTTTATGGATCGTTTTCAGTCTTTTCTTGATTCCCGTCTGAAACTAAATACAGCAACTGGCAGTGATAAAGATATGCCTTATGTGAAAAATCTACCCGAGTGTGAATTTTCTTCGGATGGCATTCTAACCGATAATTCTAACAAGTGTAAATTTCCGATCCGATCGCTACATGTGAATGCGCAAGGGTTGCAAAGTGCATTCAATGAACTTAAGTTCTTGCTTACATCTAGTCCTAAGGACATTGTCGGAGTTTGCGAAACTTTTTTGTCTACTAATACACCTCTTACAATGTTAGATCTGCCTCGGATGAAGTGTATTTCACGTACAAGGTGTCAGAATATGAGAGGAGGGCAGATATTGTATATTCGTGATGACTGGTCTTTTAGAGTTCTTAGTGATTTTTCTGTTTTTGATGAAGGGTTATGTGAAACTATTTTTGTTGAAGTTAGCCCCTTGGGCTGTAACCCATTTATTTTTGGGTCTGTATATAGACCTCCGTCTGGCAATCCTAAAAAATTTTTTGAAGTTTTTGAACCGCTGTTGAAAAACCTGGAAGCATCTAGGAAACCGGTCATAATATCTGGTGATTTCAACTTTGATCTGTTGAATCTCGATGTTGGCAATAATAAGGATTTCCTAAGTATGATGTTGTGTTCTAGTCTTCTTCCAAGTATATCTCTGCCAACTCGAGTTACAGCTAATACAGCTACACTATTGGATAACATATTTTATTCTCCTGATTTAGTTCATGCAACAGAATCGTCAGTAATTTTGTCTGACATGTCAGATCATTTTCCGGTGAGTGTTCTTCTGGATTTGAAAAATAGTAATAAACAACTTCGTGATTCAACAATGAATAATTCTAAAAAACGATATGAATGGATTGATTATAAAATCCTTCGGCAGTTGACTGAGGATCATGATTGGAGTTCGGTTTATGATTCAGATGACGCTAATGCTGCATTTTCGAATTTTATTGATCAAATGATTCGACTGCGGGATAAGGCTTCCTCGACACGAGTTTTGCATGGAAAATTTGCGCAGAGTTTTGACCCGTGGATTTCAGAAGGTATTTTGGTATCACTAAAACATAAAAATAAAAAGTTTAAGAATTATTTAAAACTGCAGACACCTGAGTCTTTTGAAGAATATAGAGTTTACAGGAATAAGTTAAATTCAATTATAAGACATGGGAAGAGAAAATTTTATAAAGATAAATTCTTGGAATATAAATCTGATATGAGAAAGACGTGGCAAATGATAAATGAAAAAATACGTCATCATAGTCGTAAGAGTACTAGTGTTGATTGCCTGGAAATAAATGGAAAAAAAATTACTGAGCCTAAAGATATTTTAAACGCTTTTGGAGATTATTTTAGTAATATTGGTTCTAGACTTGCATCGACTATGAGTACGCAGCTGAATTCCCCTTTTATTCCAGTTAATGGGCAACATGCGGAAAGTTCGTTTACTTTTTCTGAGATTGCGCCTCAGGAGATAAAAAAAACTATTGTGAAGCTTAAACAGAGTTTTTCTGCGGATGAATTTGGTTTTTCAGCACAAATTGTTAAACACATAGCGTCGAGCATTTCACCTTTATTGGCACATATTTTCAATCTGTCACTTACACATGGGATTTTTCCTGAGCTATTAAAAAAAGCAAATGTTATAGCATTACCTAAAGCAGGTAGTTCAATTGATCCTTCAGATTATAGAGGTATTTCTCTGCTTTCGGTTTTTAGTAAAATTTTGGAAAAAATTGCAAACAATCAATTACAAAAATACTTATTTGATAATAAGATTTTACACACTTCTCAATATGGTTTTATAAAGGGAAAGTCAACTGAACTGGCAATTCATGAGCTTTTATTGAATATAAATGATTCATTAGATGGTGGTCAACATGCTTTGGCGATTTTTCTTGATGTTGCCAAGGCGTTTGACACCGTAAATCATTCTTTGCTTCTTGCAAAACTTAAGTCTTACGGATTTTCAACACAAGCTGTTAATTTTTTTGCATCTTATCTTTCTGGGAGACGACTAGAATGTGTTGATAAATCCCGTGATCTTCGTTCAGATACTTTCCAGATTAACTACGGAGTACCTCAGGGCTCTGTCCTTGGGCCTATTCTATTTCTTCTTTTTATAAATGATTTACCGGAAGTTTTGCCTCTTTGTAAAATTATAATGTTTGCTGATGATGTAGTAATTTTTTCTTCTCACCGGGACCTAGCAGTTCTTTTCCAGAACCTTGAAAGCACGTTACTAGCTGTATCTGATTGGTACTCAAGGAATTTACTAGCTCTTAACGAGAAAAAATGCCAATATATGTTATTTTCGCGTACTGGATCAGTCAGTTCAGATAGCTTCTCTCTTTTGTTAAATGGTCTTGAATTAAAAAGGGTTGATCAGTTTAAATACCTTGGTGTAATTTTAGATGAAAATTTGTCGTTTCATAAACATGTGAAAACACTATCGTTAAAAATTTCCCGAAATATTGGTATGCTATCACGTCTTCGTTATTTTTTTCCTAAAAATATTCTAAAATCAATTTATTATTCTTTTGTCCACCCATATTTTCTTTATTGTATTTCTGTTTGGGCTTCTACCTTTTCATCTGTATTTAAACCTCTCCAAATACTCCAGAATAAAGCAATGAGGATTCTTTTTAATGTTGAATACAGATCTTCAGTTAGACACATATATGGGACTTCAGGAATATATTCCTTGGATCAACTTCATACAATGTCTATTTCTAATATTTGCCATGATTATCTATACAATAGTTTACCTTCAAATTTCTCTGGTATTTTTCCAACTAATTCCCAATTTCATAATTATCCAACCACTCATCGTTCAGATTTTTCGTGCGAATTTCGCCCTACGTCAAGAGCGAGTTTCAGCATCCGTCACACTGGGCCAAAAATCTGGAACTCAATTCCAGTATCAGTGCGAGAATGTAGCAATAAGCGACAGTTTCTAAAATTACTGAAAAAAATTTTTACGACGCGTAGTTGAGCAATTTCTTTTGTTTTTGTTCTCTTTTTGTTGATGTCAAAATGTAGTTAGAAGACGGCTTTTTATTTTATTTTCGTTGTGCAACATTGTCAGTGCTAAAGTATGCCACCAGGCATGTGCACTGGTCCGTGATTTTTATCTATGTTTGTTGTAATTAAATACTACTACTACTACTACTTATAAAAAGTCAAACTGAACGAAAAAATGACAAACTTGATATCAGCCAATAGCCAACTTCTGGTAAAAATTTTGAGCACAAATTCATTCAATTTTTTTTTTTTTATTTAACTACTGTTTTTTTTCACAAAACTTTTGAAACTTGGTGTTTTTTTCGACAAGTTCGTTTTCCAACTTGAGCGGCTTTGAGCCTGAAGCTCTCTAATAAATTCAGTTGACGTATCCGTTTTGCACTGTCAAATATGATTCACAGTCCAGCTTGGGCTGTAGAAATATTTAGTTAACCACCACTTTTTCTTCAGTGTTTTGCCAAAGTTCAAATCTTCAACACTAAACTATAAGTACATTAAGCAAGAACTATAGAGGATAAAAATCAGGAGGAGCAATGCTTGTAATGATTTGACATCAATCACAACAAGAACTTTATTTCCTGCGTGGAAGGAGAATCTTGCTATACAACAGAGAACACTTGCTATACATCACCATTTTGTATTTATGTTAACGAGAATGTAGAGGCCTAGGATTTGCAATAAAGCCCCATGTACATGCCGAATTATGGGCTGATGTGTTTTGGCTAGGCTAGTCTAGGGCCTAACAATGGTCTGGCAACCAACCCGCGGTATTAGTTAGTTCAATAGGTTTGGGTCGGAACTCGGATAAGATTGCGGATATGAACTGCGCGCCCGAGTCTTGAGGTATTTTGTGGTAGGCCTTAGCCTACTACTTGCCATTCCTGACTGATTCTGCGTGGTAGGCTAAAGGCTGAACAACTTTCATTTACATTGCATCGTCGATATAACATTGGCTATACTTGCTATACGTCCTTCGTACCAGAGCATGGATAAATAACCAGCGATGCCCCCCCCCCCCCCAAAAAAAAATTGTTTTGCTTTAATAGATAGTCCTTCAGCCCAAGCTGACTGCGAATCATGTTTGACGGTGCAAAACGCCCTTTTTAGCAAGGGTCCTCTTCAACTTAAGCCTGAAGAGGACCCTTGCCAAGAAGGGCCGAAATTTATCCGTTTTGCACCGTCAAACATGTTTTGCTTTGATTAGACATGTAGTGGCTTCGGTGTTTGCATTTGTCTTTTCGTTTTGCTTTTATCATGTAATCCATAATTTCTCTCTTTTCTTGTTCACGGGCTTGATTAAATAAATACAAATCAAAATTCCTTCCTCAAGAATAAACCATCTTCCCATAATACGCTGATCTTCGATGTGAAGATTGGGAACCACTTGAGATCATATTATCAAGTGCTGAGAAAAATTTGCTTTTTCCCACACAACGAGCACTAAGGAATGCATCACAATTTTTGGAGAGGGGTTGGCAACTCCCAGGTCGCATGCACATCAGTGTCGAAGACAAATTTAACTGCAAAAAAAAAATTGCAGCTGTATTCAATATGTTAAATAATATTATAATAAGCAAAATAGTTATTTCCACGGCACACTCGTCTCCCGGAAAGAAGGTTAGCCAGCTGTAAATTTTTCGCAAGATATTTGACACGTCCACTTCTTCAAGTGAACGCAGATTTTTACACTATTTTTACTGCAGGTTTATTTCATATCATACAGCGTGCCTATAAGATTTATATTCTTCACAACGAACTGTTGTTCTTTTAACAATAATAACAGCAGTAAGATAAAATTTCATACTCTTACCCTAGGTTCACACAGACACTGAGGCGATACGCCTGTTTTGTCAGGCGATTTTCAATGTTGGGAAAATTCAACTTTAATCGGGCGACAGTACGATTTTATGCACGCAACAGCAACATGGAGGACCCTTCTGATGATTCACTTTTAGAAAAATTAATTATTGCTGTTCAGTTCTACCCCATTTGTATGAAAAGCGAGAAAAGGGATTTTTTTTTCAAATATTTCGCGTTAAATTCTGTTGCCGACGAAAATTCAGTGTGAACATCCAGGCGATACAAATCTTCTGTCGCTGCGATTGAAAAATCTCGTTCATCACCGCGGTTTGCTCTGTGTGAACCTAGGGTTATAATACAAAAATAAAGATGGAGCATCTCGAAGGAAGAAAATATAATTACAAAATTACATGCAACTAACTTGGTAACATATTTAATTATTCAATGCTCTTCATATTAATGACTAAATAACAGAACAAACAGTACAGTAACGATATGGAAACCCATTTCCGCGGGTAGTTAGATATTTTTTCTGCCGATTAGAATGAGCCTTATGTGCAGCATGAAGGGTATCTGGTAAACTACATCTCTCCCGAAACTTCCGTACAACAATTTCATTTATCCAACATCATTTGTTTCTTTTGAGACTAAGTAGAATAATTAAAGCTAATTAAATTTTAACTGCTTTTACTGCTCTTTTATCCGGTTAAACCTACTTGTACGACCTTAAAATCTAACTACAGACGAAAGCACAGTCAAGTTCTTCTTCTGAAAAATCAAACCAAAAAAGATTGAATGGCGTTCGTTTTACTGTATTGTTAACATTTACGACACTACTTTTCATTTTTAAAACTAGACAGAATATTCTCGCACGAAACTCGCTTAAAGTGTGGCGGATTCCTGGAACTATGCCAAATGACGTGAATTTCAATTTAGTTTCCCGATAATTCTGCGAGCCTCAGCAGGCGGTCTGTTGGCTAAATTCTAATACTGACGACCTAATCACTGCAAGCGATAATGAGCGTATAATGAATTGTCACTTTTAAGCCAGGAGATTCCAAGGTTACACACTGGCGGGATGTACACCAGTATTGTTGGCGAACAACACGTTTAAATTCTCTTCCCCCCGGCCCCCACCGAAGTTAGGTAAACTAGAAGAGAATCTTTGCAGGATTCAGGAACCGCCTTTGAATCGTTTTTTTGGAAGGTCGTTTGCACATTCTTTTCCATTTCATGCTTTCACTAGTTATAATCGTTTTCAATATTTAATTTTTCTCCTCCATTTCCTTTTCTAGTTTGTTTGATTTGTTTCTTATGAACATGGAACAGGGATTAGGCCCCACCCACTCTCAAAGGACCCACTGTACCTATACTGCCAACGCAACCTACCTCGCCTACTTCCGTAATTGCATCCATTAGTTCTTAAAAGCGGAGACCCAAATTTCATGCTACATTTCTCCCTTATTTTTGCCCTTGCCGCGATTCACTACTTTCCGTGCGCATTATCTCAATGAATTTCGGCGTATAATGGTCTTGGTGCGTAAAACGGTTACCTGAACTTTGCCGAGTTTTTGCTATAAGTCAGTGCGCCCGGGAAAAGGCTTAAAACGCAAAAACGTAGATAATTTGTTAAAAGCAGAGCCTAGTTCTACAGTATTTGAATAGTTTACACTGGAACACACTCACTGAACAGTGCGAGGAATGCGTTAAAGTCCGTATCAAACGCTAGACAGATAAAACACCCGTCGGCTTAGACATGAACTCTCCTGTTCCAACAAAGTCAGTCCTACCGAAATCCAGCATGTTTCTTATTTTTCATTTTTTAAAACATCCAAAATGACAGCCGACTATTGGTTTTCAGCATTGCGCTACAAACTTTTTCCTCATTTATGAAACGGTTTCTTCTTCTTCAGTAATATGGACCACAGCAAATGCTCGGGGACGTAGGAATAAATTCTAGTCAACCTGGAGTCGCTCAAATTAGTCAGACCCTTTGGAAACCGATAAGTCAGTCCTACCAAAATCCAGCATGTTTCTTATTTTTCATTTTTTAAAACATCCAGCCGACTATTGGTTTTCAGCATTGCGCTACAAACTTTTTCCTCATTTATGAAAAGGTTTCTTCTTCTTCAGTAATATGGACCACAGCAAATGCTCGGGGACGTAGGAATAAATTCTAGTCAGCCTGGAGTCGCTCAAATTAGTCAGACCCTTTGGAAATCGTCTGGAACAAATGAGCTGCGAGTTTGGCCTATCGGTTTTCCCGCGTTTAAATATTCCTCCAGATGTCCGCCAGACGCTCGGGGTCATTTGATCCCTGACGAGTGACGGAAGTCAGCAGATTGCGCGCGAACTCCCTGCCCAAGGATGGGCACGAGCTGAAAAGGTCGGGAATTCAGGCGGAACTCCGAAGCATCTTCGCAAATTCCTCACCGTGAATCTGGGATCCAGATTGAAACAGTTAATATATAAGTAAACAGTTTTTACGTTTATTCAAAGGACCCCTCGCACCATTTACTCTTCAACTTATAGTATTTTAAAATATTTGAATACACATTTCGGCTGTGCTTTCAACAAATAACCCACAGTTTTGGCTGTTTTAAGCCTTTTCCGAGACCCGTTAACTTATAGCGATAAGAGGGAAACAATTTACATAACCAGTTTTTCTGATGGGAAAACTTCTCGCAGACAACCGTCGACAGCGTGATACACATCGAAGGTAGCAAAACACGGCAAGTGAGAAAATCAGCGTGGTTTTATAAGAGGGGCTAGAATGTACCGTACAAAATTGGGGTCTCAGGGTTAAGAAATATGTGGAGTGATTATAGAAGTAGGTTGCTATAGTATTATAGGTAAGACAGGTCCTTCAAGTTACGTTTATCTGTGCTGAAATTTTTTCTGTTTTTTTTTTTTATTTCTTTGTCTCTATCCATCATTATCATTTTACAGTAGAGGTATGCTTATTGGAACGTTCGTTGACTTTGCCATTTTCATGCACTTGCTGTAACAGAAGTTAGCCAGTTAGCCAAAGCAGGTAATTAAGGGCCTCTGATAACACCTGAATAGGTATTGTATCTGTAATTATCATATTTAGGTAACTGTTCAAATAAGCATACATCTACTGTAGGTACAGCTTGGAAATAACCACATTTATAATTTAATTAAATGTTTATAGATAGGTAACTGAAAGACAAGAGCAATATAGCTGTATTATCTTAACAGTGGACTTCCAAGCAATAGCCAAACGATGGTCTCCCTTCCCTTGAGCAACGTAGGCACCATTTAACAATGAGTTTTGGCCACAAATGTCTAAGTTCTGAACTTCACAGATCAATGTTGCTTTAGTATGTTGAACAAAATAAAATCAGGCCAACACGCGTACTCAAACCCACTCAAACAAAGCTAAATTAACAAATTATCCAGCGGATGCAACTAAAAGATATGTTAACTCGTTTGTGCCGTACTTTGTTCGTTCTTTTAATAGTTCTTAGGCGTGTTCATCTGGTAGTATTTGTCATTTGTCATTGGCCATTATCCAGATGAAAGTGCTATGTTGACTTACCTTTGCTAGCTATCTTTGCTATTTTGGTGAATAAACGATATATATATATATATGTATTATCCAGTAATGTGAGATGTTTTCTTCTACGCCAGATCACTGATATTTACTGAACAAGTGCAAGCTTGCCTCTATTGTGTAACGGTGCCGAGAAAAACGCTACGACCAAAAAATATCCCAACGAAAAAACGTCACCAAGCACGAATTCAGTAGTTTGCCTTGTTTTTCAAAACATAATCGAAATATGACACTTCAGCTAACCATAACTCTATGGCATTTTTATTGCTGTTTTTCTTTTGAACTGCCATATTTATAGCTTATATCTTTCAGCACAATTTGAGCCCATTTCAGTATTGCCATTTGGCCGTACTGAACCTGGGACATTTGGCCGTAAAAACAAGTGAGATTCTGGCACCTTCGAAACACGGTCCTTTCACCAATTATCAACGGCCTTTTCGGTCGCCTTTATCGAGGTAGTAAAAAACCTGTGACAAATGACGAAATTCTGCGACCAGTGGCAACACTGATTTTAAACCGTTTCCCACTACCGAATTGACTCATCGTCAAATTTCACCCTTCTCCCATCATCCATGCTTTCTGGCATTATCGGTCGCAGGAAGTAATAAACCTGTGACAAATCGCAAAATTCTGCGACTAGTGGCAACTCGTGATCTCAAAGCCTTCGTTTTCCCACTACCGCATTGACTCGTCGTCAAATTTCACCTTTCTCCCATCCTCCATCCGAGTCCCAGGAGGGCATTTCGGGGACTCAGTTTGTCTACCAGCTGAAAGAGGAAACTACCTTTCCCCGTTGTAATAACAAATCGAGCCGACTCCCCCGGGGTTCCCGACTGGAAATTTCCGGAAGGACCGCAATGATCCATGAGAAATTCCGTAAATGACTAGGGGTCATGATGTATGTAGTCAGGACGACGACACGTGCACCTTGTCCACGCGTAAGGTCCATTCCATTGTCTCCTACAGCGGTCTCATTTGACAGATAGCTCCCAATGTAGGTTTATTTGTGAGTGGGCATTCCACGGCTACAACCTACATTCACAACAGAACAGAAGATCACATTTAAAGAATAACGAAGACAAAAAACAAAGACTAATGGTTTTTTCCAATGGTGAATTTTTATCAGCCTTGATCTAAACAATTTAAAACCTCTCGTATGCATACTAAAGTTAAAAACTATCTCTTTAATTATCTTACTATTAGGCAACTCACCTAAGCTAAGACAAAATGGAACCTCTACTCGACTTTCAAACAGTCTGCTTATCATTCCAAAACGCTGGGGACTATATATAGGACATTCGAATAAAAAATGTCAACAAGTTTCAATTTTCCCACAGTCACAAAGTCAGGATTACCTATTCCATATAAATGACCGTGAATAAAAATCACGCATAACGGTAAAGTCAGCTCATGCGATACTTCGGTTCGAATCGAACCTGCAGATTCGTTTCTTCCGGCTACAGCCTCACTAGGACCCTTGCCAAAAAGGGCCAAATAATCTCTGGACCAACTCCTAGCTGACATTTCCGTTTACGGCCACTTATAGAGAAGCCTTGTCTGGCCCCAGCTGGAACAACTGGGAGCGTAGGCGCGTAACTTTACGATTATATCATTATTTTCTATTTGTACTCCTCGAGTGATAAAATAATAATAACATAAAGGCAAGGACGTCCCCAGGAGGGATAAGGGATTTAACCCCCTCCCCCGAAAAATACACAAATAGTCATTTTTCATAGGCTTTATTCTCTGATCTATGTTTTTGTTTCACTGTTAGGCAGGGGTATGGCGGGGGGGGGGGGGGGGGTACAGCACCCCTCCACCTTTTTGAGATTCGGTAGAATTTTGGGACGAAGGCCAACAAATTTATTAAATTATTATGTTTTTTTATCGATAACATTGTCGGCATATTTACGGGAATTCGGTAGTTATCACGAATTCCTAATAAGCTATCCGTACAAATCTATTCGTTATAACGATCGAGATTGCCAAAATTCGGTAGTTATCACTGATTCGGTGGACGAATTTACTGAGGTTATTCGGTCATTTTTCGATGCTGGAACTATTCGGCATATTTATGGTGATAAGTCCCGAATAGGCTATCGGTCAAAAATTAATCAGTATCATGATTGGGTTCGGCAATTTATTCGGTAGAACTGCCAGAATTTGGCAGATATCACGAATCCCAACTTTCGGTCCAGTTTCGACGAAATTATACCGAATCCGGATATTATTCGGTATAGTTTTTTCGATACCACAACTATTTTGTATAATTACCGGGATACGGTAGCTATACAGAATCCCGAATAGGCTATCGTCCAAAATTATTCGTATAACATAAGGATTCGGAAAATTTCCGATATAATTGCCGGGATTCGGTAGTTATAACTAGGAATCCCAAACTTTGGTCCATTTTCGACGAAATTATACATATTTATTTGGTATAAATGGGGCTCGCTAGTTATACAGAATCCCGAATAGGCTATCTGGCCAAGATTATTTCGTATATTTAGTGGGACAATTAATTCGGTATAACTAGGAATCCCAAACTTTGGTCCATTTTCGACGAAATTATACATATTTATTTGGTATAAATGGGGATCGCTAGTTATACAGAATCCCGAATAGGCTATCTGTCCAAGATTATTTGGTATAATAAGTGGGACAATTAATTCGGTATAACTAGGAATCCCAAACTTTGGTCCATTTCCGACGAAATTCTACATATTTATTTGGTATAAATCGGGCTCGCTAGTTACGCAGAATCCCGAAGAGGGTATCTGTCCAAGATTATTTCGTATAATAAGTGGGATTAGACAATTAATTCGGTATAACTGCCCGTATGCGAAAGTTACCACGAACCACGATTTTCGGTCCGATTTCGACATTTTACCGAATCCCAATATCAGTCCAAATTATTCACTATATATCCCCAGTTCCGAGAACTTGGTCCAATTTCGACGTCAATCCTGAAATAGGGTGACCCCCCACCCATACTATGTATACAGAGACTCGTGCTCTCAGTTGCCTGTTTTGATCTTGTCAGAATATTAGTAGTATGTTGCAAGAATGACACAACCTTGAATTTCACAGTCGGGTTATGTACCGAAATCTTTCTATCGGAAAGCGGAAAGAGGCCAACTTTTTTTTAATTTTTTTTTGCTGCGCGGCGCATAGTTTCGGCATTATCTGGTTCTGTGAATTTTTTCTTTTAGCAAAAACAGAAGAAGTAGGTCTACCCGAAACGAAGCTCTAATCATAAATGTTTCAAAAAATTTCGCCTGCGGCGCCTTTCATAATATTCTTTATTTTGCGAAAGAGTGCGTCATTTAGCTGGGGTTTTAAGCCAGAATAGGCTTGTGATCTGAGAAACATTAAAAGCTAGAATATGAACAGAAATAGGAAAAAGCTAACTTAAAAAGATTTCGCCTGCGCACTCACTTTATGTGGTCATGGCTAATAGTGGGTAGCCTACAGTACACTAGCTACAAGCTTCGGCCGGGACGTCGCTCCATCCGGTTTCGAAAAGGTTTCTGGAAGGTTTTGGGATTCCATAATCCACGTTAAAAGAAAAAGTTGTATGGGAAGCAGTTCGAAGCAGTTAAATTACGAAAACATCAAACTGATCACGCCCGTATCCAGGAATTTTTTTCGGGGGGGGGGGGGGGGGGGGGGGGGGTTGCCTGCGGGTCGGACCAGAAAATTACAAAAAAGACATAGATCAGAGGGAAAAGACCGTAAAAATGACTATTTTTGTGTGTTTCGAGGGGGGGGCTCAACCCCCTAACCCCCCCCCTGGATACGGCCTTGAAAATGAAGGTACAAAGTTCGGCCCTGCACCCCAACCCTCAACAAAAATCAACTTCTGACGCCCCTGCGTTTAGGTATGAATTAGGACCCTGCCCCCGAAATATGTTTCTGGATACGGCCCTGGCAATGCGATGTGCAATCTTAGCAAACTTCCGTCAACTACACAAACCCACTTAGGTTGACTCATTTGGCTTTAGTAACTAGAACCATGACTCAAACCTTGCCTACAACCACCCTCACACAATCTGTTTATCGCAAGATTATGCGGGGGCGCGCGCCCTTTACGTTTTTTTTTACCCTCCCCTTGTTTAGTCATATCGTGTGACGGCCAATTTTACCCAATTAACTGAGAATGAATCATCCGCAAACAGACGGTCGTTCAAACTATGAGTCATCCGTTCGCTTCTCCGATCATTTACTTCTGCCAAGTTTGATACGAAGCCTTATTTAGAAGCCAAGTGAACCAAAGCGGATTTAGCATTCCGAGCCGAGTAGCCCATACGATTAGGGTTTGGCCAATGATTTACGAGGAGTTGAGATTTCACAAAACTTCCTGCACTGACAAAGACTGCCCAATACTCTTGATGAATGACTCTTCGTGTTGATAAAGAATCGCCATGCACCTAGCGACGGAGCCGGAAGCGTCACAACAGTTTTCCTCAACCAACGTCGTTGATTGGTTGACACAGGATTCGAGTCATCGTTCGGGTGACGTTTCTTCATATTCCCCAGATTCACTGGCGTGTTTTGGACTTGGTCATAGAGAGTATTGGCTTTATCCAGCTCAGCACCCCAAGCGGATTATTCTAGGTATATCCCCCCCCCTCCCCACAGATGTACCAATTAATGAATGAAGTTGCTTTCTCTTTTTGCATTGATGGCGTAGTGCAGTTTTGAATTCCAAGCACTAGCGAACGGAGTCAAATTAGAAGCATTCTCGTTTGTTTTCTTCATTCTAGTATTCTAGTGCAACATATGCGTACAGTAGATGCATACATTAATGCATAAAGTAGCTTTCACATTTTCAATTGAAGGGTACACTGTAAAAAGTTTCCCCGAGTAAGGATTAAAGTTAACTGCAGTTTTTGCTACTGGGATTAATCTTATCTCTATTGAGATAAGATTAATCCAAATTAGAGATAAGATTATCTTTTTAGAGACAAGAGTCACCAGTAGGAAAGACTCAATTTTTTTTTACAGTGTAGTGCCTAACAAGGCACTACAACAAGGAAATCACTTAACTAGTATATGAAGAGATGTAAAAAAAATACTGATAAATCTTTGTCTATAACATTTATATAAAGCACACCTCTCACTACTTTCTGTTTATGTTCCAATATTCAGAACTATTTAAATAGGCCTACTGTAAAACTAGGCTCTTCTTTTAACCAATTATCCACGGCTTTTTCTGTTTTGAGCCTTTCCACAGGCCCATTAAATTCTAGCAGAAACTCGGCCAAATTCAGATAATCGTTTTTGGCATGGTACGCGAACACTCGCGGGGAGCGTAATTCGCATGGAAATTAACATTAGTGAGGCATAATTAGTGGGCTTAAAATGTAACATATAAAATGTGGGTCTCCAGGCTTGACATTTTGTCAATGAGTGCAATTACGGAAGCAATTACGACGGGTCCTTTAAAATTGCGAATCTCTCCTCGACAATTCGGCAAGAAACTCCTATTAATAGGTCTGCTCTTGCAGCAAGTCTAAAGTGTAGGCCTAATCATTTCACAAATTGTATTCATGGGTCCGAAACATACCACTACTTGCCATTAAACACTGACATCATAAAACAAATATAGATTATACAATGACGCTAAGTTATTTTTGGGGATGAGTTAATATGATGTCATTATTCTGCTTCCGAGAATTTTGCCAAGAAACAAAAATACAAATTGCGAGGAAGTTCAGTAGTTCACTACTAAGAGCCAACACCGATCGCTGATGCCAGACAACCTTGGCAAATTATTTAACAAGTTCAAATTTATAAGGTCGATTTTTTAGCATAACCTATAGTTTCGGGGTTATAGAAGTTAATTGATATGGGTAAAAAACAGGGGGGAACTATTAGCAGTCGATACTTTAACAAATACAGTCTCCGTAAAGAGACTAACGTGCAAAAACTTAAAAGTTACGCTTCCGGAATCTACGTTAAACTTGCAGAATTTCTTCTCTCCATTTTTTTTTAGCACTTTCATAGACAGCTTCTTATAGTGTTTTCTTTCGTCCAAGCTCTCTCCTGAACAAAATATCACATTTTCTAATCAAGCAAATCAATTTTATTTAATTTCATTTGCCGTTACTATGCTACCTGTACTATGCCGTTTTGCTGAGGAGGGTTGCCGGTAGCGAAACCTATATATCCGTAACTATCTGTATCCCTCGTTTAGCGTGTTAGAGAGAAAATTAGCTGACCAAGAAAAACGCGAAAATCTCATTTTTGCTTATTTTCTTATGAATGGTCAACTTAAAGTTTAACTGAAAAGCAAACTTATATTTGTGTCATTTAACTGAATACACTGAATTATTTGGATTCTGCAAAGGGATTTTTTCATTTTCTACTATCTGCTCTAGTTATAACGTTCAGAATATCTACGACCGTCCCCATAGCGTAAATTCTACCATGACGCGGAAAATTTTAATCTCAACACAAACGCGGCTTTTCAGTGGAAAGTGATGAGATTGGTGAAGATTGCTTAGCGCCTGAACACAAATAAATAAATCATAAATCTTTCTCGTAAGGCATACAACAAAAATACAAGCGCATTGAGGTACCACAAATCACACGGAAATTCCACTATTTGAAAATCAATTATTCGTGAATGGCGGAACAACAAAGTAACCCATTTTCAGTGGGTCTTCAAGCCAATTTAAGTGAATAAGTGTTGGGTAGCTAGATTATCCTGTCCTAGTCCTTTTCGGTTAAAGTTTAAACAATATAATTCTTACGTTACGTTTCTCAAGTTGAATGATTTCCCGTCCCAAATTTGTTGTAAAATATTTACATTACGGAGAACTCCATAAGCTGTTTCCGTCGTTATAACGCACCAGAGAAAATTAACACTAGGATGCGATTTTCCCACTTCGATCCGAAATGTTGATCATACCATGAACATTTTCTACAATAAGGCGAATTTCGCATGCGAAATCTTATCGGACCATCTGAGCACGTAGCTTAAGTGTCTCGGCGTAATACTCTATATGAATAAGTCCGATACACGCCACTGAACCTCGGGAAGAACAAGAAACGTCACCCACACGAACTCTATAAATTGATTCAAATCCTATGTAAACCAATCAACAACATTTGTTGTCGTGACGTTTCTGGCTCTTCACTGGGCACACGGCGATTCTTCATCGGAACGAACAGTTGCGTTACTTCGTTATTACGCTAACCACGAGTAATCAATTTCAAATAGTGGAATTTCCCTGTGATTTGTAGTACCTCTATGCCCTTGTGTTTTTGTTGCATGCCTTACGAGAAAGATTTATGATTTTTTTATTGTCAGGCATTAAGCAATCTTCACCAATCTCACCACTGCCACTGTGTTTGTGTTGAGATTAAAATTTCCCGCGTCACAGTAGAATTTACGCTGAGGAACGGCCGCAGATGTTCTGAACGTCATAACTAGAGCAGATAATGGAAAATGAAAAAATCCCTTTGCAGGACCCAAATAATTCAGTGCATTCCATTAAATGACACAAGAATAAGTTGGCCTTTCAGTTAAACTTTAAGAGGTCTTTTCAATCTGAAGGGCCTTAACCGCCGACCTCCCAAATCGAAAATCTGGACTAGATATAAAACAGATTTACAGCTTTTGGCAATCGGATCCTAATCTCCTAAATTTGCTATTGGATAAGTGATTAAGCGAGTCGGAATGAGATGAGAATTTCCGGCGCCAGGCCTAATCGATCTTGTCAGGTCCATCAACGGACAGTTTAGATGATAGGGGGCCATGAGGCCAGAACAAACCTTCCTAACTTCCGGTAATCCAATCACACACCCAACAGGGGATGTTGACCGAACTTATGAAAATGGATTTGGTCCGGTCTTTCTAATTGACGTAGGTTATTTTGTAAACTTGTCTTATTTTTGCTGTGAATATTTTATATGTGTGTCTGTCAGGCAAGGCCGTATCAACGGGGGGGGGAGGGGGGGGGTCAGGGGGTTGACCCCCCCCCCCCCCCAAAACACACAAAAACAGTCATTTGTATAGGCTTTTCCCTCAGACCTATGTCTTTTTTGTCCGACCCGCAGGCAAACCCCCCCCCCCCCCCCCCCCCCCCCCGAAAGGCAAAACTCCCCCCAAAATAAATTCCTGGATACGGGCCTGGTGTCGGTTGCCCGTAATTGATGTATTCTGCGTAATTATGTGATGCGTTGTAGGTTATGTAAAGTTAGTGGAATCCCCCAAAATGGGTCTTGTCTTGTCTCCTACTATTTGTGTATATCGATAGTGTCAGTAGCCTATAGTACTGCGACACACGAACGGATTGGTATAATCTAGGACCGCGTACGTAGGGGGGGGGGGGGGGGGAGATAACCTTCTGGTGATTTTGGCGCCGCTTTGACGTCTGCATCTGCCTTTGGTGGACTTTGGATTGGCGAGATTTACGCACGATAGGTCTGAAGTTAAGAACCATTTTGTGTTCGTTAATGAATTTTCTATTCATTACTAATTTTTGTCCATTGTATGTCTGTGCGAGCTGCCCTAGTTCGCACTTAGTCCAATAAAATATTAACAAATGCGTTGCTACTGAGGACAGGGATATTTGACGCCTGAAATCTTATCTAGCCTTCATGGTGATCCCCAACAGAGGGTGGATGTGTATGAAGCTGAAAATTAGATTGTGATTAAGAAGCCGATGCTCTATACGGACATTAAAGGACCTGTCTCACCTATAATACTAACGCAAACTACTTCCATAATCACTCCATATATTTCCAAACCTGGAGACCCCAAATTTCGTACGGTAAATTCTAGCCCCTCTAACAAAACCACGCTGTCGACGCTTGTCTGCGAAAAACCGGTTATGTGAATTGTTTCCCTGTCTTCGCTATAAGTCAACGGGTCTGGGAAAAGGCTTAAACCAGCCAAAGCCGTGGGTTATTTGTTGAAAACACAGCCTTGTTTTAAAGTAGTCTAATATTTTAAAAGACTGTAAGTTGAAGAGAAAATAGTGCGAGGTGTCCTTTAAGAATCCTGGAAGCATTCAGGTGAAGGACACCTACCTGTGTGCGTTCGCTCATGCGCCTTGAGATGCGAGCTCTTCGTGTACATCTTCTTACATCCGGGGTATGAACATTTATGAATTCTCCTCTTATCCGCGAGGGGGTCTACCATCGATGTCCTCACACTCCGCACTCGAAAGGTCCCTAGGGTCTTTAGGGTCACTCGGTCTACAGTCCGAAGTAAGAACTTCTTCGTCCGAAGCGTTTCAGGGCTGGAGGGGGGGCTTAGGGAATATCCGCAGACCAGCTCCAGGTCCGAGTCCGTCTCATCGTTCAGTTTGCGGTCCCGAAAAACGGGATCTTCATTTCCTAAAGACGAAAGACAGGTTAGCCCCATCAGAAAATATAGATTAAAACCTCGCGGAAATGTTGATTTGAAGTTGCTAAAGATAATAATTATAAGGATTCAGGATTCAACAACTTTATTAAGAAAAATTCATTCCGGCTTGACGACCGGTTACAAACAAAGCACATACGTGCTTGAAAAACGCAACCAGTATACATTTACTACCATATTATATACAACTAATCAAACCTTCACTAACATAAACAAAAAAGTAATGAATTAATGTGTCAATTTGTCATCTCTCGTCTTCCAAACCCTCCACTCACCAACTACCCTAAAGGAGATGTTTCTTTAACCGAGTTTTAATCGGTATAAAGGTTGTTTAGATAAGGTATAAAGGCGGTTTATATCGATCTTTTTAGTGACTGAATTCGTATCGTGGTATCTGGCCAGTTAGCGTGGTATCTGATATTCAGATACTACGGTCCGACCGTGGTAACTGGTCGTGGTATCTGAAAAGCCATCCCACTTTCATCAAATTTTGTCAGATTGGTGAGAAAGAAGTTTAGCACTTAGTGATGTGACTGAACATCTGTTTTTCTTTTGGGATGACTTCGAAAAGCGCAATTTCGGCAATTGTCGTTTTTGCAGAGCAACCGTATTTCAGATACTACGGTATCTGTAAAAACGACTAATTGCAGGTCCAGTTACCGTGGTAACAGATACCATGGTATCTGGAAAAACACAACTATAGAGTTAGTCTTGAAGAGTAGTGCGTCAACTGCCTTCTCTTCTTTATTTTCACTTCTGGAACAGCAACAACTTCCGGAACATCTAGTCATTCGGAAGTCCACTGGAAAATTACCACACACCACATCTTCCAATTACAGCACATCCGTGCCCCCACGCTATTTGACAAGCGGATTATCCGACATCGCTACTGACTTGTGTATCCCTTGTTATCCCACCTCTAATAAAAGGGTCGTAAAAAGTGCAATTACCATCGATTTCAGGCGGACGAAGACCTAGGGGCCGTGACTAGAGTGAGGTAAGATTCGGCTCGAACGAACAGCTGGACTGGACTGACTACAAGACCACCTAATTCCTCCATTCCTTTCTTTTCTGAATCTACACTTTTTGGCAAGCAAGGCCCAAGGCGTTACTAGCCAATTTTTTTTTTGGGGGGGGGATAGGTATTTACCGACTGGCTGGTACATTTACCGACTGTTTTTGCAGAAGAAACCACTCTTTAGAAAAAATCGACTGTTTTAAGAAAAATCTACTATTTTCACAAAAAACTGACCGTTTCCAAGAAAAAATTTGCTGTTTTTACGAAAAAACAACAGGTGGCTTTTGTCACTGATTCATTTTACAGGATCACAGTACAGCGCCACAAGCTACTGACTACAATATAAGCTAGAAACCGTATAATAATAATGATTATTTGTTTGTAACCCACTGCACAAAAACAATGTGAAGATAGTGGAGTAAACAATAGAAAGAAAACAAACCAACAACAGAAGAGACACTAATACAACAAAATAGATAGGATAGAAAATCAACAGAACAAACGGATGAGCACGTGATATGGACTAAGCCGCTGATATGCTTGTACAGATAATTCATCATGAAGCTCCTGGAGTTTTGCTGTTCTGTCGGGAGCTTTATATTTTCAGATTATTCCCCGATTTCGGACACGATATAGGCAGTTCTACAAACATGAGAGGCTACAGTGATTGAAAACAAACGAAGAGACTATCGAAAACAAACGAATAGCCATAATAGCGAACATGTGTCCTTTAAGTCAACAATCTTCGACTCCTACATTTGCACTGTTTCCAGCGAGAGGTTACTCACTCCTACATGACTGTACAGAGCGTGTTCCACCCTACTTACCGGAGTTACTATGTATGACGTCATGAATTTTGGCTTCTTGGCGTCAAGGCTGGAACATATTTTTCCATTTTCGCCAAGATATCACTCCACGAGGTAACCCAGCCAATCACGTTACAGAGATCCGTAGTTACCACGCTTACTACGCTCCCGAGCATAGTAAACAAATAGTTACTATTTAGAGAAGGTTGGAACGGTCAGCGTTGTAACTTGCCGTGAGGCTGGAACGAAAATAGTAACTAATAGTTACTATTGTCAGAAGGGTGGAGCACGCTCATAGTAAGTGCCTGATGCACAGCTGGTGTCCATGGATGCTTGTACAATGGTGCCCAACAAGTTCTTGGTTCAAGCAGAAAGAGAGCCCTCAAAAGAGAGCAACCCCTCAGTTTCTACGTCTAGTACGGAATATCTGCGGACACGACCCAGGGGAATTCCGGCTTGGAATAAAAGGATACAAACCGGAAATAGTCCCCCTCCCCCGGGACAACGAAAGGGCATTGGTCCATGCTCTCCAGGCATGATAAACTGGAATATATTTCACCTTTTTCCTAGCAACAAGGATAATCATCTAGACATTTCTTAACAAGTTGTTATTTTGCAAATATAGGGAGATAGACTGAGAAGGATATTTTTGTTTGCAAATCCTTCCGAGTTTACGAAAATGTTTCGTATACACCGTAAAAAGTTTCTCCGAGTTAGAATTAAAGTCAACTGCAGTATTTGCTACTGGGATTAATCTTATCTCTACTAAGATAAGATTAACCCGAATAAGAGATAAGATTAATCCAAGTAGCAAATACTGCAAGGTTTTTTTTTACTGTGTAGCAGGTGACCCATGTCACCTTTGAAAGATGATCTTTTGAAAAAGGGTAGCCTACATATTCTTTTTCTGTAGTTCCTATATTTTCTTGTTTGTTTCGAATCTGTCTTCTAATCATCCTTATAACACACGAATCAAAACGGGTAAGCCACTTAGGATATTCTTAGCCAGATTTTGGCCCCAAGGATTTAGATAGGATCCCAAATATTGAATCTTTATTTGACTACTTGACCCAGACCACCGAATCTTGTAAATTTCCGGTCTTCGCCACACCCCTTCAACATTTTGCTATATCATATAAACAAGTTCAGATGTAGATTCAGCATCATCGATCTTTAGTATATTTTTCGCTGCAACAGCATGTCTCTTCACCCTATGTCGACTATATCATTGGCTTTTAAAACTTCATGCTAAATATCCGGTTGTGGCCGGATTCCGGGCACACTACTTGTCTGGCAAGAAAATTACCTTCATACTCGGATTCAGCATGTCTTCTTACATCTAAATCAAACCTCTAATCAATTTCACCTTTTCGCAAATTTTCCAGTTTTACCGGGTGGTTCACAAAATCACCACGTTTTTGCCCACTCTCACAATGCCCACGATTAAAATGCCCACGGTTCAAAATGCCCACGACTCAAAATGCCCACGACCACGAAATGCCGGCGGCCTCAAATGCCGACAGTTCAAAGTGGTTTCAAATCAAGGGACGAATTTTTTTTTTTTTTCAAAAGCAAATGAGATAGTGATTTACGGGTAAGGAAACATGCTGAATCCCAATATGAAAAAAAAAAAAAAAAAAACTGTCCATAGGGGAGGGCAAAATCATCCTGGGACAGCGGACTATGAGATTATAAGGGATAGGATTAACCACAGTAAAGGCTTCAAAAGGAATTATTTTTTTGTTTCTTGATCAGTTCAGAATTTAAAGTAAAGAAGCAATGTCGTATAAAATTGTGCCAAGCCAGAAAGCAAAACCAGGAGATCCAAATCCACCAGTTAACTTGCATCACGAAGGTAAGAAAGATTCCTTGATTATCAAGAGCTGGAAGCTCATACGGCACTTGCAAGGCTGGGTCGTAGGATGAAAATAGGAATTCGTGTGTTATGGAAGCTCATACGGCACTTGCAAGGCTGGGTCGTATGCTGAAAGTAGGAATTCGTGTGTTGGTTTAATTGCGATCAATTGTAAGCAAAACCCTTGAGATAAGAATAATCATGGGTTCTTAGAAACTATTTTATTTGTGCATTCGGTGATGATGATGCGCGATGATGACGTGATGATGCGCACTTTAAGGGCGCTAGAGATTCATCTGTAATGAACACTCTTGAAGCACAAATGATGATAAGCTCACTGGAATCATGAAAATGTATATTTTGTTCAAATTATTATTTGTACAGAAATTCACCTGTAAGCAAAACCCTTTTGCGGCATCTAACCACGAATCAATAGGCTACAAATGTTTCTTGTAAATAATAATAAACCAGTGTTATATTTATAATTGAGATTATACAAGTTCATCAAACGATTACCGTCATCCTAATACTCGGTCTACTCCTCCCGTCACTCAGTCACGCCTAATTATGGACTGAAAACCTCAAATTTATCCAATAATTGGCATCGAGTCGTGGGCATTTTGAGTCGTGGGCATTTTGAGCATTGGGCATTTTGAATTGTTGGCATTTTGAGTCGTGGGCATTTTGAGTGTTAGCCGTTTTACCGGCTTCCGGGTGAACCATTTGTACGACAAGAACATAAAATTTGACATTAGTGTTCGGCATGTCTCTTAAACTCTATTTCGAACCTCTAATCTACTTCAGATCAAACTTTTACTTTTCACAAATTGTCTGGTTTCTGCCTGACTCCGGGTGAACTACTTGGCCGGTGAGAAAATAATTTTCATATTCGGAGTCAGCATGTCTCCTTACCCCTAAATTAGCTTTTAAAAATACTATATTTCGCCCCTTAATTTGAAACCCCTCCCCCACCCCTAAATGTAGAGCTGCAGAGCCCATCTTCGAACCTGACTTGTAATTTGACCTTAAGAGTCTTCATGCTACGTTCGACTAAAACATCCCAACTCCTTCGAAGGTTATCGTGCTTACACACGGACAACTTTTAAGAAATCATAGGTATCCCGTCATTTACGTTCTCGGGATCCCAAAAATAAAACAGGAATTAGTGAAGATTCAATAGTTGGATTTGAGAAAAATTAACAAACTATCGCTATAATATTCAAGAGTTTCTGATCTGGCGCCAAACCGCTGTAAGCGGTCGCGATTTGAATTTAAATCCCATGTTCACATTACGTCATCCGCCATTGAATTTTTGCCAAGATGTGGACGCCGGTCCAATTAAGGGAATACTCCATGCACACCGTAGTGAACATTACTTTTTGCTTCGATGATGCTCGCTCCATAGTCTATGCGGTTCAGTAGACAGTATCGTCCCTGACAATACCGTTTCCTTATGGATTTCCTTTCTGGCAACAATAACAGGACCAAAGGTTTAGATGTTATCCCAAAAATTTAATATTTGATCCAGACAATTTGTACATATCCGGTCTTCGCCAGACTCCTTGAACATTTTTACAGTTCGGATTTAGGAACAGAAAAAGGACAATGGCTAATCAACCGAGAAAACCAAGTTCAGATATGGATTCAGCGTGTGTGTATTTACCCCTAGGCTATACGTCATATCTATTTTGACGAAATTGATAAAATCTCCCTGCGTTACTACGTTACTTACAAATCTCCGGTTTCGACCGGATTCCGGGCGAACTACTTGTCCGGCAAAATTAAGCTCAAAAACGAATTCAGCGTATCTCCTTACCCCATATCGAACATCTCATCAACTTCAGATAAAACTTTAACTTTTAACAAATTTTCCGGTTTCAGGCGGATTCCGGGCGAACTACTTGTCCGACGAGAAAATGATTTTCATACAATTGTTTAGCATGTCTTCTTACCCCTAAATCGGACATCTAATCAAATTTAAATACAACTTTTACTTTTAGCAAACTTTCCGGTTTTGGCCGGATTCCGGGCGAACTATTTGTCGGCGAGAAAATGATTTTCATATTCGTGTTCAGCATGTCTTCTTACGTCTAAATCCAACATCTAATCAACTTCAGATAAATTTTTTACTTTTTTCGGCCGGATTCCGGGCGAACTACTTGTCCGAAGAGAAAATGATTTTCATTTAAATGTTCAGCATATATTTTTACACATAAATCGAGCATCTAATCAACTTCAAATAACATTTTTACTCTTTACAAACTTTCCGGTTTTGGCCAGATTCCAGACGAACTACTTGTCCGACGAGAAAATGATTTTCATATAAACGTTCAGCATGTCTTCTTACCCCTAAATCGAACATCTAATCAACCTTAAATAAAACTTTTCATTGACCGGATTCTCGGAGAAGTACTTGTCGACGAGAAAATGGTTTTCATATTTGTGTTCAGCACATCTTCTTACCTCTAAATCGACTATCTCATTAGCTGTTGTTCGCCCCTTAATCTGAACCCCCTCCCTCACCCCTAAATGTTGAGCTACAGAGCCCGTCTACGAACTTGACCTCTCCCTTGACCTCACACCAAGTTTCATAAAAATATCTCGTTCCCATTGAGAAGTACCGTGCTCACAGACGGACAGACAGATGGGCAACTTTTACGAAGTCATAGGTATCCCTCCACTTAAGTTTTGGGATCCCAATAACAGATTAAATCACTTTAAGCAAGAAAGTAGTTTACTCGTGAGCCGCTATTTTCATTTTCTAAAGCGGAATATATAAAAGAAAAGAAAGAAAACGGAAAAAAAAATTTCTCGATCTTTGGCCAGGAAACGGTGAAGAAGGTCGTGTGCTGGTCCAGTGGTCAATGATTAGCGGACGAGGAAACCAAAAAGGTAACGCTGGCATTTTTAATTTGGAATTTATGTGGTTATGGCATAACTTCGACAACTGGATCAGGTGCTTCATACGCTTAAAATAGTACGTTCTCATCTTTTGTAACTGCTTCTTTCGCAGAACATGTGTCACACCAAAACGAAATAAAATAGAAGGAGCGCAAAAAGTCCTGTACAACTTTCCGAAAGCTTTTCGATTGTACCGTTCCGGTTAGGGACGATGCGCCCCTAGATATATATATATATGACATGCCCCAATTTCATGGTACAAATTGTATTACAAGATTTCCTTATATTATTGTATGATTTAAACAGTATTCATTATTTATGTAGTAGTAAATATTCCTTCAGCCCAAGCTGACTGAGAATCCTATTTGACAGTGTAACAATCTCAGCTGCTGTATCCGTTTTGCACTGCCAAATTACATAGTAGTTTTATTATGCTTTTCCTCTGCCTGATGTAAACTCTTTTCCTTCCTATAGTGGTTCCCCGTCATTTCACTGTCAAACTAGGTCCATAACTCCAAAACCGTTTCCTTCTGGATTTCCTTTCTGAAAACAATTGTAGCTGACCATATTATTGTCTCAAACATATAAACGTTTGTAAATATTAAAAGTTTTAAATATTAAGAGTTTTACATAACTTTATTATTGGGATCCCAAAACGTTTGTGACGGGATACCTATGACTTCGTAAAAGTTGTCCGTCTGTTAGCCCGATAACTCTCAAAGGGGTTGAGATATGCTCATCTATTCAAATTTGGCATGAAAGCTCTTTGGGCCGAAGTACTGGTCAAATTCGAAGATGGGCTCTGTAGCCCTACATTTAGGGTTGGAGGAGGGGTTTCAAATCAAGTGACAAAAAAAAAACATTTTTCAAAAGCAAATGAGATAGTTGATTTACGGGTAAGGAAACATGCTGAATCCGATATGAAAATTATTTTCTCGCCGGACAAATAGTTCACCTGGAATCCGGCCGAAACCGGAAAGTTTGCAGAAAGTAAAAGGTTAATTTGAAGTTGACTAGATGTTTTATTTCGAGTAAAGGATACATGTTGAATCCGAATATGAAATTTATTTTCTCACCGGACAAATAGTTCGCCCGTAACCCGTCCAAAACCGGAAAATTTGTAAAAACTAAAAGTTTTTTTCAGTTTGAGATGTTCGATTTAAGGATGAGAAGACATGCTGAATCACTATATGACAATCATTTTCTCCCCGGACGTACAGCTCGCCCGGAATCCGGGTGAAACGGGAAATTTTTGTAAAATTATTTCTTTTTTCTGAGGTTTTATGTAGTGGTAAGAAGACATGCTGAAATCCTTTTTGAGCTGTAGTTTTTTACCAGTAGTTCGCCGTGAATCCGGCCGGAACCGAAAATTTGGCAGAAGTAAGGCAGGAGGTTTTGATCAGTTTCGACAAAGTAGATACCACGTAGATATAGGGATAAACACACATGATGAATCCATACGTGAAACTCGTCAACTGATAACATTTGCACTAATCTGTTAAAGTCTGGATCAAATATTATTTTTTGGGATTCCATCGAAACCTTTGGTCTTGTTAATATAGTATTTATTATATGCTAGTTGACGGTTTGCTTTTTAGTGGTTTCCCTGTAATATCAGTATCACTGTCAATCTATTCAGTTGCATCACGAGGGGGCAACTGACCGTGAACTATGGTACGGTAGATACATTACTTTAGCCAATCCCAGAGAGCCATTTTGCGCGTCTCTTGAGTCTCGGACAGAACCAGATACTGGCCTATCATGGAGAAACAGAAAAGAAAATTGTAGAATATAAATAAAATTTGTACATCGGTTGCATTTCCTCTCTAATTCAGTTGGCAGATATTCTTCAATACGGTTGTCGGTCACTTTAATTATTCATTGTCTTCTATTTACGGTTCTCTCTTCCATTTTAGTTTTTTTGTTGCACACAAATTTGTTGAAAATGATAAATTTAATTCATTTCATGAAATCTCTATTTGAAATCAGCATGGCATAGCTTACTTGGAGGCCGACGTTCATTTTCGTTATTGACTGTTCTCTTTGTTCATTATTTCCGACTTAAATAGCCGAACTGAATAGAATAAATCGACAACTATTAACCGAATTGACGGCCGTGCATATACCGTGTCTAATTTGATGGAGACAAATCGTAGACTTGAAATAAGGGACTGACGGCTAGACTTCAGATCCCTAAGGACTAGGACCGTTTCCAGGGATTTATTTTGGGGGGAGAGTCTCCCCGCTGACTGGAACTAAGGTACACCTAAAAGTGAAACAAGAACGAGTCCCAGAAAAACGATTATTTGTGAATGTTTCGGGCGAGGTTTCGGGGGCCACTCAGAGGGTGTGGTGTGGGGGTCGAGCCCCCTAAGGCCGCTCTCTCACTAATTCTCCCCTTCGCCGACTCTCAATGACCAGGGGCAGAGCCGACGGGTTTTTGGGAGTGAGTAACCCCTCGGGCGAAGCGCAGTCAAATGGATACGGCGTCGTAGATTTCTCAGTTTCAAGAAATTCTGCCACTCCTTGACAGTAGCCAACGACCGTAAGATCATCAGAGTTGCTTGACCGCTCATTTAGTACAGAAGACGTCCGAGTTCATTCTTTTTCTCCAGTCCGGTTATGTTTTGAGTACCTGAGAATCTAGAAGCCAGTGATGTCGGAAGTCACGTTGGAAGTCCGAAATTTTCTTATCGCAATACGCGTAAACTGAACATTTAATTTTCACGGTTTTGCTGACTTTAAACACGAAAAAGAAAAGAAGATCAAAATAATTCAAACAGTTCGTGTCCTCAGTTTCAGAACACGCGCTATGACGGACTTCGCCAACAAAACTTTTTCTGGTCAGCTACTTAGGCTATTGTACAGCATAAGTGGTGCAACAAATCGCAGCCTTAATGACCTTGATAACAGATATCTGGAATTCCCGCCAAAGAGTCCCACTAAAGTCATCAGACCGACCGGTAGGCCCTCTACGTGGTTTACTAGGAAATGCTTTTTGTGTGGTAATCAGCGACTTTTATTTGAAGACAAGCTACAGGCCAAATATATCAGTTGAAAGACATAGAACGTAGGAGCCGTCGATATAGGATGAGGGGGTCGTAAAATGCGAGATAAAATGTTCCCAAAATATGCACAGGTCTGCCAGAGATATCCCTCTTCCCTCTTCTGCCTTTTCTATTATCCCTAGCTCAATTATGGAATTACAAGTTTCTGAAATCACCACCGCCCATTGTTTCGTTTTTTTATACTGTACCTACAACTCATTAGCGCTTTTTCTGCCGAGCCAAGTTTTGCCAGTCACGTAACGCAAACTTCGTCGAAAACTTCAAGGTCCGTCGTTAACTCTTTTACACATAAGGACACGGGTAGCTAAAGTGTTACTTTTCATTTTGAAGACATGGTAAACCATGTCTACCTTCTGTTCTGGACTTCTTTTGTTTTGCTTCGTGTTCAGATTTTAACCACGGCGCGTCCAGTTTTCAAACATTTTGCGTCAAGCCACTGGGTCAGAAAGCGGGAAGGCTGGATCAAGTCGACAAGCGCTAACAAGACAAGACCAAAGGTTTCGGTTTCGATGGGATCCCAAAAACTGAACATTTTTACTATTAAAATTCAGAAGCAGATTAAGGCCAAATTGCTAATCATATGAGAAAACCAAGTTCAGATATGGATTCAGCATGCGTGTTTACTCCTATAAGTCATACCTATTTTGACGAAAACTTCCTGCCACTTCTGCCAATTTCCGGGTTTCGGCCGAATTCCGAAACTACTTGTCCGGCGAAAAAAGAAAGCTCAAAAACGAACTCAGCTTATCTTTTTTCTCCAATACTGAACATCTAATCAACTTCAAATAAAAATTTAACTTATACCAAATTTTCCGGCTCCAGTCGGATTCCGGTTGAACTATATGTCCGGGTAAAAAAATGATTTTCATACACGGATTCACCATCTCTTCTTACCCCTAAATCGGATATCTAATCAACTACAAATAAAACTTTAACATTTTCCGGTTTGGCCAGATTCCGGGCGAACTACTTGCCCTGGTAGAAAATTGCTTTAAAATTAAGGTTCAGCATGTCTTCTTACCCCTAAACTGAACATTTAACAACTCCAAATAAAACTTTTACTTTTAACAAACTTTCCGGTTTTGGCCGGATTCCGGGACAACTACTTGTCTTGCGCGGCAATGGTTTCCACAATCGTGTTCAGCATGTCCTCCTACTCCTAAATCGAACATCTAATCAACTTCAAATAAAACTTTTACTTTTAACAGACTTTCCGGTTTTGGCCAGATTCCGGGCTAACTACTTGTCCGGCGCAAAAATGATTTTCACCATCGTTTTCAGCATGCCTCTTACCCCATAATCAACTATCACATTATCTGTTTTAAAATATTTAATTTGCCCCTTAATTTCAACCACCTCCATCACCCCTAAATGTAGGGCTACAGAGCCCATCTACGAGCTCGACCTTACTCTTGACACAAAGAATCTTCACACCAAGTTTCATCAAAATATCTCATTCCGTTCGAGAGTTATAATGCGCACACACGAACAGACGGACAACTTTTGCGATGTCATAGCTATCCCTTACGTTTTGGGATCCCAAAAATGCCTAATTCACGTGGCATGTAAAGGTATTTTCGAAAAACAATATTTCTCAGCCATCTCATCGTGAAAACATCATTTCTGATAAGAGGTTCTGATAAGCAGTGAATGAAAAGATACTGACGGGCCTTGCTTATTTAAAGAAAATTCGAAAAAATGTCAAAGGCGGATGCACTACTGCAGATTTCCAACTCTGCTTAGTAAGACATTTAGCTTTAACTTTCGCGGTTTTTTGAATGACTGAATGAGTAAATGATGCTCGGTTTTCAAACGAGGTAGACAGCCTCAAATTATGGTCATAATATTCAGGCTACACAATGTAATTGCCTGCAGTGTCTGGTCCGTCATCATTGAAAGAATAATACTTTATTTTATATTTTCCACCTGACAGCCAATGGTAGCTCAAGGGGTAACATCCATTTGGTTGTTGTCATTAGCGCCATCTATTTAATCGTAAAGACCGGTGAAGTTTCGTCTACATAAAGAAGGAAAATGTTATAATTTTTGTTTTTATTTTTTCCCGCCAAAACTGGCGAGTAAATTACAAAAAGTAAAACGAAAACTCATAGTCTCCGTAAAGATGGAAAAAGTTATTATAATTGTTTTATTTCTTTTTCACCGAAACTGGAGAGTAAATCACAAACATCAAAACGCATTTTCATAGGCTAAACTCTATTTCAACATAATTGTGCTAAATTATTACTCTTACTTATTCTGCATTTATATTATTCCTATCTCCCTTACAGAATTACATATCCTCATATCTAACTTACCGAACCCGGTTCAGCCTGTCTACCTTAAACAAGAATTAGGCTATCGAGGCGGTGGACGAACAGGTCCGTATCCAGGAATTTATTTCGGGGGGGGGGGGGGGGGGGTGCACGCGGGTCGGACAAAAAGTACAAAAAGACATAAATCAGATGTTAAACCCTATACAAAATATTATTTTTGCTTGTTTCCGGGGGCGGGGCGAACCCCGCCCCCCCCCCTGGATACGGTACTGTGGACGTCAAACACGAATTGCTTCTCGACCAGCTAAACATCTGCCTGTGGCGGAAACACCAAATTCGGCGGCGAAGAAATCCGAATTTACCAGGTTCTCGTCAGATCGATTCTCTTATACGGCTGCGAGTCCTGGCTACTGAAAGCAAGTGAGGTACACAACCTCATCGTCGTTGACCGTTCATGCCTCCCAAGGATTTTCGATGTCAGACTAACCGGCAGAACGAGCAACGCTGATCTTCGTCGATCATGCAACTTGGCTCGCCCGCGTCAAGGCCGATCTCGAGCGCAAAGGAGGATTCCGCCGTTTTAGAAGAAGATGGGACAAAAACTGCCCCGAACTCACAAAGTAATGGACCCACCCGTATAGAAATAATTCAATTCACTGTATTATGGTTATGGGACACTTTTCCAATCGTAAACAATTGAAAACAATTGGAAACGATCGTAAACAATTGTTTTTTTACGGTTGGAAACAGTCATTTACGATTGAGAACAGTTGTCTACGATAGTAAACAGTTGTTAACGATTGTATTTTCATGACTGGAAACAATCGGTTTCAATCAATTGAAAACAATAGGAAACGATCGTGAACAATTTTTTTTTTTACGGTTGGAAACAGTCATTTACGATTGAGAACAGTTGTCTACGATAGTAAACAGTTGTTAACGATTGTATTTTCATGACTGGAAACAATCGGTTTCAATCAATTAAAAACAATAGGAAACGATCGTGAACAATTGTTTTTTTTACGGTTGGAAACAGTCATTTACGATTGAGAACAGTTGTCTACGATAGTAAACAGTTGTTAACGATTGTATTATCATGACTGGAAACAATCGGTTTCAATCGTAAAAATACAATCGTTAATAACTGTTTCCAATTGTTTAAGATTGGAAAAATGTCCCATAATACAATGACTTGAATTATTTCCATACTGGCAAGACCACCAAGGATGGAACTGTACAGCAGAAGAACTCTTGGATGCCAGGAAGGCTCGCAGCCGGTATCCTGATTCAAGTACATGTAAGTAAGTATGTATGGAATATAAGCTTCTTAAATTCCCGCCTTTTTCATTGTTTCGTTCTGTTCCTACGTCTTTTTATCGTTATTCCGGCCGTTCCTGCCTTTGCCAGTCACTTAAAGGTTCGCCGATACTCTTTCACACATGAGAAGCTTTAAAGTATTTTTTTTCATTTTGGAAGACATGGACTATCAGGTCCATCTCCTTTCCACTATTTAACTACGGCGTGTTCAGTTTTCAAATATTTCGCGTCCAGTCAGAGAGCGGGAAAGCCGGAAAAAGTCGGCAAGCGCTAACACCAAAATCGCTAATTTCACCTCGAAAGTAATAGTATTTTAGAAAACGATATTTCTGCGACACTTCATCACAAAAGGATAATTTGTGGCAAGAGCTATGCTTATTTTTATTTTTTGCAACCAATCTTTCGTGTTACAGGCATTAATCATTAGCCTACCGTACTGGACTGTCATCGTCATGGTTAAACGAACAAAGACACTTTCTAAAAAAGAAATCAAACGTAGGAAACCTTGTTACAAGGCATTTGCAAGGGAAGACTGGGACTCCAAGACTAGGGTACCGGACTTGCGCAACCTGCATTTTCCTTTCACCGTGAAGTGGTGGTCTTCAGGTAGCCAAACTACGAGGCAACAATTCAACACTCCGAGTTTTCGTGCTCTATTTGGCAAGTCAGGTCGACTTGCATCGAAAAGACTTCAGCTTGGAAACTAATTTCCCCGGGGACCATTAGGGACTTTCCGATCCCGTCCGGATGTTTTCGCCCTTTGACTGTTTTTGCAACATTTCAGTTTGCGGTCGTAAATCTTATCGATTCTGTCATCTAAGGACAACAACGAACAGTGGCAGCAGTACGGACATAAAAAGTTCGCATAGAAACCGTGTGTCTGCCCAAATGTGAGTCTGGCAATTCTTTTTTTCTGGCTCTGAATTTAACAGGTTTTCAGTGCACCATATCGTGTCGTGGTTGGTCTTTTCGGGTATAAAAAAAATTTCGTCATGTTTTATTTTACATATAAAACGTATTTCAAACCCAAGAAATGCGCACGGAAGTGTCCCAATTCTAACTTCCCTATGTTGCACGCTTTTCAGAATTTGGGGACATTATACAACACCCTTTTTGGAGGGGTGGGGGGGCAAGGTCTTTACCGACTAGCTTATCATTTCTACCGACTGGTTTTGCAGAAAAAGCTAGCTACTCTTTTTAGGAATGTTTTACGTAAGAGCGACTATATTTACGAAACACCGACTGTTCCGAAGAAAAATCGGCTACGACGGGCCGATAAAATCGGACGCCTCCCCCCCCCCCATACGTGCCACCCCTGCTTTTGAGGAACGCATCAGAGGCGGGGGGGGGATCTTCAACGTCGTCAACCTACAACGACACAATCTCTTTGGCTATTCTTTATATCTGGTCAAACAGCGATAAGAATCAACTATGAAGTATCAACTATGAAGAATAGGATCATAAGAAATGCACCACAACTAGCTTGCCTGTATGATGCTGCATTAACTATATATTTTGGCTTGAAGTGTGAAAGAATACTTCCATTCCTTCAAAATGGGACTGTCAGTATAAATCAATTTTCCATTTCTAGCCAGCGACTTGGATTTAGAAGAAACAATAAAATAAGGACGTCCACTATCGTTCCTTCTAAGACAACTGAAGTGAGACAATTAAAAACAGGATTCTCCGTTTTATACTGTCCTTTTTTTCTGCAGAAAACACGATCTCGAAAGAAATCTGGCCAGGTTTTTACCAGTCACGGAATGTCAAACCCGATTGATCTGGCGAGAATCTGTCAGGAGTTCAGACAAGGAAAAAAGTCTCGTCGAATTTTTGAAAGGACCTAGGCAATGGTCATGAGATCCCGGGGAGTGAGAGACAATTGTGTGTGGGGAGTGATAATACTCACATATCTTATACTCACTTAACTTTACTCCTTGAAAATGTAGGGAAATAATAAATACATTCCTTAGCACGTTGTTTTTATTCCTTAAATCTTTTACGTTCACATATTAACTCCTTGAAAATTTAGGGAAATGTATAAATAGCAATAACTACAAACTGTGTCATGAATTCAGATAAAACCTGCCTCCAGCGTTATCACTGCCAGCCAGGCCTGTATTCTTTCGGGGGGGGGGGGGGAGTTGCCTGCGGGTCGCACAATAAAGTACAAAAAAGACACAGAACAGAGGGAAAAGCATATACAAATGAGTATTTTTGTATGTTTCGCGGGGGGGGGGGGGGGGGTCAACCCCCTACCCCCCCTGGATACGGCCTTGCTGCCATTATTCCGTCTGGCGAATATAGAGATTTGCGAAATCTATTCACAATGACCTTCGGTTACATTGAAAGAAAGAAATACTAGTAAACAGATAATTCCAAGCAGAATGTACAATAGTAAGATAATGGCGGAGATACTTGAAACGCATCATACTGGTCACATTTTATTATCATGTGTCCTATAATGAAAAATCTAACCATGACAAATCATTCGACCAGAACCGGAACGAGAAACAGAAATAGGGAAACATGAAAAAAAATGAAGAATCGAATCGTGACGTCACATAGCGCACCATGAGAAGGAAAACAGGCATTCTGCAAATTTGTTTGCTCTTCGGGCCTTACCACAAGACTGTGACTTAAGCGATGTGACATTCAGTGTTTAATTCTTAGTAGGAGACTATAATGTTGGAAGATTGAATGACAGTTTATATTTGGCGGCGTTTAGGGCGAAAGCCGAACGCATTCACACCCGACAAGACAAGACGAAAACAGGTATACACTAGACACAAAATTAAAGTCGAATCATGATGTAGCGTACCTTGGCTATCCCATGAGTCAACCGAACCGATACTCAAGGTGTCGTAAGGGATGGTATCTTCTTCACAGGGGCCCTCGCTGTCATACTCGGTTTTGATTGTCTGAACTCGGTTAAAGTTTACGAAACCGTTGGAACAATCGTCTTCTTCTTTTAACCTAAAAACGATAAGCATATCAGGATCAGCGTTGCCATGGCTGGCAGAACTCTGCGACCGGAGAGACCGTAAAAAAAGCAAAACCATATAATTTTGAATCTGAAAAAGCGAGTTTCTCGAATAATTTAATACTCTATATCACACAGTCCGAAACACGCCAGTGAACATCGGGAAGAACAAGAAACATCACCCAAACGAACCCTCAAAATCCATTCAAATCTTGTGTAAACGAATCAACAACATTTGGTGTCGTGACGTTTCTGGCTCTTCGCTGGGTGCATGGCGATTTTTCATGGCGCGAAGAGTTAGTCACCAAGAGTATTGGTAAAAGGACAGACTTTTGCTGGCACCAGAACTTCACAGGTTCGTGCGGACAAACATCACAGATTCCGTCAGAAAGTGGCAACACCGGTTGGGACAAACTGAGGCCAATGAAACACTTGGCTAGGAACATTAATTTAAAGTCCACATCAAAACCTGGAAATACTGGTCCTACTCCAATCTTATCTTCTGCCTGACACAAGCCCACCCTTTCTTTTGGATTACCATCAGTACCAGCCAACATTTCAGGCACGACAAGATTAATGACAGACATAGGAACTAAGCTCAAGCAAGAACAGAGTGGAGGGAAAACCTTGTTATCGCTATTACTCTGTCTGCACGAGTCGAACTTTGTCTGTTTACTTACAACTTATAGTAGTAAGTTTAATAGTTCTTTGTCATTGTCTACAAATTTAATTTTTTTGCCTGCTTATCTCGTAATTCTTGCGTAGTGATAACCTTACTATCACTACTGCCCAGTCTGCTTGAACCGACGTACTTTATACAGCTGTTGGGGGGGGGGGGGGGGATATGAAGAATTCCATCATTCTTTCTGCATACAGCACTACCTCCATTTTTTTTTGTTTAAGTGCGTAACAAAGAAGCCTCATTTCCTCAAGTCTCGTATTCCAGTCGTCTGGGACCACCGGTGCAAAAAACGAGACGAAAAAAATCGATGAGAACAAAACTCTCAGGTTTCCGCGAAATGAATAAGTAAGAAGAAGAATTTACAGACTAAAAGGGAAGCAAACAAGAGCGTTGCCCGAGAGGTTACCCACTCCCCGGTACCTGCTGTACCCCATTTTCCCGGCACCAGCCGAAACCAGTGGTGCCGGCCATAAATTAGGCGAAACATGTTGATTTTAGTTTTATAACACGTGGCAATCGGTTACGGTTGTCGTCAGCCGGTGCCGGCACCGGCTAGGCACCAGGCACTTGCTGTACACTAAGAGCGAGAGTGGGTAACCCCTCGCCTTTTCCTTGCTGGGCCGCACACGCACTTGCAATTCGGTTATCGTTGGGGAAGTTGCTGTTTTAAGATTTTTCCCGATCTGAGTAACTTTTATTAGTGTAGTATTGTTTATCTTTTTGATTTGACTGTCGAAGCCCTTATGGCCCTTACTGGCTTCTAAAATATGTTCCTTTTTTTAAATGACATTACTGAAACTTAAAAATCAATTAAAAGGCATTCACAACATTATTGCAAGATGAAACAAAAACAAAACCTCGAAAACTAAACTACAAAAACTAACCCACCACGAGGTGCTTTTCCGCCTTAGGGTACATCTACTGTGGTGGAAAAAACAACTGCAACAAAAAACAAGACGATTTTCCCAGATGTAAGTAAAGTTTACTAGTGTACTGTTGGCCCTTACTGCCCGTTGACGACTTGAAACAAAATAAAATAAAAGAAGTGTTGATTTTTCTTTCGAATCCTAAACGTTCCGGTGCTTCAAGTTGACAGCAGAAATAAGCGATTTTCAACCCAATCATGCTGTAAAAGAACTGCTGTTGTAGTTTTTTTTTTTCTAACACAGCAGAGCTACCTTATGGCGGAAAAGCATCTCTGTTGGGAGTCAGTCAAGGAACATATTTTAGAAAAAAAAGTTAATTAAGATCTGAAGTAATTGAGTAAACATCCGTTTTAATATATAATACTATAGTCAGTTGGGAAATTTTTCAGAGATATTTCGGGCCAGGCAAGGGTCCTTCAGCCTTCTCTTTCAGGAGACTTGCCACACTTTCAGGCACAGAGGAAGATTTGTGGATTAGAACAACTAGGCCCACATGACTGAAATGGAAGAGCGTGGATTCTGTCTGGTTTTTGCTTCAATTATTTTTGTTATATGGCCTTTCAGCTTAGCAAATGTTATTCACCGACTAATAAATTCGGCGCCGAAAAGCAGCTTGCAGCACTGCTGGCTCGGCAAGACAAAGTTCACCCGACGAGCAGAATTTGAATTTCGACAAAAAACCTGCATTTCAATGGCTAAAGAACCTGAAGAAATATTTTTAGCCTGCGTAGTTGTATGATAGTTATACAAAAATGTTGCATCTAGTGATATGTAATAGTAAAGAGTACTATCATTTAATGTGCATCAGACTGGACTAATCTTAAGTAATAGTATCCAGTAGCATCCTGTCTTGCTCTAGGAGAATTCAGTCTTGCTAATATTAGCATGTAGTAGAATGCAGTAACACGGTAGCCTTGTAGTAGAAGCATGCAGTAGCATCAGTTAGTACTCCATGCTACTTTTTCGTACAACTTTATACTACTATTCTGAGAAAAAAATTCATCGGGAAGCGAAGCACAGGAAATCTTCAATTCCAGATTGTAAAGTCACTTTTGAACAAAGCCCCCTATTGCGTTTGACCCAAAAAGATTTATTTGTCAACAATTGTTTACCGTTGTCATTGCTAAATATTTAAAACCTAGAGGTAAGCAGATCGAGGCACCACATTTACGCCAGAAAAAGTTCCCTCGACAAAATCGATCATATGAACAGCGGTGCAACGAAATAACGTATTTTCATCGGGTCTTCAAGCCTATGTCAGCTAATAAATGATAGGTAACTAGACTGGCTCATATTGTCCTATTTATAATAATAATAATATTTATTTATTACCCACTTACATCAAAAAGATTAATAGTGGAGTATAAACTTGTAAAATAACAACTAGAGTCAACAAAACATTAATAAAACAAACGGATCAAACCGTGGTGAGGCGACAAACGCCGATACGCTGTTTCTGAGAGCTTTTTGTGTAGATCAGTCAGCTTCTCAGTAATATTCGGAAGATAAAACTTTTTAACTATCTTTCGATTCTTGTACCACAGAGGAAGATAGAGAAGAAATTTACAGAATCGGAAGTAAGAAGATCGAATATCGCTAATGTCTTTTTTCTTAAATATAGGGTAAAGCCCAGAAAGGTTAAGCTTGAAGCTTGTCGCGACGAATATTCGTACCATACTTGACGGGAAGTGTTTAAATCAAGCAGGATGATCAATACTGATTAAACGTGACAAAGCGTTGTCTCCCCCCTCACAGTCAATTAAGTTAAGTTAACTTTGAGTATCTCCTTTGTAGCCCATGTTCAATAATCCAATTTGTCTGACGCAGCTTCCGACACTAAATGATGGGAATTTGCAGAGGTTGATTCGTAGAAGAAGTCATCAGTGATCTCACAAGTTGACTGTTGAAAACATGAAACACTTCTTATGAAAGTGTGACGTAAGTTTAACGGTTCAAATACGAAACATCTAGTTGAGAATCACTTATTGATCTAAACAGGCGTCTGACGAAAGTGCGTTATTCCATTGCTCCGCTGTTCCCGAATTATATCTGTTTATTTTTGTGAAAGATCTTTCAAACTTGCAAACTTACAGACGGACAGACAGACGGACAACTTTTACGAAGTCATACGTCACTAGCCTCTGAGCTCTCAGAAAGAATTATTGGATCCCTAAAGTCCATTCAGTTTCAGCAAAAATCATAAACATGGTAACCTCGTGTTAATCGAATTTTTCACTGATATGAAAGTACTTGAGTACTTAAGTACCCTAAAGTAATATGGCAAGAAGCATTGATCAATATCGTCAAAGTAGATATGTATAAGGAAACAACATACTGAATCCATATTCTGAACTTGGTTTTCTCAGACCTTTAGCCAGACTAACAGATTCGGCCTCAATCTGTTTCTAAATTTTAAGAGTAAAAAAGTTCAAGGAGTTGGCGAATACCGGATCTCTACAAGACCCAACTGTCTGGATCAAATATTAAAGTTGTGGGATCCCATCGAAACCTTTGGTCTTGTTTGACCGGAGACTGTCCGAATATTATTACAGTCCAAACCCCGAATGTCAGCCCACATTTTCAAACCCCAATCATCCTTATTAGTGAACACTGAGAGGACATGGATTTTTTTCTGGCAGGCTGTAGAGAGACCTTCCAGTCCTCTAACTAGAAATAAAGAACGAACCGACGACAGAATCTGTCGGGGCGTAACGTTGTGAAAACTGCTTCCAGATTTACGCGCCAGCAAAAAAAATACCATGACATGCTTTGAATATTTGGGTTCCACCGACCACTCACTGTATCGGTCCTCAAAACAATTTAATGTTTTGACAGTTTAAAGATCCACGTGTTGATCCTGAGCAGACATTGCATTCCTTTAGGTTGGATTCTCCTAAGGTTTTATCGCTACAACGCTAATGCACTGAAGTGCCGGTCTGAATGTTCCCCATTCATGGTGTATCTTCTGTTGATACGACGAGCATGATGTAAGACGTCCTCTATCCCTCGAAAGACTCAAAAGGCTATCTGTCCCACTGACGGTTGTTAGCAAGCTTTATAATTTAACCGAATCCGATGAATGTGGGGGGGGGGGCGCAGGGGGGGACCGGAAATCAAATGACAAGCTTATAGTGGAGGGATCAGGATGAAACTTGGTGAGAGGAACAAGCACAAGCCCTAGGTACATCATTGGCAGAACCGGACGGGATTCGTGCACTGTCGTGGGAGTTGGAGGGGGGGGGGGGGGCGGAATTCCGGTGATACTGAGTTAAGTTACTTCTAGGTGGGCTGAGACAGTGAAAATCCAGATTGTTTGTGTATCTTGTATCTGAATACACTGAATAATTTTGACTCTGTCGATGGACTTCTATTTCCTCAAAATACTTTTGATGATTAACTCTTAACTGATGTCTATCTTATCTCTTCTTGCCGACTCAAGATCTCCGGCTTCTCTGGGTACCCAGCGGAAGAAAGGCGGAAATGATGTCACAACTGCTCCCAAAGATCGTCGTGATTGGTTGACGCACGATTTGAGTCGTTGGGTTTGAGTCGTTACTGAGACGGTTACTCCTTATTCGCCTGAGGATCACTGGCGTCTTTTGGACTTATGCGGCTTCCACACTGAGAACGCAAGAAGCTTGCGTTGCGTTTGCGTAGAGTCAGCGTTGCGTCTGTCTTGCGTTGGACCTTTCACACCGTGAAGGCTTGTGCATTGCGCTTTCAGAAAATGGCTAGTTCTGATGAAGACTTAAAAATGATGCCTGGACTGAAAATGGAGCCAATAGGCAAATTCCGACAGTTTGTAGAATGACAGTTTGTAGTAATTTTTTATTATTCTAATTTGCTACTTGAAGGAGACAAGGTCCAATTGAATTTAATGTGATACAAAGTAGGGTCAAATTACCAGTCATGCTCTTGCTAAACTCCTTGTTGATGATTTAACAGATTGATAACCATGTATTATTAATGAAAGTCTTGTTGTGATAGTCAGGGACCTTTTTATCAAATAGTCCAGGTCTCTCTTGAACTAGTTTTACCAGTTTTTTCTTCAAAAACTTCCATTTCAATGAAAAACAAATTTAAAAATCTGATGCGTACTCGTCGGACGCAACGTAAAAATAGAGCTCAGTTCTATTCTTGCGTTGCGTCAATATTTTAAGCGCAAGCGCAACGCAAGGCTTGTGTAGCTCCGTGTGAAAGGCAAACGCGTCAGTGTGAAAGCAGCTTTAGTCTTATAGAGTATTATCGCCGTGTGTCTAGCACAGAGCCAGAAACGTCACAACTGTTAACATAAAATGTTTTTGATTGGTTTACAGAGGATTCGACTCAATTTTGAGGATTCGTTTGGATGACCTTCCTCGTTCTTCTCACGGTTCACTGACGTATTTCGGACTTAGTCATATGAGGTACAGGCCCTCAGTGAGGTTGACGGTAAACGGCTCGACGAGACGAATTATCGGTTTGAATTTCATCAAGTACGTGAATTTTCTTCTGTAAAACTGCGAACGATAGAAAATCAAAGACGCTGTGATATACCTGGTTGGAAAATAAGTTCAGAGAAGTCATAGAGCTACCAGCCTAGCAAGTTTGTTTATTGACAGCAAGTAAGTTGTTACTGTTGTTAGTCCTGAACATTTGAAATTACACAGAGCTGCGACAAGTTTGAAATTTTTTTCCCACACATACAACAAATAGATATTCGGGAACAGCGGAGCAATGGACCAATGCATATACAGTGCGATTTCATACCTGTTCAAGTGAACCTTTAGGACTACCTAACTAGAAATGTATTATTAGTCTCCAAGATCAGAGAAAATCCAACTTTCAACTAAATCTTTTCCTTCAAATCCAAACCTGTGGATTAAAAAAATATTAACATTACCACTAGCAACTAAATATTTATATTATTTTTACTTCTTTCAGTAATTTGTTTCAATGTTTTTATGTCATTTTAGAATATAAATCAGTCAAATATTTAAGTACAGAGATCTATCCGCTACGGTATTGCACACTGCCTGACCCACTGACTAATTCAAGAGTGGACAGAATTGACGGAATAACTATTCTGATGGGTTGATAATTTTTCTGTTAGTTTGGAATAATGTTGTAGTAGTCCAGAAAGCAAAGATGCATTATTGTTTACATCCTCATCCCTGTCAAATGATGAGGTTTCTCCCTTATGTTACACCATATGACTTCACCCCTTTAATCGAATAATACAATACCATCCGAATTCGTCACTACTTCTGCCCAATCGCCTACGTGGGCGGACATGGGTACTTTGTTATACTGTTTCATGTTATGCGTGAATGTGACTGGTTGGCTGATTTTAAGAAAGTGAGTGTTAGGCAAAAAAGGATGTACAAATTAGCTATAATGAGCAATGGCAATTATCTACAAATTGAATATCTTGGCGAGGTTACTGTTTGTTGTCAGGCGTCAAACCGCAAAACTTCTAACTGAGTTGTGCCATGGTTTATAAATAGGACCCATTCGCCATATTCTAGTTCGTATTCTAGTTCTTCCAAGACGGACTAGTTTTAGAAAATAGCCCATTGTCTGACTGTCACTATGAGCGTGTTCCATCCTTCTTACCGTAGTTACTACGCATGACGTCACGAATTCTTGCATTTTGCCGTCAAGAATGGAACGATTTTCTATTTTCCAGCAGGATCTCACGCCAGGGGCGAATCCGACCAATCACGTTACAGAGATGCGTAGTTACTACGCTCCCGAGCATGGTATGCAAATAGTAACTATTAGTTACTATTCCGACAAGGTTGGAACGGTCAGTGTAGTAACTTTTCGTGAGGACGGAACGGAAATAGTAACTAATAGTAACTATTGTTAGAAGGGTGGAACACGCTCTATGTGAACACTTCTGACAGATACAGTAAATAGATCTAGATCTATAAGGTAAGTCAGTCACGAGTAATGGAAGTGTGCACTGTTTCTGGAGAAAGATTGAAGGCTATTTTGTTCTGTCTATACTTCCGGTATTAGTAGGCAGGGCATTGAAGACACGGGGCTATTTCCTATCTAAATGGCCCCGTTTTTATTTAACATGGGATTCCCTATCCAAATGGCTCCGTTTTTGATTGGTTGGTTTTGAGGCGTGGACCGCCCCCTCTTTTGTTGTAGCATTGTGTTCCATCTGGGTGTCCCCGGCGTTGGCTCTTTAAACAAGAGAGGGGGGCATTTGAATTAGTATTGATTTGTTGAGTTCCAGCTGTCAGGCACTGATCGTTTGTTAATGTAGCTGAGGCGCTGGTAGTCGCAAGGTTGAATATTTTTGAACGATCCTTTCTGTTTTTTTACTTGTTGTTTTTCGTCTTTGAGCAAAATCTGCGAGTGAATAATTGACCTTTTAAGTGTTTGTGTCTGTAATTTTTATATGGGAATTCAATGGGAAAAGTGTAAAAACCGTCTTTTATGATTTTCGTACTTGCGTTTTTTCGCCCTTGCAGTAAAATGTGACAGTGAAAATCGATCCTTTGAATTTCTGTACTTGTTGTTTTCCGTCTTTCTGAATAAATGTGAAAGCTAAAACGTTCCCTGGGACTACAATTCAAACGAGTTTCTAGAAATTTTTTATTTTCACTACGACACATCTAAAGAAAATACAATACACTGACATACTTAATAAGACATAGACATTTCACTACAAACTTCATTCAAGCACTTCATTTTAAGGCTATCAAACTTGACGGCATACAAAGTACTTAGAACACTCTCACTGACGTAATCATTGACCAACAGATGATCGGAAAATAAGCTGACAATAGAATGAAAGGAATATTTACGCATACGGAGTAAAATAAACACTAAGGCGTGAAAACCACAGGACTGCGTCATTTCATGCTGAATCTGTCTCCTATTTTGGCTGATGTTCTTAAAGTTGGATATGTAGGGGGCTGTCGTTTTCCACTCTCTGAAATCCTTCCCGTAAGAGCAAAAAACTTCAATCCTTTTGCTCGAGTATAGGATCAGAGATATCCAGTGGCCGTAAACTTGCTCGGATGTAGCCGTGTTAGCCACAATTAGGGCGGGATAGCTAGAAATCTTCACTCGGTGTAGCCAATCAGCGGGTAGGCAGTGACAGTCGAGAAGCCTCGTAACAGGATCATCTTTTAGGAGTTTTAACACTTGCTGTGTATCCATCAAGGGGCGATGGACATGAATGGTATGTTGTCAGGTGTTATTTCTAGAACCGTCTCGTAAAAGCCAAGAACAATCAATGTGGTTGCATCGGCTAAACCTTCAGTGAAAGTGAGATCAAGGCGCAATTGTCCACTTCTAACAAGGCTCATATCAGGACCACCACTGATGTCAAAGACCATGATCCCTCGTCCTTTTATCCATTTTTCGTAAGAAATCCCATTCTCAAAGAACTGTTCATCTTGACCAAGACACTTCATTGACATCTCGTACAAAAGTCGGTAATTACTCTCAGTAAAGTTCATGGAGTAAGCTGGTTGGCCATTAATTTGAAGCTGTAGGCTTTGTAGGTTATTGAGTTGAAATGCAAATGGATTTTCTGTAAAAGCTCCTAGCTGACCAGCCGACTTGACCATCATAACAGCAAGCTTAGATGGCAAGGAGTTTGATGGCGTAACGTCATTCTCCGAGAACGTTAAAGATCCTTTGGACATGTTCCTTGCCATGCTCATGATTTTTGGAAACATTAGTTTAACATTGTTTCCTTGACTGCGAAGGCGCTCAACAGCTAAGCCAAGGCTTGGAATGACATTCACTTTCTTGACGTACATGATGCACTGTTGAATCTGAACTTCACCGTCAGGCGACGTGTCCAACATTTTTCTTAGCAGGAATTTACTAGGCGAAGGGAATAGTTTGACTTCTATTCTCACATTTGGTGGTAAGAATTGACCGATCTGGAAGAATTCGTGAGATGGTCTTCCAACAAGGTGAAGTATCTTGGTAGTTGCAGTCTGCAGCTCGCTGTCCAAATTGTTGTCCTCCTTGTGATAGTATCCTACTCCACTTCCTCGAACTTTCTTTGTTCCCAGAGGGGTCATGAGCTCCCAGGACAACATTGAAGTGTATGCAGACAAGTTGTTGCCGTTTGATATCATCTGATCATTCATGAATACTTGTACGTTTTGGAAAAGAGCATTCAGTACCCCATTTTCGTAACACAGTTTGTCATCTTCTTTTGCCTGTTCTCTGTTGACGACAACTTTGAGTTTCACTTCAAGAAGTGTGTTTCTCAAGTCAATAAAATTGGATTCGGTTGCTTGAAACTTGAAGTGTATGGGCGATCCGGGTGTTATAGGAACGATTGGATAGTTGGGTTCATAACGGCTGTCTTTAACAGAAACGTCCACTGAAGGCGAGGAGAAAAGAGACATTGCAGACGAAATGCTTGGCGTAGCATCTTCAGACGGTAGGTAGCTCATTCTAGCTCAAAAAAGTCTTTTTTCGCTCTCTTTGCCATTTTCTTACGAATTTGTTGCGTATATGATACAAGAGCGTACATTATTCGTGCCCGTATTTCAATATTTGGAGTGTATAAGAATAAAAGTGTCGTACATAAGAACCATTTGCTCAGTTCTTTGTCTACTTGCAGTTGGAAAGTTCCTACCGTATGATAATTGCAGCATCAAGCATGTTGCATGTCTAATCAATGTACTTGGATAGCACGAAGGCACAAAGTGCCTTCCGATGCCCCCCGCGGGCCGCTGCGCCCCCTCCGCCGGGTGCCGCGCCCTCCGCCGGGCGCTGCGCCCTCCGCCGGTCCCTCCGCCGCGCCCCTTCCGCCAGGGCGCAGCGCCCTCCGCCAGGCGCTGCGTTCGGCATCGGCAGTTTCTGCCGATGCCGAGTCGGGGGTGTAAATCAGGGGGGTGTATATAATCTGAGACTGTTCATTATTCACCCCCTCTCTATATGTTGATATGTGAACTGAATAAAAGTGTCGTACATACGAATCCTTAGCTCAGTTTCTTGACTACTTTCAACATGAAAGCTTTTCAGTTTGAGAGTCCTTACCGTATGATCATTGCTGGACCAAGCATGTCTGGCAAATCTACTTTTGTCTCTCGCCTTATACAAGAATCCCACGAAATTATTGCTCCTTCGCATAAAAGTGTCTACATCTGCTATCGTACTTGGCAAACAACTTACGATGACATTAGGAAGCACAGTCCAAACGTGCATTTCATTCAAGGGTTTGACATCCTAGAAAATCTCCCTCAAGATTCGTTGTTGGTGTTTGATGATCTGGCCACGCAGATGGAAAAGCATTCGGAGGCTCTGCTCGACTTGTGGACAGTGCAGTCTCACCATAGGAATCTGTCCTGTATTCTTATACTTCATAATCTCTTTCAAGCTACAAAAAGTGTTCGCACGATAAGTCTTAATAGCAATTACTTTGTTCTGTTCCGTCAGCCTAGAGACGAGTCCTCTATAATGAATCTGGCAAAACAAATGTTCCCCACAAATCCTCATTACCTTCTTGAAGCCTATAAGCATGCCACCTCTATAGTCTTTGGTCATCTGTGCATAAACTTAAATGCAAAAGACCGTAACCTGATGTTGCTCTCTAATGTGTTTGACAAAAATGTAACTGTATATCTAGAAGGGTCGAAGAAAAAGCTCAATTAGTCTTAAAGATGCAGCGCGTTAAAGAACATGTGGCACTTCTGAGTGTACTAAGCAAAGCTAAACCGCAACTGAGACGGGCAATTTTGGAAAATTCTGACAAACAACTGATTGATATTATCTCCGAAATATGTTTAAATGTAGTGAACTGCAACGTAAAAATGCCAGACTGTCAGAAGCAGCGGTGCTTTAAACATCAAAATATTATAAAATATTTGAGTAAAAAGAAAGTTAGCTCAAAACAAAAACGAAATAAATTAATACAGAAAGGTGGAAGTATTTTCGGCATATTGCTACCCATAGTTACGAGTCTTGTTGGTGGATTGCTCAGCAGGGGATAACATGGCTCGTGCCTACAAACTTATCCCTTTTGATGCTTCATTCTTGCCTAAACAACACTTTGAGAATGATATGGCTGGACTATTAAATGACGAATCGATCTCGGATGAAGAAAAATTGCTGCTTTTTCAGTCTGCAGTTAAGAGACTTGAAAAATACAAAGAGACCACAACTAAACCGCTCAAAGTGAATATCGTACCGAATAAAAGTGAAGTAAACTCGACTGTCGCCCCATCTACACCTCCAGCATCGCCACAAAACCCCTCTAACCTCGTTCAGGTTAATTTAGAGCTCATTCCTCGCTCTCAGAGACCACAAGGGGAAGCTCTGTTAAACCATCTGTTGACGGTGGATGGAGCTGTATATTCAGCGGAAAGTGGACTGCTTACGGTAGATGGGAGAACTTACAATACACTCGATTTTGTCTCCGATGCTGTATCCTCGAGGAAAACTAGATATGCTATTGACGACCATGCAGTTCATTTTTTGGCTCAGTCTTCCATTCCACTTTCCCTCATAAAGAACAGATTCTTGCTGCATGATGTTCAAGCGAGCAAAAATGATATCTCAACGAGTCACTTCTCTTCACTGATAGATAATACACCTACGATCTCTTCCACCCCTCAGTCAACGAAGAGACCTAGTGTGGCTAGTACCTTGAAAAGATCATTCCTTCTGTCGCCCGTAAAAACTCCACAAAACACAGTTTCTCCAGATTCATCACCAATCACCCTCAACAATAAATGGATGCAGTTTTAAGTCGTATTTATTCTAATGTCGGTAGTGTGGGGGCACTGGGGTCTCCGGAGGTTTTGGCTAGAAAGAGTGGTCTTCCTCTGAAAACAGTTAAAGAGTTTCTCAAGAAGCAGGCAGCTTATACCCTTCATCGAAATCGAGCCTTGAGAGCAAAAGAATACAGAAAAACTATAGCTTTCTACAGAGGAGAAATAGCTCAGAGCGATCTTATGGTTCTTGATGGGCCTTACGTTAAGGCCAACGCCCCTTTCAACTACTTGCTCATCGTCATTGACGTTTTCAGTCGTTATCTGTTCGTCGAACCTCTTGTCTCCAAGACCAGCAGTGAAGTGAGCAAAAAGCTCTCGATTATTTTCAAGAAGCAAACATTTAAAAAGTTTCATGTTGACAGAGGTAAAGAGTTTCTGGGGAAAAAGATGCGAGAACTGCTAAAACATCATGGAATGGAACTATACCATACCCACTCGCATTTAAAAGCTGCTATAGCAGAACGCGTTATCCGAACGCTGCGACTGTACATCTCACGCTACTGTACATTTAACAATACTTATTCATTCGTGAAAGATATTCAGTCCCTGGTTGGACAATATAATAAGAGTGGGCATAGGAGCCTTAAAGGAATCGCACCTGCAGACGTTGGTCTACATAATACCCCACAGTTGTTTGATCACATGTACAGTAGTGAAAAAAAGAAAAAAGGCTCTAAAAACAATCTGACTATTGGTCAAAATGTGCGCATATCGAGAGCCAAAGGCGGGTTTGAGAAAGGAAGACACAACTTTACCGATGAAATATTCATAATAAGTAAAGTGAACAGCACCGAGCCTGTGACATATGCCCTCTCAGACATGAACGAACAATCTATACTTGGTGGGTTTTATATACATGAAATCCAACCAGTCTCTCCTCCATCGCAGTATCACATCGAAAAAATACTTAAGAAGCGAACACGAGGAGGAAAGCATCAGTTTCTTGTGAGGTGGCAGTCATACGGTCCTGAATTCGACAGTTGGGTTAACGAAGACGATTTGCGCGATGTCTAAAGATTCATTTTACTGTCACTTTTCTTCTGATGTCGAAGATCCGGTTTACAATGGTCAAAATAAAATAAGTAACTTCATCACACGTCTATCGCCGCCCATTAAGCTGGATAGTTCCGAGTGGAAATGTAGTTTGGTGGAAATGCACATGACGAACAGCTTCGACATTCTTAGAACTGACAAAGTCTACAGAATCCACGTCTCCTATGAAAACCCGACGGATCCAAGTAACAGAAAGGGCATGTCTATCACACTGTCCAGCGCAAAAAGCTATATTAAGGTCGAAGAAATATTAAAAGATATAAATGAAGGACTGCGAACAGATCGAGGAATAAAAGGCATCGAATTTGTATACGTAAACACGTATGACCGAGTTTCTGTGATTGGTCTTCGTGGTGGAGAGATAATAAAAATGACAGAGGCGCTCCGGAGTATTCTTGGCTACCAACGCGCTGTCATTTCAGTAAACACGGAATCGGACTTTGAAATGAAATACGGTGTTGAAGCCAAAAGCCCGCCTGGTCTAGGCTTAAGTTGGAGTTCACTTATTGTCTATTCGGACATGGTCCACAACAGTAGAATCGGGAACACCACAGCACCAGTTCTCCGCGTACTTCCGAGGAAAACGACGTCCGATGCAGTGTTGCACTACTCATTCCAGAACTTAACCTATGTAGACGTTGCCATGAAAGATATTGAAATTGTTACTTTTAGTCTCCGAGACGAAAAGGGAAATTTAGTGAATATAAATAGAGGCGTCATATCACTTACTGTTCATTTCCAAAAACAATGACGAAGCGAACACACTTCAATTGTCCATCGGTAGACTGTTTTGCTCTTACACTTAAACAAAGAGGAAATGGTGTTTCATACTATGGAGGTCGTCAGGACCAGATGGTGGGCTATGGTGCGTTATCTCAGTGGTTTGGTAAAATCTTTCGTTTCGCCCTTCCTCTTGTTCGAAAGTACGTTGTACCAACTGCAAAGGATCTTGTGTCGAACACTCTTAACGACTATGAACAGGGCAAAGACCTGGGTCAATCGTTTCAGGAGAACATAAAATCCACGATCCGCAATGTAAAGGAAAAGATCCAGAAGGGATCTGGGGGATTTAAAAGGCCTCTTAAGCGACGCTTGATTAGTCTTATGCCAGCAAAGCTCAAGGCAACACGTAAGAAAAAGGCAAAGAGAGCGAAAAAAGACTTTTTTGAGCTAGAATGAGCTACCTACCGTCTGAAGATGCTACGCCAAGCATTTCGTCTGCAATGTCTCTTTTCTCCTCGCCTTCAGTGGACGTTTCTGTTAAAGACAGCCGTTATGAACCCAACTATCCAATCGTTCCTATAACACCCGGATCGCCCATACACTTCAAGTTTCAAGCAACCGAATCCAATTTTATTGACTTGAGAAACACACTTCTTGAAGTGAAACTCAAAGTTGTCGTCAACAGAGAACAGGCAAAAGAAGATGACAAACTGTGTTACGAAAATGGGGTACTGAATGCTCTTTTCCAAAACGTACAAGTATTCATGAATGATCAGATGATATCAAACGGCAACAACTTGTCTGCATACACTTCAATGTTGTCCTGGGAGCTCATGACCCCTCTGGGAACAAAGAAAGTTCGAGGAAGTGGAGTAGGATACTATCACAAGGAGGACAACAATTTGGACAGCGAGCTGCAGACTGCAACTACCAAGATACTTCACCTTGTTGGAAGACCATCTCACGAATTCTTCCAGATCGGTCAATTCTTACCACCAAATGTGAGAATAGAAGTCAAACTATTCCCTTCGCCTAGTAAATTCCTGCTAAGAAAAATGTTGGACACGTCGCCTGACGGTGAAGTTCAGATTCAACAGTGCATCATGTACGTCAAGAAAGTGAATGTCATTCCAAGCCTTGGCTTAGCTGTTGAGCGCCTTCGCAGTCAAGGAAACAATGTTAAACTAATGTTTCCAAAAATCATGAGCATGGCAAGGAACATGTCCAAAGGATCTTTAACGTTCTCGGAGAATGACGTTACGCCATCAAACTCCTTGCCATCTAAGCTTGCTGTTATGATGGTCAAGTCGGCTGGTCAGCTAGGAGCTTTTACAGAAAATCCATTTGCATTTCAACTCAATAACCTACAAAGCCTACAGCTTCAAATTAATGGCCAACCAGCTTACTCCATGAACTTTACTGAGAGTAATTACCGACTTTTGTACGAGATGTCAATGAAGTGTCTTGGTCAAGATGAACAGTTCTTTGAGAATGGGATTTCTTACGAAAAATGGATAAAAGGACGAGGGATCATGGTCTTTGACATCAGTGGTGGTCCTGATATGAGCCTTGTTAGAAGTGGACAATTGCGCCTTGATCTCACTTTCACTGAAGGTTTAGCCGATGCAACCACATTGATTGTTCTTGGCTTTTACGAGACGGTTCTAGAAATAACACCTGACAACATACCATTCATGTCCATCGCCCCTTGATGGATACACAGCAAGTGTTAAAACTCCTAAAAGATGATCCTGTTACGAGGCTTCTCGACTGTCACTGCCTACCCGCTGATTGGCTACACCGAGTGAAGATTTCTAGCTATCCCGCCCTAATTGTGGCTAACACGGCTACATCCGAGCAAGTTTACGGCCACTGGATATCTCTGATCCTATACTCGAGCAAAAGGATTGAAGTTTTTTGCTCTTACGGGAAGGATTTCAGAGAGTGGAAAACGACAGCCCCCTACATATCCAACTTTAAGAACATCAGCCAAAATAGGAGACAGATTCAGCATGAAATGACGCAGTCCTGTGGTTTTCACGCCTTAGTGTTTATTTTACTCCGTATGCGTAAATATTCCTTTCATTCTATTGTCAGCTTATTTTCCGATCATCTGTTGGTCAATGATTACGTCAGTGAGAGTGTTCTAAGTACTTTGTATGCCGTCAAGTTTGATAGCCTTAAAATGAAGTGCTTGAATGAAGTTTGTAGTGAAATGTCTATGTCTTATTAAGTATGTCAGTGTATTGTATTTTCTTTAGATGTGTCGTAGTGAAAATAAAAAATTTCTAGAAACTCGTTTGAATTGTAGTCCCAGGGAACGTTTTAGCTTTCACATTTATTCAGAAAGACGGAAAACAACAAGTACAGAAATTCAAAGGATCGATTTTCACTGTCACATTTTACTGCAAGGGCGAAAAAACGCAAGTACGAAAATCATAAAAGACGGTTTTTACACTTTTCCCATTGAATTCCCATATAAAAATTACAGACACAAACACTTAAAAGGTCAATTATTCACTCGCAGATTTTGCTCAAAGACGAAAAACAACAAGTAAAAAAACAGAAAGGATCGTTCAAAAATATTCAACCTTGCGACTACCAGCGCCTCAGCTACATTAACAAACGATCAGTGCCTGACAGCTGGAACTCAACAAATCAATACTAATTCAAATGCCCCCCTCTCTTGTTTAAAGAGCCAACGCCGGGGACACCCAGATGGAACACAATGCTACAACAAAAGAGGGGGCGGTCCACGCCTCAAAACCAACCAATCAAAAACGGAGCCATTTGGATAGGGAATCCCATGTTAAATAAAAACGGGGCCATTTAGATAGGAAATAGCCCCGTGTCTTCAATGCCCTGCCTACTGGTATTCATAAATATTCCTTCAGCCCAAGCTGACTGCGAATCATATTTGACGGTGCAAAACGGATAAGTCAGCTACATTTTATTAGAGCCATGTCCAAAATGAAATCACTGCACCAGCTTTAACTCCAAACAATTTTCAAAGAAGAAGTTCACAACATCAGATATTTAAGGAATACTCTTTAATTGTTTTTCCACAAGTTCATTTCCAGCTTGAGCGGTTTGAGCCTGAAGAGGTACCTTGCCAAGAAGGGTCAAAATATAGCTCTAATAAAATGTAGCTGACTTATCGGTTTTGCACCGTCAAATACGGTATTCATACTTACGGTATTCATACTATTCATACTAGCTCTCTGTCACAAGTGTTGAAAATGAAACAAAGGCGACTTTCAGAAATGTGTCACTTGGAGTGCTGAAGTTGAATAAGGCGAATTGAGTGTTTAGGTGTCGTACAAACCTAGGCGGAATACCATACAGTCGTGATGTACTTTGTGACGTCGTGTAATTGAGCAATTGACATAGGATTAATTGTCCCATGGAGGGTTTATAAATGTGAACGCGTCCGGCACCTCGCTGGCCGCAAATGTTTATGTGAGTTATAGTTGGCTGATAAAAAGGCATAAGAATAATAAAAATACACCAGACCAAGGAGAGGAGTTAGATGAGAGGCTTAAAGATCAAAACTTCAATAAACTAAACTACATATTTCAATAATTACGAGTCAAAGAAGTAGGCTAAATCGATGAAAATATTTTCTTTTTGTTGGCATGATCCACGAGCTTCTCTGTTGAATCGCATTTGGTAACCCCCTTTACTTTAACACAGCCAGTCTAAGGTTCCAGGTCACGGAAATGTCTGCATAGCAACTTCCCGACGCAATAGAAAATTTACTTAGAAAACAGGCTTCATGTATACGGAGGTCAGACTACGTGCCTGGAAATAATAATTACGAGAAAACTTGGTAGAAATCCCATTCGGAAAATGGGAAAGGAGCTTCTGAAAAGCATGACAAGAGAGGGGGGGAGGGGGGTAGGGGGTTGACTCGTATGACCTGAATGACCTGATTTGCGTAGTAGTGAGACTGACGTTTCCTTTAGTGATCGAATGACATCTTGCTGAACTAACTTGTGGTTGCGACAGGAACGAGGAAGGTATAATTCATTTTTAAGTGAAGTCGATTTCATCGGTTTTTAATTCATTGAAAAATTCGAAAACACAAAGTGAAATCCGTCACCTAATCAAAAAAAAATCAACTAGTTTCGAACAACAAAACTAAACAGTTTCTACTCTTATAAGACGCGCTAATCTTTCATTAAAAAGTAAATCCTTTTTGCCCAAAGGGCCAAAAAGTCCTGAAATCGCAGAATTCCGAGACATATTGCAGCATTCTGGCACGAGTATAATTTCCTGCAACAAATTTTGTCACAGCTGTGACCAGGCCCGTATCCAGGAACTTATTTCGGGGGGGGGGGGCCCTTTCGGAGTTTTTTTTTGCCTGCGGGTCGCACAAAAAGGTACGAAAAAGACATAAATCACAGGGAAAAGCCTGTAAAAATGAGTAATTTTGTATGTTTCGGGGGGGGGGGGGTTCAACCCCCTACCCCCCCCCCCCTTGGATACGGCCTTGGCTGTGACTCTGTAAGTCGGAAAATTATGCAAATAGCAGAATACTGCAACCAGACAGACAGTCAGTGAAGTCTATCCAGACACGCCACTTCACAACAACTTTCACTCAGACAATCCTCCCTTCAGCCTGAGAGGCGAGGTCACGCGATTTCAACATAGCAACTTCTCACGGAGCATTAGAAACTTCTTCGGACCAAGGCGTCGTCGACAGAGAAAACTTGCTAGAAATTCTGTGAGGCGAATGGAAAGAGTATTACTCGAAAGTCTGGGAAGTTGATGTTTCTTTTGCAGGCTATTAAGGCCAGGTCTGAGCATCGAAAGAACAGCAAGAGTTGGCGTTACTTTCGGCCGGGCAAAAATATGCATACCATTAAGAAGCTATCTCAGATCCAATATGTGAAACGGTACTTGCTGTACAGCAGAGCTAAATAACACTAGAGAGTAGCACCAAGACTTCAAAAAGTGACACATACTTGAATAGCAGCGAAACTAGCACCACTAGCGATCGAGAACCGTCGTTAAGTTTCAGAACTTAATCAGTCGTACACCAGCGCTGGCTCCGATAACTCCATCTTCCGAACAGAGCAAAAAAAAAAGAAGATACAACAATCCCTGTTTCTTGGATGCGTGCAGACCGCTGTTAGCTGTAGCCTACTGGACATTTTCTAAGCACGCAAGTCTGACTTGCTTCAAATGTCCCGAGCGCAGTCAGCGGCGGTACGAGTAAGGCAGATTTCCGATACGAGTAAAGCACAGGTCTCAGCAAAGGCAAAATAGGAGTAGGAGCCAAGACTTGAAAGAAGTGACACACAGTCGAATAGCAGCGACACTAGACCACCAGCGATAGAGAACGTCGCTACTGCAACTCAATCAGCCGTGCACCACCGCTGTATCTAAGAACTTCATACTCTGAACACTAAAGCGCAGAATAACACTAGGAAGTAGCGCCAAGACTCGAAAAAAGTGGCACACACTCGAACAGAAACGACAATAGCACCATTAGCGATAGAGAACGTCCCTACTGCAACTCAGTCAGTCGAGCAACAGCGCTGGCTCCAATAACTTCATATTCTGAACACAGCAGAGCAAAATAACACTAGGGAGCCAAGACTTGAAAAAAGTGACACACACTCGAATAGCAGCGACACTAGCACCACTAGCAATAGCAAACGTCCCTACTGAAAATCAATCTTTCGTGCACCAGCGCTGGCTCGAATCCCTTCATATTGTGAACATTACACAAAAAAGGTCCGACCTCTCCTGTTACCTCGATGTGTGCAGGCCGCTTCTTAGCTTTACTAGAAATTTCTAAATCCGCAAGTTTGTCTTGCTTTAAATGCCACAAGCGAAGTGGGCGGAGCTATGAGTACGGCTCGTTTGAAGGAAAGCATAGGTTTAGGCGCTACTCCCTAGTGTTATTTTGCTCTGGAACACAGAAAAAAAATAAAAAAATGTAGCCTCCCCTGTTTCCTCGATGTGTGAAGATCGCATCTTAGCTTACTAGAAATTTCTAAACCCGCAAGTTTGTCTTGCTTTAAATTCCGCAAGCGTAATGGGCGGAGCTACAAGTATGGCCCGTTTGCGAAGCAAGGAAAGCATAGGTCTTGGCGCTACTTCCTAGTGTTATTTTGCTCTGCTCTACAGCCATGTTGGGAATGAGTTTAACCCCCACGCATTAGGCCTTTAAGTGAAATGATCTCCCGACACCACGGACAAAACGAAAGGCTTGGATGGACGGAGGCTCGAACCCTTGCCCTCAAGCCTGTTCATCCTTTTGTGATTGACCCTAATCAGGGACAATAACCCGCTTGCGTTCCAGACATTATTCATGAGGGATAAATTTAGCAGAATCCACAAACCTGAGTTGGAGTGGATCAATTGCAAACGTCTGAGGCGTTTCCTGTTTCCGGCACGGACTGGAACTTTTCCCGCCAATACTGCCGTTGTTGAACAGACTCCACCTTGGGAAGGAAAAAGGGGGAAGTCTGAATGTTTTGTGATATCACTCACTGACAACGAGCCTATGCAAGGGACTGTCACTAGACATGTCACACACAAAACATAAATTTGTGGGCACAGTGCCCTAGAGCAAGGGCCCCATACCTACATGAAAATTGTTAATAGGTATTCACAGATTTTATAGATGTGTTTGGTCACGAGCCTAAGCTAGGGAATGTCGGCTAGACCAGTCATACACAAAACCTCAATTTTTGGGCACATCACAATAGAGCAAGGGCACAGTACCCACATGCAAATCTGTTAATAGGGATTCATAGATTACAGATGCCACTGGCAACGAGCCTAAGCTAAGGACTGTCGGCTAGACCAGAGCAAGGGCACAGTATCGGTTAGTCCCCATACAAATCTGTGATAGGATTCACAGACTACAACAGACGTCATAGGGGCACCAACAATGCTGCACTGTACCTAAAAATTGTGGATTTGTGCATGATTGGGCTAGACCCCGGTCATCAAAGGCTTCTCCCTTTCGTCCCACCAATGAAGTTGTACAGGTGGTTTCCTAGGATTCATATCGCTCTTGCCAATGACCAGCGACGAACGGTACCCAAAGGTGGTTCCTGCCTTGTTTTTCTTTTTCTTACAATAAAGATTTTTTTTTTTTACCAATTCTTAAGGTAATAAAATTGCATTATATCTCTGGGCTGATGTATTACGATTTATGCAACTGTAGAGACCTACGGCGAAGAGCTTTCAAGCTTGAGTAATACAACAAATGTCAGTCCAGCTACCTTAATTAGATGTCTCGACCCTCCAACAATCGGACGGTGAGATTGCAACCTTTCGAACATATTTTATCGGAAAGACTTTCGACAATAAATCGGTGTTCAGGGCAGACTATCCATTTCCAATTTTCACCCACCCACTCTCGTTCACAACCATTTAAGGGAAGTTTACTAAGCCGTGAGTCACCACCTAAGCCAACCGGTTTGAAAACCTAGAAGAGGTATGAGAACAAATGAAGAAAAGTTATCAGAGCTGCTGCTGTTTTAATCTCCGGGATTTGCCGATTTCCTAACTTAATCAATACCCCTCCACCCCTTATTTTATTTAACACTTATCTAAGGTGCTCTATCATTATTTCAGAGCACTGCCATTTGTTGAAGCATGCCTTTGTTTTCCCGGTTGTTGATCCTGATGAAAATAGACTATACAGATGAGTTTGCCAATACATCGCTAAATTTCAGGACAGGTTATCAATAATCGAAAGTGTCAGGGCCTAGGACAAACAGCAACGGTCTGGAAATCTTATCCGAATACGGTGGTTCAAAGAAATTCGAAAGTTTACCTTTTCCTGGGACAAATGGAGGCGGTCTTGGAAATCTCATCTAGTGAAGGTTTTTCCAAGAAATCTTCGGAACACGGCTTAATCCCAGAGCTGAAAGACTCCAGGCGGAGATAGCGTTCCATCTCGTACCAATGCTAAAACACATACAAAAAAATGCTAAAACAATGACGATGATGATATCACGTGACGTCATTAAGAAAAATGGGGAATTCGATTGAATAATGAGGAGGAGTTAAATGAACTTTAAACGAAGAGAGCCAAGGAACTGAAAGCTTTCAAGGAGAATGATGATACTGATGAAGAAGATGATGATGAGCACCTACGAGAAGAGCTGAAGGGCCGCAAAAAGCCTGAAGAGGACCCTTGCGAAGAAGGGCCGAAATATAGATCTAATAGGATGTAGCTGACTTATCCGTTTAGCACCGTCAGATCTGACCTCATTGACGATAACCCCATAGAATATGATGAAAGTGGGATGATAGTGGCAGTGAAGCTAGTGGCGGCCGTAATATAAAAAAAAACAAGAAAAAATAATATACTCCAAGAGCAAACTGGAGAGGGATTGCCCACTCTCCGGCACCTCCTTTATACCCTTTCCCGGCACCGACCGAAATCAGCGGTGACGTCCATAAATTAGGCGATCCATCTTTCAAACGCTTCTGAACATGATTATTTTAATGTTCTAACACGTGGCAACCAGTGCCAGCTGATGTCGGCACCGGGCACTAGTGTACACTCAGATCGAGAGTGGGCAACCACTCACAAACTGCACGTCCACATGAACAAAACCAAAGGTTTCGGTGGGATCCCAAAAATTCAATATCTGATCCAGACAACTGGGTCTTGTCTTCGCCAGATCCAGTCTTCGCCAGATCCAGTCTTCGCCAGACTCCTTGAACATTTTTACTATTAAAATTCAGAAACATATTAAGGCCAAATAGCTAATCATCTGAAAAAACCAAGTTCAGATATGGATTTAGCATGTGTGTTTACCCCTATAAGTCATATCTGTTTTGATGAAAACTATCTGCCACTTCCGACTCCAACCGGATTCCGGTCGAACTATATGTCCGGGAAAAAATTACCGTCACACACGGATTCAGCATCTCTTCTTACCCATAAATCGGATCAACTACAATTAAAACTTTAACTTTTAACAATTTTCCGGTTTTGGCCGGATTCCGGGCGAACTACATGTCCGGGTAGAAAATTATTTTCAAGTAAGTGTTCAGCATGTCTTACTTCCCTAAATCGAACATCTAATCAGCTCCAAGCAAAACTTTTAATTTTAACAAATTTTCCGGCTTTGGCCGGATTCCGGGCGAACTACTTGTCCGCCGAGAAAATGGTTTTCGCCATCGTGTTTAGCATGTCTTCTTACCCCTAAATGAAACATCTAATCAACTTCAAATAAAACTTTTCATTCTAACAAGCTTTCTGGTTTTGGCCGGATTCAGGCCGAACTACTTGTCCGATAACAAAATGGTTTTCACCATCGCGTTTAGCATGTCTTCTTACCTCATAATTGACTATCACATTAGCTGTTTCAAAATATTTTATTTGCCCATTAATTTGAACCCCCTCACCCACCCCTAAATGTAGGGCTACAAAGCCCATTTACGAAATCTACTGGTCCGACGACCTAAAGAATCCTCACACCAGGTTTCATCAAAATATCTCATTCCCTTTGAGAGTTATCGGGCTTACAGACGGACGGACAGACGGACAACTTTTGCGATGTCATAGATGTCCCTCCACTTACGTTTTGGGATCCCAAATGGAAGTTACAATTGGGAGACCCGGTCCTTACTTCTTCCCCATATGGTCTTCCATGAGAATCTGACGGACTTAAAGGACACATTTTTTTTAATATATAAAAAAGGAGCTAAACGAGTAAGTGAGCTAAGATTTATCCAAGGGTATTTCGTCCCTTCATTGCAAGAGTCCTCGTCAGGCTGTTATCACAAAAGAAACGATTGTAAGTTACTCACTCGTCTAGCGTCATTAAATACCTCATATTATCCTTTTCATAGCCCATTGGACCAACAATTTTATACCTTTGAAATTAGTAGACATAGGTCCTACTGTGGCCAAATTTTACGGGCAAAAATTCTCTAATTGATTCAAAATACCACAGAGGAGGCATTTGATCCAACAACGGCATTCGAATCCGCTTTGCTAAGCCCAGCCGTTTAAAAGCCCAAACCCAAACCAACTAACTCAGCGGGAACCAGTCTCGGAGTGAGTTCTGGGCGTCAAACTATCAACCACCCACAGTGATGAAAATGTGGACTTATTGGGTGTTGAATATTTTGACCCACCAGATTCACATCTTTGGCTCCTATAGTCTTAAAGACCCTTTTGAATTCACGCGTGGGTGCAATGCGTCTGCGCTGAATATCTGAAAGCCAGGATTCACCTTCCAGATTACCAGACGTCCGGGGCTTCCGCATAGTCAAGCCAACCCTTCCAGATTTTCATGATAATGATGACAACCAACTTTGCTATTATTCAACATTTCCTAGATGTCCCCTTCGCATTTCAAATATCTTTTGCATCCCAGTCACAACTGTCAATCACTTTCCCTTTCCTTCCGACATTTGCATATTTATTCTGTCTCTCAAATGGATTGCCCCTATGGTACCTTCCAGACGTCCGGAATCTGGGGTGTCCAACACCCTGGACTTCCAGATGTTTTTGGCCTGGCTTCACCTTCCAGATCCGTCTCGACGAAAACGGCTGTCTAGAATCCCGAAGAAAAATCACGAAGGTGAAGCCTGGCTTTGACTTTCTTGCGTTGCGCACCGTATCACGGCGTACCAAATCATGGAAAACTGGGCCCAGCCAGCACATGACGTTCTTCACTGTTTCCTTGCCGAAGATTGAAAAATTGCATTTTGTATGTGTTTTAATTAATTTCTTTAACTACTTACGTACTTACCGCGGGGGTTATCCACTCCCCGGCACTTGCTGTTCACCCTTTCCCGGCAACAGTCGGCACCGTCCGAAATCAGCGGGTGCCAGCAGCGTTGCCGACCATAAATTAGGCTATTCTGCTTCTAACGTACTGATTTCAATATTATAACACTCGGTAACCGGTGCCGGTGCCGGTAACAGCCGGGCATCGCGACACCGGGCACTGGCTGTACACTAAAATCGAGAGTGGGCAACCCCTCGTTACTAACTTACTTATATGCGTTTTAACGCGATTCCACAAAGTCTTTGTGGCTCGAAAAGAGTGTTCCACGGTCGTTTGCGTGGTGCAAAAATGTGCTTCTGACACAAAAAAGGTTTTGTGGTGGCTCGAGTTTGACAAAGAATGTCGCGATGATTTCAATTGTGTGGTTCGTTTCTGGCGGGTAGTTCAAATTTAGCGACAAATTTATGTTCAAACAAACAAAAATAGCTAAGTCGTAAGTCCCTCAACGAACCCAGCTCCTGTTTTGGACTTTGCGGTGGCTGATTATCATGTAGATAGAGATCAGGTAGGCTACATACATTGTAAAAAGTTTCTCCGAGTAAGGATTAAAGTTAACTGCAGTATTTGCTACTGGGATTGAATTAGAGATAAGATTATCTTTTTAGAGACGAGATTAATCCCAGTAGCCAATACTGCAAGATTTTTTTTTACAGTGTATCCATTCATTTGTTTGGGAGGATATGCACGCGGGTTTGACCTAATCCATAACAACAAGACCAAAGGTGTCGATGGGATCCCCAAAATCTAAGATTTGATCCAGACAATTGGGTCTTGTCTTCGCCAGATCCAGTCTTCGCTAGGCTAATCATCGGAGAAAACCGAGTTCAGATATTCTATATATCTATCTATCTATTCCTCTATAAGCCATTTCTATTTTGACGATTTGACCGAAACTTCCTGCTTTACTTCTGCCAAATTTGCGGTTTCACCCGAATTCCGAGCGAACTACTAGTCCAGCAAAAAAAGAAAATTCAGAAACGGATCCAACGTATCTCCTTATCCCTATAAAGAACATCTAATCAACTTTAAATAAAACTTTGACTTAAAAGAAATGCAGGTACGACCGGATTCCGGAGTAATTGTATGTCCGGATATAAATGATTGTCATATACAGACTCAGCGTCTCTTCTTACCCCTAAACATATCATCTAATCAACTTCAGATAAAACTTTTGCTTTTAACATATTGTCCGGTTTTGGCCGGATTCCAGGCGAACTAGTTGTCTCGCGAGAAAATGGTTTTCACCATCGTGTTCAGCATGTCTTCTTACCCCTAAATCAAAAATTTAATCAACTTCAAATGAAACTTTTACTTCTCACCAACTTTCCGGTTTTTGCCGAATTCCGGACGGACTACTTGTCCGGCGAGAAAATGGTTTTCACCACCGTGTTCAGCATGTTTTCTTACCCCTAAATCAAACATTTAATCAACTTCAAATAAACATTTACTTTTAACAAACTTTCCGGTTTTTGCCGGATTCCGGACGAACTGCTTGTCCGACAAGAAAATGGTTTTCACCATCGCGCTCAGCATGTCTTCTTACCCCATAATCGACTATCTCAATAGCTTTCAAAAATATTTTGTGTGTCCCTTAATTTGAAACCCCTCCCCCACCCTCAAATATAGGGCTACATAGCCCATCTTCGAACTTCACCTGAACTTTGACCCAAAGGATCCTCCCACCAAGTTTCATCAAACTATCTCAATCCCTTCGAGAGTTATCGTGCGGACAGACGGACAGACAGAGTTTTGCGATGTCATAGGTATCCCTCCACTTACATTTTGGGATCCCAAAAAGCACAAAAAAAGACATAGATCAAATGTTAAAGCCCTTAAAACGGTTATATCTGTATGTTTCAGCCCCCCCCCCCTGGATATGCCCTGATAGACATACAAGTAAGGATCCTTCTTCCAGAATGGCAAGGACGTACGGGTCGAGTGTGTGGCACACAAATTTGTTTCCGCGACAAGTACTCCGAAACGTGTGACACAAATGTGCCGCGGAAAAACGCCTTTTGCTTTTCACACATGCACAAGAATCTTGATAGTATCACAAACTGACCTTCAATGCATTATTAGTGTATAATCTATTAAGGTTGTCAGGGAGCTTTCTATCGAATAGTCTAGAACTTTACTGTAACTGGTTTTGCAAATTTTCCACAAAAACTTCCAATCTTCACTTAAATAATTACGAAAAATGCAAGCACGACGTAGAGCTTGCGTGGATCAGTGTGAAAAGCCAACACGCCAATTTGGCTTAGGCTAATGGTGGGCTGAACGACTCACAGATTTACTGTCAGTATATCAAAAACAGCACGCATACAACGTCTAAAACTTAAACGGAGTCCCTGAGACAACTCACTGAGACTTGAAAACTGCCGGAAAGTACGATGTTTCTGCTTAAAACATCAGCACCCTCTGTACCGTGAAACTAGCGACCTTTACAAACAGGTTAAGGCCAATGATAATAATCGGAGAAGACCAAGTTCGTATTTGACAGTTCAAAACGGATACGCCAGCTGAATTTCAAAAAGTTCAGATATATTCAGATATCCGTTTTGCGCTGTCAAATATTCAAATATGGATTCAGCATATGGTTTACCCTATAGCCTACGTCGTATCTCCTTCCTTCCTTACTTCTGCCCAACTTCCGGTTTCGGCCGGATTCCGGACAAACTATTTGTCTGGCAAAAAGCTAAAGCTCAAAACGAATTCAGCATGTCTCCTCACCCCTACATCCAACCTCTAATCAACTTCAGATTAAACTTTTACTTTTAAAAATTTTTTCGGTTTTAGCCGGATTCCGAGCGATCTATACATTTGGTGAGAAAATGATTGTCATACGCGAATTCAGCATGTCTTCTTCCCATACATCGAACATCTTATCAAATTTAAACAAAACTTTTACTTCTAACAAATTCCCCGATTTTGGCCGGATTCCAGCCGAACTAGTTGTCTGGCGAGAAAATAAATTTCATATTGGGACTCAGCACGTCTCCTTACCCCTAAATCAGACCTCTGATCAACTTCATATTGAACTTTTACTTTTCACGAATTTTCCGGTTTTAACCAGATTCCGGGTGAACTATTTGTCAATTTGGAACCCCTCCCCCACCCTCAGATATAGGGCTACAGAGCACATCTTCGAACTTGACTTGTATTTTGACCCAAAGGAGCCTCCCACCAAGTTTCATCAAACTATCTCAATCCCTTCGAGAGTTATCGTGCGGACAGACGGACAACTTTTGATATGTCATAGGTATCCCTCCACTTACGTTTTGTGATCCCAAAAAGCACATACCGTACATTAACCCCCTTTAATTTGCTCCACAAAAGCCACTAGCCCCTTTGGCATCTGGATGCAGTTCGGCCACGCCGGGATTCTTAATTTCGCACCGCTAAATCTTGAGACACGGGAACTGAGTTCACCGTAATCCTTGACAATATTCTTTACTACTGTACGTTTAAACGTACATACAACACACATTTTATTAATAGGCTGCATGTTTTCTATTTCGTATGTAGTTACAAAGAAACCTCAACTACACTGTCAGAGATTTCATAACAAACAACACAAGGATGCGCGGATTAAACAGACAACACTTGGGATGTAATATGTTGTCGCGACAAACTTTATGCATGAAACCTTATGCATAACAAGCATTAACAGGAAGAGTCGAAAAACCGCCAAAAAAGCATTTGCTGAATTTTCCGATATCACGACGAAAACAGCAGACGCTTTTTCATCAGTTTTCGGCTCTTCCTGCCAATGCTTGTTATGCACAACATTTCATGCATAACGTTTGTCGCGACAACAGATTATAGCGCTACATACCAAGTGTTGTATGTTGAAACCGCGCATCCTTATGTTATCTGTTATGATACTTCTGACAATGTATATACCTGAACTAAGCTCAACTAACTTATTAGCTTGACCAGTGCCCCAGTCGTGATAATTACTGGATTTTCCAAAAGTGGAATCTTACTGGTTAATAAATATTAAATTAAACAAAGAAAATGCACAACCTTCACATCCACTGCTGCGAAAACGAAAGAACCTTTCTTTTGAACAGATCTGCAAAGTCATATTTCTCAATGAATATGTAATCAAATGCAAGTCGCGCCGTATTCATTCTTGGTTATTACATATGCACCCTCGTGACAATCACAAATGATGAATAGGGTCCCTTTTAAGCTCAATTTCCCAATGAGCTATATCAAGTTTTAGGCTTATAATGGGATGAGCGGGACGAGGGGGAGGCGGTAAAACAACATATTATGACAGGTAAGCAGCCAAACTGTAAACTAGTCTACATTCTAGACAAATCCTAATCCATATACCTGACACCAAGAACATGGAAAAACAAAATTGGTTACTCCTAGATCTGCAAAGAATCTTGCTTGAACTGGAGACTTTCTATAGTGGATTTTTTGCATTATATTATTGTTATCGCGGAAAAACCCCGGATCGTCGCTAGTCACGAAACTGCAAAGAAGGAGACGCAATCTTTCTGCTTCTTAAACAGGGGTCACTTTTAGTATTTTCTACTACTATTCGACAAGGCACTGAGGATTTCCATCTGGTAATCGGTACCATTTCTTCGATCCCAATGAATTATGTTACCCGAAAAGCGTTAAAATAGCTCGTCCGAACGCCCCCTGAAGAGCCTTGTATATGATGAATGTTGTTGTTTCTATTTTTTTTTCTTTTCTTTTCTTTTGTGTAGACGCTGTTCCAGATTTGTGATTCAGTTCATTTATCCCCGCCACTTATCCTTTGTGTGTTTTTATTAAGTTGCATGGTTTCGCTTTTAATGGCACTTGCCCTTCGGCCAAGTGCCATATAGCGATCGCAATTGTTGTCCATCCGTCGGTCGGACGGGGTTTTGCTAGTTCAGGGCTTCCATATAAGCTGGGAAGATGATACTTGGCAGGCGTATCAGGGACCCCAAACGATTAAGTTGGAAATAGTTACTTCCCTGATCTGAGAATCGTGCGGGGAGTGGAGGGAGGGGGAATTTGGAATCTTGAGGTATCTATATTTTGAACGACCGGATGGTCAGATCTTAATGAAACTTGATATTAGAAAGACTTCGTGTCCACTTTGAGACCTTTTGGGGGGGAGCTAGAGGGGGGGAACCGGAAATCTTGGGAAACGCTTAAATTGGATGGATAGAAATGAAACTTGCTGAGAAGAGCAACCACAAGTCCTAGATACATCAGTGATCTAACCGGACCGGATTCGGGTACTGTGAGGGGACTTTTGGGGGGGGGGGGGGGTCGGAATTCTGCTGGTCTCGCGAGTTCGGTACTTCCTTATGTACTAGAGCGATGAAACTGCGCTGGCGTATCGGAGACTCGAACAAACTGACTTCAATAGTCGTTTGCATGATCGGACCATCGTGGAGGGAGTGGAGGAATGGGGAATCCGGAATCTAGTGGCATTCATAACTTTTGAACAGGCGATCCTATTTGAATGAAACTTGGCAAGTGGAAAGAGGTGTCGTCTCTTTGGCTCTTTAGGGGGAACTGGAGGGGGTTTCCCAGTAGTCCGGTGATCGCGAGTTAGGATCCATCTGACAATGAAACTTGGCAGGCATATCAGTGACCCGACGAAATAGACTTACGGACCTGACACAATGCCAAAGGAAAACTTCCGTTCCTGGATCCGACCATTTTTGGAGCAGCTGAGGTAAGAGGAATCCAGAAATTACTGACTTCCTAGGTTGCGAACGAGTGGACCGATTTGGGTGAAACTTTATGGGTGATAAGAACTAATGACCTAGATAGGCAAAACATGTATCCGAACCACAGTCGGCAATGGGGAGGAGGATGAAGGACGAGAATAGGAGATGTCAGAGATACGACACTTGTGTTTCCTAGTCGTAGTCAGCCTCAGTGGGAGGAGTCGGAGGAGGGGTCTCGGAAATGTTGTGGCTGGCATAGGGGTTAAACGTGTGGAGTGATTTGAATGAAACTTGGAAAGTATAGAGACAATGTGCCCTAAATGACATATGTTAGGTTCCGGACCGGATCTGAGCACGGTGGGGAGGGGGGGGGGGGGTGGTACCGGAGTTTCTCGGAAAATGCTCAGACTCGAGTGAGACTTGATAGCCGGTAAGAGAAGATGCTTTAGATGATCTGTTTATGTGTCTGAACCAGAGTCGGCCGCGGTAGGGGGAGTTTGAGGGGCAAGAGTACCTGAAATAGTGGGATGAAACATTTGCCCTAGATTATCCTAGGCGATGCCGGATACGCTCAGAGTCGACTGAAACTAAATATCATATTTTTTGGTCCGATCCTAGGTTGAAGGGGGTATTTTTTTATGTTCTCATCTACTTTCTAGCATCATCTGCCCGTAACAAGTGCCATATGGGGTCGTAGCTCGTGCTGTTCTTTTGTGTGAGCTATTTCTCTCAGTCACTTTCCCTTTGCGAGAGCGGGCAAAAAAGAAACAGTACTAACAATTCCCATTAAAGAATTCGTTTCATATGGCCGCAGAAGGTGGGAGACACCATAAACTTCAACGGATCAGATTTTTATAGATAGCTAACGTAATCCAAAATTACTGGAACGCATTTCACTGTTCAAAGCAAGGTGGCCGTTTCTCATAAACTATTCAGTAATATCCTGTCGTAGGTCAAAAGGGATACTACACCTTCGAGAACATTCAGTAAGACAGCTCCAGGGTTGGTCACCAAAAGTAACTTCGTACACCCTGGAAAGTAACCCAATGTAACCTAATGTAACCCAATGTAACCTAATGTAACCCAATGTAACCTAATGTAACCCAATGTAACCCAAAGTAACCCAATGTAACCAAAGTAGCCCAAAGTATCCTGAAGTAACTCGTACACCCTGGTTCTTGGTGACCAACCCAAGTATATTAAGATACTCCTGTGAACGTTTAAAGTTCAATGGGCACATCAAACTACCCCAGTCCCACTCTGTAACAATCTAGGAACAAGGCTTACCCCCTAGATCAGCAGCTTTTTCAACAGTTTCCTCTCTGTGATATTTCAAAGCGTTATTTTTTGGGAAAGTACATGCTCAATTTACTAGCTTAGACAAAGATAAAAGTGATGTTTCTTCTAATACTTAGAAGATCTTTATTTTATTCATAAATCAGCTTGTATAATTCTGATTTGAATAGGTTTTTTGTTTTGAATGATTTTTGTAGCTATGTTATATTTTATAAGCTTATTGCATATTCTGGTACATTTTATACAGCAAGCTAATCAAGCTTGACAACACTATTCCACAAAGAAAAACTTTTAATAGGCTCTTTAAGCCACGGAACTTCTGATGAAATACTAGAACAATCAGGAAAACTGCATCTGCGGCTTGACTTTGGTGACATCTCAAATATATCCTTTTATACCAAGCATTGCTGTGAGTTTTTGAATTTCCTGCCACGATATCCCAGCTCCTAAGATTTGGATCGCAGAAATACCAGAGAGGTAAAGACAAGGGATAACAAGAAAACGGCCAATTTTTGTAGCGCCTTCTAAGGGATGTCGGAAACGTTTATTTGTGAAGCATTTAATACAAAGTAAAGCATTAGAAGTGTCCATTGTGCTTTAAATACGTCGGAAGAGGAAATCATCGGCCAATATGGCATTGCTTGGTCTCGGAGGCTTCTTCTTTATGTTAGGCATGTTAGTATTACTTGCCAATTTCAGAATCTTCACGAAATCATTATAAAGAATTTAGTAAAATTTACGGTGTTTGTTTATTGTGATCAGTTTACATCCTTTCTTCTTTGGACTTTCGGCAATTAACAGGACAAACCAGAAAACAAAATTCCAAAAGAAATCGATAAAGCTAGTTATTAGTTTGATTTTCCATATAGGTACCTGCCAAAAAAAAAGATTTTATAGATCGATCGTCAAGCTACGACCCCAGCCTCCCCATGTCGGGTGCTTCCGAACCACGCCACTAGATGATCCACTGGTTGGACCGAGTCGTGGCTTCACCTTGGATTTTAGGTGGCGGTCTAGACATCCCAATTGTTACAATGCTTACGATGCAACTCCTCCAACATGGCCTACCTAGTAAGCACCTGTAGTATCATGCACACGTAGCATTTCAGTATGTAGCACACGTTAGCATTTCTTTTTTCTTTTGTGTGTTTGATGTGCGAAAAAAAGGCACTAATAATAACAACTACCAATAACGTGACCTAACTAACAAGCATGTGCAGTATACGCACACATATTTTTTCATGTATACATTTATGTGAGGTGTAACAATTTAGTATGGAGATACAAGTCTTAAATCTTGTATGGCCTTTCGGGTGAATAAAGAAACATTATTATTTTAACCCCTCGAAAAAAGTGATAGTAATAACAATTAGACCATTAACACGACCTAGCTAGCAAGTACGTGTAGTACATGCAGAAGTATGCCCGGTTAACCTTTCCTTATTTATTTATTTTTAATTTACATGGTTTCTATTTTTGTTCGCTGATTCATTTATACTCGGGCACTTTTCCTTTTGCGCAGGCGAAAAAAATGACAATAATAAAAAATTTCCCGTTAACATGGCCTAACTATCATGCATGGTAAGCACGTCTTCTGACTTCTACAAAGAATCAGCCAGTGCCTCCCCAACCCGTTCGTCGCTTAGCATAAGTTTACATTCATAATTCTTAAAGGGGGCGGGTGAGACCCCCATAGTTACATGTGTGGGGCCTGTAAGTGCCTCATACTGCGAGCCAAATTACATACTCAAAGCTCTCTGATTGATTCTTCTGGTTCCACCCCCTGTTTGCGCATTTCACCAAGGGATTCGAAGAGTTCATAATCCTTAACTGTTAGTCTGAAACGTGGCTGACAGTCGTAGTCTTTGAAAAATGTCCACAGAATTTCCGCAATCGACAAAAGGGAAATAAACAAACATGATTGACGAACACAAAATTTGAAACTTGGCAGACAAGATTACACACGGCCTGCTGGAACAGTCCAGCTTACAACAGCCGAGCTTGTCAGTATTGAAATAAAAGGAGCGTAAACTGAGGAGCACTTTTCTCTTTAGGCTCAATGCTGAGGCTACTTATGCTGCAATGTTTTAATCTCAACCCCCACCCTTCCACTCTTCAAACTGAGTCTTTGGCTTTGGTTGGATTTCTCCACAACAGCCCTGGACTGTCCACGAAATTCTGACAAGGTTATGCTAGACTTCTACATTTATAAATATTTCTAAGAAATAACTATTTCAGGCAGTGGCACCTTTTCGGAAACTTGGGGGGGGGGGACAGACTCGAAATTTAAGTACTGTTTTGAGGGTGCATTTTAAAGTTTCAGATGTTTACAGCGAACAACTACTATTCACTAGCCTACTCCAACTCTCTTCAAATCAATTTTCTTTCCTCAAACATCCCTCCATCAACTCCCCTCCGCCATCTCTCCTCCTGAATATGTTACTCTTCTCACTGTTACTGAATTAAACACCCCCAACAAAATTTTCAACTTATTCCTAGGCAAATTGTTCTCGGACTCGACAACTTATTTGAGTTCAACTCTGATTCGCTACTGTCAAATAGTTGTTTCGAACTTTCAAGTACCCCCCTCCCCCTCCCCCCCCCCAAAAAAAAAGGAAAACACAGATAATATCGGCTATCCCTCCCCTCTTCCCCGGGAACCAAACGAAATTCCGACCGAGGGGTTACTCCAGGTCCGTATTTAGGAATTTATTTCGAGGGGGGGGGGGGTCTAACCACCGGTCGGACATAACGAGTAATCACAATAAGACAAGAACATAGATCAGTGGCAGGTCCGTATTTAGGAATTTATTTGGGGGGGGGGGTTGTCCGCGGGTCGCACAAAAAAGTACAAAAAAGACATATATCAGAGGAAAAAGCCTATACAAATTAGTGTTTTTGTATTTTTCCGGGGGGGGGGGGGGGGGTCAAACCCCTAACCCCATCTGGATACGGCCTTGATCAGTGGTTAAAGCCTTTAAAAGGTCATTCAGCCCGAATCAGTGTTGATAATGGCAAACGGATACGTCAGCTGAATTTTATTAGAGCAATATTTCGTCCCTTCTTGGCAAGGGTACTCTTCAGGCTGAAACCGCTCGAGCTGGAAAGTGAACTTGTTAGAAGGGCCGAAATATCGTTCTAATAAAAATCAGCTGACGTATCCGTTTGCCACTTTCAACGATGATTACTTGTGTACGTTTCGGGGAGGGTGTATCCCCCCTGGATACGGCCCTTGTGTTACTCTCTTGTTGGGCACCACCGCACAAGCCTCCGCGGCCGCCGAGCACTTACTGTATTGCCATTTTGGGAGTGACTAAACCTCTCGATTCCGACACGAGTACCAAAATACGCCACTAATTCCCTACTACCAAACAGGTGTTTTCCACTGCCCCCTCCCCACAAAGACAGGTAATATCGGCTACTGGCTACCCCCCGAATCAAACGACATTCCGACACGCGTGCCAAATTCGGTTCTAATTCACTACCACCTAAAAAGGTGTTTCAGAAACATAACAAAACCGGTTTTGGACGGCCTTTAGCGTACTCGCTCCATTATTACTATTTTAGGCTTTTCGGCTGGGGGCGGTAGTCACCCACCCGCCCACACGATGACTAAATCGCTGGCAAACTGAAGAAATCAAAAAGAGATTGGCCGAGATTAATTTACTTCCTTCCGGTGGGGTGACGTCACAAGTTAGTAAATAAAAAGATTACGACGCTTGAGCCACAAAGCCAACTACTGGGAAACACTCGGAGAATTTGTGAATTCTGGCGGAAATTCGTGCCCGGATTCAGGTTCATTTGCTAGTATCAGCCTCTAGAATGGCAGATTTACAACATGGTTAGCATAACCTGGGTTCCAAAGACTGGAAACAAAATTCTGTTAGAGTAGATATTCCTTCAGTCGAAGCTGACTGAATCATATTTGACAGTGCAAAACGGATAGGTCAGCTAGATTTTATTACAACTATATATTTAGTCCTCTCTTGGCAAGGGTCCTCTTCAGGGGCAGGCCGCTCAAGCTTAACTGTTTTTTCACAAGATCATTTTCCAGCTTCAGCGGCTGAAGAGGTCCCTTGGCCAAGAAGAGCCGAAAATGCCAAAATACAGCTCTAATACAATGTAGCTGACGCACTCGTTTTGCACCGTAAAAATAAATATCATATCATGTGTTAGTAGTGTTAAAGCCTCTAATAGGAAACATAAGAAACAAATCCGATCTTATTTATTTCTCTGATTACGGTTCAGCTTAGATTGTTCAGAAAATGTTAGGTGAAAACGGGAAAGCACGCAGTGGACCTTATCCGAGATTGAAAGTATTACCTTTCTAAGAAAATCGAGCAATTACAGTATAGTTGCTCAGAACATTTTACCAGAGAAACACAGCCAAGCTTAGAAAATGGTATTGCCGAGTTGCCACAAAAAAATGTATTCCCGAAAATGCGAAAGAATGAAAGTGGACCTTATCCGAGACTGCAGACTATTTAAGTGAATTTTCTGCGCAAAGTCGAAACAGGAAGACCAAGTTTAGAAAATGTTACATACAGCCTAGTTGCTGTGACAATGTTATTGAAAAGGGCAAGTATGCAGTGAACCTTTTAACTGAGCCTGGAAATTTTTTCCGTCAATTTCCTGGGAAAAATCGAAATGAAAGACGAATCTTAGAAAGTGCTATGACCCAGTTGCTCAGAGAACTTTTCCGAAAACGTGAAAGAACGAGGCGAACATAAACCGAGACAGGAAAATATTTCCGAGAATTTCAGAGAAAAATCGTAATGTGAAGACCAAGCTTAGAAATGCTTAGAAATTAACTGGACCTTAACCGAGACTGGAGGCGATTTATGCGAATTTTCTGAGCAAGTACGAAATGGGAAAACGATGAAAATATTCCCGAAACACGAAACAATACGGTGGACCTTAACCATTTTTGACGGTGCAAAACGGATAAGTCAGCTACATTTTAATAGGAATATCTAGTACATTCACCGATATTTAAACTATTTCAGTTAACTGTCTGAGAAACATCCGATCCAAGAGGACCAAGCTACGAAAATACATAATTTCCCAGAATCTGCAAAACTACGCAGTAGACCTTTGCGGAGATTAGGGTGGTTTACATCACATTTCTTGTCGATCGAGAACCACAATTATCAGTCGCAAAATAGCAAATGGTTAACCACCAGCGGCTTCCGTCACTAAAAGTCAACGAAGGAAGTTTCGGTCAGATTAAGCTAACCGCACGTGATTATAACATAGCAGCTGATAGCGATGTTCTAAGAAAACAGTAACAACAACTAAGAGCAATGGTTTCAACGGGATCCTAAATAGGAATATGTTCAATTTCAAGTATGTTTCTTCAACAGAACCAACATTCAACATATACATAAGCGAAAGGGCTGGTTCACGACCAGGTTCATTAGTATACTTTCGGCCTTGATCGGATTCCGATCGGGGATCATTACTGTCGGAACTAAGTATCTTAGCGCCTTAAAGAATTACCATGATAACAGAAAGGCGAGACAGACAGATGGACGGTTAAACTTTACGAAGTCAGAAGTATCGCGGTACTACGTTAATCGCGGTATACGTTTTGAGATCCCAAATACAAGTGCAAAGGGCAATTCAAATAGTGAAACACTGATTTCGTCCACAGTCAGAAGTATCCCCCCCCCCCCAAGAAGTACACGTTGAGGCTTTTCTAGTAAACTGAGCAGACATGTCGAGCGTGTTCCACCCTCCTAACAATAATAACTATTAGTTACTATTTTCGTCCCAACCTCGTGAAAAGTTGCTACTCTAACCGTTTCGACCTTCTGGAAATAGTAACTAATAGTAACTATTGCCTACCACGCTCGGGACCGCAGTAACTACGAATCCCTGTGACGTGATTGGCTGGTTAGCCCGGGGCATCATATTTTGCGGAAAATAGAAAAATACGTTTCAGCCTAGACCTCGGCCTTGACGCCAAGAAGCCAGAATTCGTGACGGCATGCGTCACGAACTAAGGTAAGTAGGGTGGAACGCGCTCATAGTAACTATGCATGACGTCACGAATCCTAGCTTTTCGGCGCGAAGGCTGGAACACATTTGTCTGTTTTCAGCCAAAAAGTCGTGCCACGGGCTAACCTGCCAATCATGTCAAAGAGATTCATAGTTTCCACACTTACTACGCTCCCGAGCGTGGTAAGCAAATTGTTACTATTTCGAGAAGGCTGGAACGGTCAGCGTAGTAACTTTTCACGGCGTTGGAACGAAAATAGCAACTAATAGTTACTAGGCTAGTCTTAGAAGGGTGGAACACGCTCATCATATCCAAGATCATTTCCCCTACCGGCTACTTGGCGGGGGGGGGGGAAGTTCACCATGCATGGCAGGGGACTACTCAAGGGTCTTATTTTCCATTTCGGGACTGCTTCACGTATTCTACCTATACCCAGAGATGGACGAAACCGAATCCGGATTCGGATTCGAATTCAGGATTCGTCCTTTTGGCCGGATTTGAATCCGGATTCGAATCTTCTGCTTTTCAGGCTGGATTCGGATTCGGATTCCAAACCCCGGATCTTAAGAATCCACTCCAATTCCTAATCTTCATCCTTCTAGTTTCCATTTTCCCGGTTTTCCCGAGTTTCCCGAAACCAGCCCCAAAGTCATTTCTAATTGCCGAGAGAAAACTCATACTAGAGTACCCAGAAAAACCGTCTCATTTGCCTTCAGTATTTTTTTGACACCTCTGATTTTTAGAACTGTGACCTATGTCCACGATTTAATTTTGTTAAGGTCGGATTCGAATCCGGATTCGAATACTCAGCATAAAATGGTGGATTCGGATTCGTGCCTAGCCCTGGATTCGGATTCGAATCCTTCCATGGCCGATTCGCCCATCTATGCCTATACCAATATCCTACTTGTATTAAGTAAGTGGGCGGAAAAGGCACAGTCTGAAGTTCAACAACATCCAAATAAACCTATCTCTACTGTACTTAGCACGGTTGTAAGTACAGTCAGGCTATTTACTAAGCCAATGATAAGAAACGGTCAAAATAAATCGCAACTAACCTAGCTGCGCTCCACGAAAGAAAACTGTGACAATGAAAGTTTTGAATTTAACAATAAATAATCTTTTTTACAGTTACAAATCTGGACTGATAGAATATTGAAAAGTTAGTTTCCTCTAGCCACAGCCTAGACTTGCGCCGCGGACAACCTTTAACAAGCGTTAGCAACAAGGACCGAAATAATGCTGGAGCAAATATTAGCTGATTTATCAAATTTACTTTAAACCTACTTTGGGAGTGAGTAAGTTCCCGATACTATTCATAGCTGCGATAAGTAGTCTGGTGTGTATTGAATCATCTTATATCACAAATTAATCTTACATCAGAAATTCTAATAGTCTATCGATGGCATGGAATCACAGATGAGTTCCGAGCAAAAGCTGATCCAGTGTACTGGTTACATCATACTTTTGTTGACAAGCGTGTTTTTGTCCCAATTTTCTGTGTCACTTTACAATAAACTACAGTACCCGACCAGTCTACGACACACCTGCATAGCCCTGATTAATGGGTACCCTATCCCAAACACCGGGTACCCTATGCCTAACGCCAGATACACTACGATGGCCTAGCCCTAGGGTTGGTCACCAAGAACCAGGGTGTACGAGTTACTTCAGGATACTTTTGGTTACATTGCATTGGGTTACATTGGGTTACACTGCATTGGGTTACATTGCATTGGGTTACATTGGGTTACTTTGAGATACTTTTGGGTTACTTTCCAGGGTGTACGAAGTTAGATTTGGTGACCAACCCTGGGCCTAGCCTAATTCAGTCTCCACAAACCCTTGATTCTTGGATCCCTATGTCAAACGCTGGGTACATCTAGCGTTTGGCATACACTACAGGCTACAGGCCTAACGCTAGATACTCTAACCCAAATGATGATTTGAATGAACCTCAGAAATCCCCAGCCAGAATTTCTTTAAACTTGAGTAGTTCAGGGTACCAATAGGTATTCAGCATTTGGCATAACTTATCCCAACATTACAGGTTTGTGGTAGACTACACCCGACATCATGGGATACTGTACAGTAAAATGTAGGCCTATTCTTCTTTGACTGCTTCCAAGTAAAACACCCACCTGCTCATAAGAGTCCTCAAGGGTTGTGGGTAAGTATCCTGTATCATGAACTGCCTGCAGCTCCCGAAATATGCTCTCGCTCGGTAGTGAATCCATCTTTTATTTATCCTTTCAACTAACTCACTATTTAAAACTTTTTTACTCTGAACTACAACCTATCATACCATCGAATACGTCTTCACACGTCAAACGAAAACAAACAACTAAACTAAAATCTAATTTGGTGCGTGAGTCAGCGCTGCTCTGGACTCCTCGGAAGTAGAGAACCGGAAGGTCAGCGGCGACGCGGAGCGTTTAGCATCTAGTGGTCAATAAAGCAACTACTGTAGCTACAGTAGATGACGCACTAACCTGCTTGCACGAAGAAACTTGAAGTACTTATAATTACGGTAAGTCAACTTTAGCGGTGTTTACTTATGGACATACCTGTATTGCGCCGAACTAACCGTTCTTCGGGTTTTTCTTGTGGAGTTCATAACTCACGAACCATGACTGGTGTCAAGTTTAAACTTGTTAAGATTGGAGTCTGGGAATCTTTAAGGTGCCGTCCCCATCAGGAACGTCCCGAGGGGGGGGGGGCATAGCGCGGCCCCCTCCCCCCTTCCACCGAAAATTCGGTCAAAAGGGGCATTGCGGCGAAGCCTTGTTGCCTGTTTTATAAAATATTTTGTACCACATTTCCCAGTTAGGCGATTTAACTTGTTTATTCTTTATCGAATTTGGTAATTAATCAAGCTTTTGTTCATTCCGATTCGATTTCACCTCATATGATACGTCCCTACATAAATTCGGTGATTTAACGTATTTGTTTGGTCTCATTTGTTAGCGAATTCGGTTGTTCACTGGACTTTTCTCAAGTTCGTATCTGCTCTATTACACTCGATTTCATAATTCGGTGATTAATCAGATTCATGTGGTTCTAATTCGTTACTGAATTCGGTAATTCACTGATTTTTGTTTGGTGTTTGTTTTAGGTGGTTCTACCAAGAGTTTTATTCTATTCCGAAATTTGGTCGTTGACCTGCTCCTTACTTTTTTAGTTAATTTTTCGGTAGTACGAATCCATTATTTGGTTTACCCCAGTTACTGTGCTTGGTAATTTCAGTGGCATTTACTTAGCTCTTGTTCTTTATCATTTAACGGTGGCTTCAACTAGTCTCCATTCTTTACTTACCTTATACTTCTAATAATTTCGGAACTTGAGGAATAAGCACGTCTCCTGACGTGACTAACCTATTTTTGTTTGCTGTAAATTCAGAATAAATGTACTTTACATCTGCTTTACCGTGGATGGACCCTTTCGCCAGGCAGCTCTGTGGTTTAATAGGTAGCCTTGGGATCGCAGAAAGGCACTTTGATCACGAGTGTTTCCAAAAAATTTCGCCTGCGGCACATTTAGCAGTCTTCACTATTTAGAACAAGGGTACGTCATTTAGTTGGTGTTTGAGGCTTGGAATTTTGGGGTGCTTGAACCACGTTAAAAGCTAGAATTACCAAAAAAAGGGCGGATTGAAAAAATGTTGCCTGTGTCGCCTGAATTTTTCCTGGGTGCAGCCGTTCACCACGTTGTCGCTTGACAGCAAGTGCGTGTCTTGTCGGCACATTTTCAAGTCCTGTTGGCAAAATACGACGTCCCCCAAATGTAAAAGGCTAGTGACGGCGGATCCCTAAAAAACAAAAGAAGCGGAAGAGCGCGAAAACGCCAAATTTTCTCTTTAGACTTGACTTTGTACATACTCTGCAACTTTTTACAGAATAGCTTCTTGAAGGCAACTCGCTGTGTTCTCGAAAAAAAATTATGAATTCGGTCAATATTAGGTACCGATTCGGTCAAATTTTACCAGGTTCACCCCCCCCCCCCCCATAAAGAAAGGCACGGGACGCCCCCGGTCCCCATACACACCCGGTTCGGAGGCAGATGGGCCCCGTAACTAAATATTTTCAAACCAATGACTGAAGCCCGTGACTGAAGCTTATAACTTGACAACAGTTTAAAGTGGTACGATAAAGTTTCGTACACTTACAGGTCCTAGGGTCTGGAAGAGCCTTTTCCTCCAACCTTCTCGTTTATCGGCAGCTGGGCCCAGATTGCCCTCGAGTAAAGTTTGTGAACCATGGCAGGCATCCCATTTAAATTTGGCATACTTATTGACGCTGAGGTATAGGTGTGCGTTTTGAGGGGGGGGGGGGGGGTCACGACCTCCCACCCTTACTGTTCAGGGGAACAGCACTGCCAGAAGTTTTATAGCAGATAAAACAGGGATGTGCAGTTTGTTGTGATCTGTTGTGATTTTGAAAACGTTATGTATTAAATGTTATGCACAAAAACATTGCCAGGAAGAGCCAAGAAAACGCGGAAAAGCATGCGCTGACTTTCCGGCATTATGACGGCAAACAAAAAAGTCAGCAGATACTTTTTCGGCACTTCATGGCTTGTTATGCGTAACGTTTTCAAAATCACCATACATTACACCCCAAGTGTTGTCTGTTGAAACTGCGCATCCTTGTGTCATCTCTTATGACATTCCTGGCGGTGGAGTGAAATACCTGACGGTGGAGTCCCAGATCATAACTTGCGAACCATGACTGGTATCAAGTTGAATGTCTGTATACTTGTTGGTACTGGGTACTGGATGTGGCTTCGAATACCCCCCCCCCCCCCCCCGACGCCCAGTCGATTCGGTGGCAACAGCGCCCAGTTTGGTCGGTAATGCTACGGACCCGAATTCAACTAGCCTAGAATGGAGCTATGCGGATTGCTAGCATCTTTCCCGGCTCACCAGCGCCATCCATGGGGAGAGGGACAGATAAATGACACAAGTTCAATAGGAGTATTAGAACGTTGCTTCCCGTCCTTGTTCTGAAGAAGTAGCTTCTGTCAACCGTTTTCCAGGTCATTTTTTATCTCCCATTCGTACATGTCTTAGTTGTATCATCAGTCCATCATAAGGCTACTTGAAAAAGTATAGTATCGTCAGTTAAATAATTAATTTAATGTGCAAAAGGTTGCAAAACAGTCAACTCTAAATCAGTAGTCAACGTTTGGATTACAACATACAATCGAAGCTTAGAGAATACGTGAAAATTTTTGGCATATTCCGGACTGACCGGATTCCGGAAAAACGTTAGATATACGAGCTCGTCCCCTCTCTGTTTACCTTCGATTGTCATCAAGATCTAAACGAACGATCAGACGAACCGAAAAACTTCGGTTTCCAAAATTCGGCCAGTGCAGCATCCGGAACAGGCTACAGCGATTGACCGCCTCTCCTACACTGGGAAACTGACCAGATCTGAGGACATTCCGGATTCCGTCGGAGATGCATTACGTTCGACGCTCAATTTTCGCATTTACTTTTACAGGGTTTTTGTAAAGAGATCTTTCTACTTCTCCTTAATCTGTAAAAACTAGAAAACGGGGATTTCTTGCTAGTTTCTTCCTTGTGAGTAGAAACGGAGGACTATCGAGGTTTTCAGTAAAAAAAAAACACATGTGAAAGGAGAGACGAACGAAATTGCAAATGCTACTGACGACAGACTAACAGCAATCGGGAGGGTTTAAGCTAGGAACAAACAAACTCGAGAGGATCGTAGCCTACAACATTAAACTTTAGAGAGTCGAGCAAGCTATTTACATTATACACGGGACTTGCACTATCCGAAGTTTGATAACAGATAACACATATTCACGCATCCTTGTGTTCAGCATTATGAGAATATATCTGTTATGCCTTTTCTGAATTTGGATAATACTTAGAGGGATCATAATAGAAGTTTTGTCTCGATAAAGGGTCATGACAAAAATATTCTCATAAGGGAAACGAAAACGTGTTTTATCTGTTTTAACACTCCTGACAGTGTGTTAACCGTAAGAAACAAACCTGAAATCATTTTCGTATTTTTGTTGTTAGGAAGCGAAGGTAGGTTCAAATCCCGCACCTTGCAAATTCCACACTGAAGCGAACATCAATTGTCATGATCCACCCTACTTACCGTAGTAACTACGCCTGACGTCACTACTTCCGTCTTCTTGGCGTCAAGGCTGGGACATTTTTATACTTTCGGCAAAATATCACACCATGCGCTAATCCAGATCAATCGCGTAGTTACAACACTTCCTACGCTCCCGAGCGTGGTAAGCTAGCAGTTACTATTTCGAAAAAGTTGGAACGGTCAGCGTGGTAACTTTTCACGAGGTCAGAACGTGTAAGCGTAAGAAGGGTGGAACATGCTCCACCTTCAGTCAGAGCTCCGTTTAAGAGACTGACTAGAAATTCAAATAACTTATGTCCGACGATCCTGGCTCTCATTTATTCCTAGCGTCAAAACTGAAATGTAAGAATAATCTAGAACAAAAGCTAATTGTTCATACGCAAAGGACGACTCTAAGCTAACCGGACGAGGACAAGGCAAACACAAGAGACCGTAAGCCCCATTCACACTTCTCCCCTACGGTACGTTACAACCACCTACCCATCGTTAAGTTTTTTGGTTGGTAGGTAAGGCATTAACACTTTGTGTCTTTAGTCTGTCCTTCTCGTGCTCTGACCTTGCCGAATGTAAATAATATTTCTTTGCACAATTATACAGTCAGAAGTTTGATGGCGAATAACACATGTTTGTGCATCCTTGGGTCATTCGCTGTGACCCGTCTGAACATTATCGTTTTGCAAAACACAACACTCAAAAGGGTCACAACAAGAGTTTTGTCTCGAAACATAACACTTAAAGGGTTATAACAGTATATTACCATAAGATTTAACACAAGGATGCGCAAGCAAGCGTTGTCTGTTATCAAACTTCTGACAATGTAGTGATAATAACAAAACGAACCTGAACCAACAGAACCACCAACGTTACAACCTGTAAATCCCTTCCCAAAGTAGCTTTCAGCCACTAACATGGTATCTGGTTGACACACCTCTATTGCCTACAGGTCACTATCATTTCGATTGATCCACATCAATTTCGGTAGCCCAGGCCAACATTCGCGGTTCCATCCGGATATACTCCTTTGTCTTTGTTTTGGACATGCAACCTATATACACTGTAACAAAAAAAATCTTGCAGTATTTGCTACTGGTATTAATCTTGTCTCTAAAAGGTAATCTTATCTCTAATTAGGATTAATCTTATCTCAGTAGAGATAAAATCAATCCCAGTAGCACATACTGCAGTTAACTTTAATCCTTACTCGGAGGAACTTTTTACAGTCTAGGTACATATCCTGACTGCACTGTTAGAAGTTCCATAACATATAACAAACGGATTTGAACAGTTAACACTTAACTGTTTGAACAGTTAACACTTAACTGTTTGAACAGTTAACACTTACGATGTTAGCTGTTACCTCTTGCAAACGTTAATTATATTTAACGTGAGGTACATTAGAAGATCCGGAAAACACCGAAAAACTTGTCCGATTTCATGATGACAAATAAAAAAGTCAACAGTTTTTTGCCAGTGGTGTTTCGGCATGCCAGACATCTGTACAGACGTCGTAACTAAACGATGGATATTTTGGGCAGACGCTGCTATGGGGAGTTAATTACTAAGGGGAGTCAAGTGTGAATGGAGCCTAAGAGCTTATAACAATACTGAATCAAGTATTCACAACTAAAACGTTTACTCCCTCTACAAAACAGATAAAATTCAACAGAAGTTCAAGGAGCTTTCCAATGGTTTCGGTTAACGGTCTACAAAAACGGTAAGGGACAGAGGTGAGGTTGAGTCTTTTCTAACCTCGCCTTCGCTTAGACTTGCTAACACCCTCTTTCACAACTTCAAGAATCTGCCTTACTTCAAGAAACGTCCAATGGACAATATCCTCGGATCCCCCGGTGAGGTTTCCTGGCCCGTGCGGACCAGTCACTGACATTTTTCACTCTCGGCTTCACACGAAAGGGACAACGTCCAGCAGACTGTAGTCTAATCTCCTCTCAAGACACTATCAGGGGCACGGCGATAACGGATTTTGTGTCAGTGAGCCTATCTGCGGAACTTTAACCGCCTGAACGATCGGCGGACAGCTAAACAACTAACAGGAGAAGCAAGACCTCCTAGTAACCAATCCTACCCCCCCCCCCCCCCTTGCATCCAACATGCGGTATAAAGAGCTTTGATCACAGTGACAAAAGCATACCAAGACTCGTCATTTTAACTCGCATTCATATTCTGATGACTTTTAGTTTAAACCATGAAGTGAATATATAATGCATAGGTTAATATTGTTAATAGATCCCTTGGTTGGTCTTTTTAACTGTATTGACATGTCCGGCACTATTTTTTGTTTGTAAAAGATATTCATGGATAAATAAACCGAATTGTAATTGAACAAAATTTTCCAGCTGGATTTCTGGTTTCGACCCGAAATGAATCCAGTATTCTGACAGCAAATCTGCAACCTGCAATTCTTAAAGAATCAAAATTTCGGGGCTTCAAACCAAAAATACCAGAACTTAGGGTGGGGGAACCACCTGTATACAAGGACCGAAACACTTAAATTTTCGCTAATACTGCTTCAATACGCGACCCCCCTCATCACTATAGATATCAGCTTCTCGTCACAAGCTATCCGGATCAAGGAATCCAGATCCAGGGGAATCAAAAATATTTCACTGGGCCTCCTTAAAGGGAGTGGCACACTTTAACTCTTAGCTCCTTGAACCTGCATGCACCGAGGAATGAAATTGCATTTGAAGACGTCACTTAAGCACAGTTCACAGCACTAAGACATGGCTCCAAAAACTGGGTTGTGACGGCATATGCTCGGTCCCCTCTCCTCGTACTCGGCTTTGGTGTGACACACGGTGTAGAAATCGGGCTGAAAAACAGAAACACTTCAATTCCTGCTATACAGATAAGGACTCTGTTCAGTTTTGCCTGAGGCGTCCTACAGATGGGCCTGTCATTCCAACTAAATTACGAGACAAATCCTAATTCTTCCATACTAACAAGACTGAACAGCAATAACCAGAGTAGTTATTTGGGGGCAGGGAGGCAGCTACCGCCCTCCCCTCTGAAGCATAAAATATGCACGAATTGACAAAATTATGACAGGCAGTTGCGAAAAGTGGATCTTACAAGGGTCTCTAACCAAACTATTTAACCCGAGCTAATAACCCGGAATGACGGCGCTGCCCCCCCCCCCCCCCCCGCCTTGGTTTTCTCGGAGCCCTGGCAATAGCGATGCCGACGATACGTTGCTCACAGACCACAGAGGCTGGTAGCGCATCCAGTTCAAAAGATCCAATCCAACATACAACCCATGCGCGGAACAGGAGAAGTCTTGTTACTCCTTTAGGGATTTTCAATGCAAATAAAAAAAAACATTATTTTCCTTCTTTTTAAAACTTCAATATTGCAATTTTGTCTTCAGTTTTTTAATCGCATGAACTGTAGAAACAGAAACGTAACTGAATATAATATGCAGGAACGGTATAGGCTACTTTCGACCATATATAACCATGAAATTTCAAAGTATGCAATGTTCGTTCTGAGAAGTTTGAAAGAAGAAGTTGAAGAAGAAGATGTGTTAAGTAAAGTTTGTTCACGGTCCAAGGGCTTCAGCAAACATATTGATTTGAAGATGCGTTTTCAGGTCCCCCTGCCGGCTCCCACCAGAGTTGCCGGATCTTGTCCGGGCCTGAAACGTAAATATGCTCTTGCCAGCTGTCAAATACCAGATAACTCGTTCGAAAGTTCTGCGTGCCATAATAATTAGGATTCCTCCTCCCTCCACTCCCCCCTGGATGGCCGAAAACAAGCATGACAATTTCCAAGTCAATCTGGCCACGTCCCCAATAAGCTTGACAAGTTTCATCGTCCTAGCCCATCTGCAAGTACCCCCAACTCGCGTGTTGAAGAGCAAGATAACAGTAAGGACAGAGCATAATAACACCAGGGAGTAGCGCCAAGACCTATGCTTTCCTTGTATCGAAAATGGTCCTTACTCGTAGAACCGTCCATTATGTGCGGGACATTCAAAGCGAAACAAACATGCGGGTTAGAAAATTTCCACTAGCCTTCAGCTAAGATGCGATCTGAACATATCGAGGTAACAGGGATGTTGTATCTGTTTTTGCTGTGTTCGGAAGATGGAGTTATCGGAGCCAGCGCTGGTGCACGTCTAATTGAGTATCAGTAGGGACGTTCTCTATCGCTAGTGGTGATAGTGCCGCTGCTATACCAATGTGTGTCACTTTTTTCAAGTTACGTCTCTAGTCCCTCATGTTATTTTGCTCTGACTAGAGAGTTTGAAAAAAGTAAAACACACTCGAACAGCAGTGACACTAGCACCACTGGCGATAGAGAACGTCCCTACTGAAACTCAATAAGTCGGGCACCAGCAGCGCTGCCTTCGACAACTCAATTCCAAACACAACAAAAATAAGACACAACCACATCTGTTTCCTTTATGAGCGTGTTCCATCCTATACAGTAGTTGCTACGCATGACGTCACGAATTTTAGCTTTTTGCCGTCAGGCTGGAACGATTTTTCTATTTTCCAGCAGAATATCATGCCACGGGCGAATCCGACCAATCACGTTACAGAGATCCGTAGTTACTACGCTCCCCAGCGTGGTGAGAATAGTTAATATTTCGAGACGGTTGGAACGGTCAGCGTAGTGACTTTTGGTGAGGTTGGAACGGAACAGTAACTATTAGTTACTATTTGTGGAAGGGTGGAACACGCTCTATGTGTGCAGGTCGCACCTCAGCTGTGGTAGAATTTTCTAAGCCCGGGAATTTGTCCTGCGTTTAATGTCGCGAGCGTAGTGGGCGGCGCTACCAGTAAGACCCGTTTCCGACCCATGGAAAGCATAATCATCTTCTGTTTGTGGATGACCTTATAATCCTATCCCCGACTGTGTTTGGTTTAAATCGGCTACTCGCAATTTGTGATGTGTTTGCCAGTGAGTATGATGTGATTTTTAACACTTCGAAAACGTATGCTATCGCTTTTATTCCGACTGGATGTAAAGTCGTGAAACAAGAAGTTTATTTGAGTGGGCGGAACATTACATTTGCTAATGAATTCCGTTACCTTGGATTTTATTTAAAAAGGATCTTAGAGATGATCACCACATTTCTGAGATTATGAAAAGTTTTTGTAAAAGAGCAAAAACTTTGGTTTGGAAATTTGGTTTCCTTAACGAGGATATCAAGCTACGGTTGATAAAACATTTTGCTACCAGTTCTTTTGCCTAGGCCTAGTTACGAATGCTAGAGAGGGTTCACTATCAGGATTACAAGTTGTGCATAACAGTGATATAAGGAAACTGCTTTGCCTGCCACGTAGATGTAGTGTTAGTGAAGTTCTAGTGACAAAACGTTATTTTACATTGAAAGAGCTCCAGCGGAAAGCTTGTGTATCTCTATTTATTCACCTCAATAAGAGTGATAATGATCTTGTACATTTGGACGCAATATCTATAATCTTGGAGTGTGGAAGGCACTTTTAGCTGATTGTTTTGCTTTGGCCGAGTAATAAGTAGTTAGCTGATTACAGGTTTGTTTCTTTCCCCGAAGTTGAACAAGAGGATTGGAAGCCTGACGAGGACCCTTGCCAAGAAGGGCCGAAATATCGCTTATGAAGAATCTTAGCTGACGTATCCGTAGAAAACATTGCTGGAATAAATGTTTCAAAGTCAGCTTGGGCTCAAAGAATATTTAAGTAGTTAGCGGTTGCTTTGTTGATGTGTTATTTTTCCTTATTTATTATTTGTTAGATTATGGCTTTTTTGGCTGAATTAAATACTTCATTCATCATTCACAAGTCTTGGCGCTGCTCCCTAGTATTATTTTACTCTGTTTATGTTGAATCTCCTAGCAAAATTTAGCCTATATGAAAGACGGCAACTTACTGTCGAGGCTAAAAGGCTTCCACCGAACCAAACCGCATACCGTTGCATATGATGTGAAACAACCTGGACGTCCATTGGCTTAGGCTAGAACACAAATATAAAATAATAATATAATAATTATAATATAATTGCACCAAAAAGCCTTTCGCCTCTATGAATTTCTAACGACATTACATACACTAAACTGAATGTCAGCCAGAGCTCCGCTTTTTCTTTCCAACAGTGCTGCCACATCGCTGCTGCATGACTTTGCTTCTGCACAAGATGCGTTTTTGGATACACTGCCTGCAAGATTTCTTCTTGGTTGAAGCGGCACGTTGCAGGGAAGCACGGACTTGGTCGGTAAGGAAATGCGCGATGCTCGAGACCCGCTGCCGTCTTCCTCGGAAGCAATGCAGTGCAAAAACGAATATAGAAAGAAACAGACCGGAAGCGGTCGAGAAGTGGATCTGCAGCCGGCAACATAAACGAGGCTGTGGTGACGGTCCACGCAAGCCTTAAACTAATATAAGGTTTGAAGCCAAGCTGACCATTCATTAGGAAAGAAATAGAAAACCGTGATTTTCGGGTTTTTTTTTTGTGGATTGTGGTGGATTTTATGATTTAGTTTTGTTTTGTTTTTCGCTGAGAACGGTTTGCCGGAAGTGCAACCGAAATATTCGAATTTATATTTATCCCTCGCACATCATCTTAGAGGGATAATTAGCTCAAGAAAAAACCCGGAAAATCACGGTTTTCTATTTCTTCCTTAAACTAATCAATATTTTCTGCATTTACAACACTTTCAGGAGAGATTGATTCAATTATTCATTGACAGTGGTATCAGATAACATGGTAACTGCGAAAAAGGCTTTAGACAGTGGTATCAGACATACCCGCAAAAACGCAACTATCATTTTCTGCGTTCTGTAATGCCTCACATTCTCAATTCAAATTAATACTGAAATTTTCTTTGCGTTCTATAACGAATCAGGTTCATTACCGTCAATTTCGACAGCTGTTCGCTGATCTTTAGCCGTCCGTCCACGGTCCTTTTGATGTCTCGCTGCAGTCGCTTCCCGAAATCTTTGAACATGGTTGAGCCCCCCGAGAGAACAATGTTTTTGTAAAGGGGTCGTCGGACATCTATTGGGCAGTTTTGAATCACAGTGTCGACTATCTCTGAGATCGGGGTTGTAAAGTCGGGATTGGCGAACTGAAAGAGGAAAATAGTGTATTACGCAGACGACATTTAAAGCATAACTCTTACTAGAAATGATCTATTCACTATGAAACGGATCAGACCAATGTTTCTCGAAAATACCATTACTTTCCATCTGAATTGAGCGATTTTCTCGATAGCGCCTGTCGATTCTATCGAGCCTTCTTGCTCTCCGACGCAACTGCTGGGGTCAAAGCATTTGAATACTGAACGCGCAGTGGTTAAAAAGTAGGAAACCTAAGCAAATAAAAGAAGTAAAAAAGAGAAGATTCTCGTATCCTTGTGTGTTAAAGAGTTGCCAGAGGACGTTCAAGATTCTAAGAAACTATGCGTTGTGTAACCGGCAAAACTCGGCACTGCCAAGAAAGCGCTAAAAATTCGTAGGTACAAAACGAAACAATGGAGAAAGGTGATGATTTTGGACGCTTATAATTCCATAAGGGAGCTAGGTATATTATAAAATGCAGAATAAGCAAGAGGGGTCCTTTAAAGATTAACCACTAAGACCCGACAGTCTAGTTACACATCACGTATTCACTCAAATAGGCGTGAAAACTCGACAAAAATGCGTTATTCCGTCTGACCGCTGTCCACAGATAATGCATGTCATCGAATGAACTTAATCTTTCGGATTTGTGGTACCTCTATGCGCCAGTCTCTCTATGCTTGAAATATTAAAGGTAAAAATAAGCGCGTCCTTGTCGTCTTTAATCTTGCACATGCAGGCTGGTTTTCAAATTCAAAATATCCACGTCTGGTTGAATTTTTGGTTCTCGTGCAAGCAGTGCCATTCTAGATCGTGTTCCACCCTTCTACAAATAGTAACTATTAGTTACTATTTCCGTTCTAGCCTCACCAAAAGTTACTACGCTGACCGTTCCAACCTTCTCGAAATAGTAACTATTTGCTTACCACGCTCGGGAGCGTAGTAACTACGGATCTCTGTAATGTGATTAGTTGGATTCGCCCCTGGCGTGAGATCCTGCTGGAAAATAGAAAAATCGTTCCAGCCTTGACGGCGAAAAGCCAGAATTCGTGACGTCATGCGTAGTAACTATGGCAAGTAGGATGGAACACGCTCCTAAACGTTATTAGAGCCTCGGATCAAACAATGCAACATTCCTTCAATAGGTGAAAATGTTTCAGTGCTACAATCTTATCTGGCTGGTTAAATCGCATAACATAAACTTATGTTCGAGCATAAGGTAAGGTACAATTTTATTGACAACTATGGAAAAACTCGCGATGCATAAAAGCGACAGACATGCTAGTGAAAATTAGAAAAAAGATATGATAATTATGGTAAATTGTATGGTTACTGATATGGTAAATTGTAGCTATAGTTCCGTGGTAATTTGTAGCTACAAGGCTTGACATTTTTGGTGCTTTAAACCACATTACAAGCTAATAAAAAAATTAATTACGCCTTTTTTTCTCTAGAAAGGTTTAAGTAGGCTACTTACCACATAAGCATCTGATTATTTGTTGAGCTTGATTATTATCTTTCTTTACATTTTAGTTATTTTTTTGTCTGCTTGTGTGTCACTATTTGGCTGTTGGCTGGATAATAGACAAATAAGTAAAAAAAAATGTAAAAAAACAGATTATCCAGCATTAATCCAGCCCTCTGATTAATCTGTTTTTCTTGCTTATTCATTTATTTATTTATCACCCGACAAAGAAAAAGGAAGGAGTATAAAAAGGACCAAAGGTTTCGGTGGGATCCCAAAAATTCAATATTTGATCCAGACAACTTGGTCTTGTCTTCGCCAGATCCAGTCTTAGCCAGGCTAATCATTAGAGAAATCAAGTTCAGATATACCTCTATAAGCCATATCGATTTTGACGATACTGACCGAAACTTCCTGCTTTACTTCTGCCAAATTTCCGGTTTCGGCCGAATTCCGAGAGAACTACTTGTCCAGCAAAAAAAGGAGATTCAGAATCGAATTCATCGTACGGTATCTCCTTATCAAACATTTAATGAATTTCAAATAAAACTTTAGCTTCTAAAAAAAAATAACGGTTACAACCGGATTCCGGACGAATTATATGTCCGGTTTAAAAATAATTGTCATATACAGACTCAGCGTCTTTTCTTACCCCTGAATCTGTCATCTAATCAACTTCAAATAAAACTTATTACTTTTAACAAATTTTCCGGTTTTGGCCGGATTCCGGGCGAATTAGTTGTCCGAGTAGAAAATGCTTTTCACATAAGTGTTCAGCATGTCTGCTTAACCCTATATTGAACATTTAATCAACTTCAAATGAAACTTTTACTTTCAACCAAATTTCCGGTGTTTGCCGGATTCCGGGCGAATGACTTGTCGGACGAGAAAATGCTTTGAATATTCGTGTTCATCATGTCTTCTTACCCCATAATCGACATTAGCTGTATACAAATATTTTGTTTGCCCTTTAATTTGACCCCCCCCCCCCCCCTCCCCCACCCCTAAATCTAGGGCTACAGAGCCCATCTACGAACTTGACCTTACCCTTGACCCAAAGAGTCGTCACACCAAGTTTCATCAAAATATCTCATTCCCTTCGAGAGTTATCGTGCTAATAGGCGGACAGACGACGGACGGACAACTTTTACGATGTCATAGGTATCCCTCCACTTACGTTTTGGGATCCCAAAAAGGAAAATATTACACTTTCACATACACACAATGATAAACTGAACAAAAGCTACGAGCTCACATGGCATTTGCCACGAGTAGGTGGTACTTAAAAGTAGACGAGAAACCAAAATACCCCGCGAACTAAAAATGCGGTTCAGAACTAGAAATACGATATCTAGTTTCACTCTAGTCTGAGCATTTCCGTCGCCTCGGACCACCTAGAGCAAATGACTTTTCTACCTTCCAAGTTTCAACCCAAAAGATCCACTCATTTGGTACCTACAAATGACACAGGTTTTCCGCGCCCCCCCCCCTCCAACTGCTCCTACCGAGTCCGAATATGGTTCGGGCTTAGGAGACCTGAATGGATCATCTGAAGCATTTTCGCTTACCACCTAACAAGTTTCACTCAAATCTGAGCGTTTTTTTGGAAACTTCTGGTAATTCCCTCCCCCCCAGCGTGGTCGGATCCAGTTCGGACCCTACAATATGCCATCTAGGACAAGTGAGCTCTCAACATTCCAAGCTTCATTAAAATCGCCACACTTGTTTGACCCCTATGCGAGCCAAAACTTTTCCGGGAATCCTCTTCCAACTCCCCCCACTGTGGCTGAATACGAATCGGAAACGTAAACGTCGCATCTCTGACAACTCCTAATCAAGTTAGACTGGAATCGGAGCACAGCCTATACTCAAATTTCCGGTTCCCCCTTCACCCCCTTCACCCCCTCCCCTACCATGACCAGATCCGATCCAGAGACAAAATAACAAATCAAGGCCGCATTAACTCGGAACTGTCCAACTTGCATCCCATTCTGTACCCCCCCCCCCCCCTCGTCCAACTCGGATCATCGGTTCAAAAGTTAGCATGCCACCAGATTCCGGGCTCCCCTTCCCTTCCCCCCACGGTGGTCGGATCAAGGAAACGACTATTATCAAGTCAATCTGTTCGGGCCCCTGACATGCCTTCCAAGTTTCATCGTCCTAGCAAATCCCGAAGTACCGAACTAGCAGGATCAGCGAAATTCCGGGCCCCCGTCTCGACTCGCCACAGTGCCCAAATTTGGTCCGGTTATGTCAACGATGTGTGTAGGACTTGTGCTTGTTCTTCCCACCAAGTTTCATCCCTATCCCTCCACTCTAAGCGTTTCCCAAAATTTCCGGTTCCTCCCCTCCAGCTCCCTCCAAAGTCACCGGATCCGGTTTGGATTTAAACTGGGTCGTCGGAGACACGGGGTCCTTCGAAATATCAAGTTTCATTAAGATCCGAACACCCGTTCAAAGTTATAAATACCTCCAGATTCCCACTCCCTCCACTCCTCTCACGATGCTCGGATCGGAGAAGTACTATTTCCAACTTAATCTTTTGGGGTCCCTTATATGCCTACCAAGTTTCATCGTCGTAGCTTATGTGGAAGTGGCCGAACTAGCAAAACATAGACCGACCGACCGACGGACGGACAGAAGTTGCGATCGCTATATGGCATTTGGCCGAAGGGCGAGTGGCATAAAAAGCAACAACTAATATAAGGTTTGAAGCCAAGCTGACCATTCCTTGCAAACAAACACAGAAAAACGAAGATTTTCGTTTTTTTATGGCACTTACCCTTCGGCCAAGTGCTATATAGCGATCGCAATTTCTTTCCGTCCGTCGGTCTGTCGGTCCGGGTTTTGCTAGGTCGGGAACTTCCACATAAGCTAGGACGATGAAACTTGGCAGGCATATAAGGGGCCCCAAATGATTAAGTTTGAAATAGCCACTTCCCCGATCCGAGCATCGTGGGAGGAGTGGAGGGAGTGGGAATCCGGAATCTTGAGGTATTTATACCTCTTGAACGGGTGATCGGATCTTAATGAAACTTGGTATTTGGAAAGACCTCGTATCTCAGACGATCTACATAAAATCTGGACCGGATCCGGTGACTTCGAGGGGAACTGGAGAGAGGAACCGGAAATCTTGGGAAACACTTAGAGTGGAGGGATCAGGGTGAAACTTGGTGGGAAGAGCAAGCACAAGTCCTAGACACATCATTGACATAACCGGATTTATGATTATCCAATGAGTTCGGTACTTCCTGATGTGCTAGGACGATGCAACTGAGCTGTCATATCAGGGACTGGGACAAATTGACTTGACAATAGTCGTTTGCATGATCTGATCATCGTGGGAGGAGTGGAGGGATGGGGAATCCGGAATCTTGTGGCATTCATAACTGTCGAACAGGCGATCAGATTTGAATGAAACTTGGCAAGTGGAAAGAGGTGTCTTCTCAGACGTTCCGTGTCAAGCCCGGACCGGATTTGATAATTGTGTGGGTTGGGGGGGGGGGTGTTGAAGGGGGACACCTGAATATTCGTGAAACGCCTAGCGCCGAGGGATCGGGATGGAATTTGGTGGGTAGAACAAGCATAAGCCGTAAATAGATTCTTGACAGAACCAGATCATATCGGGGCTTTTTAGGGGGAGTCGGAGGGGGTTTCCGGGAATTAGGGTGATCGTGAGTTAGGATAGGACGATGAGCTAAGGACGATGAAACTAGGCAGGCATATTAGCGATCCGACTAAATAGAATTGAAGACATGACACAATGCCCTAGGAAAATGTCACACTTACCTTCTCTAAAAAGTTTGTATTTCTTCTTTGTAAGTTTTTTTGTTTCTGAATTTAGGTAAGGTTTGTCAGAAGAACAAACCTTTCTTTTCCGTTAAGGAAAAGAAGATTCAAACTGTGTTATCAGTTTTTTGTGCATGCACTCAGTTTTAGCATCAACATCTTCAATATGTAACACACCCGTCCAAACCTCGGAAGTAATCCAATCACCAAAAGAGAAGAGGACCAGCACCCTGATTGGCCTGCTCGTAACTTCCGTCACCGAGTAGGCTATTTTTATTTTATCTAACAGATTCCATTGGACCATATGGTGGTAACTCCCCCCCAGTGGGGCCAATTCACTAGGGGTTTGGTAATATTTATTGAGATCAGTAAGGATAACATCAAGCTGTGTCCCCCAATTCGTAGTAGGAAAATTGATTACATTTTTCAAACTGAGTGACGAGTGCCGGCAATAGTACGGCACTCCTAGTATCAAACTAGTATGGTTGCCCTAGATTATCCGAGGCGATAACCGAAATGCTCAAGCTAGCGTGAAATTAGATACCTGATTTCTAGGTCCTATTCTAGGGAGGTTGAAGGGGGGATTTTGTGACATTCTCATCCACTTTCTTGTACCACCTACTCGTAACAAGTGCCATATGAGCTCGTAGCTCTTGTTTTAGTTCTGTGGAAGGTTTTATTCGAAGTGCTTCCAAATTATTCATGGGTTCTTGGAGTTGGCCGTTTGCTGGGTGAAAGCTTCTGCGCTTTCAGCGGATGACTATACATACAAGCAGTAAATTGTAAATATATATAGAATTCAGAATTGTAACAATTACAGATTTGTACATATACACTTTGAACAAGCACATTTTATCTCTCCTTATTTTACTTTTATCTGCATGTCGTTCAATCTACATCGTTCTTCTGATTTTATTTACAAGTCGTTTTATTGTTTGTTGGTTTTGCATCGTTTTCCTGCTGTTATTGTGGTGGGTTTTATGATTTGGTTTTCTTTTCGCTGAGGACGGTTTACCAGATTGCAATCGAAATATCCAAAAAAAAAATTTACCCCTCGCACATCATCTTAGAGGGATAACTAGCTGATCAAGAAAAAACCCCGGAAATCTCGTTTTTCTATTTTTGATCAACATCGAACACATTTACATGTAAAATACATTTAACAGTAATATTCAATCATCGAATGAATTTATGACGCACTGCCCAAGGGCGTAAGTGCAGTAAAAAAAGGATAAAGAAATATAAAATAATCGCAAAACACTCAACAAATATTTTCCATTAAGGTTCACCGATTTAGAATCACGTTGATGGGATCGTGGACAGGTAATTTTCCAATCGGAGAACACAAATTAGACGAGAGGGCTCAAGCGTTAACAATAGTTGCGTTTTTGATCGAAGTTTGAAGTTACCTTCAACCTCAAAGGCCTTTGTTTAATTACCGTTTTTGGTCGCCGGTAACAGGTCCTTCGTCCTTCAAACTCTGACCGTCGAACTTCGTGACCTTACTACTTCGAAGTTTGCTTGAATCGTCGAAGAAACGTCAACCGGGCAAGGATCGCCGGAGTCGTAAAAACACTAATTAAGCAAACGGCAAACTTTGACGGCGTTCGAAAACGAAAACTAAGCAACCGCTAAGCGAACGGCGAACAAAACTTCAATCAAAAACGCAACTAATGGGTCGGAAATTAAGAAACGGCGGATCAGGTAGCGGTTCCGTGTGCGCCGGAAGGTAGAGAAGAAATCTCAGATATCTGAAGTATGTCAAGCATGCGTCGAAGGTCCTTTCTTCTGAGTATAGTATGTTATCCAGCAAGGAAGTTAATATAAGCTGCAACAGATACGGTACATTCAAAGCAACAGAAAAGGCTTTCGCCTCTGAACAAATTTTTAATAAAATTTCGCCTTTAAACTTCCAGAAATGTGCTCCAGGGGTGGGACTGAGTTTTTGAATTAAAGCCTACTTGCCAACCAGGTAGAAATGGCAAGCTCGGGACCACTTATGTTATATATTTCTATCATTTTGGTATTTCTTGTCCAAGTAAGAATAAGCCTAAGTAAGTATTTAGAAAATATGAAGACAGTGCACCGGACTTTCAAAAACTCAGTCCCACCCCTGGAGCACATTTCTGGAAGTTTAAAGGCGAAATTTTATTAAAAATTTGTTCAGAGGCGAAAGCCTTTTTCTTTGGCTCACCAGTTGAAATGTTTGTCAGAAGGAGCTTGGTAAGTGAACTGGGGTATAAGCTAGGATACGATTTTTCGGTTACAACGGGTTATATTTTTACAAGTACAGCATTATCTTTTCCTGCTCATATACTCTGTCAGCGACTTCGTTATCGTTTGCGAATTAAGAATGAGCTAACATAATCTGCCATATCATAATTAATGATATGACATACCGATGACGTGTTGCATCAATAAGCGCCTCTTATCGGTATATGACATTTCGTAAGTAACAAATTCCGAAAAAGGCCGGATGTTTGTATAGAAATATCCAGTCAGCAATGCAGTCTTATCAGGGCTTAACGGAACATTGATAGCGGTTTACATAGGCGCTTCCTTCCTTGACGCCTTTGGAACCATGACACTTCCGTCGAAACTTCAAGCAAGCTTCTTACCAAACTAATCGTCCTGTGATCTCCACTGATGAGATGCGAACAAATGTGAAATCAGATATGATCAGAAATGAATCAGAGTAATGAGACCGTCTTATGCCCGGGCCACATTCAGTCACATCCGTATGTAATTTGGTTCGTTAATTTGGTTATTACCCACCCTTACGTTTCATCCCGGAACGAAGAAATTCAAGATATTTTACCACCATCATCACTCATAGGCAAACAAGACTAGCTAAAGTCAGTGACTGTCGTCTGGGATTTGAAAATGGTGGAGATAGATTTTTCCATCTCGTCTATTTCACGTTTTCTGGGTCTTTTTCTTCCCAATTTCGACCGCAAGGCGGTCTTATTACCGGCGTTATTACCAAGTGTTACTATAGTGGGGCCCGGGGCATTACACAACGTCGAACCTGGCTTAAAAGGTTGGAAGGAAATTTCAGTCCATTCCTAAAAAGGTCCTAACTGTCAAGAAGGAAACCCTGAGTGACCTAGGACCTGTTTTGGACTGCACAGAAATTTCTTGTAAGGTTTTCAGGCCAAGACCGAGGTCATACAAATACGAGGTTGGATATCCCTCCTGTATCTGAGACTGAGGACCGATGGGGAATACCACCTGTACCGGGGAGGCGGGCACAATTCCCCTCATTCCAGTTCAGCGCTCCAAGTGGACTAGTCTCTGTTATGCCCGGGCCACATTCAGTCACGTTTGTACGTAATTCGGTTCTATTAATGCAGCGTTCACAAGTACAGGAAGACTTGAAGAGAATCCGGACTTGGTGACAAGATGATGTTTACACGCAGAGGGGAAAAAATAGTTCTTCAAACCAGAAAATCTGAAGAAAGCAAATTCACTAGCCAACAAAAAAAAATGTTTTGAGAGCATCTATGAAATCAGTACTGATAACTGCTGCTCTCAGAAGCTAGCTAGACCTTTTTCTTTAGTATTTTTTACAAGCACCGCCGACGAGATCCCTTTAAAATGGACAGGAATTCGTTTCTTCACGAAAGGAATTCGTTTCTTTTTCTAGTCGTCTTCCCGAACGGAATCCTTTCAAGTCGTCCGGAATTCCTTTCTGCTCGACGAGATTTCTTGTCCGTGTAAACACTACATAAGACGCAGTGCAATGCTAACGGGGTCGCTGATCCTGCGGCGGTCGCTGTAGTATGAAATCGAAGTTCCACGGAGGCCAGCGATCATGTGGCGGCCTCAAGATCTATTACCACCATCATCACTCATAGGTGAACAAAACTAGCAAAAGCCAGTGACTGTGATTAGTTCAAAGACACGTTTCAAAATGGCGGAGACGGATATTTCCATTTCGAATATTTTTCTTCCCAATTTCGATTTTTCATACGTAAAAGTTGCATTGCGTCTTAGCAATCTTAACGTGTGGGGAAGTCACCGTCACGTGACGTACCCACCATTTGTAGCAAGTTTCAACCATCCTCGGTCATTGTTCACCGCCGTTGCTTTACCTCATGCTCTCTTTTCTGCAACAATCGTTTTTTCGAATTTGCGACATATCTGTTATAAAAATATCATATTTCAAATTTTCAAAATTTCTCCTTGGGTTCCGCATTTCTTTCACTAATTCCCAGTTGGTTACTGATTTTAAAGTAAAAGACAGTTTTAATTGTTGAAAAGATGATAAACTTAAAAAAAAAGCTTTGCTAGCCCTACGAACCCACAACCTGTACCTATTGTATAATACAGTAGGCCACGTACAAAATTATAATTTAGGTGTCAAAATCACGTGTATTGTTTTAGTATTTATATGTCACTGAATGAATCAGATGCTTTCAGATGCCTATCTGTCCAGATGTGTGGGACTGAGAATGATGATTTAAGTCAATCAATCAATCTATTTATTACCCGTCAAGAGAAACAATGGAGGGCGTGTAGCCCTAGTGACGGAGTAAAAAAAGGAAAAAAGAAAGTGTGTCGAGAGCTAAATCATTTAAGATCCGGGGTACTTGGTGAAGGAGTGTTTGGTAAATTGTTAAAACTAAAAAAAATTGTTAAAACTAAACTTAAAACTAAACAATTTCGTCATGTGAGACTGTTGGGGAAATTCCTCCGGATTGGTTTGCCCCACCGCGATTTGTTTATTTAATAGTTATTATTTTTTCTTTGTCTGTTGTTAGTAACTTAAGTTTTATTCAAACCAATATTAACACTGTACGTTTTCGCCATGGCCTTCGGGCTTTCGTAAAACATATTCTATTCTATTCATTGTTGTGTTTTGTATATTATATTCTGTACTCCTCAGTTCTGAGGGAAATAAATAGATAATGAGAGCAGGATGGGTCTGGACGAGCACGGTTACGACGGCCCGCTCGTTCCCGCTTTGTTTCGTGAAAGGTCGGAATTTCGGTCCACAAGTACCGCAACTCTGTGGTTGCTGTTGCTGTGTCAATTGGCCTTATTAAAGTTCAGCGCTCCAAGTGGACTAGTTTCTATTAGTCCCCCATTGCCTCATAACCAACACTTGTGTAGACATAGTAAAAAGTCGAATCCATAGGGCAGTGGGTCCCTTTCACTTTCTGCTGCTGAGACATATGCAAAACCTCCATTACCTGGGACACAGATGACAGGTTTTCCACTCACTAACCTGTGGATCTATTTTACCATGTCTGATCCAAGTGATGACGGTGAGGCATAGGGAGATTAACAGAAACTAGTCTGGTTGGAAGCGCTGAACAGGAATATGGCCAATTTTGCTTCCGGCTTTTGGCATTATAGAACAAGAAAAAGAAAAAAAAAGTCCTAGCAGTCCAGTTAAGTCATAAACTCATTTCACCCTAACCGGATAAAGGTGAAAATCAGATTTCACTTTACTAAATTTAGTTAAAAAGTACTCAAATCACAAATAAGTTGGTCGAAAAAGAACAATCAAGTCGTGCGACTGTTATTCAAGACCTAGAGAGCATGCATACTAATCTTGAGTCATGAGAAGGTAATAATGTACACAGTTTACTAATCAACTTCCTCGATAAAATACCAGGAATGGCCGAAATATCGCAAAAATAAAAACTCAGATCACGTCCGTTTCAAGCAATCAAAAGATTCGCAGTCAGCGAATCTTCAACAGTATAAATCTATCAATAATATAATGAATCTATCAATAATACAGTGCAAAAAATAGGCCATTGCTACAGTGTACGTCTAAAATACTTTTCGTCATACATTTTTTCTGCGTACAGGTTGTCCAGGGAATTTTGAGGGTGTTGATAGACCTCTTATAGCCGCTTATACCCTATATTTCTGTTTAATTGATGCACATATCCAATACTGCTCATCTATATTTTTGTTGACTTTTAAGTCACTATGTTATACCGCTGCAAACCCTCCAAAACAAAGGAATTCGAATTCTTGAGTTTTTACAACACGCAAGGAGTACAGCTATCCATTCTTCATTGATTCATTTATTCATGCAACACAAACTACATAACATAACTAGAAAGCTAGAAACAAGACCCCCTGAAGCTATCTTGCTGGGATTCTGAAACACGAACTTATTACCTGTTTCTAGATACAGAAACGAGCACATTATTTTTTTTTTATTAGCAAAAACTACTGTAAGACATCAGCATTCACTGAGAACTATACGTGTTAACCGGTACAAGCTACCTCTTGTGAAAAATGAAAGTTCCCGTTTTAACCTCCGACATATGATCCCATTAATAGCAAATCAATATTCTTTAGACCAATTTGTACAGCTACCAAAATGTTCTTTTAAGAGAAGACTAAAAATTTCTATACTGGAATCTGCTTGCAAGAATGGTTGTAAAATATGTTTGTTATTATTTTTTGTTTGCCTCACTCCACTTTTGCCCCACTAAAGATGCTCTTTTTTCTTTTCTTGTTTATATCCACGAGGTTTATTAATTTTTGTTTATTGCACAGTAGTCGAGCTTGTCTCCCCATTCGGGCAAGTCGAAGGAATTGATACAAAATGTATGTTCTATTAAAACAAAACTGAAGCTCACAACTACGTTCCAACAGTCCACCGCTCTGTTCTGGAAAAACGGAGTGGATTTGTTTTTGTTACTGAAAGACCATCTACCAATGTCTTTGCCATATCGTCAGCCACCGAGCTTGAACATGTGTCTTCACGATTTCGTGGAAGGAAACACACCTGCAATAAATCTCCAGGTTTGTTTCCTTCCCCGAAGTTGACCGTGAAGATTGACAGCCTGACGAGGACCCTTGCCAAGAAGGGCCTAAATATCGCTGATGAAGCATCGTAGCTGACATATCCGTTTTCCGGATCTGAGTTATGAGCTTTTTATCTTTTCTTTAACGAATTGTTATTTTGGCGGAATAAAGCCCTTTAAATTAATTAATTGATAATTACCTCAGGGTGGAAGAAAATCTCAGGTCCCAGAAACCGTTCATATCCAACATCAAAGGAGAACGGCTGTTTTGTCACCTGATTTACCGAATTGTGAACTTTGACCCATTTGCTGGGATCTGAGTCATATTTCGAAAACTCCTTCGAGATATCTGGACAGATGTAGGAGTACTTCTCTGAAAGAAAGATCCAGACTGAGAGGCTTAAAGCACACATTAAAGCAAGAGAGGAATACTGGCAATCAGTTTTCTCCATATCCTGCTAATTCTTCTGCCCAATTTTTAGGTAGATTCATCCCCTTCTGGTCATTTCTTGTAAGTGTATTAGTTGATTTGTTTCGGGTCTGTGTATTTCGTAAATACTGTATCCCTAGGGAGTATCACTGAGACCTATGATTTCCATGCATCGGAAACGGGCTTTACTCGGAGCGCCGCCCACTACGCTCCGGATACTCGACGCGAGACAAACTTGCAGGTTTAGAAAAATTCTAGTATAGCTAAGATGGAGTGTGCACAAATCGAGGAAATAACGGAGATTGTATCTTTTTCTTTGCTGTTTTCGGAATATAGAATTATCGGAGTCAGCGCTGGTGCACGACTGACTGAGTTTCAGTAGGGACGCTCTCTATCGCTAGTGGTGCTAGTGTCGCTGCTACTCTCGTGTGTCTCTTTTCCAAGTCCTGGCGCTCTAGCCCCTCCGATTACTTTGATCTGGATCGAACATAGAGCTTGTTCCACCCTTCTAACAATAGTTACTATTAGTAACTATTTCCGTTCCATCCTCACGAAAAGTTACTACGCTGACCGTTCGAACCTTGTCGGAATAGTAACTAATAATTACTATTTGCTTACCATGCTCGGGAGCGTAGTAAGCGTAGTTACTACGCATCTCTGTAACGTGATTGGTCGGATTCGCCCCTGGCGTGAGATCCTACTGGAAAATAGAAAAATCGCTCCAGCGTTGACGGCAAAAAGCAAGGATCCGTGACGTCATGCGTAGTAACTACGGTAAGTAGGGTGGAACACGCTCATAGAGATTGACCTCTAGGCAGTGAACAGAGAATTTTTTTGGTAATTAGCAAAATAAAAAAATATCTAACTTTAATCTGTGTTTATTTAAAGTATTTTAGAAAAAGTAAAGCGAACTAAAAATGACATGGGCAAATACCAACTATACTTTTGAACATATTTTACTTTTTACATTTAGGCTACCGCTTCGGTCACCCGCGCTTCCGTAACCCTTTCGAGGAATGTTCACAACGGATACGTCAGCTACGGATACAAATTTGATTACAGGTTTGTTTCCTTCCCCGAAGCTGAACCAGAGGATTGACAGCCTGACGAGGACCCTTGCCAAGAAGGGCCGAAATATCGCTGATGAAGAATCATAGCTGACGTATCCGTTGTGAACACTGTTTGAATAAATGTTTCAAAGTCAGCTTGGGCTCAACGAATTTTTACCTTTCGAGGATTTAGGATATAGGCAGAAGTTCACCAATATATAAATCTTTCACGTTATTTATATTATACACTTTTTTAGATCGTCATTTTTATATTTCATCTGATGGGAAATAAATATATACATACATACATACATATTAGCTTTCAATTTATGAAGAGAGGCTAATGACAGTACACATATTGACACTGGTCGCCCGCTGACACAGGAGCAGGGTTGCCGCACCAGTCACAGTCTAATTTTACAGTACTCAAATATTAATACTGTACGTTGAGTAGTAAATAGTGCGAGGGGTCCTTTGATAATAGCAAAAAACATAAAATATGGTATAGTAAAGAACGCGGACTCCACGGGTGGCATGTCTGCTCGTTTTGGTCTCGTGAATGCGCATCCTCTTATTCGAATTGGACTCTAACCCATGAACATTCAACTGTTCATGGATTAGAGCAAACGATTCCTTTACGGCATTTTCCGTCGGATTTTCGTTGCTTTCTTCTTTCCTTTAAGTCTAAATTTTAAGTTTTAATTTATATTTCAAGAAAGGTCCCGTCTTACTTACATCACTGCCTTACTCTACGTCTTGATCATTCCATTCATTCTCATTTGCATGATTTCAAACATCCTGAGCGTGTTCCACCCTACTTTCCATAGTTACTACTCATGACGTCACGAATCCTGGCTTTTTGCCGTCAAGGCTGGAACGATTTTTCTATTTTCAAGCAGAATATCATGCCACGGGCGAACTACTACGCTCCCGAGCATAGTAAGCAAATAGTTACTATTAGTAACTATTTCCAGAAGGTTGGAACGATCAGCGTAGTAACTAGTTATGAGGCTGCAACGAAAATAGTAACTAATAGTTACTATTGTTAGAAGGGTGGAACACACTCCCTATATCTGTTTCTACCACCCTAACAACACTACGCTGTTTTTATGGCACTTGGCCTCGGCCAAGTGCCATATAGCGATCGCAATTTCTGTCCGTCCGTCGGTGTGTCCAGGTTTTGCTAGTTTGGGCACTTCCACATAAGCTAGGACGATGAAAGTCCTAGTTGTTCAAGTTGACATGTCCGGGATGGATTCGTGGAGGGAGGGGGAATCCGGAATCTAGAGGTATTTATAACTTTTGAACAGGTTATCAGATCTTAATGTAACTTGATATTTAGAAAGATCCCGTGTTTCATACGACCCACTTAAAACCCGGACCGGATCCGGTGAATTTGGGGGAGTTGGAGGGGGAAACCGGAAATCTTGGGAAACGCTTAGAGTGGAGAGATTGGGACGAAACTTGGTGTGAAGAACTTGCTCAAGTCCTAGATATATCGTTGACATAACCGGACCGGATTCGGGCACAGTGGGGAGAGTTGGGGGCGGGGGGAATTCGGTGATCCCTCGAGTTCGGACTACGACGATGAAATTTGGTAGGCATATCAGGGATCCAAGCAGACTGCCTTAAGATTAGTTGTTTGCCCGATCCGACCATCGTGGGGAGGGGGGCGTGGAGGGATGGAGAATCCGGTATCTAGTGGCATGCATAACTTTTGAACGCGTGAACGGATTTCAATGAAACTTGGCAAGTGGAAAGAGCTATCTCTCAGATGTTCCACGTTAACTTCGGATCCGATTCTTGTTTCTTGTGGGGGGAGTTGGGGGAGACCACCGAAAATCTCGTCAAACGCTTAGAGTCGAGGGATAGGGATAGAATTTGGTAGGAAAAACAAGCATAAGCCCTGTAGACACGTCCTTGACAGAACCAGACACCTGGCTCTTTGGAGGGAGTTGGAGAAAGATTTTTGCTGGAAAATAGTAATTAATTGGTTGAAATTTCGGACAAGAATTTATTGAAAAACAAGAGCTACGAGCTCATATGGCACTTGTACGAGTAGGCTGTACAAGAAAGTAGATGAGAACGTCACAAAATACACCCGCCATCCAAAAATGCGGTTCGGAAATAGAAATAGGATATTTAGTTTCACTCATTTCTGAGCAGTTCCGGCATCGTCTGATTGTCTGTAGCAAATGCACGTGACTGTTAAAACTTTCCTCCCAATAAATCCATTTGTTTGATCCCTAGACGTGCTACACGATTTCCGGTACTCACTCTATCTCCACCTACCTTGGCCGAAACCGGCCCGGACGCCAAATAACAAATCTAGGCCGCATAAACTCGGCACTGTCGAGTTTGCATCTCATTCGGTCCATCCGTTTGGATTTTGTGCATGTCAAAAGTCCCCCCACCCCCAATTCCCCTAATCGTGGTCGCATATGGTTCGAACGCATGTTTTACATGTCGAGGCCATCGATTCGTATCACCCATGAAGTTTCACTCGAATCAGACCACTCGTTCGCAATTTATAGAAGTGAATTTCCATATTTCTCTTCTCTTGCTCCCCAAAAAATGCTCGGATCTAGGAACGGAAGTTTCCGGGGCTATGTTGTGTCAGGTTCTTAAGTCAAGATAATTCGGGTCGCTAATATGCCTGCAAAGTTTCGTTGTCGTTTTACATCTGGAACTATTCTAACTCACGACTACCGGAATTCCAGGAAACCCTCTCCAACTCCTCCCACAGAACCCCGAAACCATCTGGCTCCGTCAATTTCATCTAGGCCCAATGCTTGTTCCATCCATTAAGTTTCGTCCCAATCCCTCTGCTTTTAGAGTTTCTTGAGTTTTCCACCACCCCCCATCCCCACAGGTATCGGACCCGACCCGGACGTGACACTGATCGTCCGAGGAGATAGCTCATCAGACAAGTTTCATTCAAATCCGATCTCCCGTTCAAAAGTTATGCACGCCACTAGATTCCGGACTCCCCATCCACCCACTCCCCCCACGATGGTCGGGTCGGGGAAACGGCTGTTCTCAAGTCAATCTGTTCGGATCCCTGACATACCTGCCAAGTTTCATCGCCCTAGGACATCAGGAAGTATGCCGAACTCGCGGGATCGCTAGAAATCCGGACCCCCACCCCAACTCCCCCACAGTGCCCTGATCCGGTCCGGTTATGTCAATGACGTTTCTAGGACTTGTGCTTGTTTTTCGCACCAAGTTTCATCCCGATCCCTCCACTTTAAGCGTTTCTCAAAATATCCGGTTCCCTCCTCCAACTCCCACCAGTGTCGTCGGATCCGGCCCGGATTTAAAGTGAGATGTCTGAGCCACGAGGTCATCCTAAATATCAATTTTCATCAAGATCCGATCACCCGTTCGCAAGCTAAAAATACCTCACATTTTGGCTTCACCCTCCCTCCACTCCCCCCCCCCAGATGGTCGAATCGGGGAATTGACGATTTCCTATTTAATCTGGTCAGGTCCCAGAAATGCCTGTCAATTGCCATCGTCCCAGCACATCAGGAAGCACGTAACTCGCGGGATCACTAAAAATTCGGACTTCTCCCCCCCTCTCCAACTCCCCCAAAGTGAGCGGATCCGTTCCGGCTATATCAGTCACGTATATAGGACTTTTGCTTGTACTTTCCACCAAGTTTCATCCCGATCCCTCCACTCTGTTTTCCAAGATTTCCGGTTTCCCCCTCCAACTACCCCCAGTGTCACCGGATCCGGTCTGGATTTAAAATGGAGGGTCTGAGACACGAAGTCCTTCCATATATCAAGTTTCATTAAGATCCGATCACCCGTTCGTAAGCTAAAAATATCTCATTTTTCCTATTTTTTCCGGATTCCCCCTCCCTCCACTCCTCTCCAGATGGTCGGATCGAGGAAGTGACAATTTCTAATTTAATCTGGTCCAGTTCCTGACATGCCTGCCAAGTTTCATCGTCCTAGCTTATCTGGAAGTGCCCGAACTAGCAAAACCTGGACCGACAGACCGACTGACGGACGGAAATTACAATCGCTATATGGCACTTGAGTAAGCTCAAGTGCCATAAAAAGTAATAAGGTTTGAATATAGTTGTTTATTATAATAGTTTAATAAAACGAGATGTTAGTGTTGGCTCTCGATGAATTTGTTTATTTCTTATTTATTTTTTGTATCTTGTTGCGAGGTGATGTGGATTATGTGATTCTATTATAAAGATTGTTTTTTCCCAACCAACCATAGAGCCCTTGGGATTGTGTTTCATAAATAGATTTTGTTTTTTTGTATATGTTAGTACTATAGGCATATTCTCGCCGTTCCCCGAGGACTCCACTTGAGGAGTCCCTGCGTTTTTGTTTGTCCCGGGGACTCACTCCCCGTATTCTCGCGAGTCCCCACGGACTGGGAATGCTCCGATTATCATCACCATCATCAAGGATTCCCTTTCATATTCGGAGGGGAATCAGTTTTTGCTGGTGTTGGTGCATGTAAAATTAATTAAAAAGATTCAGAATAAACAAAACCAAAAATAAAGTGGAACCAGACTGGTTTTGTTAGCTGCACTTTTTTTTTAAGAACAAAATCCATTTTAGAAGCATTCCCCGTGTTCTCGTTGTTTTCCGAGGCGGAGTCCGCGTGGAGTGACTCCCTCTATTCTCGCCGTTCCCTTCGATTCCCCGAGGACTCCTCGGGGAACGGCGAGAATACGCCTTATGTTAGTTTTGTATACATAAGTTTGCCAATAAAAAGAACTTCAACTGAACTGGAGAAGGTTTCCTGGAATTCAAGTGATCGCGAGTTATGACACTTCCAGATGTGCCAAGGACGATAAAACTTGGCGGGCATATTACTGACCCAACCAAATAGACTTAAGAGCCCGACACGATGCCCTAAGAAAACTTCCGTTCCTGGATCCGAACGTTTTTGAGGGAGCTAAGGGAATGGGAATCCGGAAATTACTGACTTCCCTAGTTTCCAAACAGGTGGTTCGATTCGAGTGAAACTTTATGGGTGATAAGAACTGATGACCTAGATATGCAAAACCTGTTTCCGAACCACATGTAGCCACGGTTGGGGGAGTTGGAGCCCGGAAACCTTTTGACGTGCCCAAAACCCAAACGAATGGGACAGGAAAATTGGACAGGACCGAGTTTATGCGCCCCAGATTTGTTGTTTGGCGTCCGAATCTATTCAGTAACAGACGGGGGAGTTGGAGGGAGAGTCTCGGAAATTCCGTGGCTCGCCGAGGGGTCACGAGTGGAGCGATTTTAATGAAACTTAGAAAGTAGAGAAATCATATGCCCTAGATGACATATTTTAGGGTCCGGACCGAATCCGATCACGGTGCTCGAACAATTTCCCGAAATATGCTCAGACTCGAGTGAAAGTTGATAGGCGGTAAGAGAAGATGCTTTAGATGATTCAGAACCGGATTCGGCCCTGGCAGGGACAGTAGGAGGGGGGGGGGGGTACCGGAAATGGAGTGGCGCGTTTTGGAATCAAACAAGTGGATCTAAACTTAAAAGGTAGACAAGTAATATGCCATAGATGATCCGACGCAATGCCGGAAATACTCAGACTCGAGTGAAGCAGCACGAAATTGGACGGTATGTGAAATCTTCCAAAATTGGAAGATATGTGCGAGAGAACTGGCCCATTGTCGATGCGAAACATAGAGCGTCTTTTTCCAGACGTTTCTCGTATGTTGAGTGAGAAGACACGGGTCCAGTGGGACCGTCTTGAACTGAGTGTCCTCGCTTCGGCGAGGAACTAGATAACCTGTTACTATGTCCGAACCTAGGGGGGTTGAAAGTGGTATTTTGTGACATTCTCATCTACTTTCTTGCATCACTTACTCGTAAACAAGTGCCATATGAGCTCGTAGCTCTTGTTTATTTTATTTTGCCGTATGTGTCTCTTTCCAAGACATATTAATCTTTCACTTCTTGCTCACGAGGAGCTCATAGGTCAGAAATACAGTTAGCATTCGTGACAGAATTCAATAATTCATCCAACTTTTGTTCAGTCTGCATAGGTTTCTCTACACTCTGTCCATCCCTGTATAAATTCTGTGATTTAACATGATTATTTGATGTCATTCTTTACCTAGTTCGGTCGCAATCTATCAGTCCATTTCATAATTAAATTCGGTGAGATCTGATTCGTTGCCCAATACTGTAATTCACCGGATTTTTCTTTAGTCCGTTTCTATTACTAGACTTGCCAAATTTCGTTGCTTTAGGTGGTTCTAACAAGAGTTTTAGTCTATTACGAAATTCGGAAACTGTAATTATTGCAGTCATTGTTTCGAGTAATAAAGCTCAATCACTCAATGAATAAACAATACATTAATAATTACCTTTGACTGCTTTTGCCGTTTCCAAAGACTGTTCTGGTGGAATCCCTGTCTCTCGCTCACGCAGTAAGCTCTGAATGAATGACGTAATATTCCTGCCGGCAATTGGAATATGCTTTATGCAACTACCGATGACGTAGCCATCGGCCTGGAAGAAATTATTGATTTAAGGCGTTTGTTTTTTTATCATGGCTGAATCGGAGATGGGCGAATCCGACCATGAAAGGATTCGAATCCGAATCCGAATGCAGTCCGACCTCAACAAAAATCAAATAATGTACACAGGTTATGGTTTAAAAATTAGAGGTGACAAAAAGCACTGATATCTAAGGTAGTAATCAGATAACGTGATAGATACTGGGGATGGTTGGTGGTGGAGACCAAAAAGTCGGATTGGCTAAGCACACTCTGTAAAATTGGGATACGGATACTGGAAGGATGAATTTTCGGAATTTGAGTGGATTCGTAAGATTGAGGGTTTGGAATATAACTCCGAATCCGAATCCGGGCTTACAACCAGAAGATTCGAATCCGGCCAAAAGGACGAATCCTGGATTCGAATCCGAATCTCGGATCCGGATTCGGATTCGCCCATCTCTGGGCTGAATGCGCCACAACAGAAGTGAAACGACACGCTCGATCCACACGCTGAAACTTTACTCTGTCTGTGCTTTTTTTTTTGCGGAAACTTTAAATGCCTGAAATCCAATATAAAACCTCAATATACAGAAGATCAGACGTACGCTCCTTCCATTATGCAATGGAACATCAGGCTTACACCCTTACCATTATATCATGAAACATCGGGCTTACGCCCTTACCATTATGCAAGGTAAGGTAAGGTACAACTTTAATGGCAAATTTAAATAAACCTGGTGTTTCTCAAAAGCATCAGACATGCCAGTGGCATAAAAAACGACGCTTCACTAATTCTGATAGTTTTGTAAAAAAAAATAATACAATTCTAGCCTAAGGCATTGTTTAGAAAAACAAACGAACAACTGTCACACATCAACACTAAAATTTAAGGACAACACGAGAATTTACGACAACAGACAAATGACTAAAGAAAAAATGAAAAATATAAAAGGTTTGCGACATGGGTCTGATCTTCCTCCGAGCACAAACAAAAATTAATCAATTAAATCAGACAGAAGAAATATACTTGCTAGATAACATAAATCTTTTTAGAGCTCTTTTAAAAACTTTCCTATCTTCGGACACTCTAACAGTTTCAGGCAATGAACTCCATACTTTTACACCTGTATGCGGAATAGAAAAGCTAGACCTTGTAGAAGGATAACAAATGGCAAAGGAGAGATCGTCAGTGTTATGTCTACCTGGTTGGCAAAGTAGCTCATTTTATTATCTGGACTAGGCCAATCAATATCTCCAAGTTATTTTAGCCTGTAACTGTACAGATCTAATGCCAATTCGGCGCTATTAGTTTAATGAATACAACTATCTCTCTATCTTAATTTGCCAGTAAACTGAATTTCCCGCCAAATTTCGACACACAAAATCGAGCCCCACACCAAGAGTTATTTGTTGACTTGGAATCAAGATTGTTGGGCACGGAAACCGACTTGTGAGCAACACAAAGGATAGATGGATAGCTACTTAATGCATAAAAGCCAACAAGGGTCATCGTAAAACAAGACCAAAGGTTTCGATGGATCCCAAAAACGTAATATTTGATCCAGACAATTAGGTCTTGTCTTCGCCAGAATCCTTGAACATTTTTACTATTGAAATCTGGAAACCTGGTTGAGCTGGTGAGCAAACATGTTAGTGACTAGCAACCTGAATGAAGTGAATGCATGTGCGAGCGATTTTTATGGCACTTGAGCTTACTCAAGTGCCATATAGCGATTGTTATTTCTGTCCGTCAGTCGGTCTGTCGGTCTGTCGGTCCCGGTTTTGCTAGTTCGGGCACTTCCAGATAAGCTAGGACGATGAAACTTGGCAAGCATATCAGGAACTGGACCAGATTAAATTAGAAATTGTCGCTTCCTCGATCCGACCATCTGGAGGGGAGTGGAGGGAGGGGGAATCCGGAAAAAATAGGAGAAATGAGATATTTTTAGCTTACGAACGGGTGATCGGATCTTAATGAAACTTAATACATGGAAGGACTTCGTGTCTCAGACCCTCCATTTTAAATCCAGACCGGATCCGGTGACACTGGGGGGAGTTAGAGGGGGAAACCGGAAATCTTGGAAAACACTTAGAGTGGAGGGATCCGAATGAAACTTGGTGGAAAGTACAAGCAAAAGTCCTAGATACGTGACTGATATAACCGGAACGGATCCGCTCACTTTGGGGGAGTTGGGGGGGGAGAAGTCCGAATTTGTAGTGATCCCGCGAGTTCCGTGCTTCCTGATGTGCTGGGACGATGGAAATTGACAGGCATGTCTGGGACCCGACCAGCTTAAATAGGAAATCATCAATTCCCCGATTCGACCATCGGGGGGGGGGGGGGGAGTGGAGGGAGGGTGAAGCCAAAATTTGAGGTATTTTTAGCTTGCGAACGGGTGATCGGATCTTGATGAAAATTGATATTTAGGATGACCTCGTGTCTCAGACACCTCACTTTAAATCCGGGCCGGATCCAATGACACTGGGGGGAGTTGGAGGAGGGAACCGGAAATTTTGAGAAACGCTTAAAGTGGAGGGATCGGGATGAAACTTGGTGGGAAAAACAACCACAGGTCCTAGAAACGTCATTGACATAACCGGACCGGATCAGGGCACTGTGGGGGAGTTGGGGTGGGGAACCGGAAATTTTGAGAAACGCTTAAAGTGGAGGGATCGGGATGAAACTTGGTGGGAAAAACAAGCACAGGTCCTAGACACGTCATAGACATAACCGGACCGGATCAGGGCACTGTGGGGGAGTTGGGATGGGGGTCCGGATTTCTAGCGATCCCGCGAGTTCGGCATACTTCCTGGTGTCCTAGGTCGATGAAACTTGGCAGGTATGTCAAGGATCCGGACAGATTGACTTGAGAACAGCCGTTTCCCCGACCCGACCATCGTGGGGGGAGTCGGTGGATGGGGAGTCCGGAATCTAGTGGCGTGCATAACTTTTGAACGGGTGATCGGATCTTGATGAAAATTGATATTTAGGATGACCTTGTGTCTCAGACACCTCACTTTAAATCCGGGCCGGATCCGATGACACTGGGGGGAGTTGGAGGAGGTAACCGGAAATTTTGAGAAACGCTTAAAGTGGAGGGATCGGGATGAAACTTGGTGGGAAAAACAAGCACAGGTCCTAGACACGTCATTGACATAACCGGACCGGATCCGATGACACTGGGAGGAGTTGGAGGAGGGAACCGGAAATTTTGAGAAACGCTTAAAGTGGAGGGATCGGGATGAAACTTGGTGGGAAAAACAAGCACAGGTCCTCGACACGTCATTGACATAACCGGACCGGATCAGGGCACTGTGGGGGAGTTGGGGTGGGGGTCCGGATTTCTAGCGATCCCGCGAGTTCGGCATACTTCCTGATGTCCTAGGGCGATGAAACTTGGCAGGTATGTCAGGAATCCGAACAGATTGACTTGAGAACAGCCGTTTCCCCGACCCGACCATCGTGGGGGGAGTGGGTGGATGGGGAGTCCGGAATCTAGTGGCGTGCATAACTTTTGAACGGGTGATCGGATTTGAATGTAACTTGTCTGGTGAGCTATCGCCTCGGATGTTCAGTGTCACGTCCGAGTCGGGTCCGATACCTGTGGGGATGGGGGGGGGGGGGGTGGAAAACTCAAGAAACTCTAAAAGTAGAGGGATTGGGACGAAACTTAATGGATGGAACAAGCATTAGGCCTAGATGAAATTGACGGAGCCAGATGGTTTCGGGGCTCTGTGGGGGGAGTTGGAGGGGGTTTCCTGGAATTCCGGTAGTCGTGAGTTAGAATAGTTCCAGATGTAAAACGACAACGAAACTTTGCAGGCATATTAGCGACCCGAATTATCTTGACTTAAAAACCTGACACAACATACCCCCGGAAACTTCCGTTCCTAGATCCGAGCATTTTTGGGGGAGCAAGAGAAGAGAAATATGGAGGACAGCCGTTTCCCCGACCCGACCATCGTGGGGGGAGTGGGTGGATGGGGAGTCCGGAATCTAGTGGCGTGCATAACTTTTGAACGGGTGATCGGATTTGAATGAAACTTGTCTGGTGAGCTATCGCCTCGGATGTTCAGTGTCACGTCCGAGTCGGGTCCGATACCTGTGGGGATGGGGGGGGGGGTGGAAAACTCAAGAAACTCTAAAAGTAGAGGGATTGGGACGAAACTTAATGGATGGAACAAGCATTAGGCCTAAATGAAATTGACGGAGCCAGATGGTTTCGGGGCTCTGTGGGGGGAGTTGGAGGGGGTTTCCTGGAATTCCGGTAGTCGTGAGTTAGAATAGTTCCAGATGTAAAACGACAACGAAGCTTTGCAGGCATATTAGCGACCCGAATTATCTTGACTTAAAAACCTGACACAACATACCCCCGGAAACTTCCGTTCCTAGATCCGAGCATTTTTGGGGGAGCAAGAGAAGAGAAATATGGACTTCTATAAATTGCGAACGAGTGGTCTGATTCGAGTGAAACTTCATGGGTGATACGAATCGATGGCCTCGACATGTAAAACATGCGTTCGAACCATATGCGACCACGATTAGGGGAATTGGGGGTGGGGGGACTTTTGACATGCACAAAAACCAAACGGATGGACCGAATGAGATGCAATTCGACAGTGCCGAGTTTATGCGGCCTAGATTTGTTATTTGGCGTCTGGGCCGGATTCGGCCAAGGTAGGGGGGGGGGGGGTACTGGAAACTTGCAGATAGGCTATGCTCCAATTTCAGTCAAACTTGATGAGGGAATTAAGAGATTGGGCCCGAACCGGCTCCGACAACGTTGGTGGGAAGGGGGGGGGGGGTACCGGAACTTTCCAAAAATGCTCAGATTCGAGTGAAACTTGGTAGATGGTATAAACGAAGATGCTTTAGGTGGTCGATTTTTTTTTATTCCGAACCAGATTCGGCCACGGTAGGTGGAAATAGAGTGAGTACCGGAAATCGTGTAGCACGTCTAGGGATCAACGGGATGAAAGTTTGAACAGTCATGTGCATTTGCAATCGAGACGATGCCGGAACTGCTCAGAAATGAGTGAAACTAAATATCCTATTTCTATTTCCGAACCGCCTTTTTGGATGGCGGGTGTATTTTGTGACGTTTTCATCTACTTTCTTGTACAGCCTACTCGTACAAGTGCCATATGAGCTCGTAGCTCTTGTTTCAGTGGTGCTAGCCACTGAAGGGAAAGGTTGAAAGGAAAGGTTGCTGGTGTCACAGTGGAGTGGAGTTGTTGTGAACGTGTCCGAAAGCTCCGAAACAAAAGAAAATGCTGAATTAATTCAGTATTTTATGCAGCATTTCGCTTTCGGACTTTTGCGCTCAATTAATGCGGCATTAATTCAGCATAAACTCATCGAAAAATTCAGCAAGAATGCTAAATTTTATGCTGAATTTTCAAGAAGAAACTGGGGAGTACGGCGATTCTCTCAGTGTTTTCGGCGGCAAACGTAACAAATTCAAAAGGACAACTGACAATTCGGCAAACATTCCAAATTCAGACAACTGGCGATCATGGCCAACGAAGAAAGGAAAGATAAGAGGTTGAATATCAGTAGGTAATCCATTTTGTCAGCTTTATACAGCTAATTCTTTTTTCTTCTTGTTCTTCCTGACTTAAATTTTGCTATTCTAGAAGTGTCAGAGAAGAAAAAAAGGTAACAGCTTTCGGACAAAACAAGAGCTACGAGCTCATATGGCACTTGTACGAGTAGGCTGTACAAGAAAGTAGATGAAAACGTCACAAAATACACCCGCCATCCAAAAAGGAGGTTCGGAAATAGAAATAGGATATTTAGTTTCACTCATTTCTGAGCAGTTCCGGCATCGTCTCGATTGCAAATGCACATGACTGTTCAAACTTTCATCCCAATAAATCCATTTGTTTGATCCCTAGACGTGCTACACGATTTCCGGTACTCACTCTATTCCCACCTACCGTGGCCGAATCTGGTTCGGAATAAAAAAAAATCGACCACCTAAAGCATCTTCGTTTATACCATCTACCAAGTTTCACTCGAATCTGAGCATTTTTGGAAAGTTCCGGTACCCCCCCCCTTCCCACCAACGTTGTCGGAGCCGGTTCGGGCCCACTCTCTTAATTCCCTCATCAAGTTTGACTGAAATTGGAGCATAGCCTATCTGCAAGTTTCCAGTACCCCCCCCCCCCTACCTTGGCCGAATCCGGCCCAGACGCCAAATAACAAATCTAGGCCGCATAAACTCGGCACTGTCGAATTGCATCTCATTCGGTCCATCCGTTTGGTTTTTGTGCATGTCAAAAGTCCCCCCACCCCCAATTCCCCTAATCGTGGTCGCATATGGTTCGAACGCATGTTTTACATGTCGAGGCCATCGATTCGTATCACCCATGAAGTTTCACTCGAATCAGACCACTCGTTCGCAATTTATAGAAGTCCATATTTCTCTTCTCTTGCTCCCCCAAAAATGCTCGGATCTAGGAACGGAAGTTTCCGGGGGTATGTTGTGTCAGGTTTTTAAGTCAAGATAATTCGGGTCGCTAATATGCCTGCAAAGTTTCGTCGTCGTTTTACATCTGGAACTATTCTAACTCACGACTACCGGAATTCCAGGAGACCCCCTCCAACTCCCCCCACAGAGCCCCGAAACCATCTGGCTCCGTCAATTTCATCTAGGCCTAATGCTTGTTCCATCCATTAAGTTTCGTCCCAATCCCTCTACTTTTAGAGTTTCTTGAGTTTTCCACCCCCCCCCCCCCCCCCATCCCCACAGGTATCGGACCCGACTCGGACGTGACACTGAACGTCCGAGGCGATAGCTCCCCAGACAAGTTTCATTCAAATCCGATCACCCGTTCAAAAGTTATGCACGCCACTAGATTCCGGACTCCCCATCCACCCACTCCCCCCACGATGGTCGGGTCGGGGAAACGGCTGTTCTCGAGTCAATCTGTTCGGATCCCTGACATACCTGCCAAGTTTCATCGCCCTAGGACATCAGGAAGTATGCCGAACTCGCGGGATCGCTAGAAATCCGGACCCCCACCCCAACTCCCCCACAATGCCCTGATCCGGTCCGGTTATGTCAATGACGTGTCGAGGACCTGTGCTTGTTTTTCCCGACAAAGTTTCATCCCGATCCCTCCACTTTAAGCGTTTCTCAAAATTTCCGGTTCCCTCCTCCAACTCCTCCCAGTGTCATCGGATCCGGTCCGGTTATGTCAATGACGTGTCTAGGACCTGTGCTTGTTTTTCCCACCAAGTTTCATCCCGATCCCTCCACTTTAAGCGTTTCTCAAAATTTCCGGTTACCTCCTCCAACTCCCCCCAGTGTCATCGGATCCGGCCTGCATTTAAAGTGAGGTGTCTGAGACACAAGGTCATCCTAAATATCAATTTTCATCAAGATCCGATCACCCGTTCAAAAGTTATGCACGCCACTAGATTCCGGACTCCCCATCCACCCACTCCCCCCACGATGGTCGGGTCGGGGAAACGGCTGTTCTCAAGTCAATCTGTTCGGATCCTTGACATACCTGCCAAGTTTCATCGCCCTAGGACACCAGGAAGTGTGCCGAACTCGCGGGATCGCTAGAAATCCGGACCCCCATCCCAACTCCCCCACAGTGCCCTGATCCGGTCCGGTTATGTCAATGACGTTTCTAGGACCTGTGCTTGTCTTTCCCACCAAGTTTCATCCCGATCCCTCCACTTTAAGCGTTTCTCAAAATTTCCGGTTCCCCACCCCAACTCCCCCACAGTGCCCTGATCCGGTCCGGTTATGTCAATGACGTTTCTAGGACCTGTGGTTGTTTTTCCCACCAAGTTTCATCCCGATCCCTCCACTTTAAGCGTTTCTCAAAATTTCCGGTTCCCTCCTCCAACTCCCCCCAGTGTCATCGGATCCGGCCCGGATTTAAAGTGAGGTGTCTGAGACACGAGGTCATCCTAAATATCAATTTTCATCAAGATCCGATCACCCGTTCGCAAGCTAAAAATACCTCAAATTTTGGCTTCACCCTCCCTCCACTCCCCCCCCCCAGATGGTCGAATCGGGGAATTGATGAGTTCCTATTTAAGCTGGTCGGGTCCCAGACATGCCTGTCAATTTCCATCGTCCCAGCACATCAGGAAGCACGGAACTCGCGGGATCACTACAAATTCGGACTTCTCCCCCCCCCAACTCCCCCAAAGTGAGCGGATCCGTTCCGGTTATATCAGTCACGTATCTAGGACTTTTGCTTGTACTTTCCACCAAGTTTCATTTGGATCCCTCCACTCTAAGTGTTTTCCAAGATTTCCGGTTTCCCCCTCTAACTCCCCCCAGTGTCACCGGATCCGGTCTGGATTTAAAATGGAGGGTCTGAGACACGAAGTCCTTCCATGTATTAAGTTTCATTAAGATCCGATCACCCGTTCGTAAGCTAAAAATATCTCATTTTTCCATTTTTTTCCGGATTCCCCCTCCCTCCACTCCCCTCCAGATGGTCGGATCGAGGAAGCGACAATTTCTAATTTAATCTGGTCCAGTTCCTGATATGCTTGCCAAGTTTCATCGTCCTAGCTTATCTGGAAGTGCCCGAACTAGCAAAACCGGGACCGACAGACCGACTGACGGACAGAAATAACAATCGCTATATGGCACTTGAGTAAGCTCAAGTGCCATAAAAAAAAAGAAAACGCAGCATTAATGCAGCATTTGAAGCAAAACAAAAAGCTTTCGGACACGTTCTGTATGTTTGAGCAAAAACAGCGTGTTTTGAGACGATTGACAGAGGTATTAGTCAGTATTAGGAATCACAATATATAGAGAGAACTTGGTTGTAAGCAGAAGCTGATTTTCAGCCCCTCTTTCTTAATTGGAGCCCTTTGTCCACCCGTGAAAGCCAGTGCACTTCGACCTGGAGAAAGTGAACCAATTGCTGGTGTATCAAACACACACTTACAGCTTGTTCGAAACCTGCACACACCAAGGGATCAATGGAGGCTGTACCATTTTTTGCAATGTTCAGGATAAGAAGTTGTAGGAGCCAGCGCTGGTGAACAACTGAATAAGTTTCAATACGGACGTTCTCTATCGCTAGTGGTGCTAGTATCGCTGCTATTCGAGTGTGTGTCACTTCTTTCAAGTCTTGGCGTTTATCCTTACTGTTATTTTGCTCTCACAGCGCCGCAAACTACACCTTCGGCATTCAAAGCGAGACAAATTTGCTGGTTTGAAAATTTCCAGTATATCTAATATGCCGTCTGCACACATCGAGAAACGTAGAGGTTTTATCTTTTTTATGGCACTTGCCCTTCGGCCAAGTGCCATATAGCGATCGCAATTTCTGTCCGTCCGTCGGTCTGTCGGTCTGTCCAGGTTTTGCTAGTTCGGGCACTTCCACATAAGCTAGGATGATAAAACTTGGCAGGCATATCAGGGACCCCAAATGATTAAGTTGGAAATAGTCACTTCCCCGATCCGAGCACCGTGGGGGGAGTGGAGGGAGGGGGAATCCGGAATCTTGAGGTATTTTTAACTTTTGAACGGGTGATCGGATCTCGATGAAACTTGATATTTGGAACGACCTCATGCCTCAGACGACCCACTTAAAATCCGGACCGGATCCGGTGACTTTTGAGGGGAGCTGGAGGGGGCAACCGGAAATCTTGGGAAACGCTATGAGTGGAGGGATCGAGATGAAACTTGGTGGGAAGACACTTAGCAAACACTAGATACATCGTTGACATAACCGAGCCGATTCGGGCACTGTGGAGTGGAGGGAGGGGAATCCGGAATCTCGAGGTATTTATAACTTTTGAACGGGTGATCGGATCTCGATGGAACTTGATATTTGGAAAGACCTCATGCCTCAGACGACTTACTTAAAATCCGGACCGGATCCGGTGACTTTTGGGGGGAGCTGGAGGGGGCAACCGGAAATCTTGGGAAACGCTATGAGTGGAGGGATCGAGATGAAACTTGGTGGGAAGACACCTAGCAAACACTAGATACATCATTGACATAACCGAGCCGATTCGGGTACTGTGGGGGGAGTACAGGGAGGGGGAATCCGGAATCTTGAGGTATTTATAACTTTTGAACGGGTGATCGGATCTCGATGGAACTTGATATTTGGAAAGACCTCATGCCTCAGACGACCTACTTAAAATCCGGACCGGATCCGGTGACTTTTGGGGGGAGCTGGAGGGGGCAACCGGAAATCTTGGGAAACGCTATGAGTGGAGGGATCGAGATGAAACTTGGTGGGAAGACACCTAGCAAACACTAGATACATCATTGACATAACCGAGCCGATTCGGGTACTGTGGGGGGAGTAGAGGGAGGGGGAATCCGGAATCTTGAGGTATTTATAACTTTTGAACGGGTGATCGGATCTCGATGGAACTTGATATTTGGAAATACCTCATCCCTCAGACGACCCACTTAAAATCTGGACCGGATCCGGTGACTTTTGGGGGGAGCTGGAGGGGGCAACCGGAAATCTTGGGAAACGCTATGAGTGGAGGGATCGAGATGAAACTTGGTGGGAAGACACTTCGCAAACACTAGATACATCGTTGACATAACCGAGCCGATTCGGGCACTGTGGGGGGAGTAGAGGGAGGGGGAATCCGGAATCTCGAGGTATTTATAACTTTTGACCGGGGGATCGGATCTCGATGGAACTTGATATTTGGAAAGACCTCATCCCTCAGACGACCCACTTAAAATCTGGACCGGATCCGGTGACTTTTGGGGGGAGCTGGAGGGGGCAACCGGAAATCTTGGGAAACGCTATGAGTGGAGGGATCGAGATGAAACTTGGTGGGAAGACACCTAGCAAACACTAGATACATCATTGACATGACCGAGCCGATTCGGGTACTGTGGGGGGAGTAGAGGGAGGGGGAATCCGGAATCTTGAGGTATTTATAACTTTTGAACGGGTGACCGGATCTCGGTGGAACTTGATATTTGGAAAGACCTCATCCCTCAGACGACCCACTTAAAATCTGGACCGGATCCGGTGACTTTTGGGGGGAGCTGGAGGGGGCAACCGGAAATCTTTGGAAACGCTATGAGTGGAGGGATCGAGATGAAACTTGGTGGGAAGACACCTAGCAAACACTAGATACATCATTGACATAACCGAGCCGATTCGGGCACTGTCGGGGGAGTGGAGGGAGGGGGAATCCGGAATCTTGAGGTATTTATAACTTTTGAACGGGTGACCGGATCTCGATGAAACTTGATATTTGGAAAGACCTCATGCCTCAGACGACCCACTTAAAATCCGGACCGGATCCGGTGACTTTTGGGGGGAGCTGGAGGGGAGAACCGGAAATATTGGAAAACGCTATGAGTGGAGGGATCGAGATGAAACTTGGTGGGAAGACACCTGGCAAACACTAGATATATCATTGACATAACCGAGCCGGGCCTACTCGTAACAAGTGCCATATGAGCTCGTAGCTCTTGTTTTTTGCTGTGTTTAGAATAAGAAGCTATCACTTATCGGGCCCAGCGGCCAGCACTGGTGCAAGACTTATTCAGTTTCAGTAGGGACATTCTCTGTAGCTAGTGGTGCTAGTGTCGCTGCCAGGGGCGTCCCCAGCCTTTCTTCATTGGAGGGGGCGCACCTGGGCAAAATTAACCGAATCGGTGCCTGATTTTTACTGAATTTATTAAGAAAAAATTGTAAACACAGCGAGTTGCCTTCATGAAGCTAAAATGTAAAAAATTGCAGAGTATATACAAACAAGTCTAAGAGAAAAATTGCCGCCTTTTCACGCTTTTTCGCCTTCTGTTTTTTTTTTTCAATGGATAGACTACGACGTCACTAGCCTTTTACCTTCGGAAGACCTTTCCAGCTTTGCCAACAGGACATGAAATAATCGCAAAAACCGGCGTTGCTGCATAGCGACAACGTCGCTAATGACTGTACCCATGATTAATTAAGGCGCCGCAGACGAAATTTTTTCAATCCGCCTTTTTTTTGTCAACGTTTAACTACTTCCCATGCAAAGTCTAGCTTTTAACATATCTCAAGTCTCCCAAAATTCCAAGCTCAAACGCCAACTGAATGTGGCAACCTTTGTCTAACTGGTGAAGACTGCGAAATGCGCCGCAGGCGAAATTTTGTGGACACACTGATGATGAAAGTGCCTTTCTGCGGTCCCAAGATTACCTTTTCAACCCAGAGTTGTACGAAAGGGGCGATCCAAGGTAAAGTGGATATAAAATACATTTGTTCGGAATTTAAAGCAAACAAAAGTAGGCTAGTTTTCACGTCAAGAGACGTGCTTATTCCTGAAGTACTGCATCCTAAGAAGTAAAAACTGAACAGCAACCAGCTGAAGCTACCGTAATGGTAAAGAACGAGAACTAAATAAATACCACTTAAATTACCGAACTCAGTAACTGCAGGGTTGAAGTAAATAATGAAATCGTAGTATACCGAAAAACTAACTAAAAAAGTAAGCAACAAATCGAGAGCGGTATTACAACCGAATTCGGCAAGTCTAGTAACAGAAACGGACTAAATACACAAACGGTCAGAACCAAATGAATCTCGCCGAATTTAATTATGAAATGTACCGACCGAATGCGACCGAATTACCGAATTCGGTAGGGAATGAGACCAAATAAACAGGTTAAATCACCGAATGTACGCAGGGAAAGGACCGAATGCGGCGAAATCGATGCGGACTTGAGAAAAGTCCGGTGAATTACCGAATTCATTAACTAATGAGACCAAATAAACAGGTTAAATCACCGAATTTAAGAAGGGACTGGCCGAATGCGGTGAAATCGATGCGGAGTGAACAAAAGTCGGATGAATTAGCCAATTCGATAAAGAACGGGGAACCAATAAACACGTTAAACCACCCAATTTCGAAATGCGGGGACAAACGAAACAAACGACCGAATGCCCAAAACGTGGGGGGGGGGGGGGGCTGTGCCCCCCACCTTGGGACGCCCCTGTCGCTGCTATCTTAATGTGAGTCACTTTTTTAAGTCTTGGGGCTATTCGCTGGTGTTATTGTGCTCTGCTCTTCGGTTCAAGCTACAAAAATGAACCTGAGATAAAATAAATGAAATTATGGCAACTTAATCTTATTTTAGTGATTTTCTTCGCAGGAACTGTTAGGACTAAAAACTTGTGCCGGGGTATCACTTTGGACACAGCGGCGATTTTTGCTACTTGATCGGTTCGTTTGACATGGTAAAGGATTTTCATCTTGCTCTGGTTTTGATGCGGAGAAGGCTCGGGGTTTGAAGTTCCATTCAATGATAAAATTTTCGAAATTTCGGTACAATAAATATGACATGGCAGAGGATTTCCGTCTTGCTCTGATTTGACGTGGAGAAGGCTCGGGGTTTGAATTTCTATTCACTGATAAAATTTTCGAAATTTCGGTACAGTAAATCGATAAACTGACAATAAATTGACTTGGTAGAGGTTTTCCGTCTTGCTCTGGTTTTGATGTGGAGAAGGCTCGGGTTCTGAATTTCCATCCACTGGTAAATTTTTTGAAATTTTGCTGCAATAAATCTCAGCTGACCTGTCCGTTTCACGCCATCAAATATAGTAATAATAATAATAAGTAAAATGTTTAAAACTCGAACAACTTCGCCAAATTGGGTTGATATGATCGGCCCCGGAGATAAAAATAGGAAAAATGTTTAAAACTCGAATAGCTCACCCAAGTAGCCTGACATAATCAGCGCCAGAGATAAAAGTAAGAAAAATTTTAAAACTCTAACTGCTTCATCAAAGTAGGCTAATATAATCCGCCCCGGAGATACTCTAAATATATATTCATTGATGGATTTACTGATGTGCAAAGACCATACTCCACAGTACAGCAACTCTTTCTACTGAACTGGACAGCCATCTTGGTTAGATAAATAAACAGTTTGAATGTAAATAAACACACGACCAGACACATGGTCACGAGGAGGAAGTTCTAAATTAGGAAACGCTAATTGGGCTCAGTGGCTTCAGAAATTTTGTACAAACATGGGTGCATTCCGATCTCCACACAAACACGCAATGATCATTCTTTAGACCAATCACATTAGGACGGTACAATCAGAAAGGTCTGTTAACAACCCATTCCTCTATAGTTCCGTGCTGAAATTTGCGAGACCTCTCATCGCAAGTCTAGTAGGTATAAGAGAAAGGTCCGTTAGGGCACATATTACACTATTTGTTGTTTATGATCGGATATTTTAAAACTATCTGTATACTGTCAAGCTAGGCTCTGCTTCGAACAACCCGACCCGACAGTCCTTCTGAACTTTTTGCGCTAAAAGTTACTTATTATAAATTCTCAAAATTCCTTCTTGGTTTCCCGATTTCTGCGAGTAACTCTTTCCTAACTTCGAATTTTAAAGTGAAGAATCCTTTGGAAACTTTAAATGGTAAAATCCAGAACTTTCATAAAAAGGCTGATTCTTCATCACAACCTTTTCCCTTTTTTGACAAAAAAGCGGCCTGATTAGTTTGTTTACTTTGAGCTTGTTTTTTTTGTCCATGTATTTCGTTGTATATTTAGTAGGCTAATTTGTCTTTAACGGTCAGCTGTTTATTGGTATGTAAATGTATGTGAGTTTGACTGTCATGTTGTTGTTCCTTTTTATACATTACTCTTCAGTTTTGAAGGATTCGAATAAAAAAAAAAAAAAAAAAAAAAATTAAGCATTTTTCCAGATCCATTGACTTAGAGCAAAATCTCGGCAAAATTTAGATAACCGGTTTTACATCTTAGCATGAGACACGAACACTCGTTGCATACATAATGCGCATGGAAACTAGTGAATCGCGACAAGTCCAAAGATTAGTGAAATTTCGTTAGCGGGTATTAGAATGTGAGATGAGACATTTCTCGCAATTACTGAAGTTGGTTGCATTAGCATTCCAGGCACGAGAGGTTCTTTAACAATGAATTCCACTATTTGGGAGACCTCTCATTATAAGTTTGGTAGAATATCATTAATATCCTCTTCTCTCCATCCTCTTGTAGCTTTTAGCTATTCGGATTAAAATTGACTGATTGATTGATTAACCTTAGCCGTCATGATCATGAAATAATTATTTACGAATAAAGCACACCCGTACAGTCCAATAAGAAACTAGGAATCACATAAGACAATAATAAATTTAAAAAATGTGAAAAATATACAGGCATGAAATTTTACCGACTCAGCTCGTAGCGCCAACTGACACCGAATTCTGGTGCAGGTGCATGTCGTTTAAAGCAAAAATAGCTGGCAGGCTTGACCTGCCACCCTTGCTGAAAGACGGCATCAGCTGACCATAGCATTTGAAAGCTAATAGTTGCGTTTTTGTTCGGCTTTTGCCTTTCCCTTTCCAGCTTTGGCTTTTTATCGTTTTCAGGCGTTTTTTAACATTCTCGCGTTTTCGCAAGTTGCCGTTACTACTAAGGACTTTTCACTTTTCTCGGATGAAAAAACTATCTTGACAAATGCCTTTTTATTTCTATTTTACTTGCACTTCAAATTTTTCATCTTTAAAATCCGAGACAGTCTCGAAATACTGATTTTCACTTTGAATCAAATTCCTCTTTTATTGGATTTTGGGAAAAACTGGCTAGAGTAGCGAAGCAAAAAGCCAAAAGAAGAGCGTAACTTGGTCACTACCAAGTTTGCCTTTTTGCAAGAAGCCGAGGGAAATGGCGAAAGTCGGCGTTTGCCTTTTTGACAAAAACGGGAAATTGTCAAACAGTGCTTAATACCATCTTACGAAAACGCAAAAAAAGTAAAAAGCCGTCGAAAAGGCGAGTGAAAAGTCGAACAAAAACGCAACTAATGTCTGGCATTACATGCGCATAGTGCTATTTTACCCGATTTTGAGACCTAGCAAGTAGCGACAAAGACAGAGGGACGTTGCTTCTCAGATTAGTAAGGCCACGCATAAACTCGACTGATACGTTATCTGAAATCTTTTGTACCCTATTTCACCCAATATTTTAATGCCAGTTAAGTTGTACGTATAGATGAAATGTTAGTTATGTAATTCTGTCATGTGTCATCTGTGTGAATGACGATCAATGCTAGCATTTAGAATACAAGCAATTAAGGGAAAGTACATTATTAAAGGTACATTAAAATAAAACTTTTGACAAAAATACGTCAGTGAAAGATCATACAAAATAAACATAATTAAGAACGGTAAAACGGACGGCTGGACAACAAATATGTCACACATGAGTTTACAGATTTCCATGGCATCAACTGGATAATTAGTTAGTTTGGAACGGATTAGTGTGCGAGTGTTAGGCCTGTTAAAAGATAAGATAAAATTAGAACGAAAAAGCCAAGAGGTCAGGTCCGGATCCACGGACTTATTTCGAGGGGGGCGGTTGCCCATAGGTCGTACCAAAAAGGATAAAAAGCACTGATCATAGGTTAGAGCCTATACAAAAGAACCTTATTTTTCTATGTTTTGGGGAGGGGGGTCGAAACACATCACCACCACCCCCCTACCCCTGGATACTGCCCTGAAAGAGGCCATGGCAACAAAGTAAACAAAAACAATAACAAACTGTAACAAGTCATATTTCATTTGTAACTACACTGTAAAAAGTTTCTCCGTATAAGGATTAAAGTTAACTGCGGTATTTGCTACCCGTATTCATCTTATCTATATTTGGTATTAACCTTATCTCAGTAGAGATAAGAATAATCAGAGTAGCAAATACTGCAGTTATCTTTAATCTTTACACAGAGAAACTTTTTACAGTGTCCGGCGACTGAGTCTCCTCACTCCCAACAAACAGACGACTACCAATCATACTACTAATATTTTGAAAAACATACTCTCAAGCTGGGTCCTTATGTGAGTCAATGCGGAATTCCTATAGGACTACTGAATCAACACTTACCACTGGGATCACATGCGTAACACCATCACCACTGTCTATCACAACCCCTGTAAGTGTCCTCTCTCCCACGGGCCTAGAAGTCCAAGAGGCAGCTAGGGCTAAGACAGCTTGGACGGCTATATACAAGCCAGGGACGTTGAAGGACTCGAACATGATTTCTGAAAATAAAACGACCTTGTTACACAGAAAAGATGAAAACTATACAACATAAATAATCCCCGGTTCAAATCCACGACCCCGGCTCTCATGATCAATGCTCCTACAACTGAGCAAGACAGGAGTACTTTTTTTTAAGTTGAAAAACAATTCTATTTTTTAAAGATTCTCGAAACTGAAGTTTCGTTAAATCGAAACAAAATTTCAACGGTAAGTTTAACGTTTAACTATCTTGGATTTCGTCTTCTCATATAAATTTTATTTTTCTCACTTCTTCCATTCAGAATTAACACTTTTATGAAATCTCTGGGTTGCAGAATTCCAGACGAATTCCTTTTCCAATGAACAGAAGAAGTTCAGATACGGATTCATCTTTAGGCCTATTCCTTATTTACATCTCTAATCGAATTCGGTTTTGGCCGGATTCCGCGCAAACAGCTTATCCGTGAATTTCATAAATGGACTCAGCATGTCTCCTTACCCCTATATCAATTCAGTTAAGAAAATAACTTTTAATTCCACCAAATGTCCTATTTTGGACAGATTAGCTACGCCAAGAAAATAATGTTCAAAAAGGATTCAGCATGGCTCCTTACCCAATACCGTATTTCCAATCGACTTCAGAAACAACTTTTAACTTCTATCGAAATTTTCGATTTTGCCGGATTCCGGGTTCACTATTTGTCCGTCAGGAAAAAATACCCTTAATTTGAAACCCCCTCCCCCACCCCTAAATATAGGGATACAGGGCTCATCTAAAGAACTTAACCTGTACTTTGACCCAACGGATCCTCTTACTAAGTTTGAAGAAAATATCCCTACCAAGGTCCAAAGGTCCAAAGGTCCCATACATTCAGCTCCTAAAGCAATATAAATTAGATACCCTTTCATGCCGCCGACTTCAACTTTGTATGAAGTTCGGTACATCTATAGTACAAAACCCACTTCACCGGGATATACTCCCTCCTGATTTTCTCCCCTTCCGAAGTCGTCTTCCTCGTCAAGCTGCCGATCCTGTGCCTCGTTTAGAGCCGGTGGTAGCTTTGCGAACTAGGTATGCTCAGAGTTTCGTCCCCTCGTTCGTTCGTGTATATAACTCAGAGCGCTTCTGAACGTTAATTTTTATGTTATTTGTATTTTATATCTGATTGATTTAATGTATTTGTATATTGACCATATTTATCATAAGATGCCGGTATAAATGTCGCAAAATTGTATATACTTCTAGATTGTTCTGTTATGACGTTATGTATTGACGTAAAAACGACCCATCGGCTTGTCCGTTATCTGTTTTTTAGATTATATTGAATTGAATTGAATCCCTTCGAAAGTTATCATGCTGACTGACGGACTATTTTTACGAAGTCACAAGTATCCCGTCACTTACGTTTTGGGATCCCAAAAAAGCGGTGGTTTAATGCAGAAACCGCTAGTGTAAACGCAGATCCTGGTGACAGCAACCGCAACTAGATAGCACCTCAGAAAAAAAGGAACTGTGAAAGGTTTGATAAAGTCAAACGATCAACGAAGAAATGCCAGAGTTGCCATTATGCCTTTTATGATATGATATGATATATATTTGCTTAAAGGCCGAGGGCAATCGCATACAAAACAAAGTACAAAACAAATGAAAAACGAACATCAACTCTTCTAATAAATCTTATCTAACTCTTCTCTATGCTTCCAGCCTACCCGCAAAAACCTTCCAAGCTGCCTAACCCCAAACAAACCTTTCTCCTTAAACTTTTAAGATAAAGATAAAGACCCGAAAACGCTACCCCACAACAAGAACAGCAACGTCAAACTATCACGATATCATCTGAGGTTTTCGCAAAAATTCTGGCATTACTTAGATGTTAAATACAGAATCTTCCTAAACCAAATGACGTATTTCTGCAAACTGTACTAGAGAGAATTCCTTATGGAATTCATTGCCATCGTACGCCTTCTCACCTTACTTTCCATTCCGTTTTCCAGCGTCTGCTCCTATCTACCGTACTCAAGATCACCAGTAGGAAATGCACCCGTATTTACCCATCGTTTTTTTGTGTCATTTTTGTGTGCTGTTCTTTCCCTCGTTTTTGTGTCATTTTTCTGTGCTTTTCTTTCCCTCATTTTTATTCTCATCTTTATTTTCTCTATAGTTAACCTCGATAAAAAGTAAATAAAAAAATTTAATAATTCTTCCGTGTTTTTGTCTATTATTTCCTGCCATTTCTCTTTTTTCCTTTCAGTGTATTTTTCTTCTCTTTTTTGCCGTTAATACTTTTTTGTATGTGCAGTTTATCTATGTTTGTAATGTGATGTAACTATTGTAATGTAAATATTTTCAATGTAGGATAGTGTATAGGTAGTGGACTCCCAAGAAGATAGCTTCAGGGGGTCTTGTTTCTTGCATTATATTCATGTTATGTAGTCCATGTAGTACGAATAAATGAATGAATGAAACAATAAAGATCACACGTTAGATCTTGGTATAAGTTATTTGAAGGGGGAATAGGCGATTAGGTTTTCGGTTTATACCGAGTTGCCCTGAGCCCAGGGAGAGTCAGTTAGCGCATAAACCGGGAGCCAGAAATGACAAACTTGACGAGGTTTGACACAGGCGAACATAACTTTCGCAACTCCCGTTAAATCGGCTGGTCGTGGTAGACCCTCGGGTGGTGTACTCCTTGTGAGCACTAAACTGAATCCTGTGATGTTCAAACAGTCGGACTTCTTTACGGCTGTCCGATGTGGGGAAACTCTTGTACTGTCTGTGTATATAATCCCACAGACTATCGCGATAGTATTTCTGAACGCAAATTCAGCTCTGCCTGCGCTAAGATTGCTACTGCTCAGGCAAATGCCTTTAAGCAAGGACTGAAATGTGTCATAGCGGGCGACATGAACTGCAATTTATCAGACACTACGAGTGCAAGGACCCAGGTTTTTCGTGCGGCATGTGAGAATTTCCGTGTGATTCCGAACGATACTGAGTTCACCTACATCCACAAGTCTGGCTCAACATCCCAAATCGACTTCTTGCTCTGCTCAGACGGGGTGACAATGTTGGGACCGTCTCATGTTGACATGGGCTTCTGCTCTTCTGACCATTTTCCGATATCGAACAATTTTACCGTAACTTCTAATCCTGCCCGGAAAGCCAAGAAGCGGAATAAGTGGGTTTCCGAGACCACATGGGAAAACACGGATAAAATGCTTTACACTCAAGTAATCGACTCTATTCTTGAGCACATTAAAGTCCCATTCCAACTACTGCAGCAAAAATTAACGATTCCTGAAATTGATCAAGACCAAAGGTTCCGACGGGATCCCAAAAATCTAATACTTGATCCAGACAATTGCAAACGAACTACCATACTTGTCCAGAAAAAAAAATAAAGTTCAGAAGCGAATTCAGCGTATCTCCTTATCCGTATAAAGAACATCTAATCAACTTCAAGTAAAACTTCTTATACAAAAATCCGGTTTCAATCGGATTTCGAACAAGCTATATGTCCCGGTAAAAAAAAAAGATTGTCATATCCAGATTCAGCATGTTTTTTTACCCCTAAATATGTCATCTAATCAACCTCAAATAAAACTTTTGATTTTAACATATTTTCCGGTTTCGGCCTGATTCCGGGCGAACAAGTTGTCCGGGTAGAAACTACTTTTCAAATAAGTGTACAGCATGACTTCTTGCCCCTAAATCGAACATCTAATCAACTTCAGATAAAACTTATACTTTTAACAAACTTTCCGGTTTTGGCCGAATTCCGGGCGAACTTCTTGCCCTGCGAGAAAATGGTTTTCACCATCTTTTTCAGCATGTCTCTACCCCTATATCGAACATCTAATCAACTTCAAGTAAAACTTTTACTTTTAAAAGACTTTCCGGTTTTGTCCGGATTCCGGGCTGACTACTTGTCCGACGAAAAAATGGTTTTCACGGTCGTGTTCAGCATGTCTTCTTACCTCTAAATCGAACATCTAATCAACTTCAAATAAAACTTACTTTTAAACGACTTTCCGGTTTTGGCCGGATTCTGGGATAACTACTTGTCCGGCTAAAAAATGGATTTCACCATCGTGTTCAGCATGTCTTCTTACCTCTATATCGAATATCTAATCAGCTTTAAATAAAACTTTTACTTTTAACAAATTTTCCGGTTTTGGCCGGATTCCGAGCGAACTACTTGTCCGATGACAAAATGGTTTTCAGCACCCTGTTCAGCATGTCTTCTTACCCCATAATCGACTATCACATCATCTGTTTAAAATATTTCATTTGCCCCTTAATTTAAACCCCCTCCCCCACCCCTAAATGTAGAGCTACAGAGCCCATCTACGAACTCGACCTTACTCTTGACGCAAAGAGTCCTCACACCAAGTCCTCACACCCATAATCGACTATCACATCATCTGTTTAAAATATTTCATTTGCCCCTTAATTTAAACCCCCTCCCCCACCCCTAAATGTAGAGCTACAGAGCCCATCTACGAACTCGACCTTACTCTTGACGCAAAGAGTCCTCACACCAAGTTTCATCAAAATATCTCATCCCCTTTGAGAGTTATAGTGCGCACAGACGGACGGACGGACAACTTTTGCGATGTCATAGGTATCCCTCCACTTACGTTTTGGGATCCAAAAAACAGTTGTTACTTAACATTTACTGTAGTGAAATAACGCACGGCCTGCGAACGGCAAAAAATACTGCAGTGCCAAGTCGCAAAGTTCTGTAGGTTCTGAGGTTCCAGGATGGACAGAGAATCCAGCCCTAAGCAGTTCCTGTAGGAGATCTAAGTTTTGGCTCAGATTGTTACAAACCTAAACATGGCATCGTGAATGATATCCATTCAAAGCTGAAGAGCATTCAAAGCTGGCGAGTGGAAACATAGCCGCAGCATGGAGATTTGTAAAGAGTGGCACCAGAAATGACGCGGTGAAACATGTCTTTCCCAGTGAGGACGAGTGGGTTGCTTACTTAAGTGACCAGTGTTCATCCCCCCCCCCCCCCGATTCTGTACTAGAAGACGGATACGAAAACCAGCTTAATCATAGCCTGTTAATAGAGAGGTCCGAAATCGGGTATGAATGAATGAATGAATTTATTCCCAATAAAGCCCAAGGGCCATGGCGGGAAACATAACACAATAACAAAAACAAAATATCATACACTCCAACAACAAACCAAAAAATCAACTTCTATAAAAATAGTTCACGGTGGGCCATAGCTAGCTTCAGGAATCTACCCAGCCTTCGGATCTCACCAAAACACTTACTTCCCATACTTGAAACCAAATCCCTTTCCTCCCAAGCCTCCCGAACAAACAATTCCTTTCTTAATTCTTTCAACTCCTCACAATAACATATCAAGTGTACCACATCCTCTCCTTCAATACCACACATTGGACAAAAATAAGGACCAGTACCTTTCCTATCTCTACCAATATAATGTCTCCGCATCCCCACTGGAAGAGCATCCGCCCTAAGACTCACCATCCACTTCAATTCTGCCCCCCCCCCCCAATCCCAACTTAAAATATAATTCTTCTCCCCATGTCTCTTTGGCCATACCATACAACTTCAGAGATTGGTGCCCTGATACACCCCCATGCCACCTCTGAATCTCTTGATCTCTTAGCCTTTCTTTCACTAACTTAGCTACCTTGCCTAGGGGGTAACCTGTTCCCACTGTAGTTACGACCACTCAACTACGCGAGGCTATCCGGAAGCTCAAGAAAAAGTATTCGCTTGGCGCCGATAAGCTGTGTGGGATGCATTTATCATATGCTAGTGAAATTCTTACACATCATCTATCACTCTTGTACCAAATGATATTTAATAGTGGTCTTGTTTCGGACACCTTCTACTCCGGGATAACTATGCCAGTCTGTAAGAAGGGAAAAGATCCTAGTTTGTGTGAATCGTACCGTCCTATCCCGTTTCTCCTGTTCTTTGCAAAGTTATGGAGGCTCTGGTGATGGAAGAAATTAAGAATACTTGCACTACTCCTGATTTTCAATTCGGTTTTAAGAAAGGTCAAGGTCGCGAACACGTGTACAGTCTCCTTGCAAATGTGCTACAAGAATTTGAAGGTTAGGATGAAAGCATAAAAATCGCCAGTCACGATGTACGTCGCCCCTTCGATTCGGGTGTGCATCCTCAGCTTCTCCTCTCCGCACATAAGAGAGGTCTTCACTCTTCAATCACTGTTCGCTACCGTGCTATGTACCGTAAGCTCCATGTTAAAGTAAAATATCCTTCTAAGGAAGGACACGTAGTTTCAGATTATTCCTCTACGCAAGGGTATTAGACAAGGTGCCCTTTCGTCTCCCCCTTTGTAGAACAAGAGTGTAACTGAAGCACAAAAACAAGCGAAATTGAGCTTTATCTTCCGTGGGCTTGGTGTGTCGATTTTGAATTATGCAGATGACGTACTCAACCTGAGCCGCTCGATCTCCCGTATTGAAGAGAATTTCACTATACTTAGTCACTCGTATGCGGTCATAGGGCTCGCTTTTCACCCTAGTAAAAGTGATGTAATTGTTTTTAACAATAGAAAGTGTGATACTTCTTCGATTAAGGTGAAGTTAGGGGACATAGTACTAAGCCCTTCCGAATCTCTGACTTACCTCGGGTTGCCCATCGGTAAAGACCTGCGATCTACACGTTCCGGCCTAATCGCGCATTTTTCTGCTAAAGTCAGAAAAGCATATGGTATGCTTGCTGCGTCGAAAGCGCGTTACAACAGACTGGTGCTAGCGCAGCTGTATAATGCTCTTGCACTACCGCATGCACTTGCATCAGCCCCTTTCTGGAAACTTTTCCACACATCTGTTGTTAGAACTATTAGAAGTACTTTTTACAAATATGCTAAATTCCTGCTCGCGCTAAAGCTGTGGTCTCGTAATCGACGAGTTACACGAAATCATGGGATTAAAGATCCGATTGAGGCTGTCTTAGAGCGTCGTGCTCGATTTCTGGAATCCCTCGACCCTCTAAACAGCCTGTATCCAGCAATTAAACAATAGTTACAGAAATAGTGTATATATAATAGTGTATAGTGTATTTTTCTTTCTTCTTTGAATTATGTATTGCCAAGTTAAAATTGTACCTTGTGTGTTGTTCTACTTTCTTTATGTCTTTTTTTTATGCTCCATCAGCGACATTTTATGTAAAGATGGGTAATAAACATATTCATTCATTCGTTCAGAACTGGTTGAAGCACACATAGAGGCAAAGGCATCTTAAACAGTTTTAAACATGGCCAGGTGTAAGAGGAAAACATAACAGAAATAGAAAAAAGCCAAATAAACCTGGTTAAACCTACACCAAGAAGTAACCTGTTGTTGTTTACTTTACACTAGCGCATCTAGCGGCGAAATAACTAACCGGGAGGGGATTTTAGGAAGGGTGTAAAGGCTGAGAGAGAGAGAGAGAGATAGGTTTATTTAGACAATATCGTAGCTGACAGCTAATTTGCGTTGCTTCACTATACTAAATAACAAACTAACACAAAAAAACAAAACAAAAAAAGAAAATATCACTCGGCTTTGTTTAGCAAATCCGTAAAAAAAAGGTACAACCGAATTTGCGTGTCGGTTCGTTTGCGAAGCTACTGGAACCAGTTTATTTTGGTAACGCGTACGGTTGTTGGGCGATGCAGTGGGTGGTAAGATGTCTCGATGCTGGGGTTTGGAGAGAAGAAACTTCCCAAACCTCAGGATAATCTGCTCGTATCTTTGGGCCAAAAAGATAGGCTGTACAGTGTCCATTTGTTACAATGGTACAACATTATGCGACAAGCGCTATACTTATCGCCTTTTCAGTATTAACAAATAGATAAGTTAGTTCGGAGAGTGGACACTGAGGGGGGGGGGGAGGGGGCAAGAATCTACACAAACATACCTGCTGTATATTCCCTATTTTCTGGTGTATTTAGGGGTGGCTCTGTCAGCAGGAAATAGTGATCCTCAGGCTCTGCTCTCAGGTATTTAAAGACACATTGTTCAAGAAACCTTTCCATAAGGTCCCAATCTTCCACAAGACCATGTCTCACTGGGTACTAAAATAGGAACAAATAAAATTAAGGGGTAAAAAGTTAAATATTTTCAAAAAGTACACAGTAAAGGCACATTTTAAAATACAAAATGTCCCTTTATAGAGAGAGAGAGATAGGTTTATTTAAACAACATCGTAGCTGACAGCTAATTTGCGTTGCTTCACTATACTAAATAACAAACTAAAAAAAAAAGAAAAAAAAAAAGATCACTCGGCTTTGTTTAGCAAATCCGTAAAAAAAGGTACAAACGAATTTGCGTGGCGGTTCGTTCGCGAAGCTACTGGAACCAGTTTATTTTGGTGACGCGGTTGTTAGGGGGTGCAGTGGGTGGTAAGATGTCTCGATGCTAAGGTTTGGAAAGAAGAACGGAATGAAAGAAATGGCACTTGCGACATCAAAGGATTCAAAAAGAGTCTTAACCTCCATTGGATGTCTCATCGTTTCTTGTACTTTTCAAAAGTCTCAGATGGGGTAAAAAAGTGTCTGCTTTGACCGTCACAAACCATCCCTTTTTTTGGCAAGAAGATTGGCTTTACTACTACGATATGAAGATGCTTTGTCCAAACGATGCATCAAGTCAGCCGCATTCCAGGGTGGAAAGGCGATCAGGAGGCCAACTAAAGACATGGCAAATCATCCGACGCTTCTCATGTTTTATCCTTGATTTCTCTAGGCCCCTGTTTTACACCTGGGTTGGCTGCAGCTAGTCTTACAGATGGATATTCCTTCAGCAAGCTAACTGCGAATCATATTTGACGGTGCAAAGCGGATAAGTCAGCTACATTTAATTAGAGCTGTATTTCGGCCCTTCTTGGCAAGGGAGTCACTCTGGACATGGCAGCTGTTTTTGCTGTTCGATTGGGTCGTCACACTACATTTTGGTTTTGGCGTTCATTTTCCAGCTTGAGTGGCTTGACCCTGAAGAGGACCCTTGCCAAGAAGGGCCGAAATATAGTCCTAACAAAGTAGGGATCCTGATCGATGGGGATCTGCGTTTCTCGCAACATTACACCATGAAAAAGTGTAATAGAATCCTTGGTGTAATACGAAGAAACTTTACTTTTAAGCCGGATGGTTTGTTCTCACTTCTTTTCAAGTCGATGGTTCGCCCGATCATTGAATATGGCCACACCACAGTGCGGCCATATTACAGTTGTGACATTGAGGCTTATGAAAAAATCCAACGGAGAGCTACGAAGTTCGTACCAGATCTGCGCGATCTGGTACGAAGTTATGATCGATCAATAGCTTTAAGTGCATTGTTGATGAGATTTTTAACTCTGATCAGTTCGACTACTCAAAATTTCTTAGAGTTATTTAGAGGCGAAAGCCTTTTCTCTTGCTTTGTATTATTATTAAAATGTAGCTGACATATCCGTTTTGCACCGTCAAATATGACTTACAGATACCCACCACAGATCTCTAGAGCCCTTTGGCAAGGATTCAAATTTGGGGCCCTGACCCATCTTAGTACAAAGTCCGTCGCCTCAACCACAAAGCACCTATGTAGGCTAGTGGTTAGCCTCTGCAATGAAAACTTCCAAAACAAAGCTAAGGCTACTTTGGGGCGAAAAAGAGGCTTTCAATGACAACAAACCTAAGGTTTCATGGGATTCCACAAATTCAATGTTTGATCCAGACAATTGGGTCTTGTCTTCGCCAGTCTCCTTGAAGGTTTTTACTATTAAAATTCAGAAACACATTAAGGCCAAATAGCTAATCATCTGAGAAAACCAAGTTCAGATATGGAGTCAGCATGTGGGTTTACTCCTATAAGTCATATCTGTTTTGAACTTGTCCGGCGAAAAAAGAAAGCTCAAAAACGAACTCAGCGTATCTTCTTTCCCCAATACTGAACATATAATCAACTTCAAATAAAAATTTAAATTATAACAAATTTTCCGGCTCCAGCCGGATTCCAGTCGAACTTTATGTCCGGGTAAAAAATGACTGTCATACACGGATTCAGCATCTCTTCTTACCCCTAAATCGGATATCTAATCAACTAAACTTTAACTTTTAATAAGTATACACTTTCGGCCGGATTCCGGGCGAACTACTTGTCCGGGTAGAAAATTGTTTTCACAGAAGTGTTCAGCATGTTTTCTTACCCCTTAATTGAACATCTAATCAACTCCAAATAAAACTTTTACTTTTAACAGACTTTCCGGTTTTGGCCGGATTCCGGGCGAACTACTTGTCCGATCACAGAATGGTTTTCACCATCGTGTTCAGCATGTCTTCTTACCCCATAATCGACTATCACATTATCTGTTTAAAAATATTTCATTTGCCCCTTTTGCCACACCAAGTTTCATCAAAATATCTCATTCCCTTCGAGAGTTCAATTTCAATTTCAATTCAATATAATCTAAAAAACAGATAACGGACAAGCCGATGGGTTGTTTTTACGTCTAAACATAACATCATAACAACAATCTACAAATATATACAATTTTGCGACATTTATACCGACGTCTTATGATAAATATGGTCAATAACATGCTAGACTACGATTAATAAAATTACAGTGCGCACAGACGGACAGACGGACGGACAACTTTTGCGATGTCATAGGAATCCCTCCACTTACGTTTTGGGATCCCAAAAACACTACCTTGGTGGCCAGTTCTCTACTTGCCAACATACCATCTGATGTCAGGTAGACCCTCTCTTTCAACCCAAATCTCTAACACAGTCATTGGTCAAGTCAAGTAACATTCAAATGGTTGGTTGTCAATGCCAAGATTGCCAAGTAAATTAACTTGACTCTTACCTTGACAGAATAGCCAGTAGCATCTAAAGCTTCATCTCCGATAAAGAAATCCAAGTCTTCTACACCTTTAGCTAAACGTCGGGAGGCCTGATCACCGACTTTGGCAGATTCTTTTATTGCTATTGCTGATGGGATAATGAACTGTGGTTCTTTGTTTCCTGCAAAACCCAGTTTGGTGTACCTGAAAAAGTTGAACTATCTAAACACAGGTCACACCATCTAAACCATAAGACATCCTACTGAAATCAGCATGGATTCCATGAAAACTGTCAATTGGGCTTTTGAATTTTCTGTATCACTACTGGTGATCCTCCCTCAATAAACATTCATCAAGGATAGGATATTTTCTTCAATCTGTGAGTCAAGCTTTCTGAGAGATCTATTACTCTCTCTTCCAGAAGAGTGGAGGCACGTTTCTTGTGGTGATGGGAATAGCCCACTGCTTCTGTAAGGAGGAGTAAATCTGGTCTATCCTAGGAGAGAGTGGATTTTGTTTAAGCAGGCTGTGGGAACAGCTCAGTTTACCACAAAAGCCTCATTTTCAGATAGCTATTTCAAATACCTTAGAATTTTGAAGCCCTGTACTAAGTAAGTAATTTATTTGTGACCCGCCATTTTGAAAAGGCGGAGTAAATGACGAAAATAAAGAAAATAAACAAAACACATATATACACACAGAAAAAGACACTTAATTTTTAATCTTACTGAAAGCTTGCTAGAGCATGCATAGCTTTTGAGACCCTACTTCGCAAAAAATAACTCAAATGTCTTGAACCTGTGAAGGGGTTGAAATGTCTGGCATATATGAACAAAATTTAAGTCACAAGCTAGATCAACCAATGGCTACAGCTGATTGACATCAGAAAACCCAGCAAACTGATGCTGACTTTGGCGATTTATGAAAGAAGATATAGCAGGTTGCTTGTCAGCTAATCACTTTTATTAACACAAATATGAGTCACAGGGTAAAGATATTGGTACTCAGTTACACAGCAGATACATAATATAATAATTTGCACAGCTGATTTGCACTGTAAACAAACATGTGCCTTTGGGTCTCAGAGCAACAGTAACGTCAACAAGACCAAAACATTGAGACAAAGAACAAGACTAAGATTTTCATAACGGCAAATAGACAAAGACCAAAACTTGGCCCTGGTATTGAGATCAGGAATTGGCTCTGGTATCAAGACAAAAACAAAGACATATTTTAGTTGATTGATTATGGGGATCGTCTGCCATCTATGGCCTCTTAATGTAACCAAGCCCATGCAATCCTGGAATAACTCCCAACCCCACTTCAGACATTATAATAGGACACTTTGTTTTCACCTAAAAAGAAGTTCTTTGCTGAGCATGTAGAGGGGGAGGGGGTCACTAACAACAATGAGGGCTGACCAGAAAATTGAGCATTTTCTTTGGTCTTCAGTTGCATTTTAAAGTAATGTTAAACTCACCTCCTAGCTCTTTATTAATGTGACAGTTTATTACCCTTTCTGGGACAAACAAAATAATGGAGGCTTTGGGATTTCCAACCCAAAAGAAGACAAGGAACACAACCTCATATATTGGGATCGGTAAATATGTGTCAACAGTGATGCCACTCTATGTGACAACCCTACATATAGTGAATATGCTTATAAACTGCAGACATTTTTATTTAAAAAGACTACTTACATCTGAGAAAAAACATGACACAAATTTAAAAACATCTAACAGAGTATGATGTATGTTATTACTTTTGTTTGGGCATCCACTATGATGCGAAAATTGGCTCCTCCCTCTTATGATTAACATTCCAGAGAAAATATGATCATTATGATTCTCGGGAGCACCATAAGTGATTTTCATCATTTGTTTTATAATAATAATAACAATAATAATATATTGCAACAAAAAAAAGGCCATAAAGCCTCTACAAAGTTCGTTTCAATCATTTAGGGTCGTACATTTGGGAAAGAAATATTCCATCAATTTCTTTCTTGAATTGGCTTATGAGTGATATTTCACCATCCAATTGTGAACTGAAGGACTGAGACAATGGGCCATCTATGTCCTGAGTTTTGGCTGGAGTTCCTGGCCTACCCCACAGAATAAATAAAATCATAAGTGATAGTACCGTAACTATCTCTTACTGTCTGCTCCAATTTACCTCTCAGATTCATTGATACACTGTGAGAAATTTTGAAACACACCAGTCTACCAAATCTCTGGTTTTTGGATACCCTATCCCAAATGCTAGATATGTCTAACTTTTGGCATACCTTAGTGTTATGTCTAACACTGGATACACAATGCAAAATGCTAGATACTCTAACCCAATAAAATATTGATGATTTGGGTGATGCTCAGATATCAACCAAGTAGAATTCATCAATATTGGGGTAGGTCAGGGTTGGAGTACTAACAGATATCCAGCGTTTGGCATGATAGAGTATTCGGAATTAGTCATAGGGTATGCCAAACGCTAGATATACCCAGCGTTTGGCATGGGGTATAAGAAATCAGGATTTTGTGGTAAAGTGTAACAGATACTGGAGCCTATACTATTTCCATCAGAATTTAACCTGTCTATTCCATTGCCCAGCTTTAGTTGTCTTTTTCTCACCACAGAAATTTCCAAAAAAGGTAAACAATATCTCAAAAGAAAGCCTTCTTCATCCTAGGTTTTCATCCGAGATAATAGCGTGCAAGCTGCTTTGCCAGTACATGATTTTCTGTGATGACCCAAATCCGTCACGAAATCATTGTTTAACCTAGGTACTTGGAAAAATATGAAAGCAAATTGTATGATTGTTAGAAACAGACATGAATTCAATATAAGAAAAACATTTAGTGTTTTAAACAGAGAAGATCTTTTTCTTTTTGGCTTGTCAACTCTCTTGTACTGTAACAACGCAGGGTGCCGTGATTCTATTTCCGTCACAACAGTGCCTAAATATCTGAATTTATAACGATTTATCAGTGAATATGATTTTAAACACACATCTTCCAACAGGTTTAACTATTTTAGACAGGTTGTGGTGTATCTAAGGCACATCTAAGCTAAAAAACTAATTCCATCGGGTGCTGACAGAAATAGAAACCGATGGAAATAGTATAGGCGCCAGTAAAACAAGGATGCACAGTTTCAACAAACAACACCTGAGTCTGAAACATAATCTTTTGTGATTTTGACTAGGTTCTGCATTAAATGTTGTGCACAGCGAGATTTGCCAGGAAAAGCCAAAAAACACCAAAAAGTATCTGCTGAATTTCCAACATCATGACAACAAACAAAAAATTCAACAGATGCTTTTTCAGCATTTTCTGGCTTGTCGGCAATTAAGCATAAGATATTGTGCATAACATATTCAAAATCAAAATATACTACATCCCCAGTGTTATCTGTTGAAATTGTGCATCCTTGTGTTACAGTCTAGTACACTAGCCCCTTTTCAAGCACGGTGCTCAAACGTCTAGCACCATGTCTGGGTGCTAGACGTTCAAGCACTGTACCTTGGATTTCATGTATGGTGCATGGATTTCAGTATACAGTGCATACATCAAAAACACAGTTTCTGTCATAACAACTGAGCACCAGCTTGGACAGGGCTGAAATTACTACCACAAATTAGAGAAATCAAAGACAATCCTTTATATATTTTTCACAACAAAAACAAAAGGGCTCAGCTGATGACAGATGTGAAAAAACTCATTTCCTTTTCTACATAGTCAAGGGTTTAGGATGCAAAGTGTCCTGTGCCTCAGCTTTTTCTACCTAGCAGCCAACCAGAATATTGGCTCTTGGGGAATAGATAGGGAAAATACATGGAAAATAGATAGGGTGCTATTAGGTTTTTCATCTCCATCATCATTAGAGCCCTTTTGTTTTAGTTGTGAAAAATATATAAAGGATTGTCTTTGATTTCTCTAATTCATAGTAGTAATTTCAGCCCTGTCCGAGCCGGTACTCAGTTGTGATGACAGAAACTGTGGTTTTTCTGTATGCACTGTATACTGAAATCCATGCACCATACATGAAATCCAAGGTACAGTGCTTGAACGTCTAGCACCCAGGGATGGTGCTAGACGTTTGAGCACCGTGCCTGATAAGAGTCTAGTGTACTAGACTGTTGTGTTATCTGATTCAGATTCTGAAACTGCATATCCTTGTCCTTGTGACCATGTTGTATGTTACAAAACTTCCAACAGTCATATTTTTACTTCCAGAGATGGTATTGTTCCTAACAATAAAGAACTAGCTATTCCAGTTATCATCATATCTTTAATACGCCTCTATGAAATAAAACCTGGATATTTCTAAAATAAAAACATTCCCTGCAGTGCAAATTATTAAACAATTATTGCCCTTTAAAAAATAACTGAATTTTTACTAACCCTGTTCCCACGTCTATGACACATGCTGGAAGTCTACCAGCCATCCAGGCAGCTCCAATGTATTAAACAAAACTCAAAATCAAACTTCACCAGGTATTTGTTTTGGGTTGGGAGTTCTGCCGCTTCTTCTTTTCTTATGGCAGACCTCTTACAGTCCAGAAAGTTTTAGGAGTCAACGCAAAGGATATTCTGTAGAGTCTGTCACGAAACTAGTACTAGATTGCCAAGCACACGAGCATGGCATGGAAGTGATAGACCGACTAGGCAGGGGGTACTTGGGGGGTACAGACTATTATAGAGACAAGATGATCAAGCCTATTGTACAAAACAGACTTAAGGCGTATTCTCACCTTTCCTCGGGGACTCCCTCGCGTTTTATTTGTCGCAGGGATTCACTTCACTAAATCACCAAATTCTCGCGAGTCCCAGCGGACGGACGGGAAAGGCTCCAGTTATCATCATCATCCATCGCCGAAACATCGATTACCACCACTGAAAAGAAATCCTGTTGGTTCTAAAAAAAAAAAACAGATGCTGGAAAAACAGACGCGAGAACTGACGGCCGACCATATTTAAATAATTATGCTTCATTCTCATAGCGCTTTAGCGATTGAAGGTATTCACATAATCTATATTAACTACTTAGAATTCTGTGTCAGAAAGCAATGTTTGTAGCTTGGCCTTGCTATAGCTGCTGACGGAAAAAAAGTCTTTTGTAAAGGATAGCGAGAGCTAATATCAGTAGGGACCACATATCCTTCCATAGCGGCCGAAACCTCAAATGAGCTAGAGGCCCTCTTTGAGGGTTCTAAATTTATGTCGCATCTGTGGACCAACCACCAAGTTTCTCCCGAATCGATGCAAACCCCGCCCCTTCCAGCTCCCCGCACTAAGTTCCTGTTCTGTCCCGACTTCAAAATCAAACATCTGACACCCATAATGCATATTCTCGCAGTTCTCCAAGGACTCCACTTGAGGAGTCCCCGCGTTTTTGTTTGTCCCGGGGACTCACTCCCCGTATTCTCGCGAGTCCCCACTGACGGGGAATGCTCTGATTATCGTCACCATCTTCAGAAAGGACTCCCTTTCAGATTTGGAGGGGAATCAATTTTTGCTGGTGCTGGTGCAATGTAAAATTTGTTAAAAACCATCAGAATAAACAAAACAAAAATAAAGTGGATCCAGACTAATTTTGTCAACTGTATATTTTTTTTTGAACAAAATCCATTTTGGAAGCATTCCCAGTGTTCTCGTTGTTTTCCGTACGTGGAGTCCGCGTGGAGTGACTTCTTCTATTCTCGCCGTTCCCTTGGATTCCCCGAGGAGTCCCCGGGTTTTTGTTTGTCCCGGGGACTCACTCCCCTTATTCTCGCGAGTCCCCACGGACGGGGAATGCTCCGATTATCATCACCATCGTTAAAAAGGACTCCCTTTCACATTCGGAGGGAAATCAATTTTTGCTGGTGTTGGTGCAATATAAAATTAATTAAAACAGTCAGAAGAAACAAAACCAAAATTAAAGTGGATCAAGACTAATTTCGTCAACTGCATATTTTTTTTCGAACAAATCCGTTTTGGAAGCATTCCTCGTGTTCTCGCTGTTTTCTGTACGTGGAGTCCGCGTGGAGTGACTCCCTCTATTCTCGCCGTTCCCTTCGATTCCCCGAGGAGCCCTCGGGGAACGGCGAGAATACGCCTTATAGTGTCAATGTCTCTCCGTCATTTATTTTTATCCCTATAGGCGTATACGTCCTTTATAAAATCCGATGACGAATTGCCGCCAGGCGCGCTAGAGGAACAATAACAATCACACGTGAGATCTGGGGATACGTTATCTGACGGGTGAATAAGTGATTAGAGGCGTATTCTCGCCGTTCCCCTAGGACTCCTCGGGGAGTCGCAGGGAACGGCGAGAATAGAGGGAGTCACTCCATGCGGACTCCGCGTACAGAAACAGCGAGAATACGGGGAATGCTTCGAAATAGGATTTTGTTCTAAAAAAAAAATGTAGTTGACGAAATTAGTCTGGATCCACTTTATTTTTGGCTTTGTTTATTCTGATTTTTTTTAAATTAATTTTACATATCACCAACACCAGCAAAAATTGGTTCCCCTCCAGATCTGAAAGCTAGTCCTTTTTGATGATGGTTATGATAATCGGAGCACTCCCCTTCTGTGAGGACTCGCGAGTATACGGGGAGTAAGTCCCCGGGACAAACAAAAACGCGGGGACTCCTCAGGTGGAGTCCTCGGGGAACGGCGAGAAAACGCCTTAGAGGCTTTTGCTTCATATAGAGTCGGGCATTAGCCCGTGGAATAGTCCGGAAGCCAGAAATGACAAACTTGATGACGCTTGACAGAGCAGAGTTGGGTAAAGCAAAAAGAGGGGAAGCGGCATTTTAAACAGTTTTGAACATGGTCAGGCCTAAGAGGAATCGAAAATAGCAAAATAAACCTGGATAAACGTACACAAAGAAGTAACGTCTCATTGTTTTCTTTACGATAGCGCACCTAGCGGCCAAAAAAGAACTAATCAGAGAGGAATTTTATGAGGGGCGTATTCTTGCCGTTCCCCGATTTTTGTTTGTCCTATGGACTCCCTCCCCGTATTCTCACGAGTCCCCACCCAATCGGAATGCTCCAATTATCATCACCAACATAAAAAAGGACTCCCTTTCAGATTTGGCCTGGAATCGGTTTCGGGGAGTTGCTGGTTTTCTTTTGTTTTGGAAAACAGATGTTAGAGATTGTCAATAAGAGCTTCTGAGATCAATACTGAGTTTGATTAGGGTTCAGAACTGATTTCGAGGAAAGTCATCTTTTTAATTGTGTTTACAAACTTATTTTTGAAAGTAATAACACTTTAAAATTCAGCAGGAACTATCAGAATAAACAAAATAAAAAATAAAGTTGATCCCAAATTCCGTCACTTGAATACTTTTTTCGAGACAAAAGGCGTATTCACGCTATTCCCCGAGGACTCCACCTGAGGAGTCCCCGCGTTTTTGTTTGTCCTGGGGACTCACTCCCCGTATTGTCGCGAGTCCCCACGGCCGGGGAACGCTCTGATTATCATCACCATCATTAAAAAAACTCCCTTTCAGATTCGGAGGGGAATCAATTTTTGCGGGTGTTGGTGCAATGTAAAATTAATAAACAAAAATCAGAATAAACAAAACCAAAAAGGAAGTAGATCCAGACTAATTTGGTCAACGGCAAAATTTGTTTTCGAACAAAATCCAATTTGGAAGCATTCCCCATGTTCTCGCTGTTTCTCGTCCGCGGAGTCCGCGAGTGACTCCATTGACCGCAGGCGTATTGCCGTTGTTCCCCGAGGACTCCTCGGGGAATCTATTGGCCGTTCCTGGGCCTTTCCCCTTGATTCCCGAAGAGTTCTCGGAGAACGGCAAGAGGACGTGTCCATTCCCGCCGTTATCCTCGATTCCCCGAGTAGTCCTCGGTGAACGGTGAAAACAGGCCCCTTGAAGACTGTGAGCCAGGTGTGAGCATGACCACGAACCTTGCAAAAATTGGAAACCAGTCTACTTTCGTCCAGCTTTCGCCAGGTCTTTCCTGACGAAAATGCCTTTAGTATGTTTGTTGAAAAGCAGACATTAGCTGACCCCTTGTTTCCCGTTTCTTGGTTTTTGTTTTCTATTCAAACAGAGTTTGTTACACAGCAACAACAAATATTTCAGGGCCTACTGTATGGTCATTCTTTGGAACATCTACTTGTCCATTTATTACCAAACTTGACTGGATTGCAGTAAGTAACTCTAGCGCTAGATCTTTATTCTTGCAAACTATTGTCATTAAGAGTACATTTTCTTGCAGTTAGCTGTTCACTGATACCAAGTTTGCAATTCCCTTTCTATAGCCTGTTACGGCTATGCCTATAGGCATATTCTCTCCTTTCCCCGAGGAGGAGACTCCTCGGGTAATCAAAGGGAATGGTGAGAATAGAGGGAGTCCCTTCACATGGACTCCACAGACAGAAACATGGAGAACACGGGGAATGCTTCCACCATGGATTTTGTTCGAAAAATCAATACTCAGTTGACGAAATTAGTCTGGAGCTGGTCTGGAGCCACTTTATTGGTTTTGTTTATTCTGATTATTTTTAATTAATTTTCCATTTCATCAACACTAGCAAAAATTGATTCTCCTCCGATTCTGAAAAGGAGTCCTTTTCAATGATGATAATCAGAGCATTCCCTGTCCGTGAGGACTCGCGAGAATATGGGGAGTGAGTCCCCGGGACAAACAAAAACGCCGGGACTCTTCAAGTGGAGTCCGCGCGGAAGGGCGAGAGTACGCCTTATGATTTTTTGTAAGCAAGAAACAAAACCAAGTTTTTCATATTTGTTTTCCATTTATTTTCAGTCTAAAACAGCTGCTAAAAATATTTCAAATACGCCACTGTATTCATGGCTAAATAACTGATTTAACAAGGATAGAAGAAATATGTCCTAGCTAGCTTTTACTATCATTAATAATTGCATGTAAATTCAGGTAGGCTATAAAAAAGTTACGTGAACTTTCCTAGATCCTAGAAGAATTTATTGATCTGAATATCCATGGTTTACTACACCAGTAAATAGCTTGTCCTTCGAACTTGGAGCATCATATCTGCAGTTTCTCTTATGATCCATGTGCAGCTGCTCCCGATGAAAAAAAATAACACCCAGTTTTACAAAAAATCACAAGACAAAATGGCAGCCACCATTTTGGCCGACACATTCTCTGAATATTTTTGGTGGCTAATTGTGTAATGTTTGGACATGTGCCGGCATGCTCTCATAGTAACAAGTGTTTTTCTAATCGAGAATTGGGGTACTTAGCAGCGAGCTAGTGAGGTATAATTGAATTCAAAACCACAGCTAAAGTTCAGGAGAATCATGGTCCTATTACCAAAAGATCAGAATTTGAAAGTTATTTTTTTTAGTAGCCACCCTAGCTTTGTGGCTTTGTTGACTGTTAAAGTCACAGTCTTGGAGCAAAGTTGGATCAGAAAGGGATTTGAAACTTATAATCCAAAATGAAATATTGCATCCTGTTTGTTTTGTAAGTTGTTGAGTCAGAACCAACTAAAATCATGCAAGACTTAGTTAGATCACTTTCCTGATTAAACTTAAGTTGGTAATTATGACTTAATAAAAAAGTAAGTAATTATATTTCTGACCCACAAAATGTTTTACAACAAAAGAAAGTGTTGTAAAGATAGCCTAATCAAGAAACAAAAAGAGCAAAGACAACAGAAGAATAACTTACAAAACATACAATGGGCCTACAACTATAATAAAAAAAAGTCCAATCAGTTAGTGATCTTGCAACAAACTTAAGACTAGATTTCTGACGGATCTAGTAAGTAAGTAAGTAAGTAACAAATTTATTTAAAAAAACCACTATTATGGCAATGCCAAATTTGGGTATTATGTCAACTATAATGCACATTTTATAATATATACAATTAATCTTTGGTATTATTGATAATGTTCTCGGTTTAATTAGTTTTAATGGTATGGAGATTAAGCAAGTATTTAGTACAAGGTACTTAGGATTTCATGTTGATTGTAATTTAAATTGGAAAAAACATAGTGAAATTGTATCGGTTAAAGTTGCGCGGGGTTTAGGTCTGCTCCGTAGATTTAAACATATTTTTCCTGTTTCAGTTCTGAAAGTCTTATATAATTCTATTGTTCATCCTTACATTGTATATGTTTGCTCTCTTGGTGAGTAATTTTGTTGTAAATTATAAGAGGATCCAAATTGTACAGAATAAAGCGTTGCATATACTCGGTGATTTTGAAAAATGTGAACATACGCTGAACTGCTATCGCCATTTTTAATATTTTAAATGTTGGGCAGATGAGAGATTATCAGATTGGGGTATTCGTTTATAAGTGTCTAAATCAGCTAGCACCTAATTATTTTTGTAATATATTGTCAACGAATTCTGCGTACCATTCATATGAAACAAGGAATTCAGAGGACCTTGTACATGAGAGACAACATACTTCACAGTCTAGTTTTGTGTTTAGAAATGTGAGTGTTTCAGTATGGAATAATCTGCCGGAAAGCACTAGGATGGCCGAGAGTGTATATTCATTAAAAATAAGATGAAAAGTTTTTTGATGAATAGAGATGGGTGAGGAGAGAGGGTTACCTTGGGTATGAATCGGTTCTGGATTGCCATGAGGTTTAATTGTCTTCTGTTTATATATAATATTGAAAAAAAAATGTATTTATGTAGTTGTTTATGTATAGTACTGCATTTATTTTTTCCCTTTTCTTTTTTGTTTAAAATATAACTAGGCTAAGTGATTAAATTATTTAGTCCTGCCACAAACAAATCTGTATAGATTTTCACGTGGTAGGTCTGTTATGATATCAAAATTTTCTTTTGTAAAATTCCATTATATATTACATTATTTTGTCTCTAATCATCAATTCGTCATCACGTCATTCAGATCTAGAAGGAGTCTAATTTTCATGTGTATTTTAATCTTAAATATATTAAAAATGAAAGCTGACTACTGGCCCAGAAGTTACAGATCTCTTGGAAGATATCTAACGGTCCAGACACCATCTGCCTTGAAGTAAACTAAATACGTATAGTCATGGATTTCGTAAAAACGAAACATGCTCTGAGAATTTCGACAAATCCAAAGAGATGTAGACCACTAGAGCTACGTAAATAGCCTAGGGGCCTGCACTACAGTGGCCTAGCATAGAAAAACCTACTTAGGTACAGTCACCTCCTCAGAATGTCTCCGCACTTACCTGCGAATGTTGCGCTGAATTTCAACCCTACAGAAGGTGGCGTGGAAATGACCCAGCTGCAGACCGAAACAAAGATGGTCCGATAGTCTACTAAATACCTGAAATTGCCAAATATGGACATCGACGACACATTAGCGCTAGCTGCTGATTGTACCAGTTGGAGGAAGCTGACATCACTCAGTGCTGAGTGACACCTTGCAGGAGACATAAGTCAAGTCATGGAGTAAAATTGCTTTGCCTAAACTGGACAACGCATTGCTGACAGGGCAATTGAGAAGCTGAAGTATCTAACAGCTCATAAACATTCGTGAAATGAATGTAATTATTCTATCCTCTGTTTGCTTGTAGTACTAAATTTTCTGTAGTTTTACAGATCGTTTGCTTGTAGTTTTATGGACACCAGGAATGGTTCAAACAGTCATGGTCGTCCAAGAACCCCACCACCACCATCTGGACACAAGCCTAATGCAAAGTCATGGAAGCTGCTGGTTGACCCATTCCTCATAAAGGGCCAACAGAAGCTAGTGAGATACGATGGAGTTGTGCCAGGTACAGTAAATTTTTAAATCTACTTTGGCAAATGATAGCTTCCTCTCATTCCTTTTTCCTGTGCCACCGATATGTCTGTCGCTTGTATGCCATTTGATTTTTTTTCACGAATTGTCAGTAAAATTGGACCTTATCTGATTTCGCATTACAATCTTCTGGATGGTATTTTTAAAACATCCAGCTTTAAAGAGCAGGTGAGAGGGAGAACGATTCTTTTACATTGTATCAAACCTTACAAAATCCTTACAACCATTTAAGGATCCGGTAATTGGACCTGCTGTTTCAAAGATCTGGTGATGGGCCTTCCATGTCAGTTTATAAGGAGATTCTGGTGATCTCATAGATCTACTTCCTAAATAGCAAAGCGAGAATCTGCCAAGCGCCAGAACCGACGGAAAGTGGTTGAGCCTCTGTCGCCCTTTACAACTTATGACTAGTTGCGTTTTTGAAGATACCATGGTATATGATAACACAGTCTAAAGTCGTTTTTGCAGTTATTGTGGTATCTGATACCACGGTCAAAAGGCGTTCTTGCAGTTATCGTGGTATCTGGCCAGTTATTGTGGTATCAGATATTCAGATACTACGGTCCGACCGTGGTAACTGGTTGTGGTGTCTGAAAAGTCATCTCACTTTCATCAAATTTTGTCAGATTGGTGAGAAAGAAGTTTAGCACTTAGTGATCTAACTGGATCTCTGTTTTTCTTTTGGGTTGACTTCGAGAAGGGCAGTTTCGGCAATAGTCGTTTTTGCAGAGCACCGTGTATCAGATACCACGATAACTGCAAACACGACTAATTGCAGATCCAGTTACCGTGGTAACAGATACCATGGTATCAGCAAAAACGCAACTACTATTTCTTCACTTTCCACGTATAGAGGGGATTAACTTTCGACCTCACTTTCCAAAACTAACAGAGCGCAAGAAAAGTATTAGAACACAAAGCGAGTTTTAGCCTAATTGCAAGAACAGATTGCTGATAAACCAGTAGAGCTTTCCAGGTCGCCAGAATAACCCTTATATGTCACTGTCTACTACAGTTGCTGTAGCTGTCAAAAAGGAGATGCTGCATCTCTGTATGCTTTTCAGTTCTGTCAAGCAATGATATGTTTTTATAAGGGTCTTCCATTATCACCTGCAAATTACCTGCAAATTTGCAATTGCAGGCGAATAGGATTTTTCCTAATATACGCCTTCATGGGTGCTGTCTTGTTCAGGTTTCCAGTTGAATCTCCACTGTTTGCCTGACCACTCCTTGTCCAAATGTTGTTTGAAGCTATTTGTTTGGCAGGTAACAGTGGAATCTGCTAGCGCGTTCCACAAGTTATATTTCCACGTTCCACAATTATATATTCCGTAACAGAGCAATTTCTTACCCTTTTATGTCCTGGGATGGGGATGAAGGTATTGTTTTTGGTCAGTTAGAGGGAAGAAGCATTTCGGTCAATGAAGTCAATTTGATTTCTACCATAACTGCCCGTCGGGGGGGGGGGGGACCAGTGAATCATAGTAGTGGAAGATCCTTATAAATAAGTATGAAGAACACATACAAAAATGTAGAACCACCGAGTCCAACCTCAGTGTCTGCCCCTTTCGGCCTTTCTGTTGGTTAGCGCAGTATCGTCGCCACTACTGGTAGATAGGAGGGTTGTTCAGCTGATTGAGTTGGATATACAAGCTCTTGAGCTGTAATGTGTTTGGGCCGATACTTCCGCACTGGAACAGGATGTGTTGCAGGGTATTATCGTTCTGCTCTACATTGTGGGGATAAGCAGAGTTTGCACTCAAACAGCGTTTTGTACATTTAGTAAATTGCAGTGACTTATAGTTTGTTTTGTTTTTTTCTAGGGGACCCAACATATCCAGTAGTTTATGTGAAGGACCCAAGGTCGTCAATAGGGAGGAAATGGGGCAGGCTGGAGCCTCTTGACATTCCAGTTCCAAAGTTTAAGGTAAGCTGTTGATTTAGAGGATGCTTATTTTGCTTAAAGGAGTTGATCGATATGTTGGAAAATGGGGGAGAAACCGTTACTAGCTGACATTGACTCTGATAACAACTATATCTTTTCTTTCTCCAAAATCCTAACACTAGCCAATATTATTCATAGATAACATAAACCGAATAAACCCGCAACCCTTCGTCCGATCGTTGATTACTGTGTTGTTTTGACGTCGTTCGCTCCGATGTAGGTCTGCCCATGGTGATGTAAGTAAGTAAGTAAGTAATTTATTTCTGACCCGCCATTTGAAAAGCGGAGTATGTAAAATAAAATAGAAGAATTAACTAAAACACAACAAATACAGTATACAATTTTTCATCCATCGTCGAGAAAAGAATGTAGGGTGTCATGTGCTCCGCTGGGGGCTGTTGTCCATGTGAGTTTTGCTATGCATACTTTCGTGTGTTTGTGTATATTAACACATATTATATTTGATCGTGCAAAACGGATGAGTCAGCTATGACTCATTACTTATTTACTATGAGTAAGCTGACTCAACCGTTTTGCACCGTCAAATATGCTTCGCAGTCAGCTCGGACTGAAGGACCATCTAATACATATTATGGAACAATTTCAATGTCAAAATCAAATCTTGGTTTGATTAGTTCTCCTCTGGTTTAATTCGGGTACACATACATATGAGCACCGTGCTCACCCCTGCCAGTATGCCGTAGCTTTTGACCTTGGTTATCGAAAAAAGGCTTAGTGTACTAGTCTGGCTATGAGCAACGTCAACCATCAGTGGGCTATTATTGGTAACTATTGAGGCGATAGCATATTTAAAAGGCATTCATCTCTGTCTGCAGATCTCTCTGATCGCCTGGGAAATGTCCAAAAGAGAGTAGTGAGAATCATTCTGGGTGATAATAACATTTCGTAGCTTAACTGACCACAGAAATAGTCTTTCAAAAAGTTTCGAAGGAAAGATAGTGTCTTGTCCCCAGATTGTCCGTCTGTTCCCCCCCTCCCCTCCCGTCGTCCGTGCGTCGGTCCGAGAGGAACACTGGCAACCAGTTTGCCAAGTCAACCCATCCTGCTAATTCTTCAGCCCAGTTTTTACATAGTTTCGTACCATCATTTTTTTCTGGTCATACCTTTTAAGTGGATTAGTTAATTTGTTTAGTTTTTGGGTATTTTGTATATATTTTGTTCATTTCTAGCTTTGAGCTATTTGGAAATAGATGTGATTGATCGGTTGATTGATGTAGAGCAGTTATATGTCTTACAACTTTTGTTTCTGCTCTTTAAATGTTTCTTATTTCCCTCAGATCGACAGCCACTATTGCGGGAAACCACCAGAAATTGAAGTAACCATCATGAACCTGAATGACAATACTGATAAGTCCTTTCTCAATGAAATAGTAAGTATTTTTTCCCAGTCGTTTTAAAGACGACTCTCGATGTCCTGTATAGATAACCAACTGTTGCTGTAGATAGTAGCAGGTTTTGGATTTTCGTCTTCACTGCTAGGAATGGTACTTCCAGTCTTAAGCTCAAATGCCATGTTATATAGCATCGGAATGTCTGTCCCTCTGAAGGGACGCACTCTACGTTTGAGCGCTTGCGCACTTGTTTAGTAATTGGTCGGGATTTTAAAGACCCCTTGTACTATTCACTCTTAAACCCCCACTATTTAAAAATAATTAATACTTTAAGACTAGGCTCTGTTTCCAACAAATCATCGACGGCGTTGGCTGTTTTAAGCCTTTTTCGACACCCTTTTACAAATTTACATAACCGTTTTTTCTGACTGAAAAACTTCTCGCAGACAAACGTCGTCACCGTGATACGTATCGAAGGTAGTAAAACACGGCAAGGGAGAAAATCAACAAGGTTTTATAAGAGGGGTTAGAATGTACCGTACGAAATTCGGGCCTCCGGGCTTAAAAATGGTTGGAGTGATTACGGAAGTAGGCTGCGTTAGTATTATAGGTAAGATATGTCTTTAAGGATTCGTAGTCTCCAGTACCGATAAACTTCGGGACTGGACGCGGTTGCAATCGCGATATTACTTAATAATTTTGAATTAAATTTCAGCTCAGGCGCTATGGTCCATTTGAAGATCTCACCGTGTTCTACCACCCTCAAACCAACAAACATATGGGTCTGGCAAGATTAGTTTATGAACATCCAAGGTATGCGAGAGCTTGCGTTGAGGCTCTAAACAACAAAGCTGTGATGGGGAAGCAGCTCTCTGTCTTTCTGGATCCGTTTGGTAAGAATTGACAAGTAAACTAAAAAAAAAGAAATAGAAGAGTTTGCGCTTACGGTATAGTCGAATCTCGTACAATACAAGTACGAGAAACAGTACTGGAAACAGTTCACCTTCAAACACTTATACCAAAAGCCAGTCCGTCATATTCAAGTTAACACTTCCAGGCGGACTAGTATCTGAAATTCCGTCATTGTCTCACGCTACCATGGTATGTGATATCTCTAAATTCGTTTCTGCAGTTACTGATTATCTGGCCAGTTACCTTGGTATCTGCATTAGTCCTGAGCGTCGTGACATACCTTGGCATCCGAAAAAGTCGTCTGACTTTCATCATCACCAACACAAGAGCCTAGGTTTTTTGTCAAATCGGTGGGAAAGAAGTTTGGCAAGTGTGATGTGAGTGGATAATCATTTGGGGGGAGGGGTGGGGTGGGGTGGGGTTAAAAGGTGAAGTTGGCAGATGTCGTTGTTTTTCCAAAAGTTAATTTTTCAGCTTGGGGGGCTTTAGCCTAGAGAGGACGCGTGCCAACAAGTGTCGAAATATAGCTCTAATAAAATACAGCTGACTTATCCATTTAGCACAGTCAATAATGCTTCGCAGTCAGCTTGGGCTGAGAGAATATGTGTTTTGTTTTGCCGCATTTATTTGCTCAGCCTGCACCGGTCTTAGGACCATTATTCAGTTTTCATTCATTCATTCATTCATATGGTTTTGGGAAACAGTGATCGAAGCCTGGTATGTTACGTAAAGAGAACAAGAGGAGATAAGATACACATATGAACTGTAGAACCTCGGGAACGAAAATAGACGGAAATATTGTTCAAATAGAATGAATTACTATCATAAGTATGACGTGTCCTTTAAATATTTACTCCCCATCACTGTCCCATCATGTTTTTACAAATCTAGCAACCATATCCCGATGAAAAATGTATCTCAAAATAGTAGTTTGAAGCTAAGTTGAACGAAAAAGTAGCATGCAGTACCAACCGATGCTACTACATGCTTCTATGTCAAGGCTACCGTGTTACTGCATACTACTGCATGCTACTGTTAGCAAGACTGGATGCTACTATAGCAAGAACTTTTTCGTACAATTATCATAAATTTTCCATCGGGATTATATGCTCCAAGGCACGAATGGTGTTATTTTTAAATCTTAGGTCAACAACTTTCTTTTATTAAGTGATAGTTTACCTTATATCTTACTTTAAATTGTTTGTACTCATTTGTTAGTTCAGGCTCTTGTTTCTATTACTGTAGCGGCAGAAACCACCAGTAAAATCAATCAGTCAAGTTTAATCCAAATAGCTAAAAACTAGAAGAGGAATACAAATTAAAATACACAGACACGAAACAAATTAACTAATACACTTACAAGAAATGACCAGAAATAAATGATGGGATGAAACTACGTAAAAATGGGTCAGAAAAATTATCGGGATATGGAGTAAAGATAGGGGCAACCCTTGGCGGATAATTATCTTATTTACTAATTATAGGTTTTATAAGTAGTGAACTTAAAGACAATTTTCAATTTCAATTTATTTTTAAAACGGATGCAACGGTCAAGCCGATTTGGTGGTTCTCGTCAATGTTAACACTAAAGGCTCCAAAACTCCTCAGCCGGGATTTGAACCCAGGACCCCAGGCAGGCGGTCTTACCGTTTGAGCTACCGAGGAGCTGGTGAACAGAGTTCGCAAACTACTACAGCAGTCTGGTAGAAGCCGGCCATGGGAACAGTGATTAATTGATCAAATTCAGTGATGGCAAATTCATCTAACCAGTTCACATCCCTCATTACAGGTGAAGTGTGCAAGAGCCGTTGGGATGAAATCGTACAGCCCAAAGAAAAGCCAAAACCCCCTGAACCCGAAGAAAAGGAAGAGGGTGAATCAAGCTCCAGCGATGAAGCTTCGCCCCAAAAAGTCCCGCCCCCTGAAAAACCCAAAACCCCGGAAGCTCCCCCACCCCCACCCGAAGTACCTCCACCCCCCTCAGTTCCGCCTCCGGACTGGTTCCAGCCCCCCTCAGTATCAGGTGCCATCCCAATGCACACAGTCCCTCCGAACTTTGTCTCCGCCCCCACCTACGCGCAATCTGCGCAGAGCTGGTATCCGCCCCCTGTCTCAAGTGTTGGATGGAAAGAGGAAACAAAGAAAGAGGAGAAGAAAAAAGGGAGAAATGGAGAAAGAAATAGTGAGAAGAAGAGAGAGAGAAGAATTACGGAGAAGTCGCCGTCCCCTGAACCACTGAGTCGGATGGATTTGGATACGAGGCTCAGCTTGATGCTAAAAGGTAGGTCATGTCCAGTTAGCCCTATACCAGTTCAGTGGTCCGAGCGGATTGATGTCTGTTTGTCCCGCTTCCCTTCATTCACAGCACACTGTAAGGAATTTCATAACAGAGAACACAAGGATGCGCGGTTTCAACAGACAGAACTCAATAGACAACACTTGAGATGTAATCTGTTGTCGCGACAAACGTTATGCATGAAATGTTATGCATAGCAAGCATCGCCAGGAAGTGCGAAAAAAGGCCAAAAAGCATCTGCTGAATTTTTGAATTTTGAAACACGAAGACAAACAAAAGAAGCGCTAGATAACATTTGAATCGCCAAAAAAGTAAAAGACTAAATTGGTAGAAACTGAAGTGCTTGAGTCCCAACAGTAGTCATTTTATTAGGTCTACAGTAGGCTTGGGTTGCTACTTTACTAAACTAAATTTCCTACCTCCATTTGCCAAAAAGTACAACAAAAGAAGAATAAGACCTAATATAAAAATATTCTGTTCGAAAAAGTTATAATAGTTAACATACCTCCTTCTCGGTTCATATCGGTATAACAACCTCGACGGCCATTTAAAAATATCAACCTCGCTGCGCTCGGCTAATATTTTTCATAACCTGCCTCGCCTTCAGCAGATGCTTTTTTGGCGGTTTTTCGGCTCTTCCCGACAATGCTTGTTATGCGTAACATTTCATGCATAACGTTTGTCGCGACAACAGATTACATGCCGAGTGTTGTCTGTTGAAACCGCGCATCCTTGTGGTATCTATTATGAGACTTCTGACAGTGCATCCATCACACGTGAGGCAGTACAGTAGATCCATAAGTTAATGAATAGAAAACAAAAGCTTTCACTCTTTAAATTGATAGGTAGTGCATAACTCATGTCAGGGTGCTTCGTACCTCTTTTTTGCTGAATGTAATTAATCACGTATCTTAGCAGTTTTGGATAAACGTTGATAATTGCGACCAACAATGTTATAGTAATAGGAACTAAACCGATTCTGAACTAGAATACGATGAAAAACGTGTTCCATCCTACTTCCGTAGTTACTACGCATGACGTCACGAATTTTGTCTCTTCCGGCCAATCACGTTCAGAGATTCGTGATACTACACTCCCGAGCTTGGTAAGCAAGTAGTTACTATTTCTAGAAGGTTGGAACGGTCAGCGTAGTAACTTTCCGTGAGGTTGGAACGGAATTAGTAACTAATACTTACTTTTGTTAGAAGGGTGGAACACGCTTGAATTCTTCCTTCCCCTGATATCGTAGACTTGCTAGAGAGCACCATTTAGTTTATTTGTTTAATTAAGCACAAATTAGATTGACATAGGCTATAATGACTTAAAAATACAAACATGAGGAGGCACTTACAAGATTTACTGCGTTTTTCTGGCTTGAGCCTGAAGAGGACCCTTGCCAAGAAGAGACGAAGGAAACTCATCTGAGGTTCAACCCAGTCAAGTATAAGTCGCAGTCAGCTTGGGCTGAATGGTATTTATAGTAGAGGTAGGAAAAGCTCGGGAATTGGAAAAAAGGGACTCTCATGTTACGAAGGTTCATCATGTCTTTATTATTAGCAAATTCAAAGACCCTTCGTAAGACTCATTCAGATTATATTCCTACAGATTTACGACTGAAACTGGATAGTGCACAAATTTGGGGGGGGGGGGGGGGTGAATCACCCACCTTCACATATGTTCCACGAACGAATTTACGAAGTTAAATAATTAAAACTAGGCTAGAATCTTTAGTTTTGTGTTTCCCACAAGTTCATTTTTCCAACATGGAACACTTGCCAAGAAGGGCCGAAATATAGCTCCAATAAAATTCAGATGACGTATCCGTTTTGCACCATCAAATACTATATTCCTAACTCAGAAGACGACCTTGAAGACGACCTTAATTGACAACACTGCTTTTCGCTTTAGCTAAAAAAAAAAGAAGGAAGCATATGATTGTTTGCAAGCATAGCCGAGACCCTACAACGGCGCGGAAGTCGATGGAGTTTTCTATAGAGATTGTAGATTTGATCCTATTTATCCTTCCGGCCCTTATGATTTTGCTGTTCCAGTTTGTCAGTTTTAGTGTCTATTTCACAGATATGTTAAGCGTAGCTTCAGTACAACTTAACTTACGGTTGAAACTGCAGAATAAGTCCAGACTCTAATCAGTTTCAGTTATCTGACTCTCTGTTTGAAGTTGTACCACCCAATTTTTTGGATCCCAAAACGTAAGACATTGCACATACCTATGACATTGCAAATGTTGTCTGTCTGTCTGTCCGTGTCTGTGAGCACGATAGCTCTCGAAGGGAATGAGATATTTTGATGAAACTTGGTGTGAGGATTCTTTGGGTCAAGAGTAAGGTCGAGTTCGTAGATGGGCTTTGTAGCCCTATATTTAGGGGTGGGGGTGGGGGCTTCAAATCAAGGGGCAAACAAATATTTTTTTAAAATTATTGAGATAATTGATTTAGGGGTAAGGAGACATGCTGAATCTGAATATGAAAGTTAATTTCTTGCCGGACACGTAGTTCACCCAGAATCGGGCGAAAATCAGAGACAAAATTTGTCGACCAATTTTCGGCTATAGCAGTCCCTACCCCATTATTCTCAAACCAGTATAGCTCTGCTCGTGGATGACGACATTCATTTGTTTATTCTATGGACGGAGAGATCTAGTGTAATCGAAGGTCGAAGGGGTTGATATATAATGTTCCAACGAGGAAATCTGTTGTTCAAGCGAGGATGTTGTTCAATAAGGATTCACTGGTAAAGTACAGATCAGGTTCGTAGATGGGTCCTTTATTGCTATCTTTAGAGGCAGAGGAAGGGTTTCGAATTTATGGTAAAACATGTATATTTTGTAAGCTAATAAGATATTCATTGAGGGGGTAAGAAGATCCGCTGAATCCCTATCTGAACTTAGTTTTCTTTTCTTGCTGGTTCATCACGAATTCGACTGAAACTGGAAATTTGGTTGAAGCTCAAAGTTGTTTCTGAAATCGATTAGAGATTCGGGATCGGGGCAAGGAGACATGCTGAATCCATTTTTGAACTTTATTTCAACAGTAAAATATTCAAGTAATCTGACGAAGACATGACCCAATTGTTTGAATCAAATGTTAGATTTTTGGGATCCCATCGAAACCTTTAGTCATGTTTCCTTTGTGATCGTCAGCGCTGGGGTTATGTTCAGAACGAAGCTCACTTACATCTTACATGTTTTCAGGGAAGCTACCCGGCATTCCAGGGTTCGTCGGGGTAGGACCGGCGTCAGACTCGGAAAAGAAAGAGGGGAGTCAAGATTCGTCCAGCTCAGATGATGAGGATCGGGCTGGCTCCCCATATTCACTCCCTCCAAGCCCCTTCCTCAATAATGAACTCTTCATGAAGCAGTATGAGGAGCGGAGGAGGCAGAAGAAGCGGGAGCGAAGGAGCAATAAAAAAGCGAATGAAGGGTGAGTTTTCAAACTAAGGCAGGAAAGCTTATGTTGAGGGATTGGCAAAACTCGGCTAAGCCGAAAATGCGCTGAAAGTCGCATGTACAAGACGAAACATTTTCGGAAGGCCGGGATTTCAGGAGCTTATAATCCATAAGGGATCTAGGGATAATATAAAAGGCAGAATAAGCAAGAGGTGTCCTTGAATGCTTCGGAAGTGGGGGCTGCGACTGCTGTAGGAATAGTCCGTTCTATCAAGAACAAATAATCAGATAGAACCTCCGTCTTCCTATCTCTGTACAATCACTATGCGGAGTCGAGTATTTCCTCATGCCTTCCCGCTGTGAACGAGCGGAGCTAGTAGCTTCGCGCCACATCACGTTTCGTTACCTCTGCAATTACCTATATCGCTGTGAAACCACCTTGAGGAAAAGTAGGAGACAAAGTTGATAGGTTCTTTGAACGCGCTCAAGAGCGGGTCAGCACGCGGAGTACGTCTCCTGCGTTTTCTTTCTCTGCGATGAGCAACGGTGAAGACGGAAATAGAGTAGATGGGTAAATACCTGCAGTAAATACCTCTAGGTCCGCTAAGTTTTTATCAGAGTATTCATAGTCACTGCATGGTACCAAAGACAGAGGTTCTATCTGATTATTTGTTCTTGGTTCTATGCTATGACCACTCTGTTGATGAAGAAGCTTTTTGTGGCCCTGGTTTGACAGACCGTTTCAATAGCTTCTTCGAGTGCCATCGGGTGCACTTTGGGGGCCGTGGCGGCTGGATAATTGCTGGATCCCCGGTACATCCACCCATATTTGTCCGGCACTCAAATTACCTTGAAGGACCCCTCGCACTATTTACTCTTCAACTTACAGTATTTTAAAATATTTGAATACTAAAAAATTTAACAAATAACCCACGGTTCTTGTTGTTCTAAGCCTTTTCTGAGACCCGTTGACTTGTAGCGAGAACAGGGAGACTATTTACATAACCGTTTTTTCTGATGGTAAAACTTCTCGGAGACAACCGTCGACAGCGTGATACACATCGAAGGTAGCAAAACACGGCAAGTGAAGCGTGGTTTTGTTAGAGGGGTTGGAATGTGTCGTACGAAATCGAGGTATCTGGGTTTAGAAATATGTGGATTGATTATGGAAGTAGGTTGCGTTAGTATTATAGGTAAGAGAGGTCCTTTAAATAGCATCGTCCAGCGACAAAGGTGCCACTGCTTCTGTACGGTCGCTGATAGTTTGATGATTTAGTCATTGGTTTCTCCCCATTGTTTCGTGGACAACTTCTGAGCAGCTTCAGTGGGCAACGCCAAATAGCTCTCTCTACATTTTAACAAACCTCTGATCGTCGCTGGATGGTGCCCTCAATTGTGACCATTGGGATGAAGATTGTTATCAATTGTTATCATTGGGATGAAGATGGGGTATTCACTCAGTGCAGGTGGGAGGGTTGAAATGACTGTCCCTAGCCTAATGGTTTTGGAAATGGGTTGGGAGATTTCAGGTAGTAGGGAAGGAGGGGGAAGTCTTCGACAAGAGGATTAGGGAGATGAGATCCTCGCGGACTACCTCCGATACTTAACCCTTTGGTTGGGTTGACCGCGGTTCAGAATAATATACTATAAGATAGTCCTTCAGCCCAAGCTGACTGCGAATCATATTTGACGGTGTAAAAGGATAAGTCAGCTACATTTCTATGGCAAATATGGTTCGCAGTAAGCTTGGGCTGAAGGACTATCTTATCACCACAGTACGGAACTTCAAATCGCCCACACGCCCCAACAAAACAAAAAATAAAGCTAAGATACTTAAAATATGCCAATTCTTAAAGACTGTATTAGTTAAATAAAGATAAGTATTGAGTGATGTAAAGTGTATTGTAACTCATGTGTTTTGTACGGCCAAATGGCTATTAAATATATTCATTCATTCATTTATGCCGCCGACCAGTATCCCCAAAATCAGAAGAATCTCTACCCTTTCGACTACCTAACCGAACAGCAAAAAGCAGCCGTGTCCAGAATGAAATCACAGCACCAGCTTTAACTCCAACAAATTTTCAGAGAAGAAGCTCATAAAATCAAAGATTTAAGGAAGAGTCTTTAATTGTTTTTCCAGAAGCTTATTTTCCAGCTTGAGCCTGAAGAGGACCCTTGCCAAGGAGGGACGAAATTAGCTCGAATAAAATATAGCTGACTTATCGTTTTTGCACCGTCAAATATAATAATTTTATAGGGGGGGGGGGGGGGGGGGGCAGCTGAATTTTAATGTGAAGGAAACTCGTCTTGGCCGCGAAGTGAAGTCGAAACTGTGGGTTACAGGTGGGTTCAAGGATTGATTGTTTATTTAGGGTTTCCGGGAATCAGGCAAGGAGTGCATGTAGCGTTTGAGTAAAAAATTTATCGAAGGAACCTAAACCCCTCTTTTTCAGGGAGGTTATTAAAGACCCAAAGCCCCCTTCCCCCGTTCCTGAGGAGCCGAAACCTGTAGTCCCGGAGGCGTACAACCCCTACGGACCGAGACCTCCTGTGCCATACGGGTATAACCCGTCAATGCCTTATTTCACGGGGCAACCTGGGTTCCCGCCTCAGCACAGACCACCAGGTTCGTGTTGTTATTCTTTACTATTATTTGATTATTATTGTTAATCGAAAGGCTATAAAATTTAATACCTGAATACAACAAATAAAGCGCTTTTTAAAGTTTAACAGGAAAGGCAACTTATGTTTGTATCATTTAGTAGTAGTAGTAGTAGAACAGTTTTATTGAAAATTAACATTTTGTTTTCAATAGCACAACAAAAGAATACACTGCATTATTTGGGTGGTGTTAAGGGATTTTTTTATTTTTCACTATTTGCTCGAGTATGACGTTCAGTATCTACGGCCGTCTTCACAACGCAGAATTCTGCCACGACGCGGAAAATTTGAATCTCAACGCAAACGCGGCTTTTTAGTAGCCAATGATTAGCTTTAGGAAAGTAACTCACAGCGTGAAAACTTATCTATTGCAAATCGTTTTTGTCAAGCAAACAACACAGGTACAAGTGCACAGAGGTACCAAGAATCCGACAGGGAAATTCCACTATTTGAAAACTGATCATTCGTGAATGGCGGAGCAACGAAGTAACGCATTTTCATCGGGTATTCAAGCCTCTTTAAGTGAATAAGTGTTGGGTAACTAGACTGTCCTATTTCGGCCGCTTTCAGTTAAACTTTAAGCGCACAAATGCAACGGATTGGATACGCTTAAAGGACTAGTCGTACCTGTGAAACTAAAGCACCTGCTTCCGTACTAGCTAAATCCATCCTTGAACTCCGAGACCCGAATTTCACACGAAGTACCCACCCCCAATGACACCACAATGATTTTTTATATTTTCAGTGTTTCGCGCGTATCATGCTCCCGGCGATTGTTCGCAAGTAAGATGCGGAACTTTCATAAACAAGCAACCCTATACACCACAACCTCTTCTCTTTCTTCTGTAAAAGTGTTCTAACTTTTTGTTTTTTCTATTTTTGACATGCTGGCCTTCTAGTATTTATGCAATGTTGGTACGTTGTTTTACATGCTGTTTTTTATTTAAAGGACACCTCACACTGAACTATTTATGTTCCAGTACTTCAAAACTAGGCTTTACTTTTACCAACTTCCCATGACTCGCTGTTTTCAGTATTTGTCGAAGCCCGTTGACTTCTAGCAAACACATAAAAGTTTTCATAATAAGTTTTTTCTGACGAATGAGCTTCTCGCGAACAGTCGTAGGGAGCACGATATGCATCGAAAATAGCAAAATGCGGATAATGTAAAAATTAGTGTGGTGTTATTATTGGCGTTGGAATGCGGCGTCGTTCGCGCAAGCCGTTATTAAAGTAGCTGGATTTATCCCTAGCCTACTAACTGTCGATATGCTTTACAGCTGCGGGGAAGCGCTCTGATGGTAAGTCACGCCTGCCCGCTCCCGTCGTTTTGACTGCATGTTTTTGTTGTTGTCCCTAATTCCGCATGGAATCCAAACGCTATTGAGCCCGAAGCCTGTTAGATGTTTGTCTTGTATTTAGCCTATTTACATATCAAGTACTAAGGCGCTTTCACAGTGACGCGTCAGTGCGATGCGTTTATCTTGCGTGGCGTGGCGTGGCGTATCTTTCACACCTGCGCGAGAAGCTTTCACGCTGGATGCTCATTTACGTTTTCCTTTCTCGGTTTCTTCTGCTGAACTTTAATTTATTTCACTAGTAGCAAGTTTTTCTTCATCATCAGCAGACACTTTAATTTTTCACTGAAAAATCTGTTGCGTACGCGTCGACGCAAGAATAGAACTTGGATGTACTTTTGCGTTGCGCTTAATTTGTCTGCGTAAGCTCTGCATTGCGTCGACGCAAGCACGACGCAGACGTTGCGCAGCTCAGTGTGAAAGGCTTTCTTGGGCTCTCACGAACCTCTACAAAACATACATTCGTCCTGCCCTTGAATATGGATGCCACGTTTGGCACGCCGGACTAACAAAAGCCCAGGATTCGAAAATTGAGTTCACTCAAAAGTGTGCATGTCGTATCATCCTCGGGCATTAGTACATATCATACGAGGCGAGTCTGGCGTCACTAGGCCTGGCTACCTTATCAAACAGACGGTATGAACTTCTCATGGCTTTTGGGAGGTCCTGTCTGTCGTCGGAGCTCTTTCGCAACATTCTGCCAGATTTCCAGCCAGCAGCTGAAAATAAACACTCCACTCGAGTATCAAATTCGGGGAAGCAAAAATTAAAGCTCACTCCTGCAAATTGCAGGGTTCATTAAGATCATTCACTCGTACCGTACTTCTGCAAAAAAATTAACAGTTCAGTGACTTGATTGACATAAATTGTGACCTCAAGTGTTTCTGTCTTTGACGGGCCAGTGCTATTCGTTTTTGGATAATTATGGCTAATTAATAAACTGGATTTGAACTTGATTTGAAAGCGGCTTTAAGTATAAGTACCTAACAGCAAATCTACTCAAGTACTACTTGAGTAGATTAGTACTTGAGTTTTAAGTACGTGACTTGTACTGAAGTAGTGCTTCAAGTACTGTACGTTTTAAGAACTGCACTTTGAGAGAACGTTGTCTTCCAGCTTTGAACGGAGATCTCGCGGAGATCTTAAAGTTCAATGGGCACATCAAACTACTCCAGTCCCACTCTGTAACAATCTAGGAACAATGCTTACCCCCTAGATCAGCAGCTTTTTCAACAGTTTCCTCTCTGTGATATTTCAAAAGCCCAGCTATTTCAAAGCGTAATTTTTGGGGCCAGTACATGCTCAGTTTACTAGCTTGGACAAAGATAAAAGTGATTTTTCTTATAATACTTAGTAGATCTTTATTTTATGCATAAATCAGCTTGTATAATTCAGATTTGAATAGGTTATTTGTTTTTGAATGATTTTTGTAGCTATGTTATATTTTATAAGCTTATTGCATATTCTGGTACATTTTATAAGGCAAGCTAATCAAGCTTCACAACACTATTCCACAAAGAAAAACTTTTAATAGGCACTTTAAGCCATGGAACTTCTGATGAAACACTAGAACAATCAGATAAACTGCATCTGCGGCTTGACTTCGGTGACATCCCAAATATATCCCGTTATATCAAGAATTGCTGTGAGTTTTTATGGCACTTGCCCTTCGGCCAAGTGCCATATATCGATCGCAATTTCTGTCCGTCCGTCGGTCTGTCGGTCTGTCCAGGTTTTGCTAGTTCGGGCACTTCCACATAAGCTAGGACGATAAAACTTGGCAGGCGTATCAGGGACCCCAAATGATTAAGTTGGAAATAGTCACTTCCCCCATCCGAGCACCGTGGGGGGAGTGGAGGGAGGGGGAATCCGGAATCTTGAGGTATTTATAACTTTTGAACGGGTGATCGGATCTTGATGAAACTTGATATTTGGAAAGACCTCATGCCTCAGACAACCCATTTAAAATCCGTACCGGATCCAGTGACTTTTGGGGGGAGCTGGAGGGGGCAACCGGAAATCTTGGGAAACGCTATGAGTGGAGGGATCGAGATGAAACTTGAGGGAGGGGGAATCCGGAATCTTGAGGTATTTATAACTTTTGAACGGGTGATCGGATCTCGATGGAACTTGATATTTGGAAAGACCTCATGCCTCAGACGACCCACTTAAAATCCGGACCGGATCCGGTGACTTTTGGGGGGAGCTGGAGGGGGCAACCGGAAATCTTGGGAAACACTATGAGTGGAGGGATCGAGATGAAACTTGGAGGGAAGACACCTAGTAAACACTAGATACATCATTGACATGAACGAGCCGATTCGGGCACTGTGGGGGAGTGGAGGGAGGGGGAATCCGGAATCTTGAGGTATTTATAACTTTTGAACGGGTGATCGGATCTCGATGGAACTTGATATTTGGAAAGACCTCATGCCTCGGACGACCCACTTAAAATCCGGACCGGATCCGGTGACTTTTGGGGGGGAGCTGGAGGAGGCAACCGGAAATCTTGGGAAACGCTATGAGTGGAGGGATCGAGATGAAACTTGGTGGGAAGACACCTAGAAAACACTAGATACATCATTGACATGAACGAGCCGATTCGGGAACTGTCGGGGGAGTGGAGGGAGGGGGAATTCGGAATCTTGAGGTATTTATAACTTTTGAACGGGTGATCGGATCTCGATGGAACTTGATATTTGGAAAGACCTCATGCCTCAGACGACCCACTTAAAATCCGGACCGGATCCGGTGACTTTTGGGGGGAGCTGGAGGGGGCAACCGGAAATCTTGGGAAACGCTATGAGTGGAGGGATCGAGATGAAACTTGGTGGGAAGACACCTAGCAAACACTAGATACATCATTGACATAACCGAGCCGTGCCTACTCGTAACAAGTGCCATATGAGCTCGTAGCTCTTGTTCAATTTCCTGCAACGATATCCCAGCTCCTAAGATTTGGATCCCCGAAATACCAGAGAGGTAAAGACAAGGGATAACAAGAAAAAGGCCGATTTTTGTTGCGCCTTCTAAAGGATGTCGGAAATGTTTATTTGTGAAGCATTTAGTACAAAATAAAGCATTAGAAGTGTCCATTTTGCTTTAACAAGGAAGAGTGAGTTCCATCAGTTCTTTTCCTGAAGTCTTGATTGTCGGATATTTGCTGCCAAAGATGCATTTCAATGTGCATATCGAGGTGATCTAAGCAAAGTGTAGTTGAGATAGTACTTGTAATAAGTATATGTATAAGTAAGTACCTAGTTATCTTACTTAAATAATAAATATTAATTAATTAATTACTTTCTTTGCTACCCACAAATTTAAGAGGAAAAACAAATGGAGTACAAAAAAGAAGACATTCAAAAATAACTGTATCTCTGCAGACGAATATACTAGCACACAGACAGGGGTTGGGGGGGGGGGGGGGGCGGGATTAGGTTTATCTAGACAGCTTGCTGTGTAGCATTAGTAATTTATGCGAAATATCTGGAACACCGAACTTACCAATAATATATCTTCTCCGATGCCAAGACTCTAATGCCAAGACTCTAATGATAAAATTTCCAAGTTCGTCAGGAAAGTTGTACCCAAAGTCTTTCGATTTTATGTTACTAAAGTAGCACTTTAAGTACTTCCCAGCAGTGATTCAGAGCGAGTAAGTACCAGTACCAGTAGCACCACTGTGGCTATTGAATGAATGTGAGCCAGTTCCACCCTACCCACCGTAATTACGATGCATGACGTCACGAGTTCGTTTTTTTTTGCGGTCAAGGCTGGAACGAATCCGACCAATCACGTTACAGATATACATAGTTACCACGCTTACTACGCTCCTGAGTATGGTAAGCAAATAGTAACTATTAGTTACTGTTTCGAGAAGGTTGGAACGGTTGGTGTATAGTAGTAGCAGAACAGTTTTATTGAAAATGTTTTCATTAGCACAACAAAAAGCGGGGCTTGCGAGGCTGTGCTAAAGAGAAGAGAGAATATGGAGAATGATACCATGTACCGATACCAAGAAAACAAAACATTAACAAAACAACATTGCCTTACGTTACCCCCAGACAATAAACACAACAAACGAAAATTATATAAATATTACAGAAAAGCAACCTGAGAAAAATTTTTCAGTTTAGAAGGTATACCTGCCGAGCAACTCCATACGTAAATCAGACTTAAAACTGGTTATACTTATTTGCTTAACACCTTTACTTAGTTTATTTATACCCTTACATAATATCATACCCTTAACTTGAGCCCATACTCGTCTGTTTGCTGAATATCTCTGCCTTCTGAGGTAAATTATTTTCCCAAAAGTGTTCAGAGTTAGCTACAGGGCCGTTATACAGTTTCCCATCTTTTAGGTGACTGGAATAGTCCCTGGTACCCGAGCAACGGTATGTTAACTTACTCAGGAGGGCCTGGATTTTCCGCCGAGAAGTACCCACATCCCTTCGTACTCCCACCCTACCAAAATGGATACGGACAACCTCCCTCGGGTCCAAATCTACCTAAGCAGGAGCCGGCCAATGAAGTTAGTCACGAGAAGACAGTTGAGTAAGTCGCATTTCATCCAGTTTAATTCAGTTTATAAAAAACACATAACGGACCCGTCTATTTTCTGTCGTGAAAAAAATATATATGTACCTTTAATTTTTTCCGTACTTAAATACCGACATTTCTTATCGGGTTCCGAAGAAAACCCTCCAGTACCCCCCCCCCCCCCCCCCCCCCCTCGGCAGTCATGCACAAATCCTACATTTTTGGGCGTGGCACCCCGACGTACGACTCGTACGAGCACCATGCCCCCACCCGCCCATCCACAAAGGTCGTGATACCCCATTCAAATCTGCTTGAAAAGGAAATTTCCATTTCAGATTCTCGGTTCAACAAAATTGTACGGAGGAACCATGTCGTTGCTGCATGACTTGGTGCCCCAGCATATGTTGAGGCACCATGCCCAAAAATTGAGGATTTGTGGTTGGGTTCCAGAATATAACGACTGTTAATAGGTGGTTAATAGGTGGTACCTTTATGCGTTCCAGGTTTCTGATTTCGAAATTTAAGCTCAGCCCACCTACAATTTCCGTTCCAGAGCTTAACGATTGTTAACTATTTTGCAACGATGGTTGGCGAGAATCTTTGGGAAAAGTTAACGATCTTTAAAGCTGAGGCTAGTTCCGCCCCGAAGTAAAGTTAACAATTGTTAATAGTTGTTAAGCTTCTGGAATGCAACCAGTGTTGACTACCCCCCGGTGCCCTTGAGAATACTCTTTTCTTCTTTTCTAGTTCCGTTCTCCTGAAGATAGTTGCGGAGCTCAAACAGATTCTCAAACGTGACTTTAGTCGACGGATGATTGAAAATACAGCGTTTAGAAACTATGAGACCTGGTGGGACGCTCAAGTACAGCTAAGCAAGGAAGCTCCCACGGAGGCGGAACGACCCCCCAGCCCTGACACCGCCCCCAAGGCTGAAAAATTGTTACAAGCCCTCCTAGAGGGTACGAAAGATATTATGGACAGTGGCCTTGTCGGTTTTGGCGGGTTTGGGTTTGGAATGAGGGCGGCGATGCCGAAAATGCCCTCTTTTAGGGTGAGTATATTATTATTTTTAATTTTATTACTCGTCATAATAAATGAATGAACTTATGAACAAAAAAGCCCATGGGCCATGGCTGGAAAAATAACAAAAGGATATAAAGCACTCTAACAAAGAACAAGTGAAAAATATAATAAATAACATACATTTTTATGGCACTTGAGCATACTCAAGTGCCATATAGCGATCGTAATTTCTGTCGGTCTGTCGGTCTGTCTGTCTGTCTGTCGTTCTGTCGTTCTGTCGGTCTGTCCAGGTTTTGCTAGTTTGGGCACTTCCACACAAGCTAGGACGATGAAACTTCACAGGCATATCAGGGACCCGACCAGATCAACTTACAAATAATCACTTCCCTAATCCAACTTTCCCCGGATCCGGGAGTCCGGAAACTATAAAGTAAAACGGGAGCAAAAAGTAAAACGGGAGCAAAACAAAGCGCTGGCCGAGCGCGGGATCGAACCAGGTACCTGTGGGTTGACTCTCCAGTATTCTACCACTGAGCTATGCGACTATGTATCGAGGCGAATGCGGGAATCATTAATCATTAAAGATGGTCAGTCCAAGTCAAACAGATCTAGTGAAACGTTTGGCAGGAATATCAGCGAACCTACCAGATTAACTTGGATATAATCATATTCCGGATCCGATCATAGTGGGGGGAGTGGAGGGATGGGAAATCCGGAAACTATTAAAATGCATAACTTTGGAAAGGGTAATCAGACATACGTGAAACTTGACCTTTGTGTTGCCAGTCCAGTTTTCTACCACTGAGCCGTGCTATGATGTATAAAAAGCGAATGCGAGAATAGATACGGTTTAAAGATGGTCAGTCCAAGTCAAACAAATCTAGTGAAACGCTTAGCAGGAATATCAGGGAACCGATCAGATTAACTTGGATATAATCATATTCCGGATACGATCATAGTGGGGGGGGGGGGGGGTGGAGGGATGAGAAATCCGGAAACGACGGTCTGTCGGTCTGTCCCGGTTTTGCTAGTTTGGGCACTTCCACATAAGCTAGGACGATGAAACTTGGCAGGCGTATAAGGGATTGAACCAGATTAACATGGAAACAGTCACTTCCCCGATCCGGCCATCGTGGGGGGGGGGGGGGTGGAGCAACAAGAAATCCGGAAACTAGTAACATGCATAACTTTAGAACGGGTAATCGGACTTGCGTGAAACTTGACATATGTCAAGAACAATTGCCGATAACTGGGGGGGGGGGGGGGTGGAGGGGGGCACCCAAAACCTCGTGAAACGCTTCCACATAAGCTAGAACGATGAAACTTGGCAGGCGTGTTGGGAAACCGACCAGATTAACTTGGAAATAATCACTTCCCCGATCCGGCCATCTTGGGGGCAGTGGAGGGATGGGAAATCCGGAAAGTAGTAGCATGCCTAACTTTTGAACGGGTAATCAGATATGCCTGAAACTTGACACATGTGAAGAACAAGTGCTTCAGAAGCTCAATTTCAAATCTGGACCAGATCCGATAACTGGGGGGGGGGGGGCTGGAGGGGGCACCGGAAATCTCATGAAACGCTTCCACATAAGCTAGGACAATGAAATTTGGCAGGCATATCAGGGAACCGACCAGAAGAACTTGGAAATAATCACTTTCTCCATCCGGTCATTGTGGGAGGAGTGGAAGGATGGGAAATCCGGAAACTAGTAACATGCATAACTTTGGAACGGGTAATCAGACATGCAAGAAACTTGACATGTGTCAAGAAAAAGTGCTTCAGATGCTCAGTTTCAAATCCGGACCAGACCCGATCACTGGGGGGGGGGGGAGCTGGAGGGGCAACCGGAAATCTGGTGAAACGCTTCCAAATAAGCTAGCACAATAAAACTTGACAGGCATATGAGGGAACCAACCAGATTAACATGGAAATAATCGCTTCCCCGATCCTGCTATCGCGGGGGGTGGGGGGGGTGGAGGGAAGGGGAATCCGAAACTAGAAACATACATAACTCTGGAATGGATAATCGGACATGCATAAAACTTGACAATTGTGAAGAACAAGTGTCTCAGATTTTCAGTTTCAAATCTGGACCAAATCCGAAGAGAGGGGGATTAGAGGGGGGGGGGGGGGGACCGGAAATGTCGTGAAATGCTTAGGGTCGATGGATCGGGATGTCACAGTAGAGGGGTTCGAAGGGGTTTTCCCGGATTTCCGGTGATCATGAGTGAGGGTACTTCGAGGGGTACTTCCACATGTACTAGGACCATGAAACTTGGCAGACATATTAGGTACTCTTCCAGGTCAACTTGAAAATAGTTCTTTTCCCGATCCGATGATCATAGGGAGATTCTATTGACATGCATAACTTTGGAACAGGTGATCAGACGTGCATGAAACTTGTCAAGTGTCAAGAACAAGTGACTCAGATGATCAATTTCAAGTCTGGAACGGATCTGATAACATCGGGAGGAGCTGAAGGCGGGGGGAGAAATCTCTTGAAGCGCTTAGAGTCGAGAGATCGGGATGGGACTTGGAGGGAAGAACACGCATAAGCCATAGATACATTGTAGAGGCTTAACGGACTGCCATTCAATTTGCAATTATATTATTATTATTATTGACAAAACAGGACCGATCGTGTCACAGTGGGGGGAGTTGGAGGGGCTTTTCCCTAATTCCGATGATCACGAGTTAGGGTACTTCCAGATGTGCTATGACCGTGAAACTTTGCAGGCATGTTAGGGACTCTATTAGATTGGCTTTAAAATATAGTCCCTCCCCCGATCCGATCATCGTTGGAGGAAGATACAGTTGTCAGTGAGTGGTATAACCATTTCAGATCTACTAGATCAAGCCCATTTTCTGATGAAATGAATATCGGGAGAGAGATCCAGCCTTGAAAACTGCAAACCGTATCTGACAAACATGCTAACTGTTCTTACAAGTGCCATATGAGCTTTCAGCTCTTGTTTAAATGTTTGAAGACGGGTTCCAATCCTGGTCGAGGTGCATTTTTGTTTTATGTTTACTAAACAATTCACTAACTGTTTCGCCTTTTTCCCGCCTTGCATTCAGAGGTAGAAATCTTGGATTAAACAGCGGCATCGGCCCCTTTGGCATTTCCGAATGATAATCTGTAATACATAAGTAATTGCATCAAGCAGCTTGAAAAGTTTACACTAAGTACTGTATCCAAATCAGTGTCGTATGTAAAGGATATGCACGATAACAAGCCATTGTTTCGGATTCGCTCCTCGTCAGCTTGTCCAGGTCTGCCTTTCTTGCCGATTTTGGTATTTTGTCATTGGTGGGTGCGGGCCTCTTGTAAAGCTAGGGTTTGGTAATTGCCCACCCCTGGGCACATAAAATGACGTACCTGGTTGCATCTTTAAAATTTTCAGTCCTTACGCTCTCAGTCCTTAGTGGGTCCTTCCTTTCTCCGGCTACGGCGCCTCCTTCACTGAGTTTCGGTAATTGGTGTTTATGTAAATTGACTCCACCCACAGTTTGAACTTGAAGAATACTTTCTTGAATGCAACAGGTCTTTTTTTTCTTTTTTTTTTCGTATTTTATTATACTGAAATTAATTTTTTCCATTTAATAAGTAGTGAACTGAAAAAATGTTTCTCAGCCGGGATTTGAACCCAGGACCTTTCGCGCTACTATTTGAGCTACCGAGGTGCTTGTGAACGAAGTTCGCAAACCACTACAATAGTCTGGTAGAAGCCGGCCATAGGAACAGCGATCCCGCCCGAAGGCAAATTCATTTAATCAGTTCTCATCCCCATGTCACGGAAACTAATAGTTATAGGTAGATGGGACTTCACACAAGGGACTCGTACCGTGACGAATAAACCAGTGTTTCTGGTTTATTCGTCACGGTACAAGCCCCTTGTGTAAAGTGCCATCTACGTATTTATTAATTCTTTCCATTATCCCTTTCTTCTTATTTTTTTTTATTCTCTAAATGAAATTAATCATTTATTTTAACTTGAAAAGTTTCTAACCCCTACTTAAATTTTACTTAGCTTGTTGATTTTGACATAAACCAGGTGGCCTAAATGATTTGTATTCCTTTACAGAAAAAGATCATCAAGCCCCTCACGCCACCGGAATCCGATGAAGAAACCCGGAAAGAAGCAAGTCCGGCTAGCGACTCGGAAAAAGAACACAGAACTTCCCCAACTTCATCCTCCAAACCATCCAAACCTCGGATTTACTCCTCCTCTAGTGAAAGTGATGTGAGCATGTCTAGTTCAGAGTCGGAATCCGAGCCGGAATCTGAGAAAGAATCTGAATCTGAGCCGGATGTCAAGGTGTCGGATTCCGGAGAGGATGGAGAAGTGAAGGAGGAAGTGAAAAAGAAGAAAGTAGGAAAAGTGAAAGAAAAGCAGAAGACATTAGAGAAAAAAGGGAAGTCGAGAGGTAAGTTGATTGTGCGTGAGAGCTGCCAGACGGAAAGTGGGAAGTAAGAGCTTGTAACTGGGAACATGCAGCCCATAAATTACCTTATTATTATTATGATGATTATTATTTATTTGAATCCTTCAAAACTGAAGAGTAATGTATGAAAAGGAACAACAACATGTCAATCAAACTCACACACACATGCATACTAATAAACAGCTGACCATTAAAGACAAATTAGCCTACTAAATATACAACGAAATACTTGGAAAAAACAAAATTCAAAATAAACAAACTAATAACCTTAATTCGCAATTCGGATGATGGATCTGTTATTAGATGCGTTTTTGTTTGGCTATTGCGTTTCCCTTTTCTGCTTTAGCTTTTAGCATTTTTCAGGCCTTTTTGAACATTTTCGCGTTTTTGCAAGTCGCCGTTTCTACTAAGGACTTCTCTCTTTTCTTGGATGATAATACAATTTTGACAAACACCACTTTATTTGTATTTTATTTGTACTATAAATTGTCCATCTTAAATATCCGGGATAGTCTTCAGATATTGCTAATGATTTTGACTCAAATCCTTCTTTTGTTGGATTTTGGGGTAAACTGATAATAATCACGAAGCAAAAGCCAAAAGGAGAGCGTAACTTGGTCACCTAACAAGTTTGCCTTTTGCAAAAAGCCGAGGTGTTTGCCTTGTTGACAAAAACGGGAAATTGTCTAACAGTGCTTAGGACTATTTTAACGAAAACGCCAAAAAAAAGTAAAAAGCCGTCGAAAAGGCGAGTGAAAAGTCGAACAAAAACGCAACTATTCACTGGTTATAGTCGGCTTTCTGGCTGGGTGGTCTTCTATTGTCTTAGCTCTTGTATATCGCGGAATATTTTGCGACAAATTTTTGTCAACATAATAAAATCGGCTACTTATCAAGTATGTAGGTAAGATAGATATATAGACAAATGATATGACATGATATGATATTATATTGACATTATACAATTGACCAAATTCAAGGGTGTTTTACTGAAAGCCCAGGTTACCCACGCAAAGACCAGTATCAAACCAAAACCTAGATCCCTCCCTTACATACAAAAACATTAAAAGAGAATTAAGTAGGAAAAAGAGGTCATGGAAAAAGATCAGGCAGTCAGAAGACCTGCAGCAACGCAACAAATTCACCAAGGCACGAAACAGGCTGAGAAACCGAGTCCAATCTTGCCAAGAAAGTAAGACACCCCCCCCCCAGAAAAAAAAATAAAAAAATTTGGAATTATGTTTCTAGCAAGAATCACTCCCGTCGAACTATTTCCAGATTGATGTAGCCAATGAACTAAATAGGCACTTTTCTTCACTTTTCACCTGTGAACCTGATGACCCCCTGCCAAACCGTCCTGGCTATGAAGCCCCCACAACAATGGAGCAAGTCAGCATCGACCCCTCCAACATCCTTAAACGGCGTCAAAACGTCGACATAAATAAATCTGCTGGACCAGACCATCTACACCCAAGATTGCTGAAGGAACTGGCAACCATCATCGCAGGACCATTGTCTGACATTCCAAAAGTCTATCAACGGCAAATCTGTCCGGTCTGAGGAGAGAACTGCTTTGTGACACCAATCTTCAAAAAGGGTAGCAGACTTAAAGCAGAAAACTATAGACCTATAAGTCTCACATCCGCAGTCGCTAAAATCCTTGAAAGAGTTGCCAATCACGATGACAAACAAAAAAGTCAGCAGATCTTTTTTTCGAATGTATTTTGGCTCTTCGTATACACACATATACATATGAGTGCCATTCTCACCCCTGCCAGCATGCCCCAGGGTCTGAGCCTGGTATAAAAAAAGGGCCTAGTCTACTAGACTGATCTGTGGCCGATCCGACGACTGATTACATTTAACTTCGCGTCTTTTTGGGATCCCAAAACGTAAGTGAAGGGATACCTATGACATCGCAAAAGTTGTCCGCCTGTGCGCGCTATAACTCTCGAAGGGAATGAAATATTTTGATGAAACTTGGTGTGAGGATTCATTGGGTCAAGGGTAAGGTCAAGTTCGTAGATGGGCTCTGTAGCCTTACATTTAGGGGTGGGGGTTCAAATTAAGGGACAAACAAAATATTTGTAAACAGCTAATGTGATAGTCGATTATGGTGTAAGAAGGCATGCTGAGCATGATAGTGAAAAGTATTTTCTCGCCAGACAAGTAGTTCGTCCGGAATCCGGCAAAAACCGGAAAGTTGGTTAAAAGTAAAAGTATTATTTTAAGTTAATTAAATAGTCGGATTTGGGTAAGAAGACATGCTGAACACGGTGGTCAAAACCATTTTCTCGCCGAACAAGTAATTCGTCCGGAATCCGACAAAAAACGGAAAGTTGGTTAAAAGTAAAAGTATCACTTGAAGTTGATTAAATGTTCGATTTTGGGGTAAAAAGACATGCTGAACACGATGGTGAAATCCATTTTCTCGCTGGACAACTAGTTCGCCCGGAATCTTGCCAAAACCGAAAAATTTGTTAAAAGCAAAAGTTTGATTAGATGATAGATTAAGGGGTAAGAAGAGTGGCTGAGTCTGCATATGACAATCATTTTTACCGGGACATATAATTACTCCGGGATCCGGTTGTAATCGGATTTTTTTTGTTAAGTCAAATTTTTATTCAAAGTTGATTTGACGCTGGATGCGTTTCTGTATTTTCTTTTTTTGCTGGACTAGTAGTTTGCTCTGAATTCGGGCGAAACAGGAAACTTGGCAGAAGTAAAGCAGGAAGTCGTCAAAATAGATATGGCGTATAGAGGTATATCTGAACTTGGTTTTCTCTGATGATTAGCCTGGCGAAGACAAGAACCTATTGTCTGAATCAAATATTAGATTTTTGGAATCCCTTCGACACCTTTGGTCTTGTTAACGGTGCAAAACGGATAAGTCAGCTACATTTTATTAGAGCTATATTTCCGCCCTTCTTGGCAAGGGTCCTCTTCAGGCTGAAGCTACTGAAACTGGAAAATGAACCTGACTTATCCATTTCGCACCGTCAGATATGATTCGCAGTCGGCTTCGGCTGAAGGAATATTTTGGGTCTTTCCAGATTTCCCCTTTTCATTTGATTCATTTTTCAGCTTACCTTTCGTCAGACACTGAAAGCGAACCTGAAGCAAAGAAGAAATCTCCTGCCGTCTCAATCGGTAGTGACTATGACGAAGGTCCAGCCACTCCCCCCTCGCCCATGAGGGGGACCAGTCCTGCCAGTCCACAGTTAGCGACGAAGTCGAAGTTGAAAGAGAGACGGGACCGGGTCGCTCTGTCCCCCCTTCCCCGTCGGAAGGAGAAGAAGGTGAAAGTGAAGGCGAAAGCGCGGTTGGAATCGGAATCTGTGTCTGCGTCAGAAAATGTAAGTGCTTCAAGGACGTCTCGCACTATTTACGTACTTGAAGTTTAACTGAAAAGCCAGCTTATTTTTATGGCACTTGACCCCCGGCCAAGCGCCGTATAATGGATCGCAATTTCTGTCCGTCTGTCGGTCGGTTGGTCCGGGTTTTACTAGTTCGGACACTTCCACATAAGCTAAGACCATGAAACTTAGCAGGCATATCAAGGACCCCAATGATTAAGTTTGAAATAGTCATTTCCCCGATCCGAGCATCGTTGGGGGAGTGGAGGGAGGGGGAATCCGGAATCTTGAGGTATTTACAGCCTTTGAACGGATGATCGGATACCAATGAAATTTTGTATTTCGAAAGATCTCGTGCCTCAGACCACCCAGTTAAAATCCGGACCGTATCCGGTGACTTTGGGGGGGGGGGGCTGGAGGGTGGAACCGGAAATCTTGAGAAACACTTAGAGTGGAGGGATCGGGACGAAACTTCGTGGGAAGAACAAGCACAAGTCCTAGATAAATCGTTAGTATAACCGGACCAGATCTGGGCACTGTGGGGGGGGGGGGGGGTTGGGGGAGGGGGAGCGGAATTCGGTGATCCCGCGACTTCGGTACCAGGCCGATGAAATTTGGTAGGCATATCAGGGAATCGAACAGACTGCCTTGAGAATAGTAATTTCCCGGATCCGACCATCGTAGGGGAGTGGAGGGATGGGGAATCCAGAAATTAGTAACATGCATAACTTTGGAACGGGTAATCTGACGTGCATGAAACTTAATAAGTGTCAAGAACAAGAGCCTCAGATGTTCCTTTTTCTGATCCGGACCGGATACGTTAACTGGGGGTTGGGGGGGGGGTGCTGGAGGGGGGCACCGGAAATCTTCTGAAAGGCTCAGATTCGAGGGACCGGGATGGAAATTGGTGGGAAGAACAAGCTTAAACCCTAAAAACATAACTGACAAAACAGGACTGTATCGTGTCACACTTGGGAGAGTTGGAGGGGGTTTACCGGAATTCCGGTGATCTCGAGCTAGGATTCTTCCAGATGTGCTAGGACCATATGAAACGTGGCAGGCATTTTGGGGAGTCTACCATATTGACTAAAATAGTCCCTTACCCGATCAGATCATCGTGGGGGGAGTAGAGGGGTGGGGATCCGGAATCTAGTGATATTCACAGATTTTGAACGGGTGACCGGACTTTCGTAAAACTTGGTAAAGTATTAAGAACAACTGTCTCGGATGCTCAGTTTCAAGTCTGGACCAGATTTGATCACTAGGTGCGAGAGCTAGAGGGGGCACCACAAATCTCGTGAATCAGTTGAAGTCGAGGGATCGAAGTTGGACTTGGTTGGAAGAACAAGCGTAAACCCTAGATACATTCCTGACAAAACAGGATTAGATCGTGTCATGGTGGGGGAAGTTGGAGGGGGTTGCCGGGAATTCCGGTGATCTCGAGCTAGGGTGCTTCCAGATGTGCTAGGGTCATGAAACATGTCAGGCCTATTAGGGACTCTAACATATTGACTTGAAAATAGTCCCTACCCCGATCCGACCATCGTGGGGGAGTAGAGGGATAGGGAATCCTGAATCTGGTAACATTCATAACTTAGGAAAGGGTGATCGGACGTGCATAAGAAAGAATGTCTCAAATGTTCAGTTTCAAGTCCGGAGTGGTCTGATCACTGGGAGTGGGGGGGGAGCTAGAGTGAAACAAACTGACAAACATGCTAACTGCTCCGACAAGTGCCATATGAGCTTTCAGCTCTTGTTGTATCATTTAACTGAACGCACTACATTATTTGGATTGCGTTAAGGGATTGTTTTATTTTTCACTATTTGCTCTGGCATAATGTTCAGAATATCCACGGCCGTCCTCACAACGCCAAATTCTACCATGACGCGGGAAAATCTGAATCTCCATAGAAACCTGTCTTTTTAGTAGCCAGTGATCATCACGTGATCACTTATTTTTCGTAAATCATTTTCGTCAAGCATACAACAGAGGTAAAAGCTGATAAAGGTACCACAAACCCGACGGGGAAATTCCACTGTATTAAACGATTATTCGTGAATAGCGGAGTAACGAAGTAACGCATTTTCATCGGTTCTTGAAGACTCTTTAAGTGAATAAGCGATGGGTAACTAGATTGTCCCATCTGAGCCCTTTTCAGTTAAACTTTAAGAGTGAATATAAAAATGTATATTCAACACGTCAGTCAATTCACAAACAATGCGTGAATATAAAAGCAACTGACCGAGTCTATAAAATGTTAGTTACCTAATATAAAAGTAAAATAAAAAACTATAAGAAGGAAATATTAAAAAAAATAGCACAGCTTTTTTTTTATACTGTTTGCATGCAAAACTAGGTTAAAATTATTTAAAACCAGGGTCTGCTTTTAACACATTGCCCAAGACTTTGGCTGTTTAAGGCTTTCTCGAGGCCCATTGACTTTAAGCAAAAAGACGGAAATATTCAGATAAGGGGTTTATGTGACACGAAACACGGGAAGTGTGAGAAATCAGTCAGGTGTCGTGGGTGTGTGACGTCCCGTGTCTCCGGGTTTAACAGATCTCTCCTGTATTCTGCCTTTTGTATTATCCCCAGCTCCCTTATGGTATTATAAGCTTCTGGAACCCCTTTTTAGCGCTTTTTAGGCCTAGCCCTGTTTTTGACAGTCACGCGACGCAAAGTTCCCCGAAAGCTTCAAGGCCCGCCGACAACTCTTTCACACATAAGGACATGGAAGTTCAAATATATTTTTTCATTTTGGAAGATATAGTAGACTAGCAGCTCCACCTTCCGCCTCGGATTTGTGTTATTTGGCAAGGTTTTCCCACTTTTTAACCACGGCGCGTTCAGTTTTGAAATATTTTGCGTCCAGCCGCCGCTTCCCGGAGCAGGAGGACTGGATAGGTAATTCCCAGCCATTTCTTCATGAAAAGGTCATTTATAGTAGAGTCGTGCTTTAAGCATTGACGGAGAAGAAGCGTCCAAGAAGGACGCTTCGTCCAAGAGGGCGCTTCGTCCAAGAAGCGCCCTCATCAAAAAGGGCTTCTTTTTTAATTCGATTATTTTGCGCCGTCAATTTGGAATCTACTACCGTTAGATATCCGGAATTCGAATAACCTAAGCGAGCAGCGAAAGGTCATTACAGGAAAATTGTTTAGTGTTATCCTCCTTTAGACCCACCCCCTGTCTTCTTTTCTTTTGTTTTCTTTCTTTCTCATTCCTTCTTTCTTTTATTTTCTCTCTCCTTTTATTTAAAGTTGAAACCATAGGTTATTTTTTTCCCCTCCTCTTTTTTTTCTCTTTAAATAAAATGTTCAGTTAGTTGATTCTGTTTGATGGTTAAAAATATTATCGGATATTTCCCTGGCCTAGCCAAGCACTACATTTGTGCTTTCCTGGCAGGAATGTAAATTGTGTATTTTTTGTGTCTTTAAATATAGTCCAATGAAACTGAACTGAAACTGAGAGATTACAGGAGTAGGTTACAGTGCCATTACAATAGGACGGGGACAAATAAGTGAATTATTTTCCACCGTCAGTTGAAATAAATTAAATTATTAACATTTTTAATTTATTTATCAAAAGTAATTTTCTGATCAACCGCTAGATTAGGAAACCTCTTACAAGGAATCGAGGCCAATTCGGAAGCTAAATCTTTCAGCAATAAGACCGAATGTTTCGATAGGATCACGAACGGGGAGTGCTTTTGACGTTACTGATCCGGCGATTTAAAGTTGAACAGTATCAAATTAAATACAAAGATACACCATTCGTCTCAAAATCTGTCTGTGCAAGAGAAATGCACTTGAATGAACCAAAAATGTAAAACAACAGTTGGTCAAACAACAGCAGACGTTGTCGAGACAATGACAAATCTTTTGCATTAGTTAGACTACCCAATTCCTGGAATTTCGTCGTATTAAAAAAAAAAAAATTGATGTGGTAAAAAATAAATTGATCTATTCAAGATATCTTTTTAGCAGACTCTTTTATAATTAATCCTCTTGATAAAACAAGTTGTAGACGGTTTGAATTGGCTGATTCCTCTCCATGGCGGTTTTTATCTGCAGGACTTCCGCTTTGGGCAGTTTAATTACTTATCCGGCAAGGTAATCAAGGGCAGTTTAAACTTTTGCACATCTCCAATCAGTAAAGGTTATTCAAACCCTTACTAGCACTCGGGTAGAAATTAGAAAAAAAAATGCTCAGTAAACAGTCTTTCTTTGTTTGTGCCTTTTTATATGCGGAATTTCCTGTTTCCGTTTCCGGTCGAATTATGGAGTGAAGCAGAATTTTGGGCGGTTGAATTACTTATCCGGTGAGGTAACGAAGGGCAGTTTAATCTTTTACACATCTTCAGTCAATAAATGTTATTTAAACCCTTACTAGCACTTGGGTAGAAATTTGGAAAAAAAAAATGTTCAGTAAACAGTCTTTCTTTGTTCGTGCCTTTTTGTATGCGGAATTTCCTGTTTCCGTTTCCGGTCGAATTATTGAGTGAAGCAGAATTTCAGATTCCGCACAACTTCCTGTCCATGTCGGTTTTTATCTGCAGAACTTCCGGTTTGGGCGGTTGAATGACTTATCCGGTAAGGTAATGAAGGGCAGTTTAAGCTTTTGCACATCTTCAGTCAATAAATGTTATTTAAACCCTTACTAGCACTTGGGTAGAAATTGGAAAAAAAAATGCTCAGTAAACAGTCTTTCTTTGTTTGTGCCTTTTGTATGCGGAATTTCCTGTTTTCGTTTCCGGTGGAATTATGGAGTGAAGCAGAATTTCAGATTCCGCACAACTTCCTGTCCATGTCGGTTTTTGGGATCCCAAAACGTAAGTGGAGGGATACCTATGACATCGCAAAAGTTGTCCGTCTGTCGTCCGTCCGTCCGTCCGTCTGTCCGTCCGTCTGTAAGCACGATAACTCTCGAAGGGAATGAGATATTTTGATGAAACTTGGTGTGAGGGTTCGTTGGGTCGTCGGACCAGTCAAGTTCGTAGATGGGCTTTGTAGCTCTACATTTAGGGGTGGGGGAGGGGATTCAAATTAAGGGACAAACAAAATATTTTGAAACAGCTAATGTGATAGTCGATTATGGGGTAAGAAGACATGCTGAACACGATGGTGAAAACCATTTTGTCATCGGACAAGTAGTTCGCCCGGAATCCGGCCAAAACCGGAAAGTTTGTTGAAAGTAAAAGTTTTATTTGAAGTTGATTAGATGTTCGATTTAGGGGTAGGAAGACATGCTGAAGACGATGGTGAAAATTATTTTCTCGACGGACAAGTATTTCGCCCGGAATCCGGCCCAAACCGGAAAGTTTGTTGAAAGTAAAAGTTTTATTTGAAATTGATTAGATGTTCGATTTAGGGGTAGGAAGACATGCTGAAGACGATGGTGAAAACTATTTTCTCGATGGACAAGTATTTCGCCCGGAATCCGGCCCAAACCGGAAAGTTTGTTGAAAGTAAAAGTTTTATTTGAAGTTGATTAAATGTTCGATTTAGAGGTAGGGAGACATGCTGAAGACGATAGTGAAAACTATTTTCTCGACGGACAAATATTTCGACCGGAATCCGGCCCAAACCGGAAAGTTTGTCAAAATTAAAAGTTTCATTTGCAGTTGATTAGATGTTCGATTTAGGGCAAGAAGACATGCTGAACACTTATGTGAAAACAAGTTTCTACCCGGACGTGTAGTTCGTCCGGAATCCGGCCAAAACCGGAAAACTGTTGGAAGTCAATTTTTTTTTTCTAGTTGATTAGATAAGCGATTTAGGGGTAAGAAGAGATGCTGAGTCCCTGTGTGACAATCGTTTTACCCGGACATATAGTTCGACCGGAATCCGGCTGGAATCGGAAAATTTGTTATAAGCTAAATTTCTATTTGAAGTTGATTAGATGTTCATTACTGGGGAAAGAAGATACCCTGATTTCGTCTTTGAGCTGTCTTTTTTCGCCGGACAAGTAGTTCTGGAGTTCGGCCGGAACCGGGAAATTGCCAGAAGTGGCAGGAAGTTTTCGTCAAAACAGATATGACTTATAGGGGTAAACACACATGCTGAATCCAAATCTGAACTTGGTTTTCTCAGGTGATTAGCTATTTGGCCTTAATCTGTTTCTGAATTTTAATTGTAAAAATGTTCAAGGAGTCTGGCGAAGACTGGATCTGGCTAAGACAAGACCCAGTTGTCTGGATCAGATATTGAATTTTTGGGATCCCATCGAAACCTTTGGTCTTGTTTATCTGCGGGACTTCCTGTTCCTTCCGGTCGAATTACTGACCCAGTGAGGCAATGGAGCGTATTGTCAGCTTTGGCATATCTTCTTGTTCATGCCGGTTTGGTGGAGTGTTCATTAATGATATCAATCAATCAATCAAGTTTAATCCGAATAGCTAAAAGCTAGAAAAGGAATATCGTCCCACTCTTTCGGCCACTGTAGGCTCAGCCGGTTTTTGGTTCTCAGGTTTCACCATTTTTATGGAGTTCGTAATTGTGAACCATGACAGTTATCAAGTTGAAATTTTGTATACTCGTTCGCAGTGAATTTCACAGATGATACCCAACTGGTTCAGAGGTACCTAGACCCATATTGCCCAGTGACATAGGCCCGTAACCTTACCACGGTCGGAGTCAGGCCGATGAAATTTCTTGTAATTAAAGATCCTAGGGTCCGGACATATTTAATAGAATTGCCCCCCCCCCCCCCCAGTTCGTGGGCACGTCAGTACAGATTAGACAGTGAGCTAATTTCGTTACCTGACAATAATGGGTAGACTACCAAGTTCGAATTTGGCGTATTGGTCGGCATAGGGATCTATACTTGAGACATTTGGGGTCTTACTCCCCACACCCTCCCTGTCCAGGAGCAACTGGGCCCATATTATCCAGCAGCTTAAGTAACTCTGTAGAAGAAGTAGGACATACAATTTTCATGTACTTGAAGTTCTGCGGTCGGTTTCCTCACCAGCTGAGCTCAAATTAAGTGACTTTTCTGACTTGGCAAAGGTTAGAGATACCACAGTTAAACTGAATGCACTTATAAATCACACAATCTAGACCCCCCCCCCCCTCCTTTCAGTTCGTCGGCAGCGGGTCCACATCGGCCAGGAAATTTAACTACGTAATTGACACCGGTTTGGGTTAGGACGTTGATAACCAATTGATGATTACGGATGATCTGGGTCCCACCATCTCATTTCCATTTGAGGCTGAAAGACGAAAGATGGCCTACTATTCGGTTGAAAGACTCTTCGGGCTAATAAGTTTGGAACAGTTCACAGTCGTAGCGTGAAGCCTGGTATTGTGTTCCAGTTGAAATGTACGATTTTTTTTATATATCACCCGTCATTTCCAAACGAAAAAGGACGGAGGAAAAAAGAGAAAAAAAGAGGAAAATATTACACTAGATAAAAAGAAAATCAACAATTACAAACTGAGAACTCTCTGGATAACAACTGAACATGTTTACATACATATACACTTGAACTCTGAGTATTTTGCTTTAGGGGTGAGACTGAATTCTTGTATTGTACGTTAATCAGCTTAGAAATAGCCAGATCAGGGTCTCTTATGTTATATATTTTAATAATTTTGGTATTTCTTGAAAATAGTGGGTAAAAATTGCAAAAAATAACAAAGTAAATAAAGTACAACAGTCAGAGGTTTTATAACACATAACACATGTTTGCACATCCTTATCTGAAACGTTATTATACTATGTTCGTCATAACTCTTTTAAATTGTTATGTTACGAGGCAAAAATTCAGTTATGACCATTTAAAGTATTACTGAGAAGGCAGCTTATTTTTACATCTGATATTTGAATACACTGAAATATTTTGAACCATCTAAGGGATTTTGTATTTTTTTTCACCCGAGGCTCTGTTATTGACGTTCAGAATGTGCGCTGCTTGCACGGCACCCCACATTCAGACTGCAGGTTTTGAACTTTGAAACTGGCATGCATTTGCAGGATTAATTACACTAAGTGGAAAAACATCACGGCGTCCAGGCCGTGAATGTAGACTGGAGAATGATGAATCGTCTATTTTCAGTTTATTTTTCTGCGATGGCTTACCTTGTAGTAAGTATGTTGTAGTATTTCAAGCATGGAGGGATAGGCTCACAGAGGTACCACAAATCCGAAAGCAAGTTCATTCGATGAAATTCTTTATTTGTGAACAGCAGACAAACAGAGTAACGCATTTTTATCGGGTTTTCAAGCCTATTTAACTGAATACGTGATGTTTAATTTAATTTCAAAATAGATGCGGCACAACATTTCATGTGCGAGCAAATTAATTGGCACTTGTCATTAATCTACAACTAAAGCATATACACAATTGTCATAAATAAATACAGTAATTCAAGTAAGGTTGTTATGGTAATGGTCAGGCCCGTATCCAGGAATTTATTTCTGGTGGGGGTTGCCTTTCGGGGGGGGGGGGCTATTGCCTGCTCGTCGGACAAAAAAGTACAAAAAACACATAGATCAGAGGGAAAAGCCTATAAAAATGGTTGTTTTTGTCTGTTTCGGGGGGGGGGTCACCCCCTCCCCCACCCCTCCCCCCTGGATACGGCCTTGGTAATGGTACAAGGTAAACCGAGGCACAAAACTATTACGATGCCTTTCAGTTTTACAAGCGACAGGTGTGATTTTTGGTACTTTCATAGCTGCTTCTCTTGGAGGTCTGTTTCTTTCCGGTTTAAAGGGTGGAGGAAGGATATTGCGGTAGAAAGGGTGGGATAACACATTTGTTCTGAAACGTTGGCACAGCTGTTCTCTACGAACAGAAAGGGGTTCCAGCTTGCACTCCTTTAGGAGATACGAGTACGGCATTTTATGGCCACCAATTATAATTTGAACAGCACGTTTTTGGATTCGTTCCAACTTATCTGAGTCATTTATTCAAACAATGTTTACAACGGATACGTCAGCTATGATTCTTCATCAGCGATATTTCGGCCCTTCTTGGCAAGGGTCTGTCAATCCTCTGGTTCAACTTCGGGGAAGGAAACAAACCTGTAATCAGGTTTGTTTACAAACCTGATTGCATTACATTACAAACCTGATTACATTATGTGATTACAGGTTTGTTTACTTCCCCGAAGTTGAACCAGAGGATTGACAGCCTGACGAGGACCCTTGCCAAGAAGGGCCGAAGTATCGCTGATGAAGAATCATAGCTGACGTATCCGTTGTAAACATTGTTTGAATAAATGTTTCAAAGTCAGCTTGGGCTCAAAGAATATTTATCTGAGTCAATCTTTGTAATTCCTTTAATGCCATGTTGGACAGGCATATTCAAGTAGTGAACGGACAGACATACAATACAAATCCTTCATTCTTTCTTTAGGGACTTTGAATTTCTGTAGGGTTTCTAACATACTCGTGGAAGAGTTAGCTTTCTTTAAAATATACTTGTTATTTTCCTCCCAAGACATACCTGAAGATATAATAATGCCAAGGAGTGTAATTTGGTCAGAAGTAAGATTATCAGGAATGGGAGGGTGGAACTGTGGGAGAGTTTTAAGAAATGAAATCGTTAGTATGTAGATTTGTCAGTGTTCACTACCATATTCGACCGAGAAGACTCTGTAGCAATATCCTGAATTATGCCCAAAGTTCTTTTTAAATTCTTTCCCACAACTTCTGCCAGTGATAAATCGTCTACGAATTCCCATCGCTCATCAATATTCTGAGCAACATCATTTGTCATAATAAGAAAACACAGAGGACCAAGCACAGTTCCCTGGGGCACCCCACAAAAAAACTGGAAGCGCGTCTGACGCAACTAGACTGGTGGGTCTTGCCCCTTTTTGGTTAAACTTTAAGTGTTGTTTCGCGAAAATATATTTTTGTTTCTGTCTTTCTAAAAGATAATTAAAGCTTTTTAAAGCAAAGGATTATAACATCCCCAACATCGTTTGAATGGGCTATGATGCACATAAATCGTGAGTTCGCCATTCCAGGTCCCGTTGGAGCGGGACGACTCCGCCATCGAAGCTCTTCTCTCATTGGCCGATGGAATTCCGAAGGATGACAAACCACAAGGCTCGCCGGATTCCGGGTCCGGAAAGTCCACCGCCAGCTCCATTTATTTGGACCATTGCTACAGCCTACCTCCTGAACAAGAACCCGGGGCCCCGTTTGTGGCTAGCAAACCAATACCCCTCAGGTTGAATGATCTGGATAGACTATCGTCCGCTGAGGAGACATTCAGTAAGAAAGGTATGCCTTTTCTTGTACATTCATTTAGTTTATTCTTATCATTCATCCAACAAAACAACATACCTAACGCTGCCATGAGGGACGCGTCTCCTGTATGGGAGTGCATAACATTTGTTCACTCAAAACCAACAGTAAAGCCCCGTTCACAAGCATGCCTAGCCAAGGACGGAGGCCTAGACACGTGCCTAACATCACCATTCATACCCGTGCCTAGGCAGAGATTGGGGGAGAGGCACGGAGTTCCAGGCTAACTCGGTGCCTCGCTATTCTTGGACACGTGCCTAGACTATAAAAAAATTGCTACTGGGATTAATCTTATATTTATTGAGGTAAGATTGCCCCTAATTCGGATTAATCCTATCCCAATAGAGATAAGATTAATCCCAGTAGCAAATACTGCATCCTTATTCGGAGAAACTTTTTACAGTGTAGGCATCTGTGATTGTTGCAGGTTTGTTTCTTCCATTCCCCGACGTTGTCCCTGAGGTGCGACAGCCTGACGAGGACCCGTGTCATGAAGGGCCGAAATATCGCTGCCAAAGCATCGTAGCTGACATATCCGTTTGATGCATTATTTGAATATATGTTTCAGAGTCAGGTCGGACTCAAGGAAAATTTAATATCGCTGTTACTGCATCGTAGCTGAAGTATCCGTGTTATCCATTAATTGAATAATAATGTATACATCTTAAAGTTCAAATGTTTTGCTTGTCTAAATCATATTCTAAAGGACTTAAAGGAGAAAATGTGTTTATTGATTAATAGAGCGAGAGAGCAGCAAGAAAACAAGTAATGAATTCACAAAGTTTCAGCGCTAACATGGACAAACTCAAGCAAAGAACATTATCTGGTTCTTCCTGTACTGCCGTCTACTTTTTTGGGGGTTTTCATAGTCGCTACATGCGACTAAAGACAGAAGTTCTGTCTGATTATTTGTTCTTCATATAACGCAGCAACTTGTATCTCACGCCAAGGGCGGCAGTCCCAAATACCCGTTGGAGATGTAGTTGGTACTTCTCTATTTCTTCGCTTGAGATGGGGCTAAAGCACTTATCTAATTAACATATGCTAGCCCTGTATTCGAACCGATGGATCACTGTAGGCCAGCTGATACATACAGCAGAAATGAAACACTGCCGCACGTCTGGATTGCTTTATACTACACTTGTAACCACACTCCGATCTTTGCATCATCCACAACCTTTCCGGGAACTGACCACAGTCGCCTTTATCAGAATGACCGCGGAGTCATGGCTACACTTATCTTCCGCTGCGGGCAGGATGTTGTGGGGAAAATTATCTATTTTGTATAGGTCACAGTCTCCTGCTATTTAAAGGTTAACTGAAAAGGCAGCTTATTTGTACATCTGATATTTGAATACACTGAAGTATTTGGACTCTCTGAGCGATTTTGCATTTTTCCACCTGGGGCTCGAGTAATAGCGTTCAGAGTGTGCGCTGCTTGCATGGCAACCCAAAACTCGTCCATACGCGAAGAATTTGAGTTTAAAAAAGGCCTGCATTTCTAGGGCAAAAAATGCGACATCGAAGAAGTTTTGCTTGTAGAAAAGTAGGATAATAGTGTTAGGATATGTCTTGCATAGAGGTACGACACATCCGAAAGAATAAGTTAATTCTATGAAATCGATTATCCCTGGATAACGGACAAACGAAGTAATGCATTTTATCGGCTTTTCTGGCGGAAAGTGAGTTTCTGCGTCTCGGTTCGGTAATTAGGCCAGAATTTTCAGAATTCACGAAGAAAACCAATTTTAATTTGTAAACCAGAAATCGATTTCAGTACTTGGCTGTGGCTGCTCTTGCAAATATTAAGTTAGTCCGACTTTTAACATATCTAGTTCGTTTGTGAAACGACATTTATACGGTGTGCCAAAGAAAACTCTAATATGAAAAAACTACAACGACATTGTTCGTACCGACAACAACGGACGACAACGAACGCGGCTATTTTGTTTGTTCGGTTGAACTGTCGTTTCGGTCGTCGTTCCTGAAACGGCAACCGGAGGCGGAAATCCAGTTTTGACATCTCCGTTTGGTAATTAGGCTTTTAAATTCGCGAGAAAACAAATTCAACCTGTAAACCAGGTCTAAAGTCGGTGGGCCTGTTATACCAAGATCAGTTTGCGTACTAATGTTTGGCTGTTGTTGCAAATATTAAGTTTTCGTCCGTTTTCGTTCCTAGTTTTGGTCTCTCCGTTTGGTAGTTTGGCGCGAATTTCCAAATTCGTGAGAAAACAAATTAAACCAAGTCTAAAGTCAGTGGGTCAGTTATACAAAAATCCATTTTTAGTGGAGCGTTCCTTGTAAGAATCCACTATTGCGAGTGCTGTAGCGGCTTTCGGATTCCGTTTTCACCGTACTTTGTGTAGCTCATACCTCGTGAACCAGTGCAAGTATCATGTTCAAACTTGGTAGACTAGTGGGTATTGAGGCCCAGTTGTGCCTTTTGCCCCTTACAGATCGTAATTTAAATACATATTTTTGTTTTAATATCTGTTTCTTGTAGATACCATGGTATCTGATATCACGCTAAAAGCCAACAAATGACGTATCCTCACCAGCTAATAAAAGCTATGCTTTAAAATCCGAGGGCCATCGCATACATAGCTAAATATAAAACAAAGAAGAGATATGAGGTAGGGCGATTGAACTATAGATTGCTGCGAGGATATTTTTTAAGTAATTCGGATTTTTTTTTTTAGTATCTTCAAAGACCTATGACAGAATTGATTACCTCCCACCGGTTCGTGATCGTGAACCGGTTCGATTCCCTAAACGTGATGTCATGGATGAGATGAATGCCCTATACGAGTTCCTCACCAAGGGAATTGACCCTGAGGACATTCGATACCTTAAAAGGTCATACGAGGCCATGCTGGCTGCGGACGCACAAGGCTACTGGCTGAATGATACTCATTGGGTGGATCACTGTGGTGAGATTTTTGTATCTTCTTTTTGCTTTTTATTGCTTTTTTTAGTTTTTTTTCTCCATATCTGTTTGCTGCTGTTGTAATTGAAGATGGACCTTACGCCGTCGTCTTTGGGTAGCGTGCAAGGCGGTGGGTAAGTAAGGGCGGTAGTAGACTAGGCTTTATGTTAACATACAAATAGTTTTATTTCAGACTTACTCTGTATAATGTAAATCCCAATCCGGGTAAGTACAATCACTGTTGATAATAACGACCGTCTAATAATAAATGACTTGTAAGTAACGAAGAGAAATTGAAGACCCAGCGCTAAGACTGGAACGAGCTTCTATACTCTATTTCGCAAGAGTTAAGATTGCATATGCTGGCTTAAATATAGGCGTGATTCATGCTATATTTAGTGCTCATGTTGTAACTTACGTCTCTTGAATTTAACTCTGAATCATCACTTGGGAATTAACAAGACCTAAGGTTTCGATGGGATCTCAAAAATCTGATATTTGACCCAGACAATTGGGTCTTGTCTTCGCCAGATCCAGTCTTCGCCACGCTAATCATCTGAGAAAACCAAGTTCAGACATACCTCTACAAGCCATATATATTTTGACGATACTGACCGAAACTCCCTGCTTGCTTCTTCCAAATTTCCGGTTTCGGCAGAATTCCGAGCGAACTACTTGTCCAACAAAATAAGACCTAAGGTTTCGATGGGATCCCAAAATCTAATATCTGATCCAGACAATTGGGTCTTGTCTTCGCGAGATCCAGTCTTCGCCACGCTAATCATCTGTGAAAACCAAGTTCAGATATACCTCTATGAGCCATACCTATTTTGACGATACTGACCGAAACTTCCTGCTTTACTTCTGCTAAATTTCCGGTTTCGGCCGAATTCCGAGCGAACTACTTCTCCAGAAAAAAAGAACAATTCAGAAACAAATTCAGCGTATCTCCTTATCCCTATGAAGAACATCTAATAACTTCAAATGAAACTTTAACTTATAAAATTCCGGTTTCAACCGGATTCCGGACGAATTATATGTCCGGGTAAAAAATGATTGTCATATACAGAATCAGCGTCTTTTCTTAGCCCTAAATCTGTCATGTTATCAACTTGAAATAAAACTTTCGCGTTTAACAAATTTCCCCATAATCGAACATGTGGGCTGTATTGGGAATAAATTAATTCATTCATTCATAAAATCAACTTCAAATAAAACTTTTAAATCTAACCAACTTTCCTGTTTTTGCCGGATTCCGGATGAACTACTTATCCGACAAGAAAATGGTTTTCACCATCGTGTTCAGAATGTCTTCTTACCCCATAATCGGCTATCACATTAGCTGTTTAAAAATATTTTGTTTGCCCCTTAATTTAACCCCTCCCCACCCCTAAATGTACAAACTCGACCTTACCGTTGACCCAAAGGATCCTCACACCAAGTTTCATCAAAATATCTCATTCCCTTCGAGAGTTATCGTGCTGACAGACGGACAACTTTTGCGATGTCGTAGGTATCCGATGTCGTAGGTATCTCATTCCCTTCGAGAGTTATCGTGCTGACAGACGGACAACTTTTGCGATGTCGTAGGTATCCCTCCACTTACGTTTTGGGATCCCAAAAAGAACAATTCAGAAACGAATTTAGCGTATCGCCTTATCCATAAAGAACATCTAATAACTTCAAATAGAACTTTAACATATAAGTATTTCCGGTTTCAGCCGGGTTCCGGACGAATAGAATATCAAAATTAGCTTTCTTATTAGTCGGAATAATTCGAGATTTGGGATCAGTGTTAGTAAGAATAATCTTTCGTGGTTTTCCAATATCCTGCTGTCGCCCTCCAGACTCTTATCTAGACTCGCGGATGTTAGTGACTGTGGTTAGGTGAACTTTAAAGTACAACTCTTACTAGGAATGGTCTTTTCCCTATAAAATGGATCAGAAAAAACCTTTTTTTCGAAAATACCATAACTTTCCACCTGAAACTAGCGATTCTCTTGTTACCGCTTGTCGAGTATATCCAGCCTTCCTGCTCTCCGACGCGGCGGCTGGGCGCCAAAGATTTGAAAACTGAACTTGACTTAGCAAATAAAAGAAGTAATAAACAGAATATTATCACATCCTTATGTGTGAAAGAGTTGTCAGCGGACAATGAAGATTTTGTCACATTTTTTGTTGGGTGACGGGAAAACTCGGCAAGCCGAAAAAGCTCTAAAAATTCGTAGTTATGAAACGAAACAATGGAGAAAGGTGGGAATTTGAGAAGACTACAACTCCATATGGGAGCTAAGTATATCATAAAAGGCAGAAAAAGCAAGGGGGTTCCTTTAAAGGTTAGCTGCTACGCAGTAAGAAAGATGGGAATTTGATGTAAAGCTCCAAGCGAGGAGATGATTCCGAGTGTTGAATTGAAAGAGACTCGCGGATGTTAGTGACTGTGGTTAGGTGAACTTTAAAGGTTAGCTCCTCGTGGTTTTACAATATCCTGCTGTCGCTCTCCAGACTCTTATCTAGACTCGCGGATGTTAGTGACTGGGGTTAGGTGAACTTTAAAGGTTAGCTCCTACGCAGTAAGAAAGATGGGAATTTGATGTAAAGCTCGAAGCGAGGAGATGATTCCGAGTGTTGAATTGAAAGAGACGATTGCTAGATGATTGCTAGATGGAATTGAGAGATGATTGTAGCGAGACGTATGTCTGTATTTGGAGATAATCTTACGTGCTGACTGTGACAAGTTATAATCTAAGGAATTAATAAAGTAAGTATCAAAGAAAAGGAACCGACCCCCCCCCCCCCTCGAAACGAAAGACTACGATCCTAGATACGCCTTCGAAGGTTGAATATTGCCGCCGCTCGAACGCTACCATATAATAATCTCAAGTCGGACATAAACCGCCGGTCAGAGTATAAAGAATAATGACAACACGGGGCTAAGAACCTATCATTGGTTTACGAATTATGTGTCCGGGTAAAAAATGATTGTCATATACAGACTCAGTGTTTTTTCTTAGCCTTAAATCTGTCATCTAATCAACTTTAAATAAAACTTTCGCTTTTAACAAATTTTCCGGTTGCGTCGGATTTCCGGCGAACTAGTTGTCCGACAAGAAAATGGTTTTCATCATCTTGCTCAACACGTCTTCTTACCCCATAATCGAATATGAGGGCTTTATTGGGAATAAATTCATTCATTCATTCATAAAATCAACTTCAAATAAAACTTTTAATTCTAACCAACTTTCCGGTTTTTGCCGGATTCCGGACGAACTACTTATCCGGCAAGAAAATGGTTTTCACCATCGTGTTCATCATGTCTTCTTACTCCATAATCGACTATCACATTAGCTGTTTAAAAATATGTTATTTGCCCCTTAATCTGAACCCCCTCCCCCACCCCTAAATGTAGGGCTACAGAGCCCATCTACGACTTGACCTTACCCTTGACCCAAAGAATCCTCATACCAAGTTTCATCAAAATATCTCACTCCCTTCGAGAGTTATCGTGCTGACAGACGGACGGACGGACAGACGGACAACTTTTGCGATGTCATAGGTATCCCTCCACTTACGTTTTGGGATCCCAAAAACTAGAAACATAGTTCGTGCTTGATGTTAGCATGAATCAAGGTTTAAATCAAGGTATGATTCATGCTGTAACTAACGTCTCTTGAATTTAGCTCTGAATCACCACTTGCGCCATTAAAAACTAGAAATACTGAAGGATTACATTTCCATTGCTATATACATAGAGATAGTTCGACACTTGATAGAGACCGACACAGCACTGCCTTTACTGGTTGTGCTCTAAATTGCTACCAGGCCCGGACGCAAGAGATGTCCAGGGCTCCTAACAGTTCACAAGAGTCGGGCCCCTCTTTTTGGTAATTTAACAAAACAAAAGTTTTTTTTTCCAAAATACAGGTATTAAAAAAAAAAAAGTTTTTTCCCCCGAAAAAATGTTTTTTCCCCAGAAAAAATGTTTTTTTTGTGGTGAGTTTTTTCTTTTTGCTGCCATTACTGGTTGTGGTCCAAATTTCTACCCAAGCTCGTACCATGGCTCCTAGGCAGTTGTTTGATTAGTTGATCTTCAGTTCATTCATTTTATTTTTTATCGTTTACCAGCAAATCAACACACTTCACGCTCCCATGAGGGGCCCGTGTCCTGTACAGGAGTAAAACCAGTAAAACCAAAATGTAACCAAAAATTAATTTAGCAAAAAAATGTCGTTAAAAAAACAAACATCACTTTTATTTATTTAACGTGTTTTGACAAGTAGACTCAGAAATGACTTAGAGCCTGTTCTATTATATAACTAATAGTCACGATTTTCGTTCCAACCTCATGAAAACTTACTACGCTGACCGTTCCAACCTTCTCAAAATAGTAACTATAGTAGCTATTCGCTTACCGCGCTCGGGAGCGTAGTTAGCGTGGTGAGTAGGATGTCTGTGACGTGATTGGCCCGATCAGTCCATGGCACGATATTTTGACGAAAGTTGAAAAATGTGTTCCAGCCTTGAAGCCAAGAAGCCAGGATTCGTGTCGTCATGCGTAGTAGCAACGGTAAATAGGGTGGATCACACTGGTAGATAAGTATCCACTACACTTTTTGTACACAATATCATCTTTGCATTTACCACTTCCCCCTCGTCTGGAGCCCTAGGCAGCGGCCAGTGCCTCGGTAGAAGTTCGCCGCTAGTTGCGTTTTTGTGGTGACCTAGGGTTACTCTTACCCGGTAACTGGCGCACTCTTGCGGTTTTCCAGACACACGGTTACTGCTAGGTTACTAGATTACTGAATTCCGGTAACCCCGGCCTCAGTAGGGTTACTCGTTACCAGATACCAGGGTTACTAACATGTTGCTGCGGGACTGTGAAAACGACAATTCGTCGGGGTAACAGATATGCGATAACCTTGTCAGACACCTGGTTACCGCAAATCGCAACTACTGTCTCCCACCAATAGTTACCAAAGAGGTAATGACAAGCCGAGTTTTTCTTGTTATGTTCATTTTTGTATTATCATAAATACCCCTTGGGCGCGAGCTAACTCGGGTAGCGTTCCAGTGAAGTTATTACAGGTTACGATGATAAGGGGAGGGACGAGCGCCGTATTGTGGTAGTTATCACGCTCTCTATAAAAAAATAATAACAACGTGGACACATGTCATCGCTCATACTGTGCGTTCACACAGAGAAATCGTACGCGAAAGCTTATTTCGTTGTAGTTTTGTAGCAGCTAGAAAATCGCAGCAAGATTCACGCACGACGATTGGGTTCGTCTACAAAAGGTGGCAAATATTTTCCTTCCTTCCATCACCACCTCTGAAGCAACTTTCTCCTAGCCTTTGAGGACCAAATGTCTCAGCTTGTTTCTTACTGTTCTTTTCATGCATAACTGATATTTGACAACTAAAATTATTTTTCCTACACATATATCGATTTTCCTAGGTTTTTGTGGCGCGAAGATGTAGTTGAAATAATCCAAGCGATTCTCCGAAAATTCGCAGCGAATTTGGGCTATTCTGCGAATATTCGCGTCAGTGTGAACGCACAGTTTCGAGAGTTGCTGCAGTACCGATAGTTATTATCGCTTGTGATGCTCGGGACCTTCATAAGTAAATTGTAACGATCTTAACAGTCGTGGAACGAAAATAATAAGATGCAGGAGTCAATTTACGGATTACGGAGGACTCTGGAACGGCAATAATAACAAGAATATTCACAACCGTAACTAATAATAAGTCGCTGGAGTGCTACCTCGGAAACATATATTCATACAGTAGGTAAGAACGGAAACGTCAGCTAGGAGGCTTTGGGAATGATGTATGGCCCTTTTTGGCAAGAGCTTTCGTCAGCCTATCGAACATCATGGACAACGTTGGGAAACGCAAGAAACTAAATACTTAAAGGATCCCTCGCACTGTTTACTCTTCAACTTGCAGTATTTTAAAATACTTGAATACTTTACAACTAGGCTGTGCTTTTAACAGATAACCCACGGTTTTGGCTGTTTTAAGCCTTTTTCGAGACCCGTTGACTTATAGCGAGAACAGGGAAACAATTTACGTAACCGATTTTTCTGATGGAAAAAACTTCTCGCAGACAACCGTCGACAGCTTGATACACATCGAAGGTAGCCGATGTGCAGCAAAACACTGCAAGTGGGAAAATCAGCGTGGTTTTGTTAAAGGGGTTAGAATGTACTGTAAATGGGGTCTTCGGGTTTAGAAATGTATGGAGCGATTATGGAAGTAGGTTGCATTAGTATTATAGGTAAATGTCCTTAAAGTAGATTGAAGAACTCTAAGAGACTAAATACTGAAGAAAACAAATATTGAAGTTTCTTCTGTTCCCCAATGTTGTCCCTGAGGATCGACAGCCTGGCGAGGCCCCTTGCCAAAAGAGTCGAAACATCGCTGCCAAATATCGTAACTGACGTTTCCGCTTTTATCCATATGTGTGAATATTTATATTATCTGTACCAGACGAGAAATTTCGTCATTTGTTTAAACTTATCAGCGGCCATATAGACTAAGAGAAAATAATAAAAATGAACATACGGAAGCAAACGCTATACACTAAACGGGGAGTCGCCCAGAGCGAAAAATTACAAACAAGTAAATTCTTCCACGACACCCAAATTGGGAGTGTCAGCCTCATATACGGTCCCGCCAGGACAACCGGCCACGGGTTCCGAGACTCTAGAATTTCGGCCCTTCTTGACAAGGGTCCTCGCCAGGCTGTAATTGGAAAGACCTCGTGTCTCAGACGATCCACATAAAATCTGGACCGGATCCGGAGACTTTTGGGGGGAGTTGGAGAGGGGAACCGTAAATCTTGGGAAACTCTTAGAGTGGAGGGATCAAGATGAAACTCGGTGGGAAGAGCAAGCACAAGTCCTAAATACATCATTGAACTAACCGGATCGGATTCGAGCACTATGGGGGAGTTGGGGTGGTGGTGGTCCGGATTTCCGATTATCCGTGATTTCAGTACTTCGTGGTGTACTAGGACGATGTAACTGGGCTGGCATATCAAGGACTCGAACAAACTGAGTTGACAATAGTCGTTTGCATGATCCGATCATCATGGGAGGAGTGTAGGGATGGGCAATCCGGAATCTTGTGACATTCATGACTGTCGAACGGGCGATCGGATTTCAAAGAAACTTGGCACGAGGAAAGAGGTGTCGTCTCAAATGTTTCATATCAAGCCCGGACCGGGTTCAATACTTTGGGGGGGGGGCGTTGAAGGGGGACACCAGAATATTCGCGAAACGCCTAGCGCCGAGGGATCGGGATTGAATTTGGTGAAGAAGAGCAAGCATAAGCCGTAAATAGATTCTTGACGGAACCGCATCATATCGGGGCTCTTTAGGGGGAGTCGGAGGGGGGTTCCGGGAATTCCGTGGATCGCGAGTTATGATAGGACGATGTGCTAAGGACGATGAAACTAGGCAGGCATATTAGTGACCCGACCAAAACAGAATTAAAGACCTGACACAATGCCCTAGGAGAATGTCTGTTTCTGGATCCTACCAGTTTGGGGGGAGTTAAGGGAAGGGGAATCCGGAAATTATTGACTTCCGGAGTTTGCAAACGGGTGGTCCGATTCGAGTGAAACTTTATGGGTGATAAGAACTAATGAGCTAGGTATGCAAAATATGTCTCCAAATCACATGCGGTATTGTCTGGGGTAGCTGAAGGGAGGGGGGGGGGGGGGTATGACCGTAAACTTTTGACATGGCCAAAAACCAAACGGATGGACCGACTGGGATGCAAGTTGGACAGTACCGAGTTTATGCTGCCTAGTTTGCTATTTGGAATCCGGACCGGATCCGCCAGCGGTAAAGGAGTAGGGTCAGGCGGAAATCGTAAATTCGCAGATGTAAGTAAGTAAGTAATTTTTGGGAACCCGCCATTTCGACAAAGCGGAGTAAATAAAAGAAAACAAATAACAGACATAAACACACAGAAAGAAGATGCCAAAGGTGCGAAGTGTATGTGTCCTAGTCGTTTTTGGCCACAATGGGAGGATTTAGGGGGGGGGGGGGGGGGTGCGGAAATTTTGTAGGTCGCGCTGGGGTCAAACGGATGGAGTGATTTGAAGCAAACTTGGAAAGAATAGAGTCCATGTGTCCTAGATGATCTAGATCACATGTTTAGGTTCCTGAACGGATCTAAAGACGGTGGGGGGAGGGAGGGGGGGGGGGAATACCTGAGTTTCCTGAAACAAGCTTCGAACTGAGTGAAACTTGATAGCCGGTACGAGAAGATGCCTTAGATAATCTGTATATGTGGCTGAACCAGGGGCGTCAATAGCCTTTTACCTTTGGGGGGGGGGGGGGGGCGTCCGGTTTGTGCCGACGGACTCAAAAATGTGCCGACAAAAAACGCCGTTCGCGGAAACGGCGTACGTTTCCCGCAAGCACAGAATAGAACCGAGGTAAAACTAACTGTAATGCATCAGTTGAGATTATTCCTTTGATGTAATTTCGTCTTTTAAAGTTCACATATTTGGCTTTTCATTTTAGCCTTCGCTAAAAAGCGAAGCTTCCAACGACTGTACTAAGAACAAGTTAAACTACGCGCCGCAGGCGAAATTTTTTTAATTAGCCTTTTTTCCGGACTAAATGAAACACTGTTCTTCTAACGCATCATTAGGTTATTCCGTCGGTATAATTTCGCATTTTAAAGTTCACATAATAAAAATAATCACAAATTTTTCTATAAAGGTACTGATTTAAAAAGAAGTGATACTTTCAAGGATCTTGGGTTTTTGTTGAATGAAAAAGGAAACTGGAAAGATCATGTTAAAGAAATGATTCGTAGAGGTAAAGCAGTGTCTGCTGCTGTGTTGAGAAATTCAGTGATAAGTGGAATAAAAAATTTAAAAATGCATAAGCAAATATTTCAGTCAAAAATTCGCCCTACTATCCATTATGGGGCTGAGCTTTGGGGGTATGAGGCTATCCCGCAACTTGAAACCGTTCAGCTGCAACATTATAAGAAATTAATTGGGGTCCATCCTACAATTCCCACGCTAGCCCTTAAGGGGGATTTAGGGCTCTGTACTTTGCAGAAAGACAGAGCTGTCCAGGTTATTAGGTTTTGGATAAAACTTCTTCAACTGCCAGATGAGAGGCTGTTGAAGGCAGCGTATTTGGAACTATTAAAGCAGGGAAAGAAGAGATCCTGGCCATTTCAAGTGAAAGCCCTACTTGATAAAGCATGGAATTATGCTTGGAATGAGGGTCTCGGTCCTACAACTGATCAAGATAAACTTTGTCGCAGTTTTGCGCGAGTTCAGGAGGATCAGGAAATTCAACTTTGGCATGCACAGACTGTTAATTCAGAGACTCTGAAAGATTATAGGAATATTAAAGAGTCGATTGGTTTTGAATTTTATTTTAAGTTACGTTTACCGGCTGAAAACCTGCGTTTGTGGTTCCAGATCCGAGCGAAAAGTCTCCCTCTTAAGAGTAGGGTTAAATTATTTGAAAAGAAATTCCCGAAACCCGAAGTCATGTTATACTTGCTCGTTATGTGGTTTGGAAGAGGAAAATCTGTCTCACTTCCTGTCAAGATGCAAGGGGCTCTCGGATTTGAGAGTAAGATTTTTTGGTGAAGATGGGTTGCTCTTTCCTGGTATCCTGAAGTCATCTTCACGGTCAGCGATAATGGCAGTTACAGGTTTTGTCAAAGAAGCGTTAAAGAGATGTAAATAGTTATTGGTAGTGGGAGTTTAAATCGTTTTACATGTGAGTTTATATAATCGCTCTCTCGAAGTGTTTAAAAATGTATGATTTTGTGTATGGCCTAACGGCTAAAATTAAAGTATCTATCTATCTATTCGGCTTTTCATTTTAACTTTCGCTGAAAAGCGAAGCTTCCAACGACTGTACGAAGGCAAGTTAAACCAAACGCCGCAGGCGAATTTTTTGTAATCTATTTTTTTCCAGAAAATTCAGCTATAGTACCATACAATTTCCGGCTTTTAATGTGTTTCAAACCCCAAGAATTTCTATCCTGAAAGGAAAACTAAATGATACACTGTTCTTCAAAGAACGATCAAGAAACGATCAAAGCAGAGGGATTGGGACGAAACTTAATGGAGAGAACAAGCATTAGGCCTAGATACGATACTGACGGAGCCAGATGGTTTCGGGGGTCTGTGAGGGGAGATTGACCCGACGATTGACTTAAGAACCTTTCGAATTCTTTAGAAGAATTTTTCAAAAATGCTCAGACTCGATTGAAACTTGATAGATGGTATAAAAGAAGATGCTTTTGATGATCCAGTTTTGAGTCCGAGACAGATTCGGCCACGGTAGGGGGAGATGGAGGGAGGACATGAAATCGTAAAGCACGTCTAGGGCTAAAACGAGTGGATTTGTTGGGCGATCCGAAACGATGCCGGAACTGCTCAGAATTGAGTGCAACTAAATATTCTATTTCTATTTACGAACCGCATTTTTGGACGGCGGGTGTCTAATCTACTTTCTTGTACCGACTAATCGTAACAAGTGCCATATAAGCTCGTAGCTCTTGTTTTTTTTATATATTTAGTTTAATATTTTAAGAAATGCAATTGAAGTATTTGTTGATTGTCGGATTGATCTTGAAATTGTTCCCCCTTAATGTAAAAAATGTCATGCGTTCTTTGCTTTTGTTTCTAACGGCCAAAAACAACCGTGAGAACTCGTATCTCATCTCAATTACCTTGGGTCGGTCCGAAAGTAACAGGAAGTCATCTATTAAAGGTTTTTCAGCATCTGGTTTTTAATTACCCATGTCGCCCCTAAAAGGGCGCCTTTAGTTGCACCCAAAAACACACTCCGTGACAGAAGACACGAGTTCTCAGGATTTTGTTGGCTGTTAGAAAAAAAAACGAAAAGCTTTTCTTTGGGGCATGTGTCGAAAGGGCCAACTTTTTGTTGTGTTTTTTTACTTCTTCTGAGAACACATTTTTTTACGAGGACGAAAAGTTTCAATATCAGTTAATAGATTTTCCATATTTCAAACACATTTCTTACGGTATTAAGCTACATACCGAATATTTGTCTTCTTCACTGACATTTACTCCAAAATCTACTATTTTTCAACACCCCCTACCGTGGCGGAATATGGTTTGGAAATTTAAAGGACCACCTAGGGCATCTTCGTTTTACCCGCCATCAAGTTTCACTCCAGTTGGATTACATGCTTATGTGCCGCAAGGTCCCACTTCCCCTCCCCCACCCCCAAAGTTGGACGAATTCAGAAATGAAGGTTTCTGACAACGATGAGATGGGGCCGAGCCAACGAGCTCGTATCCCCCAGCCTGGCTCGAGTGATAGACGTATATTGTCATGGAGTGTTTTTAAAGCAGAGAAACTGAACCTGATCCTACATGCATGCCAAGTTTTTAGGAACATTTTACTATCCCCTTAGGAATGACCAATCAAGTCCCTCGAGGTTTTTTACTGTCAAGAACTACTTTACTTGGGAACCCAGGACAGCAGTGTTAGAGCACGTTAGCTTGAAACTCGGAACACTGTAGTCCCTTTGACTCCCTACCCCTTGTTGTTAGCAAGAGCGATACGAATCCTAGGGGGCAGGGCGTCAAGTATGGGGGGAGGGGGACGCTCCACCAATGTTGCCGGCCAGTCGGTAAAAAATAATTGAGTTGGCGCGAAGCACCGCGTTTCGTAAAAACATTTTTTTTTCAAATTCGTCAATTTTTCCTTGAAAACGGTTGTTTTTTCTGAAAATTAGTCATTTTTGTCAAAACAGCCGGTTTTTTCTGCAAAAATAATGTGTAAAATTGAAAGTGAAAATTGGTCGGGAAATACCTCTTCCCCTCCCCCAAACCTTTTGGTTTTACAACCCTGGTAAATGTGACGAAGGGGAGAGACCTTTGATCTAAAAAAAACCCTCTAAAAATAGCGGTTGTTCAAGACGAAGAACTTCGCGGTCCCCGTTCAGATACATTAGATGTATGCTTATTCGAAAACCTTGATTTTTGTTTCTCGCTTATATAATAAGACACTTTATGTTAGCTAACCGCCAACTGTTTTAGCTTTCTTCTGGCACAAAAGGAAGTTGTACTACTATTTTTTGTCAACTTTTAAATATGCTTCTTTCAACCGGGGAATTCAGTTTGGACATCTTTTTGGTGAAATTACGCACCCGCTTGGCAAAAAAAAAATTGAAAGAAGATTCAGAATCCAGGTGACCAGGGGCGTCGTAAGTGCATTTTGTGTGTGTGGCCGCAAGTTCGTGTTTCAAACTTGAACAGCTTTTGAGCCTGAAGAGGACCCTTGCCAAAAAGGGCCGAAATATAGTTCTAATAAAATTCAGCTGACGTATTCGTTTTGTACTATCAGATTTTATTATTCATTCATTTAAATTCACAAAATTAGTATGTATCGATCGAAATTCATATATTTAAGTTTAGCCGAATAGGTCTGAGATCAGACGGTTTAGTTACACATCACTTATTCACTTAATTAGGCTTGAAAACCCAATAAAAATGCATTAATTCGCTTGTCCGTTATCGACGGATAACCGATTTCGCCAAATGAACTTATTATTTTCGGATTTCTGGTACCTCTATGTGCTTGTCCCTCTAAGCTCGAAATATTACCAACTACAAATGTAAGTTTGCCGAACAATATGAAATCCTTGCAAGACATGTTTTAACACCTTTTTCCTACTTTCTACAGGCGTAACTTTTCCGAGCTTAAGCATCTTTAATACTGGAAATGCAGGATTCAAGTTCTCCGCATCTCGGTGAATTTTTGTTTGTGTGTTTCAGACAGCGCACATTCAGAACGTTATTACTAGAGCCGCGGATGAAAAAATACAAAATCCCTTAAATGAGTGAACACATTTCAGAGTATTCTGATAGCAGAACAAGACCAGAACAAGACCAAAGGTGTCGATGGGATCCCAAAAATCTAATATTTGATTCAGACAATAGGGTCTTGTCTTCGCCAGGCTGATCATCAGAGAAAACCAAGTTCAGATATACCTCCAAAAGCCATATCTATTTTGACGATACTGACCGAGACTTCCTGCTTTACTTCTGACAAGTTTCCGGTTTCGCCCGAATTCCGAGCAAACTACTAGTCCAGCAAAAAAAGAAAATTCGGAAACAAATCCAGCGTCGAATCGCTATAAAGAACATCTAATCAACTTTGAATAAAAGTTTGACTTAAAAAAAAAATCCGGTTACAACCGGATTCCGGACTACTTATATGTCCGGGTAAAAAATGATCGTCATATACAGAATCAGCCTCTCTTCTTACCCCTTAATCTGTCATCTAATCAAACTTTTGCTTTTAAAAATTTTTCCGGTTTTGGCCGGATTCCGGGCGAACTAGTTGTCTGGCGAGAAAATGGTTTTCACCATCGTGTTCAACATGTCTTCTTACCCCTATTTCGACCATTTAATCAATTTCATATAAAACTTTTGCTTTTAACCAACTTTCCGGTTTTTGCAGGATTCCGGACGAACTACTTGTCCGGCGAGAAAATGGTTTTGACTATCGTGCTTAGCATAGCTTATTAAAAATATTTTGTTTGTCCCTTAATTTGAACCCCCTTCCTCACCCCTAAATGTAGGGATACATCTACGAACTTGACCCAAACAGGTCTGAGAGAATACTAAAATCAATAAAAAGACATTTTTATTTGAACATTTTAATCAGAAACAAATTCTTGTGGTCTCAAGAGCTGTAGCGTACTGTTCCTTTATTTTCAAGATTAGAGCTCAGTTAATCGTGCTCAGCATACTTTCTTACACCATAATCGACTATCACATTAGCTTTTTAAAAATATTTTGTTTGTCCCTTAATTTGACCCCACCCCCCACCCCTAAATGTAGGGATACAGAGCCCATCTACGAACTTGACCCAAACAATCCTCACACCAAGTTTCATCAAAATATCTCATTCCCTTCGAGAGTTATAGCGCACAGACGGACGGACGGACAGACGGACAACTTTTGCGATGTCATACGTATCCCTCCATTTACCCTTTGGGATCCCAAAAATAAGCTGCCCTTTCAGTTAGACTTAAAGATAATAGACGTCTGATCCTAAAGGGCGAGGACAAAAGTGAGGAATCCACAAACAAATGACCAGTGATATTTTGATGCAGGTTTTCAAATAAAAATGTCTTTTTATTGATTTTAGTATTCTCTCAGACCCTGTTTGTTTGCTAATTTCTAACTTCTCGTTGGACTTAGCCCTCCTATTATGCACTAGACTAGACGTGATGATAGTATCTGACATCAGCTCACGGTTCAGCGTCGTATTAACACAGACTATCTGATGCTCCTAATCTTGGGGGGTGACTGTAGGCCCCTTCGGCAGACCTCAATACACATTCCAGTGTGCTCGGTGATGCAGGTAAGATAAGAAGTGCGGATAATTTAGTTGGCCGCCAGTACCGATACCGATCTCAGCGTACCGCCACTAAGATTGCCACAAGCATGGTGATGATGATATTGACCACCGTGAAGGCTAGTGGAGTATTACGAGAAACAAGTGCGCAAGCGCTCAGACGTGGAGTGTGAAAGTAAAATGTGGAAGCGCCCTTCTACAAAATAGAGAATTTTATGTGACTAACCTATATAATACAATACTTATGTGGAAGCGTTTCACGAGATTTGTTTAGTGTGACCACTTTCGTTTTGACCACTTGGTCTTACTTTAAAAACCCATATCTAAACCCGTATTCGCTCACGAATACATCAAGTCTTCGCGCAGTGGTAGAGCACTGGCTTCACGTCTCAGTGGTCCGTGGTTCGATACCGATAGCGCTCTTTTTGCTACGTTTCGCTCCGCTTTTGCTTTATAGTTTCCGGACTCCCGGATCAGGTGAAAGTCTGATTAGGGAAATGATTATTCGTAAGTTGATCTGGTCAGGTCCCTGATATGACTGGCAAGTTTCATCGTCCTAGCTTATGTGGAAGTGCCCGAACTAGCAAAACCTGGACAGACCGACGGACGGACAGAAATTGCGATCGCTATATGGCACTTAGCCGAAGGGCAAGTGCCATATAAAATCGACTGATTCCAAGAAAAAAAACGACTGTTGAGACCTGTTGAGAACCATTTGAGGGATGAATCACCTAATTTATGGCCGGCACCACTGAGTTTGGCCAGTGCCGGTAAAGCCTGTACAGCATGGGTGTAGGGGGAGTGGGAATGAGCTGTTAAATTTTCAAAGAGATTTATGATTGCTGTATCGTTTATGATTTATGTGTGTGTTCATGGGCGTATCCATGACGATACCAAACAAAAATTAAAAATAATTAAAAAGATGAGATCAGGTTATTCTAAATATGTAAAGCACCTGCTCCACTTGTGGAAATTATGCCATAACCATACATTGACGGAGAAGTTCAAAATTCAAGGTGCAAGTGCTACCCTTTTGGATGTTTCTTCTTCGCTATAAAAAATCATTGACAACAGAGCCCGACCAGCACACGACCTTCTCCACTGCTTTCTAGCCGAAGATTGAAAATTATTGTCTTTTTCTGTGTCTTTATGTGTTTTATTTATTTTATTTCCTTCACTTCGCTTTTTCGAAATGACGGGTTAAAAATAAATTACTTACTTACTTACTTAAATTTGGTGTAAGCCATGACAAGTTTTTTGCGAATAAAAAGGTCTATTTGTTCAACCCCTCGATTCGTTCCCCTTCCATTCAGTCTAAAAAGATATAATCTAAGTCCTATCCTGACAGGAATGTTATATTAGTTGTGTATTTTTCTTTTAATATAGTTGAAAGAGAACTGAAAAATTGCAACTCCATTTTTTTCAGTTCACACAAACGTTTTAAGTTCTCATCCATACTACCACTCATAGGACAAGAGTAAGGACCGCATCGACCTTGTCCCTTCCAGTATACCCTCTTCTCTCCGCCAGGGGCACACTGTCTACCCTACAACTAATCAAATCCCTTATTTCTCCCTTTTCAAATCCGCGGCAAATCCTTGCGGATTCCGGACATCTTGGATTGTACATCGGCACAGATAATATGCAAAGTTTGTAGATTTATCGATGAAGCAGTGAAGTTTCGTGAGAATAGAAGTTGAATTTTTGTTATATTTTGTTTAATGTAGTTGCTTAATTAGTCAATAACCTGTCATGATTATGGCCTCTGGCTTTGAATACAGATTATACTATATATATATACTAAAAAAGTTAATTTAAAATATACAGCTATTACACAAAGGAAAAATGAATCACTAAATCACGAAAAATGAATCACTAAATCACTTGTATGGTTATCCTCTATTTCAGTTACCGACATACCTCTACCAACGAAGCGTAGGCGGAAAGACGAACCTCGAATTCACAAAACCGGTTGTGCCAGGTCAGAGGGCTTCTATAAGATGGACTCTAAAGAGAAAGCTAAATATAAGGTAAGATCCATGACCCCTTCCCTTACCTTATGTCTCTGCTGTTGACACGACAGACGTGGCTGGTTTTTAACTAATTTCGTGGAGCAATGTTGAAGCATCAGTGAACAACAAGAGCTGAAAGCTCACTTTGCCCTAGCAAGGGTAGTTTGTGCATCAGCTTTTGTCAATGTTGAATGACAAAAACAAAATATCATATACTCCAACAACCCCCCCCCCCCCCCCAAAAAAAAAAAAAATCAACTTCTATAAAAATAGTTCACGGTGGGCCATAGGAATCTAGAAATCTACCCAGCCTTCGGATCTCACCAAAACACTTACTTCCCATACTTGAAACCAAATCACTTTCCTCCCAAGCCTCCCGACCAAACACTTCCTTTCTTAATTCTTTCAACTACTCACAATAACATATCAAGTGTACCACATCCTCTCCTTAAATACCACACATTGGACAAAAATAAGGACCAGTACCTTTCCTATCTCTACCAATATAATTTTCGTCGTCCTAGCTACCTGGAAGTGCCCTAAGTCGTTATCAGCGGACTGACCGATCGACATAACCCACGGAAAAGCGATCAGTATATAGTCGGTTCAGGGGTACCTGTAGCCTATATCAACCTAAAAAGTTCTCCGACCATTGGAAGATTAAAATACGAGGGAAGGGCATGCCACATTGCGAAACGCTCTCACAAATTGTCCTTGACAGATATTCCGGTTGGTACCACCTAACCCTCCCTCCTCTGGATACGGCCCTGGTGTCAGGTCAGAAGGAAACAGTTATGAATGACCCTAATTCCCAGATCAATCCAATCAGGGACATTTTCCCACGAACATTTTCACATTATAATGCTCGATACGTTTAGTGGGCCCAGTCCGCAGATTAAATAATGAAGTGTAACGTTAGGATGGCGAGATAAGAATGCGGTTTTTGACACATTTCCAGCCTGTGGTGGGTGGAAATGCTTTTATCGGAATTTTCTCTGCTCTAAGAGTCTGGGTACAAACCTGAGACTTAAGCTAACTTTGGTGGTAACTCGGTGACGTGAGCATAATATAGTACAATAGTAAATGGTATCTATCAAGAAAGTTGGAATTCAAGGGCAGTTGAAAACGGAAAATGAGAAAGTCAGAAAATTCGATCATATCGTTCCCGATGTCCTATTCCCACCCTCGGACGAAGTGGGTCAATTCTAGATTCGAACTCGAAATGGTATCTATCAAGGGCAGTTGAAAACGGAAAATGAGAAAGAAAAAAATTCGATCATATCCCCTCTGTTCCCCTACGTCGTATTCCCACCCTCGGACGAACTGGGTCAATTCTAGATTCGAACTCACGGAGCGACCATGTGTTTTATTTCCCCCCCCCCCCCCCCCCCCTCCTAAAGATAAAAACACACCCAAGTTGCTTTACTTAGCACTCACATCTCTTTTTATCCCACTCCCCCACCCGAGACTTCTCTCTGAAACCTCTGAAACTTTGACTAAAAATCAAACACTCCCCCACCCTCCTACGAATAGGGTCAGTCCTAGGTTTCAGATTCATTACCGGATTCGCAAGCGGCCATATGTTCTATTCTCTCCCTCACACTTCCTTCCTTAGCACTCATATTCCTTTGAGTCTCTCCCCCCCCCACGCACCTGTCGATAGAGAGGGGGTGATCCTAGGTTCGAATTCGCAACCCGATTCGCACGCAGCCATCTGGTTATACCCCACCCGAGGAGACTCCTTAGCTGCATCGCTTGTAGTCCTATGCTGGGAATGAAATATTGCACGTGAGGTTTGTAGGCGACCCACGGCATCCATTATGACAAACAACATCTAAATCTAAACAATACCTCCTTTCAGCAGATATAAATCACTGAGTACCAACGGGTTTCTAGAGTCAGTAAATTCGGTAGATTTGGCGTGCAAGCAAGGTCGTTGCACGCACACATCCATTTATCACTCAAATATCTAGACGCGAAAGCCTTTTTCCTCCAAATTTATTATTAAAATTATTTATATATCTCTTTCAGTCTCACTTCGCTCGAAGTATTGCTGAATCTCAAGGCAGAACGTGGGACGGCGAAAGCATTGTCAACCCCGGAAATCTGCCAGGAACGGAGAAGCAGGTCGTCAAGAATCAAACTCTCTCGAGGGAAGCTAGGTCAAATCAGCGGCGGCTTCTGACAGCGTTCGGCAGCTTCGCGACGGATAGTGATCTGCTGAAGTTCAACCAGCTGAAGGTAAGGCAACTTTACTTTATTTTCCGATATGAAGACAAACAAAAAATTAGCCACTGGGTCTTTTCCAAGCCTTTATCCCCCCCCCCCCCCGAAAAACTTGCTTTTGCATCAGTTTTTCTCGGTTGTATTTTCTGCACTTCCATCAATTGGAACAAAAGTAGCGTTTCCGTACGAAATAGATGATGGTGAAGATCCTGGGAAATCACAGCATTTGGGTTCGAACTAACAAAGGACGGTGGCTGGGAGCCTGTCGTTTTTCGGTATCCCGAAACGTATGTGGAGGTATACCTAAGACTTCGTAAAAGTTAAAATAATAAACAATTATTATTTTATAATTGTTTGAATCCTAGTTCCGACATACATTTAATGTGACGCCATTCGTCGGAATGCATAATTCGTTGTAACTCCTGTTTATGTTATAGTGATTTGAATTTCAGTTCTGATAGGTAAATGATCACTTACAGTGATTCGAATTGTATATAAGTTTATTATTTATGACAAAATTCTGACAAAGATGTTGATCTTATTATGTTTATGACGAAAAATCCAATGTCCGGCTTGCCCGTGAAGGAGTTTTGAAAATAAATGGAAATTGAAGTTGTCCGTCCGTCTGTGAACACGGTAACTCTTGAAGTGAATGAAATATTTTAATTAAGCTTCATGTGAGGATTCTTTTGGTCAAGGGACACGTCAAGTTCGTAGATGGGCCCCAAGCTATATATTTAGGGAAGGGGTTTCAAGGTACTGGGCGAAAATAAATATTCTTTAAAAGCAAATGAGATAGTCGATGTATAGGTAAGGAGACAAGCTGAATCCGAAGACGAAATTTATTTTCTCGCTGGACAAGTAGCTCACCCGGAATCCGGCAAAAGCCGAAAAATTTGTAAAAAGGATAGACGTTCGATTCTGGGATAAGATGTCATGCCGAATCCGAATGTGAAAATGACTTTATCGCCGGACAAGTAGTGCGCCCGGAATCCGGAAATGGAAGGCCCACCGCCACCAGTAACTAAATTAGGCCATACACGAAATACGGGGCCGGCTGACACTACCCTTGGGCTTGGGTGCAGTTTCTACAGCGGGAATATACGAGAGGGTCTCCATGGAAGCCTTGGATTGGGTTTAGCGGGATCCAGTGGTACTATGATATTCCTTAAGGTCCTCATCTCTCCCTTCCCCCTTTTTCTGAGATTTTCGATATTATGTGATACTAACGGCCTTATTATTAACGGTTTATTGTAACTAAACTAGTTACTATGATAGCTAATGAGATTTTGGCTTCCAACATTCTTTGGGGCGATATATGGTTTCCCACATGAGGCCTGCATGTTAAGTGTTTGGGTTTCCGACGGTTTGTCCGGCTTGTCTGGTTTGGCACAATGGCCTGCAAGTTGAAAATTTGTAAGCCGTCATCTTCGCACATTGAAATGTAAATTGAAGTGTTGTAAGCCGCCACTCGATGATATGATATGATATGATATTTATTTGTCTTCAAAGCCCAAAGGCCATAACAAACACACATAAATAGCAACATGTAAATACAAAATAAATGGTCACACTACTACACTAAACCCCAGTCAAACACTTTTCCCTGTGCAGACTGGCCACCCTGAGGAACCTCGCCAGGTTTCTTGTACTAAGAAAATCCCTACTCCGCATAATATTTAACAACCACTTCCTCCCATGAATCAGTTTCATCACAACCACACATAAAATGAATGAGATCCTCATTTCCCTCACCGTCCTCATCTCCCTCACCGCACATTGGAGAAAAGGAAGGACCAGATTTCTCCCTAACACTTCCCAAATACTTTCTTCTTTCACCAAGTGGCAAGCTATCTGCCCTCATATTCAAAATTAGTTTCATTTCTTCTTTTTTTAGACCCGCTTTAAAATAAATTTCTTCATCCCAAGTCTCTTTAGCCTCTGCATACAAACTCAAGGATCCACTATCTCTTATCCTAGCTAACCAAACCTGGATTTCTTGGTCAATTAACTTACTACTAACTTCTTTTGAAACAAATCCTAACTCTCTCCCCGGACCCTCCCCTCTATTCCACATATAACCAAGCCCGCAACTATCTAATGTACAGAGTGTTTAACAAAGGGTCCGTTTCATAGAACTATATTACCGGACTTTGAAGTACCAAACCCTAATCGACCGAACACCAGACACAAAGAAGCAACTGAAAATTGTCCGAAACTTGTTCGCCCAAATACACATTCTACTGACAGGTACCTCAAGTCCTTTGTACCCTATTTCGTACACCAATTTAATTCTATGTAGTAATTAGTAAGGTAAATTGTATATATTAAGTGTCGACTGTGAATTTTTCAACTTATTATCAAAATGTCTTTTATAGTGTTATTATTTGTACTGGTGGTAAACTGTGCGACGATCCAATGCTGGCGAGTGAATTGTACGAGCTATTAAGGAAATAAAAGATATTATTACTGTGTTTCCCGCGGTTGGTTGTTGGGAAATCTGCTTCAGTTGCTTGACAAATAACACTCAACTATGGAGGCCATCTGAAAACAGTTTCGGCGATTTCCTTGAAAGTGTTGATGGACAGAATTATTTTACCACACCCACAGCACCCACATACCACAGAAAAATTTTACCACAGCATGACAAAGCGATATGGAACAAAAAAGCCACAATCGCGTTAAGAGACATGTGACTAAAAACGAAAATGCAGATGAATCTCTGTCCTTATTTAAGTACCGAACAATTTTAGAAATGAACAAATGTCTCCAATCAACCCTTCTTCTGGAACATTTTTTAACCAGTTAAGCCCAAACGTATATCTAGAAGAAATTCAAATACGATCCGGCCAGCGCTGTCCAAGATTTGAATGAATTGCGCTTTTTGTCTTGGAGTCTGCATATGCAAACCTCCAGAAACGAACAACCCTATTTTGAAAACGTCACGCTCAGGATAAGAATGCTCTCCGTGGCCATGTCTGTAAATGTATTCTCCACTGTGTGTTTTCAAGTATGGTTTCATTGTTCAGGTGTCCTTTAAAGAGCATCAAATCAACTTTAAATAGAACTTTGACTCACAAAAAATTCCGGTTACAACCGGATTCCGGACTAATAATATGTACGGGTAAAAAACGAGTGTCATATATAGACTCAGCCTCTCTTCTTACCCCTTAATCTGTCATCTAATCAAACTTTTGCTTTTAACAAAATTTTCGGCTTTGGCCGGATTCCGGGCGAACTAAATGTTTGGCGAGAAAATCGGTACGACCCAGTCGAACAGCAAAAACAGCAGCCGTGTTCAGAATGAAATCACAGCACCAGCTTTAACTCCAACCAACTTTCAGAGAAGAAGTAAAGTCAGATATTTAAGGAAGAATCTTTAATTGTTTTTCCACAAGTTAATTTTCCAGCTTGAGCGGCTTGAGCCTGAAGAGGACCCTTGCCAAGAAGGACCGAAATGTAGCTCTAATATAATGTAGCTGACTTATCCGTTTTGCGCCGTCAAACACAATCGTTTGTTCTCTCCGTCGACTGCCATACTGAGGAAGTTCATCAAATAAGTCAATCCTTCCGCAGTGTCCAGGAACTCACTGAAACCAAGAACAAATAAGCAGAACCTCCGTCTCCCTATCTCTGTACTACGACCATGCGGAGTCGAATAGATCCCAGTACCCTGCCCGATGCAAACGAGCGGAGGGTAGGAGCTATGCGAAACATCACAATTCGCTACCTCTACAAACAACTATATACAGCCCCGAAGAAGAAATTTCCTAAGTGTCATATAAACTTTGACAGACTAAAACTACTTTATTTTCACTTTCCGCTACAAATTCTGGATACTCACTCTAATCAAAATCACAAGTTACACTAAAGCACGGGCACTTATTTACATTTTATATATTTAACATATTCACGAAACTACTTAATATTTACATTGGCCCTTACTGAACTTGAACTTACAACCCTCATTAAACTTGAAAAAACTGACAACCTTATTTACAAACTGAATATTTACAACTAATTATTCTAATACAAGAGCCGATTGGTTATCAGGACGCGCTTCAGAGCGTGTCAGCGCACCTCCTGCACTAATTCTTCTGGTATGAGCAACGGCGAAGAGGGTAGTAGACGGGCAGCAACTCAAAGCTCAGCAAATATGTCTAGCTCAGCTCGGTTTTGTCGGGTTATCCATACACTGTAAAACAAATCTTGTAGTATTTGCTACTGGGATTAATCTTGTCTCTACTGAGTTTTGTTCACTTCTGGAGCCATAGTTCTGAGCCGTCGTTCGCCTTAAAAAACGCAAAGAACAATAAGATCATCTCTAATTCGGATTAATCTTACCCCAGTAGAGATAAGATTAATCCCAGTAGAAAATACTGCAGTTAACTTTAATTCTTACTCGGATTAACTTTTTACAGTGTAGTTGCTGCATGGGACCAAAGATGGAGGTTATATTGGCTTATTTGTTTTTGCCAAAAATGTCGTATTCCATTTCACTATGTCGATCATTCGCAGCGTCCTTGATGTTTTATGAAGGCTAAAAATTATGGAGGACAAACACTTTCAGGATGGCCCTCTGAGGTAGTGTTGCCAGATCATAATCCAAGAAATACTCCCGTATCTTTGAAAATTAAGCCAAATTTGTTTTTAACCGAAAATTACAAGGCATTGTCAATAGAACCCAAACAATTTTAATACGCCATCAAAAATTAAATCCGCAATCGGTCGTAAAATCCGTCAATATGGCAACAGTGCTCTGTAGTCTCTAGAAGTGAAGATTACTAAAAACTTGTCACTGAACTTCACATTTTTGTAAGAACCGAGACAACACCTCGGGATTCTATTGTTCCTTGACCCGAAAGTGGCGGAATAAGGTTGACATTTATAGACTGGGTATTATCGGGTCTGGTGTTTTATGGAGGGTGTAAACTTCGGGAGGACAAAGAGATTCAACAGATGTCTTTGATTGATGTCTCGAATATGTCAGTAGATGTCTCGATGGAACTAGACATGTCCAGAATGATTTAATGGGTTTTACTTAGAATCATCTGAATGCGACTGATGACAGAGGAGGAAAAAGGATAAAAGAACAGGAAAACAACTCATACATTAACAAAGAAAATTTGGATAGAAATTCTTTGATTGGAGCGTAAAATTTCATGGAAGAGATTGTTCAGACGACGGGTAAGACGCACAGAAGAGAAGCTAGAAATCATTCATGAAGAATTGACCCGATAGTGACGGACTGGCGTTACATTTCAAGATCTCGGCTAACATATCATTATATTTGTGTAACTGACTTAATTCCCGGTGAAAGCTTCTGCGCTTTCTTGGGAACACAGAATTGTAATTAATATAGGCTACACTAGAAAAAATTGTAGAAAAATCACAGGATTATACACATACACAAATCTGTTTTAACACGCGGCGCATTTTACTTGTGTCTTGTATTATGAATGGTCACTTTGACTTTAAACGTTCTTTTTGAATTTTGAACACAAGAGAATATATATATATATAGACTAACAGAATTTCTTAATGAGTTTCAAGGAATAGACAAAGCATCGTGGGAATCTGTCATTTCCTGACCCGACGGTGACGGATTGGGGTTGACACATAAGCTGAGCTGTTTCTTGTGTTTTATGGAGGGTTTAAACTTCGGGGGGACATAAACGTAACAGATTTGTCTTCTTGCTCGTATTCTTGATCTATTGGAATAGGGAGATACGTGTTTTAGCGCCACCGTGATTTTTCGCCACTGGGTAGGCTATGTTTTGCAACTACAGGTAACGCAACAGTTAAATAAGGGCAAACACAGATTATAGACAAGTGGTGGGATTTAAACATTTAAAAAAAATGATTCTACGCCACTCTTCGGTACTAAAAAAAACTGCTTATTTGATGCTATTTCATTCTGTCTTCTCTTCTAACCGATAAAGATGGAAATTAATAAAATGACGAGCTGTAAAGAAAACACAATTTAGATCGTGTTTTTACTGTATTGTAGTTTCTGCAAAATGAATAAAAATGCATATATATTCAGAAATTTTCTGGCAAAGTCGTAATAAAATCATACGATTTTACTTGTTGAAGACTAGGCTAGCCGGATTATTTGCTGGCGAAAAATCATAAGGTCACCAGTCCCACTTGGCCTTCAGGTAACTACAAGCGCGCATCATTACAGCCGAGTGCAAAAATAAAATAGTTTTTACCGAACGATACATTCTCGTGATTTCCAAGGCCCTTGATCATTCTTGTCTCAAGGGTATTGCTTCCAAATGATCAGAACAATTTGAACGAACCCACAAATTGGCAAATTCCTACTCTCTCATCCTCTGAACCAGCAAGTGCCATAGGTACGATATTAGGATATGGGTCGAAACCCAGAGTGGCGAAAAATCCCGGTGGCGTTTGTTTCGAATAATGCTTAAATAATCTTTGTTGACTTGGCGATCCTAGCGCGGTCGTCGTTTCAACCACCTTGCAGGCAAACTTCGAACTTGCTAGCTCACCATGATCGACGTTGAGAGTTTGAAGGAAAAGAGAAGTACTAATAATGGCGAACGATAAAGCTACAGATTTTTGAGTTTATTCATTATACAGATTAGTGCTAAAAAAAGATTAGATTTAGTGCCAAAAATTCAAATTTACTTTTTGCTCAAAAAATGACCAGCTACGGCGGCGGGCGACCAAAACGGCATCGAAGAAGAGATCTTTCAAATTTGAAGGTAAACTCAAACTTCGAAGAAAAAAAAGCTATTGTCTGGTTCACTTGGAATTCGGTGTATTGGACATTAAGCTACGGTAAAAAAAATAAGATCAATGAACGCACGTAGACTTTGTGTTAGGGAGTCGGCTACCTGATCATTAGTTTCTTTCTTGTGGTTAGACGGTTGGAGGTTTTCTCCGGCACTTCCTGTCTTGCGTTTCAATGAGTATCAAAGAAATGTGAAGATATATTTCGATAGCTAGTTCAAAAGAGTTGGTAAGAGCAGTGGGGCAGGGAGAAGCAGTGAATGCGAGCAGCACTTCCCGACACCTCCCCGGCTACCTTCCACGAGCAGATCATTTGCCACTAAAAAACCACGTTTGTATTGAGATTCAAATTTCTGTGTCATAGTAGAATTTTGCGTTGTGAGGACGGTTGTAGATATTTCTGAAAGACCGGTCGCACTATCTACTATTCAACTTAGAGTATTTCAAAATATTTGAATACTTTAAAACTAGGCTGTGCTTTCAGCAAATAACCCGCGGTTGTGGCTGTTTCTCAACCTGATCTTATGGCGAGGGGTGTTAGTCCGAACAGGTGGCAAATATCAAAGTATACAGTTATCGGAGTCAGGATGGTCTTGGGCGTTAGGATGGCCTGTTACACATGCAGAACTTCACGGGATCATTATGGATATCCCTGGTCAAATCACACTACGATTTGCAGATAGACTCACAAAAGGCTATCGACAACCCATCATATAATAGGCTTTACAGGCCAGGCCTTACTAGGGAGCTTTGGATTGGATTCATAACAATGACCTGTGGTCCGTATATAAGCAAAAGTGTTTATTCACTGGATACTTACAAGAATAACAACCTTTACAATAAAATGAGCTGTGTACGGGTCGAACCCAGGAAAAGAAGTGTGTCATGATGATGAAATGCTTCGGGGTCAACCCAGGGTAAAAAGATACAAACACGACTGCTGACAGTAAAAATATTAATGATCATTTACACGGCGTGTATTTTTTCCCGGAGACGAGAGGGGAAAGCGTTCACACGGTTCCCGGATATTTTTCAAGGGAGAGGACCTACTGTCATGTGACAATAGATTCCAAGACTGTAAAACTCAGGGTATCTCTCTGCAATGGACACCAACATGTGTCCATTTGTATCACTTCTTAAATGGACATAATCAAAATTGTTGAACGAAAATCCGATTTTGTTGTTGTTGACGTCGAAGAATACTCTTCGATAAAAATCCCCGGGGTAAAAGTTCGTGAAATTGAAGTCCAAAATACCCGGGGATTTGTTGTTGTTGCAGGAAAAAGTACCCGCCGTGTATACGTAGCTTAAGAGGTTAAACATGTTAACGGAAGGGGAGTAACGCTACCTAGCGGCAGCAGAACTGAATAGTGCGGGGTTGCAGATGGCACTGCCTCCACTGATACATGGCTAATAAATGGGGAAATTAGATTCATTTTTAAGTACGGAAGTCTTGATTTTTTTTTACCATTGTCATTAAATTGTACCTTACCTTCCTATTTCCTATCATCTTAACTACCCCCCCCCCCCCCCTGTATTGGAGTAGACTTAGCGTCGACTCGAACCATTTGTCTTTCAGTTCCGAAAGAAGCAGCTGAAGTTCGGGAAGTCGTCTATCCACGACTGGGGACTTTTCGCTCTCGAGCCGATTGCAGCTGACGAAATGGTCATCGAATACGTCGGTCAACGAGTCCGTCCGTGCATGGCTGACTTCAGGGAGCTGCGGTATGAGGAGATCGGGATCGGCTCGAGCTACCTCTTCAGGATCGACTTTGAGTCGATCATCGACGCGACGAAGTGCGGGAATCTTGCGAGGTTCATAAATCATAGTTGCAACGTAAGTAGATTTGTGTTCCTTTGCTCCTACAGCAAGAGCATGCGAGGGTTGCCCACTCTAAAAATCCGTGTACACCGGGTGGCGCGCGTGGCGGAAAATAGCTATTTTTGAGCAAGAGGCGGGTGTGTAGCGCGCGTGGCGGAAGAGTGGCGCGCGTGGCGGATAGGCGGCGGATGGGTGGCGCAACATGGTTTACACCAAGTGGCGGAGAGTGGCAGCCCCTCGGAGCATGTGATATTGCTTTGAAGGACATCCGTCTTCACTTTCCACTATGTAGGTTCCGCAGTGACTGATGCAAATACTTTCACTGAAAAGGCAGCTTTTTACATCTGATATTTGATAACGCTGAATTACTTTGACCACTCTTTGGGACTTTGTATTTGTTCACTCGAGGCTCTGGTAATGACGTTCAGGATGTGCGCTGGTTCTACAACAGTCCAAAATTCATCCAGACGCGGAGATTTTTAATTTCAAAACAAGCCTGCATTTGCAGGATTAAAGACGCTAAGAGCGATAAGGTCATGGCGGAAGAGTCGTAGGGAAATATGTCTTGCAAGGAATCAGCCATTTTCAGCTTATTTTTCGGCAGTAGCTTACCTTTGTAGTTGGTAATTATTTCCTGCATACAGGGACAGGCGCATAGAGATACAAAAAATCTGAAAAATGTTCATTCGATGAAATCCATTATCCGCGGACAGCGGACAAAGGGAGTAACGGATTTTTATCGGGTTTCAGGACTATTTAAATGAATATGTGATGTGTAATGGTAGGTGCAAAATTCGGTGTAGTGTTAAGGTGGATAAAAATAACATCGGAAGTTTGAAACTTCCGAAGTGAGAATGGGTGAACGATAAAGGACGCCAAAAAGTCAAATATGGCTATACAACAGACGTCTAAGGCTCCAACAAAACTTCATACCACTAAATAACAAGAGCTACGAGCTCATATGGCACTTGTACGAGTAGGCTGTACTAGAAAGTAGATGAGAACGTCACAAAATACACCCGCCATCCAAAAATGCGGTTCGGAAATAGAGATAGGATATTTAGTTTCACTCATTTCTGAGCAGTTCCGGCATCGTCTCGATTGTCTGTAGCAAATGCACATGACTGTTCAAACTTTCATCCCAATAAATCCATTTGTTTGATCCCTAGACGTGCTACACGATTTCCGGTACTCACTCTATCTCCATCTACCGTGGCCGAATCTGCTTCGGAATAAAAAAAAAATCGACCACCTAAAGCATCTTCTTTTATACCATCTATCAAGTTTCACTCGAATCTGAGCATTTTTGGAAAGTTCCGGTACCCCCCCCCCCCCTCCCACCAACGTTGTCGGAGCCGGTTCGGGCCCAATCTCTTAATTCCCTGTTCCTGTCCATCAAGGTTTACTGAAATTGGAGCATAGCCTATCTGCAAGTTTCCAGTACCCCCCCTACCTTGGCCGAATCCGGCCCGGACGCCAAATAACAAATCTAGGCCGCATAAACTCGGCACTGTCGAATTTGCATCTCATTCGGTCCATCCGTTTGGTTTTTGTGCATGTCAAAAGTCCCCCCACCCCCAATTCCCCTTAATCGTGGTTGCATATGGTTTTAACGCATGTTTTACATGTCGAGGCCATAGATTCGTATCACCCATGAAGTTTCACTCGAATCAGACCACTCTTTTGCAATTTATAGAAGTCAATTTCCATATTTCTCTTCTCTTGCTCCCCAAAAAATGCTCGGATCTAGGAACGGAAGTTTCCGGGGGTATGTTGTGTCAGGTTCTTAAGTCAAGATAATTCGGGTCGCTAATATGCCTGCAAAGTTTCGTTATCGTTTTACATCTGGAACTATTCTAACTCACGACTACCGGAATTCCAGGAAACCCCCTCCAACTCCCCCCACAGAGCCCCGAAACCATCTGGCTCCGTCAATTTCATCTAGGCCTAATGCTTGTTCCATCCATTAAGTTTCGTCCCAATCCCTCTGCTTTTAGAGTTTCTTGAGTTCCCCCCCCCCCCCATCAAAAGTTATGCACGCCACTAGATTCCGGACTCCCCATCCACCTCCCCCCCCCCCCACGATGGTCGGGTCGGGGAAACGGCTGTTCTCAAGTCAATCTGTTCGGATTCCTGACATACCTGCAAATTTTCATCGCCCTAGGACATCAGGAAGTATGCCGAACTCGCGGGATCGCTAGAAATCCGGACCCCCACCCCAACTCTCCCACAGTGCCTTGATCCGGTCCGGTTATATCAATGACGTGTCTAGGACTTGTGCTTGTTTTTCCCACCAAGTTTCATCCCGATCCCTCCACTCTTAAGCGTTTCTCGAAATTTCCGGTTCCCTCCTCCAACTCCCCCCAGTGTCATCGGATCTGGCCCGGATTTAAAGTGAGATGTCTGAGACACGAGGTCATCCTAAATATCAACTTTCATCAAGATCCGATCACCCGTTCGCAAGCTAAAAATACCTCAAATTTTGGCTTCACCCTCCCTCCACCCCCCCCCCCCCCCCCCCCCCCAGATGGTCGAACGGGGAATTGACGATTTCCTATCTAATCTCGTCGGGTCCCAGACATGCCTGTCAATTTCCATCGTCCCAGCACATCAGGAAGCACGGAATTCGCGGGATCACTACAAATTCGGACTTCTCCCCCCCCCAACTCCCCCAAAGTGAGCGGATCCGTTCCGGTTATATCAGTCACGTATCTAGGACTTTTGCTTGTACTTTCCACGAAGTTTCATCCGGATCCCTCCACTCTAAGTGTTTTCCAAGATTTCCGGTTTCCCCCTCCAACTCCCCCCAATGTCACCGGATCCGTTCTGGATTTAAAATGGAGGGTCTGAGACACGAAGTCCTTCCATATATCAAGTTTCATTAAGATCCGATCACCCGTTCGTAAGCTAAAAATATCTCACTTTTCCTATTTTTTCCGGATTCCACCTCCCTCCACTCCCCTCCAGATGGTCGGATCGGGGAAGCGACCATTTCTAATTTAATCTGGTCCAGTTCTTGATATGCCTGCCAAGTTTCATCGTCCTGGCTTATCTGGAAGTGCCCGAACTAGTAAAACCGGGACCGACAGACCGACTGACGGACAGAAATTACAATCGCTATATGGCACTTGAGTAAGCTCAAGTGCCATAAAAACGCTAACTGTCTTCTACTTTTCAGTGCGTTTAAAACAAAACAAAAAAGATTTAGCGAATCATACTTTTATTGTCGACTTTAAGATACCACGGAAGAGATGACCGTCAGACATCCTAACTAGGCTTAGTGAAGGAAACTCTTGGCATTAGTTGCGTTTTTATCGAAGTTTTGTTCGCCGTTCGCTTAGCCGGTTGCTTAATTTCCGTTTTTGAACGCCGTCGAAGTTCACCGTTTGCTTATTTAGTGTTTATACTACTCCGGCGATCCTTGTCAGGTCGATGTTTCTTCGACGATTCAAGCAAACTTCGAACTTGCTAGCGCACGAAGTTCGACGGTCAGAGTTTGAAGGACGAAGGAACTGTGACCGGCGACCAAAAACGGTATTTAAGCAGAGACCTTTGAGGTTCAAGGTAACTTCAAACTTCGATCAAAAACGCAACTATTGTCCTGGGAGGTGGTCAGTGGAATCTGGCCGGGTGCATAGGTACGACGGGCCATTTAAGACTAAAATAATGTAAACAAAAACTCTCATTCGTTCTAATCCGGAGTCCATACATGGTGTATGTTGGGGGTGGTTCGGATTTAGATTAGATTAGATTACGTTTATACTAATAAATACATACCACGTAATCTGCATCACCTACAGGGAAAGTCCCGGGGGATGGAATTAAGTAACCGGCGAAAAACAAAATTCATATCTATTTACTAATGAAAAATAAATACTACTACTAGTGAAAACAGATACTACTACTAACACTACATTTCTAATTAGTAAAACAAATACTAAAAAAAAATAAAAAATAAAGAAAAGAAAACGACTGACTCTTTCTTACTCTTTTGCAAGGAAGAACCTTTTCACTATGGTCTTGAATGCAGCAAGGTGCAGAGTTGATCATGACATTCAGGGCATTGAAATGCGTCATAAGATTTTTCTTTTGATTTTCATTCACCCGAAGTCATGTTATACTTGCTCGTTATGTGGTTTGGAAGAGGAAAATCTGTCTCACTTCCTGTCAAGATGCAAGGGGCTCTCGGATTTGAGAGTAAGATTTTTTGGTGAAGATGGGTTGCTCTTTCCTGGTATCCCAAAGTCATCTTCACGGTCAGCGATAATGGCAGTTACAGGTTTTGTCAAAGAAGCGTGTAAATAGTTATTGGTAGTGGGAGTTTAAATCGTTTTACATGTGAGTTTATATAATCGCTCTCTCGAAGTGTTTAATAATGTATGATTTTGTGTATGGCCTAACGGCTAAAATTAAAGTATCTATCTATCTATCTATCTATCCGACGAATCACGTCCGATGCCACAGTATGTATAATTTTCCCCGACCTGAATGTGACTCGTTGTTTATGACCCATAAGAGAGCAAGGACAAAGAGTTCCAGATGTCGAAAACCTTTCGATAATGTTTCGACTTATGACTCCTGACGTGATGTATGGCCGTCTTGTAACTAATTCTGGTGGACCCTGGGTCAGTCGATCGCTCAAGTCGATAATTACACTTATAAACCATTTTGCTAACACGGTTAGAGAAGTTACAAACAATATAACGAAAATGACAATATTTAAGTAGTTAAAACGAAAGCGTTCTAGTGTTAGAAATGTTTCAATCACCCGAGGAATCAAACCCAGACTCAGTACGGTCGTTGGGGGCAAGCTCAGATAGATCATAAAAAGGAAATCACTTCAAAAGAAAAATATCTAGTGTACAAGCTTATTCAAAACATAAGTTGAAAAAATAGCTAAATGCTTGACAGTATCTATTTCTTTCGGTATAGGCATACACTAAAAATCAGCTGACTCACACTCACCCGATGAAATTTTTTTTCAAGAATTATTCATATGGAGTTGTAAGTTTTAATAGCATACAGTTGTAACTGACACCACTGCATGCTGCTATTAGCAAGACTGGACGCTACTATAGCAAGACATGATGCTACTGGATACTGCTGCGTAAGATTGGTTCAATCTGAGGCACTTTAAATGACAGTATTCAGTAGTATTACATATTACTACATGCTATTTTTTCGTACAACTATCATACACGGGCTACAAATTTTTCATCCGGTCATCAAAGAACTGATCAAAATCATTTTGATTGCCTTCGTTTGGCTTGAGGTAGGTTGGATAGAAGCCACGCCTGGTCTTGAAAGAAAATCACAGTCAAGCTTCATTAAATTATTTCGGTTTAGATTACGTATCTGTCATTTAGCGTAGTGCTGGTCATCTCAGTCTAGCTGCCAACTCTAACGCTGCTGTGAAACAATTTGCAAGACGTTGGGGAATTTTGACTGCCTAAGAGCATCCACAGGGTGTAATTAATGGATCCTTGGTGTCCTCCAAAATTGAAGACCTACTTGTTTGACGTAAAGTCTGTATACAAACGTGGACTTCTTAATCCCAAGTGGTGGTAGGTGGTAGGTGACCCACAACAGGTGGCCAGCATTTGCCTCCTCAAATCTACCACCTATTGTGGTTCACTGGGGGTCACCTGTTAACAATTTACAATTACAATTTAATGTCTAAAAATCGCAAATATGTCATTGCTAATTATTCACAGATGATTTTTAGTGATCATAGACTTAGGAATCCCGACATCTGTTAATCGTTCCAAAACAAGTGACAAGCGATGAGCGAGGGGGTTAGAGACTCTGTAGTTAACAACTGAAGGAAGCGAATGTGCTCGCAGTTTTATCGTAATATTGTGTTTAGCTTGGTGTAAGCAAGAAAAAATAAGCAAATAGAACCTCCGTCGATGGTCCCATGCAGCAAGTATGGATATGAATACCCGACGAAAACTGAGCTGAGCTAGAGGTATTTGCTGAGCTTTAAGTTGCTGCCCATTTTCTTCCCTCTTCGCCGCTGAGGATATCAGAGGAATCAGTGCAGGAGGCAAGTTGACCTGCTCTGCAGCGCGTCTAGACAATCAATCGGCTTTTGCATTAAAATTTCGTTGTTGAGGCTTTACTGCGATATAGCTGTTTGTAGAGGTAACATATTGTGATTTTCCGCGTACTTCCTACACTGTAAAAAAAAATCTTGCAGTATTTGCTACTAGGATTAATCTTGTCTTTCTTGAGCTAACAGTACCCCGAATTCGGATTAATCTTATCCCAGTAGAGATAAGATTAATCCCAGTAGTAAATACTGCATCCTTATTCGGAGAAACTTTTTACAGTGTACCCTCCGCATGGTGGTATTGCAGAGATGAGGAGACGGAGGTGCTGGTGCTTATTTGTTCTTGGCGGAAGGGAAAGTTACAGAAGTTGGTTTTACGCAGAAACAGCGTATCTTGAGACCGTCTTTAAATCTAGATCCATTGGTGGCAATCGGCTTTTCTTGTCAGCGTGTGAAGGTGCTGCCGGTACTACTCTCAATCAATCATTCAATCTGTATTGTTCGATTGATTAATTGAGACTCTCTGTCCTGAACCAGTCTAAGAAGGCTCAGTGGCGCCATTTCTATGGAGAGGGGGGAGACCAGTTTTGGGCCTCAATCCCAGGCCCCCCCCCCCCCACACCCATATGGCGGCCCTAATAAGGCTAGGGATGTTATTCGGAAAAATCGTCTTTCCAACGTTTAGGGGTATAAGACAACCTAGACGAAAACCGTGTATACGATCGACGAAGGCGATTTTTGCTAGCTGGACATTGGGCATGCGCTGGTCTTGGCCGAGGCATCTGAGTTGCAGGAGTTGTTGAGGATATTCCAGTATCTGTCTTGTATGGCAATCTATGAAGCAGGAAAGCATATGAAACTCTGTCTGTGTATCTTATTTGTTTGCGGAGTTGCCAATTGTGACACTTTAGGTGCTTTTTGACACTTTTTGATCGGGTGACGCGAGGACACTTTTTCTCTGAAAATGGCACTTTTTCATAGGAATAACACGTTTTAGGTAAGAAAAAGCAGTTTTTCATTTACTTTACTATAGTTACGAATTACCGCCCCCCCAAAAATGTGTACTTTACTTTGATTCAGAACACGTAAACAATTTGAAGCAAAGCTCATTTACAATTATTTTTTTTACAAAACTGTGACCTAAAAATTAAGAAATGTTTAGAAAAATGTTCTTACAAATTAAATATAAGCACCAATTATTCGGATTTTCCGCCAAAAAATATGGAGGTGTCAAAGAGCATCTTTTTGTCAGGAATTTTGACACTTTCATCAGTCGAGCTCTTGGCAACCCTGTTTCTTTGTCACCGCATTTTTGTCTCAATTACATTTTTGTCTCAGTTTTTGTCAAAAACTGAAGAGACACGCTAATTTTTCCTTTTTCTGGCCTCTGCCTCAGTGGCACATTTTCAGTTGGGCCTAGTCCAGTTCTGTCATGAATGAAGGACATTCTTCTGGAACAGATTCTTGAGGTTGCGAAGCTCGAGTCTTTGGTTCATCAATCAATCCAGGCCCACACTGTACAAGTTATGTGCCAAGTTTATAATGCCGACCGAGATGCCGACCTTCTTATCAATCCATCAATCAATCTAGTTTACTCTGAATCGCTAAAAGCTAGAAAAGGAATACAATTTACAGAATACACAGACACTCGAGAAACAAATTAACTAATACACTTACAAGAAATTACCAGAAATAAATGATGGAATGAAACTACGTAAAAATTGGGTAGAAGACTTAGCGGGATATGGGGAAAATTTATTGCCAGTATTCCTCTCGGACCGACGCACGGAAGACGGGAGGAGAGGGGGGAATAGATGGATCATCTGGGGACAACACGTTATCTTAGCTCCAAATTTGTTTGAAAGAAGGAATGTCAAGTTTAATGAGAGCCTCTTCGTATGTAATATTATGATCACCCAGAATGATTCTCATGGTCTTATGTCTTGAAAACTCTTCTCCGTGTTTATTTCCGGATATGTCAATTAATATACTTCCTTAATAGTACTGCTGGGCGTGGGTCGTAACACTGGATGACGTTCATTCCGTCGAAATTGCGAATAAGTAAGGCACACGCGAAGATAGATTGGGTTGAGTTTTGTGGATGGTCAAACAAATCGTTAATTTTCAAGGTAGTTAATCTTGTGGGCATCCGCCCATGTCACACGCTGGGTGACGCTCTTTAGCGTCGCCCGGAATAGAAGTGAAATGAATGGCGCAAATTATGTTGTATGATTTTGTACTTGTGTAATTCAGTTATGAAACGTTCATGCTCAGAGAAGGACGTCTTATGGTTATTGGTCTGAGGTGGCGTATTAGTCTCTCACAAATATTCTTCTGGTGTCTGGTCGGATCTTGTCCAAAGTGGCAAAGTCTGGCAAACCTGTTCAATGGTGATGCGACGTTAAACACGAATTTCTAGTGTTAATTGTTAGCTGATAGATAGGTTGTTATCGCAATTGTGAACCGAGTCACATTGTGGAAATTTCAAACAAGTGGTTTCGAAATTCGATGATAGTAGAAAGAATGGGAGATAATAGAGAGATAACGAGAGATAATAAAAACGGTCTCAAAATACAAGTATGTTTGAAAAGAAATCTCATTGTGCTTAGTTCATTTTTGGCTCTGGCCAGCGAGGTTGCCGATCCGATTGCATACGGTAGTTCAGTTTTATGACCGTCTTTATGTTCTCTTTTCCCGCGCTTCCCTCGCAGAATGGAAGCAGTGCTGGAACATGTATTCTCGGTCAGGATGTATTCTGAATTGACGGGGAAATCAAAGGGCTTGCGGAAAAATTTTAGCCCGGATAAAAATGTTGTTGGTCAGATTTGTCGAATTATTTTCTAGGCTCGCAGACTGTGAATGTGTCCAAGTTGAGTTGCGCAACCTGTTGATTGTTATTTTGTGCTCCTCTCAGATTCAGAGCACTGGCATATTAGTATTATATAGCCTGATCCTTTAGTAACACGAAGAATGCAGAGGTCGAACAAAAATTATTAGATAATACAAGTAAATAAAGTACAAATGTTGTCGATCTTCTCCCTGTGCACTTTATTTGTGGAGAGAGGGAGGGGGCAATGTGGAGCAGCAGGTCCTCATCCAGAATTTGTTTCGGGGGGGGGGGCTCTACCCGAAGGGCGGCCTGATCTTACCATTAAGACTATAACATAGATCATCAGAGGCTGAAAACAGCTAGAACTAGTGAATTTAAAGATAAAATACTCCTCAGCCGAGTTTTGAAACCAGGACCCGCGCTGGTGTCTTACGGTTCACTCAGCTTATACATATATTCATCTTAGTGGCATCTTTCCTATCAAATTAGACATATGGTTTTGTTTGGTTTCCTCCTTGAGGTCCCGCCATGTGAGTCTTGGTTTGGTCTAATAGGCTCCGACATGGGGGCTTAGTCTTCTAAACGTAGTTCAAAAATCCTGTTCTGGTTTACTCGTCACGGTGCAGACCCTTGTATAACGATCTACGCAGGGGTTAAAGCCTATGAAACCACGTAGTAGATTAAGACAGACATGCCTCAGTTACAGTACTCTATATTTTAATCATAACATCTCCCCTCTACCTTAACTAGAAGGAACATTTGCAGTTCGTAAGATGTTGTCAGAAATTCGTAAATCTTGGGATGTTTGGCGCTGCTGTCTTACAAAATTATTGGAAAAACTGGGTTCGCTCACATATATGTTACACACGATTTGGAACTGCATCGTATATTAGCATAAAGTAACTACAAAATTTAGTTTTTTATTGAGGTAAAATCATTAGGGAAAGATTGAGAACAAGGTCTAAGGTTTTCGGTGGCAACCCCAAGAGGAATATTTTGGGGGTCTTGGATCTAGCAGATTTCCAGAACCTATAAACTTGCAATATAATCCTTGAACCTTAGCAAGATCGCTTGGGGAATACTTTTCAGGGAAAAGAATATCAGATAATCAGTTTAATTCGTAAACTACCTGCTTTTGCCAGATTCGGACCAGACAGTCCATCCTAGACGAGAATAAATGATATTTCCCGACCCTCCTTTCTTTTTGTGTATAACAACCTTCCTATCAGTTTTTACTGGAGAACTATGTCCATATTTTAAGCTCCTCCTCACCCCCTCAAAGCTCCAGTCGACTTCAGAGTTAATTTCATTCTAATCAAATTTGTCTTTTTTGCCGGATTTCGAACGAATTACTTACTTTGTCCGATGATAAAGTAAATACTGATTCAGCACTTATTTTACTCCGATATCAGATCTTTAATCAACCACAGATTTTTTATGGCACTTGCCCTTCGGCCAAGTGCCATATAGCGATCGCAATTTCTGTCCGTCCGTCGGTCTGTCGGTCTGTCGGTCTGTCGGTCTGTCGGTCTGTCCAGGTTTTGCTAGTTCGGGCACTTCCACATAAGCTAGGACGATAAAACTTGGCAGGCGTATCAGGGACCCCAAATGATTAAGTTGGAAATAGTCACTTCCCCGATCCGAGCACCGTGGGGGGAGTGGAGGGAGGGGGAATCCGGAATCTTGAGGTATTTTTAACTTTTGAACGGGTGATCGGATCTCGATGAAACTTGATATTTGGAACGACCTCATGCCTCAGACGACCCACTTAAAATCCGGACCGGATCCGGTGACTTTTGGGGGGAGCTGGAGGGGGCAACCGGAAATCTTGGGAAACACTATGAGTGGAGGGATCGAGACGAAACTTGGTGGGAAGACACCTAGCAAACACTAGATACATCATTGATATAACTGAGCCGATTCGGGCACTGTGGGGGGGAGTGGAGGGAGGGGGAATCCGGAATCTTGAGGTATTTATAACTTTTGAACGGGTGATCGGATCTCGATGGAACTTGATATTTGGAAAGACCTCATGCCTCAGACGACCTACTTAAAATCCGGACCGGATCCGGTGACTTTTGGGGGGAGCTGGAGGTGGCAACCGGAAATCTTGGGAAACACTATGAGTGGAGGGATCGAGATGAAACTTGGTGGGAAGACACCTAGCAAACACTAGACACATCATTGACATAACCGAGCCGATTCGGGTACTGTGGGGGAGTGGAGGGAGGGGGAATCCGGAATCTTGAGGTATTTATAACTTTTGAACGGGTGATCGGATCTCGATGGAACTTGATATTTGGAAAGACCTCATACCTAAGACGACCCACTTAAAATCTGGACCGGATCCGGTGACTTTTGGGGGGAGCTGCAGGGGGGCAACCGGAAATCTTGGGAAACGCTATGAGTGGAGGGATCGAGATGAAACTTGGTGTGAAGACACCTAGCAAACACTAGATATATCATTGACATAAACGAGCCGATTCGGGCACTGTGGGGGGAGTGGAGGGAGGGGGAATCCGGAATCTTGAGGTATTTTTAACTTTTGAACGGGTGATCGGATCTCGATGGAACTTGGTATTTGGAAAGACCTCATGCCTCAGACGACCCACTTAGAATCTGGACCGGATCCGGGGACTTTTGGGGGAGCTGGAGGGGGCAACCAGAAATCTTGGGAAACGCTATGAGTGGAGGGATAGAGATGGAACTTGGTGGGAAGACACCTAGCAAACACTAGATACATCATTGACATGACCGAGCCGATTCGGGCACTGTCGGGGGAGTGGAGGGAGGGGGAATCCGGAATCTTGAGGTATTCATAACTTTTGAACGCGTGACCGGATCTCGATGAAACTTGACATTTGGAAAGACCTCATGCCTCAGACGACCCACTGAAATCCGGACCGGATCCGGTGACTTTTGGGGGGAGCTGGAGGGGAGAACCGGAAATATTGGAAAACGCTATGAGTGGAGGGATCGAGATGAAACTTGATGGGAAGACACCTAGCAAACACTAGATATATCATTGACATAACCGAGCCGTGCCTACTCGTAACAAGTGCCATATGAGCTCGTAGCTCTTGTTTTTTCTTGACGTCATAAAAATGTTTGTGTTAGTTCGTTTTCTGACAGAAAAAAAATAATTTACTTCTAAAACTTTAATTTCCGGTTATGGCCGGATTTCGGGCTAAATATTTGTCCGGCAATAAAATAAGATTCAGATGTGCCGTCAGCATGTCACAACCAACGCCAGCGTTACCCAAATATACACCTACAAATCGGTACACTTTGAATTTTTCAGTAGGCCGGATTACACGCGAACCACTTGTGGGCGAGCAAACTTAAGTTTAGATATAGTTTCAGCGTGTTTTCTTGACCCCTATATCGAACCTCCAATCGACTTCAGAATATACTTATATTTCTACCAAATTTCGGTTTGTGCCGGATTCTGGATGAACTGCTTGTGCGGTGAGACCAGTCCCCCCCCCCCCCACCCCCACCCCTAAATATAGGGTTGATCTAGGAATTTGAAATGGGTCCCAGAAACTTGTTTGGGCATGATTTCATGCCGCGTCTGGGCGTGATTGTGTACTTCTGAGGCGCAAATCTCCCGAAAATTGCATTTTCTTGCAGAATTTTTCGCCGTAAGTTTTTCGAAATTTTTGCAATTTCGAAGGGCTTCCGAATATTTCAAATTTGCGAATTTTCGATTCAGTTTTTCAGTCGCTTTTACATCTTTAGTCAGGGGGTATCAAAGCTCCCCTCGATGGGTTACCCACTCCTCGGCACCGGCGGTACACCCACTCAGGCTCAGTACAACCAGCGTCGCCGGCACCGATGACGACCTTAAATTATGCGACTCGGCTTTCTAAAGCGTCTAAATTTGCTTGTTTAAGGTTCTAACACGTGGCAACCGGTGCCAGCTTGTGGCAACCGGTGCCGGCTTGTGGTAGCCGGCACAGACCTGGCATCGCGGCACCAGGCACTTGATGTTCATTAAAATCGAAAGTGGGCAACCCTACTGCTCCGCTGCTGTTTATGCGAACATTTTCTCCTCTGTTTTGAGGTTGTTTATTATATGTCTGTACTTATTCGTCCAACTAGGGGCTTCTTATACGAACATGCACAGACAAAATAATAATATAAGTATACAAATAATATACAAAATTATAACATTAAAGAACTCCTGATGGATCCTTAAAAAATATAACTGATGAAAACTGGTTCCCAACTGACTGAGAGTCGGGGGTTTATAAATATATTGCGAAGGTCTTGTTGTAATGCCTGGCGGCGTTTGGCACATATGATAAAACCTCATTATTACCATTAAGGAAGACGAGACGCTAACCACGAGGTCCAAGGTTGCTGCATCCAACACCATATGTAATACATTCAGGCCTGTATCCAGGAATTTATTTCGGGGAGGGCTTTGCCTTTTGGGGGGGGGGTTCGCCTGCGGGTCGGACAAAAAAGTACAATAAACACATAGATCAGAGGGAAAAGCCTATAAAAATGGTTATTTTTGTAGGTTTCGGGGGGAGGGGGTTCAACCCCCTACCCCTCCCCCCTGGATACTGCCTTGCATACATTGTATTCGCTAAAATAATTGGCACGTCGTGACCTTTTTTTTGCTACCTAATTGATTGAAATAGGCGTCGGTACACATTGAAATAGTTATTGACGATTAAACTTTTGGCAGATAGTGTAGTTTATTCGGTCTGCTGAAAATGAGAGTTCTCCATATTGTGGTATAGCCATCATCCGGTTTAGTTTTTGGTTGTCCCCCAATGATAATCCTCATCATCAGCGTTTAACAACACGCTGATAGGATATGTTTTTAAATTGTAATCCTTCAGCAAAACCTCCATGACAATAAGAGTTTTGCATTTGCAATACCTTTTATTTTTATTTTTATTTTTTTCATCTCGTTTAGTGATCCATCCCTAATTAAAATGCGGCTCCCAGTTCCGCCTTGTTCGTAAATCACCTCGGGCTTATTTCACGTTCAAGTGGAAATTATGTAAGAGGCTTGTTAACCATGATCGATACATCTAGAATGATTCCAATTGAGATTAGAAGTGCAGGGCTTTATCATTAGTTCAGTGGGCATACGTTCCTCGGTGACTCGCTTGTTAGCTCGTCGATCATGGAAATCGAACGTCGTGAGTTCAAATCCCAGTCCCAAGGACATTTTTTTTTGGTTCACTCCTAATAGTCTCTGGATCTGCGCCAACTCTTACAAAAGCTAAAATAAAGGGTCTTTACTTAAAGTTTAACCGAAAAGGGCTAGGATACACCAGTCTAGTTACCCATCACTTGTTCGCTTAAATAATCTTGAAAACCCGATGAAAAAGCGTTAGTTTGTTTTTCTGATATTTCCAAATAATCGATTATCCCATTGTGCTTGCCGCTCTTCCCGTTTTTGTGATATCTCTATGGTGCCTGGAACATTTGGCAACAACACCAGCAGCAAACGAGTAAATAAATTGTGTATCAAATAAACAAAGAAGTGTCTGCAGTCTGCAGTGCCATAAACTAGTGCTAGCTAGTGAGGTGTCTTGTGTAGTGATAGTTTAGTGATTTTCGCGGGCGAATTGTGGACGGATTCACCATGGGAAAGCGTCCACATTCCCAACGTCCCTGCTGAAGACTACTGTGGACAGAATGAAAATCCCCAATAGGTGTTGTAATAATTCAATGTATTTGAATCTAAGATGTAAAAATAAGTTGCCTGTTCAGTTAAACTTTAAACTTCAACCGAATAAAGCTTATATCGGACAGTCTAGTTAGTCGTGACTTGTTCACTTAAATATGGAAATTCATAAATGAATTTTTAATTTTGAAAACCCAATAAGAAATCGTTACTTCGTTTTTCGGTTATCCGCAGATAATCGATTTCATCGAATGAACTTATCCTGTCGGATTTGTGGTAATGTGCTTGCTTCTCTACCCCTGAAATATAAAAGAAAATATAAAAGAAAATATAAAAAAATATAAAAATATAAAAGAAAGTCATTGCCCGAAAATCAGCTGACTGCAGTTATTTGTTGAAATTCAAATTCTCCTCGTCTGTGTGAAATGTGGGTCGTCGTGCAAGCAGCGCACACTCCGAACGTTATACTAAAACCCCAGGAGAAAAAATGTAAAATCCCTTAGATGAGTAAAAATATTTAAGTGTGTTCAGATACCAGATGTAAAAATAAGCTGCCTTTTCAGTTAAACTTTAAGCCAGGCTTCACCTTGCAAACTTCGAGGTATATGGTTTTCGGCACAGTCAAGCCACTCCTTCCGGATTTGCTAATGACGATAACCTATGTTTTTTTTATTCCTCAGCACGCCTATGCGAATTCAGCATGTCTACTTACCCGCAAATCGAACATCTTATCAAATTTAAATAAAACTTTTACTTTAAATAAATTCTCCGGTGGCCAAATTCCAGTGGCCGGATTCCGGCCGAACTACTTGTCCGGCGAGAAAATAATTTGCATATGCAGACACGTTTCCTTGCCCCTAAATCGAACCTCCAATCAACTTCATATTACTTTTCAAAAATATTCCGGTTTTAACCGGATTCCGGGTGAACTATTTGTCCGCCGAAAAAATAAATTTCATATTCGGATTCAGCATGTCTCCTTACCCCTAATTCGACTATTTCATTAGCTTTTAAAAAATATTTTTTGTTCCACTTAATTTTAAACCCCTCCCCCACCCCTAACTATAGAGCTACATAGACCATCTTCGAACTTGACCTGTACTTTGACCTAAAGAGTCAGCGTGCCAAGTTTGATCAAAATATCTCAACCCCTTCGAGAGTTATCGTGCTAACAGACGGACGGACGGATAGACGGACAACTTTACGATGTCATAGGTGTCCCTCCACTTACGTTTTAGGATCCCAAAAAGTAAACAGTCAAATCAGAAATAGGAAGATCAGAAATAAGTCTTAACCAACGTTAGAAAGATATGTAGCATGTGCTTAAATCAACAAGTAATCAAAATGTTGGTGGGAATGTTAGGCAGAATCTTTTCCTTACAGTAATTTGTTTCGAGGTTTTCCTGCAATTTGCCACATGTTCAAATTGTGTCCCGTGTGCTAGTCCATGCACTTTGACCTACTGAATAGTTAATTTAGTCCATGATATTGACTGAAATATTGCCAATTTCATTGCGTGCTTTTGCAAATTACTTTGGCTGGAGTTAGGGTTTTGTAGAAAGAAACGGTACAGCTGTGTTCCTGAGAATCATTCCTGACGGTTCTTTATAGTTTCTTTTCCATTTCCCGATGTGCCAGCAGGGGCGTCACGTATGGGGGGAAGGGGTCGTTTTCTGCACAAAAACAGTCGGTAAAAATGACTAGCCAGTCGATAAATACCTTGCCCCCCCCCCCAAACATTTGGCTAGTAACGCCCCCGCCTCTCCCCACCCACCCGCCCAAACACTTTGGCTAGTAACGCCTCGGCGTGCCAGTCACCTTCTTTAGTCATACAGAAAGATCAACATTGAGGGCACTTTCCGTACAGCCATTTAGGGAGTGAACACCCCCTTGCAACCACTATATTACTCATTACGGCACTTGATTACTATGTCCCCGTTTGTATTTATTCACAAAGGTCGTTGCCTAGCCAACCCAGGGAGCTTTTTTCGTCAGATTCGAATCCTAGAATACTCCAGTCAACACGTATCATAATTTCCCAGAATCGTACTTTCCCCGGATGTAGTCCGTCTTACCTGTTCTGTTTCATCAAACCACGAACCCCACGTGAAAATTGTCAGCTTAATGTGAATAACCTCACATGTTATTAACAACCCCGGAGGACATTCAAGTGCAAGTCACCCCCTGTTTGTTGTATTTCCCCCTTGTTGTTCGTGGAAGTAAACTTTCCCTTTCTTGTAAATATTACTCTCAGTTTCTGTGTACTTATCATTGAGATCGTCATATCTCTTGCCCTTTTGTGAACTAGCGTGTAAACTGAATATCCGAGTATCTCTAAAAGGGTGCCAGTGTTACCACTGATCGCAGAGTTCTGGCTATTTGTCAGACGTTTCGACTTCTTCGAGATTGCGAGCCAGAACTATTACGACCAACGAGACCGTAAAAAAGCAAAAGCGTGTGATTATGATAAAGATCGATAGAAAAACTGTTGAAAAATTCAAGAAAAACACCAGCGTATTTTCTTCCTCCTCCCAAAGGATCTCCTCCAGTTCTATTGTTCGTTTGTCCAGGCAAGATTGAAAAAACTTTTGTTTTGATGTGTTTTGTTTCTTTTTCTCAATTACTCCGCTTAACAAATTTGTGGTTATAAATAAATTACATACTTAAAGAAGAGCTGAAAGCTCATATGGCACGTGTAAGAACATTTAGTATGTTTATCAGACACGGTTTGCAGTTGTCAAAGCTGCATCTCTCTCCCGAAATTCATTTCATCAGAAAATCGGCTTGATCTACTAAATATGAAATGGTTATTCCACTCACTGATAACTGTTTCTCCCACAACGATGATCGGATCGGGGAGGGACTATTTTTAAGCCAATCTGACAGAGTCCCTAACATGCCTGTCAATTTTCATGGTCATAGCACAGACTGCCAAGTTTCATCGTCATAGCACATTTGGAAGTACCCCAGCTCGTAGTGACCAGAATTGTGGAAAACCCTCTCAAACTCCCTCAACTGTGACAAGATCCTGTCCTGTTTTGTCAGTATTGTCTCTACGGCTTATGCTTGTTCTCTCCTCTAAATCCCATCCCGATCCCTCGACCCTAAGCGTTTCAAAAAATTTCCGGTTCCCATCCCTCCACTCCCCCCAAGATGACTGGATCGGGGAAGTGATTATTTCCAAGTTAACCTGGCCGGTTCGCTCATCTGGCTTCCAAGTTTTATTGTCCTAGTTTATGTGGAAGCGTTTCAGGAAATTTCCGGTGCCCCACTCCAGCCCCCCCCCCCCACAGGTATCGAATCTTGTCCGGATTTGATACTGAATATATCCGAAACACTTGTTCTTCGAACGCATGTCCGGTTACCCTCTCCAAAGTTATGCATGTTAATAGTATCCGGATTCCAATCCCTCCACTCCCCCGACTATGATCGGATCTGGAAAGTGATTATTTCCAAGTTAATCTGGTCGGTTCCCTGATATGCCTGCCCAGTTTCATTGTCCTAGCTTATGTGGAAGTGTTTCACGAGATTTGTTTAGTTTAAGTTTAGTTAGCATCAGAGCAAAATTGCTCTAGTTATTTTGATCTGGTTAGCATTTACTTAAGTCTTACTTTAATCGTTAAACCATATGCGTTCCCACATTCGCTTCTACATACATCAAGTTGTAGCGCAGTGGTAGAGCACTGGAACTACGACACAGAGGTCCGCGGATCGATACCGCATTTGGGCAGCGCTCTTTTTGCTTCCTTTTGCTCCCACTTTGCTACCGTTGTTCCTAGTTTCCGGACTCCCGGATCCGGGGAAATTCGGATTGGGGAAGTGATTATTTGTAAGCTAATCTGGTCGGGTCCCTGATACGCCTGCCAAGTTTCATCATCCTAGCACCCCTAATCTACATCAACCCCTACTAAGGTTCAACAACATATTATACCAACCCCTTCAACCTTCGATTGCTGTAGCTCTCTCGGGAGGAATTTAAGCAAAGAATGACTCATCTACGAGCAGAGCTATACTAGTGTGAAGAAAGAATGACTCATCCATGCGCAGAGCTATACTAGTGTGAAGAAAGAGGTAGGGGTTTGACAAAAACTAGAAAAAGTGTTTCAAGAGATTTCGGGTGTCCCCCTCCAGCCCCCCTCCCAGTTACCGGATCCGATCTGAATTTGACAATGAACATCGAAGACACTTGTTCTTGATACCTGTCAAGTTTGCTGCACGCCCGGTTATCCGTTCCGAAGTTATGAATGTTACTAATTTCCGGATTCCCCATCTTGCCACTCCCCGTTTGATGGTCGGATCGGGGAAGTGATTATTTCCAAGTCAATCCGGTTGGGTCCCTGATATGCATGCCAAGTTCTATCGTCCTAGGTTGCGGACAGACCGACAAACAGACAGACATTACGATCGCTATATGGCACTTGAGTAAGCTCAAGTGCCATAAAAAGCGAGATTTCTCGATAACGATCGGTTAAAAGGACACGAGTTTCGTAGGCACTAGCATTTCATAGGTTTTTGCGGCTGAATGTCATATCTTCATGGCAACACTGCCGAGGCTAGACATTTTAAGAACCCTAAGGCTGTTGACAATCCATGATACGAGGCGGTCGTCACGATCATGATGCATGATGATTCAATTAGTTATGCTGTAGGGTGTTGCACAAGGTGATTGCTCGGATTACAGGTGGTCGTATGATCATACGACCTCGAGAGTTTGCTGTCCCACTAGATTTCATTTTCTCCTATTCCAGCTCGTAACCTCGGTGATGTGACGAAGCAGGGCCGTGTCTGGGGTGGTGGTAAGGACTAAGGCCCCCCCCCCCCAAAAAAAAAAAAAAAAATCAACAAACATACAAAACCATTATTTTGAATAGGCTTTAACCTCTGATCTGTTTCTTTTTTTATACTTTTTGGTCCGACCCGAGGGCCGCACCCCCGAAATAAATTTCTGGAAACGGACCTGTAAATGAGTTATCTTTATTGTTAGGACCGGGTCGAGCACTCGATGTATATTTGATGAGAACCATTTGCGTTATTTTGTTATACTCATTTTGAACTTGTAAGCACCAGAACAACACGTGAATTCACGGAGCACACAGAAAAGGAAAAAAGAAGAATAAAAGACAGGTTTTATCAGTCTGCAATAAATTTAATAATATTGTTATATCAAACGGCTTGCCGACGAAACGTACCCATGACAGAACGTCCCCGTGGCAAAACCTCCCCGTGACAAAACGATAGCCGAAACCCCAGAAGGAGAGTGCGACCGAGTGCAACATGGCCAGCTACCAAGTTTCCCTTTTTGCAAAAAGACGAGGGTAAAGGAGGAGTTGGCGTGTGACAAAAACTGGAAATTGTCAAACAGTGCTTAGGGCCGTTCTACTAAAACGCGAAACAAGTAAAAAGCCATCGAAACGGCGAGTGAAAAGGCGAACAAAAACGCAACTATTATCAACATTCGACAGTAAAATCCTGGAAAAATCGTTGGGACTTTTTTTTTTTTCGTTTCATTGGAATTTAAAGAAAAAATAAACAATTAACATTCTTGCCAGGAAAGAACAAAAGGATTGCTTGGCTAGGGCAGGCGTAACTTTTATACCCACGTATACCCTTAAATCTAACTACCGTTACACAGGGAATTAACCGGTATTAATTACACAACAAACATAATCAACTAACTGAATACTCTGTATAAAGAAAAAGGGAGGAGAGAAAAAAAACCTATGGTTTCAACTTAAAGTAAAAAAGAGAGAAAAACAAGGGAAACAGGGAACGAGAAAGAAAGAAAACAAAAGAAAAACGGGAGTCTAAAGGAGGATAACACTAAATAACTTTTCTGTAATGACCTTTTAATGCTCGCTTGAATGAAATAATGTTATTCGAATTCCGGATATCTAACGTTTGTAGATTCCAAATAGTCGGCGCGAAAAATCTAAATAAAAAAGAAGCTCTTTTTGTTGGGTAATTCAGATGTGGTTATTCATCCGACTTTGATATGACCAGTGCTTCTGTCATTTGTAATGACAGTCAGTTTTGGTATTGCGGATGTTGGAAGTAGCTTTCGCTTCTATCCGTTTTTGCTGATATTTTTAAGAGTAATGGTAATGAGATGTTTTGTAAGGGTAGAGAGCAGTAAAGAAACAATCTCATCCTCTCCACTCCCAAGTCCTCCCTCCCCCCTATCAAAATGTTATAAGTCGACCAGAACGAGCGGCAAGTTCTAAGGTTCCCAAACTCTGTCCCGTACCTACAAAACACGCTAGATATGCAAAAAGTTTTATTCCCGAGTTCGTGAAACATTTTAACGAAGCGTGAATTTTTAAGCGTACTGACATTAGATACATATATTGTAGTGTTTTCTGTTTGATTGACAATAATCGCAAATTTGGTTTATAACCACTATAGTCGATTTTTACAATAAACTTTCTATCTATCTATCTATCATATACTTAACGAATTGAAATAAAGCAATGCCCAATTGCTTTGTCTTGGTGCCAATATTTGTACGTGCATTTTATATATTTTATTTACTAAATGACTGACAAGGGTCATACCCTAAACCAGTGGTTCTCAACCTCTTCCGCACCCCGTACCCCATATCAAAGTCCAAAAATATGCCGTACCTCTTTTTTGACGAATTCTTGTTTTACCACGATCACAACTTCATAATGACGATATTTATGTCATCGTCTTCCGTAATATTGTCAATTGCGTACGACGTGGTATCTGATTTTGAGTACAACACTGAAACTGGGTTAGGGGATTCAAAAACGACTGACACGATGTATTAAAGCTATAGATTAACATGATTCTGGGACCTTCGCTTGCCCCTTGCGAGGGTCTCTCGTACCCCTTTAGGTACGCGTACCACCGGTTGGGAACCACTGCCCTAAACAATAAGAAAGCAAACATGATGAGCGCAGCAAAAGCTAAACAATAACAAAACTAACTAGTCAAAAAAGATCATGAATGAACTTGCATATAATTCATTAGTGTATTTATTGTGTAATAATAAAACACTAGAAGAATAAGCAGACTATATGAGATTATGAACTGCATGTAATTCATGTTTGTATTGTGTAATAGTAAAACAGTAACATAATAAGCAAACTAAAAAGATCACGAGCTGCATAGGCTACAATTCACAATGAATTGTGTTGCGTAATTTTCTTTTCAAAATCTGGACGGCGCGCCTAGAATTACAAGTTCCGCCGACAAAGTCATTACTTTGTCGTCAGTTCAGTAACTTGCCTAACACCTTTCACTAGCAGAGTGGGTCAATCGTGGCCGCTGGGTGTGAGATCGGGGTCATGTATCTCTCTTGGCAAACGTCCGATACGGATCACATCTTAGGAGATACTATTTGAGTGAAGTTTGCACACAGATCGGGGTTCAGATTTGTATGTACAAATTTTGCATTTTATTCGTTTGTACCTACGTGTCGAGCCAACTACAGGAATGGTCTTAAAACGTTGACAGGATCTTTCCATGCAGTCTTAACTAGGTCAGAGGACATCAAGGTTTTGCGTTCTTGATAGCTTGGTTCTTTTAAACATTTATTCTGGCCAATTTCGCAATTTCCAGGCTAATTAATTTGAGATCGGCAAACACTCCTGATTAGTGAGCATAATGTACAGTCTTATACAACTATCGAGATTCTTTCGTCTTGCCTATGTGTGGATCCCCCCTCCCTTTGCGTATCCCTGCCCCCCCCCCCCCTATGCAGCGGTCATCGGTATAGCCCGTTCTTTAGGGATACTTGACGTGTGGAGTTCAGCTGGAGATCTTACTCTTACTCCCCCCCCCCCCCACTTTACTATTTACTCCGGAAAGGAATTCGCTTTCCGCCAAATCTCAGCACTTTACTTCGAAAGAAATTCTCTCACACTTCACTTCACAATCTTCACTCCTGAAACAATTATGCAGAAACGGGTTAAAAAAAAGTTTGAGGAAATTGATTGTTGAAGTGTTTTCAATGTTATCGTAAGAAATTGAATAAATGGGTTTGATGAGAAGATTTGCCAGTGTGCGTATTTTGTCCAAGGGAATCTTGTCCATGCTTCGCTCCGTTAGAATAAGTTGATAAAGTATCGAATCGATGAAAAGCTGAGCAGAAAAAAAATAACTGGATTTTTTTTGCTGCGGGCAGATAATCTGGGTTAACAATTACTTCCAGTTTTTATTTGCATCATCATCAGTTCAATCCGGAAAAGTTGAGATTGTTAACTTTGTGTTGAAGTGCAGGAAATCCGGACGGGAAGTCTTGATTAGCGGCTTAAGCCTGTATTCGCAACATAATTCTGAAGGGGTCCGCTGCTGAGTGGGAGAAAGCCGGCTTAACATGAGTGATTTCGGAAACGGCATGTAAGATTTTAGGTCCAGTGATGGGACCTTATAGTCCGTATACAAACATGGACTTACTGATCCAGATCTAATCTACAGTGTTTTCCCAACCATCTGCTGTGGATCAGCATTAACCTGAGGCGAGATTTTCAGGCATCAAACATTCGTGTCCTCAATAGCAACTTATTTCGTTGAAGACAGGAAACAAAAAATAAAGAAGACATCTAAAATTTAGCCAGTTTGTGCTGTTATATTTGAAAATCACAAATATGTGTATATATGTATCGGTATTTAAAAGCTATTAAGACATATACAGAACAAAAACGTACCAAAAACAACCTCTTTTCTCGCATTCATAACTTAATACGACCTACCGACTTCCTACTGAACTAATCATGTTTTCTGTCATATTAGCAAACAATAGAACTAGGAGACGTAGACTTCAGGATACCTAGAAGTATGTCATCCCCCCCCCCCCCCATGTTGAAAAAGAGTACCCATGGCCCTTTATTAGAAAGCTTCTCACACCTCAAGAGTACATGGCCCAGCCCCTCGTCACTCGGATTACAAAAGATTAACAGATGATTTTTGCTACTCATGGTGGGAATTTAGCAATCCCTCCATCATTTAATTCTTCCAAACGAGTGACAGGCGGTGAACAAGGGATTAGAGACGCCAAATTCATAGCCGAGTTAAAAAACGAAGGAAATGAATATACTCACGGTTCTGTTATAATAATGATAAGATACGGTATAGATGTATTACATGCCAAAACTGTACAAAGTACAATAGGGGGCAGATTATGAGGCAAAAATGAAAAGAGAGAAGAAATAGACAACAAAATACAGAGTAACACGAATCCTTGCCGAATCCACTAATCCTCGATCAATCCTTGCCAGTGAAAAACACAGAGATATTCTGCCCGATCTAGCACCGGTGACAGGACGGACACGGCATCAAAATCTCCTTGTGCCAGTTAAATGTCGCACAAACCGGTATTCAAATTCCTTTGTACCATATTTCACTGAGAAGATTAACAAAAAACAAGTGAATTCTAAGTGATTTATTTTCTTTTATGTAATAATTGTATATATTCAAGTATTTTACTCAGTTATTCAAGTATTTAAATGTAATGGTCGACGTATTTAGTGTCATGTCGGCGCTACGAGTTGAATCAATAAACATATCTATCTATATACAACGAATTCAATACACTCCAGTTCAAGACACTTTCCAGTTTAAGACTTTCTCTGAAGAGTTACCCAAGGGAGGTCTCGAGTCGGAACTTATTTTGAAAATTAACAACTCCCATAGGAACAGCAATAGGCCATCAGGCCAAATCTTTTAATCACATACTGTTTACTGGACCACGGTGGCAGCTCAGGCAAATTCTTCGCACACTTAAAAGTAAATCATACGGAACTTTCTCTTATCTGTATGAGTGACATGTAGAGAAAATTTGGTAGAACAGACACATTAGACAACCGAGCTAAAATATGACTAATAAAATAATGTGACTATTTGGTGGAAGGAAAAGTTGCAGATGTGGCAAATAGGGAATTTTTTTTTAAGAAATAGCATGTTTTGATACTGTCTTTAAATGACTCGAGCTGGTCGTGAAAACACTGTTTGTCCGTTATGAAATTTGACTTCCAGCTACGTTAAGGCATTGCCTGTTGCTAGCTGGAGACCCGGAAACGAGAGTACGGTCATTGTGGCAGAGATTTGGTCCGGCAATGAGTTTATTATGATGTGTAATGTTGGGACTTGCGCTGGGGTCGTAAACTCTCACTTTTGAAGTAAGACCAGAGGTAACGGTGCAATTCCAAAGGGAATGTGTTTGTCGTTTCTTTGCTCTGACTTTCTATTTTCGTCTGTCTGTTTTGCTGTGTTTTTGCCCATCTGTATCCAATCCTTCAGGCGGATCCCCAAATCCAAGACGTAGGATTTCATTTACACACTGCGTCTTGCTGATCTCATTTTCATCCGTCATTTTCTCCGAAGACCGGGACCCAGATGCGTTAGGTAATAGTTATAACCAAAATGTTAGTTGCGTTTTTGCAGATACAATGGTGTCTGATACCACGGTTAAAAGGCCTGTTGGCAGTTATCGTGGTATCTGGCCAGATACCGTGGTATCTGATATTCAGATACCACGGTCCGACCGTGGTGGGTGTCTGAAAAAGTCAGCTCACTTTCATCATCACTAATAATAGAGCATAGGATTTTTCTCAAATAGGTTGGAAAGAAGTTTGGCACTTAGTGGTGGGACTGGATATCAGTTTTTCTTTTGAAATGGCTTTGAAAAGCGCAATTTCGGCAATTGTCGTTTTTGCAGAGCAAAGGTGGTAACAGATACCATGATATCTGCAAAAACGCAACTATGCGAGACAAATATTCGTAGTAATCTGTTTTCGATCGGATTCCGGCCGGACTGTCTGTCCGAGACGAGAATAAATATTTATTGTTTGACTCACCATGTAATTTTCTGGTATACCAACCCTCTAACCAGTTTTATTGGAGAAATATTAGCATTATGGTGTGTCGGTCAATGTTGCTACGTGCACCTGGGTCGGAAAGTGGATCTCTTTTGAAATATTCCAGGATTTGGTGCTTTTCGACGGATCGTGTTGTCTCTATAGTCATTGTGTGCGCTGTGCTGTGTAGCCTTCGATTTCTGTAATACTTTGTTGTATGTCGGCTTTTTGGGATCCCAAAACGTAAGTGGAGGGATACCTATGACATCGCAATAGTTGTCCGTCCGTCCGTCTGTCCGTCTGTGCGCACTGTAACTCTCGAAGGGAATAAGATATTTTGATGAAACTTAATGTGAGGATTCTTTGGGTCAATAGTAAGGTCGAGTTCGTAGATGTTCTTTGTAGCCCTACAGTTAAGGGTGGGGGTTTAAATTAAGGGGCAAATGAAATATTTTTAAACAGATAATGTGATAGTGGATTACGAGGTAAGAAGACATGCTGAACACGATGGTGAAAACCATTTTGTCATCGGACAAGTAGTTCTCCCGGAATCTGGCCGAAACCGGAAAGTTTGTTAAAAGTAAAAGTTTTATTTGAAGTTGATTAGACGTTCGATTACGGGTAAGAAGACATGCTGAACACTTATGTGAAAAGTATTTTCTACCCTGACAACTTGTTCGCCCGGAATCAGGCCAAAACCGGATTGTTAAAAGCAAAAGTTTTATGTTTATTAGATGACAGATTTAGGGGTAAGAAGACACGCTGAATCTGTATATGACATTCTTTACGGCACATATTGTTCGTTCTGAATCCGGTTGAAACGGTATTTATATTATAGTTAAAGTTTTATTTGAGGTTGATTAGAAGTTCTTTATACGGATAAAGAGATACGCTGAATTCGTTTCTGAACTTTTTTTTTTGCAAGTATGGTAGTTCGTTCGCAATTGTCTGGATCAATTTTGGGATCCCATTGAAACCTTTGGTCTTGTCTATTATGCAAGGGCCTTTGCTGCAGATTGCCGGCCAGACCCCAGCTCTCGAAGGTCTCCCAGGAATTCTTGTCGCTCTTGTGATCACCAAAACCAGGGACCACTCAAGGGATTACCCGATGAAAAATTTATCTCAAAATAGTACTATGAAGTGGTACGAAAAAGTTGCATGCAGTACTAACAATGCTACTACATGCTTCTACTTCAAGGCTACCGTGTTACTGCATACTACTATATGCTACTTTTAGCAAGACTGGATGCTACTATGGCAAGACAGGATGCTACTGGATACTACCACATAAGACTGAACCAGTCCGAGGCCCATTAAATGATAGTATTCTTTGCTATTACATAGTATTACATGCAACGTTTTCGTACTACTACCATACTACTACGCAGGCTACAAATTTTTCATCGGGTAAGGCGTTGTAGGCTTCTGAGCTTCAAGAAATTATGCCCTACCACCGCTCTGCTCTCGAGTTTCTAAGTGGGATTCTTGACTGTGAACTAATAAGAGTTTACTGATCGCTCATTCCTCAAAAGCCCGGAATGAATGAACTTGATTATTTATCATAACAACAAGGAATGCGATGGGAGTATAAGGGAAAACAGGAAAATAAGGTGGGGTACGTAATATATCACACATCAAACCTTACACTCAAAGTGGACTAGTTGAACTATGTTTCATAAATCTGCTTGGGCTGTAATGTAAAGGAATGTTTATTTTTCACCCATAGTACAGGAAAGAGAAAATGAAATATAAAAAAGAAAGCAGAAAAAACACAGAAAAAGATGACACAACAAAGAAAAACAAAGGGCAAATCAAAGAAAGAAAGTAGAAGAAACGCCAGAAAAAAAGATCAGATAACAACGAAAAACAAAGGGCAAATCACAGGGATCGACTAAAATCAGCTGTCTATTAGTGTTATAGTATATATCGGATCAAATACTGACGAATATCAAAACGTAAATTTCGATACCGAAAATGATATTTGTTCATTCATAAGTATTCTAATTAGTCCAACATAACCTACATTTATATATCCGAAACTGGAGCAATACTGGAGTTATATATATTTTAGTAATTCAGTTATTTTTTATTCGGAGTTCAAGATGATGCAAGATACTTTTAAATTTTGGCGAAACGAGAAATATCATATAGCGAAACATGCTAAAGAAGTATTGATATCTATATACCGATTATCGAATATCGAAAGTGAAAATATCGATATATTGAAAAATCCAAATATCGCCCAGCACTACTGTCTATAGCTGTCTACAGAACGATTTTACGATCCCTAGCATAACCATTTTTCTAGTCTTCCGAGGGGTGGGGGTGCAATTTGGAATTAGCAACTGTGGCGAACTATATTGTTTTCTCCACTCGTGTCTATTTGTCATACACACTATGCAGGAGCATTCAGAGGATGACTTTTACAGCAATGATGCCGAATTTGCACTTCCGTCGAAATAGAGATAACCATAAAGACATCGTCAGCTCAATATTCGCAGCAGATTTATAGATTTGGAATATACATGCAATTTAAACACAACCGAATTTATATGAAAGAGTACAATTTCAAATGAAAGAATCTAAATTCTTAGTCCTGCGATTTACGAAATAAATAGTTTCAAGAAAGATGGGACGGCGCTTTTCCTGTATCTTCCATGAGTGCAGATCAGTGGTGTTGTTTAATTGTTGTTGTTTTTTCAATAGGCATACTACAGATCTGATTTTTATCAACAAAACACACATCAACATATTAAAAAAAAGAGATAACACGAAAAATGCTGCGGCCACGCTTTCATCAGAGCATAATCAATGAGACACGTGAATATAAGTTAGCGGGGAAAACAAAAAGAAACCTAAAAAAGGAAGTATTTATATTTATCTCAACCCAAGAAACTGAATAGAATTCTGAAGCAGAACCGGAAAAGATTTTTCAGGTATTGCATCAGATCGAAGAGAATTCCAAAGCTTGATTACTTCAAAAATTGGGGGACGTTGTGCAAACAAACAAAAAAATGGCGACTGTCTGGGTTTCGGACGAGTTTTAACATAAAATACAGTAGTTTGGTCCAGGCCGTCCTGCCCCCTCCAGTCTAGTCTCTATTGATCTTTGCCAAACAGGGCCGCGAAATGGTTTCAGTAGACATGCGTTTTATGGTCTCTCCGAGCTCGTAAATAATGGACGACAAGGGGAGCATTTGAGGAGGAAAGCAATGCCATAGTCTAGCGAAAAGTAGATTGGCACAGTCGAGATGGCAGATTTGCTACAGTGGGTTTAGCTTACCTCGGAACCATATAGAGGAAAACTTTTCCTCTAGAAGTTTTCCACGTGCCTTCTACCAAGAAAAGATAAATGTTTATTCTTAATTTGCCTGTTTGTCATGCTATGTACTATGAACCCGGTGTCAGTAGGCTTAAAACGGCGCAAATTTGAGAAACGGCGCAGATTTATCTCCGGGTTTCTCGGCTGAAAACGAGTGTATGGGGGGGCCTACACTGTAAAAAGTCTCTCCGAGTAAGGATTAAAGTTAGCTGCAGTATTTGCTACTGGGATTAATATTATCTCTGCTGGGGTAAGATTAATCCGAATGAGATTATCTTTTTAGAGACAAGAACAGTGTAGTGTGACGTGACCGTTCAAGAGTGTCTGGCTTAGACACTATCATCGTTCCGGCAATTAAGATAGGACGGATAAATAGCTGGGTTTTTTTGCCGATTCTCCGTCTTCAAGCTAGCCGATCTATTTGCCACTATAATCCGCTTTTTGGGCATCCTGTCCCATTCCAACAGAATCCCGTCAAACAAAAATATTGTATTTCGCATTCTCCAGCATTCTACATCAAAAGATTTGGATTTCCTGCTTCAGAAAGAAAGTAGGTCCGTTGAACGGAGCTCCACAGGGCCACAGGGACTGACCAGCAAACGGCGAGGTTAAACAGCTTATAAGGATTTGGGTCGGTTAACCATGAGAAGAAAACGGATTATGGTGGAAATCCCGGAGGTCGGTTAGCTAATATCAGGCTCATAGGACCGGGTTGCGAATTGGGGGTATGTTTGCGGAATCTGTGGGATTCGGATCCAGTTTTTAGAGACAAGGCGGAAGTTGCACCCTAAATCCGTGTTTTATTTACCGAAAGATCAACTAGCACCCAAGGCCGTATCCAGGGGGGTGTAGGGGGTTGAACCTCCCCCCTCCCCCGAAACATACAAAAATACTAATTTTTATAGGTTTTTCCCTCTGATTTATGTCTTTTTTGTACTTTTTTGTGCCACCCGCAGGCACCCCCCCCCCCAGAAAGGAAAAAAAACGAAATAAATTCCTGGATACGCCTGACTAGCAATACAGTCTTTCTGCTCAGATGTTCTGAATAGTTGGCTACTTTACAACTAAGCTATGCTTACAGAAAATTGCACACGGCTTCGGCTGTTTTTAGCCCCTTTCCATGTCCCTTGCCTCAGGTGACTATCTTGGCAAAATTTGTATAACAGATCTCTCGACGAATAAGGTCCATCAGTGTATTGAGGTAATAGAGGATATCAGAGTTTTGGAAACGAGAATGGATAGAGATACTCCTGAAGTAGAATGAATTACTATAAGTACGACGTGTCCTTGAAGGTAGTCGGTCACTAGTGGTATTAGTCTCTCCTGTTCCACTGGTATACAGGGCCGGATCCAGGGGGGTTAAGGGGTTGACCCCCCCCCCCACCCCAAAACATACAAAAATAATCATTTTATAGGCTTTTCCCTCTGATCTTGTCTTTTTACCCCCCCCCCCCCCCCCCGAAATAAATTCCTGGATACGGGCCTGCTGGTATAGTTTCTTTTTAATTTATGTGGCATAAAATAGTTGCGTTTTTTATCTGAATTCTCTATTCTCGTACAAATTACCGTTTTTGCTCCTCTGACTTCTCCATTCTCGACTTTAACAAAAACACTAATTTTGCAGCTCGTCTGTAACCCGGTATACGTGTATATGCATATTGAACACCCGAACTCAGGGAGTCAGGGAGGAGAACGGAGAGAGGAGAATCGACAATTCACCATCGGAGCAAATTCTCGATTCTGCAGAATCGCAAGAAAATGAGAATTCACTTCATCTGAATAGTCCAAAAACCCGAAATAGGAGAATTCGGAGGAGAATTGCGATGAGAATTCGCGTTAAAAACGCAACTAATGCTAGAGGAATATTTATCAGTTGTTACGACTGATTAGTGTGAGCATAACGTTGTTTCTGCGAATTCCTAACCTCAGCCAGCACTATAAGCAAATACAGAAAATCAAATTCATTCTTTTTTGCAACAATTTAGTCAATCTGGTCGGTTCATTGATTATCCAGAGCGTCGTTCTTTGAAATATGGCTGATTGTTTAGCAGAAGTGGTGTAAAAATCTCAGGAAAACGTTTAAAACAAATAAATACTGCATAATATTTAGCTTTAAGTTTTTTCTTTTCGTTCAAATACCAGCTAACAAAAAATCCTTTTTCAGACATATGTCGAGCTTGCTCATTAGCGGTAAATTTGGGGTGATTCGTCTGGGTTGAGGATGTCATATAAATGGGCAATAAATCATCATCATTGGTAAAATTTAGACGGTTTTTCTAGTCGGGCCTTAAAAAGGAACGGAAAAGGTCATGAGGGTGATTAAGGTCATGAGGGTGATCGATGAATGCTTGAGGGGGTCCCAACAGTGAAAACCGTTTTCTCAAGAGATCCGATAACATCCTTGGGGCCTAACTTTTACTAGCTAGTGGTTGGTTCCAACAGGTGCGAGGGAGATAAATCTGAGGTGTTCTGGCCTTTTTTTTCGCAAAACGGGGTGTACTCTCCGTACAGGGCCGTATCCAGGGGGGATAGCCCCCCCCCCTGAAACAAACAAAAATAATTATTTTTTGTATAGGCATTAACGTCTGATTTTCGTACTTTTTGGTCCAACCCCTGGACACCCCCCCCCCCCCCCCCAAAAAAAAAAAAAATTAAATAAAAATAAATCTGTATACGACCTGTCTCACTAGCATGACAAGATGTAAGGAGCGCAGAAGGTGGGATAAATTCGCCCAAGTGCCATAATTTCATTACAAAAAAAAAACTTGTCAAAAGTAACACTTTCATGATACTCGTTAAAACCCTGTTTGGAGGCTCCTGAACTATATAGTTTTAGGAAGTGTACTTTTGAAACTTAAGCCAAGCCGATACAGCGAATGGCTGCTATCATCGAAAGTCCCTAGATGAGCCGCCTGTTTCCCCCTCCCGTCGTCCGTGTGTTGGTCCGAGAGGAACACTGGCAATTGATTTGCTCCGTGTCCTGCCCATTCGTCAACTCAGTTTTTACACAGTTGTGTACTAGTATTTTGTTTTATTTATTGTTGTTGCTTCCTAATTGTTTTCGACGACCTCGTTTAGCTTAAAGCTATTGGGGTAACACAAGTTTGCTGATCGTAATCAGTCCTAAGGCACCGTAATGAGGAATGCCTGGAAGCAAATGAAACGCTGCTTAGCATTTGCCAATCACCCACTGATCTCCATCTCCCTTAAAGGACCCCTCGCACTATTTACTCTTCAACTTATAGTATTTTAAAATATTTGAATACTTTAAAACTGGACTGTGCTTTCAAGAAGTACCCATGTTTTTGGCTGTGTTAAGCCTTTTCCGAGACCCGTTGATTTGTAGCAAAAACAGGGAAACAATTTACATAACCGTTTGTCTGATCGAAAAACTTCTCGCAGACAACCGTCGACAGCGTGATACACATCGAAGGTAGCAAAACGCGGCAAGTGAGAAAATCAGCGTGGTTTTGTTATAGGGGTTAGAACGTACCGTACGAAATTGGGGTCTCCGGGTTTAGAAATATAGGGAGTGATTATGGAAGTAGGTTGCAGTGTTACAGGTAAGACAGGTCTTAAAAAAAAAAAATCATTTCCTTTGAACTTCTCTTCTTTCTTCTAGCCGAACTGCTATGCCCGTGTCATCACAATTGAAAGCCAGAAAAAAATCGTCATCTACTCGAAGCAGCCAATTGGGGTCAACGAGGAGATCACCTATGACTACAAGTTCCCATATGAAGAAAATAAAATTAGATGCCTCTGTGGTGCTCCGAATTGTCGAGGCACACTTAATTGATTGTCTTTCCATATTTTTGTATCTAGGTGCAAATTTAAAATATAGTTTCTTTTTTACGAATAATTCATGTGTGTGTATGCAGTCACTTGTAGGGAGAGACGATCCGGTTTTCTCGGACTGATTTTCGCACTTTATGATGGAGTAAAATACATTTCCGTTTTTTGGCAGGGATTGATTATGGTGCGGAAAATTCTGGCAGGAATTCCAATCGGTACCTGGCTGTTTGTCTGGACTGCATAGCTTGATAATGTAGTGGTTGATAAGTATCGGGGTATGGAAGAGGGAATGAACCTCTATAGTAAATTCAGTTCGCCAAATAGCTAACAGCTAATGGTGCGAACACACCATCACGATTCTCGTCCGAATTTTCTGTACTTTCATCACCAGATATTAAAGATTTGACAGTGCAAAACGGATACTTTGGCTACATTTTATTAGAGCTATATTTCAGCGCTTTTTGGCAATGTTCCTCTTTAGGCTCAAGCTGGAAATGAACTTGTACAAACAATTAAAGGTTCTTCCTTAAATATCTTTGATTTGTGAATTTCTTCTTTGAAATAGCTTGGAGTTAAAGCCGGTGCTGTGATTTCATTTTGTTTTTGCTGCTCGATCGGGTCGTTGAGAGGGTAGAGATTTTTTCTACATGTTGTTTTGGAATTACCTGTCTCTTCTTCTGTTTCCAGAAGTTAATTTTCCAGCTGGAGCCTGAAGAGGACCCTTACCAAGAAGGGCCTAAATTTAGGTATAATAAAATATAGCTGACGTATCCGTTTGGCATTGTTGTTGTGCCCAGCATAGCTTTTGTCTTGCTTGCAATTTGCAGAAGGCACTAACTCCTCGCGCTCTCCGTCGTGACTCATTATAGTTTAGTGAGGTTGGATTGATGAGTCAGGGTGATTCATTCCGTTTTATTTTAGTCTCGGATCGGCAAGCGATCTGGCCACGTGGCGATCTCTGGCCCCGGTGTCTTTAGTAAATGTGTTGTATTCGCTGCTCAAAATTTTGTGTTCGTCGTATTATGGATAAACTGGAATGATACTCTTCGCCAACTGGGACACAAACCTAACGGTTGTCAAATACGATTCGCAGTCAGCTTGTGCCGAAGGAATAAATATTAATCAATTGCTCAAAACGGAAAAAGTTGCGACGTAGGTCAGCGATCTGTTTGCCCCTTTTTGGGTAGATTCTCGTCAAGGCAAAGATAAACCACCAATAAGTATTTTTTCATCATCGACTTTTCCTTATTAAATTGATAATGGTGCCAAATCCGGGCGGGAATTCCAGTTCGCGAGCCTCCGACCACTGATCTTCTGTCCCTACTTAATGTTTATATTCTAGTATTCAAAACTATTTGAATACTGTAAAACTAGCTCTTTTTTAACAAGTTATCCACGGCTTTGGCTCTTTCAAGCCTTTGGCGGAGCCCATTAACTTTTTTGACGGTGCAAAACGGATAAGTCAGCTACATCTTATTAGAGCTACATTTCGGCCCTTCTTGGCAAGGGTCCTCTTCAGGCTCAAGCCGCTCAAACTGGAAAATGAACTTGTGGAAAACAATTAAGATTCTTCTTTAAATATCTGATTTTATGGACTTCTCTGAAAATTGGTTGGAGTTAAAGCTGGTGCTGTGATTTCATCCTGAACATTTCTGCTGTTTTTGCTGTTCGATTGGGTCGTCGAAAGTGTAGAGATTCTTCTGCATTTTGGTTTTGGAGTCACCTGTCTCTTCCTCTTCTTGACTTCTAGCTAAAACTCGGCAAACTTCAGACAACCGGTATTACGCATCAGTAGCATGACACGCGAACACTCGTAGCATAGTGCGCATGGAAATTTTGAATCGCGGCAAGAGCAAAGATCGGTGATATATCGTTAGCGGGATAGAATGTAACCAATGAAATTTGATCTTCCGGGCTTAAGAATTAATTAGCGCAGATATGGAAGTATGTTACATTGAACATAATAGGCACGACGGGTCCTTTCAAGGCATGAAAAAGCTGGGACAACAAAAGAATAAATTTTACAGGAATGTACAAATGAAGCGTCACAAACTGAAGAATAAAGGTGATGCTGAATCATATTTCATCACTTCGGGATACAAAATTGTCTTATTCCAGTCATTTGCCCAATAACTAGAATGGGTCAGAAGAAATAATGCCCAGACAATTATGTAGCTATAACTTTATACTGCAGAATTGAGGGGGTCTATGCTAAATCCTTTGCCATCGTTTGAAGTAATTTAGATATGAAAGTCCCCTGTTCGGACTAAAATTATCTGATATGCTCGGGTCATTTACTATTCCTAGGACGGTCAGGCGGAAGATTATGTAGGGCCAGTCGTTAATTAGGCGATTGGTCTTTTAAACGCTTCTAAACGTGCGTATTTTAATGTTCTAACACCTGGTTACCGGTACAAGCTCGCGCCAGTCGGTGCAGGCACCGGGCACTTGCTGTACACTCAAATCGAGAGTGGGCAACCCCTCGTTCGCCACTGGGACGTTGCGCTGAGGACGTTCTGCCATGGCGACGTTTCGCCGGTAAGCCACAAAGCAACTCACGAGAGATGACCTCTGACGAGTCTGGCGATAAGTCGTTACTTGGTAAGTTGAGTTAAACTTAGTACGTTATCTAGTTCAAACTGGGGTGAATAAAGGTTTCCAAAGATTACGTTGTTTTCTTGCATAAACAGTTAGAGTGACTTTTAGCCTTAGAATTCAACGAATCTTTGTTGTTGTTTTTATTTCCCCCAAAACGTGCACGTGTTTTGTCGGACAAGTTCATGTTCAACGCATTCGAGACTGCAACAAAACGCTGGGTTGCTTTTCGCACTATTTGTGTCATCTGTCGCAAAACGCGGAATATTGTGGGAATCGCAGCAGCACGAACCGGTGAATATGTAGGGAGTCTAGGTTTTGCATTTCTTGCGTTTTTCTATTGTGTTTCTTTTTCTGTTCATCCAGATCCCAACTTTGGTCCAAAACTCTTCAGCGAGTGCCTCAAATACGCCATTTCTGCAGGGGTTGGAGAATCTGCAATAAAAAAACCGAAGAAAGTTCGGTTACAGAAAGTTACATGCAGGTAGTGTTTTGATAGTTTTTTTTTAAATGGCTTTTCTTACAAGGAAATAAAGGATATAATGTAATTGACTTTAAAGGTTAACAGAATAGGGCTAAGATACGGCAGTCAGGTTACCCAAGGCCGTATCCAGGGGGGGGGTTGACCCCCCCCCCTCCCCCAAATATACAAAAATAATGATTTTTATAGGCGTTTCCCTCTAATTTATGTGTTTTTTGTACTTGTGTATACGACAAGCAGGCAAAAAAACCCTCCGAAAGACCCCCCGAAATAAATTCCTGGATACGGGCCTGAGGTTACCCATCATATTTTTACTTAATTCGGCTAGAAGAACCGACAAAAACACGTTACTTCGTCGCTTTGTTATCCACGATTATTGAATTTTAGCTTTTGTTATTTCTCTTCCATAACTGTTCTACCTCTATACGGACGTACCTCTGTGTTCAAAATGTTTAGCTCTCTGTTGACTGGGTCCTTCCACAAAGGAAACCTATACGGATAGAAGGCTATCTTCCGAAGTGATTCTGCAGTCTGGAACCGAACATTTCAAAACCTTCACTTTGTTGGCCATTGAAACGCACGCTTTTGTAGACAATCAAACTTTCCGCGGCTCATCGTAAATTTATTTGTCGAACAACCAGTGGAGATTCCCAACGTCACTACTACGCGACGAAAAAAAACAAAAATCGCTTACAGGAGTCAAAATAATTCAGTGTATTCAAATCAAAGGTATAAGAATAAGTTGGCTTTTCAGTTAAACTTTAATAAATCGTCCGTAAATAATTATCCATGGATTTTAGATGTCGTCTTGCAAACATGCTATCCCTGATTTTTTGTAGATTCTGTTTCCTTTTATTTTATTTCTTGCTTGAAATTTTTTCAAGAATGTCCTGACCGATTTGCTACAACGTAAAATCGCGGAGAAACCATTACCAGTCGCCAAGGATTATTCATGTAAATACTGCCATGCTTTTTCGGCTAGGGCCCGATGAACTAAAATTGATGGCGAGTTTTCGTGCAGATGCTTTACCGGTGGGTGCGAGAAGAAAATATATTGGTAGAATTAAGTGCGGTTCAGGGTCCTTATTTTTGCCCGTCTGCGGAAAGATGGATGCAAATGTGGAACACTTGGTTTGTTCTTGTAGTGAGTTGGGGGATCTAAGGAGAGAAGTTTTTGGTAAGGAGGTTCTTCAAGGGAGGTCTTTGAAAGATTTGATGGGTAGCAAAGTGTTCCAAGAGTTGAGTCGGTTGGGTAGATTCCTGAAGGTTGCCATGGAGTATCGTGAACGTTTTATTGTAGGTTGATGTTGTGGTAGGCAGAGGCGTTACTAGCCAAAATGTTTGGGGGGGGGAGAGGGATTTACCGACTGGCTGGTAATTTTTACCGACTTTTTCTGCAGAAAAAACGACCGTTTTCAACAACAAAAATGACATTTTTGAAAAAGATCGACTGAATTCTGAAAAAAATCGAATGATTTTCTGAAAAATCCACTGATTTTCTGAAAAAACGACTATTTAAACGAAAAATCGACCAATTTTCACGAAAACCGACTGTTTCATGAAAAAAAATCAACGTTTTGACGAAAAATCGTGTCGCTTCGCGCAGAATCGGTTATTTTTACCGACAGCATTGGGGGGGGGGGGTCCCCCTCCCCAGTCGTGACGCCCCTGGTGGTAGGGATAGGTATTAGTTTGTTTAATAGTTATTTAGTTATTAGAAGTATGAGTTGAGTGTTGAATATTTGGACTGGTACATTGTAGTTGGAGTGCTTGTTTATTTTTATGGCACTTGCAGCCTCTGGCTCAAGTGCCATATACCGATCACAATTCCGTCTGTCGGTCGGTCCGAGTTTTTTGTCACACTTTTTCGAGTTAGGTTACTTCCTGATGTGCTAGGACAATGAAACTTGGCAGGCGTATCAGGGACCAGGCCAAACTAACCTGGAAATAACCAGTTTTCCGATCCGACCATATGCGGGGGAGTGGTACTTCCAGATGTGCTAGGGCCATGAAACTTGGCAGTCGTATCAGAGACCCGACCAAACAAACTTAGAAATCCGACCATTTTTTTTTTTGGGGGGGGGGGGGTGGAGGGCAGGGTAGTCCGGAAATTGAGTAGTGTGTAACTTTCGAACGGGTGATCGTAAGGAGGTTATTCAAGAGAGGCCCTTGAAAGATTTGATGGGTAGTAAAGTGTTCCAAGAGTTGCATCGGTTGGGTAGATTCCTGAAGGTTGCCATGGAGCACCGTGAACGCTTTATTGTAGGTTGATGTTATGGTAGGGATAGGTGTTAGTTTGTTTAATAGTTATTTAGTTATTAGAAGTATGAGCTGAGTGTTGAGTATTTGGATGGGTACATTGCAGTTGGAGTGCTTGCTTATTTTTATATTTTGTCCCGCTGTGGCCCATAGGGCTTTTTTGGGAATACATTCATACATTCATTCATGGGTCTTTCCCTTAGCCCGTAACTGATAACTGATAACAAAAAAAAAGAAGTAACTTATAACTGTAACTGATCAGTAGTTAGTACTTTTAAAGGACACCTGAATGAAGAGTACCAATTATCATCCCTATCTGTATGACTTCCGTTAACATTGCCTGCAGAAAACCTAATCCAAATACGAAATAGTGTTTCCAAGCTATGATTTTTGCTTCATTTCGTATCTGTCCTTATTTCAGTATCGAACAATTTTAGAAATGAACAAAATGTCTCCAATCAACCCTTCTTCTGGAATATTTTTTAACCAGTTAAGCCCAAACGTACATCTAGCAGAAATTCCAATACGACCGGCCAGCGCTGTATAAGATTTGAATGAATTGCGCTTTTTGTCTTGGAGTCTGCATGTGCAAACCTCCAGAAACGAACATCCCTATTTTGAAAACGTCACGCTCAGGAGAAGAATGCTGTCCGTGGCCATGTCTGCAAATGCATTCTTCATGGTGTGTTCAAATATGGTTCCATTGTTCAGGTGTCCTTTAAAGCATAAGTGATATGTTTTTGTTTAAACATTAAGTTCCTTGGAGGAAACAAGCGGACGCCTGATCTGGCTCAAAATGAGTCAAACAAGGAGAATACAAAAATCAGCGTAGTGCCGTTGTGGTGGATAAAGTGGGATAGAGAGTTCAAGATCTTTTTCGTGAACCGTGTATTGCTTTATTGCTGTACACCTAGGCAATTTTTCCATCCTGTTTCCTTGCAGTGGTCTCAAATTATCCACTTTGAACAAATGCCGGGTCTGATGTAAATCATTAATCCCCCCTCCCCCCAAAAAATAATATCATATTTTGGTCGCAGGTTCATTTTAGCCGGGGAAGTTTCGTCATTCGGACGTTTTGTCATGTGGCCGTTTCGACACGGGGGCATTTTGTCATGGGGACGTATTGCCAGGGGACGTTTCGCACTCGACTTGCGAGAACAGCAAATCAGCCAAAATGTTGGCTAAGATTTCGTTGCGATCGCTTCCGATATCTTACGGTTACTAGTGCAGGCGAAGAAAAAGGGAAGTGGGAAAAGGGGAACAAAATTAGGAAACTGGGATGGTAAGTGTCATTAGGATTGCCAAAATTCTTTGCTTGAAACACACGCAGCTCAGATTTGTTATAGGTAGAGTGGGAAAAACAGAAAACAGCTTTTTCTTAACAAAACAGCTGTTTTCTGTTTTTAAAGAAACAAGGAGCAGTGTCACTTTTCTGTTTTGTTCTTAAAATGCCCTATTTTCTGTTCTTCGAAAAAAAAACAGAACAGTACCCATGCTTATTTCAAATACCGCTTTACCATAATCCAAATATCGACAATCGAATTTGAAAATATCGATATTCCTCCAAATCGCCCAACACTATATGGCACCAGCCACAAATGCTAGACTGCTTCCGTTCCGGTTATCACCTGTAACACTCTCTGAGAATTAACGTCCAGCAGCGGATATGAAATTACGTGTATTCGCACCCGATGGCTACGCCTTCTCGTCTCGATATTGTCTAGTCGGTCAGATTGCCGAAAGTGAAGCGTCTGCCATGACTAAGTGGGTCATTGAATATATGCATGATAACCTCCTAGCAACCAGTCCAATGGATTCAGTGGTTAGCAGATGAGGCAATAGAAACCTGACTGACACCCGCACCATGCGATGCGACGAAGAGAAAAAACTATCTAACAGAGTATAAGAATAAGATAAGCCGAGGGGTTGCCTACTCTCTATTTTAGTGTACAGCAAGTGCCCGATGTCGAGGTTCCCAGTCGGTGCGGGCACCGGTTGCCACACATTAGAACATTAAAATCAGCATGTTTAGAAGCGTGAATCGTCTAATTTACGGCCGACACTGGTTCCGGCATCGCTGGGTTCGGTCGGTGCCAGGTCAGTAAAGGGTATACAGCAGGTGCCGGGGAGTGGGTAGCCGCACGCAGAGAGCATAACAACGTGACAAATGCAGAGACTAAGATAAGGACACAGGTGCATAGCTACGATATTCCTGAAAGTGATGGACTTCTAGGGGTTGCGCACTTTGAACTGCACTCACATGATCTCACGATATTTCATGATTGTTCTTGAAAAATTAAGATGGGTATGATTTTTAATTGCACAAAAAAGAAGAGGTCATGGCAATAAAATGAGCATAAAACTACTACACTATTGGAAATGTGTTTAGTATTTTTGTGTGGAATTCGTTTATTGGAAGTTAGTTATTTTGTTGTATCTTTGTGTTAACCATGGCCAGTTACGGCTTTCAGTGTTATTAAATATCTGTCTATCTATAGGCATAAATTTCGGTGTTTCTAAGCAACCCGGAGGAATCTGGCCAGCCTCCTTACATTCTCAAATTGGCGACTACCAATCATATTACCCATCCATTTTTCATCAAACTCCCGGTGCATTCTCCAAAATTTATGTAAATTATTGATTTATATTTAACAGATTTTTCTTATAGATATTTTATCCCTGACTGTAACTTTTGGCTCACACTTCTGCGATTTCTCGCAAGATTCGGTGTTTTCCGACATAATAAGTTCAGCTTGTTCGACAACACGCATGCGATTCTTTGCGGTGAAAATAGTGAACAAACAAAGGTTTGTTGATTTTTTCAAGAGTTGCTCGACCTTTTTACGAAAGAAAACGTTATAATCCTTGGATGTTTGACACAGATCACCCGATTTGAACTAAATGGAATATGAAAGTTTACTGAATACTCTTGATACTAACTCTCCTTGCCGGTGCAAAATCGCTTTGTACCTAGCGAAAGAGCCAGAAGCAACAACACAGCTGTCCCCAACGATCGCCGTGATTGATTGATACAGATTTCAGTTTTTGAGTTTGAGTCGTTAGTGAGACGTGTTCTCGTTCTTCCTGAAGACAGTTCCGGAGATCGCTCTTGAGACCGAGAATTAGCTGGTTTCTGCCGTTCGCAATTAAATTGATGCCAGTTCCGGGTACCAGCTAGTCTCGCACCCAAGTTGAAATCAGTTCAGCTTTTCAGGGTACTAGCCAATCACATTACTTAGGGGAATACTCAGCAATGTTACGGTTGGCTAATGCTAAATTACGTCAGACCGAATAACAATGACCTAAATTCACTTTCGGTTTTCAAGACAGCAAGGAGTGGATGTGATTTTATCTTTTGGACTTGGTTTGAAACTAGCCAATCTGAATATTCCTCAATATTCCCAAAAATAATCTGATTGGCTAGTACCCTGAAAAGTTGAACTGATTTCAACTTGGGTGCGAGACTAGCTGGTACCCGTAACTGGCACCAATTTAATTGCAAACGGCAGAAACCCAGCTAATTCTCGGTCTTACGATTTCCGGAACTAGCTGGTACCGAGTATTAGCTAAAACCCCTTGTGAATGGGCCTTTAGTCATACAGAGCATTCCCTAGTGATGGATTGTGCTCAGGGTGGTCAGACAAGTTCAGAGGTCCTGAAGGTTTTCGAATGGGGACGTTTCGCCGACAACCCGAGTTTCTTTGTTCCCTGAACAATCACCTTGACACGAAAGCTTTGTTTTTATTGCATCAGCGTTGCTGTGTGAAAATTCATGAGATTCCATCGTGCGTCGGAAACAAAAATGTCTCGTATAGATATCGAACAAATGGTAAAAAGCTTGTCCGATGCGACGTGTTCCAGATTCGGATCAAAATGTAAACTGATGAGTCTCTTGACATTCCGCGAGGGACTGCACACTCTAACTCAAAGCACTAGGTCCTGAGAATTTTTGTACAAGATTCGAGAGCGTCGTCTGGAAAATTGTTCAAAGGCGGTCTGGAAATACACTGTTTCTGCTTAAAGTTTAACCGAATAGGCTTGAGATATGAAATTGTGGTTACCCATCACTAATAGGTAAATTTAATACTTTAAGCACTAATAAGTAGTTTTTGTTTTTATTTACGTTAGTGTTGTTTATAGTTATGTGTCGTATGTATCAATAAAAATAAAGATAGGTATAACTTGAAACTGAAATAAGCTGGAAGACCCGATGAAAATTCGCTACTTCGTTGCTCCGCTAATAAACCGATTTTCCTGGAATAGAGTCTTTATTTCGGTTTTGTGGTACCTCTATGTCCTGCACATCTGAGCTTGAAACATTTAGAACTACAACGGTAAAGGACTACCGAAAAAGATTTATTTTTTGGATCACACGTAATAGCGGGCTTTCTTCAGAAGTGACCAGCCAATCTGGAACTGAACATTTTTTAGCTTCGCTTCAAAGTTCATAAGTTACTGAATTGCACAATTGTGTTGGAATTCATATTCTCCACGCTTGGATGAACGTTGTCTAGTCAGTGCATATTCCGAACGCCCCATCTAGATCCGAAGTTGAAAAAAGTAAAAAATCCCGGGTAGAGCGAAATAATTAAGTGTCTTAAGTTCTAAGACATGAAATAAGCTGTTTTTCAGTTGAACTTTAAAACCAAATCTGCTCTGTATTTCCTTACACCTGTAACTTCTTTCACCAGGGTGTCACATTACAAAACTGCACATGTGATCACTTTCCTCAGTTGTGAGTCTCTGACCCTCTTGTTCCAGTGCCTCTCTTTTCGTCCAGTTCGACCTGACGGAGGCGAAGCGACCCCCCCCCCCCGTTTTGGGCATTCGGTCGAACCGAAACTTTCGGTAGAAACGGGCGAAGCCATGATACCCGCTTTATATATCTACTTTCTGCACATTTCCAAATTGGTAAACGCTGACTGAAAACACAGTCTATTTACTCCCTTACCGTCAACCACTTATCGGTTGTGACATACTTGGGTTTGAGCCCAAATTAATTATTATTGACTGATTTATCTTGCATCCATCCTATCCTATCTGCGGGTGCTAGAATGGAAGTGGCCTGCTGTGAGCGCACTTGCTTGTTAAGATATCTGAACACAAATCGGAACGAATAAGTTTAATCGACTTCGAAAATTTCAATTACAAAAATACAAAATCTAGGTACGACTCTTGAGGTAACGCGAAATATCCACTAGGTCTAATGCCCCATATGGGCAAATAAGTACAAAATCAGACTTCTGAAAGCCCTTAAACTTGCCCGTCGGAGAGGCATTAATGGACTAAGCCTTCCGCGGTTTCCTAGCCTACTCACAATACAACCTGCAGCCTTTATCTGGCTAAATAAGTGAGTTAGGCCCGTAGGCTTACGCGTGTTTCACCGTACCCTCTATCTCGAAAACGCAAACAAGTTCCATTTTCTCACCACACATTCTGTCTTATACCGGTACCGTTAATGCGATTGGAAAGGGTATGAGATCATCCGGCTGGGCGGTGGGTATGTAAACCGGGCGAGTATCAGGCAGCGTTTACACGGACAAGAAATCCCGTCGAGTAGAAAGGAATTCCGGTCGACTCGAAAGGATTCCGTTCGTGAAGACGAGTAGAAAAAAAGTCTAGCGGGACGGGAATCGTTTCATGATGAAAGGAACTCCGGTCTACTTGAAAGGAATCTTGTCGGCGGCGCTGGAAAAAGGTACTAAAAAGTCTAGCTAGCTTTTAAGAGCAGCAATCATCAGTACTAATGTCATAAATGATATCGAAACATTTTTTTGTTGACAAGTGAATTTGTTTTTGTCAGATTTTCTGGTTTGAAGAATTTATTTTTTCCCTCTGCGTGTGAACGTAATCCTGTCACCAAGATCGGATTCTGTTCAAGTTTTCCTGTACTTGTAAACGCTGCATCAGCCACTAAAATTAATTTTTGAAGTCTCGAGTGAGGAGACTTAATCTATGCAAGTCTGAAACCTGTGGGAGGTTATTCTGGCAGCAACCCACCAGAAAGAAGACTGGAGCCTAGCCCTGGATGCCCCTGAAATTCCGAAGGTACAACCGTCCGGATTTCATTCCGAATTCACCTGACCAACTTGATCACTGTCTTTTGGATTCTTTGTTTAAACAAAATCATGCCTGAAGGAGGCATTTGACTACCTTCTACAAAATGACGCTTGTAGAAGTAAAGTGACCCCATGAGATCCATTCCCGATGAGATGCTGACCGCATATCCGAAACTAGTTTTCTCGCCCGACAAGTAGGGCCTAAGTTTCCTACAGAACTGGGGGATACTGTCATTACCAGGAAAGTGCCACACTTATATCACAAATCTCAGTTTGGCAACAACACCCTAATGGCAACTTGCACTTGCAAAACAAATATATGCAAACCTAAAGGTATGTACGAACAGCTCTGAGATCTTTAGGGCTCACAGGCCCATGTTACGGGCTGTATCCCGGTTCCAACTTGCGGCCCACAAACTCTTTTTTTTTTTGGGGGGGGGGGGGGTCATACAGTATCCGGATTAGTTGTTGTGAATACTCGACAGCTTATATTTATATTTAGCATGCGATTGTTTTCTTACGGTCCTTATAGGATCTTGACCGGATATCAATAAGAAAAGTGTCCTAGGGAACCCGATCTACAATTGGTCTAAGATTCTGTTGTCTCACCCTTTTACGTTCCTTGGCTTACAAATGATACAAATGAGTTAGCCCCATTCCATACGCCCCCGATCTCTTAAAATCGACAGACAAAACCTTTTTGTACTGTAATCGGTACTAGGCGATGCTAGGGTTGAAAATGGAACTTTGCCGCGCAGACGAACTGGGCATTTTGAGCGGAAGCCTCAAACCTGGGCGAATTATCACAGTCTGAAATTTTTACAGGCCTAGCCTAAGCATCGAATCAATGACTGGCAAAGGAGTATCTGATTCATACTGAGAAGCTTCGGAAGACCAATTTGCTAATATACCCCGAGGGTTCGACAATAACCCATCTGAAGGCAAAAAGACTTATACAACCTGCTGCGACTGGCAGAATTTCATACGACTAGAGTACGACCTGGATCATGGCCACGATTACAGCATTCGTAAATAAGAAGGCGCTCTAACACAGCCTACTAAGCCTAACCATCATCTTCGAATAATAAGCAAACAAATAAACACTTTTAGGGTGCTAAATACAGGATAAAGGCAGGGGACGAAGAATGGCTATAGCAGAGGCACATTACCTGGGGGCGGTGCAGTTTCTGTATAAGCCGCAATTCAAACCTTAAAGGACACCTTATAGCCTACCGAGTAGGGCTCTGAGGGGTGGATCAAAGATAATTGACTTCTTTACAACTTGTTTGTTACCCTCTCCAGGCCCCTTGTCTTGCACGAAAAATGCAGCAAAATGTGCATAACCAATCTTCTGACCAAAATACTTCTCGGAAACGAGGATCAGATCGCAAAACACTACAAGCGTAGAAATCAGAGTACATCCAGTAGGGAGGGGGGGGGGGTAGAACACACCAATGAAGTGCAGAATCTGGCAAATGAGAATGAACGGAAAGATTATGGAAGCAGACCGGGATGGTATCATAGGTAAGGCTGATCCTTTAAAACTGTTACTCAGGTATTCTTATTTGATTACGAAACTGCACCGACCGAAAGAAGGCGGAGGAAAATAGTTCGTCATCTAAAAAAGTATACCTCTGTTGTCAATTGAAATGGAAGAAATAAATTAAGGCAAAATAGGAGGTATGCAAGCTTGCCGTCTATGCGACCTTTGGCATTAGCTGAAAGTAAGTTGAGCTAATCACGATACGGGAAGAACTGAACAAGGGGCGGTGTGCGTTTGGCATATGAATTAAGGCTTAAATCCGTGCAAACTTGGCCTTACCCCAAATAAGCACTTTTGCGATATTAATTAAGGCATAACGACAAGGGAAGAACGGGTGCACATCTAGTACAAAATAGATAAATACAAGTAGTCAAGTTTTCCTGACGATTCGACATTTTGAGTCAATCGGTAGACTTGCAAAATTCTAGCACACCTCAGAAAGACAAAAAAAAAATGCAAGTCAACTAAATAAATTGAGCATCCGTTAAAAGGTCGGTTTAGAGACGAAGCACAAAATCCGCACGTATTGACCAATCTGGTCAGTAAATTGAGATTTCCGTTTGTTACCCAACTGGTAGAATATCATCGACTGAGGTACCATGCTCGGCGGTTGAATTCATTCCCGGTACGTAAAGCGAGGGGAAGATGGCTTCGTGCTGGCGGCGCAATGCAAGCGATGGGAGGGCCAGTCATGAGTCTGCGAAACAAAATAATTCAGTTACTAAAAAAAAAAGAATTAAAACTCTGGAGATTGTAACACTCAATCTTCCAGACTCTCTTGCCATATTCTTATTTCCGAGATTTTGAATTTAATGGTTCGTCTGCTGCCCACCCTAATGATATCGACAACATTGCCGATTTAGGCAAGATCAGCTCTTTTCGAGATTTCGCCATGACCGCAAAAGATAGACAGATCCTTGCTGATTAAGTGTTTTGACCTGGCGAAGTTTCTTTCATAATTCATAAGCCGGCAAGAAAACAACAAATGACAACAGCCATGTTCTAGTCTTCTTCTTAGAACTTCAAGTTTTCGACGGCCTTTGCAAGTTCATTTCATCGACCTTTGACCTTATAAAAGACCTCCAGGGAGAGGCATTCGTTAAACGCAAATCTGCCAAGTTCCGTGTCCGGAGGAAATCGATCTTTGGGAAAACAGAAGTAGATCTGAAGGCCTTCTTTATCATTAAATTATCGTCACTGTTATCAGGCTATTCCCTGCTCTGGCTTCATCCCATCTACTTTCTTTGGTAACTGCCCGATCGTAGCCTACTGTGCGAGAACGTTATCAATCGTTTGACGACGAGAACCGTAAGAGGAGATATGTATTTTCACGACGAAAATAGATGAGTTAATAGTTGCGTTTTTGTTCGGCTTTTGCCTTTCCCTTTTCAGCTTTGGCTTTTTATCGTTTTCCGGCCTTTTTTAACATTCTCGCGTTTTCGCAAGTTGCCGTTACTACAAAGGACTTTTCACTTTTCTCGGATGAAAACGCTATTTTGACAAATGCCATTTTATTTGTATTTTACTTGCACTTCAAATTTTCATCTTTAAAATCCGAGGCAGTCTCGAAATACTGATTTTCACTTTGAATCAAATCCCTCTTTTATTGGATTTTGGGATAAACTGGATAAATTAGCGAGGCAAAAAGCCAAAAGGTGAGCGTAACTTGGTCACCTACCAAGTTTGCCTTTTTGCAAAACGCCGAGGGAAAAGGCGAAAGTCGGCGTTTGACTTTTTGACAAAAACGGGAAATTGTGAAACAGTGCTTAGGACCATTTTACGAAAACGCAAAAAAAGTAAAAAGCCGTCGAAAAGGCGAGTGAAAAGTCGAACAAAAACGCAACTAATGTTTTAATTGAAGTTTATGTCGTTATCGATTGACGAGTGAAAGTGAGATTCGAAAATACCCAACGAAGATACAGTGAGGAACGCTGACCCAGATTCAGACGGCGTCGTGAGAAAGACCCCTACCCTTTTAAAGTATTGACGTTGCCTATGGGCAAAAGTTCATAGAACTGAACCAACATACCGGCTTAAAAGTACTGAAGGATATCTAAAAGTAGACATAAACCGAGTGGCACGAGCTTGTTTGGGCTGAAGCCCACGTGACGCCAACCTTCAAACAAAAACAGAACCGTAAAGCATTTAGGAACGTCTTATTCCCAAAAGCTGCTTTTACGAAACTTCAGTCGACTTCAACCCAGGTCTCCACGTTCGTAAATGAATACTTAAAAGGGGGGGGGGGGTAACTGACGTAACGAGGCTTTCATTGGGCTTACTTCTGGTCGAGGATTGAGATAATGACAGTTATCTGGCGTCCTGGTCCTACCCAAGAGGCAGATTGGGGGACGGGGGCTGGCCCAAACACTTTACTCTGGAGCACTTCACGCTCACGCCCAAGAAAGAAATAATTATTCAGCATTCTACACGTGCGGAAGACTGGGATGGGAAGGATTACCGACATGAAAACGTAACTTACGATTAGAGGCACCTCTGGTATAGGAATGGGGAATAGCAATTACCTGGCATTGTGTACTGCAATATGGAATCACACTGCATCTAGAACAGATCTGGATGGCCGCATGCCCACACACAGAGCACGGAAGTTCCTAAGAGAAAATTAGTTTAACTTTGGCCATGTGCAGAACTGAATTATGTGCCATTATGCCACGTGAGAGCTAACTTGTGTGCCATTATGTCATGTGCAGTACTAGTTGAGGTCTATTTACCGCTTCTCGTGAAGAAATAAGCCTGAATGGCATTAAGGCATTCAGAATTGGTGGATACCGTCTGGGCCAAGAACATCTCTCCCAATCTCACTGACCTGACAAGCGACACAGCCGCCCAAGGAACTGACCATCCTTGTCTGTTCTCTCATTGTGCAAAGCACAAGAAACCGGAGAAATGACACAGTATATTTTATCTACGCCATAAGAATACACAAAGTTTGCGGTTAATAAGAACTGTCTATTCGCTGATGATATTGTTTTGGTAAGTGATAGTAGAAGTAATTTGCAGGTTTTACTTGATTTGTTAATGGTGTATTTATAAGGCAAGAAACTGTAGCTAAACACAGGTATGACGGTAGTGTTAGTATTTAGGAAAGGAGGGAGTTTGAGGTCTGAGGATAAGTTCAAGTACGCAGGTAGAGAAATTGAAGTGAAAGAAGAATGGACGTATTTAGGAATAAGGTTTAGAGCTAAAGGTAAGATAAGAGTAAACATATTGAAAAGAGCGTAGCGAAAGGAAGATTGTGTTCAAATTTGAAGGAATTGAAGGACATAAGGAATCTCCGGTCCGATAAAGAAATATTTAGGTCTAAGGTAGTGGGGGTAATGCAAACGGGTCTGAAGTGTGGGGTTATGAGAAAATAGATAAAATACAAGTTTTGCAGTTAGGGTATTTTAAAAAGTGGTTAGGGGTTAGTAAATTTACAAATAGTGTAGTGATTAAGGGTGAGTTAGGTCTAACATCGTTGAGAAATGTAAGATTAGTGAATATGGTTAGATTTTGGGAAAAGATTGTTAGTTTGCCACGCGTTAGAATAATAAAATCAGCATATTTAGAAGCGTTGAAAGATGATTCGTCTAATTCGTGGCCATATTTGGTAAAAAAAAAAAGATATTGCAAGATTGTGGAATTGGTGAAATGTGGCTAGTGCAGGAAATACTTAAGAGCCAGGAAATACAGGTTTGGCACGTCCAAAAGGATCAATCCGAATCCCTGAGGCTTTATGCCGCGGTAAGGGAGACATGGGGTGAGAGTATAATATTTAAAGCGGGTCTTAAGCGGGGGGAATTAAGAATAATTATTGAAATCTTGGCGGACACCCTGCCAATTGGTGCTAGAAGACATTATATTGGTAATTTTAGGCAGAAATCCGGTCCTTACTTCTGTCCGATGTGTGGATGCGAGAATGAGAGTTTGGTTCACATGGTTTGCGATTGCATGGAGCTGAGTGAATGGAGGAAAGAACAGTACGGTGTGAGTGAGTTTGATGAAGAATGGTTAATTATAGTTGTTAGGAATGAATGTTTTTACTACGATTAAGAGATTGGGGCGATTCCTGAGGTCAGCGATGGAACATAGAAGCAGATTTTTGGATTAGGGAATTAATAAAGAAATACTGAAAATGGTTATTAGAGAAGAGAAAGATTAAGTAGGACCTTTTTCTCTCTTTTGTGTTGTTATTTTGTTTTGTGCGTTTTCTTCTAGTATGTGGTACTCGTTTGTGATTTTTTGTTGCCATGGCCCTCGGGCTGCTTAGCAATTAATAAATCTATCTATCTATCTATACTACACTGAAAAAAAATTAAAAAATTGTAAAACTGTAAACAAATTGACCTTTTCGTTAGCAATATTTTGCAGTCCTCGGAATCAATTGGCTGTAAGGTCGCAATTTAAAGGACACCTGAATGAAGAGTACCAAGTATCATCCCTATCTGTAAGACTTCCGTTAACATTGCCGGAAGAAAACTCAGTCCAAATACGAAATAGTGTCTCTAAGCTATGATTTTTGCTCCATTTTGCATCTGTACTTATTTCAGTAGCCTACCGAACAATTTCAGAAATGAACAAATGTCTCCAATCAATCCTTCTTCTGGAATATTTTTTAACCTGTTAAGCTCACAACGTATATCTAGAAGAAATTCCAATACGATCCGGCCAGCGCTGTACAAGGTTTAAGTGAATTGCGCGTTTTGTCTTGGAGTCTGCATGTGCAAACCTCCGAAAACGAACATCCCTATTTTGAAAACGTCACGCTCAGGAGGAGTCTCCGTGACCATGTCTGTAAATGCACTCTCCATGGTGTGTTCAAGTATGGTTTCATGGTTCAGGTGTCCTTTAACGAGAGAAAGGATCACTGCTCCCTAATAAGATCACGCGTTCTTTCAGACCACTGTAATTGGGAAAAGATGACTTACCGAAGCCTTGCCCTCACTGTGGCCTGTTCCATGAGATTCCTGTGCAGCCATCTGACGCGGATGCTGAGTGGCACAGCGCTGTGAAGTGTTCTGGAAAAGATTTTCTGGGTACTGGAATTCATATCCCTGATAAGGTGAGTTCGGGGACTGCTGAGCGAAATGGCTGTAGCTTACCGGCCCCTGCCGCACTGGCTGCTGTGTCGGCGGCAGGCCGAATGTGCTATAGCTACTGGTGACTGCGACAGGGGCGTTCTGGGATATGTATGGGCATCGTGTGCTTTGCTGGCTCTCGTGGTGTGTTGTCATTGTCTGAAGACCGTGTAGCGGGTTTGAAAAGGTCTGAGAGGTTTGAGGAGCGTATAAGGTAAAATTCGGTGAAACCTGCTGCAGAAAGTTAGGTTGCTGTTGTTGTCGAAGAGGCGAAGCTTGCTGGACAAGATTTGGGTTGTATTGTTGGCCTAGCTTTGACTGCAAACGGCCTAGCTGAGCATGCGACACTTGATGCGCGGTGAATGAAACAGCAGGCGAAACTTGCTGACAGTTAGGGGGGTGTTGTTGTCCAAGAGGCATAGTTAGTTGGAGACCAGTTGGGTGACATTGTTCGTCTAGACAAGTGATCTGCTGACGTGGCTGCTGACGACCTGCATAACCTCCTTGATTCGAAAAAGGAGGCGAAACTTGCAACTGTGTTGGCTGAGAATACAGAACCGAAGTTGATGTTGGCTCACCATGCTGGATCGCAGTTGAAGTTGGATGACCAGGGGATATCGGGCTTAGCTGAGCACCTGACGGGAAAAACATTGAAGTCTGGTGCAGGCGATAGGAGATCTCTGGCTGTTGCAGCGAAAGGTTTCTTTGCATGTACATCTGTGCTTGCTGGGGAATCTGTGGCTGTATGTGGGTTTGCGCAAGCATCTGCTGCTGCGAGGCTTGACGACTGTCGTGTGTGTATGCCTGGGGCTGGACCGATCCTCCAGACGAAGAACGGATCTGGGCATGAGTTTGAGCTGGCGTGGCAACTTTACTTTGCGGCACTTGAGCTGGTGACATCATCCTCTGATATGGGTGATGGCGGATTTGCGCCAGCTCGTACGGCGGAGTTGGCTGCTGGCGTGACGGCTGCGGAGATGAAATTTCCTGTACCGGCTCTGTATCAGTCAGATCGAACTTTGTTAGCCGCGCTTCATAAGCTCCCCACAGCTTACTGAAAAGCACGTTGGCGTAGGTAATGCTTTTCCTCTGTAAAGCTGGATAATGCTTCTCCAAGCTTTCTCGAAGCGGGATGCTTGTCAATCTGCAGTATTGCTCTCTATGTCTTAAGAATTCATGCTTTTCTGAAGGAAGAATGCCAGTAATACTGTTGGCAAAAGATTCAAGAGCTTCCTCCAAGTCCTTTGGCAGTTCGATTTCTTTATGCACTGTATCTTTCTTCACAACTGGCTCTGCTACAACAGAAGCCGCGAACAAACTTGAAAGAGCTTTGGATGTGTTGGAGTATGTCACACTTGCTTCTTTCTTAACAGTAATCAAACCAGGGACATGCGTGGAAGGTGAACTCGCGGAATCCGGGCTGGGTGCGGTAGCTGGGTGGTTAAAGAGAGTTGAAGATACCGCAATAGCTGTTTCAGTGGGTGTCTGTTCCCTTGTTTGCTGCAGGGGGCTACACCGCAGCTGTGCAACTGCCTCGGAGGTGGTGCGTATGGTACTTGCTTCAGCGGTCGAATATGACGATAACTGGCTGGATCCCTCCAAGTCATGAAGTTCTTTCTCAACAACTTCTAAGTCTTTCTCCGTATCGTGCAGTTCTGCTGCATTCCTCTTGAGGACTGTCTCAATTTCTGCAAACCGCTGTCCGTTCTTCCTTTCTCTGCTGATGAGTCGATCCAGCTCTCCTTCAACGCTGATTATAGTCTGTTGTAGCTCTCGTAATTCATTTTTCAACAATTCTACTTTGCGTTTCCTCTCGGCATCAGTATTATTAATTTCTTCAACCTGTTCCAGGTATAGCTCAAATGATATTGAATTGGCATATTCAGTCAAGTCAGCAAGCTCTTTTTCAGCTGTCTGTTTTTCAATTTCTTTTTCCCGAAGCAATACGTTATTTTCAGCCAAACGACCGTAAATCATAATTTTGTCATCACGAAGTTTCTGCTTCTCCATGTTCAGACTTATGCTTTCATTTTCGGCTTTAACAAGATCATTTCGACAACGTAATTGCGTGCTCAATAGCTCATTTCTTCGCAACTGAAGTTTGTGGTAGTCTGCTACCAGGGGACTCGTCTTGGGCCTGGAAAAGAACACAGCAATTAAACAGCTAGATTAGACTTCTCAATCTGTATGGTACCGGTTTGTCTACTATGTGTTATGTTTATTGACTATATAACTACATAATATATAACTACATAGTATATTGGCTACATGACTACATAAACTTTACCAGAGCCCTTCCAACTCTTCCCACTGTCACTATATAGGGTCTGGACAGATAAACGTCACGTCTAGGGCATCTAAAGAATTTAAACTTGGATCAGAGCTTTACAACAAGAGTAATATACTCCATCGTATTAAACCGGTTTGCCTGTTCTTTATAGTGTATATAGTTTGTACATAGACTCCTTTCAACTCCTCCCACTACCAATTGAGGTTTGCTGCGATAAATGACACGTCTAGGTACTTGTGTACTACTTCTGAAATGTTGCCATAAGGACAGTAGACACTTACTGAATGTGTATTGTGTATAGCAACTAACAAATCCTACTTCCTTATTGATAGTTATTCTGGCCAGCTGCCCAGTGCTAATTGTCTAGTCCAGTTGGGTACGTTTCACACTCGTCTGAATTTCGCAGGAAATCCAAATGCACGATCCCAATATTATCTCAAGTTAACCTCATTACTACCGCGATCAAACTATCTTGATTATTTTTGTTTCGTGTTTGATTGCAGATTTAGTAGGCTAATTTGTGTTTAGGCTTCTCAGCTGCTTTTATTTATGTGTGTTTTAGTTTGATTTACAAGTTGTTGCTTGAAGTTCGCAGTGCCATGAGGAGATGCGATACTTCCCTTGGAACCTCTTTACTCTACCCCGAAATGTGGTATAAGTGACAACACTGACTGTAATAGTAGAGGGAACAATCCCTTCTAGCTTTACCTACTGAGGTAAGGTCCGTGGAGGTAAGTTTTTGGACAGCCTCGCAGTGGGCACTTTTCATGCTTGCTTAACTTTCATCGTCCTAGCCATTGTAGAATACACATACAAAAAAAGCTGCACAGCTGCAAATGTACACTACTGGCACTACTTACATTTCAGGAGCAGCAGGCGTCTGAGAATGAGGTAGGTCTTCAACTGAGTGAGCGGGTGACGTCGTGGATCCGACCTCTGCTGGCGTTTCTGCTCGGACTACGACTTCACTGCGCGTTGCTTCTTCTTCTTCAGCGAAGGGTAAGGTCTCAGTAGACGTGGATCTTGTTAAGCTTGTTTGATACAGATCGGTAAACGGTATCGTTTCCGTTGACGCAGACCTGGCGAGGGGCTCGAGCTCCAAGACCATGTCGGCTTTGGTAAATGTTGGGGGCTCTACCTCGATATCAATCACTGGCTGTTTATCCGCGACAGGCAGAGAAACATGGATTTCAGTAATGAAGTTCGACACGTCGCCCAGAGCTGCCGGTTGCACTGCTACAGGCTCTGATATTTCCTCTGTTTTCGAAGTATTAATTATGCGAGCCTCGATGTCATAGTCATTTTCCAAATCGTCATCCTCAATGATCTTGATTCTTTTTCTTCGTTTCGGTCTTCGTCGGATCACTTCCTCACCTCCTTCTTCGTCATCCGAGATCAGCCTTCGTTTCGATGACACTTTCTGCTTTTGTTGCTTCTTCTTGGCCTGTTTAACCTTCTTTGCTTTAGTATTGTTATTGTGGTCTTGAATCGGGCACGGTTCTGGGACTGCTTGTCTTTTCCCATGCTTTCTTGAGACATGCGTCTTTGCACTTTGGACAATATCGTGGTTGCTGTTCATCATTTTCGGGATTTTGAAAGTCTGAAGGTTGGCAGTTCTTATCAAAGGTTCGTAACTCCACAGCTGGTACATCAGCGCCCTAGGATCCCGAACTTCCATGATGTCTAAAAAGAAAACGAAGTGTAGTTTAATGAGTGATACGTTTCTTGTTTTAAATTATAAAATTATTAAGAAGACAAATGTATGAAAAGGATTAAATATAAAGGAAGAGAACATTTTGCATTAATGTTCTGTTTGTCTAAGTGTTTATATTTTAAAATTTCGCCGCTCTCAGAGGCTCACTGCTTAACGACTGGAAATGTTTGCGTTTCTCACCGAGGGTGGGGGTTGGGGATTTAGAAAAACAGTAAAAGGACTACTTTGCTATGTAAACCCGTGAGCAGGGCACCATCCATGAAAACCGGAATCTACTAATCGTGCGTCCCCAGGGGTAAAATCTAAAGGAAGAAAAAGAAGAACGAACAGACCAAAGGCAGGGAAGTCCGACAAGGCAATAGTAAACAGCATGTCGTTTCTGGTAAACTGCTGTAGGACATTTTTCTCGAAAGAAAAGCAGTTCCGCATTAAAATCCCTCGAGATACCTAGGTAGTTTATTTTGTGGAGCCACCTAACAAATTATTTCCAATTACGCCGACTGCTAGATAGAGAGACGTTCAGACGACCATCACTACTACACATAAGTAATCTGCACAGAAACAACTTAAAGCACAACTCTTACGACAAACGATCTTTTCACGATGAAGTGGCTCAGAAATATCCTTTTGGAAAATAATATTACTTGACACATGGAATTGAGATTTCTTGTTAGCGCTTGTAGACCCTAACCATCCTTTCGGCAAAAGAAGATGTCACTCGACTGCATAAGCATGAACTAGGAGCTCGCTGATAATAATCCGCTTTCATTTCAGAGCCATGATGTCCTTTTAATTCCTTTTAATCATAAATATTCTAGTCGTCATAAATATTTCATCATGTTGTAACCCTTCGGCAGAAAACAGTAACGCGCCTCCAACGAGAGGGTCTCTTTTGTGTTTTGAATCTTTTTGACTAACTCTTCATGATAGATGCTAATCACGAGGCTAGAGAGACATCCTGAACCAGCGTTGCCACCAGACCAAAATTAAGTTAATTAGACTCCGAGATTTTTTTTTTTCGATTCTAAAAAAAATTAATAGCTCGCATTGACTTAGGAATCACAATCCAACAATACAGAAAATCAGAAATACATCGGAAGACAGTTAAATTTTGAGGCTGTGATTTTGTGTCACATTTCTGATCCGTAAAGAAAGCATAAAAAATATATCCGACCAAGGACTTGGCCATAAACAGCAGACGTCGCAAATGGTGAATGCGCCCAATCATAATATTGTCGGCCAATCGGTAAAGAAAATATGAATTGGCGCGAAGCGCTGCGATTTTTCTAAAGACTCGATTTTTTCTATAAACAGGTTAAATTCTCTTAAAACAGTCGATTTTTCTGAAAACAGTTGGTTCGATCGTTTTTCAGGGACAATAGTCAAAGAGCTGTGATCACTGTTTTTTTTTTTGGTTTTGAGAACTGTTGCTCTGGCCTCTGCACATCTATGGGGCCAGTTGCAGAGAGTGAGGAGTGGATCTCAATATCGTACGTTTCCTCAGAATTTGTAAAAATTACGGGTTGGACCATTTTTTTTTTACTCGAAATGGGATTTTTTACTAGATTAAATAGATCTAGTAATGCTGGTTGCAACACTGTGCTGAACTGGTATAATGCCCATTAGGACGATGGGGCCATAACTTGCCGATAGGAGAAGAAAAAAAAGCAGATGTGCACTGGACATTCCCACCTCAGTTCTTTTTTGCGAGTTTAGAAGTTGTTTTCCTTCAAAACAGGTAAAATAGAAATAAATACAAAACTAAGGATTTTAACAGAACCCTCCCCCGAAAAGACATGGCATATACGCAAAAACCAGAGAAAGAGGTTCTTCGTCATTAGTGTCAGTGTACTAGCCTTGTATTGCATAACAGTTTATTAAACAAAACAAGAAAAGAAATAACAACAATACACATATGCAAGTATTTAAGAAATCTCGTGTCACTCCTCAACGTCGGAGTTGGTCGGGTTTCACAGAAGTGTTACCAGAGAAAGCACAGACTCTCCAACTATACAAGAAATAGTTGCGTTTTTGATCGAAGTTTAAAGTTGCCTTCAAACTCAAAGTCTCTGTTTAAATACCGTTTTTGGTCATCGGTCACAGTTTCTTTGTCCTTAAAACTCTGACCGTCGAACTTCGCGAGCAAGCGAGTTCGAAGTTTGCTTGAATCGTCGACCGTGCAAGGATCGCCAGAGTCGTACAAAGACTAATTAAGCAAAGGGTGAACTTCGACGGCGTTTGAAAACAGAAATGAAGCAACCGGCTACGGAACAAAACTTCGATCAAAAACGCCACTATTGTCGTAGACCGATAAGTCGGCTAAGATTTGTTTTATTGACATTTCGACCCCCTAGGATGTTGCCAGAAAACCGGGACCTGCAATCCAGCTACACCCTGACGACGATCCTTGCCAAGTAGGGCCGAATAAAATTTCGGCTTCCAGCTTCCATCTGTCCCCATCAGAGCAATCGTGTCAAAGCACGATTCTTCCGCCCTCCCAACCCCTAAGCGAAGCGAACGACCATTTATATTGGCTATACCATGGTTGTACGGTGATTATTTGTATTGCATGTCTGACCAACGTCATCTTCTATTTTTAATTGTATTTACCTTGAAAAGAATTTTTGTTTAGGCATATTGACCCTTTTTGGTCTGTTTTCAAATATTGCCGTTTTATTCTGTAGGGCATTAATGCCTCCCTATTACTAATACTCATTCCACAACTAGCCACGCTTTAATCTGACTATTTTAACGATCCGCACTAATGTTTGCCATGTTCTAATTTGAAGTAGTGTTGGGCGATATTTCGATATTTGCACTTCCGATATCCAATATATCGATACGATGTTTCGCCATAGTGTCTCGTCTTGCCAAAATATAAGAAAAAAGTGTCACAGAAAGAATTACGAAAACCATATTGCTACGATAATTACAAGTGTACAATTACCATTATCGATATTTACGTTTCGAAATTCGATATTTGGTCCAATCTATCGTTATCGAATATACCCAGCACTAATCTCAAGGTTTACACCAGCAGTCATAGCCATTAAGCTGATGACCATTTTACTAAGTCGGTGATCTTCAATTGCTGGGGCAAATTATACCAATTATGGCTTTATGCTTTATTTTACTGTAATCTCGATTAGGCAATCGTAATTACGGCTGGCCGAATTCTTCTAGGGGAGATACGCTTTTAAGGCTCCTGACAACATTTTCCCACTTCTCCACCAGTTCAGTGCAATCTTCCAAATTAAATGTCTCCAATTTTCGTAAAATCGAAACTTCACTTTCAACAATTCACGGAAATCGTCGAGGGTTGGCAGAAGTGCAGTTCCTCAAGCATCTTCCTCAGAACTGATAAAAATTCTCGTCCGTCATATCGATATACTTCTGAGCAGCAGCGGAGCTGGCAGATTTCTCTTGAAGTTGAGACAAGATGGGCAGGACCTACGACCTCTTCGAACAGCTTATTTGCCTAAAACGAAGTCCTAACCATCACCTTATTATGACTGGAAACTCACAAATTGAAAACAAACAGACAATAGAAGAAAGCGTTCTCAAATAGCTTCTGACCTATCCGACAGTTAGTTCATAAGGTCAAACCTAGACTTGACGTTGTGCTTTCACCAGGAAACGTCCAAATCACACAAAATCTGCGCTTCGACTTGCATTAAAACAGCCTATCCCTCGCTCTGCAAATGTAGAGCACAACTCCAACTTATTCCTACTTTTGTACTCAGCTACCCGCTGCCCTTACTGTCACCCAACTAAGGTGAATTTCCAGTTTCCACTTTAGACTCTGCAATCGCAGAACACAACTCCCACTTTTATATTCACTCACTCCTACCTGTCAGATCAGCTATCCGCTTCCCGTACTGTCACATAACTAGTTTCTCTTCACTTTAGACTGGAAACTCTAGTTGCCGTCTTTCAAATGACTGACGATTACCCGGGACGCGCTCGCTATTTATACCACTGGGCGATACAAATCTATTTTAAACGACCAATAGCGCAAGAGCACGAGGCTCGCTATGTCCAGGATCGATAACCTTGAAATCCGGCCCGGTAACACGCAGCTGCAAGACTTGTCAGTGCGATGTATCTCATTTTCGAAAACAGACGAGACAAAACAATTTAACATAACAGGTAATAAAAAGAGACGTGAATGAAGTGCAGAGGGACGTCAGCAGCCAATTTACGGCACTGGCAACGGTTTCGATGGGCAAAACAGCGGAAAATCCAGTAATGCTCAGTCGCGTAACTTCTACACGAAGGACAGGAAGCCCATTTGCAATAAGTGTCTCTTGCCCGGACACATCCGCAAGAATTGCAGGTCGTCGGAAACTAAGAAGTTAAACGACAACGGTCGCGTCTAGAAGCGGGTTGTAGCCGTGAAAAAACGGATGGAGAATACAAAGGAGAATGTCAGGAAAGAACAGTTGTTGCATTTGAGTTAACAAATTTATACAGCGTGAAATCTGCTTAAAACGGGTAGAACTAGTTTTCATTGCAGTAAACCGACTGACTGTTGGAACAAGACATTGCAAAGTATTGTCAGAAGAAGACCGAAAGTTTAAGTTTCGTAGGTTACTCGCGTTTTGTTTTACAATTGAGGAACCGAGTTCTGCGGACTACTTTAAGTCTCATCGGCTAACCGGGATCTTTTTCAGACATAAGATTCTGTGAAATTCTGTCAGGTGAAGACCGAAGTTTAAGTCTCGTCGTTAAACATTTTCTGTTTTTTAATGCACCGTTAAACACTTTTTCGTTCCATGCCGTTTCATGTCGTCAAAATTCGATTTCTTTGCTGGTCATTTGCCTATTCTTGCCCAAATAGTGAACTCTTTTTTTTTATCTTGCTGCACACCGATGATCGGAAAAAGTCTTGTCGGCAAATTGGGATCCTTATTTATTTTTTGTGTCACTTCTCGATGTGGATCAGCTGGAGGAACTTACAGTGCAGAGGATCGCAGCGCTCCAGTATTAACCATGTCTTTTAACGCAAAAAACCCTTCTTTTGCTGTAAGCTCAGAACAAATCTAAATTGTGCGGTGGCCACTGCTTTTTTGGCGGAAAGATCTGTGAAATCACATACAGCCTTACTCTTATTTGGGACTGCAAAAAGGCGTTCTGCTCATCAGCGTTTCCACAAGCGCTTGCGGCGCTTTCTCTATTGGGAAGAACGGTGTTTACTTCAATGGAGTTTTACGGTTGAAATTCTTGGGGGTTTGAAACACATTAAAAGCTAGAACTTGTATGATAGGCATAGCTAAATATATCCGGAAAAAAGTCAGATTTAAAAAATTTCGTCTGCGACGCTTAGTTTAACTTTTTCGGAGCTACCCTACAATCGCTGGAAGACCAGTCCGACGGTGTGAATTTCAATATGCGAATTTATACTGAAGGAATAATCTAAACTAATGCATTATAGTTAGTTTTACACCGATTCTGTTCTGTGCTGGCGAGAATTATGTGTTTTGTCGGCAAATTTGAAGTTCGTCGGAACAAACCTGGACGTCCCCCAAAAAGGTAAAAGGCTAGTGTCGCCCCCGCTCATGACGGGAAACAGCGTTTTATGTTTTCTTAGAAGACAGACTGCAGTGACTGTAGCCACGGCCATAACGTACCAAATCGAACTGCAAACCATTTAAACCACGGTCGTACGCAGGGGGGGGGGGGGGGCATTCAACACTTGCAAAAGATAGTCATTTTTTACAGGCTTTAACCACTGATTTACGTTAGACCCCTCCCCCCCCCAAAAAAAAAGAATTCCTGGGAGTGGACCTGCTTCAGCTTAACAGCTTTGGAATGCAACAAATAATATAATAAGAACGCTGAACTCGTCAAGATTGAAAGATCAGTTGTTGTAACCAGCGGCGCCATTTCAAGGGAGGGGGCACGGGGCACGGATAATATTACCAAGGAGTAAGATTTCAAAAATCTTTGTCCTTGATGATATTTTGTCCGTGCCGCCAAATAAGCAAAGTGCAAAGCAATGACTTTACTTTAAGACATATAGGCCATTCGAAAACTACTTGACATTCACGGCAGAAAGAGTAATAGTATTTTTCGGTTTATGCAATAAACTTAGAATTGAGGCCCAAACAGGGGTGGCCCGAAGGGGGGGTGACTCACCCCCCCTGCCTTCTGTTAAGTCGTATCAGTCGTTTATTTTGGCCTTTTGCTAAGTCGTATCAGTCGTTTATTTTGGTCTCACCGAGGTCCCGGGCATTCACTTTAATAAAAAAATAATCCGAGTCGTTTAAAAAAAAAAAAAAAAAATTCTCTGCACAGCTTCAGTCGTAAGCCAGTCCGCGAAGAAGTCGTTTAAACAAGGTTTTGTAACCCCGATAGGTCGGAGACATGATTCATGGGGGCAGCAATGCGACTACCTGTCCTACACCCATGGGATTTGGATCGGCCTAACTTCACGGTGTTCCAGATTTTAGCCTGTCAAAATTACAATAGGTTAGTTGTTAAAGTGAAGTCTGACTGGTAACATTGACATACCTTATGGACCAAAAGCGAGAGACAAGGTTATGTGCATTGATTTTTGGTCATCTTTGGTTATAAGTGAAAAAAGAAGGAATAGAATCAAAGGACAGGAGACCCGCAAAAGAAGTGTGCCCAGAACAGATCGAAAAGTGTCGATTACAAAGAGAGGTTGAGGTAGGAACAACGCTTGAAAAGGACAAGGATGATTTTAATATACATCCGAAATTCGTTTCCCAGGACAGGAGGGGTTCTACAGATGCTGGAATAGCTCATTCTAGCCAGGAGGTAAATTTTTGGCCTCTGTGCTAACAGAGGCGTTACTATCAAAATGTGTGTGGGGGGGGGGAGAGGAGCAAAAGTATTCCTTCAGCCCAATCATAGCACTGTCAAATATGGGAGGAGCAAGGTATTTACCGATAGCTTGTAATTTTTACCTGCTTCTTTTGCGGAAGAAACGACTGTTTTGACGAAAAATCTACTGATTTAAAGAAAACCGACCGTTTTTAAGAAAAATCGACTGTTTCCCAAAAAAGTCGATTGTTTTTACGAAAAATCGCGAAAAATCTGTTTTTACCGGATAGCCGACAACACCGGGGGAGGGGTGGTGCGTCCACCCCCACCCCCCATACGTGACGCCCCTGTATGCTAGTGTTAAAGCACAGCTGAAAAGACTTCGTCAAATTGAGGACACTCATACAACTCGAAAATGACCTCTTTTATGTTTAAGTTATTCTAAAAGCGAACTTCTCGTCTTCATTTGCTGTATATAGCATCTTCTGTCGCGTAGAATAAATTCTGCAAACCAGTTTTAAGTTGCAATTCTTCAGATGTAGCTCACTGTAGCTTTACGTGCTTTAATTTTCGACATGAAAGTACAGTGTGTCGAGTGACAAATAAAACGGTACATGGTACTTTCATAATGAAAAAAAGTACATCAAATCACCCAGAAAAAACGCAACTTAAGTCTCGTCGGCGAACCGGCGTCTTTTTGTATCTGTAAACACCTGTCAGGCCAAGACCAAAAGTTCGTTACGTCTGCAAATCCGGATTTTTTTGTTAATGCACTGGCAAACCTGTTTTGCTCGTTTCGTTTCTGAGGAAGTGTGTTCTGACCGTGAAAATTACTTTTTTTTTGCTATTAGTCCATAAATCAGGAGTTTTTTTCTTATAATGCACTTGCAAACTTCCTCGTTTTGTTTCTGAATAAGCCTGTCTATAACGTGAATATTACTTTTTTTGCTTTAAGTCGGAACAAATCTACTTTGTTTTCTGTGGCCACTATTTCGTCACTTTTTTCGACGGTCAGATTTGTGATTTCAAAAGTATTTTTTCCATTTCAATGGGATCGCAAAAAGACGGTCTGCTCCTCAGCGTTTCACAAAATTTCGCCTGTGGCTCATTTCATAGTATTCTCGATTTAGAGGAACGGTGTTTCATTTACTTGGCGATTAGGCCTGGAACTTTTTAGATTCAAAACACATGAAAGGCTGGCTAAAATCTTTCTAGACAAAGGCAGATTAAAAAAAAATCGCCTGCGGCGCTTGCTTTAATTTGTCCCGGGCACAGGCGTTGAAAGCTTTCCTCTTTAGCGAAAGTCGAAATGTAAAGCTGAGGCTATCAAGGTATGTAGACACAAATTTTGATTACTAGAATAATTTCAGCTGATGCATTGCAGCTAGTTTTAAACCGGCTCTTTTATTTGTTGGTGGGGAATGTGCGCCATTGCCGCGTAGTCGCAACAGTTCATTTTTGTTGGTACCTGCGAGTCGTATATTACGATCCATGAGTCGTTGAAATGAGGGGTCTCACCCCCCCCCCTGGCCTGAGTGCTTCGGGCCACCCCTGGGCCCAAACACTAAGCCCCTAAGGTTTGCTGAAATGGCGCCGCTGCCTGTAATAGCCTATTCGGGAAACTGAAAACAACAGAAAGATTTAATCAACTTCGAGCGTTTCAAGTACAAAAATACAAAAAATTAAGGTACGACTCTTGAGTAAAGCGAAATATCCGCTAGGTCTAACGCCCCGTGTGGGTAAAGCAATATTAAGTCAGGGATTCTGAAAGCCCTTAAAGAGCTCGAGGGAGAGGGGTTGGTAGGCTAAGCCCTCCCACCATTTACTGGCCTGCTCTCAGTAAAACCTGAAGCCTATATGTGTCTAAATAAGCGAGCCAGGCCCGTTAGGGTTACGCGTGTTTTCCCCCCATCTCGAAAAGCGAACAAGTTCCATTTTCTCCAGTTAAGCAAGCAACATTACCAAGTCATTTTTAAATTTGGAAAGTTTTATGCCGATTTTTTCGTTATTTTTCTAACACGCAAATGATGGAATACTACAATCTTAAAGATCCGCTTATTATAATGAATAAAAACTTCAACGGGTTGTATCAAATTTTTCAGGTCTCCAACATAACCTGTGCAGGTTTTTTCGTGAATGATATTTTTTTTTTATTTTTTTTTTTTTCAATTTGTCAGTTATTAAACTGTAATTAAATTGTAGATAAGTTTCAAGTATTTTCGGCAGTGTAGTTAGGCTATCTTTTGGCAGTTTTTGAGTTAGTGTTTTAGCCGAAATTTGTCAGTGTCTATTAATTTCTTTCTTACTCGCTATCTTTGGCGGAAATAAAATATTGATTGATTGATTGAAAGAACTACTAGCACTGCCGTATAGCAGAAAGTCTATTTCGCACTTATCACAAATGCAGAGGTTTGTATCTTACCCTTTTCTTGATATAGATAGTAGGAAGTTTTGAATGGGAAGGGAGCGAGGTGAAAGTCTCCTCTCCAGTAGTGCGTCTCTTGCGAACAAGTACGCAAGTACGAAAGCTGTGTGAGAGGATTTCCTGGCAACATCTCACGACAGCGAACACTGGAGCCTATTCTTGGACAGCCTGAATGCCGCTGGAACAAGATCAAAGGTTTCGATGGGATCCAAATAACTTAATATTTGATCCAGACAATTGCGTCTCGTAGATATCCGGTCTTTGCCAGAATACTATTAAAATTTAGAAACGGATTAATGCCAATGGCTAGTCATCCAAGAGAACGTAAGTTCAGATATGGATTCAGCATTTGTTTTTACCCATATACGTCATATCTACTTCGACGAAACTGATCGAAACTTCCTGACTTACTTCTGCCAAATATACGGTTTCCGCGGGATTCCGGGTGAACTACTTGTCCGGCGAAAAACGAAAGCTCAAAAGGAATTTAGCATATCCCCTTAACCCTATATCGAACCTCTAATCAACTTCAGATAAACTTTAACTTAAAAAAAATTCCGGTTTAGGCCGGATTCCAGGCGAACTGTATTTTCGGATAGAAGATGATCGTCATTTATGGATTCGGCATGTCTTCTTACCCTTAAACCGAACATTTAATCAACTTCAAATAAAACTCCTACTTTTAACAAATTTTCCGGTTTTGGCCGGATTCCGAAAGAAATAACTATCTGACGAGAAAATAAGTTTCAGATATGGATTCAGAATGTCTTCTTACCCCTAAATTCTCTTAATTTGAAACACCTCATCTATGACCTGTACTTTGTGTCTTTTACCCAGTGCATCCTCATACCAAGTTTGAACAAAATATCTCTACCCATTCGTGAGTTATCCTGCTGACAGACAGACAGAGGGACAACTTCTATGAAGTCATAGGTATCCCTCCAAGGTATCCCTTCACTCACGTTTAGGGATCCCCCAAACCAATGGAGATTAAAGTTTAACCGAATAGGGCTGATATCTGACAGCAAGGCCGTATCCAGAGGGGGGGGGTGTTGGAGGTTGACTCCCCCCCCCACGAAACATACAAAAATACTCATTTTTATAGGCTTTTCCTCTGATTAATGTGTTTATTGTCCGACCGGCAGGCAACCCCCCCCCCCCCCCCCCCCCCCCCCGAAAGGCAAAATCCCCCCCTCCCCGAAAAAAAATCCTGGATACGGACCTGTCTGACAGTCACTTAAATAGGCCCGAAAACCCCTTCTGAGTTACCGTGCTGACAGACAAGCAGAGGGACAACTTTTACCACGTCACAGGTATCCCTCCACTTACTTTTTGGGATCCCCAAAACCAAACTAAGGCCATGGAGATTAAAGTTTAACCGAATAGGGCTATGTGTTACTCCATTTCTCCGCTAATAATAGATAAATGTTTTCATCAAATGAACTTATTCTTTATGCACCTGTTTCTCTATGCTTGAAATATTTATATATTTAAAAACATATATTAACGTCATTTTCCTACATCATGACTCTTCGGATAGCGTCTTTCATCGTGATATTGGGTGCAAGCAAGCAGCAGACATCTTGAACTTTTTTCTAGACCCTCGGGTGAAAAATACAAAATCCCTTAGACGGGTAAAAATATCTAAGCGTATTCAAATATCAGATGTAAAAACAAGCTGCCATTCCAGTTGAACTTTAAGTAAAGACAGAGACAACATCTGAACGACTTGAATGTTGTCGTTTGGATTCCTGGCTTAAACACGAATAATAGATCGTTTTTTGGGTTTTTTTTTTACTGGCTTGCTTCGGTTAGTCTCCCAAGGAAATGCCATTGCCCGGGAAAATGCGGGCATGCGGGTTGATCTATTCGCTATGATTTCTTTGGAGGTTTGATCGATACAGCAACGTAAATCGAACAGCATAACCTATTTCCCAAAAAACGTGACAAAGATCGTATAGACAAGCGGCTAGAAAGCCAAGCGATTGATCAATTAGGCGGATCCACGGTAGACAAACCCTTTGATATTGCTCAAATCAGACTGGCATTGAAAATGGAACTCTTTTTCCGCGCAGACAAGTCGGGCATCTCAAAGGCTTTACAGCGGAAGTCCGTAACAACTAGGTGAATTATCACAGCCTGAAATTTGTACCAGCCTAGCCTAAGCACCGATTTAATGATTGACAAAAGAGTATCTTGTCATACTGATAAGCTTAGGAAGACCAAATTGCTAATATACCCCGAGGGTTCGATAATAACCCATTTGAAGGCAAAAAGACTTATACAACCTGCAGCGAATGGCGGAATTTCATCCGACTAGAGTACCACCTGGATCCATGGCTACCTATCATAGCTTACTGTAAACAAGACATACTACCAGGCCTAAGCAGCCCCTTTCAATGTGCGATATATGCAAACAAACACTAATTTTTGGGTTATTACGGTAAAGGTATGCTACTTTTAACGTTCGTTAATCTTGAAAAAGCCATTTAAATCCACTTGCTACGACAAGATCGAACTACCAGTCAGCTAGTACACTGTAAACAGTTTCTCCACAAGGATTAAACTTAACTGTAGTATTTGCTACTGGGATAAATCTTATCTCCACTGAGATAAGATTAATCCGAATTGAGGTAAGATTATCTTTTTAGAGACAAGATTAATCCCAGTAGCAAATACTGCAAGATTTGTTTTTACAATGTAGCTAATGAAGGGATCGACTAAAAAGATGTACGGCACGGCGGCGCAAGAGGCCCGAATAATAAAAAGAAAACTGCGAGTAGTACAAGTAGACAAGTAAGTGAGAGTTCGTAACTCCAGAGCCTAAAAGAAGGCACGTTAGAACATTGTTTCCTGCCCCTCACTTTGAAGCCTGAGGCGGCCCTGCTGGTGTTTATGACTCTTTTTAGTACTCGTGGATGTAATTTCACTGTAGTTTGACGTACTGTTCTTATAGTTATGGAAGTACATTATGTGTAACCGTTTTATTTGTCCATTCCACATACTCTACTTTCATAACTAAAACAAAAGTACGTCAAACTACAGTGAAACTACATCCAAAACAACACACCTGCTGTGCCTCTTTTTAGTCGATCCCCTAATTAAGGTAGAGTCTGGATATGTCTGTATCTTCATTTAATAATTTAGCCCAAGATTTCACAGTACAAAGTCAACTATACTGTAATAAGCTTCTCCGAGAAAGGATTAAAGTTAACTGCAGTATTTGCTACTGGGATTAATCTTATCTCTACTGGTATAAGATTAATGCGAATTAGAAATAATCTGATCTTAGTAGAGACAATATTAATCACAATAGCAAATCCTGCATTTTTTTACAGTGTATAACACTCAAAGAAGCATACCTCTCCTGTGTAACTCTGCTCTGAGCGTTTCACATGAAATAAATTATTTGCGAAACAGAATACGGTGGAGGTAGCCGTCAGTGCAAATTTCGGCTATAAATAAACATTTTTGGGTTTCATGCAAGGGAAGAACAAGTGATAAATTAAAACAAACTGTAGGCTAGATGCTAATTTCAGTGAAAACTAACTTAGCAGTCAATAAGCATATAGCAAGGGAAGAACAAGGAACGCTTTAGCTGAAGGGTCAACACATTTAGCCGTACAACCTTCAGGCACTTGAGTATTAAACAAGTAATGCCCGGGCCGCACTCAGTCACATCTGTACGTGATTTGGTTCGTTAATTTGGTTATTATCCATTCCTTATGTTTCATCATGGTCACACGTGAAACGAAGAAATTATAGAAAACTAACGAAAATCAGTGATTGTGGCCTGTCACTGGTCTAAAGATACGTTTCAAAACGGAAGAAATGGAATTTTTTCATCTCGACCGTTTTTATCGCCTTTTCTTCCCAACTTCAACCACAAAACGGCCTTATTACCGGCACAATTACCAGGTAATTACCTAATAGTGGTCCCGGGCATAACTAAACAAATTGAGCATCCGTAAAACTGTCGATGCTGAGTTGAGACAAGCACCAAATTCCGCACGTACATTGACCATTTTGGTCAAAAAGTATTTTGAGATTTCCGTTTGTTACCGGTGAGATTCCAAACTTGGAGATAGTATTCATTGCAGGACTCAATGAGAGGGGGGCGACGGCTTCAGGGCGGTGGCACAACACAACCGATGGATCGGCCAATCCGATGTCTGCGGAAAAAAATGACTTGATAACAAGAACAATAGCTGAATGCTCATATGGCACTTGTAAGAACAGTTGGCATGTTTGTCAGATATGGCTTGCAGTTGCCAAGGCTGCATCTCTCCCGATACTCATTTCATCAGAAAATCGGCTTGATCTACAAAATCTGAAATGGTTATTCTACTACTGATAACTGTTTTTCCCACAACGATGATCGGATTGGAGGAGGGACTATTTTTAAGTTAATCTGATAGAATCCCTAACATACCCCACAGTGCCCGAATCCGATCCGGTTATGTAACGGAAGTATCTAGGACAGTGCTGACGATGTAAGAAGGGACTTGCAGCTTACCTCACACTAATTGCTGTTCTTATTCAAAACTAACGGAATGAAGTGAAACTGTTGTACAATTTATTTGAACATTTTGTTTTAAATTCTTTGACATCTTGTTTAACAGTCAGCGAAATTTTCAAGCACTCCCTTTTCGACGGTCTTTCCCAGCAGCTCCCAGAAGAATAGGTAATCTCTTCTCCAGATTTTGATACTGTCATTCGTCGCTTCTTATTTTCTTTTTAGTTTCCGGACTCCCGGATCCGGGGAAAGTCGGATTGGGGGAAGTGATTTCACGCATGTCCGATCACCCTTTCCAAAGTTATACACGTTAATAGTTTCCGGATTTCCCATCCCTCCACTCCCCCCCCCCCTATGATTGGATCTGGAAAGTGATTATTTCCAAGTTAATCTGGTCGGCACCCCGATTTTCCTGCCAAGTTTCATCGTCCTAGCTTATGAGGAAGCGTTTCACGAGATTGGTTTAGTTTAACCACTTTCGTTCTGACCACTTGGTCTTACTTTAATCTTTAAACCATACCTACTCCCGCATTCGCTCCCAAATACATCAAGTCTTGGCGCAGTGGTAGAGCACTGGATTCGCGCCTCAGAGGTCCGTGTTTCGATCCCGCATTTGAGCAGCGCTCTTTTTGCTACCCTTTGCTTTATAGTTTCCGGACTCCCGGATCCGGGGAAAGTCGGACTGGGGAAATAGTTATTTGTAAGTTGATCTGGTCGGGTCCCTGTATGCCTGCAAAGTTCCATCGTCCTAGCTTGTGTGGAAGTGCCCGAACTAGAAAAACCTGGACCAACCGCCCGACCGACAGACGGACAGAAATTGCGATCGCTATATGGCACTTGACCGGAAGGCAAGTGCCATAAAAAAACGAAGCTCTGGAACTTCAACACTCGCTCCACTATTCTAATTTCCTTAACTTTGGACATAATCCAGCGTTTGTTACCGACCTACCGGCTTCGAACCAACTGTGGTGTTTGGCACCGTCAGCTCCTTGCGAGTTCTCTTCATTTCCACGGCAGCCCCACTAGCGCCTATCCGTGGATATCCTGGATAGCTTTGGGGAAGAGGATGATCAAGGTAACGTAGGGGCGTACCTAGGGGGGAGGGAAGAAGGGGGGAGTCACCCCTCCAACATGGTTTGAAAAGGAAATCCGTCAGTACAAAAATTGCCCAAAAAACTCTTTTGTCGGTGAGAAGTCAGATCAGAACATACTGTCGGCTGCACTAACTCGCAAGAGAAAAAAACAGACAGAGGAGAAGGAAAGATCATTTTCTCGTGAATAGCTGTATCAACGCACTGACAACACTAAAAGATCTTGCTGTTACAAGCATGTTTGTTTGGTTTGTTGATTTTGCAAAACAAATACTCAGGAGCATTGTATACTCTCGGTGACTAACTCTCCGTGTCGATTCAGAATTGCCACGTACCTAGCGGAAAAGTTGAATGCGTAGCCACAACTGTCCCAACGAACGCCGTGATTGGTTGACATAGGATTTGAGTTGTTGAATGTGAGTCGTTCAGGCGACGTTTTTCGCTCTTTCCTAGATTCACTGGCGTGTTTCGGACTTGATCATATAAAGTATTGCCAAAGGGTATTATTAGGAATGCTCCCGACTTTGACCGGCTTTAACTAAGGCCTCCACGTTTGTAAATTAATAATTAAGCTGGGGGGGGGGGGGGGCAGGTGACAGATGTAAGGTGGCTTACTTCTGGTCCACGAAACACTTATTATTAGTTAAGATCCGTTACTATCCTTGTTATTAATGCTGTTCCGGAGACCGCCGTAGTAAGTAAATTAGCTCCTCCCTCTTATTATTTTCGTTCCGCGACTGTTACGATTGTTACAATTCACGTATGATGGTCCCGAGCATCACAAGCGATAATACCTATCAGTTCTGCATAGGCCCGTATCCAGGAATTTATTTCGGGGGGGAGGGGGGTGCCTGCGGGTCGGACCAAAAGGTGCACAAAAGACACAGATCAGATTTTAAAGCCTACACAAAAACGATTATTTTTATGGGTTTCGGTGGGTGGGTGGGTGGGTGAACCCCCTCCCCCCCCCCCTAGATACTTGCGTAAGAGTGATGACGTATGTCCACGTTGTTATTATTTTAGTTCCAGAGAGCGGTGTAACCATTACAATGCGGCGGTCGCCCCTTCTCTTATCATCATAACTTGTAATACACTGGAATGCTACCAAAGAATAGCAATTATCAGGCGTTCTAGCCGAGGGGGAGGGGGCTGGCCTAAAATAGTTTACTCAAGGGTACTTCTGGTATAGGAAACAAGGAATAGCACTTACTTGGCATTGTGAACTGCAATACGGAACCAAATAGCATCTCGAACATACCTGGACGGCTGAGTGCCCACACACAGAACAAGGATATTCCTAAGAAATGAAGATCGGTTTTAATTTATGCCACAAGTGAAAATACGTTGTTCCAAAGATTGCTGGATTTAAACTGGCCAATGAAAACTGGTGGATACTACCTGGAGTAGAAACATCTCTTCAAACCTGGCCTGATAAGTGACTTAATCAGCCGTTCTACCAAGGGTTTTCAAACAATAAAACGCGAATCACAGATATTTTATTTATTTATTTAATCTAATAAACGGCCAGCTTGGGCCATACTAAACAACTAACAATAATTATTAATAACTAACAATGGGTGTGGGCAAAAATATAAAAACAATAAGCTTCCCAACATCAAATGCTGAATACAGCTCACGGTTCCATGCCATCCACACAGGTAAGGATAGCCGCATGTTTGGGCCCGAGAGAATCACAAGGAGTGTGATTCTCGATATACTCATACGTGATTCTCGATATACTAAGGTTTACACGCTAACGGCATAATAATTCTTTTTGGTCACGTTCAAACGAGTAAAGTACGCGCTTCACCTTACATTAATCCCACACCTCAATAGCACCCAATGAAAAGCATCGGATGTGGGCAGGACCGTATCCACGAATTTATCGGGGGGGGAGGGGGTCTCCCGCGGGCCGGACCAAATCTATAACCACCAGTAAGACAAGAATATGGATTAGATGTTAAAGCCTGTAATAAACGATTAACCCCCCCCCCCCCCCCCCCCGGATGAGGCCTTGGGCGAGAAACATACTTGTAGATTAAGCAACTCGCTATCTCTGACTGTATGTTCGGGAATCGTTAAAGTTCAACTGCAAAGCCAACTTATTTTTGTACCGTTTAACTGAATGCACTGCATTATTTGGATTGTGTTGATTTTGTTTTTCCCTATTTGCTGTGGTATGAAGTTCAAAATCTACGGCCGTCACCACAACGGAAAATTCTAATATGACACGGAAAATTTGAATCTTAACACAAACGCAGCTTTTTAGCGACCAGTGACCAGCTTGCGGAAGGTAAGCTCACTCCGTGAACACTTGTTTTTATTAAACCGTTTTTGTTAAACCCCTCTTTTATAATATACCTAGCTCCCTTGTGGAATTGTAAGCTTCTAATATACCCACCTATTTCCATTGTTTCGTTTTCTGCCTACGATTTTTTTGTGCTTTTTCTTGCCGAGTTTTCCCCGTCACACGATGCAAGGTTTGTCGAAATATTCAGTGTCCGCTGACAACTCATTCACATATATGATAATCTTCTGTTTTTAGCTTCTTTTATTTGCTTCGTTTCCCCATTTTTTAACAACGGCACGTTCAGTTTTAAAACCTTTTGCTCTCAGCCACCGCGTCGGAGAGCAGGAAGGCTGGATAGTGTCGGCAAGCGCTAATAAGAAAATCGCTAATTTCAGGTGAAAAGTAATGGTATTTCTGAAAAACGTTTTTAAGGATCCCTTTCATAGGGAAAAGATCATTTCTAGAAAGAGTTGTGCTTTAAGCATACAAGTCAAACAGCACAGATACAAGCGCACAGATGTATCTCATATCCTACAGGGAAATTCCACCAGACGAAAATTGATTATTCGTGAATAGCGGAGCAACAAAGTAACGCATTTTCAAGGCGTCTTCCAATCATATTTAAGTGAATAACTAGACTGTCCTATATCAGCCAATTTCGGTTAAAGTTTAAAGGTAGATCACACGTTCTTGCTGACCATGATTACTGGAAGGAAAAACTTACCCAAGTCTGACCCTCGTCGTGGGATTCTTGTGCAGCCACCTGACGCGGCTCCTGAGTGGCACATCGCGGTGCGACGTCCTGGGGAAGACCTGCAGCTGGGTACTGGAAACAATGTCCCTGATTCTTTAAGTTCGAAGACTGCTCAGAAAACAGGCATGGGACCTGCTCCATTGGCTGCTGGATCGGCGGTAGGACATATGTGCTATGGTTACTGGTACAAGCGGTCGGGACATTCTGGGACAAGGATGTATGTTGTGTGTTTTGCTGGCTTGAGCTGTGTGCGAGCATTCTTTGGCTCTGGTTCGGAAAGGTCCGCGAGTTAGGTTGGTTTTGTAGCCCAAGGGGTACAGCTTGTTTGTGAGGAGCGGGATAGTAGTGGTGTCCGAGAGAGGTCTGCTGATACGACTGCGAAGGGGCTGGCTGAGCATATGCCCCTCGATTCGCATGGACAACGTGACCACCGGATGAAAGAAGAGGAAACGCTTGCGACTGTGCCGGCTGACTACTTGAGGTTGGCTGGGCAGGGGATATTGGGCTTAAGCGAGCACCGGACTGGAAATGCAATGAAGCCTGGTGCTGAACAGTGGACATTGGGCTTAGCCGATCGCCGGACAGGAAATGCGCAGAAGTTTGTCGCTGATGCGTCTCTGAAACTGCTAGCTGCGGTAACAAAGGATTTTCTTTTTGGGGAATCTGCTGCCGTAAGTGGGTTTGAGCTGCAACAGGGTGCATTAAGGCTTGATCAGTAGCATGTGCGGATTCTTGAGCATGGACCACTCCTCCAGACAACGTCTGCATCTGGACATAAGTTTGAGTTGGCGATGGAACTTGCTTTCGCGGCGGCTGGGCTGGCGGTGTTACTCGCGGGTATGAGTGATGGCGCGTCTGTGCCAGATCGGACGGCGGGGTTGGCTGCTGGCGTGGCGGCTGCGGAGAAGAAGTCTTCTGAAATCCCTCCGTATCAGTCAGCTCGAATTGTCTTTCTCGGCCTTTATAAGCTCCCCACAGCTTGCTGAAAGGTACTTTGCCGTACACGAAGTTCTTCCTCTGTAAAACTGGATAATGCTTCTCTAATCCTTCTAGCAGCGGGGTGTTAAGTAGTCTCTCGAACTCCTCCCTGTTTGTCAAAAACTCGGCCTTTCCTGGAGGAAGAAATCCAACGATGCTGTTAACGAAAGCTTCAAGTGCTTTCTCCAAGTCTTTTGGCAGTTCAATTTCGTTTTGCAGTGTTTCTTTCTTCACGACTGGCTTTGGGACGGTTGAAGACGCGAACAAACTTGAAAGAGTTTTGGATTTGTGCTGAGCAACATTAGTTTCCTTCTTGACAGTTACAAGACCAGAGAATTGCATGAATGGTGAACTCGCGGAATCCGGTCTGGGTGCGGTAACTGAATGGTTCAACAAGGTTGAAGAGACTGCAATCGCTGTTTCAATCGACGTCTGCTCTCTTGGTTGTTGCACGTGACTGTGGCGGGCCGTCAGATCTGCAACCGCCACAGAGGTGTTCTGTGTGTCAATTGCTCTACTGGTCGAATACGATGCTAGCTGGCTGGATATATCCAAGCGTCTGCGTCTTGCTTCGTCGAAGTCATGGAGTTCTTGCTCAACAGCATGTATGCCTGCCTCCGTGTCGCGCAGTTCTGCTGCAAGTCGCTCGGTGCTACGGTCAATCTCAGCAAGCCGCCATTCCCTTTCTCTTTCACTTTGAATGACTAGATCCAGCTTCCCTTCAAGGCCGATTATAGTCTGGAGCTGTTGGTGCAGCTTTAGTAGTTCAGTGTTGACCACATCTACTCTGCGGTGTGCCTCTGCGTCAACCTCATATATCTCTTGCGCCTGTTTACAGTATAGATCGTACTGGATCGACTCAGCCTTCTTTTCGAACTCCTCGCTATATCTTTTCCAGTCATCACGCTCTTGTTCAGCTCTCACTTTCTCCTGTTCTTTTCCACGAAGGTCCTCGAGTAGAGTTAAAGAAGATTTGCCAGCGAACTGACTGCAAATCACAATTTTGCTATCCCGAAGTCTCTGTCTCTCCGCATTCAGACTTTCAATCTCATTTCCAGCAATGAGAAGTTCTCTTCGGCAGCGCGTTTGCGCATCTAACAGCTGCTTTCTCTTCAGCTGAAGCTGCAGCTTATGGCGGCCTTGTAACAAGGGACTTGTATCGGGCCTGGAATTAGAATAAAGACTCGTAAGCGGAGTAGAAAGAAAAATAGTTGTAGGCTACGGGTAGAGTTACCGTCGCAGATACACTGTCAGAAGTTTCATAACAGATAACACTTTGGATGTTATCAATCACGTATTCACTTAAATAGGAAGAAAACCGGATAAAAATGCGTTACTCCGTTAGTCCGCTGTCCACAGAATGAACATTCGGAAATGTCTTTCGGATTTAAGTTATCTCTATGTACTTTTCCCTCTATGCTTGAAATGTTTACCAACTACATAGGTAAGCCAAACAAGTCGGCGCTAATAATCCTTAATCGGCGTAACGGTTTCAAATTCAAAATCTCCGCGTCTTGCTTAATTTTCAGTTTCTATGCAACCAGCGCACATTCTGACGTCATTGCTAGAGCACTAGATGACAAGAAAAGAACAAAATCCTTTAGATAGATCAAAACGTTTCAGTGTACTCGAAGATCAGATGTGATAATAAGCTGCCTTTTCAGATAAACTTTACCCCAGTAGCTACGTTGCTCGACTGATTCCCTGAAAAGCTTCTGTGTACTCCAGACAACATTTCTTTCAATTCTCCACCTTGTGGGTTCCAGCAAGCCGTAGCATGTGTGCTTTCCTGGTCGAAACAAGACCAAAGGTTTCTATGGGATCCCAAACATTTTAATATTTGCTCCCGACAATTCGGTCTTGTAGATATTCGGTCTTCGACAGACTTCTTAAAGATTGTTACTGTTAAAATTCACAAACAGGTTAAGGCCAATGGTAATAATCGGAGAAGACCAAGTTCGTATTTGACAGTACAAAACGGATACGCCAGCTGAATCTCACCAAGTTCAGATATATTCAGATATCCGTTTTGCGCTGTCAAATATTCAGATATTGATTCAGCATGTGGTTTACCCTATAGCCTACGTCGTATCTCCTTCCTTCCTTACTTCTGCCCAACTTCCGGTTTCGGCCGGATTCCGGACAACCTACTTGTCTGGCAAAAAACTAAAGCTCAAAAACGAATTCAGCATGTCTCCTTACCCTATGTCCAACATCTGATCAACTTCAGATTGAACTTTTACTTTTAAAAACTTTTCTGGTTTCAGCCGGTTCTGGTTTTAAACTTTTACTTTTCACAAATTTTCCGGTTTTCGCCGGATTCCGGGTGAACTACTTGTCCAGCGAGAAAATAAATTTCATATTCGAATTCAGCACGTCTCCTTACCCCTATATCGACTATCTCAATAGCTTTCAACAAATATTTGTTTCTTCCCTTAATTTGAAACCCCTCCCCCACCCTCTAAGATAGGGCTACAGAGCCCATCTTCGAACTTGACCTGTACTTTGACCCAAAGGATCCTCCCACCAAGTTTCATCAAAATACCTCAATCCCTTCGAGAGTTATCGTGCGGACAGACGGGCAACTTTTGAGCTGTCATAGGTATCCCTCCATTTACGTTTTGGGATCCCAAAAAAGCATGCCGCGTTCACAAGCAGTGTCGGACGACCAATGCAACCTTCCGTGTGCAAACCGTAAGGAACGCGTAGCGCAGGTGCCGATCTCCTGACACTCTGCTCTCGGTCGGGAGTGCGATACGTGCTTGGGGACAAATCACCCGACACTTCCTGTGCTTTTCTCTAAATTTCTCTAGGTACATATTTACAGATGGGTAGACTTTTTAGCTTATCTTATGGGGCAGCGCCACTAACCCTCACCCTAAACAAAACGGTCGGAACCACCGAGACTTGAGCCAGCGACCCTTCGCTTGGGAGTTCGGCGCGCCAACCCATTCGGCAACGGACTGACTCTTCCAGTACTTTTTTTCACCATCATCAGCTGTTCAGCCTGATGATGAAAGTGCAGAAAATGTGGCCCGAAATCCTGCACTATCAGAAGTTTCATAACAGATAATACAAGGATGCGCAGTTTTCAACATGCAACACTTGGGATGTAATATGTTGTGATTTCGAAAACATTATGCATGACAGGCATTGCTGAAGAGACGAAAAATGCCGAAAAAGCACCTGCTGACTTTTTGTTAGTTGTCATAACATCGGAAAATTCAGCAGACGCTTTTTTGGCGGTTTTCCGGCTCTTCCTGGCAATACTTGCTATGCGTGACATTTCGTGCATAACATTTTCAAAATCACAACAGACAACATAGTGGTATCCCTTGAAAACGCGCATCCTTGTGTTGCCTGTTATGAAACTTCCGACAGTGTTGTCATGTAGGCTACCTGCACGATTAGCTGCGCAGCCTCTTGAAACTACTTACATTTCCTGACCAGACGCGTGCGAAAGCGGCTGCTCCCGAACTGGCTGACTGGGTGACGTCGAGGACCCGACTTCCACGGGCGTCTCTGCTCGAACGTCCAAATCAACGCGTGCAGCTTCTTCCTCGTCGGCGAAAGTGAGGGTCTCCGTCGACGTGGATCTTGTTAAAATTGTCTGATCCAGTTCGTCGAAGGGTGTCGTTTCCGGTGACACGCATCTGCTCAGGGGTTGTATTCTCAAGACAATGTCTTCATCAGTGAAGGCGGGTGGCTGTTCCTCCATCGGCATAACTGGCTGCTGGTCAGTGAGAGGTAGGGAAACAGGGATGCTCGATATACTGTCCAGAGCTGCAGGTTGTAACACTACAGGCTCTGCTGTTTCCTGCTCATCTGAAGTGTTGATCAGTCGAGCATGGATGTCATAGTCCTTTCCCAGATCATCATCCTCAATTATCTTTCTTGACTTGACTGCTTTCCTTCCTTTGGACCTATGTCGTATCCCTTCCTCTCCATCGGAGACTAGACTTCGTTTAATCCTCTCGTCTGCCTTTTCCTCCTTCTCCACGACCTTTTCCCTTTTCTTTTTCTTAGCACTATTACCTTCTTTCATCGGACAATGTTCTGGGGCTGTTTTCCTTCTTTTGCTCTTCATCTGGGCACGTGTCTTAACCATGTCAATAATGCTATGGTTGTTGTCTGTCACTTTCGGTATCTTAAAGCTCCGAAGGTCTGCGACTCTTATTAGAGGTTCATAAGTCCAAAGCTGGTACATCAAAACCCTAGGGTCCCGAACTTCCATGACGTCTAAAAAAAAAATGGAAGATTATAGCACGCGCAAGGCAAGCCACTGAACACATTGAGCGTGTTCCACCCTACTTACTGTAATTACTACGCATGACGTCACGAATTCTGGCTTTTTGGCGTCAAGCTGGGACGCAGTTTTCTATTTTCACAAAAATATCAGGCCACGGGCTATTCCGGCCAATCACATCACAGAGATTCGTAGGTACCATGCTTACTACGCTCCCGATAAAAAAAACAACAACAAATTTTCACATGCAAACCGGTTAAGGTTCGCGTAGCACAGGTGCCGATTTCCTGATATTTCGCACTCGGCCGGGAGTGCAATGCGTGGTTGGGGGTAAATCATCCGACGCTTCCCGTGCTTTTCCTTAGATTTCTCTAGGTAGCCATTTGAACATGGATGGACTTTTGGCTTGTCTTACGGGGAAACGCCAATATCCCTCACCATACATTAAACGGTCGGCACAACAGAGATTTGACCAAGCGCCCCATCGTTTGGGATTCGGCGCGCTAGCCTACGGACAGACGAAAACGCTCCCGAGCGTGGTAAGCAAATAGTTACTATCTCGAGAACGTTGGAACGGTCAGCGTAGTAACTTTTCACGAGGTTAGAACCCATCAGTTTGGGTTCAAAGCCCATTCATCGACAGAATTCTGTGTTTTATCCTGAAAAGTGTTATTATGAACTTCTGGCTGTTTGGCTCGGCGGTTTTTGTATGCTTTATTGATGCACGTAAAGCATTTGGTCGGGTTAATCACAAAAAACTGTTGTTGGAGTTGCTTAAAAGAGGTGTTCCCGCTCCGTATGTTTTGTTACTTGAAGTGTGGTTTCGACGACAAACATTTGAAGTTAAGTGGGGTACTTATGTTAGTAGCCCGTTTCATGTACAGAATGGTATCAGGCAGGGAGGTATTTTATCCCTTTTTCTGTATAATCTTTATGTTGGTGATATCAATCGTCGGCTTTGCGCCTGTCAGTTGGTTGTTTCATTAGTAATAAGTGTTTTAATAATGTTAGTTATGCGGTTGATCTTGCCCTCGTAGCTCCGAGTATTAATGCTTTGAACCTCCTACTTCGAGTATGTGAGAAATTTGCACTGGAGAGAGATATTGTTTTTAACACGGAATGCATGGCATTTATACCACCAGAGTTGAAAATCAAAATAGTCCCTCCTGTGTTGCAGTGTTCGTCACCTGAAATTTGAAGAGTTTAAATACCTTGGCTTCTGGTTTACGCCTGATCTGCGGGATCTTCCTTGTTTGCGTCATTTAAGAAGAAGTCTGTGTGTGCGAGGAAATGTAGTTGCTAGAAAATTTTAGTTTTGTTCAGCGATTATCCGTGATAGGCTGTTTCGTACTTTTTGTTTTCAGTTTTAATGCTTTGCTCTTTGTACGAACTTAACTGCTGGTGCGATAAATGTGACCCGCGTCACTTACAATAACTGTTACAGACATTTCACCGACTCCCGCGCCGGTGTAGCGCCTTGGGGATGTTCGGAAATAATCGTATGCCTTCGTTTTACGAACTAAAACGTAAAAAGTTATATCGCTAAAAAGCCGCCTTGTGAGGTCAGATAACAACCTGATCCAAATTCTTACCGCTCCAATTTTTCAACTTTCACTGCCTTTGTGGAAAAAATGGAGCGATGAACTTGTGGTTCGTTGATTTTTTTTTTTGATTTTTTTTTCATACATAATGTGGTTATATGCGATATTTAGGCTAGTGATAGTGCGTTTTTTCCTCTGTGTATATGGCTACGGATGAATTGAACAAATAAGTTATATTTCCGAAGCCTTTTCCTTGGTTTTCAACAATGAGTAACTTATTATATTATATCCGCACACTCTACACATTTTCCTTACACAACATTTCCTAGGTTTTCAAGAACTTATCCCTTAAAGTTCAACTGAAAAGGGCTGACATGGGACTATCTAGTTGGTCATCATTTATTCATTTAAAGAGGCTTGGCAACCCGATGAAAATGCGTTACTTTGTTGCTCCAATATTCACGAGTAATCAGTTTTCATTTAGTGAAATTTTCTTGTCGGATTTGTAGTACCTCTATGCGCTTGTACCAGTGGCGTATGCTTGACAAAAACGATATGCGAAAAATAAGTGTTCAGGCAGTGAGCGACCTCCGGCAAGCTGATCACTGACCACTGCAAGGCCACGTTTGTTCTGAGATTCAAACTGTCCGCGCCATAGTAGGATTTTGCGTTGTGAGGACGGCCGTAGATATTCTGGATGTCATACTAGAGTAGTGCAAGTAAAGCAAAGCTTAACACAATCCAAATAATGCAGTTATACAGTAAAATGATACAACCATGAGTTTTCTTTTCAGTTAAACTTTAAAGAGTCCGTCCAAGACAGTGTACGCGTTCCTACAGTAGAGGTATGCTTATGTGAACAGTTACTTTAATGTGAACAGTGCAATTTTGGGCTAAATGGTAGAATGAAGATCCAAAATACCTATACAGGTGTTTTCAGATGCCTTTAATCACCTACTTTGGCTAACTGGTAGTTTGCTTTAGATAGAGCAAGTGCATGAAAATGGCAAAGTCCACTGTCAACAAACGTTCACATAAGCATACCTCTACTGTACTTTTCCCCATTCCCGCTCTGTATTTTCATGCCTTTTTTTTACAGGATGCCTTTTCTTCCCGGCATCCTGACCAGAATCGAACGCGACTGATATTGAGCGTGTTCCATCCTACTTACCGTAGTTACTACGCATGACGTCACGAATTCTGGCTTTTTGCCGTCAAGGCTGGAACGATTTTTCTATTTTCCAGCAGGATCTCACGCCAGGGGCGAATCCGACCAATCACGTTCCAGAGATGCGTAGTTACTACGCTTACCACGCTCCCGAGCATGGTAAGCAAATAGTAACTATTAGTTACTATTCCGACAAGGTTGGAACGGTCAGCGTAGTAACTTTTCGTGAGGATGGAACGGAAATAGTAACTAATAGTAACTATTGTTACAAGGGTGGAACACGCTCATTACTATCGCTGTATAGTACTTCAGCAGAATGCTGCAAGTTCCACAAAATAGCCAGTATTTATCGTGATGAGACTGTAACTGGTTAGCCCTCGTGTCAGCGACCACGACGACCAAACCAATAGTTGAAAATGCACGTTCGGCAATAGCACTCATCGCTGATATTCGGACACACTCCTAGCAAAGGCGGAAGGCCATGGGATGTGGCTCTCATGTTTCTTCCGAATTGTAAGAACCGGGTACCGGACGGCCCTTTCTCACTCTCATGAGGAAAGACAGTAAAAGTGGGAAAGACCGGAAACTCCCGTAAGCCCCATGAGTCACAACAACCAGCGCCATTTAGCGGATGTTCTTTCGTTAAAAAATCGCTCTGTTGACAATTTCTTCAATCGCTTTCCACAGAATCATCATCAAAGCACGTTTTGTTTATGATGAGCATTCTCTCTCCATTTAGATTTTCTCTTTAATTGGAATAAAAAACAAATAGGAAAAGAATAAATCGCTTTTTTATGGAAAAAAGCAGTTAATGTTGACAGACATTGCCTACTCACGCCCTCTTGCCTTGATTATATTAATCATCTACCGCTGGAAATTGGACAAAGTCCAAACGCTAGGCGGCGTCCCAATCGATTTTCAGAGACACGATTTTAGCGAAGTCACCGGTCTTTCCCACTATTATTGTCTTTGTTCATGATGCCCAGTGACATACAACAACGAAAGCCTTATCAGCTGGAAAAGAACGACAAGGGTGCGGCTTCGGGGTCTAGATAAGACTGGACGTAAGCTCCGCTCAGGAAAAAGACCAAAGTGAGCTGTCTGATACCTTGGTGTGAAAGCCTCTGTTATTCATGTTCTAGGCTATTGGTATTCCAATTCTTTTTACGGTTGGAATCTGATGATAGTGATTTTGGTCATATCCCTGTGAAATGCGGTGTTCGTCAATGTGGGATTTTATCCTCGTATTAATTGTTTTATTCAATGTTCGTTCACAAGCTACGCACACATGTTCCATCGGGATGACCGATGTATCATACCATTGCATATGCTGAAGACCTTATGCAATTAGCCGCAAGAAAAGAGTTCTATCGAGGATGGCTTCTCACGTTGCGTCACTTTTTTGGAACATCTCCTTCCCCTGGTTCACTAGACTGCCGAGTATATAAGATTCCCCAGGTAGTTTCTCTTAGATGGCTGGGTAAAACAGTAACGAGTTCCTTTCCGTCACCCCGCAGTACTGCACTTATCGACATTAAGCGTAAGCTACAAATAGGGTACCCTAAGATTGTAGCGCACCGGGGCAAGTAGAGAAGAACAGCTTTAGCATAATTTTACGCTTCTTTTGCGACCCGGCCATTTTTCTCGGTTGGTCTGTTTCAAATTTCTTATAAACGTAAGGATAGATTATTTCCGTAACTGCAGGTTTCTTCTGTATCTGCACAGGTCCCATAGTAATCTACGATCATTAAATCTTACGGGCCTATCGACATTTTGTCACGGCTACAAGAATTGCACACTGATTTCCATCAAAGATCTAGTCTGCGTCTGTTGTCGCATCACCGACTGATTAGACTTTTTTTATTTTTTTATTTTGATTTTCTCTATTGGCTTTACTCCACTTTCTTCTGTTGTAAAATATTTTGCGGGTTATAAATATACTTACTTACTTACTCTAGTGTGACATTCAGAATATCTCAGGCCCTCCTCACAACTCAAATTTCAACTAGGATGGAAAAAAAAATAAATACAAATACGGCTTTTCAGCACAACCCACGTACAAGCGCATACAGGTACCACAAACCCGACAGGTAAATTCCACTATACGCAAATCGCTTTTTCGTGAATAGCGGAGGAACTAAGTGACGCATTTTTATCGGGTATTCAAGACACTTTAGGTAAATAAGTGATGGCTAATTAGATTGCCCTATCTAAGACCTCTTCGTTTAAACTCCAAAAGCACAGCCTAGTTTTACAGTATTTCTATAATTTTGAATTTGAACACTGGAACATAAACAGTAAATAGTGCCAGACGGGCTTTAAGGAGTAAATATACTGACGTGAACTCTTGTCAAAAAAGGCCGAAATATTGAATCTCAGTTAACTTATCCGCTGCTTCTTTTTATGCATGATTCGCTGACTAATACTTAAAGGACCCGTCTTTTGCCTTTTATAGCTTTGCTCCCTTGTGGAAATAAAAGCTTCGAAAATCCCGGCCTTTTTACATTGTTTCGTTAGACGTGGAGTGTAAAAGTAAAATGTTTATCACATTTATATACAAACAGCTTTAGACCAAGACATTTCTCTTCCCCAATAACCAAACAAGTATTAAAATAACGTTGTAATCACCTCCTCCCCCCCCTTTAAAATCTTTAAATGTAAACAAACCGCCAGTATAAATCCAAAGAAATGTTGAAGATCCTGAACGAATAGCATTTGTTCGAACACTGAATGGCCTGCCTGCCATTCCCACCCTTTACAGCTCTTGTCCATTAGCAATAATAACAAGTGAAATAAACTAATTCGTAGCAGACTAATGCCCCCTTTGTCACAATTCTGTGACATATGATCGATCATATGACAAAACAGTCCAGTTTCTAACTGTTCATTAAAGATTAAAGTACGTCACGTCGTCTTATTTGTTGTTGTTACACCAAATTCTCATCCATAGACTGATCTACCCAAATATACAAGAGTTGGACTTGAGGCCTGTCATACATGAACTTAACTCATGGGAAATCTGGGCCCAGCTCCAGTTATTGTCTAATTAAAAACATTAAAAATGCTCTATCTGGGCCCAATTGCCCCTGAACCAAGTGGGGGTGAGGTTCCTGACCCGCGAAAAGTAAAAAGAGACCCCAATGCTCACAATCCTACCAAGTTTCAACTTGATATCTGTTGATTCCTGGCAAGGGTAACGAACTTTACTCCTGGGCAATCTGGGCCCAGTTGCCCATGAACAGGGTGGGTGGGGGAGGTGCAACTTTAAAAGCAATTTCCCAGCCCTAGGGTCTACACGTCCAAGGAACTTCATCGTCCTCTGTCCATTTCTGGTCAAGTTATGAACTTTAATCACTGGGCAGTCTGGGCCCATTTGCCTCTGAACTGGGTTGGGGTAGGACCCCCAAAAGCCACAACTAGACCCCAATACCCACAAGTGTACCAAGTTTGAACTTAATGAGCTCCACAAAATACGGTGAAAACCGAAAGCTGCTACAGCGCTCGCAATAGTGGATTGTTCCAAGGAACACTCCACTAAAAACGGTTTTCTGATCCCTTTCATAGGGAAAAGGTCATTTCTAGTCTTCTCTTTTTGCTTGAGATTCTTGGTACAGCTGCAACACTATTACATCACTGATTGGCAGGGGCGTCACTAGGGGTTGGCGGGAGTGATATCACCACTAGAAGAAAGAAATGGGTGCTCGGTGAGGGCTGGCAGTCCGCCAGGAAAAGTCTAAGGCTAGTTCAGAGTTACCTGGAACCTGTGCTAACATCCAGCTAGCGCTAGGACAACGGCGGTTCTAGGTTCTCGAGCGTTTGAGACTTAAGGAATTTCATTCTCTGTCACAGGTTTCGAGCTTGCCAGGTTGACATAAAGAGTTTTTACTAACTACTACTTTTCGGAACTAAGACAGACGGGCAGATACGTGCTAAGTCGCCCTTATTTTTATTTGGGATTCGTAAACACGTTTTGATCATACCGGGTTCCACAAAATTTGCCTGCGGCGCCTTTCGTAGTAGCTGTGTTTATTTGAAGGTCGAGTAATTTCATTCGGATTTTAGGCTTGAATGTTGGTGCTTGGGCCACATTGAAAGCTAGATCTTGTTGGGGCGGGGAGGGGGGAGTAGTGATTTGTCCAACAAAAGTCATAGCTTACTAAACAAGACCAAAGGTTTCGATGGGATCCCAAAAATTCAATATCTGATCCAGAAAACTGGGTCTTGTCTTAGCCAGATCCAGTCTTCGCCTGACTCCTTGAACATTTTTACAATTAAAATTCAGAAACAGATTAAGGCCAAATAGCTAATCACCTGAGAAAACCAAGTTCAGATTTGGATTCAGCATGTGTGTTTACCCCTATAAGTCATATCTGTTTTGACGAAAACTTCCTGCCACATCTGCCAATTTCCCGGTTCCGGCCGAACTCCAGAACTACTTGTCCGGCGAAAAAAGAAAGCTCAAAGACAAAATCAGGGTATCTTCTTTCCCCAGTAATGAACATCTAATCAACTTCAAATAGAAATTTAGCTTATAACAAATTTTCCGATTCCAGCCGGATTCCGGTCGAACTATATGTCCGGGTAAAATACGATTGTCACACAGGGACTCAGCATCTCTTCTTACCCCTAAATCGCTTATCTTGATCAACTAGAAATAAAACTTTGACTTCCAACAGTTTTCCGGTTTTGGCCGGATTCCGGACGAACTACATGTCCGGGTAGAAACTTGTTTTCACATAAGTGTTCAGCATGTCTTCTTGCCCTAAATCGAACATCCAATCAACTCCAAATTAAACTTTTACTTTCAACAAACTTTCCGGTTTGGGCCGGATTCCGGTCGAAATACTTGTCCATCGAGAAAATAGTTTTCACCATCGTCGTCAGCATGTCTTCCTACCCCTAAATCGAACATCTAATCAATTTCAAATAAAACTTTTACTTTCAACAAACTTTCCGGTTTTGTCCGGATTCCGGGCGAACTACTTGTCCGATGACAAAATGGTTTTCACCATCGTGTTCAGCATGTCTTCTTACCCCATAATCGACTATCACATTAGCTGTTTCAAAATATTTTGTTTGTCCCTTAATTTCAATCCCCTCCCCCACCCCTAAATGTCGAGCTACAAAGCCCATCTACGAACTTGACTGGTCCGACGACCCAACGAACCTTCTCACCAAGTTTCATCAAAATATCTCATTCCCTTCGAGAGTTATCGTGCTTACAGACGGACGGACAGACGGACGGACGGACGGACAGACGGACAACTTTTGCGATGTCATAGGTATCCCTCCACTTGCGTTTTGGGATCCCAAAAAAGAAAAGACTGCGGCGCTTTATTTCATTCTGTCGAATATACAGTCATTAGAAACTACTACGGGTCGGGCTATTGCGGAAGCGAATTCTTCTTATTACGAATGACGTTCACTTTACCCTTACAAATACTAGCTTTAATGTTTCTTTAAATTCGTACAGTTTCCTGCACGGTGCTGTGTTCCTTGGCTATTGTTTGAATCTTCAGCCTTTCCCGACATCTTCCAGTCGTGTATTTTGAGTTACAAACTACCCCTGAGCGACTAGGCTTATTCAGTCTTCAACACAGTTTATATATGCGACAAAAAGCTGAAATGGGCAACAGGGCGTCGGCCCCCCCCCCCTCGAGTTTTGGCTAGCGACGCCCCTGCTGATTGGTCGGCACCGCGTTTTTGAAGACTTGGACTGCACAAAAAAAGTCATTTCTACCCAGACTTTGCCGAGGGATTGGCCAAAACGTCGGGGCTATGTGATACTCCTGAGAAGCAGGACTGGGCCGTTACTTCAGGTTGAAACTGGGCAACTGGGCCCAGATTGCCCAGGAGTAAAGTTCGTACGTTACTTCAATGGAACTAGGCACACATAATAACAGGAAAGATGTATACAGGATTTCTTCAAAAAGCTTAAAAAACAAGAGCTGGAAGCTCATATGGCACTTGCAAGGCTTGGTAAAAGTAGGAATTTGCCAACTCGAGGGTTTGTTGAGTTCATTTCTGAGCAAACTCCTTCTGATAAGAATGACGATGGACCATTGGAAATCGCGAGAATGTATCGTTTGGTAAACAAAAAAAAGGGGTATTTTTTGCACTTGGCTGTGATGATGCGCACTTTAAGGTCGCTATAAACTGATCTGTAACCAAAAAACCTCGAGGCAAAAATTATCCTGGGCCCTTTAGGATCATGAATATATATGGTTTGGTCAAAAGTACTTTTTGGGATCCCAAAACGTAAGTGGAGGGATACCTATGACATCGCAAAAGTTGTCCGTCTGTCCGTCCGTCCGTTCGTCTGTCCGTCCGTCTGTAAGCACGATAACTCTCGAAGAGAATGAGATATTTTGATGAAACTTGGTGTGAGGGTTCGTTGGGTCGTCGGACCAGTCAAGTTCGTAGATGGGCTTTGTAGCTCTACATTTAGGGGTGGGGGAGGGGATTCAAATTAAGGGACAAACAAAATATTTTGAAACAGCTAATGTGATAGTCGATTATGGGGTAAGAAGACATGCTGAACACGATGGTCAAAACCATTTTGTCATCGGACAAGTAGTTCGCCCGGAATCCGGCCAAAACCGGAAAGTTTGTTGAAAGTAAAAGTTTTATTTGAAGTTGATTAGATGTTCGATTTAGGGGTAGGAAGACATGTTGAAGACGATGGTGAAAACTATTTTCTCGACGGACAAGTATTTCGCCCGGAATCCGGCCCAAACCGGAAAGTTTGTTGAAAGTAAAAGTTTTATTTGAAGTTGATTAAATGTTCGATTTAGAGGTAGGAAGACATGTTGAAGACGATGGTGAAAACTATTTTCTCGACGGACAAGTATTTCGACCGGAATCCGGCCCAAACCGGAAATTTTGTCAAAATTAAAAGTTTTATTTGGAGTTGATTAGATGTTCGATTTAGGGCAAGAAGACATGCTGAACACTTATGTGAAAACAAGTTTCTACCCGGACATGTAGTTTGTCCGGAATCCGGCCAAAACCGGAAAACTGTTGGAAGTCAAAGTTTTATTTCTAGTTGATGAGATAAGCGATTTAGGGGTAAGAAGAGATGCCGAGTCCCTGTGTGACAATCGTATTTTATCCGGACATATAGTTCGACCGGAATCCGGCTGGAATCGGAAAATTTGTTATAAGCTAAATTTCTATTTGAAGTTGATTAGATGTTCATTACCGGGGAAAGAAGATACCCTGATTTCGTCTTTGAGCTTTCTTTTTTCGCCGGACAAGTAGTTCTGGAGTTCGGCCGGAACCGGGAAATTGGCAGAAGTGGCAGGAAGTTTTCGTCAAAACAGATATGACTTATAGGGGTAAACACACATGCTGAATCCAAATCTGAACTTGGTTTTCTCAGGTGATTAGCTATTTGGCCTTAATCTGTTTCTGAATTTTAATTGTAAAAATGTTCAAGGAGTCTGGCGAAGACTGGATCTGGCTAAGACAAGACCCAGTTGTCTGGATCAGATATTGAGTTTTTGGGATCTCATCGAAACCTTTGGTCTTGTTTTACTTTTCCGTTAAGAGGCGCACTTTAAGGGTTCTAGACAGTCATTTTTAAGCAAAACCCTTGAGGCAAAAATGATCATGGGCTCATGGGGATCATGAAAATGCAGATTTTGCTTTGTTGTACTTTGCGGTTAAGATGAGTACTCTAAGGGATGGTCGGATCTGGGAAGTGGCAATTTCTAAGCATCTTGTCAAGTCTCAATGTCAATGTTAGGCTACGCTTGTTCTTCCTACCAACTGACATCCCAATCGCATGGGACATCTGAGACATGAGTTCTTTCCGAATATCAAGTTTCATTAAGATCCGATAACCCGTTCAAAGTTGGTCTTTTCTCAAGATTCCGGATTACCCCTCCCTCCACTCCCCCAGCGACGGACTTGTCGAGTCCCTTATACTCCTGCCAAGTTTCATCGTCCTAGCACTTGTGTAAGCATCTTAACTCGGGATCACAAGAATTCCGGAACCCTCACTCCATCTCCCCCCACAGTGCTCGGATCCGGTCTTGTCAAATATGTATTTAGAGCTTGTTCTTGTTTCCTACCAAGTTTCATCCTGATCAGTCCGTTCTTGTCACACGATTTCCGGTTCCCCCCTCCACCCCCAAAATTACCGGAGCCATTCCGGTCCTGAGAGACGAGGTCTTTCCAAATATCAAGTTTCATTAACATCCGATTCTCCGTTCAAAAGATATAATTACGTCAATATTCCGGAGTCCCCCTCCTTCCACTCCCCCACGGTGTTCGGATGGGGGTAGTGACTATTTCCAAGTGATTTTGGTCGGGTCTCTGATGCGCCTGCCAAGTTTCATCGTCCTAGCGCATGTGTAAACATCTTAACTCGGAATCGCCGGAATTCCGGAACTCTCCCCCCCCCCAAAGTGCTCGGATCCGCTCCGGCCCGGTCTTGTTATCTCTGTATCGAGGGTTTGTGCTTGTTCTTCCCACCGAACTTCATCCCGATTCGTCCATTCCACTCTGAATATGTCACACGATTTCCGGTTAACCCCTTCCAACTCCCCCCAAAGTAACCGGATCCATTTCGGACTTGAACTGTGACATCTGAGACAGGAGGTCCTTCCAAATATCAAGTTTCGTTCAAAAGTTGTATATATGTCACTATTCCGGACTCCCCGTCACTCCCCCCTCCCCTCCACGGTGGTCGGATCAGGGAAGTGTCTATTTCCTAGTTAGTTTGGTCGGGTCAGTAAAAAGCCTGCCAAGTTTCATCGTCTCTCCACATCTAGAAGTACCCTGACTCGAGAACAGTGGACCGCCCGACCAAACGACCGAAAAGTGATCGGTATATGGCACTTGAGCGGAGTTGCAAGTGCCATAAAAACTAAAAAAATATTTGTATCAGTCTCTCGCACAGGATGAATACCAACTGTACGCTACACAATATGGATGTTCGCGCTGTAACCTTAATAACAGTTTATTAAATAAAACATACCACAGATGAACAAGAAGAAATAACAGCAACATACATCTATATATTTACGCTACCCTAAATTTCAACTATTAGACAACTTGGTGCAACATCATTCCCATTCCACGAAAGTGCTCTATTACACACAACAAAACACATTGCCTACAACTTCTTCTTCGGATTCTCCCTGAGATCGCCAATCGAAAGAACTTTATCGACCAACACCTTTTGATTTAGATGAATGTACAATTCAACACACGAAAAACCCACCCATTATTTTTTCTTACATCCAAGTCATTTTTTTTTCTTGCTCGAAATTGGTTGCTACGCATAACAAGAATGCTTCATGTCTGAAACCTTGGTTGGTACTAATGGTGACGAGCTTTACTTGAGAATGACAGTTCGGCGGGAATCCCGCGAGAACCGGAAACTATGGAACAAGTTACATATTCTGAAGTACATATCCTTGGTGCGACGACGCTCTGTGTCAAAAGACAGGTCAAAGTTCGTAGATTGGCTCTGTAGCCCTATATCCAGGAGCTGGGGAGGGGTTTCAGATTAAGGGGCGATTTTTTTTTTTTTTTTTTTAACTGATTGGATAGACAATTTAGTGTAAGGAAACATGCTGAACCCGTATACTTGTTCTTTTGTCGGACAAATAGCTCACTCGGAATCCGACCGAAGCCGAAAAAATTATAAAACATAAAAGATTTACGTGAAGTTGATTAGAGGTTTGATTTTATGGATAAAGAGACAATTTGAATCCATTTCCCATTTTATTTTTTTATTTAAATACTTCGTCTGCTCTGCTATAGCCTAAATAGTAGGCTACTTATATTTGGATAAAGTCGATGTTGTTTATGTTCTTTAAACTGCGTGACAATGATATTTCTCATTTTATTTCGTCATAGCATGGTGGCTCCCAAGTGAAGGTCCTCTGTTCGATTCTACTCAGCTCCACTATTCTATTGGTGCGTGTTGACCGTGTGCCCTCGTCAAAACTCGGAATCTGGGTAGTTCTGAATTGATTGATCAAGCGGTTTATTTTATTCTATTGTGTTTTCATCGGGTTTGTGGATTTTCGATTCAGTGGAAAGAATACCAATTTCTGCGTTTTCCTACGAGTCGTCCGGGTTCGCCGGAATCGGTCGAAAATAAAATTTTTGTCAGTTTTAAAAAATATCTTCGCCTGGTCTATATATATAAATATCTTCGAGGCGGTCTATGACCATCAGGAATCCCGCGTTCGTGATTTAATGATAAAACAATGTTCTACTGCTTTTTGAACATAGCTCAAGGCTGAGATTCTTTTTAACTGATGATGGCAGCTTCTCACTTCTCCACTGCAATATTCTCATCTTGGTTCATTAAAAGTCCTCCATTTTTCCTAGAACCGATCTAGCAGCAGCATTATTTCTCGAACCGATGGAATACGTTGAACTGACTTTATATAAGGAACCTGTTCCTCCTTCTTGGATGTCCCTTAAAGTACACCTCGAACTACAAAGTGTTCCTGCCAACATATTCTAACGACTTGAGCTCTATTTAGCCTCTTTCCATGACCCTTGCATTGGAGGACAACCTTGGCAAACTTTGCACAACCGGTCTTCGGGCCAATACGATTACGACAATACGAAAATCAGTGTAATGCTGACGGAGGATATAGGATACGCAGATAAAGTGTAGTATCTCGGGAACGCGAGCAAATGGAAATACTGCTGAATTAGAATTAACCAAAATCTCTCCGGTATTTAGGTGTCGAATATGCCACAGACAACAGATCTTCTCGCGCACTTCGTGTGCGAAATGTGTGCAAAATATATGCCCTGGTTACGGAAAAGCAGTTTCTGTTAGAAACAATGCAAACCTCCATAAGCCGGTTATTCAATGCTCGTTCTACCTCTACTTCCAAACATTGGAATTTGGAGGGTGTGACCAAAAAAAGAAAGGTCCAAACCCAGTAGCCTAGGCTACTACAAACTCGCAAAGTTCCTACTTTGCCTCCTTTAAGGGAATCAAATTGGCAAATTAGTTGTCGTTCAGTACCTTCGAACCCAGTCAAAAGTGTTCTGATGTAGAGTCACGGCGTGTGGGAGAGTTGGAGGAGGTCCCCGGCAACACATACTGAGCAGTAGACCACTAGCGCCCTATGTCGCACTTGACACGGTAGCGTGGCCGAGTGGTCTAAGGCGCTGGTTTTAGGCACCAGTCTCTTCGGAGGCGAGGGTTCGAATCCCTCCGCTGCCACTTTTTACATTTGCTTTTATCAGAATTATCCATGTCTCCGGCCACCTAGTCCCCAATGCTTTTCTGAAGATAGGATCCTCAAAATACTCTTAGAGAGTCAGTCCTGACGCATATTATTTATAATTATTTGAGTTAAGTCGTGCGTTTTCTCATTTAGTGTTCTTTTTGTTATTTACTCCGCTTTTGTGGGCAGTAATAAACTGTTACGATTATTATAACAGTAACAAGCAGGAATCCTCCTTTAAGGGTTCTTTCATTTCCTCAAGTTCCTAATAAGCTCCATTCGCCCTACCAACGGAATTCTCAGCAGAGGAGCAGAACTACCTGGGAGTGGGAGTGGAGAAAAACGACTCCTCGGAAAAGTGAAGTAGCATGAATGAACTCCTACATCATCGCCTAACCAGTTTTCTATACGATGAATGAATGTATTCCCAAAAAAGCCACTTGGGGGTGCCGCAGCCTGTTCACAGAAAGCAAGTCAGGACCAACTACAGTTGGTTCCTAAAAGAGCACAAAGCTTTTTCCAGAATTGTGCTACAGATTCACCTGCAACAAGTTTACTTTATTTTCCTAGTACTTCTACCTCCTAAAACATTTGTCCAATTTTCGCACTGACAGCGCCTAGAATTCCATTGGTCAGGCGAGCCCTGCATTCTCGTCTGAGCTTCTTCGTGCTGATACGGTTTGCGATCACTTATTTCTGACTCTGCAATCGCTCATCAGCTCAACTTACTTTATATTAACTCATTCCTACCTTAGAGCTCGTTTATCCGCTTTCCTGTGTTTCACATAACTAGGTTACTCTTCTGTCATGAGATGAGACTGAACTAACTGAAAACTCCAGACAATTTCTCTCACATCTGGCAAAGTTTGAAACGCGCCGGCTCTTTATATGCGGGGCCGGGAAAATCTATTTTTAAACGACCAATGGCGTAAGAGAGCATAATAAGCTGGAATACCCGAGATCGATAACCTTTTCATCTGTTGCCAGGTGCAAAACGTCGTCTGCTCAGAGACGGAATCTCGACATCCGAATAGAAACGAACAGAAATAGTTTCCGGTGCAGCAATATTAGCTTCTCGAAAAATCTTATGTTCGAGCGAGTTCCACAGAGCTTTGCAAAAAACGACGAAGACTGGTTTAAGATGGTGCAAAGAAGGATGTGTGGAACGAAAACGGGGAGATCGAAAATCTTGTTGTAATTTTGCGTGTTGTCGTAGAGTAAAAGTGTTTCAGTATGAAACCAGATAAATCCAGTTTTTGTTGCGTCCAACCAACTCTTTGTCAAACAAACATATTCGATTGCTAACAGCTTCTAAACAGAGGTGTACATGAATACAGGAAATGTGAATACAGAAGAGAGCGAGAAGGGGAATGGGAATCGAAGACTGAGAATGTGCACATTTGTAGGAATGGCCGAGAAGACAGCCAAACCAGTCACAAGTCCAAATCATAATCCAATCTTAAGCTTTTGCTTTATCCTGATAATATCAGCCAAGATTTCAGTCATGGAAATATATTTGTTATACATAGAATCCAATTCTGAGCAAGAAACGAAAGAACAAGAGCTAAAAGCTCATATGGCACTTGCAAGGCTGGGTCAGAGGATGAAATTTGCAATTTGCCAATTCGTGGGTTTGTTCTGATCATCTATAAACAAAACCCTTGAGATAATACAATACTTGTTTTTATTGTGGTGACCAAGACCATAATCAAGCACTAATAATTAAATAACAACATTCTCGACGGTCTCATACAGTTTCAACCAAACTGCAGTAACAGACGCAAGGAGAACGAAGCTCTAATATCAACCGGTTTTCAGATACTAACAAGACCAAAGGTGTCGATGGGATCCCAAAAATCTAATATTTGATTCAGACAATCGAGTCTTGTCTTCGCCAGATCCAGTCTTGGACAGGCTAATTATCAGAGAAAACCAAGTTCAGATATACCTCTATAAACCATATCTATTTTGACGATACTGACCGGGACTTCCTGCCGATTTCCGAGCGAACTACTAGCCCAGCAAACAAAAAAAATACAGAAACAAAACCAGCGTATCTCCTTATCCCTATAAAGAACATCTAATCAACTTTGAATAAAAGTTTGACTTAAAAAAAAATCCGGTTACAACCGGATTCCGGAAAAATTATATGTCCGGGTAAAAAAACATCGTCATAAACCGACTCAGCCTCCCTTCTTACCCCTTAATCTGTCATCTACTCGAACTTTTGCTTTTAACAAATTTTCCGGTTTTGGCCGGATTCCGGGCGAACTACTTGTCCGTCAAGAAAATGATTTTCACCATCGTCTTCAGCATGTCTTCCTACCCCTAAATCGAACATCTAATCAACTTCAAATAAAACTTTCACTTTTAACAAACTTTCCGGTTTTGGCCGGATTCCGGGCGAACTACTCGTCCGATGACAAAATGAGTTTCCCCATCGTGCTCAGCATGTCTTCTTACCCCAAAATCGACTATCAAACTATCAACTCGAAATAAAACTTCTAATTTTAACAAACTTTCCGGTTTCGGCCGGATTCCGGGCGTACTACTTATCCTTCGAGAAAATGGTTTTCACCATCGTCTTCAGCATGTCTTCCTACCCCTAAATCGAACATCTAATCAACTTCAAATAAAACTTTTACTTTTAACAAACTTTCCGGTTTTGGCCGGATTCCGGGCGAACTACTCGTCCGATGACAAAATAGTTTTCACCATCGTGCTCAGCATGTCTTCTTACCCCGTAATCGACTATCACATTAGCTGTTTCAAAATATTTTGTTTGCCCCTTAATTTAAACCCCCTCCCCCACCCCTAAATGTAGGGCTACATAGCCCATCTACGAACTTGACTGGTCCGACGACCCAACGAATCCTCACACCAAGTTTCATCAAAATATCTCACTCCCTTCGAGAGTTATCGTGCTTACAGACGGACGGACGGACGGACGGACGGACGGACAGACGGACAACTTTTGCGATGTCATAGGTATCCCTCCACTTACGTTTTGGGATCCCAAAAAGCCGTTCTCGCAGAGACACTCTGTTAGCATAATGCAGTTGATGAAAATTCAAAACATAAATTTTGCTCTTCCGTTGTTCAAGAAGTTTATAAATCAATCCGTAGCGCCTATAGGCGCATCGTCCCCAACCGGGGGCGCTATTATCGTAAAGCTTTGGGAAATTTGTACAGCACCTTCTACGCTCCTTCTGTACTATTTCGTTCTGGCGTCACTCATGTTCTGCGAAAGAAGGAGATTAAAAAGATGAGATCATGTTATTTTAAATATGCAAAGCACCTACTCCACTTGTCGAAATTATGTCATAACCATACATTGACAGAGAAATTCAAGATGCAAGTGTTACCCTTTTGGATGTTTCCTCATCGCTTTCAAAAATCATGGACAAGAGGGCCCAACCAGCGCACGACGTCATCCACTGCTTCCTGACCGAAGATTGAAAATTAAGTGTCTTTTTCGGAGTGTTTATGTGTTTTCTTTATTTTGTTTATTTTCTTCATTCACTCCACCTTTTCATCATAAATAAATTACTTACTTACTTACTTACTTATATCAGCACATAGCTTCGTAGCACTGCAGAAACGCGGTATTCCGTGAAGGAACCTTATCGTATCGCTGTACACAAGACGAAGCTGGCGGATTCCGTCGTAGTATAACTATGTCGAACTATGTGCAAGTGCAATACGTGCACGCAAGTGCTAGTACAATAGTTTTAGTTTTACTGGAAGTTTTACTAAGAATGGTCCGGGGGTATAAAATCGTTTGGTATAAAGTATTTTATTTTTGCACTTGGCTGTGATGACGCGCACTTTAAGGGCACTAGAAATGTATTTGTAAGCAAAGCCCCCCAGGCAAAAATTATGTTGGGGTCATGGGATTATGAAAATGTATATTTGGCTCAAAATCATTTTTTTTTTTGTACTTTAAAGGATTCATTTGTAAGCAAAACTCTCGGGGCTGAAATGATCATGGGCCCTTGGGTTCATGAATATGTCTCGTTTGGTCAAAAGTTTTTTTTTCGCTTTTCGGTTAAGATGTGCACTTTTAGGGATGGTCGGATCTGGGAGTGACAATTTATAAGCCAATCTTGTCGAGTCTTTAATGTTATAGCCAATTTTTATCGTCCTATCACATCTGGAAGTGCCTTAACTGATATCACCGGAATCCTCCCCCCCCCCAACCCCTCCTCCAACTCCTCGACAGTGCCCGAATCCGCTCCGGCTCTGTAACTAATGTACCTAGTTCGTGTGCTTGATCTTCCAACCAAGTTTCTTCCTGACCGCCGCACTCCAAGGGTGTCACAAGATTTCAGGTGCTACCCTCCCCCCCCCCCCCCCCACATTTATCAGATCCGGTCTAGACTTGAACTGGGACATCTGAGACGCGCAAAATATCACGTTCTAAACAGAAGTTTTCATTAAGATCCGATCACCCATTCGAAAGTTATACGTACCTTAAGATTAAGAATTGCCCTTCCCTCCGCTCACCCCCACGATGGTCGGACTTCCCTCCCCCCCCCCCCCCCGCCCCCACAATAGTCGGATTGGGGAACTTACTATTTATAGGTTCATCTGGTCGAGTCTCTGATATGCCTGCCAAGTTTCATCGTCCCAGTATTCCTGGAAGTACATAAGCCCCAGATCACAGTAAGTCCGGAACCCCCCTCCAGCTCCCCCCCACTGTGCCCAAATCCAATCCAATCTTGTTAGTGAAATATCTAGGGCTTACGCTTGTTCTTCCCACCAAGTTTCATCCTGATAGCTCCACTCTAAGCGTGTCACAAGATTTCCAATTCCCCCTCCCCCCCCCCCCCCGACTCCCCCACATTCATCGGATCCAGTCTGGACTTAAAATGGGACGTCTGAGACACGAGGTCGTTCCAAATATCAAGCTTCATGAAGATCCGACCACCCGTTCCAAAGTTGTAGGGGAGCTCGGGGTTGAATCGGACACGGGGTTGGTCTGGACACCCGCAAAACGAATATTAAAAGTTGTCGCTAAAATCGGAAAAAAATACATAACATCTGCCTTCTAGTGATATAACTTTGAACCAAAGTTTCATGGTACTTGCTTTTCTGGTTTTGATAAAAAAAATGAAAAAATCGGTTTTCTTGAGGTAAAAGTTTTTAGCTCATGGTCGGTTAAAAAGCTGTACGCCGAAGATTAGCGATAATTTTAAGGCGATTAAATGACAATAGACAGCTTAGTAATTGGGGGGTGTAGCCTGCTTAGTATTTTCAAGCTAGACCAGTTAGTTTTCGGGATCCCAAAATGTAAGTGGAGGGATACCCATGACATCGCAAAAGTTGTCCGTCTGTCCGTCCGTCCGTCTGTAAGCACGATAACTCTCGAAGGGATTGAGATATTTTGATGAAACTTGGTGTGAGGATTCGTTGGGTCGTCGGACCAGTCGAGTTCGTAAATGGGATTTGTAGCCGTACATTTAGGGGGTTCAAATTAAGGGGCAAACAAATTATTTTGAGACAGCTAATGTGATAGTGGATTTTGGGATAAGAAGACATGCTGAACACGATGGTGAAAACCATTTTGTCATCGGACAAGTAGTTCAACCGGAATCCGGCCAAAACCAGAAAGTTTGTTAAAGGTAAAAGTTTTAAGTTGATTAGATGTTCGATGTAGGGTAGGAAGACATGCTGAAGACGATGGTGGAAACCTTTTTCTCGACGGACAAGTTATTCGCCCGGAATCCGGCCCAAACCGGAAAGTTTGTTAAAATTAAAAATTTTATTTGGAGTTGATCAGATGTCCAAATTAGGGCAAGAAGACATGCTGAACACTTATGTGAACACAATTTTCTACCCGGACATTTAGTTCGCCGGGAATCCGGCCAAAATCGGAAAATTGTTAGAAATTAAAGTGTATTTGTGGTTGATTAGATAACCGATTTATTGGAAAGAAGGGATGCTGAATCCGTGTGTGACAATCATATTTTACCCGGACATACAGTTCGACCGGAATCCGGCTGGAGTCGGAAAATTTGTTATAAGTAAAAATGTTATTTGAAGTTGATTAGATCTTCATTATTAAGGAAAGAAGATACCCTGAGTTCGTTTTTTAGCTTTCTTTTTTCGCCGGATAAGTAGTTCTGGAGCGGCCGAAACCGGGAAATTGGCAGAAGTGGCAGGAAGTTTTCGTCAAAACAGATATGACTTATAGGGGTAAACACACATGCTGAATCCGTATCTGAACTTGGTTTTCTCATATAATTAGCTATCTGGCCTTAATCTGTTTCTGAATTCTAATAGTAAAATGTTCAAGGAGTCTTGACTGGATCTGGCTAAGACAAGACCCAGTTTTCTGGATCAGATATAGAAATTTTGGGATCCCATCGAAAACTTTGGTCTTGTTTTGTAGTACGCCATTTTGTTTTTTCAGTCAGAGTTGGTTCGGACAGTTTGAAGGGGATGGTTCGGACAGTCTTTTTCTACTGATATGCCATACAAAACCGAAACTGATACATAAATACATAAAGATGCTATCACAATCCTTATCGTATTATTTTTTAACAGAATTAGTTTCAAAAATGAACGCGGTCAAAAGAAATGGCCACCACAACCGAAGCAAAACTAGTCAGTAGAACTGTCTACAATAAAGTACAAAAATTAGATTTTTTTTTTAATATAATTAACTTTGCTTACGGTATTTTCAAGAAGGTAAAAGAAACACGAACGAGAAGGGGGATTTGTAAGTAAACAGCGGTTGCCAGAATGGGTTCGTGAAGGGCTAGGATCTTGTGCAAATTAGTTGACGTTTTTTGTTTGATCTCTTTGAATGTAAGGGTTAGGAAATTAGCCTCCATGGTCTACCACTGTAACTTAGAATCAACTGTTTACGCAATGGACACATGGTAATGTAAAATAATGACGTAGCTTCGCAATAATTAGTAGAGTGGCATCTATGGTATTTTTATCCTTAAAATTAGGGATAGATTGGTAATACCAATTAGTTTATATAAATAATGTTTCAAGTTTTCACCAGTAACTGAAAGATTAATGTTGGTTATCAGCAGACGCAGGTGTATTAAGACTGTCCTTAAAGTTTAACCGAACAGGGTTGAGAGACTTGAGACCCGACAGTCTAGTTACTCATGACTTATTCACTAAAGAAGGCCGGAAAACTCGGTAAAAATGCATCACTTCGTCCATATCCACAGATAACCAGTTTCATCAGATAAACTTATTCTTTCGGGTTTGTGGAACCTCTATGTGTCTGTCTCTCTACGCTTGAAATATTTTCAACTATAAATGTAAGCCATTGCTGGAAACTAAAATACAACCTGATGAAAAATAATCTCAAAATAGTAGTATGAAGTTGTAGGAAAAAATAGCATGCAGTACCAACTGATGCTGCTACATGCTACCAGGGGCGTCACGACTGGAGGGGGACGCCCCCCCCCCCAATGCTGCCGGACAGTCGGTAAAATAACTGATTCAGCGCGAAGCGCCGCGATTTTTCGTCAAAACAGTTGATTTTTTTCATGAAAATAGTTGTTTTTTCTGAAAATAGGTCGATTTTTCGTCAAAATAGTTGTTTTTTCTGAAAATTAGTCGATTCTTTTCAAAAATGTCATTTTTGTTGTTGAAAACAGTCGTTTTTTCTTCAGAAAAAGTCGGTAAAATTTTCCAGCAAGTCGGTAAATGCCTCGTCCCCCCCCCCTCCGATCTGCATGTTTGAAGTAAGCATTGCTTATGGATCCTACCTCGACCGATATCTTGCTGGCGAGAAAACCATCTACTGATTCCTCATAATTTTTCTAATAGCCCTCATAATTTCTTACATCTCGGGCAGACATGAAACGATTGGTTACACTGTAAAAAGTCTCCTACATCGGACTTTAGTGGTTGCACATCACCGAATTTGGCAATTTTTATTCCGAATTTCCAGGATTAAAATCCGAATTCGGAGAGTAAAAATCAGATACAGCATTAAAACCCTAGAATGCAAAATACTGCAGAGTGCAGATTAGGAACACTGTAAAAAGTTTCTCCGAATAAGGATGCAGTATTTGCTACTGGGATTAATCTTATCTCTACTGGGATAAGATTAATCCGAATTAGGGGTAATCTTATCTCATTAAAGACAATAATAATCCCAGTAGCAACCATTGCAAGATTTTTTTTTTTTTACAGTGGACGTATTTTGCATTCTAGCGTTTTGATCCTGTATCGTATTTTAACTGTCCGAATTCGGATTTTAACTCTCGGAATAAAAATTACCGAATTCGGTGATGTGGAACCACTAAAGTCCGATGTAGGCGAGCCGATGTCCCCGCACCTGCAATGGGTAGATTCCTGAAGCTAGCTATGGCCCACCGTGAACTATTTTTATAGAAGCTGATTTTTGGGATCCCAAAACGTAAGTGGAGGGATACCTATGACATCGCAAAAGTTGTCCGTCTGTCCGTCCGTCCGTCCGTCCGTCTGTAAGCACGATAACTCTTGAAGGGAATGAGATATTTTGATGAAACTTGGTGAGAAGGTTCGTTGGGTCGTCGGACCAGTCAAGTTCGTAGATGGGCTTTGTAGCTCTACATTTAGGGGTGGGGGAGGGGATTGAAATTAAAGGACAAACAAAATATTTTGAAACAGCTAATGTGATAGTCGATTATGGGGTAGGAAGACATGCTGAACACGATGGTGAAAACCATTTTGTCATCGGACAAGTAGTTCGCCCGGAATCCGGCCAAAACCGGAAAGTTTGTTGAAAGTAAAAGTTTTATTTGAAGTTGATTAGATGTTCGATTTAGGGGTAGGAAGACATGCTGAAGACGATGGTGAAAATTATTTTCTCGACGGACAAGTATTTCGCCCGGAATCCGGCCCAAACCGGAAAGTTTGTTGAAAGTAAAATTTTTCTTTGAAATTGATTAGATGTTCGATTTAGGGGTAGGAAGACATGCTGAAGACGATGGTGAAAACTATTTTCTCGATGGACAAGTATTTCACCCGGAATCCGGCCCAAACCGGAAAGTTCGTTGAAAGTAAAAGTTTTATTTGAAGTTGATTTAATGTTCGATTTAGAGGTAGGGAGACATGCTGAAGACGATGGTGAAAACTATTTTCTCGACGGACAAGTATTTCGACCGGAATCCGGCCCAAACCGGAAAGTTTGTCGAAATTAAAAGTTTAATTTGGAGTTGATTGGATGTTCGATTTAGGGCAAGAAGACATGCTGATTACTTATGTGAAAACAAGTTTCTACCCGGACATGTAGTTCGTCCGGAATCCGGCCGAAACCGGAAAACTGTTGGAAGTCAAAGTTTTATTTCTAGTTGATTAGATAAGCGATTTAGGGGTAAGAAGAGATGCTGAGTCCCTGTGTGACAATCGTATTTTACCCGGACATATAGTTCGACCGGAATCCGGCTGGAATCGGAAAATTTGTTATAAGCTAAATTTCTATTTGAAGTTGATTAGATGTTCATTACTGGGGAAAGAAGATACCCTGATTTCGTCTTTGAGCTTTCTTTTTTCGCCGGACAAGTAGTTCTGGAGTTCGGCCGGAACCGGGAAATTGGCAGAAGTGGCAGGAAGTTTTCGTCAAAGCAGATATGACTTATAGGGGTAAACACACATGCTGAATCCAAATCTGAACTTGGTTTTCTCAGGTGATTAGCTATTTGGCCTTAATCTGTTTCTGAATTTTAATTGTAAAAATGTTCAAGGAGTCTGGCGAAGACTGGATCTGGCTAAGACAAGACCCAGTTGTCTGGATCAGATATTGAATTTTTGGGATCTCATCGAAACCTTTGGTCTTGTTTTACTTTTCCGTTCCGATCCCATCGAAACCTTTGGTCTTGTTTGGTTTGTTGTTGGAGTGTATGATATTTTGTTTGTGTTATTGTGTTATGTTTCCCGCCATGGCCCTTGGGCTTTATTGGGAATAAATTCATTCATTCATTCATCCTTTCCCGGCACGGCCGAAACCAGTGTGCCGGCGCTTGTGCTGGTAATAAATTAGGCTTTTCGCTCCTAAACATGCGGATTTTAATATTCAAACACGTGGCAGCCGGTGAGGGTTAGTCTTAGCCGGTGCCGATACCGGCCGGGCAATTGCTGTACACTAAAATCGAGAGAGTATAACCCCTTAAAGGACTCATCTTGCTTATTCTGGCTTTTATAGTATACCTAGCCCCCTTGTGGAATTATAAGCTTCATAAATCGCCACCTTTCTCCATTGTTTCTTTTTCTGCCCACGAATTTTAGCGCTTTTTCGGCCGTGCCGAGTTTTGCCCGTCACATAAATCAAAATTTGTCCGAGTCTTTAACTTTTGCTGACAACTCTTTCAAACACAAGGATTTGAGAAAATATATCAGCGGTTTTTGAAGCTCATCTTCTTCTTTTACTGGGATGATAATTTTCATTACTAGCGGACGTAAGTTGAGTGATACCTATGACATCGCAAAAGTTCTCCGTCTGTCCGTCCGTTCGTCCGTCCGTCCGTCTGTAAGCACAATAACTCTCGAAGGGGATGAGATATTTTGATGACACTTGGTGTGAGGATTCATAGGTCGTCGGACCAGTCAAGTTCGTAGATGGGCTTTGTAGCCCTACATTTAGGGGTGGGGGAGGGGGTTCAAATTAAGGGTCAAACAAAATATTTTGAAACAGCTAATTTGATAGTCGATTATGGGGTAAGAAGACATGCTGAACACGATGGTGAAAACCATTTTGTTATCGGACAAGTAGTTCGCCCGTAATCCGGCCAAAACCAGAAAGCTTGTTAAAATTAAAAGTTTTATTTGAAGTTGATTAAATGTTCGATTTAGGGGTAGGAAGACATGCTGAGGACGATGGTGAAAACCATTTTCTCGACGGACAAGTAGTTCGCCCGGAATCCGGCCCAAACCGGAAAGTTTGTTAAAATTTAAAGTTTTATTTTGAGTTGATTAGATGTTCGATTTAGGCCAGAAGACATGCTGAACAATTATGTGAAAAAAATTTCTACCTGGACATGTAGTTCCCCCCGAATCCGGCCAAAACCGGGAAATTGTTAGAAGCTTAAGTTTTATTTCTAGTTGATTAGATAACCGATTGAAGGGTAAGAAGAGATGCTGAATCCGTGCTTGACAATCATATTTTACCCGGAAATTTAGTTCGACGGGAATCCGGCTGGAGTCGGAAAATTTTTTATAAGTTAAATTTTTATTTGAAGTTGATTAGATGTTCATTATTGGGGAAAGAAGATAACCTGAGTTCGTTTTTTAGCTTTCTTTTTTCGCCGGACAAGTAGTTCGTCTGGAACCGGGAAAATTGGCCATTCGATCCAAAATTTGTTCCGTCCCAAAATATAATATACTTGATGGTCTGAACAGAATAGATTAATAGAACACAAGACAACAGATATAACAGATGATTTTAAACAGAAATAGCTTTTTTTAATCAACAAACTAACTATTTTGATTATTACTAATTATTTTATTCAATAATCGCCTGACATGACCTAGGCCCTTTCAAAACCAACTGGCTATGGTGAAGCAATAACACGCCTAGCTAAACCATTAAATTAAACTAAACTGTTAAATTAAATTATTAGTATATAGTATTAATATATGATATCATTATTTGTGGCAGTATATATTAATATATAAGTAAATATTTCATGCATGAAATGTGCTACTGAACTGTCGTTAATTATCCTTTATTTCTTAACTAGGGAAGGGCTCCCTATGTTCTGTATCAAACAACATCCTTCATTATTTCGAACCTCTCCCAACAAACACCCTGCACCATTGCGGAATCCCCGAAAATGCAAATTACGTACCTTTTTCATGTTCAGAATGCTAACGAATCCTAGGGAGGCGCCATGCTATGACTACTTCAAGTCGACAAGAATGTCAAGAAATGAACTGTGAAATCCACAAGAGGTATATTCTCTCATTATGACGTGTAGCATCAGAAATACCAGACAGCATTGCCACTGGTAGCAGAATTCCAGGATACTTCACGGGTTTTCACACCCAGATTCATAGCCATGAGTAAATCTTCCTAGCAAATTGCACTTGTGCCAAAGCTGTCGCACTTATGAAAGAAATATCACACAGTTCTGCTTATTATCTTTGTTTATATTGAACGTTTGTTTTACAAACAATATTTCTTCTCATGAAACTGGAATTTCATTTCCGAACTCACTTGATTCTTATGGCACCTGCCCTTCGGCCAAGTGCCATATAGAGATTAATTTCTGTCCGTCAGTCGGTCTGTCGGTCCCGGTTTTGCTCGTTCGGGCACTTCCAGATAAGCTAGGACGATGAAACTTGGCAGGCATATCAGGGACCGGACCAGATTAAATTAGAAATAGTCACTTTCCCGATCCGAGCATCTGGAGGGGAGTGGAGGGAGGGGGAATCCGGAAAAATAAAAATGAGATATTTTTAGCTTACGAACGGGTGATACGGATTTTCGGGAAACTTGACCTCGTGTCTCAGACGTTCTATTATATCCGGTGACACTGGGGGGAGTTGGAGGGGGAAAACGGAAATCTTGGAAAACACTTAGAGTGGAGAGATCCGGATGAAACTTGGTGGAAAGAACAAGCACAAGTCCTAGATACGTGATTGACATAACCAGAACGGATCCGCTCATTTTGGGGGAGTTGGGGGGGGGGTCCAGATTTCTAGTGATACCGCGAGTTCGGTGCTTCCTGATGTGCTTGGACGATAAAAATTGGCAGGCGTATCAGGGATCCGACCAGATTAAATAGAAAATAGTCATTTCCCCGATCCGACCATCTGGGGGGGGGGGGGTGGAGGGAGGGGGAAGTCGAAAAATTGAGGTATTTTAACTTGCGAACGGGTGATCGGATCTTGATGAAAGTTGATATTTAGGATAACCTCGTGTCTCATACGTCCCACTTTAATTCTGGACCAGATCCGATGACACTGGGGGGAGCTGGAGGAGGGAACCGGAAATTTTGAGAAACACTGAGAGTGGAGGGATCGGGATGAAACTTGGTGGGAAGAACAAGCACAAGTCCTAGATACGTCATTGACATAACCGGACCGGACCCGGGTACTGTGGGAGAGTGGGGGGGGAGGGAGGGTCCGGAATAACGGTCCCATGAGTTCGGCATACTTCCTGATGTGCTAGGACGGTGAAACCTGGCAGGTATGTCAGGGATTCGAACAGATTAACTTGAGAATAGTCGTTTCCCCGATCCGACCATCGTGGGGGAGTGGATGGATGGGAATCTAGTGGCATTCATGACTTTTGAACGGGTGATCGGCTTTGAATGAAACTTGTCAGGTGGAAAGAGGGATGGCCTCAGATGTTCTGTGCAAGTCCGGGTCGGGTCCGATACCTGTGGGGGGATGAGGGGATGGGGGGGGGACCGGAAAACTCGAGAAACGCTTAAAGCAGAGGGATTGGGACGGAACTTAATGGAGAGAACAAGCATTAGGTCTAGATACGAAATTGACGGAGCCAGATTGTTTCGAGGCTCTGTGGGGGGAGTTGGAGAGGCTTTCCTGGAATTCCGGTATTCGCGAGTTAGAATAGTTCCAGATGTACTAAGCGAACGAAACTTTGCAGACATATTAATGACCTGACTCAATTGGCCTTGACTCAAATTTCGGTTCCTAGATCCGAGCATTTTCGAGGAGCGAGGGAAGGGATATATGGAAATTGACTTCTGTAAATTGCGAACGAGTGGTTTGATTCGAGTGAAACTTAATGGGTGATAAGAATCGATGACTTAGACATGTAAAACAAACATGTAAGACATGCGTTCGAACTACATGCGACCACGGTTGGGGGAATTAGGTGGGGGACTTTTGACATGCAAACAAACCAAACGGATAGACCGAATGAGATGCAAGTTCAACAGTGCCGAGAGTTTATGCTGCCTAGATTCGTTATTTGGCGTCCGGGCCGGATTCGGCCAAGGTGGGGGGGGGGGGGGTTGCAGATAGGCTATGCTCCGATTGCAGTAAAACTTTATGGGCGCGAAGACGGGATTAAGAGATACGACGTTTGTATTTACAAGTCCTCTTCGGCCACAGTGGGGGGAGCTGGAAAGAGATTGCCGGAAACTTTGAGGCTCGCATTGGGGTTACACGAGTGTATCAGTTTAAATGAACCCTGGAATGTAGAGATACCATATACCCTAGAGAACATTTTTAGAGTCCGAACCGATGGGGGGGGGGACCAGAATTTTCCGAAAATACTCAGATTCGAGTGAAACTTGAGAGATCGTATAAGAGAAGATGCTTTAGTTGATCCGTTTCTTTTAGTCTGAACCAGGTTCGCCCACGGTAGGAGGAGATGGAGGGAGTACCGGAAATCGTGTAGCGCGTCTAGGGATCAAACGAGAGGATTTATCTCGGGATTTCTTGGGCTGAAACTTGGAAGTTTGAACAGTCATGCGCATTTGCTGCAGATAATCCAAGACGTTGCCGGAACTGCTCAGAACTGAGTGAAACTAAATATCCTATTTCTATTTCCGAACCGTATTTTTGGATGGCGGGTGTATTTTGTGACGTTCTCATCTACTTTCTTGTATCATCTACTCGTAACAAGTGCCATATGAGCTCGTAGCTCTTGTTTTTCTTCTGATACTTGAACTGTTCTGGACACGTTCTATGATTTCTCGGATGTTCACTCGTTCCGTTTTCGAAAACCCGATGAAATCTTTATCAATTACAAACTTCGTCTGTGAAATTACCAGATTTGAAGTAAAACCGGTCACTTAAAAACGCAGCCCTGGTGAACCATAGGTATAAACTGAAGTTATAAAACTGAATATGAACCATAGAAACTGAAAAAAAAAGAACAGAATTTCGACGACGCCAAATGTCAGAGGTTTTTGCAGGCAAATGTCAAAGCTTCCGTCAGAGAAAAGTGACAACACTGGTTCAAGAGCGGCGCGTGAGCAAATACTCTATATGACCAAGTCCAAAACACGCCAGTGATTCTCAGGAAGAAGGAGTAAACGTGTCCGTAACGACTAAAACTCAATGACTCAAGTCCTGAGTCAGTGCAGCTGTGACACCGTTTCTTCCTTTCTTCCGCAGGTACCCGGAGATTCTGCATCGGAAGGGAGAGATATAGTCATCAAGAGTATTTCCACAAATTTCAACTTTTCCATATGGAAGTAATGATGGTGGCGAAAATACGGTCAGGATTTCCAGACCGGGAGCGCCCGACCCTGGAAAACACGATCAGGATTTCCGGCCAGGTTTCCTGCACTTTCATCAAGTTGAAAAAATTTCAACTTTTCCATATGGAAGTGATGATGGAGGTAAAAATCCGGGCAGGATTTCCAGACCAGGAGCGCCCGACCCTGGAACACACGATCAGGATTTCCGGTCGGATTTCCTGCACTTTCATCAGCTGAAAAAATTTCAACTTTTCCATATGGAAGTGATGATGGAGGCAAAAATCCGGTCAGGAATTCCAGTCCAGGAGCTTCCTATCCTGATCGTGTGTCTGCACTATAAAGTTCGAGCAAAGATTAGGATTTCCCGGACAGATTCCTCGCATTTTCATCATCAAGTTGACAGAACAAATTTTGCACAATTGAACAAATTTTTACAGTTGTTAACTTTTTGCGTTCCACGTTTCTGATTTCAAAATTTAAGCTCCGCCCACCTACAATTTCTGTTCCTGAGCTTAACGATTGTTAACTTTTTGCGTCGTTGCAAAAAAGTTAACAATCGTAGAACTGGGAAAAGTTAACGATCGTTAAAGCTGCAGTTAGCTCCGTCCCGAAGTAAAGTTAACGATTTTTAACAATTGATAAGTTTGGGGAACGCAACCAGAATTTCAGCATTTCAATATGGAAGTGATGATGGTTACAAGAATCCGTGACGGTATCCAGTCCGAGAGCTCCTGACCCATATCGCGTGGTAACACTATCAGTATTACAGAAAGGCTGACGGAAGGTCCGGGAAAAATTGCTGCAAAAAATAAAAAACAGTAAATTCCGTATTCAAACTTGGAATATACTGAAAATTATACAAACGGGAAAAACTCTCAAGTATCCTCTTCGGTGCAAGAGCCAAGAAGAGCCGAAATATCACTGAAAAATACCCTAGCTGGTTTTCTCCACGTTGAATTATTTTGTATTTATGATTGTGCTGCTGAAAGAGTATTTATACTAGTTACTAGTTAACAATAATCCAGTTTTTATTCACGCAAACCACCTCTGTTAATACCCTAAGCTTTCAGGCACCGAATATCTCTGTGATGCACAGGAACACATTTCAAGCGAGAAAGAAAATAAAATGTAAAGCCCATTCAAAATAATTGAAAGTGCTAATTTATGATGACATTTAACTGACATTGTTCATTTTCCATTTGTGACTCATTAAGCTCGTCGAAGGAAAGTCATTCTAGCGTTGAGGAAAGGTGGCCCCCCCTTAGGTGAAGAACAAATAAGTTCTTGAAGGAAGTGAATGCGTAGTTTCGTCACTGTATTTGATAATGGATTCGTGGAAGGAAAAGTTCACAGTTCAAATAGAGTAGACTTCCAGTTGGTTTTAAGCTAAAGCAGCCGATCCCTCGGCCCATCCTTAAAGATTAACTGAAAAGGCAATTTATTTGTCTATTATTTAACTGCGTGCACTGCATTTTTTGGATTGTGTTAAGGGGTGTTTCCTATTTTTCACCATATACTCCAGTATGACCTTCAGAGTTTCTACAGCCGTCCTCAAAACGCAAAATTCTCGAAATTCTACTATGACGCGGAAAATTTGAATCTTAATACAAAATTGGCTTCTTAGTGGCCAGTGTCATCTTGCAGAAGGTGATTCACTGAGTGGACATTTATTTTTCGTAAATCGTTTTCGCCACAACACAGGTACAAGCACATAGAGATACCACAAGTCAGACAGGGAAATTCTGCTTTGTGAAAGTAGATTATTTGTGGATAGTGGAGCAATGAAGTAATACATTTTCATCGGGTTAGCCTCTTCAAGTGAATAAGCGATGGGTAAATAGATTGTCGTATCTCAGCCCTTTTCGGTTAAATAAGAGTGAATTTTTGTTGACATGTAGATTCGTCCTCTGTAGCTACTAGTGTATGTATACTCTCACTTGGTCAGTGAGCTAAGCGCTTGGCATTCATATTCGTTACTCTTACTTCCGTTTCATATTTCAAGCAAAAGCAAAAGGTTCGCAGTTGGCAGGGTTCGAACCTACGCGGGGAAACCCCATTGGATTTCAAGTCCAACCCCTTAACCACTCGGCCAGAAAGCAGGATTTGAAATAAACGAACTTGTAAAGTCGGTTGAAGCAGCAACTGTGTATTTGTAGAATCTAAAATTTCGATGCGTTTTCGAGGCTAACAAAGAATCAGCGAAAAGCAAATCCCGGAGAAAGACGGTTTAAGCTCTGAGGCTCCAAATACGCATGCAAAATTTGTGTAACTATTTGGAAACCTTCAGACGAGGGGTCGACAACTCTCCCGGAATGGTGTACAAGTCCCAAAGGAATAATCCAGAATGGTCAGGAATGATTCGGAATAGTCAGGAATAATCCGGAATGGTCAAGAATAATCCGGAATGGATTACATTAGATTAGATTGAATTTTATCAGGTGGCCATTCTACATAATGTGGTAACACTATTTTTATATTACTCTGCATGCCATTCATACACGGTTCATACATATTCAACAAACATTCTGCTTACAAAAAACACTCACGCATCACTACTATCCTTTTGCAAGGAAAAATCTCTTCACTGTAGCCATGAAGGATGCCAGATAACTCGAATTTCTAATTTCAACTGGAATTATATCTCATACAGAGGGTTAGGAATAATCCGGAATAGTTTGGAATAATCCGGAATGGTTAGGCATAATCCGGAATGGTCAGGATTATTAAGTTATTCCGGAATGGTGTACATAAAAAAATAGAGTCGTCGACCCCTCACCTTCAGAGTGCCAATTGTGACACTTTTGGAGCTTTTCGACACTTTTTGCCTCGCTTTTTGCCTTTCGGTGATACCATGACACTTTCTCTGGAAGTGGAAATGGCACCTTTTCATGCAAATGACACTTTTAGGTCAGAAAAAGCACCTTTTCGTTTACTTTACTCTGACTTAACTAAAGTTACAGATTACCGCGCCAAAAAACATGTACCTTACTTTCATGAAGTACACAAACACAGGTTGAAGCCTTGTAAAGCGATTAAATTTTGTTACAAAACAGTGATCTAACAATTAAGAAATCTTTTCAAAAAATGTTCTTACAAATTCAGAATAATGTTTGAATTTTGCGCATTGCGAAGAGAAATGTACATAAAGATTTCAAGGTGTCAAAAAGAACCCTTTTGTCAGGAATTTTGACACTTATGAGGACAGGTCTAGTAACCCTGCTTCGTGCGATTCTCCGCTCGCATTGTATTGTAAAAGCCTTTGATCTGTGTTCTTGGTTTGCAAATAGTATAGTTACAATCTCATTTTGTAAATTGTTAGAATAGCGAAATTTTATCTATGATGTTTCAAATACATTCTTGGTTCCAGACGGTTTTTGTTTCTTTGGTGTCAAAATTTACAACGTGAATTCTACTGACATTTCTTGTTGGCTCGACACTGAGTCGTTTATAAAAGGCAGTAGTGTGAATAAAGTAAGTAATATCGTTGGGTAATCGGTACAGTGTTTCTGCAGGATTTGTCAAATCCAAGATTTTTGGATGCGTGCAGGATTTTGCAGGACTTCCAGATTTTTACAGGCGCATTTTGTAAAATATTTATAATCCACATTTAGAAGAAGGGTGCATCATTTAGTTTTCGTTAAAGACTTGGAATTTGGGGGATTCAAACACATTAAAGCTAGAATTTAAGTTAAATTTTAAAGCATATTTTAAAAATGTTTGCCTGCGGCGCTTAGGGTAATTTGTCCTTGGTACAATCGTTGATGCTCTGCCTTTTGTCGGTACATCCTAGCGACTCCCTTTTGAATTGTCCGAAAGCTCAAAATGCAGCATTAATGTAGCATTAATGCAGCATTTTTCGTAGCGTTTTCAGTTCGGACTAAAATTTCTTCTGTCATTAATGTAGCATTAGTGACGTCAAAAATGCTGCGAAGTTGCAGCATTTATGTGGCATTTTTGAGAAGAAGTTAGGAAAACGACGGCGATCCCTTTTGATCAACTGTTCGCGGTTGACGGGAGAATTAAAAAGAAAAACCTAATTTTGTATATTCTTTTGTGTTTAATAAAATATATAAAAATAAACAAAACATCTCCTCAGTGCGTCAGAGTAAAATTTACTTGTCTTGTAGTCCTTAGACTTTAAAAGTGGTACAAATTCCTAAATAAATAGATTTCAGCTTACTCGGTTACTGAAGTAAAAAACAACAAATGAAACTTGTAAATATTTATAATGGGATCAGAAAATAAGAAAGTAGACTGTAATCATTCTAAAGTAATACAGTACGGTGTTCTTTTCAGTGTGGAAAAATGGCTTGATTATTACTTTTCCAAGGAAAAAACAAACATTATACTTAAATTATAACAGACACTGTTGAGATTAGTAAATTACTGAAACAATTCTACCTTTTTTTCCAAAATTATAAAGTAATCCTGAGAAGCTTGATACAAAATCATTCTATGTACACCTATGTCTGACAGAATTTAAACTGTTGTGACCTGAAACTGCTCAAGTTTGACCTAATTCCCGAAGCTACAGTCTGTTTACTGTCCCCAGAGCCATAAAAGATCACTCGAAACGATTTATTTATCCCCATTGGTGACCGCGTTGAAAATACGGGCCTATTCGGACGATCAGCGGCTGATTTTTGAATGCCAATCGTGAAGAGCTCTTGAATTAGCAACTCTTATTGAAGTTCAAAGAAGAAACAACGAGAGCATCTTTCGGACTTGAAATGCAGCATTAATGCTGCATTTCTGGCAGCATTTTTCGTGAAAGAAGCTTTCGGACACGCTCAGTATTTGACGTGACGTCTTGCCCTCCCAAACGACAGAGCTGCTGTTTTTCCAATCCGCCGACTATGGTCTGAAACACCATCTCTTCGACTACTATGGACTTTTTTTTTGTTTTTTTTTTTTTACGGCAGGATTTTGGGCTTTCCCAGAAGGATTTTTGGGGTTGGCGGCAGGATTTTCAAGATGAGCAAGTGGAAGCACTGTTTGCAGGATTTAATCCTGAAATTAAGGATTTTTAGATCCCGGCATGATTTTTTTCAGGATTTCTGAGATTCCAGGATTTTGCAGGAATTCCGGACTTTTTCAGGATTTACTAGGAATTTGCTGATATTTGTAACAGACTGCACTCCGAGTTAGGCATTTTGGAGAAAACGCAACCATAATGGAAGCTCTGTTTTAGTTATATGGCTACGTTTGACGCTCTGTTTTTGTTCAACTTTGACCATCTAATACCAAACTCCTTTTTATTAAAAAACGAAGAAATGCGGTTTATTTCTTTCGTTTATGTCGTCTGATCGTGTCTTCATTTCGGATAGCAAAAATACACTTTGATGATCAGTGTTTCAAAAAAAAATTGCCTGCGGCACATTTAGAAGAAGTGTGCGTCACTTATAGTAGGCGTTGAAGGCCTGGAATATTTGTGAGTTTAAACCACAGTAAAAGCTAGAACTTGAGTTAAATTTTGCCAAAAATGGCGTATATAAAAATGTTTGCCTGCGGCGCATAGTATAATTTGTACTGGGTACAGTCATTGCCGCTTCGCCTGTTGTCTGTACATGTTTAAGTCCCGTCTACTGACGCCCTCTTTAATGGTATTTGCAGTCTTTATTCGTTTAATATTCATTTCGTTCTTACAGCAAAAATGTTCTAATCCTCCCGAACGATAGAGACGAAAAACCCAGCTGCGTTTGCTCAAATCCTCCAGCTATATATAGTCTTAACAACTATCCCTTTAATTAGTACGGTCAAGTACGGAGACGTTTTTTTGTTTGTTTTTTCGGCAGGATTTCCTTGCAGGATTTTTGGGGATTTCGGCAGGATTTTCGAAGTGGAGCAAGTGGAAGCACTGGTTGAGTCTGACAAAATATAGAAACAGTTTCCTCAGAGTGGCCAGTTCCTCAGAGTGGCCAGTCTGCACAGGGAAAAGTGTTTGAGTGGGGTTTAGTGTAGTAGTGTGACCGTTTATTTTGTAGTTACATGTTGTTATTTATGTATTCTTGTTATGACCTTTGGGCTTTGAAAACAAATAAATATCATATCATATAACTGTTAAAAATTCTGTAGTTCCGGTTTTCTTGTTATGTGAAGAGCGGATCAGCAGAGCAGGGTTGCCACGGGTGGCACGAAAGTGCTACTGTTAACACTTTTTATGGCATTTGAGCTTACTCAAGTGCCATATAGCGATTGTAATTTCTGTCCGTCAGTCGGTCCCGGTTTTGCTAGTTCGGGAACTTCCAGATAAGCTAGGACGATGAAACTTGGCAAGCATATCAGGAACTGGACCAGATTAAATTAGAAATTGTCGCTTCCTCGATCCGACCATCTGGATATTTTTAGCTTACGAACGGGTGATCGGATCTTAATGAAACTTGATATATGGAAGGACTCCGTGTCTCAGACCCTCCATTTTAAATCCAGACGGGATCCGGTGACACTGGGGGGAGTTGGAGGGGGAAACCGGAAATCTTGGAGAACACTTAGAGTGGAGGGATCCGGATGAAACTTGGTGGAAAGTAGAAGCAAAAGTCCTAGATACGTGACTGATATAACCGGAACGGATCCGCTCACTTTCGGGGAGTTGGGGGGGGGGGAGTAGTGATCCCGCGAGTTCCGTGCTTCCTGATGTGCTGGGACGATGGAAATTGACAGGCATGTAGGGACCCGACCAGATTAAATAGGAAATCGTCAATTCCCCGATTCGACCAAATGGGGGGGGTCGGGGTGGAGGGAGGGTGAAGCCAAAATTTGAGGTATTTTTAGCTTGCGAACGGGTGATCGGATCTTGATGAAAATTGATATTTAGGATGACCTCGTGTCTCAGACATCTCCCTATAAATCCGGGCCGGATCCGATGACACTGTGGGGAGTTGGAGGGGGGAACCGGAAATTTTGAGAAACGCTTAAAGTGGAGGGATCGGGATGAAACTTGGTGGGAAAAACAAGCACAGGTCCTAGACACGTCATTGACATAATCGGACCGGATCAGGGCACTGTGGGGGAGTTGGGGTGGGGGTCCGGATTTCTAGCGATCCCGCGAGTTCGGCATACTTCCTGATGTCCTAGGGCGACGAAACTTGGCAGGTATGTCAGGGATCCGAACAGATTGACTTGAGAACAGCCGTTTCCCCGACCCGACCATCGTGGGGGGAGTGGGTGGATGGGGAGTCCGGAATCTAGTGGCGTGCATAACTTTTGAACGGGTGATCGGATTTGAATGAAACTTGTCTGGTGAGCTATCGCCTCGGACGTTCAGTGTCACGTCCGGGTCGGGTCCGATACCTGTGGGGATGGGGGGGGGGGGGGGTGGAAAACTCAAGAAACTCTAAAAGCAGAGGGATTGGGACGAAACTTAATGGATGGAACAAGCATTAGGCCTAGATGAAATTGACGGAGCTAGCCAGATGGTTTCGGGGCTCTGTGGGGGAGTTGGAGGGGGTTTCCTGGAATTCCGGTAGTCGTGAGTTAGAATAGTTCCAGATGTAAAACGACAGAAACTTTGCAGGCATATTAGCGACCCGAATTATCTTGACTTAAGAACCTGACACAACATACCCCCGGAAACTTCCGTTCCTAGATCCGAGCATTTTTTGGGGAGCAAGAGAAGAGAAATATGGAAATTGACTTCTATAAATTGCGAACGAGTGGTCTGATTCGAGTGAAACTTCATGGGTGATACGAATCGATGGCCTCGACATGTAAAACATGCGTTCGAACCATATGCGACCACGATTAGGGGAATTGGGGGTGGGGGACTTTTGACATGCACAAAAACCAAACGGATGGACCGAATGAGATGCAAATTCGACAGTGCCGAGTTTATGCGGCCTAGATATGTTATTTGGCGTCCGGGCCGGATTCGACCAAGGTAGGGGGTACTGGAAACTTGCAGATAGGCTATGCTCCAATTTCAGTAAAACTTGATGGACAGGAACAGGGAATTAAGAGATTGGGCCCGAACTGGCTCCGACAACGTTGGTGGGAGGGGGGGGGGGGTACCGGAACTTTCCAAAAATGCTCAGGTTCGAGTGAAACTTGATAGATGGTATAAACGAAGATGCTTTAGGTGGTCGATTTTTTTTTATTCCGAACCAGATTCGGCCACGGTAGGTACGTGGAGATAGAGTGAGTACCGGAAATCGTGTAGCACGTCTAGGGATCAAACAAATGGGTTTATTGGGATGAAAGTTTGAACAGTCATGTGCATTTGCTACAGACAATCGAGACGATGCCGGAACTTTTCAGAAATGAGTGAAACTAAATATCCTATTTCTATTTCCGAAACGCATTTTTGGATGGCGGGTGTATTTTGTGACGTTCTCATCTACTTTCTTGTACAGCCTTGTAAAAGTGCCATATGAGCTCGTAGCTCTTGTTTCTAAAAGTAGCACTATCAAGAAAACGTAGCACCCGCTCAGATCACAGCTTATCAACGAGTATTGGGGGATATTCGATGCGATAATCGATAATGTTGAAAAATTTCGATTTCCAAATATTGATATTTTCGATAGTTGCATCACGATGTGCAACAGTTCTATCATTCGGGATCTCCAGAAATAAAAGAACAAATAGGGTTTTCAACTGGGGAGGAGAAAGTCCAGGTATTCCACACGAAAAATTTTAAAATCATGAGCAACAGTCGAAAAATAACGAGTTACACTTGAGATTTCAACTAGAAAATCATGAGAAAAATAATGACATTTTGTGGTGAAAATAGCAAAAGTTTTTGAAAAGTTATGCGGGTTTTAGTGGCATTTTAACATCTTTTGACCGGAAATTTAAAAGAGATTCAGCGGAAAGCAGAGAATCAGTTTGCACGTCCCTTGATAGCAGTCCAAGTTTAAACTCTTCGGATTTTCTTTCTAATTAACAATAAACGGTTTTGGCTGGGGATGGGGGCTCAAAACATACGATTGGTGGATGCCCAGCCAAGCTCATGAATTATACCGGTTGGAAACAAGAGACAAGAAACACAGCACCACATGCAGAAAGTTATACAAATTTCAAGAAGCAGCTTCTAACGACTGTATCAAAGACAAAATGAAACCGAGCGCCGCTGGCGAAATTTTTTTAATCTGCGTTTTTTTGTCCCAATTCACCACTTCCCATACAAATTTTGTCTTTAATGTGTCACAAACCACGAAATTCCAAGCCTAAAACGGCAAATAAATCGCGCGTATTTCCAGTAAACAGGCAAAAATGTTGGAAATATATAGGATCAGATCGTCTTTTTTTATCACAAAGATAAGCAAGTCACCTATGATATTATGGATCTGACCGTTTGTCGACATTTTTGGTGAATTGTTACATAACAGTGCATCAACTCTTTCCAAAAAAAAAGTAGTGGCCATCACGGAATAAAGTAGGTAGTGTTCTGAATTTACAGTAAAAAAAAAAGTTTTTACGCCTAAAGACCTGCACTGGGATACTCACTCGGGTTGAAGCTAATGATGTGAAATACGTGTTACAAATCTCAAGAATTTCACGAAATGGTACCGCCATATTTACCAGATAAAGCAAAAGGCAGTTCACAAGGAAGTTTTCAAAACCATCTACTATCTGGGCACCATTTTAGGTTCCAGACTATCTCTGTCACCCAATGGAATACAAAAGTATCTAAACCCGATTGAAATCTACCAGTAGACCTTAATGAAAATCGTAGATGTACATGAATCTATTTAAAATGTATTATACATACATTTTAGCATTTAGGTTAAAGCAGTTACATCATAAGCATTCTAGCGCTTGCAACGTTTGGACCCCCCCCCCCCCCCAGCCAAGACCCAAGATGAAGCCACGACTGAATCCGACCGCTGGGTCATCTAGCGGCGCAGGTCGGAAGCGCTCGACATGGGGAGGCTGGGATTATAGTTTGACTATGGATCTAAAAAACGTTTTTATGGCACTTGGCCATAGCGATCGCAACTTCTGTCCGTCAGTCGGTCTGTCGGTCCCGGTTTTTCTAGTCCGGGCACTTCCAGATAAGCTAGGACGATGAAACTTGGCAGGTATATCAGGGACCGGACCAGATTAAATTAGAAATAGTCACTTCCCCGATCCAATCACCTGGGGATGGAGGGAGAGGTAATCCGAAAAAAATGGGTGAAATGAGGTATTTGTAACTGACGAACAGGTGATCGGATCTTAATGAAACTTGATATATCAGATTATTAAATCCATTGATTTCAATCCAGACCGAATCCGGTGACATTGGGGGAAGTTGGAGGGGGAAGCCGAAAATTTCGGAAAACGGTTAGAGTGGAGAGATCGGGATGAAACTTGGTGGAAAGAACAAGCACAAGTCCTAGATACATGATTGACGTAACCGGAACGAATCCGCTCTCTTTGGGGGTGTTGGGGGGGGGGCGAGTTTCTAATGTCGTGAGTTCGGTGCTTCCTGATGTGCTAGGACGATGAAAATTGGCAGGCATGTCAAGGACCTGAATAGATTGACTTGAGAATAGTCGTTTCCCCGATCCGACCATCTGAGAGGGGAGGGGCTGGAGGGAGGGGGAATCCAGAAAAATAAGGTATTTTTAACTTACGAACGGGTGATCGGATCTTAATAAAACTTGATATATAGAAAGACCTCGAGTCTAAGATATCCCAGTTCAAATCCGAACCGGATCTGGTGATATTGGGAGGGGAGTTGGAGGGGGGAACCGGAAATCTTGGGAAACGCTTACAGTGGAGAGATCGGGATGAAACTTGGTGGAAAGAACAAACAAAGGCCCTAAATACGTGATTGACGTAGCCGGACCGGATCCGTTCATTGTGGGGGAGTTGGGGGGGGGGTCGAATTTCTAGTGATCCCGGGAGTTCGATACTTCCTGGTTTGCTAGGACGATGAAACTTGTCAGGCTTGTCAGGTGCCCGAACAGGTTGACTTGAGAATACTCGTTTCCCCAATCTTGCGAACATAACTTGCGAACAGGTGATCTGATCTTAACGAAACATATTATATAGAAAGACCTCATGTCTCAGACGCCCCATTTTAAATCCAGACCGGATCCGTGATATTTGGGGAGAGTCGCAGGGGGGAACCGCAAATCTTGTGAAACGCTTAGAGTGGATGGTTCGAGATGAAGTTTGGTAGGAAGAACAAACAAAAGCCCTAGATACGTGAATGACATAGCCGGACCGGATCCGTTCATTGTGGGGGAGTTGGGTGGGGGGGGGGGGGGTCCGAGTTTCTAGTGATCCCACGAGTTTGGTACTTCCTGGTTTGCTAGGACGATGAAACTTGACAGGCTTGTCAGGTGCCCTGGCAGATTGACTTGAGAATCTAGTTTCCTCGATCCGACCATCGTGGGGGAGTGTAGGGACGGGGAATCCAGAATCTAGTGGCAAGCTCAGCTATTGAACGGGTTATCGGGTTTAAATGAAACTTGATACATAGAAAGACCTAGTGCCTCAGATGCCCCATTTTAAATCCGGACCGGATCCGGTGACATTGGGAGGAGTGGGAGGGGGGAACCGGAAATCTTTGGAAACACTTGGAGTGGAGGGTCGGGATGAAACTTGGTGGGAAGAACAAGCACAAGTACTAGATACTTCGTTGACATAATAGGACGGGATTCGGTCACTGTGGGGGAGTTGGAGGGGGGGGGTCCTGATTTCTAGTATGCGCGCGAGTTCGGTACTTCCTAATGTGCTAGGACGATGAAACTTGGTAGGCGTGTTAGGGACCCGAATAGATGGACTTGAGAATAGTCGTTTCCTCGATCCGACCATCGTGGGAGGAGTCGAGGAATTGGGAATACGCAATCTAGTGGCACGGGCAGTTTTTTAATGGGTGATCTGATTTGATTGAAACTTGGTACTGAAAAGACGCCAAGTCTCAGACGACCCAGTTCAAATCCAGATCGGATCCGGTGACTTTGGCGGGAGCCTGTGGGATGAACCGGAAATCTTGGGAAACGCTGAGAGTGGAGGGATCGGGATGAAATTTGGTGGGAAGAACAATCGGAAGTCCTAGATATATCGCCGACGTAACCGGAGCAGATTCGGACACTGTGGGGGAGTTGGTAGGGGGGGGGGCTTAATTTTGGCGATCCCGCAAGTTCGGAAATTCCTGATGTTCTAGGACGAAACTTGGAAGACATATCAAGGACCCGAACAGACTGACTTGAAAATAGTCGTTCCCCTGATCCGACCATCATGGAGGTTGTGAAACGCTTTTTGACATGCACAAAAACCAAAGGGATGGACAAAATAAGATGCAAGTTGGACAGTGCCGAGTTTATGCGACCTTGGTTTGTTATTTGGCGTCCGGACAGGATCCGATCAATGGGGGGGGGGGGGGAGGGGGATCTGGACTAGGATGTTTGGAGATAGGCTCTGCTCCGATTCCAGTCAAACTTTAACGACGGGAAGAGGATAAGTCAGAGATGCGACATTTATGGTTCGAGTCGTCTTCAGCCACGGTGGGCAGAGTTGGAAGGGGAGTCCCGGAAATTTTGTGGCTCACATAAGGATCAAACAATTGTAGTGATTTGAATGAAACTTGGAAGGTACAGAGATCATATGCCTTAGATGACATATTTTAAGGATCGAACCGGATCCTACCACGGTCGGTAGGGGGGTTACCGGAAGTTCCCCAAAAAATGATCAGATTCTAGTGAAAGATAGGTGGTAAGAGAAAATGCCTCAGATGATCCAGTTAGGAGTCCGGACAAGATTCGGCCGCGGGGGTGGTTCCTAAAATCACCACGATCTTTTTGCCCACTCGCACAATGCCCACGCTCAGAATGCCTACGATTAAAATGCCCATGGTTCAAAATGCCCACGATCAAAATGCCACGACTCAAAATCCCACGACTAAAAATGCCCACGACCACGAAATGCCGGCGGCCTAAAATACCGACAGTTCAAAGTAGTCACAGGGGAGGCCTCAACAGACGAATTACAGCCCGACCACGTTTACTTCGACTTCTGCGAGAAGTTCAGACCATCCAAGACAAGATGGAATCAAACCTCCTCCAGATCGGTGCTGGAGCCGACTTCAGACGAAGGAAACGAAGAACGGTCTGGGAAGACCAGCCAATTCAAGCACTTAAAGTTTAACTGAAAAGGTCTTAGATAGGACAGTCTAGTTACCCCTCACTTATTCACTTAAAGTTTAACCGAAAAGGGCTAGGATACGACAGTCTAGTTACCCATCACTTGTTCGCTTAAATAATCTTGAAAACCCGATGAAAAAGCGTTAGTTTGTTTTTCTGATATTTCCAAATAATCGTTTATCCCGTTGTGCTTGCCGCTCTTCCCGTTTTTGTGATATCTCTATGGTGCCTGGAACATTCGGCAACAACACCAGCAGCAAACGAGTAAATAAATTGTGTATCAAATAAACAAAGAAGTGTCTGCAGTCTGCAGTGCCAAAAACTAGTGCTAGCTAGTGAGGTGTCTTGTGTAGTGATAATGCAGTGATTGTCGCGGGCGAATTGTGGACGGATTCACCACGGGAAAGCGTCCACATTCCCAACGTCCCTACTGAAGACTACTGTGGACAGAATGAAAATCCCCAATAGGTGTTGTAATAATTCAATGTATTTGAATCTAAGATGTAAAAATAAGTTGCCTGTTCAGAACTTTAAAGAAGCTTGGAAACCCGGCGAAAATGCATTAGCTCGTTGCTCCGCTATTCACGAACGATGGATTTTTAAATAGTGGAATTTCCTTGTCTGATTTGTATGCTCTACGCGCTTGTATCTGTGTTGTATGCTCGACGAAAACGATTTAAGAAAAATAAGTGTTCACGCAGTGAGCTAACTTCCGTAAGCTAACCACTGGCTACAGAAACGCCACGTATGTATTGAGATAGATTTTTTATAAGGTTTGAAGTCAAGCTGACCATTCATTACGAAAGAAATAGAAAACCGTGGTTTTCGAGTTTTTAATATCCGCTATTCACTCTAGGATGATGTGTGAGGAATAAATATAAATTCGGATATTTCGGTTGCACTTCCGGCAAGCCGTCCTCAGCGAAAAAAAAACAAACAACTAAATCATAAAATCCAACACAATACCAACAGAAAAGTGATGCGGAACCAACAAAACATATAACGATATGTGACTAAAAACCAGAAGAACGATGCTGACTGGAACGACAAACAAATTCAAATAAAATAACGAATATTAAAATGTGTGTGTTAAAAGTGCATATTATGTACAAATCTGTGATTATTTTACAATTCTGAATTCTGTGTCTATTTACAATTTACCAATTCCCTAGGAAAGCGCAGAAGCTTTCACCCAGCCATTATATAATCCTTAACTTTACCCATCACTGTACAAATACTTTCACAGGACAAATACAGCCTAATATTACAAAAAAATCTCCCAAGTCCAAGTAGAATATCAATGATCTGACTAAAACTTGCAAAATAATCCTTTAAAATCACTTTTTGGGCGTGTTAGGTTGCCCAGGGGCCGGATTTCCTAACTCTAGTTTGGCGTATAGTCTAAATCAACCCACATGTGTAACAAGCACCTTCTTACGAAAACTATCTTAAAAGCCTTCTAATAGGACATATTATTTAAAATATTTATTACACAAATGTTGGGCGTCGAGTGATTGTCATAAATAAGCCTAGAGTAGTTGTCGTTTAGCCGGGAGTCGCTTTTTGATTTTTGAAGCTTCATTTCCTTCATTATAAGCAGCCACGTTTTACTGTTATCCAATACCACAACCTTTTCTCAAACAGTAGCATCATCTAGCCTTTTTTTTTAGCAACAACATTTTCGTAGTATGCTGCTCATCTTTATATGCAATTTCCATATTCATTAACTCAAGTTCTTTCTCCTGTTTTACCTTTAAATTGTCCAACTTTTGCTTCAAAATTTGCTTTTCCAACTCATGTCGCTCAATCTCGTTTTGAATTTTGAGCTCAAAATAAGCTTCTGCATTTACTATTTTCATTTGTTTTTCTTGTGGGGTATAAGAATCATTCGCAGAATGTCTGTCCACATGGTTTTGGTTGAAGTCGGCATGTAGCCGTTTAACTGGTCGCACAACTGGAGTTATCTCTACACCAGAGAATCGTAGAAGAGCAGGGGGGCCAGGCCTTGGTGGAGGTAGATGTTCTTCTTCTTCTTCGTCGAGGGTAATTTCTGTCTCAGACGAGTCATCTTCCCGGAGGTCTAAAAATGAACACGACTTTATTTAGCCTGCCACACCGTAAAAACATGTTTCAGAACAAAGATGAGAAGTGTGCTAGTGCAGTGGTTCCCAGCTTTTTCCGTACCGCGTACCCCTAATCAAGGTTCAAAAAGATTGCGTACCCTCTTTTTCAGAACGTGAAAAAATACGATTGTTATTATCATAAATGATGAGGCATACATGTGTAAAAATATACAAAATCAATGAAGCAATCACTAGAGGCTGCTTTGTAGCAAACATTCGTCAAATCTCGATTCGGCGTCATTAGCAGCATATTTTTTACAGTCACCCTGTTTCTGTGTTTGGTGTTGATGTTCTCCGTGCTTTCATCAAGCTGCATCGCAAATTTTTTCGTTAGCTTAATTCGCAACCTGAATGACAATATCACTTTCAATATCCTCGCGTCTTCTTGAAACAATATTATTTGACAGAGAAATAGATTTTACGGCAGTAGGCTAGCTGTTTTTATATCAACATTATTTCGCTGACTTTCACTAGGGCTTGTAATCAGAGGCGTCACGCACGGGTCGACAACACCCATCCACCGAAAAAGGTCGGCCAGACGATTAGAAAGAAAAGATTCGGCGCGAAGCGCTGCGATTTTTTCGTAAAAGCAGTTACTTACAAAAAAAAAGAAACAGTCGCTAAAATGATATAAAATACCTTGCCCCTTAAGATACATTTTGGCTAGTGATGCCTCTGCCGGTAATATTAGGCTTTTGGTAATCAAAAATGAGTGAGGCGAAGTTTTGAAGCTGCAGACTAAATCAATTTTGGTTCCTTCGCGTACCCCTTGCAAGGGTATCGCGTACCCCTTAGGGTACGCGTACCACCGGTTGGGAACCACTGTGCCAGTGTACCTATTAAAGGTACGCTGTTCTGTTTCAGAACAAAGAAGTGTGCAATTACCTATTAGAGGAAATCGAAGCTGTGCAGAAATGTGCGACAAAAATAATACTTGAACCTCGTTTTTGTTGCATGCTGCAGGTCCACTTCTCGGCCGATTCCGGACTGATTCTAGTGTTGGGCGATATTCGATATCGATAACGATATATCGATATATCGGACCAAATATCGATATGGAATATCGAAACGTAAATATCGATATCGAAAACGATATTTTTTCACTCCTAATTATTGTAAATAATCCAACATAACCTACATTTACATATCCAAAATTGGAGCAATATGTTTTCCGCAATTCAGTTCTTATTTATCCGGAGTTTGAGATGATGCAAGATGCTATTTAACGACAATTTCTTTAGTAAATTTGGGCGAAACGAGACATATCCTATAGCGAAACATACTAAAGAAATATCGATATCGATATATCGATTATCGAATATCGAAAGTGAAAATATCGATATATAAATATATCGAAAAATCCAAATATCGCCCAACACTAACTGATTCTTTCTACATCCGTTTTTGCACTGCAGCGCTTCCGAGAAAGACGGCAGCGCTTCTCGAATCAAGGACTTGCTCCCCGACCAAGTCCGTGCTTCCCTGCAAGATGCTGCAGCGCTGCCGCTTCAACGAAGAAGAAAGTGAATCCAAAAACGCATATTATGCAAAAGCAAAGAAGTGCTGCAGCAGCGATGCGGCAGCGCTATTGCAACAAAAACGAGGCTTTGGTCAGAAGTCCAAATCATGCGAGCAAGCACTATGAGCGTGTTCCACCCTTCCACAATTAGTAACTATTAGTTACTATTTCCGTTCCATCCTCACGAAAAGTTACTACGCTGACCGTTCCAACCTTGTCGGAATAGTAACTAATAGTTACTATTTGCTTACCATGCTCGGGAGCGTAGTAAGCGTAGTAACTACACATCTCTGTAACGTGATTGGTCGGATTCGCCCCTGGCGTGAGATCCTGCTGGAAAATAGAAAAATCGTTCCAGCCTTGACGGCAAAAAGCCAGAATTTGTGACGTCATGCGTAGTAACTACGGTAAGTAGGATGGAACACGCTCTATATGACTCGACTTTTACCGTTCGACCGCAGAAATGAATTCATTATGAAATTTGGCCGAAGCCATCTTTGACTGAGAAGGCGTGAGAAGGCTGATCGCCTGGAAAATGTTCAAAAGAGAGCAGTTCGAATCATTCTGGGTGATCATAATATTACATATGAACAGGCTCTCATTAAACTTGACGTTCCTTAATTAACTGAACGCAGAAATACTCTGTCAAACAAATTTGGAGCTAAGATAGTGTGTTGTCCCCAGATGGCCCATCTATTACCCCCTCCCCTCCCGTCTTCGGTGCGTCGGTCCGAGATGAATCCTGGCAATCAGTTTTCTCCATATCCTGCTAATTCTTCTGCCGAATTTTACGTAGTTTCATCCCATCATTTATTTCTGGTCATATTTAAGTGTATTAGTTATTTATTTTTTTTGTGTCTGTGTATTTCGTAAATTTGTATTCCTCTTCTAGCTTTTAGCTATTTGGATTATTAACTAAAATTGCACAAATTCCTTTTTCAGCTTGACTTCCCGCTGCTATAGCAGCCCCTACCCCTGTTTCATCTTTAGTTCACTCTTCCACTCGATTGATTGATTGAGTGAAAAATATGCTCCCAACTGATAGACGGGCCCGTCGGTGCAATAAGCTCCTGCCCTGCCGCCAGCTCATTCGTGCCACCATTTGCTGGACTTGCAGCAAACAGTACTGTGCGCTGCATGTTTTATCCAGTGCCGTCTTTACCCTTAGGCTGGTTAGGCCTGTGCTGGGGGGCCAGGGAAAATGAGAGGCCAAGCGGCCGGTGGAAATTGTTGAGAAATCAGGCTACGGTTAATATAGCCGTGTTGCCTTATTCATTGAGATCCAGGTGTGAACGGCCACGTTGCACCGTTATTTATGTTACTGAAATTATGCTCAGATGTGACCAGTGGGTCTGGACAAAGGATTGTTTGTGCTAATGTGTTTTTACGTTTGTGACTAATGAAAAGGGACCAAGAGGCCATGGATGGGCCTAGGGTCCAACAAAAGTAAAAGACGGCACTGGTCTTATCTATATTTTATTGTAAAGAATAGCGTATTTTAGCGTCTCCCGTCCGGGAAGTCTCACAGCTATTTCAGAAGAAACGATTCCGATTCTGAACAAAATTAAGTAGATGGCGCTTACACGGCGAAAATAACAAATAAACCAGAAGTAAATTTGTTAATTGAATTTAGAAGTCTTTGCCTCCAATATAAGAATCTCATAGACAAACCAGGACCCACAGCTCAGAAAGTGGCGAAAAAGCCCTGGTTCAGATCCCGACTGAGGAGAATTAATGTATTTCAGTTCACCACGCATAACAAGACCAAAGTTTTCGAGGGATCGACTAAAACCAGGAAGGGAAGGGAACGCGAGAAAAGCAGGAAGACATACTAAAACAAGGAAGGGCATACTAAAACGAGGAAGGGCATGCTAAAACGAGGAAGGGCATGCTAAAACGAGGAAGGGCATGCTAAAACGAGGAAGGCTGTCGCCAGAATTCACCGCACCGTTCCCTTCCTTGTTTTAGTACCTTGAAGGTACTAAAACGAGCAAGGATATCGTGGAATTGAAATATCTTGGTTGCCAACCCCTTGCTGGCCTTGGAGGAATTTAGTCGCTTACCCTCAGCACGAGAAATGAAAAGGTGAATTACAATTTTGTATAGTTGCGGACCCCTTACTGAACTTAATGCCCACCTATGTCAGGATACTAAAACGAGGAAGGGATGGTGAACTTTGAATCTGAAAAGTTGCCGACCCTTCAAATAATACTAAATAGAGGAAGGGGACGGTGCGGCGAATTCTGGCGACAGACTTCCTGGTTTTAGTATGCCCGTCCTCGTTTTATGCCCTTCCTTATTTTAGCATGCCTTCCTGCTTTTCTCGCGTTCCCTTCGGTTTTAGTCGATCCCAGTTTTCGACGGGATCCCAAAAACTTAATATTTGACAATCGGGTCTTTTAGAGGCACAATCTTCACCAGACTCCTTTAGCACTTTACTCTTATTATTAAGGCAAATGAGTTCAAATATAGATTCACCATGTTTGTTTACCCCTATAGCCTGCGTCATATCTACTTTGACGAAAATTCTTGCCTTACTTCTGCCAAATTTCCGGTTTCAGCCGGATTCCGGGCGAACTACTTGTCTTTTGAAAAATTGAAGTTCAAAAACGGATTCAGCGTATCTCCTTACCCCTATGTCGAACCTCTAATCAACTTCAGATAAAACTTCAACCATTAACGAATTTTCCGATTTCAGCCGGATTCGTGGCGAATAATGTATCCAGGTAGAAAGTGGTTGTCATACACGAATTCAGCATGTCTTCTTACCCCTAAATCGAACACCTAATGAAATTCATATAAAACTTTTACTTTAAACTAATTTTCCGGTTTTGACCGGATTCCGGGCGATCTAATTGTCCGGCGAGAAAATAATTTTCATATCCGGATTCAACATGTTTCCCTATCCTTAAATCGAACCTCTAATCAACTTCAGATTAAACTTTTTCCGTTTCAAGTTTTCCGGATTTGGCCGGATTCCGGTCGATCTACTTGTCCTACGAAAGAAAAAAATATTTTCATATTCAGTTGCAGCATATTTCCTTGCCCCTACTAGGACTTCTAATCAACTTCAGATAAAACTTTTACTTTTAACAAACTTTCGGGTTTAGGCCGGATTCCGGGTGAACTGCTTGTCCGGCAAGAAAATGGTTTTGATATTCGTGTTCAGCATGTCGTCTTACTTCTCATTCGACTATCTCATTAGCTTCTAAAAATTATTTTTTGTCGTCCCTTAATTTGAAACCCCTCCTCTAAATATGCAGCTATCGGGCCCATCCACGAACTCGACCTTTCCCTTAACTCGAAGAATCCTCACACCAAGTTTCATCAAAATATCTCATTCCCTTCGAGAGTTATCCTCCCTTTACCTCCTACCTCCACTTACGTTTTCGGATCCCAACAAATCGGATCAACTGATCCGATTGGATCCGTTGATCCATTGAGGAGTGTTTTTTCCATATTCCAGTTCAGTGTTTCAAGAGGACTAGTTTCTGTTAGTCCCCCTATACCTCAGACATAGTAAAATAGATCAACAGATTGATGAGTAGAAAATCTGCAATCTGCTTCCCAGGTTATACAGAAATTGCAGCCTACCCGACGAAAACGGAAAAGGGCGAAAAAAAGGATTAATTTAATATTGCGAGAAATGGGATCTCCGAATATATAATTGCAATAAGGCTTTCCCCTCTATAATTTATCCTATATAACTATTCTGAGCCAGTAAATTGTTGGAATCAGTTCGCTGGCTCTTTCTTAATTGTGTAAGTACAGCTTTGTAGAAAAGTTTCATCAGTAATTGGAGCTTGAAGCCTTCAAATTTTCCGCACAAAAACGATTCGTGCTTCCTATTGGTCAGATTTCAATACATCCGTCACCAACAGGACGCGAGACTCCGTCTTTGTTCACACACTTAGAAGCAGTCAAACTCTCATTATCAAGAAAACTCTTTTGAAAAAGTTTGATTGTACCAACGAGAAGAGCCAGATTAACGTTTCCAGCAACTCACTGGCTCAGAATGGTTACCAAAGGCCGAAGATTTCGTATATACCTCCTAATGTTAATTCTACTGTTATGCTCCCGTGACGATGGTGTAGTAATGTCCGTTTTCGTCGAGTAGGGTGCAATCTCTCTATGGAGGTTTTGTTCAAGTCTCTGGAGCAGAAGGTGGAGGTTACCCGCTACCTTATGGGCCCGAATTTTTACTATCTCTAGACAAGTAGGCTATAGGGAGATTGCAGCCTACCCAACAACAACTGATAGGAGTATAAAAAGAGTAATTTAACAACGTGGAGTATACGGCTTTCGGGTTTGAGACCAATTTATCCATGTTTTATGACTATTATAAGCCTGTAAATAGCTGGAAACGATTCCTAGTTTTTTCTTATTTGTATAATCACAGCTTTATAGACAATATTTTGATCAGAAATGAGAGTTTGAAGGCTTGAAACTTCCACTACAAAACGAATGTTGCTACCCATTGGTTGGTTTTTTAATGACACGTAATAACCGACCAATAGAATTCGAGACTCCGTTTTAGTGTTCAAACTTTGAAGCCTTCAAGCTCTTACTTCCATAGAAACCCTTTTGCAAAAATAGAACTATACGTAGAACTTATATATATACTAACTTATATAGATATTATATATATAATAGAACCTAACATTTCCAGCAATTTCCTGGCTCAGAATGACGCCGACACACGCCGACAATTTAATTTCAACGTTGAAAGTCCTATACCTCCCGATATTATTTTTTTTTGTTACGATCCGGTGATGATGGTGCAGCAATATCCGTTTTCATCGGGTAAGGTGCAATCTCTCTATTGAATATGGGACAATAGTTGCGTTTTTGCTGATAACATGGTTGGTATCTGATACCACGGTCAAAAAGCGTTTTGCAGTTATCGTGGTATCTGCCCAGTTATCGTGGTATACTACGGTCCGATCGTGGTAACTGGTCGTGGTATCTGAAAAGTAATCTCACTTTCATCAAATTTTGTCAGATTGGTGAGAAAGAAGTTTAGCACTTAGTGATGTAACTGGATATCTGTTTTTCATTTGGGATAATTTCGAAAAGTGCAATTTCGACAATTGTCGTTTTTGCAGAGCACCGTGTTTCAGATACCACGATAACTTCAAAAACTACTAATTGCAGATCCAGTTACCGTGGTAACAGATACCGTGATATCAGCAAAAACGCAACTAATGGGGGATCTACTTTCGTCTACTAGATCGAAAAAACTTTTTTTTTTGTTTTTTTTTCATCTTTTGAAAGGAAAAAGGGAAAGAGAACAATAGGAAAATGTGGTTGATAGAAACGGGATCAGTAGAGAATGTGCACGATTAGCGTATGTGCAAAACTACTAAAATTGACGTATGCACTGTCAGAAGTTTCATAACAGATTGCGCATAACAATTTTTTTTTTTTGGTTAGCTAAGATAACATGTTGTCCCCAGATGGCCCATCTATTCCCCCCTCCCCTCCCGTCTTCCGTGCTTCGGTCCGAGAGGAATACTGGCAATCAGTTTTCCCCATATCCCGCTAATTCTTCTACCCAATTTTTACGTAGTTTCATCCCATCATTTATTTCTGGTAATTTCTTGTAAGTGCATTAGTTGATTTGTTTCTTGTGTGTCTGTGTATTTTGTAAATTTGTATTCCTTTTCTAGCTTTTAGCTATTCGGATTAAACTTGATTGATAGATTGATAACACTTTCAAGAATAACACCTTTTCACTTATAAATAAAGTGTTATGACCGATTAAGTTTATACTATTTCGTGCCTAGATCTCCAACAACACCTTCAATAGGTAAAAACACTACACTGTCAGAAGGTACATAACGACAACAGAAGGATGCGCGGTTTCAACAGATAACACTTTGGGATGTATTCTGTTATTTTTCTTTTGTTCCCGTTAGTATTTTTACCAATAGAAGGTGTTGTTGGAGATCTAGGCACCAAATAATGTAAACTTAGTTGGTCATAACACTTTATTTGTAAGTGAAAAAGTGTTAATCTTGAAAGTGTTATACGCTATCTGTTATGAAAGTTCTGACAGTGTGAAAAGCACTATTCCTCTAATTAATGTTGTGCCTTTAAGGAAAAAGCAGTCGGAACATAACTCAAAATTTGTCATATTCGAAAATACGTGTGCGAACTTTGTATCACTGTGGGGAATGCTTCTGACGAGTGTTCACGTATCATGCTGCTGATGTGTAAAACCAGTTATCTGAATTTTGCCTAGTTTTTGCTAGAAGTCAATCGTCGTGGCGTTAATGGATATTTTAAGACGATTTTTGTTTTCGTTTGGATGATACTGTTAGAGTTTACCTTCTTCATTTTCAGCAATTTCATCCATCTGATTGACTTCCAGACCACCAGATGGTTCTTCAGAGTCGTAATGTTCGGGCTTGACGTATTGCCCGAGAATGGTAGCCTCACTCGCGGCACTGACTTGGAGTTCCTGGATGTCGTCAAGGAGGATATGTTTTAAGCTCCGGCCTATAAGACAAACCAGGTTGGTAGCATGTCTAATGGGCGAAGCGATCTTACGTTAATTCTAACAATGGATAAAACGGATACGTCAGCGACGATGCTTCGGCAACGATATTTCGGCCCTTCTTGGCAAGTGTATTCAAATAATGTATACAATGGATACGTCAGCTACGATTCTTGATCAGCGATATCGGCCCTTCTTGGCAAGGGTCCTCGTCAGGCTGTCGATCTTCTGGGTCAACTTCGGGAAGAAACAAAATTGTAATGATTACAGGTGTGTTTCCTTCCCCGAAGTTGACACTGAAGATCGACAGCCTGTCGAGGACCCTTGCAAAGAAGGGCTAAAATATCGCTGATGAAGAATCGTCCGTTGTATACATTATTTTAATATATGTTTCAAAGTCAGCTTGGGCTCAAAGAATGTTCATTCTTGGCAAGGGTTCTCGTTAGGCTGTCGAACGTCAGGGACAACGATTGAGAATCGTTCCTTCCGTTCACCAACGTTTTCCAACGTTGGGGAATCGTTCCTTCCATCCCCCGGCGTTTTCCAAACAATGGGGAATCGTGCCTTCTATTCCCCAACGTTTTCCAACGTGGGGAATCTTTCCTTCCATTCCCCGACGTTTTCCAACGTTGGGGAATCTTTCGTTCATTCCCCGACGTCATTGTTTGGATATATGTTTCCCAGTGATCTTGGGCTCATGGGCTCGAGGAGTATTTGTTATGTTAATCTGTTTGGTGTTGCTACTGCTCACTGTGCGAACGTTGTAACCATTGTACTACCACCCGAATAAAAGTAAGTAAGTAAGTAATTTATTTATGACCCGCAATTTTTAAAAGGCGGAGTAATGAAGAAAATAAAGAAAATTAACAAAACACATATCTACACAGATATACACACATAAAAAGACATTTAATTTTTAATCTTCGGTCAGGAAGCAGTGGACGACGTCGTGTGCTGGTTGGGCCTTGTTGTCCATGATTTTTGGGATCCCAAAACGTAAGTGGAGGAATACCTATGACATCGCAAAAGTTGTCCGTCTGTCCGTCCGTCTGTAAGCACGATAACTCTCGAAGGGAATGAGATATTTTGATGAAACTTGGTGAGAAGGTTCGTTGGGTCGTCGGACCAGTCAAGTTCGTAGATGGGCTTTGTAGCTCTACATTTAGGCGTGGGGGAGGGGATTGAAATTAAGGGACAAACAAAATATTTTTAAACAGCTAATGTGATAGTCGATTATGGGGTAAGAAGACATGCTGAACACGATGGTGAAAACCATTTTGTCATCGGACAAGTAGTTCGCCCGGAATCCGGCCAAAACCGGAAAGTTTGTTGAAAGTAAAAGTTTTATTTGAAGTTGATTAGATGTTCGATTTCGGGGTAGGAAGACATGCTGAAGACGATGGTGAAAATTATTTTCTCGACGGACAAGTATTTCGCCCGGAATCCGGCCCAAACCGGAAAGTTTGTTGAAAGTAAAAGTTTTATTTGAAATTGATTAGATGTTCGATTTAGGGGTAGGAAGACATGCTGAAGACGATGGTGAAAACTATTTTCTCGATGGACAAGTATTTCGCCCGGAATCCGGCCCAAACCGGAAAGTTTGTTGAAAGTAAAAGTTTTATCTGAAGTTGATTAAATGTTCGATTTAGAGGTAGGGAGACATGCTGAAGACGATGGTGAAAACTATTTTCTCGACGGACAAGTATTTCGACCGGAATCCGGCCCAAACCGGAAAGTTTGTCAAAATTAAAAGTTTAATTTGGAGTTGATTGGATGTTCGATTTAGGGCAAGAAGACATGCTGAACACTTATGTGAAAACAAGTTTCTACCCGGACATGTAGTTCGTCCGGAACCGGAAAACTGTTGGAAGTCAAAGTTTTATTTCTAGTTGATTAGATAAGCGATTTAGGGGTAAGAAGAGATGCTGAGTCCCTGTGTGACAATCGTATTTTACCCGGACATATAGTTCGACCGGAATCCGGCTGGAATCGGAAAATTTGTTATAAGCTAAATTTCTATTTGAAGTTGATTAGATGTTCATTACTGGGGAAAGAAGATACCCTGATTTCGTCTTTGAGCTTCCTTTTTTCGCCGGACAAGTAGTTCTGGAGTTCGGCCGGAACCGGGAAATTGGCAGAAGTGGCAGGAAGTTTTCGTCAAAACAGATATGACTTATAGGGGTAAACACACATGCTGAATCCAAATCTGAAGTTGGTTTTCTCAGGTGATTAGCTATTTGGCCTTAATCTGTTTCTGAATTTTAATTGTAAAAATGTTCAAGGAGTCTGGCGAAGACCGGATCTGGCTAAGACAAGACCCAGTTGTCTGGATCAGATATTGAATTTTTGGGATCCCATCGAAACCTTTGGTCTTGTTGAAAGCGATGACGAAACATCCAAAAGGGTAACACTTGCATCTTGAATTTTGAATTTCTCCGTCAATGTGTGGTTATGACATAATTTCGACAAGTGGATCAGGTGCTTTGCATATTCAAAATAACATGATCTCATCTTTTTAATCTCCTTCTTTCGCAGAACATGAGTGACTCCAGAACGAAATAGTATAGAAGGAGCGCAGAAGGTGCTGTACAAATTTACGGATTGACTTATAAACTTCTTGAACAACCGAAGAGCAAAATTTTGACAATGAAGATTTGAATGTTATGCCGAGCCACCGTAGAGAGTCTGTTGATTTGACGATGAACGATCCAAGAGATATAAATGTACTCGAACTATTTGACGAAGGGTTGAAATGCAGGTACTCGCATTTTGACAGGTTAACTTCAAGGCCAATTTTGAGACGTTTATTTGGTAACCAGACTCCCCCTTTGCCTCTAATCTTAGAAACTGCATTCCATTGGTCGCCTGAGGTTGAGTTTACGATAGCCTCTTGGTATGTTGTATCCTACTTTCCCAGGACGATCTGCACTGCTTCTTTTGGTACATTAAGGAGAATTGGCTTCATCTCAATAGTCATAAAACGCGAAATAAAAGAATTGAGAGGAGGTTTGAGATAACAAAAACGCAAGTACTGTACCTACCTGATTCTATTGACTTCCTCCGTCTTGCTTTGTAGTTCTCCCAGAACTTTTGTAGCTGCCGTACAGTCCTTGGCTCTGTCCCTTGATTGTGGTATGTGATTGATATTTGAGTCCAAACCGCACGCTTCAGGTGGAACAAAGTACTCTAAAATGGAGGGAAAAACATGTCAGCCCTGGACCATCAAGAGCGTGTTCCACCCTTCTAACAATAGTAACTATTACCCTAGGTTCACACAGAGCCAATCTCTGCGATGAACGAGATTTTTCAATCGCAGCGAGAGAAGATTTTTATCGCCTGGATGTTCACACTTAATTTCCGTCGGCAACAGAATTTAACGCGAAATGTTGCTGTTGCGTGCATAAAATCGTACTGTCGCCCGATTAAAGTTGATTTTTCCTAACATTGAAAATCGCCTGTCGAAGCAACAGAAACCGCCAATTTTGGCGACGAAAATCTCGGCCATGGCCGATATCGCCTCAGTGTGAACGTCTGTGTGAACCTAGGGTTAGTTACCATTTTCATTCCAACCTCGTAAAATGTTACTACGCCTACCGTTCTAACCTTCTCGAAATAGTAACTGTTGGTTTGCCAAGCTTCGGAGCATAGTAAGCGTGGTAACTACGAATTTCTGTAACGGGATTGGCCGGACTAGACCGTGGCATGATATTTTGCCGAAAACAGAAAAATGCGTTCGAGGCTTGACGCCAAGGAGCCACAAATTTGTACGTCGTGCGTAGTAACTACGCTAAATAAGGTGGAATACGCTCCAAGTAACGACAGTCTCTCCTTGCGTTTTTCTTCGAAATATCGTTGGCTTAGTCGGTTGCATTTTCCGTTTCCAAATGCTGTCGAAGTTCACCGTTTGCTTAATTAGTGTTTTTTACGGCTCCTGCGATCCTATTGAAACATTAGAAGGATATGGGATAAAGTCGACGGTTCTTGAATGGATTCGGTCATATTTAACAAACAGACGTTGTAAAATACTTGCTAATGGTATTTTATCAGATCCATTCAATGTAAGTTGTGGGGTGCCCCAGGGATCGGTTGTTGGACCGCTACTCTTTTCAATTTATGTGAATGACCAATCGGCTGATATCCCCTTTGCCTATATAATAAAGTTTGCGGACGACAGTGTATTATTCCTCACACATAAAAACCGTGATCAACTAGTTACAAACGCCAAAGCGTGCCTTCAGGCAGCATGAATTCCTTGAAGAACGGTTGCTTTCCCTCAATACAAACAAGACCAAAGGTTTCGATGGGATCCCAAAAATATCTGATCCAGACAACTGGGTCTTGTCTTAGCCAGATCCAGTCATCGCCAGACTCCTTGAACATTTTTACAATTAAAATTCAGAAACAGATTAAGGCCAAATAGCTAATCACCTGAGAAAACCAAGTTCAGATATGAATTCAGCATGTGTGTTTACCCCTATAAGTCATATCTGTTTTGACGAAAACTTCCTGCCACTTCTGCCGATTTCCCGGTTCCGGCCGAACTCCAGAACTACTTGTCCGGCGAAAAAAGAAAGCGCAAACACGAAATCAGGGTATCTTCTTTCCCCAGTAATGAACATCTAATCAACTTCAAATAGAAATTTAACTTATAACAAATTTTCCGATTCCAGCCGGATTCCGGTCGAACTATATGTCCGGGTAAAATATGATTGTCATACAGGGACTCAGCATCTCTTCTTACCCCTAAATCGCTTATCTAATCAACTAGAAATAAAACTTTGACTTCCAACAGTTTTCCGGTTTTGGCCGGATTCCGGACGAACTAAATGTCCGGGTAGAAACTTGTTTTCACATAAGTGTTAGCATGTCTTCTTGCCCTAAATCGAACATCTAATCAACTACAAATAAAACTTTTAATTTTGACAAACTTTCCGGTTTGGGCCGGATTCCGGTCGAAATACTTGTCCGCCGAGAAAATAGTTTTCACCATTGTCTTCAGCATGTCTTCCTACCTCTAAATCGAACATTTAATTAACTTCAAATAAAACTTTTACTTTCAACAAACTTTCCGGTTTGGGCCGGATTCCGGGCGAAATACTTGTCTGTCGAGAAAATAGTTTTCACCATCGTCTTCAGCATGTCTTCCTACCCCAATCGAACATCTAATCAATTTCAAATAAAACTTTTACTTTCAACAAACTTTCCGGTTTGGGCCGGATTCCGGGCGAAATACTTGTCCGTCGAGAAAATAATTTTCACCATCGTCTTCAGCATGTCTTCCTACCTCTAAATCGAACATCTAATCAACTTCAAATAAAACTTTTACTTTCAACAAACTTTCCGGTTTTGGCCGGATTCCGGGCGAACTACTTGTCCGATAACAAAATGGTTTTCACCATCGTGTTCAGCATGTCTTCTTACTCCATAATCGACTATCACATTAGCTGTTTCAAAACATTTTGTTTGTCCCTTAATTTGAATCCCCTCCCCCACCCCTAAATGTAAAGCTACAAAGCCCATCTACGAACTTGACTGGTCCGACGACCCAACGAACCCTCACACCAAGTTTCATCAAAATATCTCATTCCCTTCGAGAGTTATCGTGCTTACAGACGGACGGACGGACAGACGGACAACTTTTGCGATGTCATAGGTATCCCTCCACTTACGTTTTGGGATCCCAAAAAGACGAAGTATATGATTTTTAAACATGGAAATGACCCAGTTTACGACAGCAAGATAAAATGGCAGACCACGAAGAAATTGAACGGGTTGACCACAATAAATATTTAGGGATAATAATTGACGAAAAGCTGGATTGGGCAATCCACATTAAATTTCTTTGTATGAAGCTGTCAAGAGTTGCTGGTGTTCTTCATAGACTGAAATTTATTTTTCCCCAGAAAATATCACTGATTCTGTATTTCAGTTTATTCCACTCATATCTTTTATATGGAACAAGCATTTGGGCTTCAAATTATAAGTCAGAATGGAAGCAAGTTCAAATTCTTCAGAATAAAGATATACGTGCTATTTGCAAGCTTGAGCCTCGTCAGAGTGTGAAGCCGTTTCTAATAAAACTTAAGATACTAAATGTGGCTCGACTTCGGGAAAAAAAATTGCCGAAACTTTATATAAAGTAAGCACGAATACCGCACCTGAGTTGTTTCCGTCGATTTTTTCGAAGAAATGATGAAATTCATCAACGTGATACTCCACATGTATCGGAACTAATTACAGAAATGAGACGTCTCACGTCATCTGGTTTTTAAATCAAATTTACCGGTCCGAGAATATGGAATTATCTGCCAAATACACTGAAAAATGAAAAACTGTTTCTACCGTTAGTTCTCTTTGTGTTTGTCTTATTAATGTACGTTTGTTTCCTTTTCTTTTCCCTTTTTCTTCTTTTCTTTCTTTTTTCTTTTCTTTTTCCTTGTATTTCTTTTCTTGACAAATGAATGAATACTGTCACCCGTTACGGGCAGTGCTCACTTAGGGTGAATTTTAGTTTACAGTGTATGATTTGCTTTTTGTTAATGAACAAACTGAAACTGAAACTGAAACTATGCTGGTCGTCGTTTCATCAACGTTTTTAGCAAACTTCGAACTTTAAATATTCTTTGAGCCCAAGCTGACTTTGAAACATTTATTCAAACAATGTTTTATTGCTATGTTAAGTGATGATGTATTACCCTCAAGGAAGTAGGTTTAGAGTCCTTTTCAACAACAATAATGACATTTTTGAAAAAATCGACTGATTTTCCGAAAAATTCACTGATTTTCAGAAAAATTCACTGATTTTCAGAAAAACCGACTATTTTGAAGAAAAATCTACTAATTTTCACAAAAACAGACTGTTTTCATGAAAAAAAATCTATTGTTTTGACGGAAACATTGTTTGAATAAACTTCGAACTTGCTAGCTTACGAAGTTCGACGGACGGTAGTCATAGCCAGAGTTTGAAGTAGGTAGGTAGGTACTATATTAGTACCTACTATTAGGTACTGTAGTAAGCTGATACACGGAATTTCACAGCTAGAACCTAAAACTAGAATACGCCACTAAACATGTTGGGCAATATTGACGAATATCGATATTCGATTATGTTTATACTGCTACATTTGTCATACAAACCTAACATGAAAGAAATAGAATTAAAAGAACAACCTTTTCTCCCATTAACAACGAGTATCACTTCCAAATTTTTCCTTCCCAGTCTGCTTATCCTTCCTAATCGAAATCAGTTACTATTCGTTCTTTTATTCTGAAAAACCCGAATTATAGAACTGTTGCACATCGTATGCAAATATCGAAATGTCAGTATTTACACTGTCAGAGGTTTCATAACAGATTGCGCATAACACTTTCAAGAATAACGCCTTTTCACTTAGAAATAAAGTGTTATGACCAATTAAGTTTATACTATTTCGTGCCTAAATCTCCAACAACACCTTCAATGGGTAAAAATACTACACTGTCTTAAGTTACATAACGACAACAGAAGGATGCGCGGTTTCAACAGATAACACTTTGGGATGTTATCTGTTATGTTTCTTTCGTTCCCGTTAGTATTTTTTACCAATTTAAGGTGTTGTTTGAGATATAGGCACAAAATAGTGTAAACTTAATTGTCATAGCACTTTATTTCTAAGGGAAAAGGTGTTATTCTTGGAAGTGTTATACGCTATCTGTTATGAAACTTCTGACAGTGTAGTATTTGACGCATACCAATATTTCGATTATCGTATCGAATATCGCCCAGCACTAGTTTCATGGACTTCGATCAAAGACGCAGCTTCTGTCTCACACACCAAAATCTGTGGTCATCACTGTCTCAGATAAGACTACTACAACTTAGAAGGTTACAGTTGCGTTTTTGCAGATACCATGGTATCTTATACCATCGTAACCGAATCTGCAATGGTATCTGCAAAGACGCAACTAGTAATTTTCAAAAATGACTTTTATCCGTGGTATCAAATATCCGAATATACCACGATGCTATCAGATACCACGAGTTGCGCTTTTGCAGGTACTATGGTATCTGATACCACGGTAACTGGGCCTGCATTTTGTCGTTTTTGTAGTTACTGTGGCATCTTGTACCACGGTTACTTTGCAAAAACGAGCGTTTTTAGAAGTTATCCCAAAAGAAAAATTGATATCCACTCACATCACAAGTGCCAAACTTCTTTCCCACCAATTTGACAAAACGTTAGGCTCTCGTATTGCTGACTTTTGTGTTAGTCGTCACGATATCGAAATAAACCGTAAAATGATTATTTTAATACGTCTACCCCCCCCCCCATCTGTGGGCATCTTGAGCCGTGTGAATTTTTATCGAGGTCATTCTGAGCTGTGAGATAGGCTAAGTAAATTGTAAACGTTTTGGGAACCGCACGCTTTTGTGAAATAGTTTATTATGCGGAACTCTCACTACACTTTAAAAAAAAAACAGCAGTAAGGATTAAAGTTAACTGCAGTATTTGCTACAACTTCTCTCTTGAGATAAGATTAATACGAAGTAGAGATTAGATTAACCTCAGTAGCAAAATACCGAAGTTAATTTTAATCCTCACTCGGAGATTTTTTTTTTACAGTGTACACTCGAACCCAGATCATGCTAGAACTGTATTGAAACACTGCATAAAACGGATACGTCAGCTACTATGATTTGGCAGCAATATTTAGTCTCTTCTTGGCAAGGGTTCGGGAACCCTGCCGAGAAGGGCCGAAATATCGCTTCCAAAGCGTAGTAGTTGAGGTATCCGTTTTATGCATTGTTTGAACATATGTTTCACAGTCAGCTTAGGCTCGGAGTATTCATGCTAGGGCTCTTGTAGAGAAAACTAAAGAACGGTGTGGTGGAGGGGGGGGGGGGTGAATATGATTTTAGGAACAATACATTTAAGGCCAACTTACATCTTTGTTGCTCAGGATGTCCACATGGTCAAGGAGAAGTCCTAAAAGCATCAATCTTTCAGTTGTTGTGAAATGTTTTGCCTGGGATTCGTTCTTATTTGCCGACTCAGGTGCCATCTGGATCGCTGGAAAATAATACACGAGGTGATCATAGCTTCACGAGATCAGTTCAAGGGGCATATGCAACAGTAACACGAAATGGCTGAAGCATGCTGACCTGAGCCTCTTTTTTGTTGCAATAGCGCTGCCGCATCGCTGCTGCACCACTTCTTTGCTTTTGCACAATATGTGTTTTTGGATTCACTTTCTTCTCGGTTGAAGCGGCAGCGCTGCAGCACCTTGCAGGGAAGCACGGACTTGGTAGGTCAGTCCGTGATTCTCGAGAAGCGCTGCCGTCTTCCTCGGAAGCACTGCAGTGCAAAAACGGGATGTATACAAAATCAGTCCGGAATCGGCCGAGAGGCGAGAAGTGGACCTGCAGCATGCAACAAAAACGAGGCTCTGATCATAGACATCTCTATCGGATCGCTATCACATATCGTTGTTTGTTTCGGATGATACTTTCCGGAATATTTTATTTCTAAAAGACAAGGGCTATATTGTAGTTGCCAAGAATCAGCTTTGACATTTTATTTAAATGACCTTTCGTAAACTTGATGCCAGTGAATGCCAACAGATGACCTTTCAATGACCTTGCGTACCTTAATGCTAAAGAGTGCCAACAGCATTCATCAGCTCTTAAACTCGAAGAACCAAAGTTCACGTTACTTTCTGAAGCCGCCAACGACACCCTCACTAAACTTATCCCTTGCTGCGATTCCTTAGTTTCCATGCGCATTATGCTCCCGATGAGTGTTCGCGTCTCTTTTTATTCATGTGTAAAACCGGTTTTCTGAATTTTGCCGAGACTTTGCTAGAAGTCAATGGGCCTGGCAAAGGCTTAAAACGCAGGTAAGACCGTGGATAGTTTTGTAAACGCCTAGCTTTAAGTCTACGGCTCTTAGGTCTATAGTGTGTTTTGATAATATGATAGAAAAAGTGATTAGCTTAGTAGAAAGTCGGTCGGTGATGTTAAGTTAAGAATGAGAGATAAAGTGAGTTTTTTTGTGATTTAGGATTGTTCTGTATATGGCTTAATAGCATTCAAATACAGATATACCTATTCATTATGAAAGGAAAAGATTACTGATATCACGGTGTACAGAGAGGAGTTGGTTTAGGAACCAGCGTACTTGGGGCCCTCTTTAAAAGTAGATTCTAGAGCACACGTTGCACTAGTTACTGCTTATGTTCAAATATTCAAAACTACTTGAATAGTGAAGTCTGTTGAAGACCGAATATCTACAAGACGGAATTGTCGGGAGCAAATAGTAAAATTTTGGGATCTCATCAAAACCTTTGGTCTTGTTCTAGTTCGAGTGATGAGGGTCTGGGCCATGTTCTCTTGAGGTGTGAGAAGCTTTCTTATATAAGGGGCAGAGGCGTTACTAGCCAAAATGTTTGGGGGGGGGGGGGGGGGCGAGGCATCTACCGACTGGCAGATAATTTTTACCGACTTTTTCTGCAGAAAAAACGACTAAATTACATTTTTGAAAAACCGACTATTTTGACGAAAAATCGACCACTTTTCAGAAAAAACGACTGTTTTCCTGAACAAAAATCAACTGTGTAGACGAAAAATCGCGGCGCTTCACGCCGACTCGGTTATTTTTACCGACTGGCCGACAGCAGGGGGGGGGGGGCGTCCCCCCTCCCCCCAGTCGTAACGCCCCTGATAAGGGGTACTCTTTTTTAAAATGGGGGGGGGGGATGAGCTACTTCTAGGTATCCTTAAAGCACAACTCTTACTAGAAATGATCATTTCCCTATTAAATGGATCAGAAAAAAACATTTTCGAAAATACCATTACTTTCCACCTGAAACTAGTGAGTCTCTTGTTAGCGCCTGTCGATTATATCCAGCCTTCCTGCTCTCCGACTCGGCTGCTGGGCGCAAAAGATTTGAAAACTAAACGTGCCTTTGTTAAAAAGTGGGAAAACTAAGCAAATTAAAGAAGTAATAAATAGAAGATTATCACATCCTTATGTGTGAAAGAGTTGTCAGCGGACAATGAAGATTCCGGCAAACTTTTCGAAAAACTCGGCAAGGCTGAAAAACGCTAAAAGTCCGTAGTTACGAAACGAAACATTGGAGAAAGGTCGGGATTTTCGAAGCTTATAAGTCCATATGGAAGCTAAGTGCATTATTAAAGACAGAATAAACAAGAGGAGTCCTTTAAACATTTTTACTTTTAAAATTTACAAACAGGTTAAGGCCAATGGTAATAATCGGTTACGAACCAAGTTCGTATTAATTTGACAGTGCAAACCGGATACGTCAGCTGAATTTCAATAAGTTCAGATATATTCAGATATCCGTTTTGCGCTGTCAAATATTCAGATATGGATTCAGCATATGGTTTACCCTATAGCCTACGTCGTATCTCCTTCCTTCCTTACTTCTGCCCAAACTCCGGTTTCGGCCGGATTCCGGACAAACTACTTGTCAGGCAAAAAAATAAAGCTCGAAAACGAATTCAGCATGTCTCCTTTCCCCCTACATCCAACCTCTAATCAACTTCAGATTAACTTTTACTTTTAAATTTTTTTCCGGTTTCAGCCGGATTCCGAGCGATCTATACGTCCGGTGAGAAATTATTGTCATATGCAAATTCAGCATGTCTTCTTACCCGCAAATTGAACATCTTATCAAATTTAAATAAAACTTTTACTTTTAACAAATTCTCCGGTTTTGGTCGGATCCCGGCCGAAATAATTATCCGGCGAGAAAATAAATTTCATAACATTCGGACTCGGCAAGTCACCTTGCCCCTATATCGAACCTCTAATCAACTTCATATTAAACTTTTACTTTTCACAAATTTTTCAGAATCGCCGGATTCCGGGTGAACTATATAGCCGACGAGAAATAAATTTCCTATTCGAATTCAGCATGTCTCCTTACCACTAAACCAACTATCTCAATAGCTTTCAAGAAATATTTTTGTTGTCCCTTAATTTAACCCCTACCCCTCCCCCACCCTCAAATACAGGGCCATAGAGCCCATCTTCGAACTTGTAATTTGACCCAAACGATCCTCTCACCAAGTTTCATCAACATATCTCAATCACCTCGAGAGTTATCGTGCGGACATACAGACGGACAACTTTTGCGATGTCACTGGTATCCCTCCCAAAAAGGACAAGGATACTGCGATCTCGGACCACCACTTTTCCTTCTCCAAAAACTTTTACCAAGTACTGGTAGACAGTTTCCTCTTGCCTGTATCCAAACGAAGAAATATCATTGAACGAAGGGCCACTCGCAATTTTATAATTATATTAGTCACGTCTGAAGAGAAGCCTCGCCAAGGAGGTCCGAAAAACCGCCAGGTGAAAATTTCAGCTTTCTCACTACAATTTACCTTTTCGGTAATTTTATTCCGTTATTTCGGTATCTTTTTATGTTTAACTATGGAACAAAAATCACGATTGGCAACCCTCATTTTTTGTTGTTGTATTGCATGTGACGAAGGCATACATGATATACGTATAGAATCCTGGCCTATCTGCAGATCTCGATACTCGACCCATTCCCACCTACTGCATTTCCGGAATTTTTGGCATTCTGAGGCGAAAAGATTTATAACGTATCAGTTTATTATTTCAAATACTGTCAATTTCATTTGTACCTTCCTCGACGTTATAGGAATTCCCGTATAACTGCGATTTATTTGCCTTGTGCAAAGTTGTCTTCTATTGCCCATGATCTTCACGTTTCTGCCCTTGGTCATTTCTCCGCATTCCATCTACGAAGTCGATTTTTGAGGCCCAAATAGTCCCTTTTCTTTTCTTTATGTTTTTTGTATCTTGTGCCTTTACTCCGTTATTAAAAACTCAATGTAATTTTTTCTCCTTATATGTACTGCACTGTTTCCTTCTTCTTGTCTAGTGCGTAAATGCCGAGGTAAATGCAATTTAATTATCATCATCATAGTGAGTCGCCAGGGGTCATTATTTTCATTAATCACCTAATTTGTAGACTACTGATCAGCTTAGACATGTAATGATTTAAAAAACTTAGATTAAATTGCTCGACTACCTTACTCTATCGCGGCTCTGTCTATAAGCTGAATACAGTCTGGGGGATTACCCACTCCCAGGGGCTACCTATCACGTGATTTACTATTATACTTAATACTTACGTAATTTACAGATTGAGGGTGTATCCTTACCAACGACTAGAATAGTACACAGAACTTGTCGCATTCGGTTTTTAAGATATTTCGCGGTTTGAACTGGACTAAAGTATTTCGAATAGTTCAGAATAGTGACGCGCAACGGAATTGATCCCAGTCCGAGGGGTTGCTCACTTTCAAAATCGGTGTACACTGGGTGGCGGATGGCGCGCGTGGCGGATGGGTGGTGCGCGTGGCGGAAAATGGCAATTTTTTTAGCAAGAGGCGTGAGGGTGGCGCGCGTGGCAGATAATAGCTATTTTTTAGCAAGAGGCGAGTGGGTGGGCGCGCGTGGCGGATGGGTGGCGCAATATGGTGTACACCAAGTGGCGGAGAGTAGGCAGCACCTCGTCCCAGTCATCCCGGTATTAAATAACTTTTCTTGATTTCTTTACTCCAGTCTTTTAGCTTGGCTACGATAAGTGCATTGAATTAATATTTCACTTTAGGACCCTTCTAACTACTTAAAATAGTTTTCCCTAGTCTTTTATTTAAAAACTGCTTAATACCACAATATGTAAGGTGACAGGTTAATAGTCAGTAGACAAGACACTAGAACAGCCCTATATCCAGGAATTTATTTCGGGGGGGGGGGGGGGGCTGCCTCGGATCGCACAAAAAAAGACGTAGATCAGAGGGAAAAGCCTATAAAAATGAGTATTTTTGTATGTTTCGGGGGGGGGGGTCAACCCCCCCCCCCCTAGATACGGCCTTGCACTATTATATGCAATTTGGGTAGGTACTTGAGCATTATCAATCGCTTACGCAGACGTGGGATCAAGTTAAAACTATATCTAAAAAGCAAAAGAGAGCATGGATTATATTCCCTGGGGAAGTACTATTATAATGACCTAGCTCATACAAGTTTTCAACAGCACGGTTACAAATTACAATCTGTTGAAGGACCGACGTCCATAATTGGGCTTTTTCATAATCAGCTCACCTAGGTAGTTACTTATCTTACAGATCAATCCATTACCTGAAATTCACAAAACTACCGGTTGAATTTGTCGCGTAATCAGCTCTCTAATCGCAATTGAAAATTATAAATCACCTAGTCTCTAATAATCCGCTTACGTATCTAATTACCTCATTCATACCAAGTTCACGTACTTAAAATACTAACTCTCAACTTCACAATACTACCTATGCACTCAGGAAACCTTCAATTTTGCTACCTGCTTTATCTTGGCGAGGGTCCGCGAGTGGGAGGCGACCATCCCCTTGAGCGCAGTCAGAGTGGGAGTCATCACTACGACTCGGTTGTAACTATCTGGACCAGATAATTATGCTAGTCGTCATTGTGTGTACGACCGCGTTACCTAGCGTTAAGTTTGCAAAGTTTTTCTTGCTTACTAGATGGCAGAGGTGCAGGGACGCCAGCGGTTAGTTTAACAAAGTGTGCAGTACGGAGGTGATCGTTAGGTAGTGCTAGTGTGAGCGCAGGATTGTTTACTTTCCAATGTGAATGCGGGACATGTAAACGTAATTAGATTAAGAACAAACAAGCCAATAGAAGCCCTGACCTGAGCCTCGTTTTTGTTGCATGCCGCAGGTCCACTTCTCGGCGGATTCCGGACTGATTCTTTCTACATCCGTTTTTGCACTGCAGCGCTTCCGAGGAAGACGACAGCGCTTCTCGAGAATCGCGGACTTGCTCACCGACCAAGTCTGTGCTTCACTGCTTCCCTGCAAGATGCTGCAGCGCTGCCGCTTCAACCAAGAAGAAAGTGAGTCCAAAAACGCATAATGTGCAAAAGCAAAGAAGTGCTGCAGCAGCGATGGGGCAGCGCTATTGCAACAAAAACGAGGCTCTGGTCACATGCAGCGACTAAATAAGGATACCCCAACAAAACTGAGCTGAGCTAGAAGTATTTGCTGAGATTTAAGTTAATGCCCGATCAGAGGAGAATTGCAGGGGGCGCGCTGACCCGCTCTGTAACCCGTCCTGACAACCAATCGGCTTTTACTTGGGAAATCTCTCATCCGGGACTTTTTGCTATAGGCGTATTCTCGCCGTTCCCCGAGGACTCCACTTGAGGAGTCCCCGCGTTTTTGTTTGTCCCGGGGACTCACTCCCCGTATTCTCGCGAGTCCCCGCGGACGGGGAATGCTCCGATTATCATCCCCGTCACCAAAAAGGACTCCCTTTCAGATTCAGCGGGGAATCAATTTTTGCTGGTATTGGGTGTAAAATGTAAATGTAAAATCAATTAAAAATAATCAGAATAAACAGAACTAAAAATAAAGTAGATCAAGACTAATTTCGTCAACTGCATGTTTCTTATTCGAACAAAATCGATTTTGGAAGCATTCCCCGTGTTCTCGCTGTTTCTGTACGCGGAGTCCGCGTGGAGTGACTCCCTCAATTCTCGCCGTTCCCTTCGATTCCCCGAGGAGTCCTCGGGGAACGGCGAGAATGCGCGTTATATAGCTGTTTGTAGAGGTAACGAATCGTGATGTTCCGCGTAGCTCCTGTCCTCCGCTGATTTGCATCTGGCAGGGTATAGGAATCTGTTCGGCTCCGCATGGTCGTATTACAGAAATAGGGAAACGGCGGTTCTGGTGCTATTTATTCTGGAGAAGATTCAGGATGTGTGTACGTTGGTTATGGAGGTACCTGGTCGGTAATGATAGGAATATAGTTTGGCTAGTGAAAAGGGGAGAGTGATATAGCAAGTTTGGTTGTGAAAGAGAGCCGGTTTGGTTATTAGATATATCAGCCTTCTTCCTTTAAACAGCCCGTGTGTTTTCCCAACTTGGTTGAAAGAAAGACATCTACAGAAATTAAACGAGTCTCTCCGTATTTGCTTTCTTCTTTAGTTTCTCTTTTCTGTTTCTGTTCGTCACATAATGGTCTTGATGACTAACTCTTCGTGCCGGGGAAGAATCGTCCTGTTCCCAGCGAAGAGCCAGAAATGTCACGACAACAAGCGTTGTTGGTTTGTTTACACAGGATTTTAATCAATAAAAAGGGTTTGTTTGGGTGACGTTTCTTGTTCTTCCCGAGGTTCACTGGCGTCCTCTGGACATGGTCATGTAGATAGAGTATTGGCTAGTGGCCGTGCCGTGGTCTTGATCGGTATGATTAGATACGTTGAAGTTGTGTTTCGCTCACATTTTTATTCGCGAGCTAAAATTTATTTACGCTATGATTTACGTTTGCAAGTAAAATAACCCGAAACTACCATTTCTGACTCTGTTGGTTGCAATTCAGTAAGCTTTGTCAGCTGTCAGACTCCGATCTGGCGTGAGTAGGCGCTGCATCTGTACCCTTTCGCAAAATCGATGTTCCCCGACCGACAAGCTAGTTACTGTGCACGGCTCGACGCGACTCTTCTGTCGGTGGCGGCGTTTCACTAAAATGGCTCGGAGCTTAGATGGATCGAGCGGGGTCGGATGCTGGCACTGTATGCGTGGTAAAAGCGATGTTGCTCCGCCCACCGACAAGTAAGCTGCAATGCGCAACTCTTCTGTCGGCTGTGGCTCAGTTAGAAGGCTCGGCTACGTAGTCTTCTTTGTCCATCATGAGTTGCGTTTTTGCTGATACCATGGTATCTGTTAGCACGGTAACTGGGTCTGCAATTAGTCGTTTTTGCAGTTATCGTGGTATCTGATACACGTTGCTCTGTAAAAACGTGTTGCCGAAATTGGACTTTTCGTCATCCCTAACAGATATCCAGTTACGTCACTAAGTGCTAACTTCTTTCTCACCAGTCTGGCAAAGTTTGATGAAAGTGAGATGACTTTTCAGATACCACGACCAGTTACCACGGTCGTACCGTAGTATCTGACACCACGATAACTGGCCAGATACAACGTTAACTACAAAAACACCTTTTGACCGTGGTATCAGATACCACGATAACTGCAAAACGACTTTAGACCGTGGTATCAGATACCATGGTATCTGCAAAAACGCAACTATTATCTGTCTGCTGTCCGACTCGAAATCGAATCAGATCGGGCACTAGCACCGTTCTGATTCCCAAGAGTGATGGTCCCACTCCCGCCGACAACCGAAGTTGATGCACGCTATTCTTCTGTCGGCGGCGGTGTTTCAAGCGGGAACCCACTGGCAATCGCAAGCCTGTCGTAACCGTACTCGCACAAACCCGGCGAGCTCTCATTGGTTGAAGATTGCAAAAATGGACCTTTACAGTGGCTTTCGACAGCTTATGATTGCAAGTGGAGATCCTACTCAGAGCAAAATAACACTAGGGAGTACGCCAAGCAGTCTCGTATCCAGGAATTTATTTCGGGGGGGGGGGGGGGGGGGGTTTGCCTGCGGGTTGCACACAGAAGTACAAAAAAGGCACATATCAGAGGGAAAAGCCTATAAAAATTAGTATTTTTGTATGTTTCGAGGGGGGGGGGGGTCAGCCCCCTACCCTGGATACGGCCTTGACGCCAAGACCAAAACTGACACACTCGAATAGCAGTGATACTAGCACCACTCGCGATAGAGAGGTCCCTACTGAAACTCATTCAGTCGTTCATATCCATATTCATATCCTGGGAACAGCAAAAAAATGATACGTCCTCCATTGTCACCTTGGCGCGTGCAGACCGCACCTTTGCTTTACAAGGAATTCCTAGACCGGCAAGTTCGTCTCGCTTTAAATTCCGCAAACGTAGTGAGTAGTGCTGTGAGTTTGGCCCGTTTGCGAAGCATAGAAAGCATAGGTCTTGACGCTACTCCCTAGTGTTATTTTGCTATAACCCTACTCCACTTAGATGGCTTGGCTTCGGCATTTACCTTGTTCATCAGCAGCTGACCATTGTTTGCCTGCTGTCAGGCTTCAAGACAGACCCATATCGGGCGTGGTTGGGCGCTGTCGCTGTACCCGTTTCCCAAAAGCGGTGTAGCTTAAAGCTATGTTGCGCGGATCGATGAAGCCGTAAAACTGGATTCGTCAGTTGCAACAATAAGCAGGTGCGATAAGCTTGAATAGTGAAGGAAGTTTTATCCAACTATTGTCAAGGTATTTTGAAATATTTATCCATCCTCAACTTGAGCCGGCATAGGTAAGGCCAATCGCTGAAGAGCCGATCTCTGTTTGTCTCGGAAAGTTGTCCAGTTGACAGTGTAACTTGGCCGAGAATTCCGGTTATCAACGACATGAACATGACGATTGAAGAAGACGAAATTTGAAGCTTTAATTGTATGAAATTGATTGTGACAGACGCAATTCGACATCTTGCAGTTTGCAATATAAATGAATTTTATTTCTAACCCTCTAATGCTCTTGGCGACGACTGGTTAGAAAAACAGTCGACAAAACAACACTAAGAAATATTAACGTATGAACAAAGAAAATTTAGACAGAATTTCTATTCGGCCTAAGAATTCTAGGAAAATATTATGAAGACGATGAACTGAATGACGTGATGTGCCCAATTCTCTGCAAAGCTCGAGTGACACCTTAGCAGTCATACAAAATCCTCAGTTTTGGGGCATGGGGCTCCAACGTCTGGGAATGCCCCAACATCTTGGCTTACAGCAAGGGCATGGTACCCTCTTGAAAAATCTGTTTGGAAAGCAAATTTGGGCACATGGGCACAGATTGCCCCAGTGAATACTGTGCATAACTTGACCAGAGCTGGACACAGGACGATGAAATTCCTTGTACTTGTAGATCCTAAGGCTGGGAAATCACTTTTACAGTTGCACCTCCCCCACCCACCCCGTTCATGGACAACTGGTCCCAGGTTGCCCAAGAGTAAATTACGCATAACATCCAAACGAAAGAAAAAGAACACTTCAAAAAATAAATAATACACTCTGTGTATTCCGTTATCAAACATCGAATAACCCGATGAAAAATTTGTAGCGTGCGGTAGTATGGTAGTAGTACGAAACCGTTGCATGTAATACTATGTGATAGCAAAGAATACTATCATTTAATGTGCCTCAGACTGGTCCAATCTTATGTAGTAGTATCCAGTAGTATCCGGTCTTGGCATAGTAGCATCCAGTCTTACTAATAGTAGCTTATGGTAGTATGCAGTAACACGGTAGCCTTGAAGTAGAAGCATGTAGTAGCATCGTTAGTACTGCATGCAACTTTTTCGTACTACTTCATAGTACTATTTTGAGATACATTTTTCATCGGGAAATAAACCACACATTTTAAATTGGAGTATCCTATGGAGAACGACAAGTGGTACATCTTTATATGTTTTTGCCTTTCATGACAACTTGCCTGCTATTAAAGTTCTTATTAAAGCACCCCTCTCACTGTTTACTGTTCAAGATCCAGTATCTTATGCTAATTAGATACTTTAAAACAAGGCTCTGTTTTAACAAACTGTCCGCGGCTTAGGATGTTTTAAGCCTTTGTCCAGCCCCGCTGACTTGTTAGAAACAGGGGGAAATGTATACAACCTTATTTTCTAACGACTTAACGTCTCGTAAACACTCGTTGAGATCACGATACGCATCGAAACTAAGGAAAGGGCCAGTGTGAAAATCAGTGATCTATCTGTAGCGGGGTTAGAGTGTACCATATGAAATTTCGGCCCTCCTTGATGGAGTGATTGCGGAAGTAGGCTGCATCGGCAACCTAGGTATGACCGGTCCTTTAAAGTTTAACTGAAATGCTAATTTATTTTTCTACCATTTTTTATCGTTCATATCTTACATTGAATCATTTGGGTTCTGTTAAGCGATTTTTTTTATTTTCAGAATACCTTAGGCCGTCCCCACAACGCAAATTCTACTATAACGCGGGAAATTTGAATCAACACGAACGCGTCTTTTCAGTGGCCAGTGGTGAGCTTGGTGAAGACTGCTTAGTGCCTGAACACACATTTTCCCCAAATCTTTTTCGTCAAGCATACAACAGAGGCACAGGCGCATAGAGGTACCACAGTTCCGACAGAGAAAGTCCACTATTCATAACTCGATTATTGTTGAATAGCGAACCAACGAAGCAACGCATTTTCATGGGGTCTCAAGCCTATTTCAGTGAATAAGTGATGGGTAACTAGACTGTCGAAGCTCAGCCTTTTCAGTTAAACTTTAACTGATCCTCAGATCTGTTTTCATACTCATCTCGCTTATTTCCTGATCCTTTAAAGCAATGACCATTTGGAACTAATCATCCAGAATATTAATTAGCTCAGCAAAACACGAAGTCACGCGAGTCTTAATGTTTTTTTTTTCTGTTCGTGACCCCATTTACTTCTTTTCAGCTTCCCGTGATCGCAACTCGAAGAAGTCACGAGCTGGATTTTTAGAAGTTTTGCCAAACACGGCCAAAGTGATTCGAAGTGTCGTGGTGGATTGTGAAATGTGTTAACCGACAGCAAGTGAAACGGAAGAGGTTCTAGCTGGTTTGAAAGAGGAGTTTAAAGGTGAACAATGGAGGTCCGGCATAAACAGGTCAGTGCCATATCTCTGGTTGTTTAAACCCACCTTCGCCGTTTTGGTTGACTTTTTGTTTTTGTTTTTTTGCAAGAAATTGGCTGTTTGAGAGAAAAGCAGCTACATAGAGCTTGAATGAACCTCAATCCTATTTCTACTGCAACAGGGGCGTCCTTTGTTTGGGTAAGACAGACCGTCGACAAGTTGAGGAGGGTCGAGTTCGAAACAAGTTGCCTATATATTTGAATATAGTTGACAACAATTTTTGATAACATTCTAAATGTAAAGTCCTTACTTCTGCCCAATGTGTGGAGATATGAATGAGTGTGGGCGACATATTATGTGTGAATGTCGGGAATTAATGAGAGAAGTATTTTGGATTAAATGAGTGTGATCAGGAATGGATCGAGCAAATGCTGAAGAGTGAATGTTTTATCACTATAAGGAACGTATGCAGATTCCTCAAGTTGTCTATGACCCACAGATAACCTTTTTTGTAGTTTTAAGTGATCGTTCTAATTATTGTGTATCTTTTTCTTTGTATCACCATGGTCCCTGGGATTTTAGAGTAATAAATATCATATCATATAGCTTATCGTATCTAATTTCTGTAATTCTTATCTACCAATGTGAGATTTGGATTTGAGCGAGACAAGGGGGTCGTGTTTCAGCGAAAAGCAGCCTCTCTTCTACTAACCCGACTGAAGCGCAGGATTTCGTAGGTTCTGATTTTTTTCTTTGTTTTAACCTAAATGTGGATGAGTTTTTTTCTGAACGAGACCAGGGAAATTTGGTAGAAATACTTTACTATTCGATTATATAATTGTTATGGCTGGTGTAAAACTCGGGAAAAGTCTTCGGCAGGAGCACAAACATGACACTTATTCAGTAATATTTGTTTTTCTGGCACAACCTTTCTGAAATCATTTGCCCATGCAGTAAATATGACGGATCAGGTTCACTTGTCTTCATTCACTTTTATTCAAACCGGTCTTGGCGGAATGTTGGTGAGGTGAGATGCATTGTCTGATTTATTTTTGGGTCAGAAGTGCATGCCTACTCGTTTGAGACACGTGGCATGTAAAACCCGGCACTTCGGCAAATCGGTTAAGTTGTTTTATTTTTACATGGGTTCGTCTTTTTGCGTGTTTTTGTTTGCGTTTGTTTGACAGTGTCCCGATGCCTTTGACCCTCTTCTCCATCTTAGAAAAGAAGCTTGAAAGGTATTTGAGCATGATAGTCTGTCATTAAGGCCCTCAAGGCTCTGAATAGACTTCATAACTCAATTAAGAATTCCAGATGTGCAAGGAGGATTCAACTTGGTAGGCGTATTAGGGACCCCACCAAACTGACTTGGAACTTATCATCTCCCTGATCCGAATACCCTGGGGGGGGGGGAGTGGAGGGAGGGGGAATCTGGAATATTGACGTATGTATAAATTTTGATCGGGGAATCGGATCTTAATGAAACTTGATCTGGAAAGACGTCATGTCTCAGATGTCACACTTCAAGTCAGGAATGGATCCGGTTACTTTGGGGGGAGTTGAAGGGGGGAACCGGAAATCGGGTGACATGTTCAGAGTGGACGGATCGGGATGAGACTTGGTGGGAAGAACAAGCACAAGCCCTAGGTTCAGAGTTGACAAGACCGGACCGGATCCGAGCACTGTGGGGGGGGAGATTTCCGGAATTTCGGTGATCCCGAGTTTTGATGCTTACACATGTGCTAGGACGATGAAACTTGGCAGGCAGATCAGGGACCCGACCAAAATAACTTTGAAATAGTCACTTCCCCCATCCGACCACCGTGGGGGGAGTGGAAGGAGGGGGCATCCGGAATATTGACGTATTCATAAGTTTTGAACGGGGACTCGGATGTTAATGAAACTTCACACTTCAGGTTCGGAATGTCACACTTCAGGTTCGGAATGAATCCGGTGACTTTGGAGGGGAGCTGGATGGGGGAACCGGAAATCGTGTGACTTGTTCAGAGTGGACGGATCGGGATGAAACTTGGTTGGGAGAACAAGCCACAAAAACATAGTTGACAAGACCGGACCGGATCCGAGCACTGTGGGGGGGGGGGGGGCGGATTGGAGTTGGGGTTCCGGAATTCCGGTGATCCCGAGTTAAGATGCTTATACATGTGCTAGGACGATGAAACTTGGCAGGCGTTTCAGGGACTCGACAGTTTTAACCTCGGTTTTAACTCAAGAACAGTCGTTTCTCTGGTTTGACCATCGTGGGGGAATGGAGGGAGGGGTAATCCGGAATTTGAGAAAGCTTCTTGCACACAGTCTGTTAAGATTTCGCCTGCGACAATACGCATGCGAAGTTCGTATCACCATGGAGAAAACTGCATGCTATGCGTCAAAATTTTGAAGCAAAAGGCTAAATTTGCATCCGACTCCGAAAAGACCGAAAAGAAAAGACTTCCTATTTTAATCGCCGTAAATTTGTCTATCTCCCTCGCTCCTGTCCGAGCCGTGAATTGGCTCAGAAATTCGGTGTTATTGGCGTTCAATCTTTGCAGAGAACGTCGGCGTCTCTACTTCTCATATCATCTCATCCAGCTCATCGCTTTATTTTGTTTTCCTCAAATATGTATGTCCATATATAAGCTCTGCCCAAATTTCTTTGTTCGTATGTTGATTTCTTTTATGTAGGCTATGTCCCCTTTACGCCTTTTCTGATGAACAGTTATTATTGTAAAGACGGTCATCCTACCGTTCGGTCCCGATCAAGATATAGCATGTATTTAGTTATTAATTAATTAATATAATTTGAAAAAAACGCCAATAACAGGGAGCTAAAGGAAAGAAACAAAACAAAACAAGTAAAAGAACGCTACAAAAAGCTTCTTTTTTTTTTAGAGGGGTGGATTTTCTTGTTTTGTAGTTCTGATGAGAGGCGTTACTAGCCAAAAATATTTTGTTTGGGGGGAGGGGGGTGCAAAGTATTTACCGACCGGCTCGTGATTATTACCGAGTGTTTTTGGAAAAAAACGACTGCTTTTTAAGAAAAATTCTACTATTTTTACGAAAACAAAAGACTGTTTTTAAGAGAATCCACTGTTTTGAAGAAAAATCGACTGTTTCGAAAAAAAATCGGCTGTTTCCAAGAACCCTCCCCCCCCCCCCCCCAGCTATTTTTACAAAAAAGTTCTGCTCTTCGCGTCGACTCCTTTATTATTTACCGACTTTCAGGAAACTTTCGGGGGTGGGAGGAGGCGGCCCCCACCCCATACGCGACGTCTCTATACTGACCATTTCTATTAACTAAATGAAGGTTGGGACAGCGGAAGCCAAGGTTCCGTTATGAAATTGGTCAAGTTGCCGCAATTAACCCTATAATAGTCCAAAACACATTTAACCAGAAGCCAGTGGGAAAGAAACAAATGCTTTATCAGCTAACGACAACCAATGAAGGTGGTGGAAGCGAATGCCTAAGAGCTTGGTGACACTGGGCCGCCTATTGGACAAACAACTGAAAATTCCAAGGCGACGGGGGATTTGGTGAGCTTTAGGGCAGCTTGGGGATAATGAGCAGACTGCAATTAAGGGTCAATTAGGGTCCCTATAACATAACTGTACAAGCTGTTTTGCTCTAATTGATCTCCTGAATTTAAAACGACATTATTCAGAATTAGTTGTATCTTGTTCTTTTTCTTTTTTCTACTTTTGCAACCCAAAAAGCCAGGAATTGAGCCCAGTGTGGCCAAGCTCTAACCCCGAGTTCTGCGGTTTTGCATTTGCTATCCGGGTCCTGCAACCCTTTCACTCTCTGTCCCTTCCTGTAAAATATGATGATAACATCCATCAAATAACTACCACCACCCGCTACTACCCTTCATGACCCAAATTTCGAAACTCGCTACCCTGAAGTTGATTCCAAAGCAAACGGGACACGGGTAGCTTCAGCGGGGGGTTTGCAAGGACATCTCTATTTTGGTTTTAAATATATATGAGAGTTTGTCGAATATGACAACTTTCGTTTTCTCAAATTTCTACGGGCTAAGCTAACCCGTATGTGGCCGTATGGTAATTAGAGAATAAATAAGTACAAGGGCATGAATGGATTAGGTGTTGTAGGAATCTGGCATTTCGAATCTTTTTGGAACCACCAGTATCTTTCTCGCCAATTACAGATGTGTCCACCTTACTGTAATAAGCTACACGTCTTTCTTGTTTGGTGGTGCTGAATGGGTAAGTCAACTGGGATTTTATTTCGGCCTTTCTTGGCAAGAGTTCTCTTAAAGCCGTATCCAAACAAGACCAAAGGTTTCGATGGGATCCCACAGAATTAATATTTGATCCAGACAATTGGGTCTTCTCTCCTTGGACAAGTTGAACATCTTTACTATTAAAATTTAGAAACAGATTAAGGCCAAGTAGCCTATAGCTAATCATCTGAAATAACAAGTTCAGATATGGATCCAGCATGTGGGTTTACCCCTAGAAACCGGTCGAAACTTCCTGCCTTACTTCTACCAATTTTCCAGTTTCGGCCGAATTTTGGAACTACTTGTCCGGCAACAAAAATCAAAAACGAATTTAGCGTATCTCCTTGCCCCTGAATCTAACATCACGTCAACTTCAAATGAAATTTTAACTGCAACAAATTTTCCGATTTCAGCCGGATTCCGGGCGAGCTATATGTCCGGGTAAAAATGATTTTTGTATGTGGATTCAGCATCTCTTCTTATCCGTAAATCGGACATCTAATCAACTACAAATAAAACTTTTGCTTTTAACAGATTTTCCGGTTTTGGCCGGATTCCGGGCGATCTATTTGTCTGGATAGAAAATTATTTTCACAAAAGTGTTCAGTATGGCTTCTTACCCCTTAATCGACTATCTCATAAGCTGTTTAAAAATGTTTGCCCCTTAATTTGAACCCCCTCCCCTATATTTAGGGCTATAGATGCCATTTTCGAAACTCCACCTTTCCCTTGTCTCAAAGAATACTCACACCAAGTTTCATCAAAATATCTCATTCCCTTCGAGAGTGATCGTGTTCACAGACGAACAACTTTTGCCATGTCTGAAGTTGCGTTTTCAGCAGTTTGCGTGTTGAACTCGAATCCTAACACGTTGCGCTGCCACCCGTTTTCAGCGCCAGTGTTTTGCATAAGAGAACTCGGCGCAGGACTTGATACTCTACCGAGTACGTTTGGGTTTGGATTCGGTGTTGAACTCGAAAGAAACACGGGAGCTCAAAACGCTTGAAGCCACAGAACACGGAGTCCGTTTTAGGATGCGCTCCGTAAAAACGACTTGTGACGAACACGGGTTGAGAACCGCGAGCCTGAAAACGCAACTTTAGCTATCCCTCCACTTACCTTTTGGGATCCCAAAAACTGTAATTGAGAGAAAAATTCTAACAAATTTCTCAGTAGCGTCGTTGAAAAGCGACTTTTTACAGTCCACAAAAAACTCTGTTTTACAAAAAACGAACTTTAAACAGCTTTCTTGAGTAGTGTCTTTAAAGCTTTTATTCAAACAATGTTTGCAACGGATACGTCAGCTATGATTTTTTATCAGCGATATTTCGGCCCTTCTTGGCAAGGGTCCTCGTCAGGCTGTCAATCTTCTGGTTCAACTTCGGGGAAGGAAACAAACCTGTAATAAATAACTGAAGCTTCTACCGACTATAAATATCTTATTAAAGTAAATTATCTTCAAATACCACTATAATGAAAAAACTAGTCCTCAGATTTAATTTTTGACAACGACGCTGTTTTTGCTGCACGATTGGGGCGATGACAGGAAAGGGTTTTTTCTGCATTTTGATCAACTTCGGTTTTTTCATTAATAAGGGGCTGAAAACTTAAATATTATTTATTAATGACCTCTTCTACGTTTCTATTATGATTACTTGCCTGAATCTATTACTTTAAATAATCACTGCACGGAAAAACTAGTGCTGAGATTTAATTTTTGACACGGCTGCTGTTTTTGCTGCACGATTGGGGCGACGGCAGGAAATATTTTTTTCTGCATTTTGATCGACTTCGGTTTTGTTGTTAATAAGGGACTGAGGCTTAAATTTTCTTCCCTTAATAACCCCGTTCCATGTTTCCGGTAAAGAGTACTCGCCTGTATCTCGGTTAATGCCTGTTCGGTTTTTATGGCACTTGAGCTTACTCAAGTGCCATATAGCGATTGTTATTTCTGTCCGTCAGTCGGTCTGTCGGTCTATCGGTCTGTCGGTCCCGGTTTTGCTAGTTCGGGCACTTCCAGATAAGCTAGGACGATGAAACTTGGCAAGCATATCAGGAACTGGACCAGATTAAATTAGAAATTGTCGCTTCCTCGATCCGACCATCTGGAGGGGAGTGGAGGGAGGGGGAATCCGGAAAAAATAGGAAAAATGAGATATTTTTAGCTTACGAACGGGTGATCGGATCTTCATGAAACTTAATACATGGAAGGACTTTGTGTCTCAGACCCTCCATTTTAAATCCAGACCGGATCCGGTGACACTGGGTGGAGTTAGAGGGGGAAACCGGAAATCTTGGAAAACACTTAGATTGGAGGGATCCGAATGAAACTTGGTGGAAAGTACAAGCAAAAGTCCTAGATACGTGACTGATATAACCGGAACGGATCCGCTCACTTTGGGGGAGTTGGGGGGGGGGGGGAGAAGTCCGAATTTGTAGTGATCCCGCGAGTTCCGTGCTTCCTGATGTGCTGGGACGATGGAATTTGACAGGCATGTCTGGGACCCAACCAGCTTAAATAGGAAATCATCAATTCCCCGATTCGACCATCTGGGGGGGGGGGGGGGAGTGGAGGAAGGGTGAAGCCAAAATTTGAGGTATTTTTAGCTTGCGAACGGGTGATCGGATCTTGATGAAAATTGATATTTAGGATGACCTCGTGTCTCAGACACCTCACTTTAAATCCGGGCCGGATCCGATGACACTGGGGGGAGTTGGAGGAGGGAACCGGAAATTTTGAGAAACGCTTAAAGTGGAGGCATCGGGATGAAACTTGGTGGAAAAAACAAGCACAGGTCCTAGAAACGTCATTGACATAACCGGACAGGATCAGGGCACTGTGGGGGAGTTGGAGGAGGGAACCGGAAATTTTGAGAAACGCTTAAAGTGGAGGGATCGGGATGAAACTTGGTGGGAAAAACAAGCACAGGTCCTAGACACGTCATTGACATAACCGGACCGGATCAGGGCACTGTGGGGGATTTGGGGTGGGGGTCCGGATTTCTAGCGATCCCGCGAGTTCGGCATACTTCCTGGTGTCCTAGGGCGATGAAACTTGGCAGGTATGTCAGGGATCCGAACAGATTGACTTGAGAACAGCCGTTTCCCCGACCCGACCATCGTGGGGGGAGTGGGTGGATGGGGAGTCCGGAATCTAGTGGCGTGCATAACTTTTGAACGGGTGATCGGATTTGAATGAAACTTGTCTGGTGAGCTATCGCCTCGGACGTTCAGTGTCACGTCCGGGTCGGGTCCGATACCTGTGGGGATGGAGGGGTGGGAGGGGGGGGGGGAAACTCAAGAAACTCTAAAAGCAGAGGGATTGGGACGAAACTTAATGGATGGAACAAGCATTAGGCCTAGATGAAATTGACGGAGCCAGATGGTTTCGGGGCTCTGTGGGGGAGTTGGAGGGGGTTTCCTGGAATTCCGGTAGTCGTGAGTTAGAATAGTTCCAGATGTAAAACGACAACGAAACTTTGCAGGCATATTAGCGACCCGAATTATCTTGACTTAAGAACCTGACACAACATACCCCCGGAAACTTCCGTTCCTAGATCCGAGCATTTTTTGGGGAGCACGAGAAGAAAAATATGGAAATTGACTTCCATAAATTGCGAACGAGTGGTCTGATTCGAGTGAAACTTCATGGGTGATACGAATCGATGGCCTCGACATGTAGAACATGCGTTCGAACCATATGCGACCACGATTAGGGGAATTGGGGGTGGGGGGACTTTTGACATGCACAAAACCAAACGGATGGACCGAATGAGATGCAATTCGACAGTGCCGAGTTTATGCGGCCTAGATTTGTTATTTGGCGTCCGGGCCGGATTCGGCCAAGGTAGGGGGGGGGGGTACTGGAAACTTGCAGATAGGCTATGCTCCAATTTCAGTCAAACTTGATGGACAGGAACAGGGAATTAAGAGATTGGGCCCGAACCGGCTCCGACAACGTTGTTGGGAGGGGGGGGGGGGTATCGGAACTTTCCAAAAATGCTCAGATTCGAGTGAAACTTGATAGATGGTATAAACGAAGATACTTTAGGTGGTCGATTTTTTTTATTCCCAACCAGATTCGGCCACGGTAGGTGGAGATAGAGTGAGTACCGGAAATCGTGTAGCACGTCTAGGGATCAAACAAATGGACTTATTGGGATGAAAGTTTGAACAGTCATGTGCATTTGCTACAGACAATCGAGACGATGCCGGAACTGCTCAGAAATTAGTGAAACTAAATATCCTATTTCTATTTCCGAACCGCATTTTTGGATGGCGGTTGTATTTTGTGACGTTCTCATCTACTTTCTTGTACAGCGTACTCGTACAAGTGCCATATGAGCTCGTAGCTCTTGTTCTTTATCTCAACGGCTTCCCGAATGGTTTGATGGAGTCCGGTGCACGTTGCAAGAATTTGGGCTTTCTCAAAATATACTGAATGGGATGGGTTTTCGAAAATATGTTCTGCAAGTGCAGATTTGAAAGTATAGTTATGACGGTGTCCGTTGGAGAGGGCGTGGTCAATTTCTTGCTCATGCTCTGCAAGTCGTTTTCCGAAAGTTTTCTCTGTCCTTCCTACGTAACGCTTTCCGCAATCACAAGGTATTGAATAAATGCCTCTTTGGTACTGATTTGGGACTTTATCTTTTCCGGAGTTTAGGTAGGACAGCAAAGTATTTTGGGTTCTGTGAAAGACTTGGATGTTGTATTTTTTCAATCTTTTGGACAATTTTTCGGTTACTCCGCGGACGTACGGAAGGTAAACGCGGGCATTTTTATGGCACTTGAGCTTACTCAAGTGCCATATAGCAATTGTAATTTCTGTCCGTCAGTCGGTCTGTCGGTCCCGGTTTTGCTAGTTCGGGCACTTCCAGATAAGCTAGGACGATGAAACTTGGCAGGCATATCAGGAACTGGACCAGATTAAATTAGAAATTGTCGCTTCCTCGATCCGACCATCTGGAGGGGAGTGGAGGGAGGGGGAATCCGGAAAAAATAGGAAAAATGAGATATTTTTAGTTTACGAACGGGTGATCGGATCTTAATGAAACTTGATATATGGAAGGACGTCGTGTCTCAGACCCTCCATTTTAAATCCAGACCGGATCCGGTGACACTGGGGGTAGTTGGAGGGGGAAACTGGAAATCTTGGAAAACACTTAGAGTGGAGGGATCCGGATGAAACTTGGTGGAAAGTACAAGCGAAAGTCCTAGATACGTGACTGATATAACCGGAACGGATCCGCTCACTTTGGGGGAGTTGGGGGGGGGGGAGAAGTCCGAATTGGAGTGATCCCGCGAGTTCCGTGCTTCCTGATGTGCTGGGACGATGGAAATTTACAGGTATGTCCGGGACCCGACCAAATTAAATAGGAAATCGTCAATTCCCCGATTCGACCATCTGGGGGGGGGGGGGTGGAGGGAGGGTGAAGCCAAAATTCGAGATATTTTTAGCTTGCGAACGGGTGATCGGATCTTGATGAAAATTTATATTTAGGATGACCTCGTGTCTCAGACATCTCACTTTAAATCCGGGCCGGATCCGATGACACTTGGGGGAGTTGGAGGAGGGAACCGGAAATTTTGAGAAACGCCTAAAGTGGAGGGATCGGGATGAAACTTGGTGGGAAAAAACAAGCACAGGTCCTAGACACGTCATTGACATAACCGGACCGGATCAGGGCACTGTGGGGGAGTTGGGGTGGGGGTCCGGATTTCTAGCGATCCAGCGAGTTCGGCCTACTTCCTGATGTCCTAGGGCGATGAAACTTGGCTGGTATGTCAGGCATCCGAACAGATTGACTTGAGAACAGCCGTTTCCCCGACCCGACCATCGTGGGGGGAGTGGGTGGATGGGGAGTCCGGAATCTAGTGGCGTGCATAACTTTTGAACGGGTGATCGGATTTGAATGAAACTTGTCTGGTGAGCTATCGCCTCGGACGTTCAGTGTCACGTCCGGGTCGGGTCCGATACCTGTGGGGATGGGGGGTGGGGGGTGGAAAACTCAAGAAACTCTAAAAGCAGAGGGATTGGGACGAAACTTAATGGATGGAACAAGCATTAGGACTAGATGAAATTGACGGAGCCAGATGGTTTCGGGGCTCTGTGGGGGGAGTTGGAGGGAGTTTCCTGGAATTCCGGTAGTCGTGAGTTAGAATAGTTCCAGATGTAAAACGACAACGAAACTTTGCAGGCATATTAGCGACCCGAATTATCTTGACTTCAGAACCTGACACAACATACCCCCGGAAACTTCCGTTCCTTGATCCGAGCATTTTTTGGGAGCAAGAGAAGAGAAATATGGAAATTGACTTCTATAAATTGCGAACGAGTGGTCTGATTCGAGTGAAACTTCATGGGTGATACGAATCGATGGCCTCGACATGTAAAACATGCGTTCGAACCATATGCGACCACGATTAGGGGAATTGGGGGTGGGGGGACTTTTGACATGCACAAAAACCAAACGGATGGACCGAATGAGATGCAATTCTACAGTGCCGAGTTTATGCGGCCTAGATTTGTTACTTGGCGTCCGGGCCGGATTCGGCCAAGGTAGGGGGGGGTACTGGAAACTTGCAGATAGGCTATGCTCCAATTTCAGTCAAACTTGATGGACAGGAACAGGGAATTAAGAGATTGGGCCCGAACCGGCTCCGACAACGTTGGTGGGAGGGGGGGGGGGTGCCGGAACTTTCCAAAAATGCTCAGATTCGAGTGAAACTTGATAGATGGTATAAACGAAGATGCTAGGCCTACCAGATTCGGCCACGGTAGGTGGAGATAGAGTGAGTACCGGAAATCGTGTAGCATGTCTAGGGATCAAACAAATGGATTTATTGGGATGAAAGTTTGAACAGTCATGTGCATTTGCTACAGACAATCGAGATGATGCCGGAACTGCTCAGAGAAACTAAATATCCTATTTCTATTTCCGAACCGCATTTTTGGATGGCGGGTGTATTTTGTGACGTTCTCATCTACTTTCTTGTACAGCCTACTCGTACAAGTGCCATATGAGCTCGTAGCTCTTGTTTTGAAAAGCCAACTTAACTGAAAAGCCAACTTATTTTTGTATCATTTAAATGCCTTATTTCAATTGTGTTAATGGAGTTTTTTCTTTTCAACATTTGCTCTAGTATCACGTTCAGAATATCTATGGCCGTCCTCACAACGCAAAAGTCTACTATAACAGGAAAATTTCAGTCTCAACACAAATGTGGCTTTTCAGTGCCAGCAATTAGCTTGCGGACGGTAGCGAACTTTGTGAACAATTATTTTCCGTAATCGTTTTTGTCAAGCATATAACACTGGTAAAAGCGCATAGAGGTGCCACAAAGCTGACAGGGAAGTTTCACTATATGAAAATTGATTATTGATGGTAACGAAGTAACGCATTTTCATGACTCAACTTTCATTAAATGACTCGCAGTCAGCTGAGGATGAGCAGTACTTCTGCAGTTGTAGCAATAGTAGCTCTTGATAAATGCCTAACATAAATTCCTTCCAGATTAGTTATTTTCTTGCCGCTAGATGCGTTAGCGCAAAGTAAACAATGACGTGTTACTGCTTGACTGGGTATGAATCGAAAGTCTAATCGCTTATTCCCCTTCAGATGACTAATACCAAGAACTAACCTGTGGTTGTTATTGCTTCGTTTGCGCACCTAGCGACAATTTGTCAGTGGATTTTATGAAGGGCGGATTATGTTGGTTCTTGTGGCCCGTATCACACATCGTTCATATATTGATTCTGTATGTCTTGTTCTGGTCTTGTTAGGCCTACCACTCTGGACTAGAAACTCGTGAATTAGTGAAGACATAGCGTTGACGACCCATACAGGGCGGGGGGGTCGGAAATCTTCTTGTTATGCCCGTTCTCTTCGAGCGTGTTCCACCCTACTTACCGTAGTTTCTGTGCATGACATCGCGGATTTTTAGCTTTTTGGTGTCAAGGCTGGAACGCTATTTTCTTTTTTCACCGAAATATCGTGCAACGGGCTAATCGCATCACAGAGATCCGTAGTTACCACGCTTACTACGTTCCCGAGCGTAGTAAGCAAATAGTTACTTTTAGTTACTATTTCGAGAAGGTTGGAATAGCCATCGTAGTGAACTTTAACGAGGTTAGAACGCAAATAGTAACTAATAGCTACTATTGTTAGAAGGGTGGAAGACGCTCTTTGCCAGACAAATTCCATGAACGGTGCGACGATGCCGTAGCCTCCTTTTTCTGTTTCTTTATATAATTTTACTTTTCTTCCTGTGCCTGGTTTTATGTTCTCTGTTTTCCTTTTCCATATTCCGCTTTTGTTTACTGTGGGTTATTAATTAATTATTTATTATATTACTTTATTCATAAATTCTTTCAGGTCCAAACCAGTCACTTGGAATGGCTCTTCTACTCACTGATCATTTTCGCCAATGACGTCTTGGGTCACGGGAGACTGATCGACCCGCCATCTAGGTCATCGGCTTGGAGGTAAGCTGATCCAAATCTCTAATCCAATACTTCACTGACTACAACGGCCGAGGAAGCATTTGCATAAGTAAGGTCTCGAACCGCACTTGTAATAGTAACAAGACCAAAGGTGTCGATGGGATCCCAGAAATCTAAGATTTGATCCAGACAATTGGGTCTTGTCTTCGCCAGATCCAGTCTTCTCTAGGCTAATCATCGGAGAAAAACGAGTTCAGATATTCTATCTATCTATCTATCTATACCTCTCTAAGCAATACCTATTTTGACGATACTGACCTAAACTTCCTGCTTTACTTCTGCCAAATTTGCGGTTTCGCCCGAATTCCAAGCGAACTACTTGTCCACCAAAAAAATAAAATTCAGAAACGAATCCACCATATCTCCTTATCCCATAAAGGACATCTAATCAACTTTAAATAAAACTTTGACTTAAAAAAAAATGCAGGTACAACCGGATTCCGGACTAATTATATGTCCGGGTCAAAATGATTGTCATATACAGACTAAGCATCTCTTCCTACCCCTAAATCTATCATCTAATCAACTTCAGATAAAACTTTTGTTTTTAACATATTTTCCGGTTTTGGCCGGATTCCAGGCGAGCTAGTTATCCGGCGAGAAAATGGTTTTCACCATCGTTTTCAGCATGCCTTCTTCCACTAAATCAAACATTTAATCAACTTCAAATAAAACTTTTACTTTTAACAAACTTTCCGGTTTTTGCCGGATTTCGGACGAACTACTTATCCGGCGAGAAAATGATTTTCACCATCATGCTCAACATGTCTTCTTACCCCTAAATAAAACATATAATCAACTTCAAATGAAACTTTTATTTTTAACAAACTTTCCGGTTTTTACCGGATTCCGGACGAACTACTTTCCGACAAGAAAACGGTTTTCACCATCGCGCTCAGCATGTCTTCTTACCCCATAATCGACTATCTCAATAGCTTTCAAAAAATATTTTTGTTTGTCCCTTAATTTGAAACCCTTCCCCCACCCTCAAATATGGGGCTACAGAACCCATCTTCGAACTTGAAATGCACTTTGACCCAAAGGATTCTCTCACCAAGTTTCATCAAAATATCTCGATCCCTTCGAGAGTTATCGTGCTGACAGACGGACAACTTTTGCGATGTCATAGGTATCCCTCCACTTACGTTTTGGGATCCCAAAAAAAGACAGACCTGTCGGCTTACCAATTCTTCTGAAAAAAAAAAAATTTTGAAGCTTCCCATGCACTTTAGTTTGAAAGAGTTGTCGGCGAACCTTGAATCTATCGGCGAGCGCCGCGACAGACAAACTCGGCCCGTCCGAGAAAGGGCTAAAAACTCGTAGCTGCAAAACGGAAAAGCAGGAAAAGGGCGCGAACTTTTGTAGCATACAGTTCCACAGCAGAGCTAGCGATAACAGAAAAAGCAGAGTCAATGTAAGAGAGGTCCATTAATTTCTTTCCGTGGATCTCTGCGAGTTTTATTTATCAGCATCTATTAAGTTCGTCCATGTGAAAATTTTTAAAGGACACCTCGCACTATTTACTATTCAACCTACAGTATTTCAAAATAATTGAATAATTTTTTTTTTTTTTTTTTTTTTTTTTTACTTTAAAACTAGTCTATGCTTTCAAGAAATAATCCGCGGTTTTGGCTGTTTTAAGCCTTTTCCGATACCCGTTGACTTACAGCGGATACAGGGAAAAAAAATTACATAACCGGTTTTTCTGATGGAAAACTTCTCGCAGACAACCGTCAAAGCGTGATGTACACCGAAGGTAGCAAAACCCGGCAAGTGAGAAAATCAGCGTGGTTTTGCGAGAGGGGTTAGAATGTACGAAATTGGGGTCTCTGTGTTTAGGAATATATGGAGTGATTGCGTTAGTACTATAGGTAAGACAGGTCCTTTAAGGACTAGCATGTCCATGCTTTGACTCCGACTTGAAATGGCGAACAAGTACGCCCAAGTGCCCCCCAGACTATTACTGTCTATTTTCCAGAAGTTTAAAATGGTTGAATACTTTTAAACTAGGCTCTGTCTAGCCAACAAATTTGCCTACCAGTTGCGTTGGCTATTTCAAGCCTTTCTCCAGACCAGTTGACTTCTATTAAAACAAGGACAAATTTAGATAACCGTTTTATCTGATGAGTGAGCTACTCGCAAGCAATTGTTGCGAGCATGATCCACAAGTAAAATAGCGAAACGCGGCAAGTGTGGAAATCGTTGAGGTACGATGTACCGTAGGCAATATGAAATTTGGCGGTTTTACCAATTGATGGAGAAGTGACGCAAATACGTTGCATTGGCTTCATAGGTACGAAAGTTCAAGCACAACTCTTACTAGAAACGATCTTTTCACTATGACACGGATCAGAAAACAGGTTTTTCGAAAATACCAATTCTTTCCATCGGGATTTAGCCATTTTCTTGTTAGCGCTTGTCGACTGTGCGCAGCCTTCCTGCTCTCCAACACGGCAGCTGGGCGCAGAATGTTTGAAAACTGAACGTGCCGTGGTTAAAAAGTAGGAAAACTAAGCAAATAAAAGAAATTAAAAACAGAAGATTTCTCATATCCTTGTGTGTGAAAGAGTTGTCAGCGGACGTTGAAGATTCTGGCAAACGTTTCGTGGCGTAACGGGCAAAACTCGGCACGGACGAAAAAGCCCTAAAGATTCGTAGGCACAAAACGGAACAATGAAGAAAGGTGAGGATGTTAGAAGCTTCTAACCCCATAACGGAGCTAGGTCTATTATAAATGGCAGAAAAAGCAATAGGGATCCATTAAGTAATTCTAGGAAGACTATGATCGAGGAATGCAAAGCTAATCCGTTGTTCAGGCACATCCTTATGTGGTGAATTACCGTATGGTAATCATGTGGTTGAATTCGAGTGCGTCTGCGATTGTTTTGCAAAATTATGGCGTACCACTAAGAGCGAATTTCAAACACGTAACCTACACTCTAACGAGTGGATGAATTTCGGAGAATGTTCGTGAGAGGATTGAAGGTCGCGCGATGATTTGGTCCCTTTAAATCCAGATTCCTATATGCCTCGATTGCCAACCGGTTGTTTCAGCAAAGCTAGCTCGCAAGCTTCTTTAAATTAGTATTATTTTTATTAATTTCTTGAACTTTGTATATATTTATCTTCACCGAGGAATGTTGAGTATGTACTGGGTTAAACTAGCGGTGATAGCGAGCGTGCCTTTCCAACTGTGTGTACAGTTGGTATTTAAAATAGTTTATTTATTTTGTGTAGTCCGCTCAAGATTGTTTTATTGTTAAATTATTATTATATTTGTTTTTGGAAAATTAGATAAATTTGGAAGATCTCTCCTGGTATTTTCTTTAAGATTCTGGGTCATGTGCCTTGTGCGAAGGTCCTGTTCCATAGACAGATGGTCCCTAGGGGAAAGAAGGTGGAACAGAGTTTGTGGATCTGAAATTTTGAACAAAACTTGAAAAAACAAGACCAAAGGTTTCGATGGGATCCCAAAAGTTCAAATCTGATCCAGACAATTGGGTCTTGTCTTCGCCAGACTCCTTGAACACTTTTACTATTAAAATTTAGAAAAAGATTAAGGCAAAATAGCTAATCATATGAGAAAACCAAGTTCAGATATGGATTCAGCATGTGTGTTTACCCCTATAAGTCATATCTATTTTGACGAAACAGATCGAAACTTCCTGCATTACTTCTGCTAATTTTCCGGTTTCGGTCGGCGGAATTCCGGAACTACTTGTCCGGCGAAATTATAAAGCTAAAAAACGAATTCAGCATGTCTCCTTACCCCTATATCCAACCTCTAATCAACTTCCAATTAAACTTTTACTTTCAACAAATTTTCCGGTTTCAGCCGGATTCCGAGCGATCTATATGTCCGGTGAGAAAATGGTTGTCATATGCGAATTCGAACATCTAAATAAAACTTTTACTTTAAACAAATTCTCCGGTTTTGGCCGGATTCTGGCCGAACTGATTGTCCGGCGAGAAAATTATTTTCATATTCGGACTCAGCACGTTTCCTTGCCCCTAAATCGAACCTCCAATCAACTTCATATTACTTTTCACAAATATTCCGGTTTTCGCCGGATTCCGGGTGAACTATTTGTCCGGCGAGAAAATAAATTTCATATTCGGATTCAGCATGTCTCCTTACCCCTAATTCGACTATTTCATTTTTGTTCCCCTTTATTTTAAAATCCTCCCCACCCCTAAATATAGAGCTACATAGCCCATCTTCGAACTTGACCTGTACTTTGACCTAAAGAGTCCTCATGCCAAGTTTGATCAAAATATCTCAACCCCTTCGAGAGTTATCGTGCTAACAGACGGACGGACGGACAGACGGACAACTTTACGATGTCATAGGTATCCCTCCACTTACGTTTTGGGATCCCAAAAACAGACTGACGGTGTGAAAAAATTATCTATGGAAAGATCAGACTTTGCTTAGAGAGCGAGCGCTAAAAAACGACTTAGAAACTAAATATTATTGAGAAATAAAAATAATTGGTTGTAGGGCTTAAGTTTAACTTTAAAGTCCACGAAAATCAAAAGCTAAACGACAGAAACAGCTAGCTCGTCGGCAAACAAACATACGCAATACTGTTGATGACTATCTCTTCGTGCCGCTGAAGATGGCCTTGTGCCGAGCGAAGAGCCAGAAACGTCACCTCAACCTGACGACGACAAACGTTGTTGATTGGTTTACATCGGATTCGAATCACTTTTGAAGATTCGTATGGGTGACATTTCTTGTTCTTCCCGAGGTTCACTGGCGCATGTCTGACTTCGTCAGATAGAGTATTCTGATTTTCGCCTGACATGTCACACACACACCAGACTCCGTGAGTATTTGACCGTTTTGATTGCGTGAGTCTTGCGTGTCTTAGACAGCTAGGCCTTTCACTAACATGAATTACCGCATACATACAGTACGCCTTGTTTCCGTGACAGATTACGCATTTCCTGTTGATCATATAACTGTAAACCGCAAGCTGACTATACCCATACCCTGTCTACCCACCACCCGTACTTTCAAAAAGGTGAAGTGGGCATTGGACGGTTTCCTTCCTGACCGCGGGTATATACGCTAGACCCTCAGGTTAGGGGTAGAGAAGAAGCCAGTGTATCTAGGCTGCTTGGAAGCTTGAAGCGTAAATCCGGGTTTTCCATTCGATCTCCCAGTCGGAAAGGATTCGGAACGATGCGTATGCTCATGAAGCGTTCAGAAACAAGCTCTTAAATTGGATAGCGCATGGATTCAAATTGAGGAAATAGATTAGGGACTGCCAGCTCCCGTGATATCAACATACTGCATCCTTGAAGTCCGTATCAAATCCAGGACGTCTTGATCATAATCCCGCCTTAACTATTTGCTTGATACCAGCCTATGTCCGTGGTCACGACCAGCACAAGTCATCAGAGTTCCAATTTCAAATAGCACTAACTTTCCAGCAAGAAATGTAATAAAAATAAAAAAGATTCACAAACAGTCCTCAGAATATCCGTAGCCTAAGGATGAAGTGTTTACAAAATGACGCAAAAAATACAAACAGACATGGCCTTACTAATTATTTACGCGATCCATTACGAAATTAGAATAAGGTCTAGAATCCTGACCTTGTGGAGACGTGGGATAGAGTGACGGATGGTGAGCAGGGTTGGGGACTCCGCACGAAGGACCCGGAGGAAGGAAATGCGTGTGCAGCTGTGTCGCTGTTTAATATACTTTGGAAGAGGAAAAAGCTTGCCTGTATCTCAACACAGGGAGTAGAGTTTTGAGGCCGTCCCAGATGTCCAGTGACAACAATGGCATCGTTTGGCTAGTATAAGTCATTGTTATCGTAGTCCACGAATCAGGAAGAGGATTTGCCTCAAGTTCCCTGTATGCACATTGACGTTAAAAAACAGAGCAAAATAACACTAGAGAGTAGCACCAAGACCTATGCTCTCCATGCTTTGCAAACGGACCATACTTGTAGCGTCACCCACGGCATCTAAAGCGAGACAAACTTGCGGGTTTAGAAATTTCTAGTAAAGCAAAGGTGCGACCTGCACACACCATGGAAACAATGGAGGCTGTATCTTTTTTTTGCAATGTTCAGAATATGAAGTTATCGGAAACCAACGCTGGTAAACAACTGAATGAGTTTCTGTAGGGATGTTCTCTATCGCTAGTGGTGATAGTATCGCTGCTATTCGAGTGTGTGTCAATCTTGTCAAGTCTTGGCGCTACTCCCTAGTCTTATTTTGCTCTGTTCGATCCAGTTACTGCAGATACAGAATTTGCTAAACAAATTCATGCTGGCGTCACGCAGTCTGCCCGACGCGCCGATGGTGATTGGCTTAACTTAAAGTTCAATGGGCACATCAAACTACCCCAATCCCACTCTTACTACAACCTAGGAACAGTCCTTACCCCCTAGATAAGCAGCTTTTTCAACAGTTTCCTCTCTGTGATATTTCAAAGCGTAATTTTTTGGGCCAGTACATGCTCAATTTACTAGCTTGGACAAAGATAAAAGTGATGTTTCTTGTAGTACTTATTAGATCTTTATTTTATCCATAAATCAGCTTGTATAATTCAGATTTGAATAGTTTATTTGTTTTTGAATGATTTTTGTAGCTATGTTATTTTTTATAAGCTCATTGCATATTCTGGTACATTTTATAAAGCAAGCTAATCAATGTTCACAACGCTATCCCACAAAGAAAAACTTTTAATAGGCACTTTGAGCCCTGGAACTTCTGATGAAACACTAGAACAATCAGTTAAACTGCATCTGCGGCTTGACTTAGGTGACATCTCAAATATGTCCTTTTCTATCAAGCATTGCTGGGAGTTTTTGAATTTCCTGCCGCGATATCCCAGCTCCTAAAATTTGGATCGCTGAAATGCCAGAGAGGTAAAGACAAGGGATAACAAGGAAACGGCCGATTTTCGTAGCGCCTTCTAAAGGAAGTCAGAAATGTTTATTTGTGAAGCATTTAATACAAAGTAAAGCACTAGAAGTGTCCATTGTGCTTTAAACCACACCCGGATTTACCGAAACTTCGGTGGGTCCTTACTTGGCTTGACTGCGTATGATTGAATCACATGCGGTATTCGGATCCAATGTGTTCCACATTTTAGATAAAGCTTTCAGACCTGCTAATTTGAGGGAAGGATAACTCGTCGTGCTCTTTGTGCTTTAAAGCTTATATGAAGGGCTTAGAAGGGCTTACCAAATTACGAGCTTGTAATTACATCAGTCGACGTTGGAAAAAAGTGTATAATTTTCTTTGCATTTACTGGCAGTATTTGTCGGCAATGTGCGAGATTTCATGTTTGTTATTTTTCTGATTGTTTTTGGTTGGTAGGGGGGGGGGGGCAAAAAACAGTTGAGTTTTCGATAAAGAGGCGAATCGCAAGACGATAAGAAAGACAAAATTACTTTTGTATTCAGTTTTGGGGATATCGACGTACCTACCTGCCTAAAGCAAAACAGCTGTCAGAGATTGGAGGGAACCCGTCACTACGCCCACCCGTCATTTCGCCCACCCGTCACTTCGCCTAAAAAATCCGTCAGTTCGCCCACTTTTTCCGACAGTTCGCCTAAACGTTAATTCGCCCACTTTTTCCGACAGTTCACCCACCCGTCACTACACCCACCCGTCACTTCGCCCACCCGTCACTAAGCCCACCCGTCACAACGCCCACCCGTCACAACGCCCACCCGTCACTACGTCCACCCGTCACTACGCCTACCCGTCACTACGCCCACCGTCAGTTCTCCTACCGTCAGTTCGCCCACCCGTCATTTCGCCCAAAAATCCGTCAGTTCGGCCAACTTTTCCGACAGTTCGCCCACCCGTCATTTGGCCCAAAAATCCGTCAGTTGGCCCACTCCTGAAATCCGTCAGTTCGCCCACTCTTGAAATCCGTCAGTTGACCCACTCTTGAAATCCGTCATTTGGCCCACTCCCCGTCAGTTCGCCCAATTTTTCCGACAGTTCGCCCACCCGTCATTTGGCCCAAAAATCCGTCAGTTGACCCACTCCCGACATCCGTCACTTCCCCCAATTTAAAAATCCGACAGTTGACCCAATTTTGCAGGATCATTAAATCCACGAAAAAGTGCCGCGACCCCAGGGGAATAATCAGCTCAACTCGGCCCTGTCAGTAAAAAAAGGGACGCAATCCCAGAAGATTACTCAAACAGAGGCGACCTTCCTCGTTTAATTAGGTCAACACGAGATGCATATGGGTGCAACTTTTATGATTACGTAAAGAAGGATATGATGATGGGTTCAAAAAAGGTATTATATGAAAAAGCACCGAGACCATAGGGAAATAATCAGAAGGAGCCGACAATTACGTTTAGTCAGAAACGTGGGGAGCTTTGCGAGATTCTGTGGCAAATTCAGTTGGAAAATCTAAAAGATGAAAAAAAAAGGGGAAAAATAGAGTAACGAGCAGTAAAGGGTTCTGATTGGTAATACGATTTACAGTCGTTCACACGGAAATGGAAAGTAAAAGCATAATAGAAATAATATAATGCAGGACTTTACTACCGAGCTTCCGTGTACTATCTCCGAGTATATTCGCAAGCTATCTGCAATGTATGAGTCTCTACTCTGTACGGAAAGTGTCCACTTGTCAGTGGGAAAACTTTTTTCGTAAATTTACGTAGCCCACAAACTAAATTTAAACTGCTCATCAACGTTATGTGATTCAAGGTATGTGAGAATTATAAATTTCTTTCGCCGACGGATTTCAACCCAGCAAACCCGAATATTCAAAAGCTTTTCCAAAATATGATCGCAGATTCGTACAGAACAGCTTTTCCAACCTTGAGTCCCTTGTGCTGTTGACCAAGGACACACCCCGGGTTGCTTACTGCAATATCTACAGCCAGTTTGGGGCCACGGGTAGCCCGAAAGGGGGGGGGGGGTGAGTGGGGGTGACATCTGTCAAACACAATTTCCGAGTCGTTTGAATTTTTTTTTAATATCATCGTAAATCCGTCCCAGTCAAAGGCAAGCCGAGTCGTTTAAATCAGATTTCAATACCCCGTCAGGGCGGTGACATGATTATTTCTCGAACGACGGGTACCATTGCATCCTTGTTTTAAAACCTGTTCTAGTCGTATATGATTTGTATCTATCTAATCAGCTTCAAATAAAACTTACACGTTTACCAATTTTTTTCCGGTTTTGGCCGGATTCCGGGCGAAATACTCGGCCGGGTAGAAAAGAATTACCATGTACGGATTCAGCACGTTTTGTTGCCCCTAAACCAAGCGTTTAATCAACTTAAAATAAAACTTTTACCTTTAATAAATTTTCTGGCTTCGGCCGGGTTCCGGACGAACTAATTGTTCGGCGAGAAAATCAGTTTCAGATATGGATTCAGCATGTCTCCTTTCCCCTATATCGACTATCTTATTTGCTTTTTAAAATAAAAATTTGTTGTCCCTTAATTTGAAACCCCTCCCTGACCCCTAGGTATGAGGCTACAGAGCTCATCTACGAACTTGACCTGTACGTTGACCCAATAGATCCTCATACCAATTTTCAAGAAAATATCTCTACCCTTTCGAGATTTATCGTGCTAACAGACGGACGGACGGACAGAAGGATAACTTTTGCGAAGTCGTAGGCATATTTATTCAAACAATGTTTACAACGATACGTCAGCTACGATTCTTCATCAGCGATATTTCGGCTCTTCTTGGCAAGGGTCCTCGTCAGGCTGTCAATCCTCTGGTTCAACTTCGGGGAAGGAAACAAACCTGTAATCTATATTACAGGTTTGTAATATACTATATATAATATTTGTCATAGGTATATGACCATAAGCATAATTCGGAGTTTATAGTTGTTTGTAAACTTGACGCAACGGTCAGATTTGATACAAGAGAGTATTACTGCGACAAGTAAACCAGAAGTTAACGCTGGATTGTATAAAGGCCCTGCCTTGGTTTATCAATGATCAATCAATTTAATACAAATTCTACTTCTGGTTTATTTGTCACAGTAAGAGTACACAGTTAACCACATTTACAATAAGCTTAGCAGAAATGATAGTGCTTGGCCTAAACATAGGGGTTTCTTACCTATGAAACCCTCGTACACCAGGTGTCAGTCAGGTATGCATAGTAACTTTGTAGAATCAGTAGGCTATATCGGTCTGCAACATCACCGGGTGCTGGAGCTTTGTTGAGGATATGCACGTGATCCATGTTACTTTATTTTACGTATTTACCTCTTTTTTTTAATTGAAAGCCTACTGTTGTAGTCAATAAGGTAAGAAGTGGAACGATATTAAACAAGACCAAAGGTTTCGATGGAATCCCAAAAGTTCAAATTTGATCCAGACAAATTGGGTCTTGTCTTCGCCAGAGCCAGTCTTCGCCAGACTCCTTGAACACTTTTACTATTAAAGTTTAGAAAAAGATTAAGGCAAAATAGCTAATCATATGAGAAAACCAAGTTCAGATATGGATTCAGCATGTGTGTTTACTCCTTTAAGTCATATCTATTTTGACGAAGCAGATCGAAACTTCCTGCCTTACTTCTGCCAATTTCCGGTTTCGGCGGAATTTCGGAACTACCTGCGAAAAAATAAAGCTCAAAAAACGAATTCAGCATGTCTCCTTAAATCCAACCTCTAATCAACTTGCAATTAAAATTTTACTTTTAACAAATTTTCCGGTTTCAGCCGGATTCCGAGCGATCTATACGTCCGGTGAGAAAATAGTTGTCATATGCGAATTCAGCTTGTCTACTTACCCGCAAATCGAACATCTTATCAAATTTAAATAAAACTTTTACTTTAAACAAATTCTCCGGTTTTGGCCGGATTCCTGCCGAACTAATTGTCCGGCGAGAAAATAATTTTCATATTCGGACTCAGCACGTTTTCTTGCCCCTAAATCAAACCTCCAATCAACTTCATATTACTTTTCACAAATATTCCGGTTTTCGCCGGATTCCGGGTGAACTCTTTGTTCGGCGAGAAAAAAAATTTCATATTCGGATTCAGCATGTCTCCTTACCCTGAATTCGACTATTTAATTAGCTTTTAAAAAGTATTTTGTGTTCCCATAAAATTTCATACCCCTCCCCCATCCCTAAATATAGAACTACATGGCCCATCTTCGAACTTGACCTGTATTTTGACCTAAACACTCTTCATGCCAAGTTTGATCAAAATGTCTCAACCCCTTCGGGAGTTGTCGTGCTAACAGACGGACGGACGGACGGACAGACAGACAACTTTACGATGTCATAGGTATCCCTCCACTTACGTTAAGCGACTTTTTACTAGATCTGTTCGATATCCGTAATTGGAGACACCGGGACTCGAAACTCACTCGTTTAGTGCATATGGCAACGTCAAATTACATGTAAAAAAAAATCGAGCTTTAAATGTAACAAGACTGGACTACTTGTTGGACATGATTCTGGTCAGTGATACACGGTGAGTGAGGGAATTGAGTGAGTTCCTCAGTTGTTGTCTGACACATGACAACTTGTAAAAAACAACACATTTTAGCTCAACGTCTTATTTTTCAACTTTGTCTATAATTTTTTGTAATTTTTCATAGTTTTTCAAGGAATATTCACAATTTTCGCAAGATTAAATGGAGGTACTGAAATTTTAATACGACCTGTCTAAATTTCTTTTTATGGCACTTGTAGCCTCTGTCTCAAATGCAATACACCTATCGTAATTCCGTCTGTCGGTCTGTCCGGTTTTTTTTTCACACTTTTTCGAGCTAGGGTACTTCCAGATGTACTAGGTCGATGAAACTTGGCAGACTTATCAGGGACCAACCAAACTAACCTGGATATAACCAGTTTCTCAATCCGACCATCTGCGGGGGAGTAGGGGGCGGAGGAATCTGGAAAATTAGGGCAGTTTTTCACACGTTTCCGAGTTAGGGTACTTCCAGATGTGCTAGGACGTGAGGGACTGGAGGGAGGGGGAATCTGGAATATCGAGTTATGCGTAACTTTGGAACGGGTGATGGATTTGAGTGAAATTTCATAATTGAACAAAGGACATGTCTCTGGGGATCTTTTTCATGTCAGGAAGATGGGGGGTGGGGATACGTGAAAGGCTGATACTGGAGAGATTGGGATGGAACTTTCTGGGAGTAAGAAAAAGATGCTCTGGATAAATCTTTTTCACAACTGGATTGACTTCGGCGATTGTGGGGGGAGTTTGAGGGGAGGGTGGGGGTGTCGGAATTCCGGTGATCACGATTTAAGGCACTTAGATGTGCTAGGACGATCTTGGCTGGAATATTAGACATTCGAGAAGATTGGCTTAGAAATCGCCACTTTTCAAATCCGACTATTCCTTAAAGTACCAATCTTGATTGTAAAGTAAGAAAAATACTTTTAAGCGAAATATACATTTTCATGGGTTTTGCTTACAAATGAAGTTCCAGCTCCCTTAAAGTGCGCATGTTAACTGCAAAGTCGGAAAGCACTTTTTATCAAATGGTTCATCTTAACTTATGATAGCGGATTCAACAGCTATGGGGGAGTTGATGGAGGGGTGGTCAGAAATTTCAAGAAACGGATAGAATGGAAGGATCGGAGTTAAAACTTGCTGGGAAGAACAAGCATTTATTCTAGATAAATCGTTTGCACAATTGGACTGGAGCAGGACACTTGGGGGTAGGAGGTGTAGGGGGGCCTTCCAGAATTCCTGTGATGGCGTTTTTCAAGACGAAAGTTGGCAGGCATATCGGGACCCGAACATCTGACAGACCCCTTACCTACTACATACAGCTGCAAGTGCCATTTGAGCTTACAACAATTTTTTTGCACCCATCTTCATACTCTTCTTTACGAAAACATAAAACCTGCGCTAATAATCAACTCGTGTTGATCCTAATTAAACGAGAAAGGGTGTCTCCAATGGAATAATCTTCCGTCCGTCTGTCCGTCTGTCAGCACGATAAATCTCGAAAGGAATGGGCTATTTTGATGAAACTTGGTGTGAGGATTCTTTCTGTCAACGGTAAGATCAAGTTCGTACATGGGCTCTGTAGTCCTACATTTAGGGGGGGGGGGGTCAAATTAAGGGGCAACACAAAATTTTTGTAACAGCTAATGTGATAGTCGATTATGGGGTAAAAAGACACGCTGAACACGATGGTGAAAACCATTTTCTTGCAGGATAAGGCAAGGTTGGTTGGTTAGAATTAAAAGTTTTCTTTGAAGTTGATTAGATGTTCCATTATGGAATAAGAAGACATACTGAACGCGATGATGAAAACCATTTTCTCGTCGAACAACTAGTTCGCCCGGAATCAGGCCAAACCGGAAAATTTGTTAAAAGCGAAAGTTTCGATTGAAGTTGATTAGATGACAGATTTAGGGCTAAGAAAAGACGCTGAGGGTTAGCACACAGGGAAAATTGTATATCCCTGTAAATTTAGATATTGACAGTGTTATTGTTGTTATATTTTTTTTTTCCTTTGTTGTTGTGGTGCGATGGCCCTTGTTGGCTTTTATGCATTAAATATCTATCTAAATATCTATGACACTCATTTTTACCCGGACATATAATTAGTCTGGAATCCGGTTGAAACCGGAAATTGTATAAGTTAAAGTTTTATTTGAATTTATTAGATGTTCTTGTTCACACCAATGTTCTTTATAGGGATAAGGAGATACGCTGACTTCGTTTCTGGATTGTTCTTTTTTTGCTGGACAAGTAGTTCACTCGGAATTCGGCCGAAACCGGAAATCTGGCAGATGTAAAGCAGGAAGTTTCGATCAGTATCGTCAAAATAGAAATGGCTTATAAAGGTATATCTGAACTTGGTTTTCTCAGATGGTTAGCGTGGCGAAGACTAGATCTAGCGAAGACAAGAACCAATACCCGGGATCAAACATTAGATTTTTGGGATCCCATCGAAACATTAGGTCTTGTTTCTCAAGAGATATCCTCTTGTTACATGGAATCCCAAAACTTGCAATGGGTATTGCAATCTGTAAACCTGGTCTGTCGTGGTTAATCCGCGAAATTCCTCGAAAAAGTTAAGTAGCTTTTGGACATTCGGGTCCCTGGTTTGAAAGCCTTCGGTTCTTACACATATAAACACAGATCTTTGATGTCCTATTGATATTCAGTTGGTAGGCTACGCATAATTAGAAAAACCATCTTCCCACTAACAAGAGGAAAATTTCCGTAAAGAGTTGAGTCTCGTACATTGCAATTACTTTTGATAGTAGGGCTAATATTCTCTCCAAGAAATACTAGGAGGCGACACGAGAAAGCTTGGCATTAAAATCTACGACCTAACCCTCAACTTAGGTCCGAGTCTCGATACGCGACGGGCGATGCTCTACACGGCAATTGAAGAACGAAAAGTTCACTTACAGTCCGAATAACGTACAATAAAAGGATTGTCTTCGAGTTGTAGGTGTTTCCTGATTTCCATCTGAGGGACTGGAATTCACGAAGGCTTTGCAGATGTTCTTTAGCACAACCATTGTAGCACAAAAAGTCATATCATACCACCGACCTAACGGGGTTATGAAACCTGGTTTAAACGACTCGACTTGCCTTTGACAGGGACGGATTTACGACTGAAGCTGGCCAAAAGGGCCAAAATTAACAATTAAAAAAAAAAAAAAATCGGATTGTCTTAAAATAAAACGAGCGTCCGGGACCTCGATGAGGCCAAAATAAAAGAGTGATAGGACTTAGCAAAAGGCAGGAGAGGGGTGAATCTCCGCTCCTTCGGGCCACCCCTTATTCCTACTATGCTTTTACTTCTTATTTCCTTGTGAACTACTCCCAATCGTGTTGCCAGTCGAAAACTTTCTCTGCACGTTACTCTATTTTTACCTTTTACTTTTGTGCTCATCCTCTATATTTTCCTTTCGTATTTTATGCAGAATCTAACAACAAGCTTCTAATATTTCTGACTAAATGTTTACGTAATTATTACAGTGAAAAAGTAACATAAAAAACTACGAAATACAGTTCCGAGTCTACCTAGGATGTTGAACTTTGGATAGGTCTGTTTGCGCGTATCGTGGCAAAAACCTTTCAATTTCCGTAAAAATTAGCAACAACCTCTTTATCAAGCAACAAAGTTTGTTACAAACTATTTGAACAGCTTTTCTTTCACCCATCTTCACGTGAACGGGATCTTTTTTTTAAGTAAACATAACAGTCGAACCCAAAGAAATTTTGTATCGACCCTAATTAAACGAAAAAAGGTTCGCTCCTTCTGATTATTCCCCTGGGTTCGCGCCCCTTCTTCATAGATGTTACTGATCTAGCAAAGTTGGGCCAACTGTCGGATTTTTGGGCCAAATGACGGGTGGACGAACTGTCGGATTTTTGGGCCAAATGACGGGTGGGCGAACTGTCGGAAAAGTTGGGCTAACTAACGGATTCTTAGGCGAAATGACGGGTGGGTGACTGTCATAAAAATTGGGCGAACTGACGGGTTTTTAGGCGAAATGACGGATAGGTCAACTGACGGATTTTTGGGCCAACTGACGGGTAGACAAACTGTCGGAAAAATTGGGCGAAGTGACGGAATCTTAGGCGAAATGACGGGTGGGTCAACTGACGGATTTTTGGGCCAAATGACGGGTGGGCGAACTGACGGTGGGTGAACTGACGGGTGGGTCAACTGACGGTGGGCGAACTGACGGGTGGGAGTAGTGACGGGTGGGTGAACTGACGGGTGGGCGTAGTGACGGGTGGGTGTAGTGACGGGTGGGCGTAGTGACGGGTGGGCGTAGTGACGGGTGGGAGTAGTGACGGGTGGGCGTAGTGACGGGTGGGCGTACTGACGTTGGGCGAACTGACGGGTGGGCGAACTGTCGGATTTTGGAAGTGGGCGAACTGACGGGTGGGCGAACTGACGGGTGGGGGTAGTGACAGTGACCCGAGATTGGATCCTCTTTCGTGTGCTTAACTAGGTGCCTACCCGGGATTGGCGACTGAAATTTGACCAAGTCCAAAACTTGGCGTCGGAGCGGGTTCGCTGGCTTAGTCCATTTTGACTTAGTTTGACTTAGACTTAATTGGATGTAGTCCAAAGTCGGAGTTGGCTCGTGTGGCAGTAAAACGGAAAGAGCAATCCAAATATTATAGGACAAAAAAAATCCTCGAGAAAAACGAAAAATGCCTTAGCTCTACATAACACCGAAAGATTCCAGAATGAAATGGACATCGAAATAAGAAACTTCGTTTGCACTTCTTTTGCAACTAGTGATTGTCGCCGAAAAAGGGTAACTGCGGAGCATCAAACGAACTTGCGAACTGCAACTGTAGTTATTATAACTGTTATTATATGAATATCTTATGGACTGAATGGTAACTATATAGAGGTGTCAACCCTTTGCTTTTATAGCTTAAAGGCAGATTAGCACTCATTGGTTTCGAGTGAATGTCAATAGAATTTGGCAAATTCACGAGCGAAACGTTTGATTTATTGCAATTGTTTGTTTTCGTGAAAATTGTGCTAAGCTATTGTCTATCAGTCAGGCTCATTGGACTCAGTCTTTGTGTAAGAAGTAAAAGTAAACAACGAATTTCTCCGACCTGATTTTCAGAGGTGGTCATGCTTCGCAACATTGGAATGCAATATAGGTATTTTAAAGTTCGTAACAAAAGCTGGACTTCTTTGCAGACAAACCAACCCTTTGCTGTAGGCATGGTTAAAGGACCCCTCTTATTCTGTCTTTTCCGTTATCCATAGATCCCCTATGGAATTATAAGCTACAGAAATCCCCGCTCTTCGCCTTTGTTTCGTTTTGCTACTACGAGTTTTTAGCACTTTTTCGGCTGAGCCATCTACTATTCAATCAATCAATTTTATTTCAACCCTAATAGCACTAGGCTAACACGGACGGGAATTGGAAAACAAACACTCACTAAAGATACAAATAAAACACAAACTAACAAACAATAAATATGAAACGAACACAAATCAAGTACAGTTAAAATTCGTGAAATACAGAGCGAATGAATTTAGTCATCTTTCTGAAGATTTAGTAGGCGGGGGAAGACGCTAGTAGAAGTCTAAGTAGAAGTCTACTTAAGTGTTGTTCTAATATTTAAGTTCGTGGATCGCAATCTTCGTCGAAAGCTTCAAGGTCTGCCAACAACTCTTTCGAGAATAAGTGCATGTAAGTTTCGCAATGGTTTTCATTTTACAAGACTTTGCTTGCCGACAGGTCTATCTTATGTTTTGGACTCCTTCCCTTTTGCTTGATTTTCACAATTTTTAACCACGGCGTGTAAATTTTTCGAATATTTTGCGCCTACTATCCGCTTTGGAGCACCAGTATCTGAGTTTAATCGTATCACTGGAGATTGTAGAACAGGAAAAGTTGTAGTTTTATTCCCATCGGTGAACATATTTGCGTCTATATATATAGAGCCAAGCTGATTTTAGTGTAGCTACAACACATGCTGTATGCCGGCTATCCGGCACCATGTTGTCACGTTTCAGAACATTAAAATCAGCGTGTCTAGCAGTGGAACTGCGTAATGTACGGCCGACACCGCTGGTCTCGGCCAGTGCCAGGAAAGGGTGTACAGCAGATGCAGGGGAGTGAATAACCCCTGGAAAATATCCCGACTGTCTTTGTACCTGGAATGAAGAGACAAAGAGACGAAACAAACGACAGGGATATCTATGCATCGAAGTCAATTTTTGTGCTTATATCTTTTCTTTCAGGCAGGGGTTCCCGACTCCGAACAACTTCAACGACCACGAAATCTACTGTGGAGGATTCTCGCGTCAGTGGACACAAAATGGCGGAAAGTGTGGACCCTGTGGAGACCCTTGGGACCTTCCAACGGTAAGTAGGTTTGGGGTGGGGAGCTTTCCCGGGGTGGGAGTGGTCAGTATTATGAATGGATGTGACAAAAGTGAATTACCAGTCAGCCAAAGTAGCTAACTAGGGGTTCCTAAGAAGACCTGAATGGCAGTTTTGGGTCGTCACTTTACCATTTATCCCAAAATTGCACTGTTCAAAGTTAACTATAAACGTCCAAAGAAGCAAACTTCCACTGTATATACTACTATAAAATAATTGACATAAAAGTAAAAAGTACAGGCCAGTCCTGCTCTCCCTGCAAGTCCATCAAAACTATGTAAATGATCAGGAACTGAAAGGAAACTTTGCACCACAAAATCCAAAAAATAATAGTAAGAATTTGTTTCTAACCCACTTTTTCGATAGAGCGGCGTAACAAAGAAAATGTAGAAAGTGGCACGAACGAAAACATAAAAAAAATAAAAAAATAAACAACGCCACAAAATGACAAAAAATACACAAAATGTTTAATTTTGGGCTGACAGGGCAGGATATTGGTGAGGGTAGAAAAGTTTGAAGAAGTCCGAATAATTGTCTTGATGCTCTCTTGATTGTTGAAATTTAATACCACTTGTAAGCCTGAGGATTTCCGAACCACTTGAATTAGATTCCAGAACTAGCTGTCTCTAGTCCAGGTTGCGAATCGGCAATGAAAAGCGACTTCACTGGTCACAGATCGTACAATGTGCGCAAAACAATTATCAGCTATTACGATTGCCAAAAATAATGTCTAGTTTTATCCATCTCCGTCATCCTGGGCCGGTCGTGCTCCAGAGCGTTCGTCACAATACCCTAGAGGGAGGGCGTGGTATGCCATGCTGATCGCGCTTTGTTCCGGTACTGTAACCCTTTAGTAAGACGGTGAAATGACGACAGTTTTACCCCATGCCGGGTGTACCTTATGACCATCATTCAATCCAACATCCATAGAGAGATTGCAGCCTACCCAACGAAAACGGACAGGAGTAGAAAAAGAGTGATTTAACATTGTTTTGTTTATCCATGTTTTATTACTATAATAAGCCTGGAAATAGCTGGAAACGGTTCCTAGTTTTTTCTTAATTGTATAATCACAGCTTTATAGAAAAGTTTGATCAGAAATGAGAGTTTAAAGGCTTGAAACTTTCTCTACAAAAACGAATACTGCTTCCTATTGGTTGGTTTTTGAATGACACGTCATAACCGACCAATAGGATTCGAGACTCCGTTTTGGTGTTCAAACTTTATCCGTTTGTTTCATCGAGTAGGGTGCAATGTCTCTATGGAGAGCTGGGCCCCAACTTTGAAGGGGCCCTAGCCAGAGGCCGAAGTGGTAATTATGATCCATAACGATGTTAGATGATGTTCTAAAGACCAAGTCCAAGTTGAGCAAGGATCGTTCTTAGATTGTTCTTAGCAATTTTATTGTTCGGAAGGGTGAATTATTTATTATGTATTTCCAGAAAATGGTAAGGGAGAAACTTGTCGCTGATTCAAAACTAACAGATATAGAATTGATCACTGATGATTCACTGTGTTCGTGTTCGTTAGGAACTTTAGAATCATGGGCTAGTGGCAGATGACTGGCAGGGGGTGGACTTCGCAAATCGCAATTAGTAACCGGAAGGTGATACATGGAAAGTGTTGTCATTGTTTACGATGCTTTGACGGAAGTGTTGTTTGAGAGGTACGCGATATCTATATATTATAGATATTGTTTATTGACAAAAATAGCTGGTAAACCAAGTCAACCCAAAAACGTTCAAAAAGTAAAATGTAGAAAATGTTCATTGACAAATACAGCCAAATGGACAAGAACCATTAAAAGAACCAATCAAAGTGTGCGGCATAACGAGTAAATATCTTTCGACTGGAGAGTTTGTTACTCTCACTTGGTGAAATGGGTTTCAGTACAAGTCTTGGACCTGTTTTTATTTTTCAGTGAATTGGTTTTAAGCATACAGATCGTTTGTTTAGTCCGTCTTTAGATATAGAAATCATGTCGTTTTCTCCTCGTCAGATGAAATTTATTTTTGAATACCCGCCATTTGGCAATTTGTTACGCAGATCTAGTTACGTCTCAGTTGAGAAAATTGGTGAAAATTGGTGCGTCGAGACCTTTGAGCCACAAATGCCCAAATTAAGCTGTCTATTTACGAGTCCTTAGTTTACTGTTGTTCCATGATAATTATCTTTTTTTTTTGGCATTCTTATGGTTGAGCCACTAGCTAATTAACATATATTTAACATTTATGTCTGTTGCGTCTGCTTTTTTTGTATACCTTGACTACTTGCAAGCCAAAAGGGGACTTCCAGTTTATTCAGAGTCTCAGAACGTTTTTAACTAGTGAATTTTCAGGCAGTTAAATCTTTTTTGAGGACAGGGTGACTGTGTATAGGGTCGTAAATGTTATCGATTCATACGGACAAGGCTATCAAATGCCTTCAACTTCTTATCGTTTAAGAAAGTGAACGAGGGGTTACCCACCCCCTGGAACTTGGTGTACGACCCAGCACCAGCCATAAATTAATCGACTCGTCGACTAAATATGCTGATTTTAATATTCTAACACGTGGCAGTAGGTGCCGCATCGGAAACTTGCTGTACACCATAGTCGAGAAGGGGAAACTCCTTTAGAGCCCCCCCCCCTTTAGTTAGGGTCCCCTTTGTCCGATGCCTGGTTATGTCGCCGAAGCCAGCTTTTCTTAGTCACCTATAATATAGTACTTGGTTCATCCAAGACCATTTTGCTTTGCTTTATCGTCGGTAATACCTAGAAACTTATAACACTGCTGCGGACGAGAACAATCATCTTTCCCTTCTCGCAATTTCATCCTCCGACCATGAGATTCCCTGGGAACCCCCGACCCGAATGAGCTATAGCCTATAAAATTTGTAGCCTGTGTAGTTGTATGGTAGTTTTACGAAAAAGTTGCATGTATTGATATGAATTAGTAGAGAGTACTTTAATTTATTGTGCCTCACTCTGCACTATAAAAAGTCTCTCCGAATGAGGATGCAGTATTTGCTACTGGAGATTAATCTTATCTCTACTGGGATAAGATTAATCCGAATTAGGGGTTATCTTATCTCAATAAAGATAAGATTAATCCCAGTAGCAAATACTGCAAGATTTTTGTTTACAGTGTGGGCTAATTTTAAGCAGTAGTATTGCTCCTTGCTCCAGTAGCATCCAGTCTTGCTATACTAGCATGTAGTATTATCAGTTGGTGATGCATGCTACTTTTGTGTACAACATTGTACTACTATTTTGAGATCATTTTTCATGAGGTATACAAAATCATCCTTTTAACCAGCTTATTTTCTAGGTAAATGTTAATCCTATCTTGATTATTAGCTCAAGAATATCTGGGATTTTAGTTTGTAATCACAAGAAATCCAGTCCATTTTACCGTAATCAGCATTTTTGTTTGGTAATGTGAATATGTTACCGTATGGGCTAGGGGGGGGGGGAGGGGTCGAGAATGCTCGTTCTTCAATCTGCCGAGCGGTTGTCCACTCTCGATTTTAATTTACAGCAGGTGCCGCGGTGCCCGGTTGGTGCCTGCACCGCCTGACACCAGCCGATAAGGGTTGACACGTGTTAAAACATCAAAATAAGCATTTTTAGAAATGTTTGTAAGATGAGACGCCTAATTTGTGGCCGGCCGCCAGATATGATTTCGGTCGGTGCCGGGAAAGGGTGTACAGCAGGTGACGGGGATTGGGTAACCCCTAGCAATCTGCTATTTCTCTGTTTTTTTGTGGGGTTTGAAAAAATGCGGAAAAAGTTACCGATTCTGCCAGCCTCATGGATAACAATACCATACAGCCAAAGCCCTTTTGGAATCGGAGGAGTATTGAGTCGCCCAGAATCTTTTGTACGAAAATAACTCATTTCATGGTTTGGTGCGCTTGAAAAGTTAAACCGTCGACAACCCTCACTGTGGATCACCAGCCATAGTTCGACTGAAGGATTCAGCTATCTAAATAAATTCTTCGAGAGGTCGAATTTGAATTTTTGTAAATGATCTCTCAGCGTATTTCTTTTCACAAATCAAGCTCAAAGAAATGTCAAGGTAAGTTCAACAGATAAAACAAGAAGAGGTGCCGTTAGAACAGAAGAATTTCTTGACCTTTCGAATTTAAACTTGGCGCCAATTCAAGCGTCGACGCCTTCGTGACGGTTGCTAATTGGCGGTAGGGCGTTGCCGTCGTTTCTAGATCCTTCAGTGCAAATTGTCAGCTTTTTAAATCTCGCGCTGTTTGTTTCTTCTGATTTTATTTTCTAGCGTCGGATATTCTAAGAGATTTGTTAACACTAAACACAAGAGAGCTGCATTATTCCGGTCTCTCATTCGTTCTGGGCGTAGATTTTGAGGTCATTGAGTTGTTGTAGTTGCTTTTCCTTTTTTGTCACATAAGACTCAGCCTTTGGTCAACTTGGCCTGAATGATCGTTTGACCCAGGGGTTGGTCACCAAAAGTAACTTCGTACACCCTGGAAAGTAACCCGAAAGTATCTCAAAGTAACCCAATGTAGCCTAATGTGACCCAAAGTAACCCGATGTGACCCAATGCAATGGAACCCAATGTAACCCTAAGTAACCCAAAGTATCCTGAAGTAATGAAGTAACTTGCACACCCTGGTTCTTGGTGACCAACCCTGGCGTTTGACATTAAGATATCTTCAGAGTAGTACTTCATTTTGTATTTTCTTTTGAGGATTCAGGAATAGTTGTCGGGGATGGCCGTGTTTACTTAGTGATGAAAGTGATGTTGCTTATAAGGATATAGGACAAGAATATAAGGATACGCTGAACTGTCAGAAGTGTCATAGCAGACAATAGAAGGATATCCTACGCGGTTTCAGCAGACAATGCGGAACAGAGAACACTTCTGATTTTGCCTGTTGTGTTTGAAAATGTTGTGCATAACAAGCGTTGCAATCAGGAAGAGCGGAAAAATCGCCAAAAGGTATCTGCTGAATATTCAGACATCATGTCTCTGCTGAATTTTCAGACATCATGCCTCTTCCTGTCAATGTCTGTTTCTGCATAACATTTCACGCATAATGTTTTCCAACACAACATAAAACATCCCAAGTGTTCTCTGTTACGCACTGTCTGTTGAAACCGCGCGTTCTGCGCCAGCAATACGTTTCGTAAACACAGTTGCAGGATAAAACGCCAGAATGCAAAATACTGCAGATTACGTTAGACGAAACCGGAGGATTTTTTTCACAGTGTATCGTTACTCGAACACGCGACTCGAACTTCATCTGTAACTGTCAACCTCCGGACCTGCTCCGGACTTAAAGGCGTATTCTCGCCGTTCCCCGAGCGCTCCTCGGGGAATCAAAGGGAATGGCGAGAATAGAGTAATTCACTCCACGCGGTCTCCGCGGACGGAAACAGCGAGAACACGGGGAATGCTTCCAACATGGATTTTGTTCGAAAAATAAATATGCAGTTCACGAAATTAGTCTGGAGCCAATTTATTTTTGGTTTTGTTTATTCTGATTAATTTTTAATTAATTTTACATTGCACCAACACCAGCAAAAATTGATTCCCCTCCGAATCTGAAAGGGAGTCCTTTTTTATGATGGTGATGATAATCAGAGCACTCCCCGTCCGTGGGGACTCGCGAGAATACGGCGAGCGAGTCCCCGGGACAAACAAAAACGCGGTGGACTCCTCAAGTGGAGTCCGCGGGGAACGGCGAGAGTACGCCTTAATTGACTTGTTCACTCAACGTCAAAACCCTAATCTACACTTCCCCTGCACAAACTAATAGCTCTACTTTCTAACGTATATGGAACACGTCCCCGACCAAATTTTGTTCTAGCCAGAACCTTAGGCCCACGTAGCTTCAAGGAACATGACTGACCGGGTGCCCACTAAGACAACGACAACATAAATATCTCACGTGAGATATTTTTACGTGCACATACAGTTCGATAAGATTGTGCATGCGATATTCGCCTCACTTTGGGTAATGCGATGCTCCAAACTTTCGGAGCGAATGGGGAAATTCTCCTCCGATTGCGAAAATCCGACTGTTTGCACGCACTTCAAAACAAGTGCGCAAGTGCTCAGACGTGGAGTGTGAAAGTAAAATGTTTATTAAATTTTATAAGCAAACAGCGTTAGAACCAAGACATTTCACATCCCCAATAACCAAAAAATATTGGAATAGCCTAATTTGAAATCATCCCAGTTTAAAAGCTTTTAATGTAAACAAACCGCATTTAGAAATCCAAACAAGATGTTCAAGATCTTGCAAGAACGGTCTATGTTTCATTACTGAATGTCTCGCTAGCTAGCAAGTCCGACAGTTTAAACCACTTTTCCATCAGTAAGGTAATAAAACCAAATCGTGGTGTCGCCTGCCTCCCCTTGTCACAACTTCATTAAGAACGGCATATCATCGATCACTTGACACCGTCCAGTTTCAAGTTGATCATTCAGGATTAAAGTACGCCGCGTAGTCTTAACTAAGGAAGTCAGCAATTCGTTAGAACCCAAACTTACAAGTTTACCTAGTTATGTAAATATGAACTCTTGATGAAATAGTATCCTAAAGTTTATGCTTCTTGAAGCCCTCCCCTCCCCGCTCAAGACAAGAGCTGACACGCGATCTGGCAGGCACCGGAAATTGAAATTTGGTCTCCGGATTTTTTTTTTATCATTTTAACACTTATTTTATTTTTCCAGCCACGACCGAACGAAGGAGGTGGCGTCTACGGTCAGGGAGTTGTTGTTCGAACTTACAAGCAAGGCTCTGAAATCGAACTTGGTATCGAACTGACGGCGAATCACTATGGACATTTCGAATTCCGGGTGTGTCCGATATCGGATCCGAAGAAACCGGAAACTAACGAATGCTTCGACCAGTTTGTCCTGCAGAAGGCAGATGGTGAAGGAGAAAAGTAAGTTAACACGACCCGTCGTACCTTTAACGCTAATTCAATTCAATTCAATACATTTTATTCCGGTAACTAAGACCATAATTTGAGAACATACATAACGACACTAATAAAATGAAAAACAAAACAAAACCAAGACCATATTACCCTCTATCAATAGGCTCATATAACTGTTTCCATACTGGAAGTGAAAGCCGTAGGAGCGAAGTACTCAATTGACAAATAAGGGTATTGTCGTTGCAAGAAGCCGTTTTCTCAGAGACTCATGACACAGCCAATGCAGCTCATAAAAATTCGGGACATTATGATCAGAAAACACTTCACTAGCACTTGTAAAACGAGGGAGTTTATGAAGAAATCGAAAAATATCATTGTACGCAATACGCAGCTCGCTTATTCCTTTCTTCGTAAAAGAACAAACAAGAGAGAGACCAAAAATACTTGTACAATACGACCGAAAAAGAAACGTCTTAACGTCGGGAGTACAATGGTGGAAATTCCGCAACAGCATATTTCCACGTGTATAAACCGATTTCAACGAATGACGAATGTGGGTATCATCAACAAGATGCTCATTAAACACAAACCCGAGAGTATCGAAATTGTGAAACAAATGAAAGCACACTACCATTCAGACGAATAGGCGGAATAAACGGGGCGACAGAACCCTTAGGCCTAAAACAAACACATTCAGTTTGCAACTTATGCAACTTATTTCAGTAATTCCTTCTATCCATCATATTCTATAACAAACTTAAAGGACCCCTCTTGCTTATTCTGCCTTTTACAATATATACCTAGCTCCTTTATGGAATTATAAGCTTCTAAAAGTCCTGATCTTTCTCCATTGTTTCGTTTTGTGCCTGCGAATTTTTTACGCTATTTCGGCCTTGCCAAGTTTTGCCCGTCAAACAACGAAAAGTTTGTTGGAATCTTCAAGGTCCGCTGACAACTCTTTCACACATAAGGATGTAAGAATGTTCTGTTTATTTCTTCTTTTATTTGCTTAGTTTTTCCCACTTTTTACCCATGGTGCGTTCAGTTTTCAAATGTTCTGCGCCCAGCCGCCGCTTCGGAGAGCAGGAAGGCTGGAAATAGTCGACAAGCGCTACAAGAAAATCGCTAATTTCAGGTGGAAAATAATGGTGTTATTGAAAACGTTTTTTTTTCCGATCCATTTCATAGGCAAAAGGCCATTTCTAGTAAGAGTTGCGCTTTAAAGACAACTTGGTGGTTTTCACACTTAAGGTGCATTTTTTTTTATGTAGTTTCGTTGTAGTTTCACTGTTAGTTTGACGTACTTTTTTTTTCAGTTATGAAAGTACAGTATGTGTAATGGACAAATAAAACGGTACACGTGCTGTACTTTCGTAACTGAAACAAAAGTACGTCAAACTACACCGAAACTGCATAAAAAAACGCACCTTTATCTTGTTGCGCTGTATTCGCCGCGTAACATGTCCTTGACGACTGTTAAGAGAAGGTCACACATCAGGAAGACCGGTTATGTAAATTTTCCCCTATTTTTGCTAGAAATCAATGGGCCTGGAGAAAGGATTTAACTAGCAAAAGCCGTGGGTAATTTGTTAAAAGCAGAGCCTACTTTTAAAGTATTCAACTATTTTTAGTGGAACATAACAGTAAATATTGCGAGGTATGGGATATCTCCATAACTCGTCGATGTAGCTTCAAGGCGCCTATATGCGATTTGCAGTTAGAAAGTCCCTCGCCTTATATCGCAAAGAAATTGGGGAAAATGGTACTGAGCAGAGTTGAAAATGTTATCGACTTCGAATGAAATAATAAAAATTTGCGTTCCCACTTCTACATAATACAGATAGTGTAGTAAATACATAAAAAATAGAGAATGTACTTGGATAATATCAAGAACAAATAAGAGCAAGAACTGCTGTCTCCCTATATCTGTCACACAACCAAGCTGAGACGAGTCGACTCCCGACGCAAACGAGCGGAGGTGGATCTTACCCGGGACATCAAAAGTCGTTACCTCTACAGAGAAGGTGTAACGCAGTAAACCACTGAGGAAGAAAAATCGAATGGAGGCAGCAGTGATAAGCCTGTTCACACTGGGCTGGGCGGGCGCTGAAACAGCGGTTGCCGGCTTATTGATTCAGACAAGCTTTCGGGGGTTGACAAGAAAATTCCTAAGAATATCAAAATATACAGAAACTGCCATTTGATGCAAAGCAGATTTTACAGATGCGTCAAATTTAGTTAAAAGTAAGACAAACTGTATATATCTTATTGAAAAACCCAAAGGCCGTATACAGGTAACGTAAGATATATGGTAACGTAAATTGTATCTTTTCGGGGTCAATTCAATTAAGTAGTGTCAATATCCAGAACAAGAAGAGATAAATTTCATTCCAGGTATTTGCTCTCATATGAGAATATCAGATGAAAACAGGCAGATTCTTTAAAAAAAAAAGGCTGTGTTTCAGGTTTAATAGGCTAAGTGGAAATGAACAAATATTACGCAGATGGAATAGATTAGATTAGATTAGATTAGATTATGTTTAATATAAAACCAACGCGTAACATTTGTCTGCATCACCTGCAGGGAAAGTCCCGGGGGACTTGTTAAATAACAGGCGAAAAACGAAATTCACATCTATTTACTAATGAAGAATAAATCCTACTACTACTGAAAAATAAATACTGCTACTAACAATACATTTCTAATTACTAATTACTAAACCAAATACTAAAAAAAAAAAAGAAGAAAAAAAGGAAAAAAAAAAAGAAAGCGACTGACTCTTGCTTACTCTTTTGTGAGGAAGAACCTTTTCACTGTGGCTTTGAATGCAGCAAGGTGCGGTGCCTCACGGACTTTAATTGGGATTGAATTCCAAACACTCGTAGCAAAATTTCTAATAATGAACGATGCACGAGTTGTTTGCCGGATTTCATGAACTATATCCCCACACCCCCTTGTTTCATAATTGTGGTAATCACTATTCGTAGAAAAAAAATTTGCAAAAGAGGAAGGCAGTAAATTATTAAAGTATTTGTAAACAAAAATGCTAATTTGATAATCCCTTGTTTTTGAAACATCAAAGAGTTTATTTTTAAAGAAAATTTCAGAAGGTGTCGAATTATTAACATCAATGTGAAAAAGAAGTTTAGATATATCCTCCTTACAATACTAGTACTGACAACATAATGGAAAAAAATGGTCGTTGGTTCTACAAAGCTCGATTGAAGGCGTTGACGAATTAACTCAATAAGATTTTAGGTGGAACGATGTTCCAGCGGTCAACCACTCTGTTTCGAATAGATTATGTACCAACAGAAAATCGCCTTGTACTAGTTGTACTTGTATTATTAATACTTATAATTATAAATGTATTTAATTTATACTATATATTATGTGTTATTTCATACTATAGGCTACACTTGAAGTTGTTGATCCATTCAGCATTGACATCATCTTCGGCGGGGGTTCCCCGAACTCAATTGTCACACGTGGGAACGGGATTTATACCGAATTTCCACTCCGGACTTGTCATTCGCAAATGACAAGATTGTAGCAGTTGGTGGAAATAATTGTATGGGGTGGGGGTATTTTTGTACTGCTACTGAAAAAATTTCCTGTTAGAAAATATTGAAATCGATCCTAAGTTTCTTATTGATAATTCTCTCCTTTGTGTTTTATGCGATTATATTTAGGCTAGTCTCTTTTTTCTGTTTCTTTTTCTTTATGTAATGTATGAATAAAATGCTGCCACTCCAAATAAAACAGACATTTCAAACGAATTCGTAATTTTGGGGTGAAAAATAGTAAATTCCGTAAATCCCATACACGAATTCACATTAATCAACCAATAACAACAACAACGAATGCTTCCACCCGCTCGGGACAGGACTCTTTTCGGGTGGAGATTGTTTGACCTAAAAATATATGTTAATAATCTTATTTATATTTGTGTTATATATATTTGTTATATTTAAATAAGATAAACTTAACTCAATCATAGATCTCGTTCGCCATTGATTGTCTTTTGCTCAGATTACCTACACGATCATTTTCTGTCTAATTTTCACGTCACGCGTTGTGAGGTAGTGCCAGCATCAGGTTGGCGAGTTAGTTCCGTATCACGAACTCGAAGTTCTCGAGACAAAAAAAGTCGCGTCATTCTCTTTAATTTTCGGTTTCAACGGTTATCTTACTTAAAATCTTTCTCTTTCGGTTGAATTCGGTTTCGAAAACTTGTCTGGAAAGCCAACTTACTTTTGTATCATTTAACTGAATACACTGCATTTTTTGGATTGTGTTAAGGGATTTTTTTATTTTTCACTATTTGCTCTAGAATGACGTTCAGCATATCTACGGTCGTCCTCACAACGCAAATTTCTACTATGACGCAGAAAAATTCTGTCTCAATACATGCGCGGCGTTTCAGCGGCCAGTGATCAGCTTACGTAAGGTAGCTCACTGTGTGAACACTTATTTTTCGTAAATCGTGTTCGTCGAGCATACAACGCAGATGCAAGCGCACAGAGCATACAAGTCAGACAAGGAAATTCAACTATTTGAAAATCGATTATGCGTGAATAGCGGCGAAACGAAGAAACGCATTTTCGCCGGGTTTTCAAGCTTCTTTAAGTGAATAAGTGATAGATAACGAGATTGTCCTATTGAAGTCCTTTTCAGTTAAGCTTTAATGATACTTATGTATATATTAGAAATAAATAAATCCTGTGACATGGGGAAGTGAACTGTTTAAACAAATTGCCTCGAGCGAGATCACTGTTCCTGTGGCCCGTTCCTATTATTATTATTATTATTATTATTATTTATTTGAATCCTTCAAAACTATATAAGAGGCAACTGTAGTGGTTTGCGAACAAAGCTCCTTAATAGTGCGAACACACGATCAGGATTTCCCGGCCGGAATTCCTGCACTTTCATCATCTAGTTGAAAAAATTTCAGCTTTTCCATATGGAACTGATGATGGTGCCCAAAACCCGGGCAGGAATTCCAGATCGGGAGCACCCAACCCTAATCGTGTGTTCGCACTTTAAGCCCCTCGAGAGCTCATACGATTAAAGCGTCGACTCGGCAGAGATGGGCGAATCCGAATTCAGAATTGAATCCCGGATTTGTCCTGTTGGCCGGATTCGAATCTTCTGCTTGTCAGGCTGGATTCGGATTCGGACCCGGGTTCCTGAATCTTACGAAACCGCTCCAGTTTCTAATCTTTTCCCAATTTTACACACTATGCTGACCCACACTGTAACAAGCACACATGAAAACCTAGAATATGGTTTACATACCGTCTCATTTGGTTTAGGCGTCGGTGCTTTTTGTCATCTGATTTTTAAATTTAACCTATGTACACGATTGGATTTTTGTTAAAGTCGGATTTGAATCCAGATTCAAATCTTCCGCATGAAATGGTGGATTTGGAGTCGGATTCGCCGATCTCAGCGACTCGGTTAGTTGAAGGAGGCGGGTCCAAATCACGCTCGGGATGCACTTTTGAGTTTTATGTATTAGCTGTTAAGTACCGTAATCAGGTGAAAAAAACATATTTTTGTTTACTTATCGGTGTTCGGTTCGACGTTTTTCTTTCCGTCAGAATTGGTGAGTAATTTTAAAGCAATCAATACGTAAGCCTTCTACAAAATACCAATTTCTTATGGACAACGAGCCTATATATATGTATATATAAATATATATTGTACAATTCAGATTTTAAAATGCGACGTATAATGTCATGAAATAAATATTTTGATTGATTGAATAGGGTATAAAAGCTATTCTGCTAGCCCTCTCATCTAGCATTTTTGGTCCTGCTTCTCATTCTGGGTCCACATCGGAAGAGAAGAAAATCCGGAATCAGGAAGGAAAATTGAAAATCCGGCAGGGAGCTGTCAATCTGTCTACTTTTTCCCTGCCACTCCTATTTGCATTTTTTATTTGTGGGATCCCAAAACGTAAGTGGAGGGATACCTATGACTTCGTAAAAGTGACCGGACAAGTAGTTCACTCGGAATCCGGCAAAAATCGGAAAGTTTCTGAAAAGTATAAGTTTAATCTGAAGTTGAGTAGAGGTTCAATTTAAGGGTAAGGAGACATGCTGAGTCCGAGTATGAAAATTATTATCTCGCCGGACCATTAGTTCGGCCGGAATCCAGCCAATACCGGAAATTTGTTTAAAACAAAAGTTTTATTTGTATTTGATAGGATGTTCCATTTGCGGGTAAGAAGGCATGCTGAATACGTATATGACACTTTTCACCGGACGATACAGATCGCTGGGAGTCCGTCTGAAATCTGAAAATTTGTTCAAAGTAAAAGTTTTATCTGAAGTTGATTAGAGGTTTGATGCAGGGCTTTACTTTTTATCGGACAATTAGTTTGTCCGGAATAAAGCCGGAAACTGAAAATTTGGCAGAAGTAAGGAAGAAAGTTTTGATCAATTTCGTCAAAGTAGATACGGCGTAGGCTATAGGGTAAACACACTTGCTGAATCCATATCTGAACTTGGTCTTCTCAGATGATTACCATTGGCCTTAATCTGTCTCTAAATTTTAATAGTGAAAATAATTAAGAAGTCTGTCGAAGACCGAATATCTACAAGACCCAACAGCCAGGACCAAATGTTAAATTTTTGAGATACCATCGAAATCTTTGGTCTTATTTTTGCCAGATCTTTACAGATTTTAGCGTCAGTAGGGTCTTCGTCTTGCTTATAATTGTCCATATCGAAGAAAAAAAATAAATCTGGAATCCAAGTGTGCACAGCCTCCTTTGTCGTCGACTCTAATTCTGTCTACATCCTTTACTTTCACATTGGTACATACAATTTGAGTAAAAATACACACAAAACGGTTTACAAAACGGCTATTTTTTCTCCCACCATTTTCCCATATCAACAAATTATCTTGAAATAATTTGTTTAAGGCCGCAAGCGTGGGAAGCGTCTTGCTGCTAAATCCGATTTTTTTTTTATTAGAATGAGATTTAAAACAGCTAAATTGACCATGACTTTTTGCGGGTCTTTGGTAGTACAAATGAAAAAGAAAATACGAAAGAGTAGAATGATTAAATAATCATCGACTAAAGAAATGATTCGAGAAATGGATGTGGCTGTGCTGGCCCCTAGTGCCTTCTGCCGTCAAATGCCTGCCTGATTGGGAGGGGCTCTGGGGTGGGCTCGGGGGAGGGGCAAAAAGAAAGAAAACTGTTTTAATTTGTTATCACCAATAATACCGTCTTTTAGATTTGTCACTTGCACGTCTTGACCTGTACACTCATTTCCTGGCCTGCACTAAGACGGATTTGTCGTCTGGATTCCGGAGTTCCCTGTCGTATTCCGGATTTTCTTGCCGGATTCCGGTTTTATTTTTCTTGAAAGTGAACCCAGAAGCAAGACAACACTGGAGGGGTATTGGACGGTCCGGATTCTGGTATCTGAAAAGGGAGGTAAGGCATTTGAGAGATGAGATAGAAATGCCAATAAATGGGGTAGAGATCAAGGATACAGATTGGCAGGTTCCTTCCGGATTCCGGATTTTCTTTTCTTTTCTTCGATATGGACCAAGAGTGTGAACCAAGAATTGGTTCGCGGACGAGCAATCGGCCTAACAGCTGCCCGTCAAATAACTTGCGTGAAAGTATGGATACAGAGGTGCGTGTGTGAAATGCATCAGATGCAATTTTACACGTCAGTCTGATATAACTGATCACTGAACATCTTGAGTCTTGACTTAGCTGATATCCTGTCTTTCAGCTTCGCAAGGTTGAGTATGTGACATTTTGCCTCGATTAGCTCGTATCAATGTATAATCGTGGGAAAACAGTTAATAACGACGAAGATAAGCTCAGTACTAGGGTATGGTACTTATTCGTGGACTTCACACTTCATCCCAGAATAAGCATATGTTAAAATAAGGGACTGATTTGTCTCCTGTACTTTTCACTGGTGTCTTATATGCAATGAAGTCCTTATCCGAACTCTGAATCTTCAGAAACCTCCTAAGAATGTTTTATAAAAAAGAGTAGGAGATCAAGCATTAATCATTCCTGTCCTGCATAGCAACACACTGCAATGAGTGAAAAACAAAAAACAAAGTCATTCAAAGTATTTGCTAGGATGAACTCTCAACGTGATATCTGGAACAACGAGAAACCAACAACGTGATATCTGAAAACTCACTAGTTTGCAATTCGCCAATTATTCACCGATGATGCTTTATATTTCGTGGATTCGTGGAACCGTGGTTCCATTTCGTAGGACCGGCAGGCCATGAGGGGCTAGAGGCTCAGCAATACTCTTGCTGACTAACTCTTCTTGCGAATGAAGAATCGCCGTGTGCCTAGCGAAGAGCCGGAAATGTCACTACGACCTGACCGCAACAAACGTTGTTGATTGGTTTACATATGCTTTGAATTAATTTTGAGTATTCTGGGTGATGTTTCTCGTTCTTCACGTGGTTCACTGGCGTGTTTCGGACTTAGTCATATCAAGAACAAATAATCCAATAGAACCTCCGACTTTGCTCCCACGTAGTGACTATGGATGCCCCGATAAAATTGAGCGGAGCCAGAGGTAATTGCTGAAGCTCTGAGATGATATCCGTCTACTTCCCTCTTCGCTGCTGCGCATGTCAGAGGAAAAACTGCAGCAGGAGCGAAGGACCCGCTCTGCGCCGCACGTGACGTCACAGTTGTAGACAACCAATCGGCTGTCACCTCTGAAATTTCTTCTCCGGGGCTCTTTTGCGATATAGCTGTTTGTAGAGGTAACGAATTGTGATGTTCCGCGTAGCTCCAGTGTTGCCACTGGTTGCAAAATTCTGCGATTCGTCACAGGTTTTCGACTTCTACCAAGATTCACAGCTGTGAAAAATGTGTACAGGAAATCACATGTATGCCAGAAATGTCGCAAATTCTGCGATTACAAAGCATTGTGGCCAATTTCAAGGCAACTGTTTTCGGAGAAAGGATTTTTGTTTTTTACGATTATCAGCTCCTCTTATGCAAGCAAGTTGCAACCTTAGAAGTTTTTTCCTCCTTTTAGAAGTTTTTTACTTGAAACTGAAATAAAAATAACCAAATTTTTCTGGCGCCAGAATGTCACAGATTGTTGTGTCAAAATGTTACAGGGTCTGAGGGGAAAGTGGCAACACTGATAGCTCCTACCCTGCACTCGTTTGAATCACATGGTTGCACTCCGCATGGTCGTATAACAGAAATAGGTAGACCGAGGTTCTTGTGATTATTTGTTCTTGGTCAGATACAGCATTAAAAGCCTGAAGGAAGTGGATATCCTACTCTTTTGTAATTTTTCTGTAAACATGGAGTTGTGGTAAAGCAAAATGGAGAGCGGACAGCAGAGTGACTTGATATGATGTAAAATAGAGGAGAAGCCGTTATCAGTTGGCAGTATTGATAATTGTAAACGCTACTGTACATTTTCTCTCCGAAAAGTCAGTAGCGCCAGCAGGCCCGTATCCAGGAATTTATTTCGGGGAAGGGGGGTGCCTTTCGGGGGGGGGGTTGCCTGCTGGTCGGACAAAAAATGCATAGATCAGAGTGAAAATCCTGTAAAAATTATTATTTTTGAATGTTGTACCCATTATTTTTGCACCCCCTACCCCCCCCCCCCCCGGCAAATACGGCCCTGAGAACCAACCAATATTATTCCAAAGTAACAGAAAATTTCAACCTCTTTTCAAAATCATTCCGTCAATTCTACCCTCATGATTTGTCAAGCGGATCAGACAGTCACATACCTTCGCGGATACACTTTTATACTTGACAATGCAAAACGGATACATCATCTGATTTTATTAGAGCTATATTCACAAGTTCATTTTCCAGCTTGAGCGGCTCGACCCTGACCCTTGCCAAGAAGGGCTGATGTTTATCTCTAAAAGAAAATCAGCTGACGTATCCGTTTTGCACCGTCTAGTATGATTCGCAGTCAGCTTGAGCAGAGGGAATATTTTCGATATTATTTTTTTCTTGAAAATTTGGTAATTGTTTGGCGATAGAGAGAGAGTATTGTAAAAAAAATGAATAAGACTTCCTTTTCTCAACCATCCAATGAAGTAAATCTTGTCCTAGGGGGTGGCAATAGAAGAAAATGGACTAGTAAACTAGAACACTAGAACTAGAAAACTAGTAAACCAGCGGAGATAATATTCATCCTCGAGCACCCACAACAACAACGAAAAACAAAATATAAATTAATACTGTTTCGTAAACTTAAAAGACGCCGCATTATTCACTCTTCAACTTACAGTACTTTAAAGTATTTGAATGCTTTAACTATGCTCTGCTTTCCCTAAATAAGCAACGGTTTTGGCTGTTTAAGCCTTTTGTAAGACCCGTTGACTTGTAGCAAAAACAGGGAAACAATTGACATAACCGGTTTTCCTGATTAGATGGAAGAACTTCTCGCAGACAACCGTCGACAGCGTGATACACATCGAAAGTAGCAAAACACGGCAAGTGAGAGAATCAGTGAGGTTTTATTAGAGGGGTTAGAATGTACCGCACGAAACGTGGGGTTCCGGTTTTAGAAATATATGTAGTGATTACGGAAGTAGGTTACATTAGCATTATAGGTAAGACAGGTCTTTTAACAAACAGATTCTCTTTAATTTGACGCTTAAATGAAGAAATAAATACAACGAATACTTTTAATATTTTTTTAATTATTTGGTTCAGATTTCTAACTCCCCTATGAAGCGGAGAAAATCGTGTTAAACAACTATCCTGTAGAAAATCCTGTAAGTCCTGTAAGCATAGAAAATCGTGTAACAAGTAAAGGACTTCGCTCGTTCGTCAGAGATTCGTTCTTAAATTTTGGCAAAACAAGATTTATACTATAGAGCGAAAATCGGTCCTGAATATCGACGAATCGATATGTAGAAAAAGAAAATCCAAATATCGCCAACATTGGTTGCGTTTTTGCATATACCATAGTATCTGATACCACGGTCTAAAGTCGTTTTTGCAGTTATCGTGGTATCTGATACAACGGTCAAAAGGCGTTTTGCAGTTATCGTGGTATCTGGTCAGGTATCGCGGTATCTGATATTCAGATACCCTGGTCCGACCGTGGTAACTTCAAACCTTATATTCGTGGTAACCTATCATGGTATCCGAAAAAACCACGGTAACTGCAAAAACGAATTGCAGATCCAGTTACCGTGGTAGCAGATAGCACGGTATCTGCAAAAACGCAACTTTTAACTGTTATTTTAGATAAGCAAGCTTCTAGATTGGCCCGCCGCTTAAGGACAGCATAGACCGTGACGTCATGCGGTTACATTGTTTTAGTCACTCTTGACTTGTTCGGGCAAAGCAATAAGTAAGTACCGCTCGCAGGAGTAGAAATTCTTCTTCGGTTCAATGGTGATGATCAACATCTGACGTCACTTGTTTACGCATAGTTGCAGAGGATCATAACAATTGCATTTTCTCATAATTATGAATGTGGATAATGATAGGCACAATGATTACTATTGCCTTCAGTTTGATCTGGATCAGTCATGCATTGGTTTGTCCCAGGGCTCTTTTGCGGGGTGGAGTAGGTCTGAACCTGAGAACTGGGTTGGTTACATAGAGAGATTGCACCCTACCCGAAGAAAACGGATATTGCTACACCACCATCACGGGAGCGTCACAAGAAAAATTTACATCAGGAGGTATACGACTAGGCCCGTATCTAGGAATTTTTTTTTGGGGGGGGGGGTGCCCGCGGGTCTGACAAAAAAGACATAGATCATAGGGAAAAGCCTATAAAAAATGATTATTTTGTATGTTTCGAGTGGGGGGGGGGTGTTGAACCCCCTACCCCCCCCCCTCTGGATGCGGCCGTGTATGCGACTTTCGACTTTGAGACTAAAGTATTGACCTTTGTTAACCATTCTGAGCTATTGAGTTGCTGGAAACGTTAATCTGCTTCTTATTGTTGGTATAAGAGTTTTCTTGATAATGAGAGTTTGAAGGCTTCAAAGTTTGTAAGCGAAGACGCAGTCTCGCGTCCTATTGGTCGGTCATGTTGCGTTTTTTTTTAAATCCGACCAATAGGAAGCGTGAATCGTTTTTGTAGGCTTCAGGCTCCCATTTCTAAACTTTTCTACAAAGCTGTAATTATACAATTAAGAAAGAGCCAGCGAACTGTTTTCTAACAGTTTTACAGGCTTGTACTTATCAGACATGGATAAATCAGTCCCAAATTCGGAAGTCCTATACCTACCTCGCAATGTTAAATTACTCCTTTTCTACCCTTTTCGGTTTTCGTCGGGTAGGTTGCAATCTCTCTATTCACCCTCAACGAACCCTTCGTTTTAGCCTCAAACTCTCTCTGCCAAATTGGCTTTCTATGGTGTATTTAGTTTGTTAATGAATTGAACTTGAACAGTGAAATGCAACTTTTGTATGACTCAGGATAAATTTAAATTTCTGATTATTTGGATATAGTTTGTTTTTATTTTCGTCTTCTACGGTTGGACGTTAAAACACCGGTTTAACTGAAAAGGGCTGAGATACATTTACATATTCACTTACCCTTACATATTCAGTTAATGAGGCTTGAAGACCCGATGAAAATGTGTTACTTCGTTGCTCCACTGTTCACGAATAATCGATTTTCAAATAAAGGAATTTCCCAGTCGGCTTTGTGGTACCTCTATGCGCTTGTACCTGTGTCAGATGCTTGACGAAAAAGATTTGTGCAAGTCTTTTTGTTCAGGCACTAATAGTGCGAACACACGATGAGGATTTCCCGGCCGGATTTCCTGCACTTTCATCATCAAGTTGAAAAAGTTTCAACTTTTCGATATGGAAGTGATGATGGTGCCGCAAATCCGGGCAGGAATTCCCGCCCGGGAGCTCCCGCTCCTCATCGTGTGTTCGCACTATAAGCAGTCATCACCAAACTTATCACCGCCCACTCAAAAACCCGCGTTTGTGTTGAGATTCAAATATTCCGCGTCCTAGTAGAATTTGCGCTGTGGGAACGGCCGTAGATATTCTGACCCTCACTACTAGAGCAGATAATGGAAAGTTAATAACTCACGTATTCAACTGAATGATACAAAAATAAGTTTCTTTTGAGTTAACTCTAAAGATTATGTTTCTAGGTTTTTAGCTATTAAAGGACACCGGAACAATGAAACCATACTTGAACACACCATGGAGAATGCATTTACAGACATGGCCACGGAAACCATTCTTCTCCTGAGCGTGACGTTTTCAGAATAGGGATGTTCGTTTCTGGAGGTTTGCAAATGCAGACTCCAAGACAAAAAGCGTAATTCATTCAAATCTTGTACAGCGCTGGCCGGATCGTATTGAAATTTCTTCTAGATATATAAAGAAAATGGGGCGATTTTTGAGGCTAGCGATGGAACACAGAAGTAGGTTTTTGGAATAAGTAAAACAAATTAAAAGGAAAAGAGTGTTATTATATATTAGTGTTTTTTGTTGTTTTTTTGTATGACAAATTTTTGCCATGGCCCTCGGGCTGCTTATAGCAATAAACTATCTATCTATACGTTTGGGCTTAACTGGTTAAAACATATTCCAGAAGAAGAAGGGTTGCTTGGATATATTTGTTCATTTCTAAAATTGTTTGGTACTGAAATAAGGACAGATGCAAAATGGAGCAAAAATCCATAGCTTGGAAACAATATTTCGTATTTGGATTGGTTTTCTGCAGGCAATGTTGACAGAAGTCATACAGATAGGGATGATACTTGGTATCCTTCATTCAGATCTCCTTTAATTACTGAACGCAACTTGTGTATGACCATTATAAAAAAACTTAAGTTATGATTGTATATACCTGTTTTATACTTATTATTTCGAGGAAACATAACTATCGGCTGCATCCGACTTTGGTTCTTATGGAACTTGCAGCCTTCGTTTAAGTGCCATATAGCGATCGCAGCGTTGGTCGGTCGATCTGCCCCGCTTTTGCTAGTTCGGGCACAGTTTCGGGTTCGGGCATAGTCTAGTTCCCAGTCCTAGTCAGTTTCAGTTTCAGTTTTTCAGTTTCGGTTTATTTATAAAAACTAAAAGCACCATTAGCTCTTTATGGCCCCACCATAAGGCCTAACATAAGACCTGGCAATGGGCGGGGCTTATTCTTTATTCATATAGTCTTAAGGGACACAAAGCAAAGAAATCAAAAAAAGAAAAAGAAGGAGAGAAAAAAAGAAGAAGAAGAAAAAGAAGAATGAAGACATAACAAACTGACAAGAAAAATCCACTAACGAACGACCTTCCATCAATAAAGCGCCCAGTCAAGACTGGGCATGCAGATCAAGGCCCCGGCCAAATGCGGAACGAAACCTTGTTTTCGTGGGTCCAATCATCCGTGTGGGGATGGGGGAATTCGGAATCTTATCACGTGCTTAAGTTGCGAAGGGCTGATCTGATACGATTGAAACTGGATTACATACCCGATTTTGACTCTCAAGGATGTCCATTTGCATCCTTGCGATCTACCTGAGTCCCGAACCTCCGGAGTTACACTTCCATTGTGATGGTGAGGGGATGGGGAGTGTGCCACCTAAATTTGTAGCCAACGTAAATAACTCCCCTTCGTGATGAGGCCTACGAAAAGAGTTCTGCCCCCTCAGATATCCAGATCCAAGAGCTTTACCTTTTCAGAAAAGTATTCACCTGACTTTCAGTTTCTGGGGGCAAAACTCAAGTCAGTTCTCCCCCGCAGTTTTTTTTTTTAAATAAACTGATTGATTGATTATTATGTTGTTGTTTTTTTTTCAGGTGGGTGCCCGGTCCAGGCAGCGGCATCGTCTTCAAGCCCATCTACCGCCTGCCGGAGAACCTCACTTGCCTCAACTGCGTCCTTCAATGGCGCTACATTGCGGGTAACAACTGGGGTATGTGCGCCGACGGAACCGGTAAAGTTGGGTGCGGCGCCCAGGAAGAATTCCGCGCCTGCGCGGATATAACCATCACCGCGGATGGACTCCCGGACAACTCAACAACAACTGTGGCGCCGGTAACGAAAGCGCCAACAACGCGCACGTCGCTTACAGGTCGCCCGCGCCCACCGTACGTCCCGCCACCACGCCGCTCTACGACAACAACGCAAGCTACTGTTACAGCAACAGTTCTCAACGTTACGACAGAAGCGCCAGTGTCTACAACTGCCGTGCCTGGCGTTAAGGACGGCCTTGATCATATGCCACACGTTGCGCCGTATATCGCTGGTTTGGTTATCCTCGGCGCTCTGCTATTCACGCTCCTCTTCTTTATCTGTATTATCGTGTACTTCTATCGAGGGCATGCTATGGTTAAAAGCTTTATTAAGCGGAGTGGTAAAGAGCAGCGCTTTAAGCTTCCCAAAGGTATCACCTCGCTCTATGCGCCATCTACCTTGGTAAAGCGTGACGTTAAAGCGGCCAGCCAAGCGTATCCTGAGACCCAGGCCCCACCTCCTGTCACAATCTCCCACTCCGTCATGGCGATATCAAGCACGCTGGAGCCCAGCGCACCGATCACAGCCCCGACATTGCCAATAACAGCGCCAACTGCCGTCAAGCTGCCACGGAGTCATTCGCGCGCGGCACCTAAGAGAGCGCCAGAGCCACCAGCTCGTAGTCCAACGACGATTTTAACTACGTCAGTATCAGATGGCGTGGTTGTGAATAACTGCGTGCAGAGACTTCCTATGGCGATAAGTGAGCCGATGAACGTTGCAATTAATGGCGTCAATGTCGATAGGGATCGGCATCTTGAGTTGACTGGCGTGTATACCCCACCGAATAGGTTCTACTCGGGGGACAGTAGTGCTTAATCTGATAAGATTGAAGTAGTATTCCATTGCTGTTTTATGACACCCGTCCATTGCTGATTGTATAGCAACAAGAACTTATAAAACTACAATAGAATGTACAACTTGCGCGGACACCAGCCTTCGCTTTCTCAGAACTCTCAGCTTTCGCTTCCCGTGAAAAAATTACAATGCGCTGTGAAGAAAACTATTCCGTTGTGTTTTGCTGTGGCTTTCTTGTAGTGCTAATGCGCTGTGAGAGGGTATAAGTGACATGCGCACAGTAAAAGCGGAAGTCTCGTTTTCAAGTCTCGTTTCAGAAGTGGGAGAAGAGAGTTGTAGGTGTAACCGGACATTTTGCTAGCGGCAATCAGGAAGACCCGGGGGCTATTGGGGCTGCCGACCTAGGATATCTTGTCAAAAATAGTACCAAAGGTTGTTTTTCTGGTAGAAACAGGAAATCGGATGGGATTTAAGACAAGTTTTGCAAAAAGCTTCCCATGCGCTTGCGTAGCCTACACTGTAAAAAGTTTCTCCGAATAAGGATGCAGTATTTCCTACTGGGATTAATCTTATCTGTATTGGGATAAGATTAATCCGAATTAGGGGTAATCTTATCTCAATAAAGATAAGATTAATCCCAGTAGCATACTGCAAGATTTTTTTTACAGTCTATGCGTCAACTAGTATTGTATGTAGTCCCCTGTAACGGCGTTTGATAGGAAGTCAGAATGGCGCTCGAAAGTTGCGGGTTTTATAAAAACATAAGACTTTCAGAAAAGCAGTTAACATTTAGAAAAAATAGAACTGAATTGACTCCCTACCATCGCCGTAGTATAAATCCGGACTTTTATTTTGGTAACAGTATACGTTTCGGTAGGCATGGGCACTGTTCCTGTTTTCTGTTTCTGTTTCTGTTTTTTTCCTCCTGTTTTACTGTTTACTGTTTTCTGTTTCAGGGACCCAAAATAAACAGAACAGCTGTTTTGAAGTCAGCTGTTTTTTTTCTCACCTGTTCTGTTCTGTTTTGGTGTATCCTGTTTTGCCCTGTTCCTGTTTTTTTTTACCTGTTTAAACAGCCAAATCTGTTTTTTGGGGGGAAACCCGCCTTATCAGTACAACAAATCTTTAACTCAAGATTTGCATCCTTTCGAAATGCAACATTCCAAAAGCGGCCAATTTGTCAACCTTACCAGTGACCCACGCGAAATGTGGATGCGATGACGGCTATCAAAAATATTGAGCAAGAATCAAGCAATAGTAGGAACAACAGCAAAAAATGGGAACTTCAGATACTGAGAATATTTATTCAGCTCAAGCTGACGGCGAATTGCATTTGACTGAGCTAAATGGATACGTAGTCAGCCAAGTCGTAGACTATTTTGCAGCTTTCCGCCGACCCTTCGTGGCAGCAGCCGTCTTCGGGTCCAATATGAAAAAGTGCGCAAGCGCTCAAACGTGATGTGTAAAAGTAAAACGTATATCATATCAGAGATGGGCGAATCCCATCATGAAAGGATTCGAATCCGAATCCGAATCCAGGGCTAGGTATGAATCCGAATCCACCATTTCATGCTGAGGATTCGAATCCGAAATTGAATCCGGATTCGAATCCGACCTTAACAAAAATTAAATCATGTTCATAGGTTATAGTTTAAAAATCAGAGGTGACAAAAAAACTGATATTTCAGGTAATCAGATAACATGTTTGGTGGCCCACTGCGTAAAAATTGGGAAAACGGAAACTGAACGGATGTAGAATAGAAATTTGAGCGGATTCGTAAGATTGAGGGTTTGGAATCCGAGTCCGAAACCGAATCCAGCCTGAGAAGCAGAAGATTCGAATCCGGCCAGAAGGACGAATCCTGGATTCGAATCTAAATCCGGATTCGGATTCGCCCAGCTCTGTATCATATATTGTGTACGAACAGTCTAATAACCATTCGCCGTTGGCTTTTAATTCATTGGTCAATCTGGGCCCAGTTACCAGCGTTTGGATGTGGGGGGGGGGGGTATCACCGAAAGATACATCTAGATGGGTCTTTGGGTGGATCCAAAGAGCCATCTGGACAATGATGTTCACGCATTCCAAATTTCCCGCTTAGTACCAGGCATGTTTAGCAAGTTTGCGAATTTGGTCAGGCAATTTACTCTGGGCAATCCGGGCCCAGTTGCACATAATTCGCAAAACGGTGGTAAGCCTTTAAAATTTAACTGAAAAGCCAACTAATTTTTGTGTCATTTAATTAAACATACTGAATTATTAGGATTCTACAAAGGAAGTTTTTTATTTTCCACTATCTGCTCTAGTTCTGACGTTCAGAATATATGCGGCCGTTCCCACAACGCAAATTCTACTATGACTCGGTCCCCACAACGCAAATTCTACGATGACTTGGGAAATTTTAATCTAAACACAAACACAGCTTTTCGTTGGGCAGTGGTGAGATTGGTCAAGATTGTTTAGTGCCGGAACAAAAGAAAAATCATAAATCTTTCTCGTACGGGGTGCAACAAAAATACAAGCGCATAGAGGTACCACAAATCACATGGAAATTCCACTATTTGAAAAACAATTATTCGTGAATAGCGGAACAACGAAGAAACGCATTTTCAGCGGCTCTTCGAGCTGTTTTAATTGAATAAGTGATGGGTAACTAGATTGTCCTATGCCCGAGCCTATGCCAGCCTTTTTAGGTTAAACTTTAAAGGAAACATTAGTCACCAATTTGAACCGAGAGTGTATCGGGGGTTGAATCCCAAAAGTGACAAGTAGACCCCAAGGCCCACAAGTACACCAAGTTTCAAATTAGCATCTGTCATGGTTCACGAGATAAGAATGCCAAAATAAAACGGTGAAAACCAAGAACGGAAAACCGGCTATCCCGGCCGCAAGAGTGGAGTCTTCGTAAATGAATTTTCCACTAAGACCGAACATGTGATCACCAAGAAGGGTTCATATGACGTATTATCTGTTCAGCGAAGTTAATTGTGATTTCAAAAGACTAGTACTTTCAACTTCAAAAAGGCTAGAAAGGCTGAAACTAGCTTAACGACATCACAACATCCGCACCGGTTCATGATGTAAACAAACGTTAACTGGAATTCCTGACAGTATTTTTGGCACACCCTCAGTTCTATACGGAAAAGTTGAAATTTGTTCAACTTGATGATGAAAGTGTAACTCCGTTTCACGGATTTTCGCAGAATAGTAGGCTCACATTCAGCCGAGAAATCCGCGCGTTTTGAGCCTTGTATGACCATGCACAAAAGAAACCACCGAGGAAAAGCTATTCGGTATTCTGATTGAACATGCATCCCTCGCGACCCTCCCCTCACACAAAAAATGACCATCATCACCAACCACTGTCACGAAGTGAAGCTTGCTTAACTTTGAGTTTGTATGATCCGTAAACTTTAGTTTATTACCGATCACTATTACAAACAATCCAAGTAGAAAGGTAGGCTATGCGAATTTATTTTGTTAAGACAAACAAAACTTCCATGGCTCATTTAATCGGGAAAAAGTGTAATTCATTGATAAAGGCAGCTGGAATTCTGGACCAAGATATTTCTTGTTCTATGAAATGAACTCGAAGAAAGGCATCTGTGCGGTCCAAGGAAGAACTATTTAAGATACTTCATGGTACAAGGCAAACTATAGGTGAACTCTGCCGTAAACATAATAAAAAATACGGGAAATCAAATAATAAAAAAAAACTGTTTTAAACAGCCGGTTCTGTTTTTTTTTCGCCTGTTTAACAGCTGTTTCTGTTTTCGAAGTCATCATTTCTGTTAAAACAGAACAGGACCTGTTTTCAAGTTTCCTGTTTTCTTTCTGTTTCTGTTCTTATGTGACCTGTTTCTGCCTGTTCCTGTTTGAACGCAAAAACAGAACAGTGCCCATGCCTACGTTTCGGCACTCATTCAGCCCTGATGTTCACGTTTTCAAGCTCCTACCACACCCCATCTCGAAGTCCGAGTTGTGGAGATTTGTTAAAACCTGCTAAAGCATCTTTGTCTGTTAAATGGCAGCCTACATCCTGTTTATCTGGCAAATTCGTCTTTTGAGCCGCATTCGTTCAAGCACGGTACCCTAAGTTCACACAACCTGGTCCAACTACATTGCAACAAGAGCTTGTGATACTGCTCTGTAGTAGATCATCCGTCTCTCCATGCTCGGAATGCATCCTCGCTCAGGGTTGCCATGCTAGAAAAAAATAAACTATCGGTTATTAGGAAATAACCACCAAAAGAAGAAATCGCGACGAAGCCTCGCGCAAAGTCGTGGACAAATTTTTGTTTTCGTAATATTTTGTGATTTTTTTGCATTTTTATGTGAAAATCACCAAGATTTAGTAATTTGGTGATGAAGACTGAAAAAAAAGGAAATCAAAATTCTGTAATAAATAACCAATCTTGTCCCCACTCTGACCACATCTTTCCCGACACGAACGATCGCTATCACAGTATCCTCCGCTCGAATTGTACGGGACACGAATGTTTTTTCTCTGCCCAGTAAGTGAGTAGACAGAAGTTTTTTGCCATTTGTCCGTTCTTGGTTGCATGTTCACACCGCTGCCAAAGCGTCGCGTGGAGACGCAGAGATAAGTGTGATCATAGGGACCGTTTCAACCCAAATCACGCAAACACAACGCTTAACCCATAAAGGCAGTGTGTGTGGGCTAGAGACCCGTTCCTTGGGGGTGAAGTAAGATCATTTCACACTGAACTACGCAAGTCTTGCGTACAGAAAATCTGCGCAACAGAAGAATCAAGTCAAGTCCTTTTTCGCGTTTGCGTTCGCTTAACCAATCACGTGGAAAATCTGGACCCACATATATTTCCATATATAAATAAAACCGTATAGAGACGCATATCAGAAAAATGATCCATAGGAAATAGTAATACATAAACACATTTAAGCCCCGCGGAAACTAATATGTCTTTATTAGCACAAGCTATGAGTAACTTACACAACGCGTACGCAACGAATACTCTACGTACACTTTAAAAAAAAATCTTGCAGTATTTGCTACTGAGTTTAATCTTGTCTCGAAAAAGACAGTTTTATCTCTAATTCGGATTAATCTTATCTCAGTAGAGATAAGATTAATCCCAGTAGCAAATACTGCAGTTATCTTTAATCTTTACTCTGATAAACTTCTTACAGTGTAAGTTCAACGCAAGACTCTTGTGTTTCTGAGTGTGAACGCCCCTTAACCGCGGAAAGCACACGTCAGCGATTTTTGCCTTTTTTCTTGAGCTCGCACAGTGAGATTTCCATTTTGCCGAATCGTTGGTATTTTGGTGGTATTTGTGTTATGATTATCCTAAAGATCCTGTGATATTTTTATAATTAGCAATTATTTAAAAAGATATTCAACGACTAGAAGTATGTCAGTTTTATTTCAGTATGAATGAATACAGTGTGTTTGCTTGTTGTTTTGAAGCGCTTGTATTTAGTATTTTAATATAATGAAGGCGAATTTCAACGTGAATGTACCGTAGTTGATTTTCATTTTTAAAAGTATACTAAGGTAAGCGCACACACAGTACGATCTTCGCAGTCGGATGCGCTCCGAAATTTGGATGCGTCACAGGCAGGTTTCCCCATAGTGGTGTGAATTGCGCATGCAAAATCTTACCGGACTGCGTGTTAACGTAGCTTAAAGTTTAACCAAACAGTGCTGAGACAGACAGTCTAGAGCGTGTTCCACCCTTCTAACAATAGTAACTATTGTCTATTAGTTACTATTTTCGGTCTGACCTCATGAAAAGTTACTACGCTGACAGTTCCAACCTTCTCGAAATAGTAACTATTTGCTTACCACGCTCGGGAGCGTAGTGTGGTAACTACGAGTCTCTAAGATGTGATTGGCCGGAGTAGCCCGTGGCACACTATTTCGATGAAAATAGAAAAATGCGTTCCAGCCTCGACACCAAAAAGTCAGAATTCGTGACGTCATGCATATTAACTACGGTAAGTAGGGTGGAACGCGCCCAGTAAGTATGCGTTACTTCGTTTCTCCGCTATTCACGCATAATTGATTTGTATATAGTGGACTTCGTGATTTGAGGTAGCCTACCTCTATGCGCTTGTACCTGTGTTGTGTGCTCGATGAAAGCGATTTGCGAAAAATAATGGTTCACGAATGAAGCAATGATCACCTAGCTCACCACTGGCCACTGAAAAGCCGTTTGTGTTGAAATTCAAATTATCCGCGTCATAGTAGAATTTTGCGTTGTGAGGACGGCCTTAAATATTCTGAACGTAACACTAGAGCGTATAGTGAAAAGAGAAATCTACACGATCCAAACAATTCAGTGTAGTTAAATGGTACACAATTAAGTTGGCTCTTCAGTTAAACTTTAAAGGTAAGTTGTAGAAAGGCTTTTAACGCTTACAAAAACAAACTTGTTGGAAACAATAGCTGCATTTTTATTTCAGTTCTCGCTTTTCATTTCCCAATTCTGTTTCAAATTAACCTTTTTATTTATTGAGGACGGTCTCTTGTGAGAAGGAGAAACGGAGGTACGAGAAGTGACTATCCAACCAACTACTTAATTTTGAACAGTTGCGAACTTTCCCCGTTTTCGCAGTAAGAAAAGCGTGAAATAGCAGAATTGTGAGGAGAATCGCGAGCACAGGCGTCACGTGTGGGGGAATAGGGGACTCCCTCCCTCCCCTTGATGTTGTAGGATAGTCGGTAAAAAACATGAATCGGCTTGAAGCACCGAAAATATTTTATTTTCCTTAAAAACAGTCGATTTTTCTTTTAACAGGAACTTTTCTTCAGAACTGTCGATTTGTATAGCACTTGCCCTTCGGCCAAGTGCCATTTAGCGATAGCAGTTTCTGTCCATCTGTCGGTCTGTCCAGGTTTTGCTGGTTCGGGCACTTCCACATAAGCTAGGACGATGACACTTGGCAGGTATGTTAGTGACCAAACCAAATAGACATAAGGACCTGACACAATGCCCTAGGAATACTATCGTTTCTTGATCAGACCATTTTCGGAGGAGTTAAAGGACCTCTCTCACTATTTACTCTTGAAGTTACAGCATTTTAAGATATTTGAATACTTTAAAACTATGCTGTGCTCTCAGCAAATAACCTACGGCTTTGGCTGTTCCGAGACCGTTGACTTGTAGCGAAAACAGGGAAACAATTTACATAACCGGTTTTTGGGATCCCAAAACGTAAGTGGAATGACATCGCAGAAATGTCCGTCTGTCTGTAAGCACGATAACTCTTGAAGGGAATGAGATATTTTGATGAAACTTGGTGTGAGGATACATTGGGTCAAGGATAAGATCAGGTTCGTAGATGGGCTCTGTAGCACTACATTTAGGGGTGGGGAGATTTTAAGGGACAAACGAAATATTTTTAAACAGCTAATGTGATAGTCGACTATGGTGTAAGAAGACAATTTGAGCATGATAGTGAAAACCATTTTCTCACCGGACAAGTATTTCGTCCGGAATCCGGCAAAAAACAGAAAGTTGGTTAAAAGTAAAAGTTTCATTTGAAGTTGATTAAATGTTCGATTTAGGGGTAAACGAACATGTTGAATACCATGGTGAGAACCATTTTCTCGCCGAACAAGTAGTCCGTCCGGAATCTGGCGAAAACCGGAAAGTTGGTTAAAAGTAAAAGCTTCGTTTGAAGTTGATTAAATGTTCGATTTAGAGATAAAAGAACATGCTGAACACGATGCTGAAAACCATTTTCTCGCAGAAAACAACTAGTTCTCCCGGAATCCGGCCAAAACCGGAAAATTTGTTAAAAGCAAAAGTTTGATTAGATGACAGATGAAGGGGTAAGAAGAGAGGCTGAGTCTGTATATGACAATCGTTTTTTACCCGGACATATAAGTAGTCCGGAATCCGGTTGTAACCGGATTTTTTAGTCAAAGTTTTATTTAAAGTTGATTAAATGTTCTTTATAGGGACAAGGAGATACGCTGGATTCGTTTCTGAATTTTCTTTTTTTGCTGGACTAGTAGTTTGCTTGGAATTCGGGCGAAACCGGAAACTTGGCAGAAGTAAAGCAGGAAGTCTTGGTCAGTATCGTCAAAATAGATTTGGCTTATAGAGGTATATCTGAACTTGGTTTTCTCTGATGATTAAGCCTAGCGAAGACTGGATCTGGCGAAGGCAAGGCCCAATTGTCTGAATCAAATATTAGATTTTTAGGATCCCGTCGACACCTTTGGTCTTGTTCTGATGGAAAAACTTCTCGGTAGACAACCGTTGACACGCGTGACACTCGTCGAAGTAGTCAAAACACGGCAAGTGAGAAAATCAGTTAGTGGGCTTATATGCATATATATATATCGTTTATTCACCAAAACAGCAAAGATAGCTAGCAAAGGCAAGTCAAACTAGCACTTTCAACGGGATATGCAATGGTCAATGACAAATGACAAATAATACCAGATAAACACGACTAAGAACTATTAAACGAACGAACAAAGTACGGCACAAACGAGTTAACGTATCTTTCAGTTGCATCCGCTGGATAATTTGTTAATTTAGCTTTGTCTGAATGGGTTTGAGTACGCGTGTTTTGCCTGTTTTTATTTTGTTCAATATATTCAGGCAACATTGATCTGTGAAGTTCAGAATTTAGGCATTTGGGGCCAAAACTTATTGTTAAACTATGCCTACGTTGCTCAAGGGAAGGGAGACCGAGACTTGAAAGGCTCTCTTCATAACTAACGTATATCGGGCCCCGGATAATCTTAATTGCTCTTTTCTGGATTAGCTCCAGTCTACTCGATTGCTCCTTAGTCAAACCAGGATGCCATACTTGGGAGCAGTATTCAAGACAAGGTCTGTCATAACAGCAGTAAATTAGGACTAATTGTTTCACGGGAATCGCAAATCTCCTCAGGACCGAGAAATATTTCAGGTACTGAGAATTTACCGTACATAATTGGAGTCCCCGGGTTTAGAAATGTATGGAGTGGTTATGGAATTAGGTTGCATTAGTATTATAAGTAAGACAGGTCCTTGAAGGGGAGGGGAACCCGGAAATTACTGATTTCTGTAGGTTGCGAACGGGTGGTCAGATTCGAGTAAAACTTTTCTGGCGATAAGAATTGATGCCCTAGACAGGCAAGATAAGTCTCCGAACCACAGGCGGGAACGGTTGGAGGTGTTGGAGGGGGGGGGGGGGCCTGGAAACTTTTTGACATGCACAAAAAACAAAGGAATGGAACGAATGCAGGGATGCAACTTTGACAGTACTGACTTTATGTGGCCTAGTTTGTTCTTTACGGTTCGGACCAGTCCGGCCAGGGTAGGAGGAGGGTGAACCAGAAACCGGAAATTTGTATTTATGCTCCGATTTCAGTCAGACTTGAAGGAGGAGAAGAGAAGATGTCAGAGACACGACGTTTATGTGTCCTAGTCGTATTTGGCCACAACGTGGGGAGTTGGAGGGGGAGTCTCCAAAATTGTGTGGCTCGCATAGGGGTGTAACGAGTGGGGAGATTTGGATGAAACTTGAAAAGAGATACGATGTTCTCTAAATGACATACTTTAGGGTCCGACCGGATCTGAACAAGGTGTGGAGGGTGTGTGAGTACCGTAGTTTTGCGAAAAAAGCTCAGACACAAGCGAAACTTGATAGCCAGTAAGAGAAGATGCTTTAAGATGATTAGATTATTTGTCTGGAACAGTAGGGGGAGTTTGAGGGGGGAGTACCGGAAATATTATGTCCTGACATTTGATCTAGATGAACCGAGGCGATGCCGGGAATGCTGAGACTCGAGTGAAACTAGAAATCCTATTTCTAGGTCCGATCCTAGGAAGTTGAAAGGGGTATTTTGTGACTTTCTCGTCTACTTTCTTGCAACAGCTACTCGTGAACACTCGATTTTTTTACAGTCGTTTTTTTTAACACAATTGTTAAAAAACGGTGTTTCTGAAAAAAAAAAGTCTGTAAATATAATCAGCCAGTCGGTAGATACATCCCCCTCCCTCCTAAAAAAAAAGTATTTCGGCTAGTGGTGGCTTTGATCGCAAGCAGAGTTTCGATAAAAAACGCAACTACTAATTATTTATTATACCATTAATCGGGAGAATCGTTCTCTCACTTCCACATCACAAGGGATCGACTAAAAGCAGGAAAGGAAAGGCAAGAGAAAAGCAGGAAAGAATACTAAAACCAGGAAGGGCAAACTAAAACGAGGAAAGAATTATCAGGAATCGAGGATTCGAAAAACCGGCAAGCCTTTCCTCTGTTTAGTATCCCGTGAGGGGTCTGAAACTTACATTTGCAACAGTTCACCTTTTCCTCCTTTTAGTATTTGAAAAAACTGGCACGCTGTGCCGTGCTTTTCCTCAGTTTAGTCACCTTCCTCCTTTTAGTACCTTGTCGGTAGGCGATCATGAGTCCAGCGAGGGGTCGGCAACTAAGATATTTCAAGTCCACCATTTCTTCCCTGGTTTTAGTAGCTTGTCACGGAGAGTACCAAAACGAGGAAAGAAATTCGGAATTCTAAAAAACTGGCAAGCCTTTCCTCTGTTTAGTATCCCGTGAGGGGTCATCAACTAGCATTTGTAAAAGTTCGCCTTTAGTATTAGAAAAAACTGGCAAGTTGTGCCGTGGTTTTCCTCTGTTTAGTATCTCATGAGGTGTGGGCAACTTTCGCTTGTAAAAGTTCACCTTTTCCTCCTTTTAGTCCCTCATGGGATACTAGGAAAGGCTTGCCAGTTTTTTCGAATACTAAAAGGAGGAAAAGGTGAACTTTAACAAATGGAAGTTGCCGACCCCTCACGGGATACTAAACAAAGGAAAGGCTTGCCAGTTTTTCGAATCCTCGATTCCTGGTAATTCTTTCCTCGTCTTAGTTTGCCCTTTCTGGTTTTAGTATTCTTTCCTGCTTTTCTCTTGCCTTTCCTTTCCTGCTTTTAGTCGATCCTCACATCACAAGTGTGCAGTAATGGTTTATTAGAACTGATAGGAACTGATAAGAAATGGATTATTAAAATGATGGGAAGTAAAGATTTCAAAGAAATAAGAATTATTGGGAAGTTCCTCAGGTTAGCTTTTTAACACCGGAAAGATTTCTTCTGATGGGGAAATTGTGTTTTTAGTGATAATAAAGTATTCAGTGTAAATATTAAGAGTGTTTATTTTTTTTTTTTTCATTTTTTAACGTTTTTTCAACTTTACAAAATAGACAGACAGACTTCGAAATAAAATAGAAAAGTACTATACTTATTTGTAGACATCATCACTCATAGTTTATGATTTGGCTCTACAGTTTGCAAAATGCCGGGGCTCCTTTCGAAGTTGGAACCCTATGCAGCTTCCTAGAAGTTGCTGTTTTGCAATTTGTCCCCTCTTGAATAGTGTTTGTTAGTGTGTTCTTTTCTGGCCCTTGTTTGTCGTCGATTGATAAAATAAATAAAAATAAGCAAATAATTTGCGATGGCAGAAGTTTGCCACTGCGTGTCACCAATCCTTTCCGTCACCCTTTTTTCTAAAGTGCTTCCTGCTTTAGGTACAAACAAATAATACATCTTAATTGCCAGCAATTCGTCAACTAAATTGGTAAGTTGGACAAAATGAAGGTCGTAGTCTACAAGACTTTGATGAACACGACTGAATTTCACGCCCAATTTGTGTTTTTAGGAAGCTTCCACAGTTTAATCGATCCTAGTTTTTAGGCGGAACTAAGAAGGCGCAATTCCTGTAATTTACTTATTGTTTTATCGACACGTGTGAAAGGAGTATATTTTAATTGCTGGCCTTCTTATGTCGTTGAGTTCTTGATCGATGAAGAAAAGTGGTTCTGGGTCGGAAGTTCTCAGGAAATAGTTTTTGAGCGAAAATTCGGATCCATTTTTTTTTTTTTTTATCGTTCTTTTTTATCCGTTTGGTCCTGTATAATCTTTCCTTCTTCTTTTCAGTCCCCCACACTGTCCTCACTTGACATGGTAAAAGGAAGAGTTCCGTAGTCTGAAAATTACAATAAAAGAATTGCATGGTCTCGGAAAAATGTCTCTGTACAGAACTATTTTCTTAACACAAGAACGCCGTTCCCCTAGGACTCTTACACACGAGTCCCCGCGTTTTTGTTTGTCCCAGGGATTCCACTCTCGCGAGTCCCCAAGGAGGGGAATGCTCCACATCATAAAAAGGGACTCCTTTTCAGGCTCGGTTGGGAGCCGATTTTGGGAGTTGGATGGTTACTAAGAATTTCTGACATCAATATTGAGTTTCGCTGGGATAAGAATAATTTTGAGAAAAATCCATCTGCTTTATTGTGTTTATGATTTTTGTTAGTAAATCATGACAATTTAAATTAAGTAAAAAATAGTCAGAACAAATAAAGAGAAACCTTTACAGATTATTTCCGTCGCCTCATTCTTTATATGAACAAAATCCATTTTGAAGGCATTCCCGATGTTCTCGTTGTTTCTGTTTTTGACTCCCTCTATACTCTTGATGATTAACTCTTCCTGCCAATGAAGAGCGTAGCGAAAGCAAACGTTGTTGATTGGAATGCACGGGATTTCAATCAATTTAGAAGGTTCGTATGGGGACTTAGTCATATAGAGTATCCTCGTTGTTTCCTTCGACTCCACAAGGAGTCTCTGGGGAACGGCGATAGTGCGCCTAAGCCGTCTATTGCTCCAAAAGAGCGTTACCGCGGTCGTTTGAGTGGCCCAAAAGTCTTGGGCAAATTTATGATAAACAAATAAGTGTGTGCTGTATATAGTGTGAAGGCGTGGTTATGTGGAGCGGGCGAGCATGGTAATATTGGCGACTGGTCTACGGTGCGAATACACCGTTATGCACCGGGTCTTCTGTATATATATATGGCGTGGTTAGGTGCGAATGCACCGAGTCTTCTCGAATACACCGAGTCTCTTCGAAGACAATACTCAGTTCGTAGGTCAATAACTAAGCTCGTTATTTATTACTCACATTGAATCAGGACACAACACTGCACTATAAAGTTGGTTGAACTGGGCCTATGCCCCAACTTGAACTGACTTGCTAACTGGGAAGCTGGCTCTTTTTACCCACTTTTCCAGTAGCTGTAGGGAGCATGCCCGAACTTGTTTGTACTGTCCGGTTGGAGGAAGGGTACTTTACCGGGTGTTTTCTACTGTCCGATTGGATGAAGGATACTTTTCCAGGGTGGTCATAAGTTAGTCAGGATACAGAGGAAAGGATGCCGCACTTGCATCTAGTATTCTTTTTGTATTTCTCATTGTAAATCCCTCTCTGCTAGGTTAAAAGACTTCACCCCAGTCTAGCTTGTCCTCTCTTTTATTGCTTTCTAACTCTACTTCATTACTAAGACCGAGAGACAAGGAGATTTTCCTGTCTGAAGGAAACAGGGGAAAAGGTTGTTGGAATTAAAAGAGAAGAAATTTGTTAAAAAGGTAGTGAATCTTATTTGATTATAATTGTATCCTCACAAATTAAGCTGGAAATAACACAACTATGCAACATAAACTTTATTTCTAAGCAGATAGACATCAAAGAAAACCTTTCTAAGAAACAGTGGGAAGTTAGTAAGCATTTATTCAAACAATGTTTACACGGATTCGTCAGCTCTGATTTTTCATCAGCGATATTTCGGCCCTTCTTGGCAAGGGTCCTCGTCAGGCTGTCAATCTTCTTGTTCAACTTCGGGGAAGGAAACAAACCTGTAACTCAAAAAAAGTCAGCTTGGGCTCAAAGAATATTTAGTTAGTAAGCCTGATCTTCTAGCTTATTGAGATTTTATTTTTATTTTCAGACAGTTGAAAATAATATAAAATGTCCCGTAAAAACACTGTTCAAAAAATCTGACCAATCAAACGAGCCCATCTGTTTGCTTTTATTGTCTAGCGGCAGAAGCTCCAACAGTGCTACTCGCGACTACGTAAAAAGTACTAGATGCCGCTAAAGTCAAATGTCACGGACTTGAATGTAATAGAAGAAATAGAGGAAGCTGGGTCAGATCAGATTTGGGATCTGGCCAATTATATTTTATTAGTCATTGGAATTTGAATAATAGACCGGCTTCTTGCTATTCTTCTTGTATCGAAAATGGCCGACAGGATAACTCAGTTGCAAGACTGCATAAACTATGTAATTTTTTTAGAGTCTATTTTTTTCTGAACCATCTCAAGTCTTACGACTTGAAAGATAACAGCAATCACAAGCCTTTTTGGGATCTGAGAGTGTTAGTGGAGGGATACCTATGACATCGCCAAATTTGTCCATCTGCCTGTCTGTTAGCATGGTTGCTCTTGAAGGGAACGAGATATTTTGATGAAACTTGGTGTCTGCCATTTTGTCTTGTAGGCCTAATTAGTACACAAACCCCTTTTCAGGCACGTTGCTCATATGTCTAGCACCATGCCTGAGTGCTAGACGTTCAAGCATTGTACCTTGGATTTCATACATGGTGCATGGATTTCAGTATACAGTGCAAGCATGAAAAACACAGTTCCTGTCATCACAACTGAGCACCGCAGGGCTGAAATTACTACCATGAATTAGAGAAATCAAAGACAATCCTTATCAAATTTTTCATAACAAAAACAACATTGCTCGGCTGATGTGAAAACCTCATTTCCTTTTCTATATAGTCAATGGTTTTGAATGCAAAGTGTCCTGTGCCTCAGCTTTTTCTACCTAGCAGACAACCAGAATGTTGGCTCTTGTGGCACTCTACATGGAAAATAGATAGAGTGCTGTTAGGTTTTGCATCTCCATCATCAGTCTAGCCCTTTTGTTTTTATTGTGAAAAATTCGATAAGGATTGTCTTTGATTTCTCTGATTCATGGTAGTGATTTCCACCCTGTCCGAGCTGGTGCTCAGTTGTGATGACAGAAACTGTGTTTTCCATGCGTGCACTGTATACTGAAATCCATGCACCATGCATGAAACCCAAGGTACAGTGCCTGAACGTCTAGCACCCAGGCATGGTGCTAGACATTTGAGCACCATGCCTGAAAAGAGGGTAGTGTACTAAACTGAACTGGGTGATAGATTTTTTCATTGGGAGCAGATGACGGTGGATTATAAGAGAAACTGGGAATATGATGCTCAGGTTCGAAGAACCAGCTATTTACTGGTGTAGCCAGTTATGGATAATCAGTTGTAGCCCCTAGATATCAATAAATTCTTCTAGGGAACTTCAGCCTCAGATACCTTTTTTTAAACCTGGAATTATTTAATGATAATATAAGCACAAATTACTGATGGCCTTATTAAATCAAGGATCTTTTCCTGAATACAGTGGTATATTTGAAACATTTTTGTTAACTCTTTTAGACTGATAAAATAAGAATAAAAGTTATGATAAATTTTCAGCACGGAAATATCGGCAAATCAGCGCTACTGTCGGTAGGGCTTTTTGTGGCTACCCTAATCTAGTGTTATCGAAGGTCAAAGGGGCTGATATATAATGCTCAAACGAGGAAATATGTTGTTCAAGCGAGGATGTTTTTCAATGAGGATTCACTGGTAAAGTACAGGTCAAGTTCATAGATGGGTCCTTTAGTCCTATTTTTAGAGGCAGGGGAGGGGTTTCGAAGTTACGGTAAAAACATGTATGTTTTTAAGCTAATAAGATTTTCATTGAGGGGGTAAGGAGGTCTGCTGAATCCATATTTGAACTTAGTTTTCTTGCTGGCCAAATGGTTCATCACAAATTCAGCTTGTCAGGACGTCAGCTGACAGCTTTGTCTTTGTAACCATATTTGGTTACAGCTCAAGGTTGTTTCTGAAATTGATTAGAGATTCTGGATAGGGGCAAGGAGACATGCTGAATCCATTTTTGAACTTTATTTTAATAGTAAAAATCTCCAAGGAATCTGACGAAGACAGAATGGCGAAGACATGACCCAATTGTTTGAATCAAATGTTAGATTTTTAGGATCCCATCAAAACCTTTGGTCTTGTTTTCCTTTGTCTGAGAAACTCTACGTAAGCTAGAATCGATCACAACCAGATGATTTTTGGATAGGCTATGCTAGTAAATGTTAAACCTAGGCCTTTTTTTTTTACTGCATGTCAACTTCCATCTGATTGTGATCACTCATATGAATGATATGGAAGTTAAGCCTGTTGCAAAATACTGGATTCCCACTTCTTTTATCATCCATGACATGAGGGCCCGTTTCCTTAAAACAAATATTCTACAGTGGATTCGATCAGGTATTCTATGGGACTGGCAAATTTCATCTTTCAACCATGTCTGTAATGGCTTAAGCTTGCCAGCTCTGGGTAGACAATTAAAGCGTCTGAAGTCATTCCATCCCCAAACGTGTATGCCACTCAGTGCTTCCACTTGCTCATCTTTAAAATCTTGCCGCGAACCCAAAAATCCTGAAAAATCCTGCTCGGAAAGCCCAAAATCATGCCGTAAAAAAAAAAAAAAAAAAATCCATATTAGTTGAGGGATGGTCTTTAAGACTATAGTTGAAGGATTTGAGCAAGCGCAGCTGAATTTGTCTTTTCTGTCGTTTGGGAGGGCAAGACGTCGCGTCAAATACCGAGCATAGTATTGTAAAATTCTAAAAATTTCAAGAAATAGTAGTAGCTTTTGACGACTGCACACAAGATAATTTAAAAGTGAGCGCCGCATGCGAAAATTTTCAAATCTGCCTTTTTTATTCTGAAAAATCCTACTACTTCTCATGTAAATGAAACATTTAAGACCAGAGTGTTTTTATGGGATTCCAAACATGTAAGGACTACGACACCTATGGTATCATACATCTGTCCGTCTGTATTTGACAACCCAATTTATCTGAGGACCTTGCTCAATCAGCATCTTTTATGCTAAAATACCAAGATTTCTGTACAAAACCAAGTAATTGTAGGCTATAATTCTGCTGTGCTGGCGAAAATTTCGAAAAAAAATATAGCGATTTTAGCACAGAACAGTTTCATTCAACCTGTTCATCACAGGGTGAAATTCACGATTTGTCATTATAGCAAGATCCAAACATACAACTGTCAGTCTAACAATCTCTGAACATGCAATTGTCTCGTAACGTAGCCTACGACAAGAACATCTCTTCGTATAAAACTAAACTACTAGAACCATGTGGTTTACGGGCGAAATTCACTGTTTGTAACTTATGTAACTCAGGCAAGCTCAAAATATCGAGAGCAAGAAAAAACAGAAGAAAACTTTAAGGTATTTGCCAAATAGGCCAAAACAAAAATAGGAGAATGAAGAGAAGAGACAAGCGAGTAAAACATGCTATGTAAGTGACCCTACAATTGTGAAGTTGACGGATTTTTGCCTTGAGACTATATAATTCCAAAAATCTCCATTCTAATATTGAAAATCCCAAAATATCTCAGTTATCCCTGAAAAATCCCTTATCCCTCTTTAGAAAAAAAAATCCCGAGGAAGGCCTGGAAATCCCTCAAAAAGGGATAAATCCCTCGAAGTGGAAACACTAGTGTTTCAATTCAATTCAATTCAGTATAATCTAAAAAACAGATAACGGACAAGCCGATGGGTTGTTTTTACGTCAAAATAGAACAATCTACAAATATATACAACTTAGCGACATTTATACTGACGTCTTATGATGAATATGGTCAATAACATGCTAGACTACAATTAATAAAATACAAATAACAGAAAAGTTAACGTTCAAAAGCGCTCCGAGTTGTATAAACGAACAAACGAGGGAACGAAACTCTGAGCATACCTTGTTCGCAAAGCTGCCACCGGCTCTGAACGAGGTACAGGGTCGGCAGCTTGACGAGGAAGACGAGTTCGGGAGGGGAAAAAATCAGGGGGGAGTATACCTCGGTGAAATGGGTTTTGGACTATAGATGTACCGAACTTCATACAAAGTTGAAGTCGGCGGCATGAAAGGGTATCTTATTTGAATTGTTTTGGAGCTTTAGGTGTAACGAGCAACGCTCTATACTGTATCCTCTCAAGCAAATCCGACTGTTCCTGTGTCAGACCAAAATGCCAAACCGGACATCCATATTCTATGTTAGAACGGATAAAAGAAATGTTAACGCGTAGTAAATGCGGAGATAGAACACCGTAACGGGACAAAAGTTTAAGGTAGCTTATGGACGCGTTAGCTTTTTTAAGCATACTTTTGCCACCTCAGATCCGAGGTTTTGTATAATCCCAGCAGCTTCAGTTCGTTTACCTGACACGCATCTGGGAGTGGTGGGTTGGAAGATAGGGTACCTTGAAGGAAAGAAACGGTTAAAATCACAGAATTGTTCATATTAACAACAATTTTGTCAGACTCTGCTTCCTCGCAGATATCTTTCATTATAATAATAATAATAATTTTATTTAAACCCTCCATACAAATACAATGTAAATGGTCGGAGGAGTTGGTAAAGAAACAAAAGAAAAAGAAAAAGAAAAGAGAAAGAGTAGCAGAGCTACTTTGGATATTTTTATTATTTTTCATTATTATTATTTTTCAAAGGGTGATCAACAACTTGTATCTAGATTAATTGTTTTCAAGCTTGTGTATTTTTCATCCCTGTCATATTTAATGAGTTATCTGAATGTAGATGATTACTTAGTTATAACCCAACGAGGGTGTTGTCTAAATTCTCTTACTTCCAGCAAGCTGAAAACTTCTGTAACAGTATTGGAGTACTTCAGCAATGCTCGTCGCCAAGTCCCATTACTGGATTTGACCGAGGAAATAGGACACCTCAAGAAAACCAACCTGAATTGCAAGGTATTGCAGTTTGTGCAATTTTTTAATATTTTTTGTACAGTGATTTTTGTCTAATTCCCATAAAGCATCTTACTACCAGCTGATGCCCTAGATAGCTAAGCTACGAATCTTCTCCACTCAGGGACATAAGAAACTTCTTTATTTTATAAAGAGAGTGTTCCACCTTACTTACCATAGTTACCACGCATGATGTCATAAATTCTGGCTTTTTGAGGTCAAGGCTGGAACACATTTTTCTATTTTCACCAAAATATTGTGCCACTGGTTAATCCGGCCAATCACATCATAGAGATTCCTAGTTACCACACTTACTGCTGGGACACGCTCTAAAGCGTTGTAATTTTTTTTTATTTATAAATTAGATGTTATCCGTTATTTTAAAGAGCATTTTTAAATAGCAGTATGATTAAAATAAATTTCTTTCGTTCTCTTCAGTTCCTTTGTTTCAGCTATTTTTTGCGGGGTTTGCACTATACTGTCAGAAGTTTCATAACAGATAACACAAGCATGCTCTATTTCAACAGACTACACTTATGATACTAGATGTTTGGTTTTCTGACTTAAAATGGCTAACAGGCTAAAGGTGAGGCTCAAGCCTGATGAAAAATGTGTAGCCTGTGTACTTTCATGATAGTTGTACGAAAAAGTTGCATGTATTGATATGTAATAGTAGACAATATTATCATTTAATGTGCCTCAGACTTGGCCAGTCTTAAACAGTAGTATCCAGTAGCATCATGTCTTGCTATAGTAGCATCAAGCACAGAATAGAACGGTGTTAAACAAATCGTGATGTCTTAGTTGCAGTAACACGGTAGCCTTGAAGTAGAGGCATGTAGTAGCATCGTTAGTACTGCATGCTACTTTTTCGTACTACTGCATAGTACTATTTTGTGATAAATTTTCATCGGGTTTCCAGATCCAGCTCGACCAAAATGGCTGTCTGGAATTCGGAAGAAGAATCTGGAAGTGAAGCCAGGCTTTAAGCCAGATGGTGTATTATGGGGGGGGGGGTATGTCTGTATCAGGCATTTAAAAATTCTGCAAAAAAAGACAAAACTGTCTCCGCCAGTTTCAGCTTGTTGGCCGAATATGTCACCCACCCTTCTTTTCCCGTGACGAACATTGAGAAATGTCGCAAAAAAACGCCTATAGAGCCTGTTCCACCCTTCTAGCAATAGTAACTATTAGTTACTATTTCGTTCCAACCTTGTGAAAAGTTACTACGCTGACCATTCCAGCCTTCTCGAAATGGTAACTAATAGTAAGTATTTACTTACCAAGCTCGTGAGCGTAGTAACTACGAATCTCTGTGACGTGATTGGCTCGATGAGCCTGTGGTATGATACTTCGCGAAGATAGAAAAATGCGTTCCAGCCTCGAGGAAAAGAAGCTAAATTTTGTGACGTCATGCGTAGTAACTACGGTAAGTAGGGTGAAACGTGCTCCTAGACTAGCTTTTGCATTCAGGACTAGTGTAGAAAGTCCGTCAAACGGGTGTAGAGAGTTAAGAAATGGCAATGTCTATCGTTCCTTAACCTGGAATTCATACCCTAAATGCTAAAAGTACTCTACCACACAGAAGAAGTTAAGAGCGTGTTCCACCCTTCTAACAATAGTAACTATTAGTTACTATTTTCGTTCCAACCAGGCTCCATCCTCGTGAAAAGTTACTACGCTGACCGTTCCAACCTTCTCGAAACAGCAACTAATAGTTACTATTTGCTTACCATGTTCGGGAGCGTAGTAACTACGGATCTCTGTAACGTGATTGGTCGGACTCGCCCGTGGCATGATATTCTGCTGGAAAATAGAAAAATCATTCCAGTCTTGACGGCAAAAAGCCAGAAAAGAGCACTCGACCAGCCGAGTAACAAGGGTCATGGGAGCTGTAAGTACTCGAGCAAGGAATCGATCCTTCAGCCGCTAGTAGTACTATACTGGTCGAGTACTCGTGTCTTTGGAAGCCAAAATTACATAACCATGGAATTTGGAGGGAGAAAGGAACAGGTTAACTAGTTCCTACCATAGGAGGTCTGTACCTTACAGATGAAACCTGTAAAGTTGTAAGGTCTAGTGACCAACCCCCCAGCGACTGATATTGGCCTATTAGCAGTTTCGGCAGCTAGGTTTTTAAGAAGAAAAAAGTTGGAAGACCAAGCATTTGTATGTCTCCTATCTCCGACCTAGACGAGATCTAGAAATAACTAAGTGGGGGGGGGGGGGGCAGAGGTGTCACGTTTTAGGGGAGGCGATGCTAACGTTGTCGGCCCGAATACCAGCAAGCCCATAGTTACCTTGCAACCCCACCAAACATTTCGGTTAGTGATGCCTCTGCCGAGAGGAGTCCTAATCCCAGTTTCAAAATGTGACGATTAAGATTTCATTTTTAGATTTCGCCAAACTCTTCGCGGACATGATAGCCAGAACAGCGAAAGACATTGACGTCCTGATTGATTCACTCCCAAGTGAAGAGTCGACTGCAGATTTACAAGTAAGCAACCCTCTCTCTCTGTCCCTTGAGGCTATGGCAGTTGTTGAAATCGCGGTTTTGTTGATATCCTCCTACCTGCTGGGATAACGCAATCAGGAGAAATCCGGGTGTTTTGATTTCAGAGAATGCGCTCCGTCTGATCTATCCGTTTCCTGTACCTTGAAGAATATTCTCGAAGGTTGTATACTGCTCCGGACTAACCGAACCATAATCGTATCAGCAAAGCGATCAAGGTACATCAGACTATTCTGCCTCGAAACAATCATCGTCCACCTGTTACCTGACCTCATTAAAGTTTAACTGAACAGGCAACTTATTTTTACATCTTAGATTCAAATACATTGAATTATTACAACACCTATTGGGGATTTTCATTCTGTCCACAGTAGTCTTCAGTAGGGACGTTGGGAATGTGGACGCTTTCCCATGGTGAATCCGTCCACAATTCGCCCGCGAATATCACTAAACTATCACTACACAAGACACCTCACTCGCTAGCACTAGTTTTTGGCACTGCAGACTGCAGACACTTCTTTGTTTATTTGATACACAATTTATTTACTCGTTTGCTGCTGGTGTTGTTGCCAAATGTTCCAGGCACCATAGAGATATCACAAAAACGGGAAGAGCGGCAAGCACAATGGGATAATCGATTATTTGGAAATATCAGAAAAACAAACTAACGCTTTTTCATCGGGTTTTCAAGATTATTTAAGCGAACAAGTGATGGGTAACTAGACTGTCGTATCCTAGCCCTTTTCGGTTAAACTTTAAGAAGTTGCACTAGTACCGCGTAGAAAAGGGATGGTCAAAGGAACCCAACTACTCGCCGGCAGCAGCGCCCTAATACCCCTCCGCACCACCTAGTTTAGAACAAGGATGGCGCAGTAACGACCTGCCTGTGGATAACGTCGTAGATTCAGGCTACAAATTCAGGTGTGGACATGATAGTAAATTACCTTCAAGCTGGCGGCATAGCGAAGAACTGAGCCTCGTTTTTGTTGCACGCTGCAGGTCCACTTCTCGACTGTCCGGGCTGATTCTTTCTTTCATACTTCTTATTTTAGGGGCATCGCCAAATCAGACCCTAGTTGCGGCGTAATTCGCAAAACCAAACGAGAAAAAACAACTTCTGTTTTCTTCAGGGGTCTTGAGGGATGAGGTAATCATGGGATTTTGGGGATTAAACGCGTAACATCCTTTAAACTCAGGAAGGTCATAGAGAAGCTTATAGCAGGGACCCATAAATTTCCTGTAATGACTCGCCATTCAGGGGCTTGTCATTTTCTATGCTTCTATGTTGCCTGAGCCTCACCTAGTTTCCAAAAATTCCTCTTGGGTCGAATCGGCGTTCTTGCTCAGATAGACAAAATTGCCAGCATGCCACCAGGTACCTAAGCTAGGACAAAAGATCCAGAATACTCCCATTACAGAGAAATATTCCTAGTTCAGCAAACCAGCTGCAAAAATTTTGCCTATCTGGATAGTCGGGTATTTTATCCCCGTGGGTATTTCTCGAACTATCTGACGCTCGGTCAAGAGCGCATCAGAAATCTCTTATTGACAAGCCCCCTGATTGGCGAGTCATTACAGGAAATTTATGGGTACCTGCTTATAGTAAGGGCTCAAAAACTTTTACTCCAACAAGATGTCGTAGGCAAAACAACAACAATTAAGTTATAGCAAGGTCTTAAATGTTTTTACTTCAACAAGTTAAAGGAAACAACAATAACAACAAATAACTAATTGGGCTGGTTCAGTTTCGCATCCGCTATCAGCTGCCGGATTCGCATCTTCACCATATCTCTATCGCTTTCTGAAAGCTCTGCCAGGTCGTGCGCTAGAGAAATAGCGAAGCTTGTATCCGCTGGGGGCAAACTCGCCCATCCCGCCTCCTCGCTGGGCTGTGGAACAAATCTCGTCTCCTCCAGCTCTTTCAGTTTCTGCGCTGCGGCGTTCAGGATGACATCAAGTTGGTCCATAATATTGATGCGTCTGATACTCATTGTGATTCCGTTGAATTGAGCCACGGCGCGGGAGGCAATGTCGTTGAGGCCTGGTGATGGGTTGACGTTAGATGGCGTCACTGTCGGTGTGTCGCTGGGCTGGGCATACTCGTCGAACTGCCGCATCTGTGCGTCAAGGATCTTCGACAGGTCGTCAAGGTCTTGCATCTCGACATCTGAGCAGTGGTTGTGTTCAGCGTGGTGTCGGCGGCGTCTCGTTGGGGGAGAAGCGTCGGTAGGTGCGGTGTTGGGTTCTGGATGTCGTCGCTTTGAGGCAGTGCGTGGGAATGAGTAGAGAGCAGCCAAGATGGGGTTAGATGCGCGGAAGCCCTGAAATAAAGAAGTCGGAACATGAGGACTAGTTGCGTATTTACGATTCGGTTTGGTAGGTACCCACCTCGCAGGGTAAGATGTCCCTTCAGGGGCAGTCCGAAATTCACGCAGCTCGCCTGCCTGTTTTTTCCTGTTGGAAATACTACCTGACAACATCGGTGTGCCGGAAGGGCACAACCCTGAACCTACTCTCTTCAAATCACAGTAGTTGAAAGACTCAAAGTCTTCACCTGAAAACAGACCATAATGTCCATGTGGAACTAGTAAACTGTATCAATCAATTCAATCAAACAAGTTTAATCCGAATAGCTAAAAGCTAGAACAGGAATACAAATTTACAAAATATACAGACACACAAGAAACAAATTAACTAAAAAAAAAAAAAAAACTGATTGAAAATTGAGTGTCAAACTGTACAGGATCTGTGTTCTCTTTGCTCGTTGCATGTCAGTCATTGTGTATTGTTCCACGACTTTGTTCCACTTGACAGTGGCGCGGAACAATTTATATGTAGAAAAGCTGAAGATTGGATTATGATCACGACGTTCAGATTTGCAAGGACCGCTAACCGAGAATCCGCTCCCCCCCTGCAAGCCGTAGTTCATGTGTGAAGGTACTTTAGAAGAATTATTTCAAAGATTGTAGCCTAGACAGGAATGATAAATATATCTGAATTACACAAAATTAATTTGAAAATTTTCATTTTCTTATTAAAATGTGTGATATTTGAAAAGTCCAAGAATAGAAACGATTTTGAATATTTTAGAATTTAAAAGGTTTTTGATGTAGTTGCTTAAACCAAATTTAGAAAGGGTAGGCGATTCCAAGTGATCCTCGTCTCAAAATAAGAATATCAGTATAAAGAAGAAAAGATGCTACAGGGTTACAAAAAATAGTCGCTGGGACGCTTGCGTGGGATGAATCAACCAAAAAATGTATCGCTCACCCTTCCTGAGAGATTCCTCTTCTTAATTTTCTCCGACGTTCTTTCCATCATATCCGCCAGGCGGTGCATGTGTGGTCTAGTGAGAGTGAATTGGCCATTCACTACCCTCCCTGCAGCTGGACAGAACCTCTTGGCACATGTCCAATTCGTAACCCTCATCGGGCCATCGTTGACCTTTGTAAACTTCTCGCCCTCGAAGCAAATTGACTGCAAATACTGAAAAGTACCAACAAGTATAAAGTTCGATTTTTTCGGGTTCACTTCCATGTTGAGACTAAAATGTAATTAAGCTCAAGTGCTGTTTTATACCCTTGGTGCCGGTTAATCCCGATTGATCAGATGTTTTCATCATGTAAGAAGGTGATAATATGAGATTGCCCAAGGGACCTGGCCTGCTATTGGTGGAGAATGCACGTTGTTGTGTAAAATTTCAGTATCTGTGAAGGTTTGTGAACATTTTTTCAAGGGCGGGGTCATAACAGTGCTATCGATGTTGACTGTCTTAAGTCAGGTTGTCAACTGAAGCTCGTACGATTCTGACGAGCGAATATTACAACTGTAAAGAAGTGAAGTGATATGGTGGAAAATAGGGAGGAAGCAATGCCATTCGTTAGGAATGGTAATTGTGAACACTTCTGTACGTTTTTTTCCTGTAAAACCCAAACACCAGCCAGCATTACTTATAATTTCATATAATTGAAACTCTGATTCAAATTTAGACTGCGATTAAATAATCAAGAAAAGAGCGGAAAAGTATTCAAGCATTTATTTATGTACTAAAGTGATACAACACTGGACAACTTGGAGTGTTTGGAACAACGAAAATAAAAAACCATTCGCTTTCGGAATAGTTACCAAACACCGATGATTTAGTCCGAACATCGAAAATCCTGAACTTCAAAATAGCCTACTAATTTTCTTTTGTTCGTGATGCTGCAGGAATCGCTATACTGTAATCATATTTTTAGGTCGCTAGCCTGCAGCGCCTCGAGCGGGAGAACTACGAATCTGCCTTGAAGCTTGAATCTGTAGTGAAACAAGGCGAAGCCCTTTTGGAGCATTTGCAGAAAGTTTTGCACGAAATCGCACAAAGTCAGTTACAATCGCAACGGATAGTCGAGGAAACAAGCTGAGTTTATTTTTGTTATTTTTATATTTGTAAGAAACGGACACTTCGCACCCACTTATAATCGCCTTCATGTGAGTGCACTGTGTGAGCAGGGTTGCCACATGTCGCACGATAGTGTGAATTGTCACCCTATTTTGTTTTTGTCACTCTTGTCCGACGTAGGTCAGAAAAATCACTCAATTTCAGAAAATGACCAAATGTGTAGTTTTTGCAGCAGGGATTCCGACCAGAAGTGACTATTTCAAGTTTTTTTTTCATGAAAATAAAATTAAGATTTAACTCGCAATTCACTCTCTGTTTTGGGCCAAAAGTCACTCTCTAAATATTTTGATGTGGCAACGCCGTGTGTGAGTGGCAGTCGACTACCGAAATGGACAAAGTAAAGCAAACTGTGCACATTTAGAAGGAATATCTGCAGAGCCTGTTCCACCCTTCTTGCAATAGTACAGGAGTGGTGGGAGGGAGAATCTGGAATCTTGAGGTATGTATCACTTTTGAACGAGTGATCGGATCTTAACGATACTTGATATTTGGAAAGACATCGTGTCTCGGATGACCCGTTTAAAGTATGGACCGGATCCGATGAATGTGGGGGGGGGAGTCCAAGGGGGAAACCGGAAATCTTGTGAGACGCTTAGAGTGGAGAGATTGGGATGAAACTTAGTGGGAAGCACAAGCACATGAACTAGATACGTCAGTGATGGAACCGGATCGGGTTTGGGCACTGTGTGGGGAGTTATGGGGGGGGGGGGGGGGTGGCGGAATTCCGGCTATCGCGAGTTAAGGTATTTCCAGATGTGCTAGGACTATGAAACTTGGCTTGAACATTAGAACTTGACTTGATTGGCTTAGAAATAGTCAGTTCGCCGACCGAACCATCGTGGGGAGTGGCGGGAGGGGGAATCTGGAATCATGAATATATATAACTTTTGAACGAGCGGTTGGATCCTAACGAAACTTGATATTTTGAAATACCTCGCATCTTGGATGCAATTTAGAAGGAATACTCGCAGAGTCTGTTCCACCCTTCTTACAATAGTAACTATTAGTTGCTTTTTTTTTCGTTCCAGCGTCGTGAAAAAGTTAATACGCTGACCATTCCAACCTTCTCGGAATAGTAACTATTTGCTTACCACGCTCAAGATGTGGGCTCTGTTTGCGATATTTTGCCGAAAGAAGAAAAATAAATTCCAGGCTAGACTCCAAGAAGCCGTGACGTCATGCGTAGACACATGGTGAGCACGGTAACTCTCGAAGGGGTTGAGATATTTTGTTCGAACTTGGCGTGCGGACTCTTTGGGTGGGAGTACAGGTCAGGTTCGAAGATGGGCTCTGTAACCCTATATTTAGGGGTGGGAGAGTTTTAGATTAAGGGCGAACACATTTATTTTTTAGAAGCTAATGAGATAGTTGATTTAGGAATAAAGAGACATGCTGAATCTGAATATGAAAATTAGTTTCTCGCCCGACAAGTAGTTCACCCGGAATCCTGCAAAAGCCGGAAAATTTATGAGAAGTAAAAGTTTAATCTGAAGTTGATTAGAGGTTCGATTTAGGCTGGTGATAGTGGTGATAGATATGCTGAATCCTTTATTGAACTTCGTTATCTTGCCGGACAGGTAGTTCGCCCGGAATCCGGCCGAAACCGGAAATTTGAAGTTTTAAAACTGAATGGTATAGTCCACGGTGAAAAGACATGCTGTTGCAGCTTTCGAAAATACTAAAGATATTTGATAGTGCAAAACGGATACGTCAGCTGAACTTTATTAAAGCTATATTTCGGCTCTTCTTGGCAAGGGTCCTCTTGAGGCTCAAAGCCGCTGAAGATGGAAAAGCGAACTTGTCGAAAAGGAGCTTTTGAGCCTTGAGTGGCTTTGAGCCTGAAGAGGACCCTTGCCAAGATGTGCCGAAATATAGCTCTAATAAAATTCAGCTGACGTATCCGTTTTGCACTATCAAATATGATTCGCAGTCAGCTGGGCTGAAGGAATATTTATACTAAAGATTGACAAAAAGTGTATGTGATCGGACAGTTTGGTTATCTCCAAAGTCCCAACCGACATTTACTGGGTTAAAAAGGCAGCATGCATTTGACAACTGTCTGCGTCTGACACGTACTGATAAGCAGGGGCGTCACGACTGGGGGGGGGGAGGGGGGGGACGCCCCCCCCCCAATGCTGTCGGCCAGTCGGTAAAAAATAACCGAGTCGGCGCGAAGCGCCAAGATTTTTCGTCAAAACAGTTGATTTTTTTCATGAAAACAGTCGGTTTTTCTGAAAATTGGTCGTTTTTTCGTCAAAATAGTCGGTTTTCCTGAAAATCAGTCGATTTTTTTTCAAAAATGTCACTTTTCTTTTTGAAATAGTCGTTTTTTCTTCAGAAAAAGTCGGTAAAAATTACCATCCAGTCGGTAAATGCCGCGTCCCCCCCCCCCAAACATTTTGGCTATTAACGCCTCTGCTGATAAGGCCTCTTAGGTCTTAGTCTTGGAAGTCGTGGGCTAGAGGGTTCAGAAATCTTGTTCAAATTTGGTGCGAGGATTCATTCGATCAAAGTACATGCCAAGTTCGTAGATGGGTCGTCTAGCCCTATATTTAGAGGTGGGGGAGGGGGTTTCAGATAAAGGGTAAAAAAAGATTTTTTAAGCCAATGGGATAGTCGTTTAAGGGGTAAAGAGGCACGCTGGACCTTTATCTGAACTTCGTTTATTTGCCAGACAAATGGTTCACCCGGACTCCGGCTCAAACCGGAAATTTGGTTGAAGCTCAAATTTGTTTCTGAAGTCCATTATCAGAGTTAGGAGACATGCTGAATCCGATTTTGAACTTTATTTCCTCGGCGGGTTAGCTGAGAAAAATAGCCAAAACCCGGAAATTTGGATCGAAATGTCCACCTCTCAGTGTCACCATCTATTTTGCTCTGGATGCAGGTTGCCGGGAGTACTGCTAAAACGTGGAATTCGGTCGAAGTTAAAGACTTTTCTGAAGTCGATTAGAGATGAGATACTGGAGTAAACATGCATGCTGAATCCTTATCTGAACTTGGTTTTCTCATCTGATTAATTGTTTGGCCGTAAGTTGTAAAAAATAAAAAGAAAAAGTGGTTGATTCTGGATAAATAGCAAACTGTCCAAAAAAATCCTCAAGATTCTATTGTCTGGATCGAGAAGTCAAATAAATATTCGGTTTTTGGGATCCCATTGAAACCTTTGGTCATGTTAAAAACAGACGCTAGGAATGGGTAATGATAATTTCTGTGATCAATATTGAGTTTAGTTATGGGATAAAACTGAGTTTGAGAAAAAAATATCTGTTTCGTTGTGGTTACGGTTTTCTTTTGTAAATAATAATAATGCAAAACCAAGCTAAAGTTCAACCGAAAGGGCTGAAATAGGACAATCTACTTACCCATCACTTATTCATTCAAAGAGGCTTGAAGACCCGATGAAAAATTGTTAATTCGCTGTTCCGCGATCACGAATAATCGATTTTGACTCGTGGAATTAACTACCGGATTTCTGGTACCTCTATGCGTTTGTACCTGTGTTGTATGACGAAAAAGACGTAGGAAAATTTTGTGTTCAGGTACTAAGCAGTCCTCACCAAGCTATCACTGCCGACTGAAAATCCGCGTTTGTGTAGAGATTTAAATTTTCCGCGTCGTAGTAGAATTTGTGCCGTGGGACGGCCGTAGATGTTCTGAACATCATCACAGATCAGATAGTGGAAAATCAAAATTCCCTTAGCCCAAAAATTCCCCAGAACCCAAATATTTCAGTGTATTTAAATGATTAAAAAATAAGTTGGCTTTAGTTGAACTTTAAAAGCGATCAGAATGTTCACAAGTGAAAATACAATGGACCCAGACTAAAACCGTCGCATTAAGGTTTTTTTCAAAGAAAATCCATTTTGTAGTCATTCCCCGTGTTCTCTTGGTTTTCCATCCGCAGAGTCTACGCGTTAGGCCTCCTCGCCGTTCCCTTTGATTCCCCGAGGAGTCCTCGGGGACTTCTCCATCAGAAGACATCTCCTGTGTTTAGCTAACTTGGAGGAACTTCCCAACATTTCATATTTCTTTAAAATCTTTACTTCCCGTCATTTAATAGACCATTTCTTACCTATTCCCCTTACCCCCGAAATCTCCTCCATTAGTCCTTGTAACTGTCTGCGTTCAGACAAAGGGTGGCATAAATCGTCATTCGTTTAGCCACACATAGGGCAGAAGTAAAGACCTAACCTTCCTCTGTTTTCCCATATACTTTACCAGCAGGACGTCACGAAGGACTTGATTATTCCAACGCTATGACATGGAATCTTGTAGGGATGTCACACCGGTGAAATTGTTATGGCACTTGCCCTTCGGCCAAGTGCCATATAGCGATTGTAATTTCTGTCCGTCAGTCGGTCTGTCGGTCCCGGTTTTGCTAGTTCGGGCACTTCCAGATAAGCTAGGACGATGAAACTTGCCAGGCATATCAGGGACCGGACCAGATCAACTTACAATTAATCATTTCTTCAATCCGACTTTTCCCGGATCCGGGAGTCCGGAAACTATAAAGCAAAAGTGGAGCGAAAAGTAGCAAGTAAAAGCGCTGCCCAAATGCGGGAGCGAACCAGGAACCTCTGAGTTGTAAGGCCAACGCTCTACCAACTGAGCCACGAGTCCATGTATGAGAGAGCGAATGCGGGAAAATATACAAGTGGATAATCTAAACAAATTACATTGTTAGGATAATGGAACTTGTCAGGAATATTGGATGTATTAGGGAGCGAATGCGGGAGTATATATTGTTAAAAGATTGACGACCTGATTAACCTGGACATAGTCAAGAAACATAAATAATAGTTTGGGCACTTCCACGCAAACTAGGACGATGAAACTTCGCAGGCATATCAGGGACCCGACCAGAATAAGTTGGAAATAGTCACTTGCCCGATCCGACCATCGTGGGGGAGGGGGCGGAATCCGGAAAATAGGGACATTCATCACTTTCGAACGGGTGATCGGATCTTAATGAAACTTGATATCTGGAAAGATCTCGTGTCTCAGATGTCTCATTTCAAGTCCGGACCGGATCCGATGAATCTTGGGGGTGGGTCTTGAGGGGAGTGGAGGGACGGGGAATCCGGAAAAATTTCGAAAAATTGTATATTTTCAGCTTACGAACGGGTCGTCGGATCTTAATGAAACTGAGACCTCATGTCTCAGACGCCGGTGACATTGGGGGGAGTTGGAAGGGGAAACCGGAAATCTTGAAAAACGCTCAGAGTGGAGAGATCCGGATGAAACTTGGTAGAAAGAACAGACACAAGTCCTAGATACCTGACTGACATAACCGGAACGGATCCGCTCACTTTGGGGGAGTTGGGGGGGAGTCCTAATTTCTAGTGATCCCGCGAGTTCGATGCTTCCTGATGTGCTAGGACAGATTAAATAGGAAATAGTCACTTCCCCGATCCGACCATCTGGGGGGGGGGGGGTGGAGGGACGGGGAAGTCAAAATTGAGGTATTTTTAACTTGCGAACGGTTGGTCGGATCTTGATGAAAGTTGATATTTAGGATGACCTCGTGTCTCAGACGTCCCACTTTAAATCCGGACCGGATCCGATGACACTGGGGGGGGGGGGAGCTGGTGGAGGGAACCGGAAATCTTGACAAACGCTTAGAGTGGAGGGATCGGGATGAAACTTGGTGGGAAGAAAAAGCACAAGTCCTAGATACGTCATTGACATAACTGGAGTGGATCCGGGCACTATGGGGGAGTTAGGGGGGGGGGGGGCGGACTTCGAGTGATCCCGCGAGTCCGGCGTACTTCTTGATGTGCTAGGACGATGGAACTTTGCGTACTTCTTAATGTGCTAGGACGATGGAACTTTGCAGGTATCTAAAAGATCCGATCAGATTGACTTGAGAATAGTCGTTTCTCCGATCCGACCATCGTGGGGGGAGTGGATGGATGGGGAGTCCGGAATCTAGTGGCATGCATAACTTATGAACGGGTGATCGGATTTAAATGAAACTTGTCAGTTTGAAAGAGCTATCGCCTCAGGGTGTCTGGATCGGGTCCGATACCTGCGGGGGATGGGGGGGGGGAACTAAGAAAACGCTTAAAGCAAAGGGATTGGGACGGAACTTAATTGGGAGAACATGCATTAGGCCTATATATGAAACTGACGGGGCCAGATGGTTTCGGGGCTCTGGGGGGAGGGGGCCTATAATTTCGGTAGTCGCGAGTTAGAATAGTTCCAGATGTACTAAGAGAACGAAACTTTGCAGGCAGCATCTTGGGGGGAGCGAGGGAAGGGAAATATGGAAACTGCTGCAAATTGCGAACGAGTGGTCTGATTCGAGTGAAACTTAATGGGTGATACGAATCTATGAACTCGACATGTAAGACATGCGTTCGAACTGTATGCAACCATGGTTGGGGGAGTTGGGGTTGGAAAATTTTTACATGCATAAAAACCAAACGGTTGGACCGAATGAGATGCAAGTTCGACAGTGCCAAGCTTGTGCGGCCTAGATTTGTTATTTGGTTTTAGGGACGGACTCAGTCAAGGTAGGGGGGGGGGGGGGCAGGGTTCCGTTTTTGCCGGCTAAAATTGATTTTTACCATACCTGCGGTTTTAATCGGCTTTTATTAATAAAACCCGATTTTTGCCGACTAAAACTGGCTAAAATCAAACCGCACTGATCTTTTTACGTATCAATCTTTACTGTTGTTTGTTCATTGTTTTCCGACTATTTCGTTCGGGAGTTCGTACCGTATTATATTAAAGCGAGGAGGCTATTAGAAACTGCGGAGGCGATTTGTTGTACATGTTGATACGATACGCGGATAGTAAATAGGCTACTTCAAGAATTGAGCTTATGGCTTGTCCTTCTTGTTTTCTTGATAGTATGTTACACGGCAGCTCTGTAGGGATTCTCAGCAGAAACTTGTGCATATAAATGAAGGAACCTAGCTTCAGTGCCATTTATAATAGCAGATATGACTTAGCCTACACCTATTCAGTCTTGACATTATTCTGCATCCTTCCATCCTCTCTAGGCTAACATGAACTACAATCTTTAATACATGAAAGAATTATGACAGTCTTAGAATAGCGGAGTGCTATTAAAATCACATAGTAGAAGTTTTGATTTTAGCCAGTTACTTGATTTTATCCATGCCACTTGATTTTAACCGTATCGGCAGAAATCACCTATTAGCCGATATTAACCGGCTGGTATTTTAGCCACCCGGGAACCCTGGGGGGGGGGGGGGGGGTACTGAAAATTTGCAGATAAGCTATGCTCCGATTTCAATAAAACGTGATGGAGGGGAAGAGGGGATCAGAGGTCCAACGGGGTGTGTGGGGGGGGGATACCGGAATTTTCCAAAAATGATCAGAATTGAGTGAAACTTGATAGATGGTATAAAAGCAGATGCTTTTTAGATGATCCATTTTTTAGTCCGAACCAGATTCGACCACGGTAGGGGAAGATGGAGGGAGTACGGAAATGGTGTAACACGTCTAGGGGTCGAACGAGTGGGTTTATTGGGCTGAAACTTGGAAGATTGAACAGTCTTGCGCATATGCTGCACATCATACGAGATTATGCCGGAACTGCTCAGAAGTGGGTGAAACTAAATATCCTATTTCTCTTTCCGAACCGCATTTTTGGATGGCGGGTGTATTTCGAGACGTCCTCATCTACTTTCGTGTACCACCTACTCGTAACAAGTGCCATATGAGCTCGTAGCTCTTGTTCTTTTTACTGAAGATCGGAAAAAGTGCTGTTTTCTTGAAAAAGTGTTATTTTTGTAATAAAAAGTTTTTGCAACAGTTTTATGATCATTACGTTCAAAATTACTAAAATTGACATATGGAAAGCACTATTCCTCTAGCCAATATTATTTTTTTAAAGCAGAAAGCAGTGTAAACAGAACATAATGTATTATCTTTTAGTTTACTAAAAAGTGCTCTAATAGTGTTAGGTTTTCTTAAAGTTATTTTCTTGAAAAAAAAGTATCAAAAAGAAAATTCCCGTGGCAACCGTGGAACCTAGTCTCATAGTGCGAACACACGATCAGGATTTCCCGGCCTAATTTCCTGCACTTTCATCATCAAGTTGAACAAATTTCAGCTTTTCCATATGGAAGTGATGATGGTGCCGAAAATCCGGGCAGGAATTCCAGACCGGGAGCACCCGACCCTGATCGTGTGTCCGCAGTATCAACCGGCTTATCTTATGAGCTAAATCTTTATCAGTAATTTCCTGAATGGGTGAAAGATATGCTGGATCAGTTTGTATGTGTCAGCTAGTCAGATACGGTGACAAGAATGGAATTAAAAGCTCTCATTCGCCCACATGTGATTGCAAAAATGATCGAAGCGGTGAGTTCAAGATCTTCCAGCCATAGAATACGCAAGTACTCTGATAAAGCTTGGTGCCCATAAGACGCGGATTCGCTTTCGCCTAAGCGAATACTCTTGATAACTATCTCTCCTTGCCTATGTAAAATCTCCGGCCTCTCCGGGTATCTAGCGGAAGAAAGGCAGACGTGGTGTCACAGCTGCTCAAAAAAGATCGCAGTGATTGATTGACACAGGATTTGAGTCGTTGAGTTTGAGTCGTACGGACACGCTTACTTCTCTTCCTGAGGATCGCTGGCATCTTTTGGACTTAGTCATATAGAGCATGTTCCACCCTACTTACCGTAGTTACTACGCATGACGTCACGAATTCTTGCTTTTTCTGTCAAGGCTGGAACGATTTTTCTATTTTCCAGCAGGATATCATGCCACGGGCGAATCCGACCAATCACGTTGCAGAGATGCGTAGATTACTACGCTTACCACGCTCCCGAGCATGGTAAGCAAATAGTAACTGTTAGTTACTATTTCGACAAGGTTGGAACGGTCAGCGTAGTAACTTTTCGTGAGGATGGACCGGAAATAGTAGCTAATAGTAACTATTGTTAGAAGGGTGGAACACGCTCATAGAGTATTCTACGCCAGCGGAAAAACGCCATTTCAACTCCAGATCGAATGTTTTCGCGTCGCTTCGCGGAAAAGAGTCGCTTTCTGTGTGCACCGAGCTTAACGCGAAATTATTCGGTAACGCCGGTAAAAAGGATGGGTTGAGTCGTCTTGGAGGTTATTCATGTCGGGGACAACACGTGGTGTTTAAATTTTAACGGAAAAGGGATAAGACCTGGTAGTCTAGTTACATATCACATGCTGACTTAAATAGGCCTGAAAACCCGATAAAAATATGTTACTCCGTTTGTCCGCTGTCCACAGATAAAGGATTTCATCGAATGAACTTAATCTTTCGGATTCGTGGTACCTCTGTGCGCCTGTCCCTCTGTGTTTGAAATATTGAACAACTGCGAAGGTAAGCATTACCGAACATAAACTAACAATGGCAGATTCCTTGCAAGACTCCTTGTCCGCCGCGGACCTTTCCCCGCTTAATAATCCTGCAAATACAGACTTGTTTTCAAATTCAAAATCTCCGCGTCTTGATGAATTTTGGGTTGTTATGCAACCAGCGCACATTCTGAACGTGATTACTAGAGCCCCGGGGGAAAAAAAATGCAAAATCCCTTAGATGGGCCAAAATTTGTCAGTGTATTCAAATGTCAGGTGTAAAAATTAGCTGCCTTTTAGTTACACTTTAAAGCCCAGTCTTCACTTCCCGTTTTCCTAAGTACTCCTTCACCTTAAGCTGACTGCGAAATACATATAAAATATGGCGATAAACGGATTAGTCAGTTAACGTTCCGTTTAAACTGACAAGAAATCCTGTCGAGTAGAAGGGAATTCCGGTCGACCCAAAAGGATTCCGTTCGTGAAGACGACTGGAAAAAAGTCTAGCAGGAGGAGAATCATTTCATGATGAAAGGAATTCCGGTCTACTTGAAAGGAATCTCGTCGGCAGCACTGGTAAAAAAGACAAAAAAAAAGTCTAGCTAGTTTTTGGGAGCAGCAGTCATCACTAATGATTGTGATAAATGCTCTAAAAACATTTTTTTATTGACTAGTGAATTTATCTGTTTCCCTCTGCGTGTAAACGTAATCTTGTGACCAAGATCGGATTCTGTTCAAGTTTTCCTGTAGCCTACTTGTAAAGCTGCACAAGATTTGATTTTTAGGATATTTTGGCCCATCTTGGCAAGGATCCTCGTCAGGCTATTGCTACACAAAACGAACTTGCAAGCAATCTCGCTTGAGCTAAACTTGGCCGACTTACGCGTTTAGTGCCATTGTTTATCTGTAATATCCTGTTGTCTGTCGGTTCCGGCTGATGGGACCCCCCCCCCCCTCCCAATCTAAGACGATGCTAAAGGTTATGAGATGAAAATCTCGACGCGCTATTCGTGCTGGGTTAAGTGTGCGGATTTAATTCGGAGCTGATGGGACAGGTCAGACGCGTTGAAAACACGTATATTTCAGGTTTTATCCCTGGTTTGTATCGGCGTTATGCGAGACTATTTCATCGACGGCTGGGGATCTTTAACAGGTCTTCTGGGATTCAGACCCGAGTCTCTGTATGACTGGGTGGACCCGAACCAGACGCATTCCAAATACGTGGATTTAACTTTCCTTGTGTTATTCACTCTAAGCGCGCAGATTCTTATAGTTCTGCCGACACTAATTGTCTACGCTTGGAAAGGAAAGTGCTCCATACCTCTGGTAAGAATTGTGACCCAACTTTGTTTCTGGTGACGGATCACTAAGAGCGTGTTCCACCCTTCTATCAATAGTAATTGTTAGTTACTAATTCCGTTCCAACCGCACGAAAAGTTACTACGCTGACCGTTCCAACCTTCTCGAAGTACCTAATTGCTTACCACTAAGCGTGGTAACTACGAGTCTCTGTAACGTGATTGGCCGGGTTACCCCATGGAGTGGTATTTTACCGATGCGTTCCAACCTTGGCGCCAAAAAGCCAAAATTCGTGACGTCATTCGCAGTAACAATGGTAAGTAGGGTGGAACACGCTGAAAATTGTATTCTACTGAATATGTCGTAAACCCTCAGAAGTAAGAAAGAAAAGGACAGAGTAGCAGAGAATAGTGGATGAACTGAGGGGTTGCGCCCTTTGAATTTAGTATACAGCAAGTGCCCGGTGCCTGGCCGCATGTTTGAACATTAACAGCTTGTTTAGAAGTGGAATTGCCTTAAGTTTTTGCAGGCACCGGTGCCGGGAAAGGGTGTGCAGCAGATGCGTAGAGTGGGTAACCCGTCGCAATTAACGTCTTGAGTAAGGCGGGAGCAACACCGATCGAGAATCTAATAATATGTTTCTGCTTGGGATGAGTAGATAGGGGAAGCTCGGGGTTGGATCGGACACGGGGTTGGTCTGGACACCCGCGAAACAAATATTAAAAGTTGTCGCTAAAATTTGAAAAAAAAAGAACATTCGCCGTCTGGTGAACTAACTTAAAGTTTCATGATAATTGCTTTTCTGGTTTTGACAAAAAGTCGAAAAAATTGGTTTTCTTGAGGTAAAAGTTTTTAGCTCATGGTAGGTTAAAAAGCTGTACCGCGAAGACTATTGGTAACTGGAAGGCGATGAACTGGTAAGATATAGCTTAGTGATCAGGGTGTATAGCCTGCTTAGTATTTCCGAGATAGATTACTTAATTTTCCTGTGGTACGCCATTTTGCTATTTTAGTCAGGGTGGGGTTGGTTCGAACAGTTTTGAAGGGGTTGGTTCAAGAGGGCATCAAAAATCTCTTAATGAGTGGCCTCCTGTAAGGAAACTTAACAGGAAATTTATGGGTCCCTGCTTCAATCAACCATCTGAGTAGGTGTGCTAACGTGTGTGCCAGTTTTCGGTGAGACATGCATTCAGTATAAGACAGACATGTTTCACTTAAAGTTCTCTCTTTGCGAATGACGAACCTCCCACCAATAGTTACAAAAAGCCACCATCTTCGTTCCGACCCGTACGAAATGTACATAGATTGGATGGACATCGGTAAGATTTGGTAACCAGCGATGGAAGGTGGGCACGCACCTGCAGCAAGTCCGTGTTGCTTGAAAAGACTGGTTGCCAAAGACAGTGGTAGGTGTTCTTTCCAAAAGAGATTGGACTGCTGGAACGCCCTCCCGTCTGAAGTAGTTTTGAGTGACTCTGTCGACCCCTTCAAAAATTGAAGACTTAAATGCAAAAAAAAAGTATGACGAAAATATTTTAGACATAGGCTACATTATCGCGGCCAATGGCCTACTTTTGCATTATATCCGTTTATTTTGTATTTACATGTTGTTATTTATGTGTGTTTGTTATGGCCTTTGGGCTTTGAAGACAAATAATATCATATCATATCATATTAACTTGTCTTGAAGAAGATGACTGACTGAAAATTTCATGTTGGGTGGTATTCAGAAGGTTAATCTCCCTGCATCTACAAAGGTCGTTTCCCCAGGGCTCCTTTGTCCTTTAGCAGAATAATCTCGACGACAAATTTCGTTTCCCTTTTGCGTCTGCGTCGTTGTGGGGAGGTCGATGCGATTCTATCGCATGTCGTAACAGCAAAGAAAAATCTGTGTCGCATACGACGTAGCACAGCCAGTACTTTTACGATATTCAGGCAGCGTTGGAAAGCAAATTTCCGCGTGCCAACCATTCAAGACACACGTAGCGCCTCCTGTTTCACTGCCCTCGACCGGGAGTGCGATGCGCGGCGGGGCAAATCATCCGACGCCTCGCGTGTTTTACCATAGATTCTCTAGTTACAGTAGAGGTATGCTTATGTGAACGTCTGCTAACAGTGAACGATCGCCCAAGAAAAAACTAAAACCCAAACCAGGCATTTTTAGTTCAAAGCCTGACTCTACAGGACTAAAGGCGTATTCTCGCCATTCCCCGAGGACTCCACTTGAGGAGTCCCCGCGTTTTTGTTTGTCCCGGGGACTCACTCCCTATATTCTCGCGAATCCCCACGGACAGGGAATGCTACGATTATCAACAGTGTCATCAAAAAGGACTCCCTTTCAGATTCAGAGGGGAATCAATTTTTGCTGGTGTTGGTGCAGTGTAAAATTAATTAAAAACAATCAGAATAAACAAAACCAAAAATAAGGTGGATCCAAGCTAACTCCGTCGACTGCATACTTATTTTTAGAACAAAATCCTTTTTGGAAGCATTCCCCGTGTTCTCGTTGTTTTCCGTGCTCGGAGTCCGCGTGGAGTGGCTCCCTCTATTCTCGCCGTTCCCTTCGACTCCCCGAGGAGTCCTCGGGGAACGACGAGAATACGCCTGAAGTCAGAAACATGCCAATGGTTCCAGCGAACAACGAAAGACGTCATCCAAAGAAATCCTCAAAATCAAATTCTACGTAAACCAATCAACAACATTTGCCGTGGTCTTGGCAGACGGCGATCCTTCATCGGCGCGAAGAATTAATCATCAAGAGTTAATTAAATTCAATTAATTAAGTTAATTAATTGATTGAAGCGAAATTGATGACCTTTTCGTTTAGGAAGTCATGTATGCAATCTTACTCTCCATCATGTCGCTTGTGGCTGGCTCTTTAGTACTGAGTATTTTCGGCGGCGACAGACATGGAGTGTTTGTTAGGCATGAGAAGAGAGATGCGTACTTAGCCATGGGGGTAAGTCATTTTTGTAGCGATTAATTGAAACAGACGAAAAGACTTTAATTTCTCTTCCTTAAAGGTTCACTTTATGTCTTTTATTTATTTTTTATTATTTACCCAGCTTTTTCGAAATGGCGGGTTACAAATACCTTACTTAACTGAAGAGCGGATCGTTCCACTTTCTTACCACAGGCATAAAGTTGTTGCGTTCAAAAACAACAACAGATTAGCTCCTAGTCATTAGACCTCAGGGTGTCTTATCACTGTGAAAACACACTAACTAACGCTTAACTAACATCGCCAACAAACTTTGTCTCCGATTGGTTTGTACAGTCCCTGACACCGACGGAACCATCGACAGGAAAATAATGGAATAATATCAGGTTTCAGTTCTGCTTTAAAGCTTTCCTGTTCTAAAGGCTGCCATTGGAGGGTGTGTGTGAATATCTTACTTGTCCATTCCCTTAGCTTTCCACAACTTCACCTTTTGCTATTGACGGGGGGGGGGGGGGATGTTGTCGGCCGTATCAAATGACACAGCCTAGGGGTGGGCTGACTGCTCTCTCCCTACCCACCTAGGTAAGAGGGGGGGGGGGGGGGGTGGAGAGCACTTAAAAGACCAATCCAGCTTATTCTGAGTTTTAGTTTATCCATCGCTCCCTTACGGAATCATAAGCTTCTGGAATTGCTTCGTTTTTACCTACAATTTTTGCGCTTTTTCGGCCTAGCCGAGTTTTGCAGGCATGCAACGCAAACTTTGCCGAAAATTCCAAGGTCCACCGACAACTCTTTCACGCATGAGGACATGATAAGCTTCAAAGTGTTGTTTTCCATTTTGGAAGACACGGTAAGCCCTCGATTTTATCTTCTGTTTTGGATTTGTTTTATTCGGCTTGGTTTTCCCACTTTGTAACCACGGCGCATTCAGTTTCCATATATATTGCGTCCAGCCGCCGCGTCGGAGAGCAGGAAGGCTGGATAGAGTCGACAAATGCTAACAAGAAAATCCCTAATTTCACGTGGAAAGTAATGGTGTTTCGAAAAACAATATTGCTCAGCTATTTCATCATGGAACGATCATTTCTAGGAAGAGTTGTGCTTTAAGCGAGGTTAGGCAAGGCGTTTTTAAACAGTGGTAATCTATTAAGTATTGAACTATCCAAACGGCAGCTAGAGTCCAAGCTGACGTTGAAACATATATTCAAATAATGTGTACAACATAATGCACACAAAAATTAAATCTCAGGACTAGTTTTTTTCCCTACAGTGGTATTTTAAATTAATTTAGTCCGTAGAAGTTATTTATTACAGGTTTGTTTCCTACCCCGAAGTTGACACTGAAGATAGACAGCCTGGCGAGGACCCTTGGCAAGAAGGGCCGAAATATCGCTGATGAAGCATCGTAGCTGACGTATCCGTTGTATACATTATTTGAAGATACAGCCCAAGCTGACTGCGCTAAACTGATCCGTCAACTGAAATTTAATCTAGCCATAGTGCGGCTCGTCTCGGCCAGGGTCCTAGTCAGGCTTGCTAGAAAATTGAACCTTTGATTAAGTCGCTAGATTAAATTTCAGCTGGCGTCTCGATGCAAAATTTGTAGCCTGCGTAGTTGTATGGTTGTTGTACGAAAATGTTGCATATATTGAGATGCAGTAGTACAGAATACTTCAAGTTGGGCCTCACACTGGGCCAATCTTAAGCAGTAATATTGAGTAGCATCCCGCCTTGTTCCAGTAGCATTCAGTCTTGCTGTAGTAGCATGTAGTAGCATCAGTTGGTACTGCATGCACTTTTTCCTACAACTTCATGCTATTACTTTAAGATAATGTTTCATCGGGTATAGCGAAGCAAAGTATGCTGGAAGGGAGGAAAATTTGTATGAGCTGAATGGATGATTGTGTTAATCTTGTCTTCCCCAGACCAGAGGTGTCGCTGACTGGTTATCAGTGAAGATAACTCCGTTGAACCATTACAAAAGTATTTCTTCTTCTAGTCGATTCTCATTATCAACGGTATCGTGTTTTTCGGGGACAGTATCCTCACCATCCGATACAGGGAAGAAACGAGTCGAGGTAGCAACAAACGATAGTTTCAACGTATGTTATTTATTATTTCTTATAAAAATCGTATCGTTAAGCTAATGGAAGCTTCACCTACGTCTTTCCCCTGGGATCTTAACTGAAACTTCTTCTACCGCTCCTGTCACTGGCCCCCAACCTCGGGGGGCTACACTGCTCCCCGAGTCCTGAATTTCTGACAAATGTCGAGCTGCTCCGTTTCTCTGAGCTGTTTTTTCGATTCCGTCGCGAAGCAGGACGAAGTCCAGATCTGTTTTTGCTGAGCAATCGTACTTGTTCTGCCTCACAAAACTGCACAATTTCACTTCTTGGGGTACTTCTCGCACTGTTTATTGAGCAGTTGCTGATCACTGGTGTCTCAGTTTCGGAGACTTGTTTGCTCACTTATTTTCAAAAACTTTAAGCAAGTTCTGAGTGCTCAAATTTTTCTCACATGTTCTCAGTAGCTCATTGGTTCACATATTTCAGTTTTCATTGCTAACATTCACTTTGCTCCATCTACCCTGAGAAATTTCTGAGCGCTTGTGTCACTGTGTCTATTTCTTCTCACAAAACTTCAGAGCTTTTTTTTTCACTCTCCAACACTGCTCTAGGATCAAGAGTAAGGTTTTCTCACAAACTTCGAGCACCTTCTGAGCGCTCGTGACTCTATGTTTGTTTCGTCCCACAAATCTTCAATGTTCGACTGTTTATCTCCGACACTACTCTAGGATCGAGTCAACATTTTTCTGAGAAACTTCGAGTAGTTTCTGAGCTCTCGTGTCTGTGTTTGGCTGTGTTCGATTTGTTTATCTCCGACATTGCTCTAGGATCGAGTCTACATTTTTCTCACAAACTTCGAGCAACTTCTGAGCGCTCGTATCTCCATGTTTGTTTTCTCTCACAAAACCTTTGAGAACTACGTATAGCTGATTCCCAACTTGAAGATAAAGGGGGTCCTTTGTGGTAATGCCTCTAGGCTTGAGGCATTTGTAAATGACCCGCGGGAAGTCCTGGAAAAAAAAATACCGACTAAGAAATAGTAAAAGCAAAACTAAAATCTTGAGGGACACCACACATACACAACTATTCCACCATATTCGGGCATGTTCTGCGCATGCCTAAAGAGTGGAAGCATCAGTGGTGGAATCACCTAAACGGAAAATGTATTGATGGTGGATGATAGGACTCTCTCTCCTCCAGGGCCTGAGTTTAATCTTGGTGAGTTAGAAAACAGAAAGGTTAATTTAAGTAATAGGTATGATGAAATTTTAAATAGAAATTTAGATCCTGGTCTCACTAGCCGGGTGGAGTGTGAGGATTCGAAGTATGTTTTTGTAAATGGTGTTTCGCGTGCGTGTCGTGGCTATGAAGAATTGTTCAGTATTTTTCACCTGAATTGTCAAGGGTTGAACTCCAGCTTCAGTTTTATGGACCATTTGGCTAACCTAGGTTTATTTCAGGTAATTGCTCTTACAGAAACCTGGTTAAATAGACACAACTCCGAGTTATTGAATATTGATGGGTACCGCCTGTACCAGAAGAACCGACAAGTACACCAGCATGGCGGACTTGCAGCGTACATTAAATCTGATATTGCGGTGACTCCCAGAGATGATTTATCGGTGAATAAAGAGATGGTATTTGAGTCGCTTGTTCTCCAGTTGAAAGTAGGTGAGTGCAAATGTTTCCTGATTGTAGTTTATCGCCCGCCGTCGGCATCGTTTACTGAATTTTTGGATTTTCTTGATGAGCAGTGTGAGAAGCTACCCGCTCATACCTCATGTTTCTTTGCTGGTGATTTTAATGTTGACCTTCTTCAAGATAGTTCAAATAGTGATCGTTTTTTAAATATAATGATTTCGTATGGGTTAGTTCCGTCAGTAAATATTGCGACAAGAGTGACAACTACGACTGCAAAGTGCCTGGATAACATTTTTTCTGCGTTTCCTCCCAGATCTCCAAGTGTGCTGGTGAGTGACACTTCCGATCACTTTGGAATATTTGCACATTATAGTCTCCCTATTGGTAAAAAAAGTATGCCCAACCTGAACGTTTTCGGCCAGTAATTGATAGTCATGTATTAATCAAATGTAAAAATGAGCTGACAGAAATGGACTGGGAAAGTAAATTATCTTCTTCGATTGGAGCTGAAAGTAAGTTTCAAAAATTTTATGAGACTATTCAAGAGACACTAAAAAAATATTCTAAGATGAAAAGCGGTTCTCGAAAAAATACGCCAAAAAAACCTTGGATCACGAATGGTCTTTTAAGATCAATTAATAAAAGAGATCAGCTTTATGAGATTAAAGTGCAACTTAAGTCTGATGTAAATACAAGAATATATAATAATTACCGAAACGCACTTAACCGTCTTCTGCGGAAGTCAAAAGAACAATATTATAAAAATAAATTCATGGAAGTTTCGGGAAACCCGGCTAAAACGTGGCGAGTGATTAAAGAAGTGTTAAATGTGACACCTAAAGCTTTACCTGAAGAAATTGAGTGCCCCGATGGAAGTAAAGTGACGGAAGATGGTTCAGTAGCTCATGAATTCGTAAAATATTTTTCTACATCTGGAGCTAATGTAGCCAGCAAGATTTCGCTTAAAGAAGGTGACCCATCATTCCATGAGTATCTAGGCCCGGATGAGACCGATGTCTCATTTTATGTGAGCCCTGCCACTACTGATGAACTAAAGCGCCTAGTATATGATATGAAAACTAGTGCTTCTGGAAGTGACATTGTGTCTCTCAAGACTATAAAGTTCCTTTTACCAGTTATTCTACCTGTCTTAGTTGAGATGATCAACCTATGTTTGAAAGAGGGAGTATTCCCTTCTTTCTTTAAGGAAGCTAGAGTGACGCCTGTTCCTAAAGGAGGCGATACTAGTTGTCTTGGTAATTATAGACCAATTTCAGTGCTACCTGTCATGTCCAGAATTTTGGAAAAATGTTTCGCTAACCGTCTGCATAAGTACCTTCAAAATCAATGTGCGCTGAGCTCCACCCAATTTGGATTCAGATATGGACACACAACTGAACAAGCTTTAATATTTTTGACTAGCGTAATAAATGCAGCATTAGACCGAGGTTACAGAGTTGCAGCAATATTTTTGGATATAATAAAGGCATTTGACACGGTAGATCACGCAACTCTTATGGCAAAATGTGAATTTTATGGAATTCGAGGGCCAGCTCTGCAGTTCCTTCGTGATTTTCTCTCCGGTAGATCGCAGTAAGTAGAAATCAGAAATGCCAAGTCGCCTTCATTGCCTGTGGTGTGTGGGGTGCCACAAGGATCCGTCCTTGGACCTCTGTTGTTCCTGATATTTGTCAATGACCTGTCACGAGCTATCAGAGAAGTGAAAAGTAAGGTGAGCGAACTGTTTTGTGGTGAAAAAGACATCACAGTTCCAATGTTTGCTGATGACACTGCACTGATATGTATAGCCAGAACCGAGAGACTTTTAATGGGTTTATGTGAGCAATCACTGGAAGAAGTATCGCAATGGATGAGAGTGAATAAACTCCAACCAAATCCGATTAAGAGCTCTTTCGTGATATTCTCGCGCACGGCGAATTATTATCCCTGGATTCGGTGTATCAAATTTACTGAAGGTGAAATACAGCGAACACCAACGGTTAAGTATCTCGGAGTGAAGATTGATGAAACTCTTTGCTTCAAGAACCATACTGATGCTGTTTCCAAAATTTTATCTCGGAACCTGGGTATGCTACGAAAACTCAAGTTCTACGTTCCCAGGCAAATACTGCGGCTCTTGTATTTTTCGATAATCCATCCTTACATCTTATATTGTTCATCAGTTTGGCTTGGGACGTTTCCTTCCATTTTGACACCGATTAGAGTGCTGCAGAATAAAGCAATCCGGATAGTTTGTGGAAAAGAGGCGCGTGAATCGGTAAGAGAAATTTACCGTGAAGTTAAAATATTACCGGCTGCTGGTCTACGTGATTTATATTCCCTATGTTTTATGTACCAATATCAGAAGAAAACTTTACCGTCATGTTTTGAAAGCGTTTTTGTTGTTAATTCTGATGTTCATAGCCACGATACGCGTTCGAAAAATGAGTTTTGTGCTCCATTGGCTGTGACGACCAGGTCTAAGTTTTCAATCATTTATAGAGGGATTAGATTGTGGAATGGGTTTGAAAAGGAATTACTGGAAAAGGAAAATATGAATGAGTTTAAGAATGCGATTAAAAATAAAATGTATGGTAAGTATGATTTCTAGCAAATATATTAAATTAGTAGTTTATTTTAGATTAAATTAAAAGATAAATTTTTTTTTTTTTTTTTTTGCCCAGGTGGAGGAGAGAAAGTTATTTTTGTTGAGTTGTTTTGGTTTGTTTGTCGTTAGAGGTTGATTCCACTGCTGACAACGTTATGTGATCGGTACTGTGCATTTAGTGGTCACCCCCAGGACAACCTGGACGCCCAGGTTCTCGGGTGACTGGTTTATCTGAAGATATATTGTTTAGTTGCTATGTTTTTTTGTTACAAGTTGTTTAATATTATTTTGTGTAAATAAAATAATAAAGAATAACCTAACCTAACCAGAGCGCTCTCAAAGGAGTATCAGTAGCAGCCTGAAGAAAAAACGAAGATGAGGCCGAACAAGGCACACACTCCGGGCGCAATATTTTATTAAGGTCACGCCACTGAAATACCTGCGCCATGCCGTCGGGATGGGGAACAACAGACTTCGAGAATTTTCACCGCAGCAGTTAGATCAGAGTAGCCTTAAAGGACCCCTCTTGCTTATTCCACCTTTTATATATGCCTAGCTCCCTTATGAAATTGTAAGCTTCTGAAATCCCCGCCTTTCGCCTTGTACTTATGACTTTTTAGCGCTTTTTCGGCCTAGCCGAGTTTTGCCAGTCACGCAACGCAGACTTTGCCGAAATCTTCGAGGTCCGCAAACAACTCTTTCACACATAAGGATATGAGAAGCCTCAAAGTGTTATTTTTCATTTTGGAAGACGTGGAAGACAGTCAGGTCCCACTTTTTAACCCTGGCGCGTTCAGTTTTCAGAAATTTTGCGTCCAGTCGCGACGTCGGAGAGAAGGAACGCTGTATAGATTCGACAAGCGCTAACAAAAAAATCGCTAATTTCACGTGGGAAGTAATGGTATTTTCGAAAAAGATTTCACTATATACTCATTTCACTGTGAAAGGATCATTTCTAGTATTGTGCTTTAACGTGTCCATTCAAACAGAGCAGCGAATCGCGAATCGCCTGAGAGATGACTAGCGACGTTTCTCGTTTTTTTCTTTCTTGGACTGCCCTAAGCGCCTGGGGCGTTGCAGGAGCAAGTATGTCTAAAGTAAGGCGGTACCAGGATTGATCTTACCTCTTTCAGCTGACTGTTCTTTTCGGCTCGCGGATCCTTTGATGATTCTTTTCCGGAGTCCGTCGTACGTTTCCGGGGAGGGTGGGGGAAAGGCTCTTCGTTTCCGCTTAACCGCCGCTTTCTCGGACTTCGTCTCAGGACGAGGGGGCTCCCAGTCTTCTTAAATGTTGGTTCTGAAACAAAAGGGTATATCAGCCATGCAAAGAGGACACCTTGTCTTAAAGCACAAAGGACCCTTCTAATGCTTTACTTTGTATTAAATGCTTCACAAATAAAAATTTCCGACTTCCTTTAGAAGGCGCTACGAAAATCGGCCGTTTTCTTGTTTCTTTACCTCTCTGGCATTTCCACGATCCAAATCTTAGGAGCTTATCGTGGCAGGAAATTCAAAAACTCCCAGCCATGCTTGATAGAAAAGGATATATTCGAGATGTCACCAAAGTCAAGCCGCAGATGCAGTTTACCTGACTGTTCTAGTGTTTCACCAGAACTTCCATGGCTTAAAGTGCTTTTTAAAAGTTTTTCTTTGTGGAATAGTGTTGTGAAGCTTGATTAGCTTGCTTTATAAAATGTACCAGAATATGCAATAAGCTTATAAAAAATAACATAGCTACAAAAATCATTAAAAAACAAATAACCTATTCAAATCTGAATTATACAAGCTGATTTATGCATAAAATGAAGATCTACTAAGTATTATAAGAAACATCACTTATCTTTGTCCAAGCTATTAAATTGAGCATGTGCTGGCCCAAAAAATTACGCTTTGAAATATCACAGAGAGGAAACTGTTGAAAAAGCTGCTGATCTAGGGGGTAAGCATTGTTCCTAGGTTGTTACAGAGTGGGATTGGGGTAGTCTGATGTGCCCATTGAACTTAAAGGATGAAACGCTTTCAACTTGTCCTCATTGCCGTGTTGGCGGGGATGGTCTTAACCATTTTCTTTTCAGGTGCGAAGAGCTTTCGCATTTGAGGGATTCATTATTTTGGGCGAATGGTTGGTAGCCTGCGAATTGCGTCACCATGAGAGACTGTTTCTCTAGATAATCTTTATGCATAAAGCACTAGAGCTGAATAGTGTTAGGGCGATTCTGGCGGCCTGGAGAGCTCCGGTGGCTTGCGACGGCGGCTAAAACTCGCTTCGCTTTCCGAGGTTATTCTTGCGCGCCGCTAGTTTCGGAAAGTTTTATATATGACAAAACGCACGCGTAACGTTTAGGGGAGGAAGGGTTAGTAGATCTGATTGGAGACAAGTGTTTCGCAGTAATGAGAAATTTGGCAGTGTTCGTCCGGTTGGCAGCGAAGCATCGGGAGGATCTAATGTAAGTGTTATTAAGCTATATCTAGGATTGTAGTTTTTGTTTTTGTTGTTTTGTTTGTTTTATTGTAAGTGATTTTTTGTGGTAGTTGCTATGGCCAGTTGGCTTTTTGCAATAAATATCATATCATTTCATATATGACAATACGCACGCGTAACGTGGAAAGCGGCGATCCAGTGAGACGTCGTAAAGGCGCAATGATTTTCCGTTAGTTCTGGCCCTAGGCGGAATCTCGCTTCACTTTTCGGAAAGTGAATCCGTGAGATCGCCCTATTGTTTCTTAGTTATTAGTTTTCATATTAGTTGCTTATTTATACTGTATTTATGTGACCTTCGGATTTGGGATGGGATGGGAGTGGAGGGGTCCCTATGACTTAGTAAAAGTTGTTCATTCAGTCCGTCCTTCTGTAAGCATGATAACTCTCGAAGGGAGTGAGATATTTTGTTCAAACTCGGTAAGAAGGTTCTTTGGGTCAAAGAACAGGTCAAGTTCGTTAATGGGCTCCGTAGCTCCATATTTGACGGTGGGGGTTCAAATTAAGGGGCCAACAAAATGTTTTTTTTTGAATCTAATGAGACAATCGATTTAGGAAGTAAGCAGACATGCTGAATCCAAATACGATAATTATTTTCTCACCGGACAAATCGTTCGTCCAGAATCTGGCCAAAACCGCAAGATTTGTTAAAAGTAAAAGTTTTACTTGAAGGTGATCCGTTTTACTTGAAGGTGAATCCGTATATGCAAGTTGTTTTTTCCCCGGACATACAGTTAGTCCAGAATCCGTCCAAAACCGGAAAATTGTTCCAAATACGACAATCCTTTTCTACTGGTACATATAGTTCGCCCGGAATCCGGCCGAAACCGGAAAACTTTAGAAAGTGTTATCTGAAGCTGGTTAGAGGTTCGATGTAGTGGTAAGGGGGATACTGAATCCGTAGGCTATATCAAATTATTTTCTCACTGGACAAATAGTTAGCCCAGAATCCGTCCGAAACATGAAAACTTATTAAAAGTTAAAGTTTACCTGAAGATGATTGGAGGTTCGATATAGGGGTAAGAGATATGCTGTATGACTTAAGTTTTTTGCCAGACAAGTAGTTCAACCGGAATTCGGCCGAAACCGGATATTTGGCAGAAGTAAGGCAGGAAGTTTCGATCAATTTCGTAAAAGTAGATATGACGTATAGGGGTGAACACACATGCTGAATCCATACCTAAACTTGGTTTTGTCAGATGGCTAACCATTGGTGTTAACCTGCCTCCAAATTTTAATAGTAAACATGTTCAAGGAGTCTGACGAAGACCGGACATCTATACAAGACGCAATTGTCTGGATCAAATATTACATTTTTGGGATCCCATCGAAACCTTTGGTCTTGATCAATACAGATATTATTATTATTGTTCTTCACACCCCATGTTTTTGCTCCTGGGCTTTGATGACACCCATTATTCAGAAATACTTTTTTGTCTTCCCTTTCTGCAATAATTTTAACAGATTCTTTGATCGACAAGCCCTGAATGAATGTAACTTGAATCACTCGCAATTGAGGAGATGATAATATTCATGATTTCAGTGAAGGTCAGTCGAGTGCCGTAGCATTTGGCATGGAATGAAGTATCGGTTTGAAATAAGTTTCCAGTTAGCGTGACGTACGCAGAAAACATATTTATGGGAGGGGGGGGAGGGAGTGATAAGTGACGTGATGAGGGAAGTCTGTTAATGAAAGGCAAAAAAAAAAAATCACTGGACAGGCCATGAGTCTTCCTAAGAGTGAATATGGTTGTTTTTTCGAGGATTTCGTTGAAAGTATTTTGATAAAACTAAATTAGAACTGCTAGAAGCAATATACCAGCAAGCCCGAAGTCCGATGTACCGGGGTACAAGCCCGAGCCCGAAGGCCGTATAGGTTTACAAATCAATCCTTTGACCTTCTGAAGAGCCTCTAAGCAACCTAATAATAGTCTAAATTTCTGATTGAATCCAGTGTTTTTCACTTTTCTTCTTCCATATGGGTCTAGGCGGCCCCCCCCGGAACCCCTCTGGCGAAAATCAACCTGGTCCCCGCCCCCTCCCCCTATAATGTGTATGGTGGAAATAAAATAATAATATAATATTCGCCGCTGCAAATTATGATATCCGTTGAAGTAATGAAAGAGATTATATAAGCGGATGTCATAATTTGCAGCGGCGAATATTATATTATTATTTTATTTCCACCATACACATTATAATCGGTGGCAGTCTAGCTAACTTACCTTCTCCTCCAACTTGTAACTCACCTTTTACCTGTTTCGGTAAAAAATTACGCTTCGCTTAATAAAACAAGGGTGAGATTTGTGTGTTGTGATTAAGCCAAAATATAAAGTTTGGAACGCGAGCACTAAGGATTTCCCCTAGATACTGCTTTTATTAACACTGTGTTTTGGTCGGGGGTGGGGGGGGGGGGGGGGGGGGGGGGGGGGTTAGCAGAACCACTTCCATTTTTACTCCATGATCAACCATCTTATATAAAGATGGACATTTGAAAGAAATAAAGCTTGAATAGAAAGCACAATAGGGGAGCGCAGCAACAAGAAAATAACTTACTTTTATCGCTATCCGGATTCGGGTTTACTTTCTGCTTGGCAATCGACTCCGGATTCTCGGCGGTGTTGGCTTCCCTGTTTCTTCGTAAAACGAAACACCGGAATCCGGAGTCAAGGGGATTGCAACTCGATTCAGTCTCATGGGCTTCCAACTTTTCCTGCAACCGCCAGGTGTCGGCTTCTTTCTGTTCGGAGTCTCTACCGAAATTGTATCTACAAAGAAGAAGCTTGATTGAAGAAAGGTTCCCAAAGCTGAAGAGGACTCTTGCCAAGAAGGTCCGAAGTGTGGCTCTAATAAAATGTAGCTGACTTATCCGTTTTGCACCGTCAAATATGATTCGCTAGGAGAAAAAAAAAAAAATCAAAGATCTAGGAGAAAAAAAAAATCGAAAATCTACCTGTAATGGCGAATACACGTCAAAGCTGGGAAAATAAACGCGAGTTCAAAACTGTCAAAGCAAAATCTGCAATTTTGACCGTCGTAGTTTTTACTCTGTTTTTGTGTTAACACATCGTGGTTCTTTTTCTCGCGGTTTGGCCGTCGCCGGTTTTCAATCAAGCAATGAATGATTTTATTAACACATTTAAAAATGGCACAAGACGTGCCCATATGGAGAATAAGAAAAACAATAGCTGCGTTTTTGCATTCCTGTGGACTGTAGCCGTAGCAGTTGGCCTGTGTGCTAATAAGGCGTTTTTGCACGCTTTTTGCCGTAGACTTCGGCCTGCTGGTTCGAACAGCAAAAACGCCTTGTAAGCTGCTCAAACGGATAGTGGCAGGAAATTTGAAACTCCGAAAAAAAAACCCAGCTAAACAGCCGAACAGCTTACTTTCTGGTTTTAAACTAGTGTCCTAACTAACCCAGTGTGCTCTTCTGGACACACCACAACCTACAGCTACAGACATTTCTGGACCCACTATAAAAAAAAAGATCCCCGAATACAGAGAGTTGACAAGCAAACAGCAGTCATTCACAATACTTACATTTAACTTTGAAAAATTCATTTTTGTATCCCAGAATTTCCAGATACTCAGCATACTCCATTTTTGAAAGGAACCCCAGGCTAAGGCCAAGGAACAACGTCATCAAGAAGGCCTTTGGCCGTAGCCTGCGGATTTCGTTCTTTGGCCGTTGGATTGAGGAGTAAAAACGCCTTATAAGCAGACAGGCTACAGGGAAAGGTTTGCCGAAACACCTACTAAGCACAGCTGCTACTGACCGACGTGCTGCAAGGCATGCAAAAACGCAGCTAATAAAAGAAGAAGAAAGAAAAAGATAAAAACACTATAATATGAGCGGCTCCGGTCTAGAGAAGAAACAAACTCGGCACGGCGTTGGTCCAGAACCTCAAATGCTCTTTTGCTATTTTAGAATAGCGCGGTTTTTGCTCGTCGCGGTTCTGACTGTCGCGGTTTTGCGATTCCTGTTTTTGTTACAGTGGATAGTATGATTGGGCAAATGATGCCGATTTTTGATAGGTTGGATAGAGCCGGGAAATGGGATGGGGCTCGACAAATGGGAAACCACGCGAGGTCTTGTCAGCTGCAGGATTTTTTAAAGCGACCAAAATACAGCAGTCGGAGGCAGCAGTTAGGCCGAAATAATCTCCCCCTATATTTTTGTGTAAATTAAGATTATTAAGTGCTTTATGGTTGCAACCTATAACACAAAGTTTGTAAATAAAACAGAAAAACGAGATTTTCGGGTTTTTTTTTTTTGTCAAAGTTTGTCAAGAGTTGAACGTGTAAAGTACGCACGAAACTGAGCAATCGTTTTGGTCCAGTTTTTGGAGCTGACCGAGCATCTGGTTTCAACTGCCTGCCTCTGCAAGCGCGCAGGAAAGTATTCTATCCTGCACCTCACTACAGCCGGGCAGCTCAATAAGATAGGGTACCGTATGTGAAGTAACCCTCCTGAATCCAAAGTATTGAGCGGATACAGTAATGGTACCAACCGAATATTTCCATTAGGTGGAGCCAAAATTCACCGCTGGGTTCGAAATCGGACCGGAAGTCGGAAATTTATCATTTTATTTCTTCTTAACTAGTGCAATTATCAGCCGTCTCGGTTCTATTTTTAACCTGACGCCACGACTCCCGTCTTTCCACTCCTTTGGTGGTAGGAGAAGGAACTAAACTAAAATTTCATGCACGAATTCGCATCCGACAGCGAAAATCGGACTGTCTGTGCGCCTTCGAAGGAACTGCAGTTACTATTCCGTTCCAACCTCGTGAAAAGATAATACGCCGACCGTTGAAACCTTCTGGGAATAGAGCGTGTTCCACCCTACTTACCGTGGTTAGTACGCATGACGTGACGAATTCTGGCTTTTTGGCGTAAAGGCTGGAAGTATTTTTCTATCTTCGGCAAAAAACTGGGCCACGGGCTAATCCGGCCAATCCAATCACAGAGATTCGTAGTTTCCATACCTACTACACTCCAGAGCGTGGTAAGCAAATAGTTACTATTATTACTATTTCGACAAAGTTGGAACGGTCAGCATAGTAACTTTTCACGAGGTTGGAACGTGGAACACTCTCATAGTAACTATTTGCTTACCACGCTTGGGAGCGTAGTTAGCGTGATAACTACTATCTCTGTGACGTGACTGGCCCGATCAGCCCGCGGCACGATATTTTGCCGAAAACAGAAAATTGTGTTCCAGCCCTGACGCCAAGAAGCCAGGATCCATGACGTCATGCGTAGTAACTACGGTAAGTAGGGTGGAACGCGCGTACAGTAAATGGTTAGTTACCGACTGAATAGGAATGTCTCGCACTTACGAGATTCCAACAGACTTTGATTTCTTCTGATAAACTTCAGGCCACTCGACAAGATTCGGACGTCCGGTAGCATTGGCGTGCTTGACTGGTGTTTTTCGGGGGGATGCCTTTGGTTTGGAGGGAGACTTCGGGTCCTGAATTAGGAAGACGACCATATCATTTTTGGTAGTTGTGATTCCATAGGGGCTTAAATGCCATTTAGGCAAGAATGTTTTTTGTTTTTTTTTATCATTGGGAGATTTTCATACTGAGCGTTTAAAATGCATCTCGTTGTTTCTCTTTTCCTTGTTTTTATTTTCATTTCGTTTAGTCCACTTTTTCCTTTCCACCCAGTAGCAGTGAGCTATACTCAAGGTATGCCGGTCCTGCCTCAGCTTCCAGAGGGTTCTCCCTTTCACCAGACAAGAAGTGTCATGTTGCTTGGTCACGAAGGATTCTTTTTCTCCGTATTTTCTAAAGTCTAAAGGAACAAATAAGAAATAATATACCCCACCACTGTTCTTGAGTGATGTATCCATGTTCGTTTACCGTTAGTTACATGACTACAGAAAGCAAAACAGCCGGCAGCATGCAAAGTTGTAAAACATTCCCAGATGTTGCATAGCTTTGTCGAGCCAACAGGTCAGTTATGCCTTTTGGTGGGCAACAAAAACATTCAGTCAGTCACAAAGTTGTTCTTGCCCCGAAAGTAACGACATCGATAAGTATTGAAATGAATCTGGTGTTTCTCTTTTTTTTTCAATCAATTCAATTTCAACTCAATCCAGTTTAGACAAAAACACATAACGGACAAGTCGACGGGTTGTTTTCGCGTCATAAAAAACAAGTCTACATGTACATAGAACTTTGCGGCATGTATACCGACGTCTAATCACAAATATGGTTCATGACATAATCGGCTACAATTAATAAAAATAAATAATACAAAATGAACGTCCAAATGCGCGCCGAGTTGTATAAACGAACAAACGAGGGGTCGAAACTCTGAGCATATCTTGTTCGCAAAGCTACCACCGGCTCTAAACGAGGCACAGGCTAGGCAGCTTGACGAGGAAGACCAATTCGGGAGGTGACAAAATCAGAGGGAAGGATATCGCGGTGGAATGGGTTTCGGATCATAAATGTACCGAGCTTCATACAAAGTTGAACCGGGGACAGGAAAGGGTATCTAACTTAAATTGCTTTTAGAGCGGTAGGTATGGGACTTTCGAAGCTTTGGTAGAGTCCTGGGTCTAAATTCCGACTGAGGACCAGTTCTGTCTTTGAGTTCGCACTTATGATTGTTTCCATCTCAAGGGCGTCTTCCGCATCAAAGAACCTGTGATTTTCGCTATAAGGCCCGAATATATTTTCCTATATATTTTCACTATGAACATGCCACATTAAATTAAGTGTTTTAATATGTATATTTTTGTGTATTTTATTGATACTCCGCTGTTACGCAAAAAGCGGGATATATATAAATAAATAAAACTATATAGGGATGCTTTATGCTTTATAGCCTTTAAGGCATTGGAGGCTTAGACTTTTAAAGCACAACTCTTACTAGAAATGATCTTTTCACGACTAAATGGTTCAGAAATATCGTTTTCGAAAATAATATTCCTTGCCACATGAAATTAGCGATTTTCTTCCCAGCGATTTTCGATTAAATTGCCGTGGTTAAAAAGTGGAAAAAACAAGCAAAACAAGAGAAGTCTTAAAAAGGAGATGGAACATTCCAAAATGAACAAGTGCTCAGACGTGGAGTGTAAAAGTAAAATGTTTAGCACATTTAATATACAGACAACTTTAGAACCAAGACTTTTCTCATCCCCAATAACCAAACAAGGATTGAAATAACCTAATCTGTAATCATCCCACTTTAAAAGCTTTAAATGTAAACAAACCGCCAGTATAAATCCAAAGAAATGTTGAAGGTCTTGAACCAATAGCATTAAATATTCTTTGAGCCCAAGTTGACTTTGAAACATTTATTCAAACAATGTCTACAACGGATACGTCAGCTATGATTCTTTATCAGCGATATTTCGGCCCTTCTTGGCAAGGGTCCTCGTCAGGCTGTCAATCCTCTGGTTCAACTTCGGGGAAGGAAACAAACCTGTTGATTGCAAGGTAATAACAAGTGCAATAAACCAAATCGTAGCAGCCCATTGCCCCCTTTGTCACAATTCATTAAGAACGGAATATCATCAGTCATATGACAAAGCAGTCAAGTTTCCAACTATTCATTCAAGATCAAAGTACGTCGCGTCGTCTTATTTGTTGCTGTTACAGCAAACACTCATCTATAGATACATCTCCCCAAATATATAAGAGTTGGACTTGAGACCTATCATTGAAGAACTTAACTCATGGGAAATCTGGGCCTAGCTGACCATGAACGGGAGGGGGGGGGGGGGGGGGGGGGGGTGACCCATCAAAATGCGTATTGTCGTGAACTTCCTAAAATCTGCCGAGTGTCTCAGTTCACCACATAAAAAGCTGTTTAATAAACTGTTCGCATACAAAAGTCCATCAACAAAAACTCTTAACTGCTTCGGATCTCAGTCCACTTGCTACTAAATACTAAATACCTCTGATTCATTTCCTTCGCGCTCGATGCCCGAGGGCGTGATATGGTTTACGGCGTAAACCTGATTATGAACGCGGTGTACAGAAAGGTACAGTGAAACGTGAAGGGGATTCACGACACACCTCCCCTTCTAACGAGGATGAAAACTATGGTTTCATCACTTAAATCTTCAACTTGACGACATAACCCGCAAATGCCTCCTTTTTCCGGCAAGAACACTGGTTGATAAAACTTTTTATGTCCTTATATACATCAGGCCAGAAGAAATACGTCATGACGATCTTGGCGGTAGAACTGCGTCCTCTGTGAGACTGATTTCCCATCTTATCTGGAAGGGTGTGGGAGTGCTGAAGCATTCTTTGTCGGTAGCTACTTGGGACTACTAGCTGATAGTGCATGGTGCCATCCCGTCGTTTGGATCTTCTATACAAAAGGTTATCACGAAGCTCGAACGTATTACCATCAGCATCAGCAGTACTAGCTGCGAGAAGGTTGAAAAACCTCACCAGTTCAGGGTCCTCCCGCTGTGATGTTCGGAACGAGGCAAATGTGGCTCCTCTGCTGGAGGGACTAGTCGATTCTACGATCCTTCTGAGGGACAGAGGAAGGGACTTTGTACACATCTGAAAATAAAAATACACTGAAAACTATGTACATTCGGGACTGTCTCCCTAAAACAGACGTGAAAGCGCGTCGGCGTTTCCGTTTTGCGTCCCGGGGCGGCTGTTGACAACAAACTCGAATTCTTGGAGGGCCAGTGACCAGCGCGTAAGGCGAGCGTTATCACTTCGGGAAAGGTTGAGCCATCTCAGGGGGTTGTGATCGGTTTCAACCAGAAATTTTCTTCCGCGGAGGTAGTACCCAAAGCTCTCTATACCCCATTTCAAAGCTAAAGCCTCTTTTTCAATTGTTGAGTACCGCTGCTCTGCCGGAAGCAGCTTCCGGCTCTTGAAAGCGATAGGATGTTCGTCCCCGTTACGCTGAGTGAGTACGGCACCTATTCCAACATTCGAAGCGTCGGATTGTACTATGAAATCCTTTTCAAAATCCGCACTCGTCAAGACTGGAGCCTTGGTCAATGCTAACTTCAAGGTTTCAAACGCTGAAATCGCAACCTGTCCCAAGCTCAGCTTGTTGGGGCTTCCCTTTTTCAGCAGAGAAGTCAAAGGTTCAGCAAGGGTGGAGAAATCCTTGATAAAACGCTGATAGTAGGCAGCCATACCAATGAACGAACGGACTTCTTTCTTGGTGGTGGGAACAGGAAACTCTTGGACGGCCTTGATCTTATCCTCCAGTGGGGCAATGGTACCATTCCCGACTCTGTGACCCAAGTACTTGACTTCCGATAGAGCCAATCTGATCTTTCTTGGGTGTATTTTCAGACCAGCATCGGTGATACATTTCAAGACCTGTCTCATGTGGAGCAGGTGCTCCTCCCACGAGTCACTATAAATGATGATATCGTCCAGATATACCCTCGCAAACAGTCGGCACGGCTTCAAAATGTGATCTATTAGTCTTTGGAAGGTTGCCGGTGCGCCATGTAAACCGAAAGGCATAACTTTAAATTCGTAAAGCCCCGAAGCGGTCTGAAAGGCCGTCTTCTCGGCACTGTCTGGGTCAAGTTCAATCTGCCAGTAGCCTCTAACTAGGTCGAACACGGTAAAGACCTTCTTCTTCCCAACCGTTTCAAGCAACTCGTCAATCCGAGGGATTGGATACGAGTCAAAACGGGAGACGTTGTTGAGGGCTCGAAAGTCAAGGCAGAACCGCAGAGATCCATCTGGTTTCGCCACTACCACGACCGGTGAACACCAGGGACTCGACGAGGGCTGAATGACCCCAAGCTGAAGCATTCTTTCCACCTCTTCTTCTATGGCTTTCTGTCGACTTTGTGGAATGCGGTAAGGTCGTTGCCGCAAAGGTCTTGCATCTCCAGTATCTATTCGGTGCCGCGTTACGTTCGTTCGGCCAGGGGTATGTGAAAAGGCATCTTCAAACTCGTATAGAACTTCCAGAAGTTCCTTCTTTTTCTTCTCGCTTAGGTCAGTAACAGCATTCCGTAGGCTTTGTTTGACGTCATTTATTTCACTTGACGGAAAGATGCTGTGGCCAGCCTCCGAAGCTGTCATCACTAGATCCGGTGACCTTCTCTCAAACTTTCGCAACAAGTTAATGTGGAGGATTTTCTTCTTTTTTCTGGAGTTCGGAGTCTCGATTTCATAATTAACGGGCCCGGTCTTTCTCAAGACTCGGAAAGGACCTTGCCATCGCGTTTCCAGTTTGTGTGCTCCACTGGGAAGCAGCACAAGTACTTCATCGTCTACCTGTAGTTCTCGAGGTTTCGTTCGCTTGTCATACAGCTTCTTCTGTTTCTCCGATGCGTTCGATAGGTTTTCTTGAGCCTCCTCCACCATTGTCCGAATACGACTCTGCACAGTTAACAGGTCGCTCGTTGGTCTCGAATTCCCAAGTAGTTCGTCTGTTCCTTCCCACTGCTCTTTCAGTATGTCCAGTGGGCCCCTTGGCCGTCTGCCATACAACAGTTCAAAAGGACTGAAACCAGTCGACGCCTGTCGTGTTTCTCGATATGCAAAAAGCACGTATGGAATATAACGGTCCCAGTCTTTTGCGTTATCCATGACGTACTTTTTCAGAAGGCTAATCAGCGTTCCGTTTAATTTCTCCACTAGACCATCGGTCTGAGGATGGTAGGGTGATGTCCGAATTGGTTTGATCCCGAGAAGCTTGTAAACTTCACGTAGGCTTTTTGAGACAAAATTGGTGCCTTGGTCGGTGAGGATCTCGTTTGGGACGCCTACGCGACAGAAGTACTGTTCCATTACTTCTGCGATTTTCCGTGCGTTCGTCGTCCGAAGAGGGATTGCCTCAGGGTACCTGGTTGAGTAATCTGATATTACCAAGAGGAACCGATGCCCGTTCCTGGAAGGAGCTAGGGGACCAACTATATCCATAGCGATCCTCCTGAATGGCTCTTCTATGACATGTGGAAGGACCATTGGCAGCTTTTCCTTAGGTTTATGTTTCGCGACCAGCTGGCAGGGCTCACAGCTTCGAATATAATCTTTCACATTCTTTCTAAGCCCAGGCCAGAAGAACCTATGAAGAAGTCTTTCGCATGTTCGACTGTTACCCGTGTGACCACTCATCCGAGAGTCATGAGCAATACGCAGGACCAGGTTTCTACAAGGCTTCGGAACTACCAGTTGGAAGATTTCCTCACCCGACGAAGATTGACTCTTACGATAGAGAAGTCCGTCCAAAAGCTGATACCCGTTTCCAAGTCGGGCTCGTTTGAAACAGTCGGCAACCGTTGGGTCTTCTAGCTGCAATTTTCCTAGCTGGGCAGAAGTGAGTTTGTCAGGGTCGACTTCAGTCTCACTTACAGGAAGCTGCTCCCGCCTAAGCTTTTTCTGTTGACGATTCGTCCGAAGACTCTTCTTGGGCCTTAAAGCTTGATTAAGGCTGTCGGGGTCGATCGAAATTTCGGAAAGATCGTTGTCCGGAATATCGGAATCGTCCACACAGACGGATGGATAGTGTATCGTCCTGGTAGAGAGGAATACGGTTATGTTGGGCTTCAACTTCTCAGAACCTTGATTGCAGAGTTCCATGAACTTTGAAAAAGATGTACCAAGAATTACATCCACAGGTAGGCTGTCGGAAACTGCTACCTGGACACTTCCTTTGAAGATCTCGCCATCTAGTCCTACTTCAATGTGAGCCTTCTCCGTCGGATACGACTTGCAGTCTCCATGGACGCAGCATATGTCGGTCATTTCTTCGGCGACTTCGTCTTTTGTAGGAAGAAACTTCTTGTGAATGATGTTCATAGTTGCTCCACTGTCTACCAGAAATGTTGCAGGTTGACCCTCGATTACTCCGTCGTAATAAAATTGGGTCGCAATATTCCTCTCTTCGCTCGGGCTTCTGGCTAGGAAGGTCTGCTTCTTTGGAGAACGGCATTCCTTGGCCCGGTGCCCTCTCTTTCCGCAGTTATAGCAGATAACTGGACCCCTCTCGGCTGGCTTCGATGTTGCTGGTTTCTCGTCTTTATGTTCAGCCTTCGGGTTTCCTCTCTCCTCTTCTTTGAATGATTTCATGTCCTTGGGAGGTTGCTTTGCTGCGGGCTTTTTCAAGTCTCCCCGTTCATCCTTCCTAGCTAAGAAAAAGGAGTCTGCAATACGAGAAACTTCGGCTACGCTTGGAGCGTCTAGTTCCTTTAAGCGTATCCGCAGTTCTTCGTTCTTGATGGAGCTGATGAACTGCTCAACCACCAAGTTACGCAGTATGTCGGTGATACATGCACGAAGTACATCTGGATCTGTCTCCGATACATAATCTTTGCAGTCTAGCCATTTGATCAGCAGCTGCTCCAGACGTTTGCCATAGTCAGAAAATGATTGTTCTGATTCTTTCTTACAGTGTCTGAATCTATGACGATAGGTTTCATTTGTGATTTGAAACCTTCTGAGGATAGTTTCCTTGACAATGTCGTAGTCGTTGCTTTCGGCAGTTGGCAAGAGAGAAACAGCATCTGCTGCTTTGCCGGAGAGCATGGCTTGTAGGCGCACTGCCCAGGTTCCTCTGTTCCAACCGTTTTGTGCGGCAGCCCTTTCAAAAGTTGATAAATATGCGTCAATATCTGTCTCTTCTGTGTAATTGGCAATTCGAATCGTTGTATTGGTTGACGTTGCTGGGGCGTTCTGTAAGACTGACTGAGTAGTTTGTACCGCTTGGAAGAGGGGTACCAGCTGTGTGGTCAAGGCCTGTAGCTGTTGATTGCTCGCTTGTCTCTCAGCAGCCATGGTATCTTGCAGTGCCTGCATATTCAACTTCATACTTGCCTCGAGTAGTAGTATGATTTCTTCTTTATTCATTTTATCCTCTTCTTGAGAGAGATCGATAGCTGTTCTGTCTGAAAGGTCGTCTAGATCTTCGTAAGGAGAGTCGTCGTCCGACAGGCCAGTCTTCAGATGAAGGGGAAACTGGACGGCAACTTCTCTTTCTGGTTTCACCAACTGCGACGGCCCCTCGGCGTTGTACCCGGAGACAGTAGATTCCAATGAAGAAGTAGAAGAGATACTTAGACGCGGATCGGCCGTTAAGCGATAGAAGTTGTCTTGGAATTCGGCGGCTTGCCTTTTCGCGAGACTTCTTGTCTTTGCTCCAACGGTTCTCAAAGGTGTTTGATCGCCCTTGGGAAGCCTATCCTTGCTCATCTACAAGTTTACGTAGCTTAAAGATGACTGCGAACTACTGTAAAGCTACGTACTACGTAAGTACCGGTTACTTGCTATATGAAGCAACAGTGTGTGCTACGAAGCACGTACGATTGTGCTATGAAGCACTGCTGTGTGTTATGAAACACTTCTCTGTGCTATGAAGCACTGCTATTGTGCTATGAAGCACCACTTTTGTGCTATGAAGCACTTCTGTGTGCTATGAAGCACCTACGGTTGTGCTATGAAGCACTTCTTTGTGTTATGAAACACTTCTGTGTGCTATGAAGCACCTACGGTTGTGCTATGAAGCACTTCTTTGTGTTATGAAACACTTCCGTGTGCTATGAAGCACTTACGATTGTGCTATGAAGCACTTCTTTGTGTTATGAAACACTTCTGTGTGTTATGAAACACTTCTGTGTGCTATGAAGCACCTACGGTCGTCTATGCAGCACCACTGTGGGAAGGGAGCTCCGACGATGCTGAAAAGCCGCACTGCACGCAGACGCCCGCAAAAGCCAAGTCTATTGTCCACGATGTCAATAAAACTAGCTCGATCCACTCTCAGGTGTGATCCACGAATAACAAATGTTTACTGAACCCTTCAACACTAAAAGTTTCTGTCAATATTAACTTCTTATTCGATTCTCTACTGTATTTTCCCGTTCAATACAGCCGCGATACCATCAATATCCTCGATACTCCGACAATTGTCCGATACACGTTCTTTCCGGTCGCGATCCGATGTGAAAATCACGTGACGAAATTGAACCAATCCGCGCTTTCGTTACTTTGTTTGATTGGACCAATCAGCGAACAGCTCTTATAATCGCCAATTTCCGGGGAAAGTATTTCATTCCAACACTTGTAACGAGAGGTGAAACAACTCGGAAAAACGAAAGAAACGGGTCTAAAATAAGAATCGAAAACAGCGATATCTGAAGGATATATCACTGGGATATTATAATGGTTACTGTACAAAATAATCCCGCCGACGTGACTACAATTGCCTCACAAAATAACCGCAGAATCGGTACGTGAAAATGTTCGGTTTACCTCGCTCGGTGAAAGGCAGGTCACGTAATCCAAGCGTCTTATGGCACTGTCTCACTAGAAAATATTGCGTACAGGATATTTGACAAATCACCAGATATCCCAGGGAAACTTGCGTCGTTCAACGTATCCCACTTCTGACACCAAATTATGTCGTGAACTTCCTAAAATCTGCCGAGTGTCTCAGTTCACCACATAAAAAGCTGTTTAATAAACTGTTCGCATACAAAAGTCCATCAACAAAAACTCTTAACTGCTTCGGATCTCAGTCCACTTGCTACTAAATACTAAATACCTCTGATTCATTTCCTTCGCGCTCGATGCCCGAGGGCGTGATATGGTTTACGGCGTAAACCTGATTATGAACGCGGTGTACAGAAAGGTACAGTGAAACGTGAAGGGGATTCACGACACGTATTTACACTTTTTTTTCCTCAAGTATACCATCTTAGAGTTTGATTCCAGTCACGAGTCAAAAACTTTTTTCATGGGCAACTTGGGCCCACTTACCATGAACGAGGAGGGTGGGGGTGGTTAAATTCTCCCCAACCCCTTTGATCCAAAAGCACAAAGGAAGTTCGTCTCCTATCTCCAGTTAATGCCAATTAAAAGCATTAAAAATTGGGCAATATGGGCCCAATTGCCCCTGAACCAAGTGAGGGTGGGGTTTGGGACCCGCAAAAAGTAAAAAGAGCTCACAATCCTACCAAGTTTCAACTTGATACCTGTTGATTTCTGTCAGGGGTAACGAAGTTTACTCCTGGGCAATCTGGGCCCAGTTGCCCATGAACGGGATGGGTGGGGAGGTGCAACATTACAAGTAATTTCCTAGCCCTAGGATCTACACGTCTAAGAAATTTCATCGTCCTATGTCCAGTTCTGATCAAGTTATGAACATTATTCACTGGGCAATCTGGGCCCATTTGCCCCTGAACCGGCTGGGTGTGGGGGGTGGGACCCCCAAAAGGCACAAGTAGACCCCAATACCCACAAGTGTACCAAGTTTGAACTTGATACTTGCACTCGTTCACGAGTTATGAGGTCCACAAAATATGGTGAAAACCGAAAACCGAAAGCTGCTACAGCGCTCGCAATAGTGGATTGTTCCAAGCCACACTCCACTAACAAAAGCACAATTAAGTTTTCGTGTCCTTACGTGTGAAAATGTATCGGCGAACTTTCAAGCTTTCGGACAAGTTTGGGTTTCGTGACTGGCGAAACTGGACCGAAAAAGCGCTAAAAAAACAAGAGCTACGAGCTCATATGGCACTTGTACGAGTAGGCTGTACAAGAAAGTAGATGAAAACGTCACAAAATACACCCGCCATCCAAAAAGGCGGTTCGGAAATAGAAATAGGATATTTAGTTTCACTCATTTCTGAGCAGTTCAGGCATCGTCTCGATTGCAAATGCACATGACTGTTCAAACTTTCATCCCAATAAATCCATTTGTTTGATCCCTAGACGTGCTACACGATTTCCGGTACTCACTCTATTTCCACCTACCGTGGCCGAATCTGGTTCGGAATAAAAAAAAATCGACCGCCTAAAGCATCTTTGTTTATACCATCTACCAAGTTTCACTCGAATCTGAGCATTTTTGGAAAGTTCCGGTACCCCCCCCCCTTCCCACCAACGTTGTCGGAGCCGGTTCGGGCCCAATCTCTTAATTCCCTCATCAAGTTTGACTGAAATTGGAGCATAGCCTATCTGCAAGTTTCCAGTACCCCCCCCCCCCCCTACCTTGGCCGAATCCGGCCCAGACGCCAAATAACAAATCTAGGCCGCATAAACTCGGCACTGTCGAATTGCATCTCATTCGGTCCATCCGTTTGGTTTTTGTGCATGTCAAAAGTCCCCCCACCCCCAATTCCCCTAATCGTGGTCGCATATGGTTCGAACGCATGTTTTACATGTCGAGGCCATCGATTCGTATCACCCATGAAGTTTCACTCGAATCAGACCACTCGTTTGCAATTTATAGAAGTCCATATTTCTCTTCTCTTGCTCTCCCAAAAATGCTCGGATCTAGGAACGGAAGTTTCCGGGGGTATGTTGTGTCAGGTTTTTAAGTCAAGATAATTCGGGTCGCTAATATGCCTGCAAAGTTTCGTTGTCGTTTTATATCTGGAACTATTCTAACTCACGACTACCGGAATTCCAGGAAACCCCCTCCAACTCCCCCCACAGAGCCCCGAAACCATCTGGCTCCGTCAATTTCATCTAGGCCTAATGCTTGTTCCATCCATTAAGTTTCGTCCCAATCCCTCTACTTTTAGAGTTTCTTGAGTTTTCCACACACCCCCCCCCCCATCCCCACAGGTATCGGACCCGACTCGGACGTGACACTGAACGTCCGAGGCGATAGCTCACCAGACAAGTTTCATTCAAATCCGATCACCCGTTCAAAAGTTATGCACGCCACTAGATTCCGGACTCCCCATCCACCCACTCCCCCCACGATGGTCGGGTCGGGGAAACGGCTGTTCTCAAGTCAATCTGTTCGGATCCCTGACATACCTGCCAAGTTTCATCGCCCTAGGACATCAGGAAGTATGCCGAACTCGCGGGATCGCTAGAAATCCGGACCCCCACCCCAACTCCCCCACAGTGCCCTGATCCGGTCCGGTTATGTCAATGACGTGTCGAGGACCTGTGCTTATTTTTCCCACCAAGTTTCATCCCGATCCCTCCACTTTAAGCGTTTCTCAAAATTTCCGGTTCCCTCCTCCAACTCCTCCCAGTGTCATCGGATCCGGTCCGGTTATGTCAATGACGTGTCTAGGACCTGTGCTTGTTTTTCCCACCAAGTTTCATCCCGATCCCTCCACTTTAAGCGTTTCTCAAAATTTCCGGTTACCTCCTCCAACTCCCCCCAGTGTCATCGGATCCGGCCCGGATTTAAAGTGAGGTGTCTGAGACACAAGGCCATCCTAAATATCAATTTTCATCAAGATCCGATCACCCGTTCAAAAGTTATGCACGCCACTAGATTCCGGACTCCCCATCCACCGACTCCCCCCACGATGGTCGGGTCGGGGAAACGGCTGTTCTCAAGTCAATCTGTTCGGATCCTTGACATACCTGCCAAGTTTCATCGCCCTAGGACACCAGGAAGTATGCCGAACTCGCGGGATCGCTAGAAATCCGGTTCCCCACCCCAACTCCCCCACAGTGCCCTGATCCGGTCCGGTTATGTCAATGACGTGTCTAGGACCTGTGCTTGTTTTTCCCACCAAGTTTCATCCCGATCCCTCCACTTTAAGCGTTTCTCAAAATTTCCGGTTCCCTCCTCCAACTCCCCCCAGTGTCATCGGATCCGGCCCGGATTTAAAGTGAGGTGTCTGAGACACGAGGTCATCCTAAATATCAATTTTCATCAAGATCCGATCACCCGTTCGCAAGCTAAAAATACCTCAAATTTTGGCTTCACCCTCCCTCCACTCCCCCCCCCCCCCCCAGATGGTCGAATCGGAGAATTGATGATTTCCTATTTAAACTGGTCGGGTCCCAGACATGCCTGTCAATTTCCATCGTCCCAGCACATCAGGAAGCACGGAACTCGCGGGATCACTACAAATTCGGACTTCTCCCCCCCCCAACTCCCCCAAAGTGAGCGGATCCGTTCCGGTTATATCAGTCACGTATCTAGGACTTTTGCTTGTACTTTCCACCAAGTTTCATTCGGATCCCTCCACTCTAAGTGTTTTCCAAGATTTCCGGTTTCCCCCTCTAACTCCCCCCAGTGTCACCGGATCCGGTCTGGATTTAAATTGGAGGGTCTGAGACACGAAGTCCTTCCATGTAGTAAGTTTCATTAAGATCCGATCACCCGTTCGTAAGCTAAAAATATCTCATTTTTCCTATTTTTTCCGGATTCCCCCTCCCTCCACTCCCCTCCAGATGGTCGGATCGATGAAGCGACAATGTCTAATTTAATCTGGTCCAGTTCCTGATATGCTTGCCAAGTTTCATCGTCCTAGCTTATCTGGAAGTGCCCGAACTAGCAAAACCGGGACCGACAGACCGACAGACCGACTGACGGACAGAAATAACAATCGCTATATGGCACTTGAGTAAGCTCAAGTGCCATAAAAACGTAGGAACAAAACGAAACAATGGCGAAAGGCGGGGATTTCAGAAGCATATAATTCCATAAGGGAGCTAGGGATAATATAAAAGGCAGATCAAGCAAGAGGGCTTTGAGTCAAAAACTACTTCTGCTTTATGTGTCACAATACAAGTCCCTTGTATTGCCTACGTAATATCTAGAAAATGAAAAAAAAAAAAAAATCCAAAAAAGAGGATTGATTACCTTAAAAATCCGGACAACCTCCGCCGTACTGATCGCATAGACCCTCGAATCACCCTGGCTTGTATACGAGTACAGCTGAGACATCTGGCGATTCCGTCTCTCTAAAATTTCACAGCTTGGCCACGAGGCGCGCTGCTCTCTCAATCCATCCAATAGCGCATCAGTCGGCGCGGAGCCAAAGTCAGAAGAACGCGACCGCAGAACTTCAAAAAATAGCGCGCTGTGAATGTTGTCCGTGTTCTTACGTAGCTGAACCAAGCGCAGCAAAGTCTCGATTGGGAGGTTCGGGAGGTTGTTAGCCGAGGTAGGGTTTAACTGAAACAAAATCACTTACATTAGCCTATCAAAGGCCCTTCAGACGTAACCGTTTCGTTTTTGCACGACATTACCTGACGTTCTTTGTTCCCTATTTTGTAAAGCATTTTGACGGTTCTGAATTCCGAACTTAATTTGATATATTTGTAGCTACGTTTGTTATCGCATTATATTTTAAAATTGTAACATACGTGTGACAATGTGACCATGTATGACTATCCACCACTATTTTGTAAAATGATAAAATGGAACTAAATGAACTATTATTAATTATTATTATTGTCGGCTGTGACCCATTAATTAACATACTTCTTTGAGTAACTGCAATTAGCATGTAACCCTGCATCCACTGTAAACTCGGGGCAAGTCTCATGGGATTTCCTAGATTCATATATATACTTGTATATAGTCAAGTGTAACGTCTTTAAGTATCAATTCAGTTGGTTTCAGTTCACCAGTGCAAATCAGTCGGCTGACTGTCACTAAATAAACTGTAGGCCTACATAGCTAAGCGAACCTGGTTCCGTCAATTATGACACGCTAACACAACAGTTCGGCGTCCTACATGTTAGACACCCTCCTGTCCATCGTCCTCGTGGTTTCCACGAAAACTTCAGAAGAAAAACTGATTAAAATGTCAACTGGTGACATGTTGTTTGATCTATATTCAAACAATGTTTACAACGGATATACATCAGCTACGTAACATTGTAAAGATTGTTTGAATATATATTTCAAAGTCAGCTTGGACTCAAAGAATATTTATTGTTTGATCTGTCTTTTTCTTTCTCCGCTGTCACCTACTGCATTTAGAGGGCGACAAATTAAATTCTTGTTTTTATAATCTATTTACGCAGAAACTTCACATCACTTCACAAAGTGATAATAGAAGATTAATAATAATAAAAATAATAATAATAAGCTTTTATTCCGCCAAAAAGATTGTATACATATTTATATCTTAGTGTGCTTATGTCTGATGTAAAGGTCAAATTCGGCCCATGCGCCGTGAAAGATATTTTTTATGAATGAGAGTTTACTATTACTACCACAGGTCAACACTCAAAGATTGAATTACATCTAGTCGTAGTCTTGTCCATCGTGGGCGACTTGCGAACTGTAGGATTTTGGAAGTGGCCGAAATGACGGGTGGAGGAATTGACAGCGACCCCCTTGAACAAAATGTATATGCGACTCGTCAAATACCCACGGTTCTGGGTCCGTCGGCAAAACAAAGCGTCTCTGCGACAGTTGGAACTTAGGAACCACGTTCTCCTTACAGTTTCAAGCCTAATACTTTAGACCTGGTTTTCACTACCGTCCGCCGTTCTCGGAACAGTACAGTAGCAGGGTTGTCACGTGTAGCACAAAAGTTTTACTTTGCTGAAGTTGTAGCCTACCAATAACATTGATCCAAAAGCAAGTGTTCTGCTTTGTTACGACTGGTTATTAGTTGGAGGAATTGTGTCTGAAAACTGTCTGAACTTTCTATTAAAATAGCATTTTTTTAGGAAAATAGCAATTTTTCCTATCTTTAGTGGCACGAGAAATTTCACGGGTGTGGCAACTCTGTACAGTAGAAGTAGAACGTGGAATACTTTTCAAAATTTTAATACGAAATTGCCGAGTGTCAAGTGTTCCAGGTTTCATTTAACAAAAATGATGAAATCAGATTTATTTAATTTCGTCTGATATTCATTTTTGAATGGTCTCATTCTCTTGTTGAGATGCCACGGTGGATTATGAAAGTAGTGCAAACTGTTGCAATATTTCGAACGCCATAAATTTAGCACTTAGAGGGTAAGAGCAACTGGGGAAAAACAGCAAAAGGTTAAAAAAAAATACAGTGTGTGGATTTATTGCGCTCATTATTAATTATTTAATTTGCGCTCATCACCGTCCATAGATAGTTTAATTTTTTTTTTAAGTTTGAACTGCATTATATTTTTTGGCCCCGTTCTAAGTAATATACCTCTACCGTAATGATGACAAATAATTTACGTAGTGTTTCCGGTAGGGGGGGGGGGGGGGATTTGGGTTCCCACGAGACCCCAACGGCAAAGAAACACGAAAATAAATACAAAATTCAACTTATTTGATAGTGCAAAACGGATACGTCAGCTCAATTTTGTTAGAGCTATGTTTCGGCCCTTCTTGGCAAGGGTCCTCTTTAGGCTAAAAAAAGTTGGAGAAACGAACTTTGGAAAAAAACTTGTGGGAAAACCACAAGTTCGTTTTTCCAACTTGGGCGGCACTATCAAATATGTTCGAAGTCAGCTTCGGCTGAAGGAATATTTAAAAAAAAAAAAAAAAGTTTATAAGTTTGAACTGCATTATATTTTTTGGCGCCGTTTCAACTAATATACCTCTACCATAATGAAGACAAATAATTTACATACCGTTTCCGGTAGAGGGGGGGGGGGTCGGGGTTTCCACGACACGCCAACTGCAGAGAAACATGAAAACAAATTTCAACTTACTCCCGATTCCTTAAAATCCTTCTGCGGACAGGAAGCCTTTCCTTCCTCTTGTTCTACATCCAAATCCTCCACATTTTTCAACCCAAACAGCAACAATCGCCGATTTCCGTTTTCAACAAGAGGAAAGGAAGCAAACGAAACATGTCTAGTAATTCGACCAACGGAGCGAAGAGCTTGTAAATTCTCTCGCCAGGAGAGAGGGAGATCAAGAGAATAGATGAGACGAAATATGAAGGATTTCTGAAAAGAACAAAATAAATCAAAGAAAACCGCGACGGAACGTGTCCCTGTCTTTCCCTATATATATATATTTTATTTCAATCAATCAATCAATCAATAATTTTATTAACCCGTATAAAAATGGCACAGAACATGCCCATACGAAGTATATGAAAAACAATAAAGGAAAGAAAAAGATGAGACTAAACTAAACGAAATGACTATACAAACGCACTATAATACGGATGGCACCTGTCTAGAGAAGAATCAAATTCGGCACGGCGTTGGGCCACAGCCACAAACGGATCAGTAACGCCGTAAAGCTGCGTAACTTTGCGGTTACGAGCCCATGGGGGAAGGCCGAGTAGGTACTTAGCATATTTATAAAACAATTTACGAATGGTCCTTAAATCAGTTGTGCTAAATAACTTCCAAAAAGGAGATAGGGCTAGAATGTGGGGGATTGTGTAAGCATTGTAAAGTCTAGCCAAAATATGTCTACTATAACGGGTTTTAGCACTGACTAATAAACCGTAAGCTGCTCTAGCCTTCGCGCCGAAATGTCCGAGTAGTCCAGCACGGGTACTTTTCAGGTCGGTACCAAGTGGTAGACCGAGATAAGTTAGGGACGACGAAAGCTGAATACTGGAATCACCCAAAGAAACTGTAGCGCTATTGGAACCTGGTCGATTACGAGTAAACTGGATGCATTCACTCTTAATCGGATTGAATTTTAAACCGATATCCTTATACTCCTCACTTAAACTGGCAAAATTCTTCTCTGTCGAAGCCAGGGTTTTACTCAGGTTAAAAATATCATCAGCATAATTAAGTAGCGACAGGTCCAGACCTCGAAAAATAAAAACTCATTTCAGCTTTCTTCTGGGCATCAACCACACTATTGTTAAATAGCGGGGGTGAAGTTATAGCACCTTGCCGAATACCTTTATGTACTGGGATGGACCTGTCGATTAAATCAGAGGCACTTCTAGAAAGTGACTTAACTTTTACATTTAATCTACGGTACATATCACGAAGGGTAGCTATTACTGAAGCGTCCACACCACGATGCAAAGCCGCTAGAAGAATTTGCGGATGGATTCCAGAGTCAAAAGCTCTGCTGACATCGTGTCCAGCAAGGAACAATGGATCCTCGGATGAAGCTGCTTCAAGTAAAATGTTCGCAAGTATGGTGTGGACGTGTTCACGGCTAAGACCCTTTTTAAAACCAAACTGGTTTTCTGGTGTGGAGTAAGTCTGATTTAACATTTCAATCACTACAGATTCCATTAGCTTGCATAACACCGGAGAAACAGTTATTGGGCGGTAAGACTGACAATCAGCGCCATGTTTACCCTTCTTAAGCACAGGTGTAATGACCCCGGTACAAAAGCATCCGGAACTAACTCAGAATTAAAAATCATCTGATAAAGTAGTTTTAAGTGGGTTATAAGGGATGAAGACCCGTGAAAGAGGTGCATCCCGCATAGCTGATCAATGCCACTTGAATGTTTCTTCTTCATTTTCATTATCGCGTCGCGGATTTTCTGGGTTGTCACAATAAACCCAAGATCACAAGTATGGGACTCGAGGGCCTCATCGAGCTCTAAGTTAAACTTTTTTTCGAAATCATAATCAGGCGAAATGTTCTACCAACTCTTCGTCGGTGGGAACAGCTTTGTCAGGTGGCGCTATACCAGCCTTCCGCTTTATAAACTTCCAAACGGCTTTTGGATCACTGCGAAGAGACTGGCTATGCTTATCAATTACGCTTGCTCTATGCTTAGCAAGACTCTTAGCGAAACGACGCTTCGTGAACAGGCGAACTTGGTTGGTTACTCCTTGCTTAGGTCTACCGCACTCTGACCATAGTCTTAACCAGAACTTAGATCTTTGACAGGCTAATCCCAGATCTGGATTCAGGGACCACGAAACTAGCTCCGAACCGAAACAAACGCGACGAGAAGGCACTGCTGCAAGTTCAGCGCAACGAAGAGCGTGCGTTATTTCACTGTTGTTTTATTTCACATTTGTAACCCGCCAAATACACAAGGTGGTAGCAGAGTAAAGAGAACAATGAAAAACAACACAAGATAAATAGCAGTATAAACTGATAATCTGAGACCTATAGGTTCCTACCTAAACCTATAGGTTTCAGGAAGCTGACACCTATGGCCCAGCTCCCAGGTTCATGCCGGATGTTCGTACTCATGAATGAATCATGTTCATTTTCAAGTCGGCTCTAACGGCTCTAACTAGCCTTTAACGGCTCTCGTTTAATCGCTAAACTAGTTGTCTGCAGAGGTGGTGAATCAAAATCCGGAATCGGATTCGAATCCAGGATTCGCCTTTTTGGCCAGATTCGAATCCGGGTTCAAATCTTCTTCTTGTCATGCTGGATTCGGATCCCAGACCTTTCTTCCAATCTTTCCCAATGTTTATACACTATGCTTAAGGTATTGTGCTGCATATACTTTAACAAGCACACATGAAAACCTAGAAATAAGGTTTACATACCGTCTCATTTGCTTTAGGTATTAGTGCTTTTTTGTCGTCTCATTTTTGAAATTCATTTATTTAACTTCATAATCCACCTTTATCACAAATCACAAAAACCATATCACAAAAAAACAAAAGAAAAAACAAAAAAAAGAAACAAACAAACAAAACGGAAAACACGAAAAAATCAGCTAAACGCTAGCCTCCATCGAATACAGACTTATTCAATGCGGTTCAAGCGGGAATCAAGATTTGTAACCAAATTGAGCATATAGCAGCAAGTAAGTGGTTATCACTAGCAATCAATCGCCTCCTGAGAGATTTCCGGGAATTCACCTGAATTTCCAGGAGATGTAGGAGACGTCCGGATTCGTACCTATCCCTGGATTCGGATTCCAATCCTTTCAATTGAGAAGTGATTATTAAGTTTTAGCCGTGATAATAATTGTGTGACGATCCGACGCTAGCGAGTAATTATATCAGCTGTTCAGGAAATAAACGTTGTTATTTATTTATTATATAATGTCAAGAGGAACACAGTGATGTTTTACAATACTCTTGATGACTATATCTCCTTGCAGATGCAAAATCTCCGTCCTCTCCGGGTACCTGACGGAAGAAAGGCAGAAGCGGTGTCACATCTGCTCCCAAAGATCGCCGTGATTGCTTGACACAGGATTTGAGTCGTTGAGTTTGAGTCGTTACGGACACACTTACTCCTTCTTCCTGAGGATCACTGGCGTGTTTTGGACTTAGTCATATAGAGTATTGGCGAATGATGCTAATATTTCCGTAATCTTTCCATCGATTCTTATTCTCAAGAACCTGCCTCTCTACTATTCCGTCAATTCGAATTTCGGAGCGAATAAGGTCCCGGATGGATCTGTTACATTCCGCTTCTGGTTGATATTCTGATTGAATGTTCTTCTACTGTCTTGTTCTCTGATAATGTTTGTTCTGATGGTTGACTCAACAGGGTTGTAGTCCTATTGGTATTTGAAATTTTTTCCAACACTCCTTGACTAGACGAGACTTGAACGATGCCATAGACCCGGAAGTGGCGGTTTCCTCCTAACTATCTTTATAACTATATCCCTATTAACGTTCCACTAATGTTAAGTCTTGCCGTGTCTGTCTCTTTACGTGACGAATCAGGCTGTCAATCAATATTTTCAAGAAGCTTATTGGTGAGAAGACCTATTATGACATCACAAAAGTTGTCCGTCTGTCAGTGAGCATGATAACTCTCGAAGGGAACGAGATATTTGGTGAAACTTGGTGTGAAGATTCTTTGGGTCAAGGGTAAGGTCAAGTGCGTAGATGGGCTCTGTAGCCCTACATTTCGGGGTGGGGGAGGGGGTTCCAATTAAGTGGCAAACCAAGTCTTTTTAAACAGCTAATGTGATAGTCGATTATCGAATAAGAAGACATGGTTAAGTTGTCAAGTCGGTTAAAGTAAAAGTTTCGTTTGAAGTTGATTATTCGTTCGATTTAGGGATAAGAAGACATGCTGAATACTTATGTGACAAGCATTTTCTACCTGGACAACTTGGTTTCCTCTGATGATTAAGACTGGATCTGGCGAAGTCAAGACCCAATTATCTTGATTAAATATTAGATTTCTGGGATCCCATCGAAACCTTTGGTCTTGTTTTCGTCAGAGACATGGGTCAGGAGAAAGGCTAAAAACAGCCAAGGATTTGTGTAATACTGAGACCACCTTAGTAGAAACACTTATTGGTGCGAAGGTGTCTGTTAGCCTTACATTCGGATTAGAGTTGGCAACAGCAAAGAAATCCCAAGCGTCTGCAGCATGTCTGCTTTTGATATCGCAGCTCGTGGAAAGACAGTAGATCTGCCCCGAGAACAACGAGCCAGGAATCGTCCGAAATTCGCACTGGTTGATGACTTCTAACTTGTCGCCAAAGAACAGCGGCTCCTACAAAAGAAGAAGAAGGTATGCTCAGAGTTTCGTCCCCTCGTTTGTTTGTTTATATAACTCGGAGCTGTTTTGAACGTTAATTTTATGTTATTTGTATTTTATTAATTGTAGTCTAGTATGTTATTGACCATATTTATCATAAGACGTCGGTATAAATGTCGCAAAACTGTATATCCTTGTAGATTGTTATGTTATGACGTTTATGTTTTGACGTAAAAATAAACCATCGGCTTGTCCGTTATCTGTTTTTTTAGATTTTACGAATTGGATTGAATTGAAGATATGTAGGCATATGTATCAATTATACGTTTTACTAAATAAAAAGACAAGCATCGAAGCCATGAACTAATGATGATTTTTTCTAGTTATTCACAACGGCCTTCCATCAACATGATTTCCCGACGATTTCCCTCCTCTCTTAAATTTTAACCGAAAAGGGCTGAGGCAGGAAAATCTAGATATCCGTCACTTATTCACTTAGATAGACCTGAAGACCCGATGAAAATACGTTACTTCGCTGCTGCGCTCTTCATGAATAACCAATTTTCGATTAGTGGAATTTCCCTGTCGATCTTGTGGTACTTCTATGTGCTTGTACCTGTGTTGTATGCTTGATGAAAAAGATTTACGAAAATTTTTGCTCTGCCACTAAGCAGTCTTCAGCAAGACCACCACTGGCCATTGAAAAGCCGCGTTTGTGTTGAGATTCAAATTGACCGCGTCATAGTAGAATATGCGTTGTGGGGACGGCTGTAGATATTCTGGACGTCACTACTAGAGCAGATAGGAGAAAATCCCTTAGCAAAATCCAAATAATTCAGTGTATTCAGTTGAATGATACAAAAATTAGTTGGCTTTTCACTTAAACTTTAAAGGAGCCATGCCAGTAATCATGCCCATTCATACTTTTGCCAGCTCCCGCTGTTTCTTTTTCAGTCACTAAATTCTCATTTAAATTTAATTCTATTACCAATTCACTTTATTAGAAAAACATGCGACGGACAGAGCCGATTATGTGTTCAAAAACGAAACAAGAAAAATAAAACAATTTTGTCGAATTTTCAGATGAGTTGTTTCCCACCAGGAATCGCATCAGTCTTTCTGTCGCTGACGAAGCATCGTTAGCTGACGTAGCCTATTCATTGTAGACATTATTTGAATATATGTTAATTTTTCTAGCCAGATAGAGCCTCGAAGTTTAACTGAAAATGGCTGAGATAGGCAGTCTAGTTACCCATAATAATCGATTTTGAAATAGTGGAATTCTGTCTGATTTGTGGTACCTCGATGCGCTTGTATTTTGTTGTATGCCTTACGAGAAAGATTTATGATTTTTTTTTGTTTTTAAGCAATCTTCACCAATCTCACCACTGCCCACTGAAAAGCCAAGTTTGTGTCGAGATTAAAATTTCCCGCGTCATAGTAGAATTTTGTCGTGGGGACGGCCACAAATATTCTGAACTTCAAAACTAGAGTAGATAGTGGAAAATAAAAAAATCACTTAGCAGAATCCAAAAAATTCAGTGTATCCAATCAAATGACATACAAATAAGTTGGCTTTTCAGTCAAACTTTAACATTTTCCCTTCATTTTATACTCCGCCCTTTGTCCTCGGTTTATGACAGAAACAAATAAATAAATAAATTTACATACCTGATCCTCCTCACCATTTATGGATCCAGTTACCAAATCTCCATTCCACAGGGACATCTCTAAATGCTTCACTAGCTCATAATTCCTCCCAGTCTCCGAGTAGAGTGCTACCTGTCCTCGCCAAGCAGGGTTCTGGGGGTCGTAGGTCTCTGTGGGAAGGATTATTACTGAGGAGGGGATTTCTGGTGGTATCAGGTAAACTTGGCAGTCTTCCGAGTAGAACATGACTTTTGCGCAGTAGATCTGGACGAAGGAGGATAGACTGTCAGACAGCTCACGGTTCTCCCTGAAAACGAAAGGGCTTTCTGATGCCTGAGAGAGTGGTTGCCCAGCCAATACCCAAATTGCGGCCAATTAAACACACAACGACTCGTTACCTAAGAAGTTTTGTTCCCGCCTTCGTCAACCTTTTTAACTCGCATCATTAATTGTAAATAGATTTGAATATTTTGAGTTGTTTGACAAGTCTTTGTTGTATCCAAACTAGTGTAAAATTATCTTTTGTATATAATTAGTGTTAATACGGACGAGAACCACGAAATCGGCTTGACCGATGTATCGGTTTGGAAAATAAAATGAATTGAATTTTCGGTACCGGGCCCGAATATTCCCACTCCACTCACGGGCGTCATTTAGGGGGGGGGGCACCTTCCCCCCGCCTTTCCAAGGGGTCCCAGAGCTACCCATAATAAAAAACACTCTAAAACCTAGTTGATGAGGCGCAAAACCGAATATGTGTTTAGTCCAGTCTTTGTGAATATTCTTTACTTTTCGTTCAAATGGTGTTGATCACTTAAAGGATCCCTATTGCTTATTCTGCCTTTTACATTACCCTTAGCCCCCTGACGGGATTAGAAGCTTCTAAAATTCCCGCCTTTTGCCATTGTTGTACCTACGACTTTTTAGCGCTTTTTCGACCTAGCCGGGTTTTGCAAGTCACGCAACGGAAACTTCACCCCCCCCCCCCCAAATGTTGTCGGCCAGTCGGTAAAAAATAACCGAATCGGAGCGAAGCGCCGCGCTTTTTCATTAAAACAATTGATCGTAACGCCTCTGTTCTCACCTATGTAGGTTTACGTTAAAAGAATAAGAAAAGGGCACGGACGACGTCGTTCCCCCCTTAGCTTTCCGCGAAATGACTCCTCTGATCTCATTCGGATAGAGGTATTAGCAGCAATGAACTGACAATTTCGTAGTATTCAACACGCACAGCTCAAGCAGCTGATTTTGTCTGGAACAAGCTAGTGACCGGGTTTGTGGGTAATTTAGTGAAATATTTGCATAATTTTATGCAGTTTCCAGGGAACAAGTAAATATACATAATGCAACCTCCAACCGCGGAATGTATGCAGAATTTGTCTCTTCAAGATGTAACGTTAAGAATAGAAGACGCAAGCTGTTTTAAGGGGCATATTAAGGGCCCTGAATATGGACTACGGAATACCATGTGAGATAACATCAACTTTCAGCGAATAATACACCACTTTTCCCAACAAATAACTAAATTCTCTCCATGCTTCAGTCATAGCTGGGGTCTGGCACAGTCAGTGCCAAAAGCCTGCTCCAAGCGGTCAGACGTCCCAGCTTAGTTAATGGGGCCCCGATACCTATCATGTATTATATTATTACAGCAGGTTTATGGGACAAGCGTAGTCTCGACGTTCCAGGCCTTCAGTAACCTATTCCCCACTTTCCTCAAATACAATTCATCTAATCTCCTGGCAGAAGTCACACACAGTAATTTATCTGAAGCTTATAGGAAAAGCATGGTCTCCCACCAATGACATTCCAGGCCCGCAGAAATCTATTCCCCACTTTCCCCATATACAATTCTCCAATCTCAATCCAGAGGCCACATACAATCAAATCAGGTTGACTAGGCCAGCTAAACTTGGCCTACCTTTCATTTTGCCATTTCCAAACATGAACATTCACAATTGTCTTTCCTGGATGATTTAATGTACCAAATATCCTTTTGAATCCATGTGACAATACTCCAAAGGTTGACAGAGGCTTAGCAGCTTTCTTTAAATTATTCCACACAGAACTGAATGAGAAAGTACCAGAGAAGGAACCATCCACAGCTCCATTTTCAGTATTGAGAAACCAAACTTTTGATTTATAATTTTCAAAGACAGAGTTATGGCTTGGTCCAAGCCTAATAAGAGGCTCTGACTGGCTCAGCACTTTTACTGGAAGACTTTTGATGGCCTCACTGGGTAATATGCTGCAATCCACTACGAATATTTCAACTCTCTCCATGCTGCTTGTGTAGGCTTGTGTCCACTTTTACTAAAAAGAGAAAATCAGCAGTTAGAAACATGGTTACAACAGGATAAGCTACCAGCCAGCCCGAACTCTCTCTGAAGGTTTGTCTAACGTCTGCAGGATGTAAAGCAAGCAGTGATACATTTTGGAAGGGAGGTGCAAGATAGAAAGAAAGATCAGGAAAAGTACACAAAACATTTATTCATTGAATTTCTGTTTAATAACTGATTATTTGTAACTTTCAAATTATTATTAGTCAATCCTATCTGTACCTTCCCCATCCCATTTTTGTCAGTCTGAATGTATGCCTACCAAGAGCTGCCACACAGGATGGGTACTTGGCTCCATTTTCACACTACCTCGATTTTGGCAGTGAAAATGTTAAAATGAATGTACATGCTGTCCTGAAAGTCAAGAGGCAAAATATGACTTTTTTGAACAGTCAAGTGTCAAAATATATTGAAACTCTGTACCTTTTCCTTGTTTTAAGGCTGCTCTGGAAAGGGAATTTCTGGCTACTGACTTTGCTAACACTACCTTTTTCATCATTTTGTAGTCAATCGAGGTAAGGTTAGAATGAAGTGGTCTTGTTTAAAAAGAAAAATATGTTTAACTAGAAACACTGAAGTAATATTTATTTATCCAATATGTAAACCATTCAATAGCTTTAATCTAGTATGTTTGTCATATTTGTTAGCTCCTTTTGCCAGACAGATTATTTTGAAGAAAAGACTGGAAATTTGAAATCTTGTCTGAGGTTGGATACCCCTCCTGTACATTAGTTATGAAGAACGAAGAGAGTAGATGGAGAGAGAAATATTCACTTTGTTCAAGAGTGCCCAGCAATGTATGGAAGCTTTCCACTCTCTGAACCTTGATTTCCACGAGGCAGTGAGGAAAGCCAGATTGGAACTGTCCAGGTACCTTGAGTTGACAGGAAGGCTTGACAGGATTTAAGATAAGAACAGGAGACAAAGCGATAGAATGACTGATGTTTTTTATCAATTGTTTTGATAGAGTCATGCTTTCATCAACTGTATTATAGGGAGATGTTGCAACATCAATTCTGAACTGGGCGATTGAGACAATGGGCCATTTGTGGCCTGGGTTTTGGCTGGAATGTCTGGCTTACCCCACAAAATACATTAGTTAGCTTTGACAAACTTTGATGGTAGGGTAGCCACAAAAAGCCCTATCGGCAGTAGCTCCGATTTGCCTATTTTTCCTTAATGAAAAATTAATTGCTGGGAATTTATCATACTTTTTTTTCAATTGTTTTCAGTCTTAAACAGCTGACAAAATGTTTCAAATATACCACTGTATTCAGGAAAAAATCCTAGATTTAATAAGGCCATCGGTAATATGTGCTTATATTATTGTTAAATAATTGCATGTAATCTAAGGTATACAAAAAAGTACCCGAACTTCCCTAGAAGAATTTATTGATACCTGGGACTGAATATCCATAACTGGCTACAGCAGTAAATAGCTGATTCTTTGACCTTGAGCATCTTATTCCCATTTTCTCTTATAATCCACCACAATTTGGTCCAAATAAAAAAAACTAACACCCAGTTTCAATAAAAATTACAAGAGAAAATGGCGGCCGGACCAATGTTGCTGTGTGACGTCATCATTCTCGGAATATTTTTAGTGCGAAATTACGAGATTTTGGAATACATGTTGGCATGCTGCCGGCAAGCTCCCATTGTAATTAGTGATTTTCAAATCTAGAATTGGGATACTTAGCAGCAACTTATTGAGGTATTATTGAGCTCAAACCAAAGCTGAAGTTTAGGAGGATCATAATCCTATGACCAAAAGATCAGGATTTGAGAGTTATTTTTTAGTAGCTACCCTATTACTATTGTCAATTGATGGCACAAGATACAAATGGAAAGGTACAATCAAACTGTAATGTACAATCAAACTGTCATGTGAAATTCATATTCTCTGGTCAAGTTTTTAAGGCCTTCCGGAAAATTGAAAGGAGCACATCTGTACAGGACATACAGTAGGTATATTTCTATTAATCAGCATATCCAACTGTTTGCAGCTAATATGAAAACTCACGCCAGTTTTAAAATTTGAATTTACCGCTTCTTTAAAACCGACAAGTCCAACCGATATTTCAACTTTCAACTGGAAATTTTCAAAATTATGAACAAGAGTCCAAAATAATGAGAAACAGGCCGGAAACAGGGGAGATTTGTGTTAGACTGGGGCTAGATTGTCGTAAAGGCATGCGCATTTTAGCGGGAACCCGTCAGTTTTCACCCGTCACTACATCTACTCGTCACTACGTCCACCCGTCACTATTCTTCCCGTCGGTTCGTCCACCTGTTAGTTGTTTCACCCGTCAGTTCGTCCACTTCAAGAATCCGACAGTTCGTCCACTTAGAAAACCCGACAGTTCGCTCACTTACAAAATCCGACAGTTGGTCCACTTCGAAAATCCGACAGTTGGCCCTGTCATTCAAATCCTTGAAAGAAAGGGACACAATGCCTGGAGAGTACTGGGACGGAGCCAACCTTTTTTTGTTTTTTTATGGCCAACACGAGCTTCCTTTGAGCGCGACTGTTTTGTTTACGTAAAGATGGGGAAAAAGTACAATTTACGTGAAGATGGGTGAATAGGAAAAGGTATTCGATAGGTCGTTACTTACTTTTATGCTTGGTAACGAGGTTGTTGTCCAGGGGTGGCCCGAGGTGGGGGGGAGGGGGGATTCGCCCCCTGCTTTTTGCTAAGTCATGTCAGTCGTTTATTTTTGCCTCACCGAGGTCCCGAGCGCTCATTTTAGTCAAAGGCAATCCAAGTCGTTTCAAAATATTGTTAATTTTGACACTACCCATGTTGCGAATTTGCTTTTATCGCATTTTCGAAGTGGGCGAACTGACGGAAAAAGTGGACGAACTGCCGGATCTTTTAGGCGAGATGAAGTGTGGGCCAACTGAGGGGTTCCCCTGTGATCGAGACGAAATGTGCCGCAGGTGGTTTTTCGTTACGCGGGTCAAGATCAAGGATTGCTCACCCTCCACACGGATCGTCGGATACGGAAAAGAATGATTCGTTGGTTATCGGTCGGGCCCTTCATATGCATGCCACATTTCTTGGTCCTAGCTTGTATGGAAGTGTCGAAGCTAGCAAAGTGAGACGAGGTGATAGACGAACCGACGGAGAGACATAATGGTCGCTGTAAGGACTTGAGTCAGAGGCTGCAAGTTAAAGAGCGGCAAAAGGGACCATTAAAAGCAAGTGCCATACAATCCTTTAACCTATATATGCTACCTGCTGCTTTACCACAAATAAAAGTTGTGAAAGGGGGAATAACTAGTACTCGAGGAGATTTCTAGGGAATTCCAAATATCCAGCGATCAGTGGATTTAAATGGAAATTAAAACGTTTTCCGACGTTCCGTGAAATGGCTCTACTGCCCACAAAGAATGGCAAGTTTCACCGCCCTAGCCAGTGCCCGTCCTAATTCCTAGGCGAGTTAGGGGGCCAGGGAAAAGAGAGGCCAAGCGGCCAGTGTAAATTGCAGAGAAATCAGGCTGCGGTTGCTGGCCGTATTGCCTTGTTCCTTACGGTCGAGGCTACGCACCCTCGTCGTTTACGTTACCGAAATTTTGTAAGATGTGAACATAGTCTGGCTTGACCAAGAATGGTGTCTGCTAATGGGCCGACGTTTTTACGTTTTGACTCTCGAAAAGTGGCCATAAACCCATGCGGATGGCCTAGGGTCCACCAAAAGTAGAAGACGGCACTGGCCCTAAGGCGTAATCTTGCCATTCCCTGAGGACACCACTGAGGAGTCCCCACGAACGGGGAATGCTCCGATTATCGTCACCATTACCAACAAGACCAAAGGTGTCGATGGGACCCGAAAAATCTAATATTTGATCCAGACAATTGAGTCTTGTGTTCGTCAAACCCAGTCGTCGCCAAGCTAATCATCAGAATACAAAACCAAAGGTGTCGATGGGATCCCAAACATCTAAGATTTGATCCAGACAATTGGGTCTTGTCTTGGCCAGGTTAATCATCAGAGAAAACCGAGTTCAGATATTCTATCTATCTATCTATCTATACCTCTATAAGACATATTTATTTTGACGATACTGACCGAAACTTCCTGCTTTACTTCTGCCAAATTTGCGGTTTCGCCCGAATTCCGAGAGAACTACTATTCCAGCAAAAAAAGAAAATTCAGAAACGAAACCGGCGTGTCTCCTTATCCCTATGAAGAACATCTAATCAACTTTAAATAAAACTTTGACTTAAAAAAAATGCGGGTACAACCGGATTCCGGACTAATTATATGTCCGTGTATAAAACGATCGTCATATGGAGGCTCAGCGTCTCTTCTTACCCCTAAATCTATCATCAAATCAACTTCAGATAAAATTGTTGCTTTTAACATATTTTCCGGTTTTGGCCGGATTCCAGGCGAGTTACTTGTCCGGCGAGAAAATAGTTTTCACTATCGTATTCAACATGTCTTCTTACCCCTAAATAAATTACTTAATCAACTTCAAACGAAACTTTTACTTCTAACCAACTTTCCGGTTTTGGCCGAATTCCGGACGAGCTACTTGTCCAGCGAGAAAATGGTTTTCAGCATCTTGTTCAGCATGTCTTCTTACCCCGACATCAAACATGTAATCAACTTCAAATGAAACTTTTACTTTTAAAAAAGTTTCCGGTTAACTACTTCTCCGGCGAGAAAATGATTTTCACCATCATGCTCAACATGTCTTCTTGCCCCCAAATCACATATTTAATCAACTTCAAATGAAACTTTTACTTTTAACAAACTTTCCGGTTAACTACTTGTCCGGCGAGAAAATGATTTTCACCATCATGCTCAGCATGTCTTCTTGCCCCCAAATCACATATTTAATCAACTTCAAATGAAACTTTTACTTTTAACAAACTTTCCGGTTTTTGCCTGATTCCGGACGAACTACTTGTCCGGCGAGAAAATGATTGTCACCATCGTGCTCAGCATGTCTTCTTACCCCATAATCGACTATCACATTAGCTGTTTAAAAATATTTTGTTTGTCCCTTAAATTGAACCCCCTCCCCCACCCCCAGATATAGGGCTACAGAGCCCATCTACGAACTCGACCTTACCCTTGACCCAAACAATCTTCATACCAAGTTTCATCAAAATATCTCATTCCCTTCGAGAGTTATCGTGCTTACAGACAGACGGACGGACGGACAACTTTTGCGATGTCATAGGTATCCCTCCACTTACGTTTTGGGATCCCAAAAACCTCTGCTTTTAACATTAGCGTCTCTTCTTACCCTTAAATCTGTCATCTAATCAACTTCAGATAAAACTTTTGCTTTTAACATATTTTCCGGTTTTCGCCAGTTCTAGGTGAACTAGTTGTCCTGCGAGAAAAAGGTTTTTCACCATCATGTTCAGCATGTCTTCTTACCCTGAAAGCGAACATTTAATTAACTTCAGATGAAATTTACTTTTAACCAACTTTCCGGTTTTTGCCGAATTCCGAACAAACTACTTGTCTGGCGAGGAAATGGTTTTGACCATCGCCTTCAGCATGTCTCTTACCCCGAAATAAAACATTTAATCAACTTCAAATGAAACTTTTACTTTTAGAAAACTTTCCGGTTTTGGCCGGATTCCGGACGAACTAGTTGTCCGGCGAAAAAATGGTTTTCACCCTCGTGCTCAGTCTTCTTACCCCATAATCGACTATCACATTAGCTGTTTGAAAATATTTTGTTTGTCTTTTAATTTGCCCCCCCCCCCCCTAAATGTAGGGCTACAGAGCCCATCTAAGAACTTGACCTTAGCCTTGACTCAAACAAACCTCACACCAAGTTTCTTCAAAATATCTCATTCCATTCGAGAGTTATCGTGCTTACAGACGGGCGGACGGACTGACAACTTTTGCGATGTCATAGGTATCCCTCCACTTACGTTATGGGATCCCAAAAAGGACTCCCTTTCAGATTCGGAGGGGAATCAATTTTTGCTGGTGTTGGTGCAATATAAAACAAGACCAAGGGTTTCGATGGGATCCCAAAAATTCAATATCTGATCCAGACAACTGGGTCTTGTTTTTGCCAGATCCAGTCTTCGCCAGACTCCTGGAACATTTTTACTATTAAAATTCAGAAACAGATAAAGCCCAAATAGCTAATCATCTGAGAAAACCAAGTTCAGATATCAATTCAGCATGTGTGTTTAACCTATAAGTCATATCTGTTTTGACGAAACTGTTTAGAACGGAACTACTTGTCCGGCGAAAAAAGAAAGCTCAAAAAACGAACTCGAGGTATCTTCTTTCCGCAATAACGGACATGTAATCAACTTCAAATAAAAATTTAACTTATACAAAAATTTCCGACTCCAGCCGGATTCCGGTCGAACTATATGTCCTGGTAAAAAATGATTGTCACACACGGATGCAGCATCTCTTATTACCCCTAAATTGGATATCTAATCAACTACAAATAAAACTTTAACTTTTAACATTTTTCCGGTTTTGGCCGGATTCCCGACGAACTTCATGTCCGGGTAGACTTGTTTTTGGGATCCCAAAACGTAAGTGGAGGGATACCTATGACATCGCAAAAGTTGTCCGTCTGTCCGTCCGTCCGTCCGTCCGTCCGTCTGTCCGTCTGTCTGTAAGCACGATAACTCTCGAAGGGAATGAGATATTTTGATGAAACTTGGTGTGAGGGTTCGTTGGGTCGTCGGACCAGTCAAGTTCGTAGATGGGCTTTGTAGCTCTACGTTTAGGGGTGGGGGAGGGGATTCAAATTAAGGGACAAACAAAGTATTTTGAAACAGCTAATGTGATAGTCGATTATGGGGTAAAAAGACATGCTGAACACGATGGTGAAAACCATTTTGTCATCGGAGAAGTAGTTCGCCCGGAATCCGGCCCAAACCGGAAAGTTCGTTGAAAGTAAAATTTTATTTGAAGTTGATTAGATGTTCGATTTAGGGGTAAGAAGAAATGCTGAAGACGATGGTGAAAATTATTTTCTCGACGAACAAGTATTTCGCCCGGAATCCGGCCCAAGCCGGGAAGTTTGTTGAAAGTAAAAGTTTTATTTGAAATTCATTAGATGTTCGATTTAGGGGTAGGAAGACATGCTGAAGACGATGGTGAAAACTATTTTCTCGACGGACAAGTATTTTGCCCGGAATCCGGCCCAAACCGGAAAGTTTGTTGAAAGTTAAAGTTTTATTTGAAGTTGATTAAATGTCCGATTTAGAGGTAGGAAGACATGCTGAAGACGATGGTGAAAACTATTTTCTCGATGGACAAGTCTTTCGACCGGAATCCGGCCCAAACCGGAAAGTTTGTCAAAATTAAAAGTTTTATTTGGAGTTGATTGGATGTTCGATTTAGGGGCAAGAAGACATGCTGAACACTTATGTGAAAACAAGTTTCTACCCGGACATGTAGTTCGTCCGGAATCCGGTCAAAACCGGAAAACTGTTGGAAGTCAAAATATTATTTCTAGTTGATTAGATAAGCGATTTAGGGGTAAGAAGAGATGCTGAGTCCCTGTATGACAATCGTATTTTACCCGGACATATAGTTCGACCGGAATCCGGCTGGAATCGGAAAATTTGTTATAAGCTAAATTTCTATTTGAAGTTGATTAGATGTTCATTACTGGGGAAAGAAGATACCCTGATTTCGTCTTTGAGCTTTCTTTTTTCGCCGGACAAGTAGTTCTGGAGCTCGGCCGGAACCGGGAAATTGGCAGAAGTGGCAGGAAGTTTTCGTCAAAACAGATATGACTTATAGGGGTAAACACACATGCTGAATCCAAATCTGAACTTGGTTTTCTCAGGTGGTTAGCTATTTGGCCTTAATCTGTTTCTGAATTTTAATTGTAAAAATGTTCAAGGAGTCTGGCGAAGACTGGATCTGGCTAAGACAAGACCCAATTGTCTGGATCAGATATTGAATTTTTGGGATCCCATCGAAACCTTTGGTCTTGTTACATAATGTTCAACATGTCTTCTTGCCCTAAATCGAACATCTAATCAACTCCAAATAAAACTTTTAATTTTAACAAACTTTCTGATCTGGGCCGGATTCTGGGCGAACTACTTGTCCGTCGAGAAAATGGTTTTGACCGTCATGTTCAGCATGTTTTCCTACCCCTAAAACTAATATCTAACCAGCTTGAAATAAAACTTTTACTTTTAACAAACTTTCCAGTTTTTGCCGGATTCCAGGCGAACTACTTGTCCGATGACAATGGTTTTTGGGATCCCAAAACGTAAGTGGAGGGATACCTATGAGATCGCAAAAGTTGTCCGTCTGTCCGTCCGTCTGTAAGCACGATAACTCTCGAAGGGAATGAGATATTTTGATGAAACTTGGTGTGAGGATTCGTTGAGTCGTCGGACCAGTCAAAGTCCTAGATGGGCTTTGTAGCCCTACATTTAGGGGTGGGGGAGGGGGTTCAAATTAAGGGGCAAACAAAATATTTTGAAACAGCTAATGTGATAGTCGATTATGGGGTAAGAAGACATGCTGAAGACGATGGTGAAAACCATTTTCTCGACGGACAAGTAGTTCACCCGGAATCCGGCCTAAACCGGAAAGTTTGTTAAATTAAAAGTTTTATTTCAAGTTGATTAGATGTTCGGTTCAGGGCAAGAAGACATGCTGAACACTTTTGTGAAAACAATTTTCTACCCGGACATGTAGTTCGCCCGGAATCCGGCGAAAACCGGAAAGTTGGTTAAAACTAAAAGTTTAATTTGAAGTTGATTAAATATGTGATTCATGGGTAAAGAGACATGTCGAACATGATGGGGAAAATCATTTTCTCGCCGGACAACTAGTTCTCCCGGAATCCGGCCAAACCCGGAAAATTTGTTAAAAGCAAAAGTTTGATTAGATGACAGATTAAGGGGTAAGAAGAGAGGCTGAGTCGGTATACGACAATGGTTTTTTACCCGGACATATAATTATTTTGGAATCCGGTTACAACCGGATTTTTTTTTTAAGTCAAACTTTTATTCAAAGTTGATTAGATGTTCTTTATAGGGATAAGGAGATACGCTGGTTTTGTTTCTGTATTTATTTTTTTTTGCTTGACTAGTAGTTCGCTCGGAAATCGGCAGGAAGTCTCGGTCAGTATCGTCAAAATAGCCATGGCTTGTAGATGTATATCTGAACTTGGTTTTCTCTGATGATTATCCTGTCCAAGACTGGATCTGGCGAAGACAAGACTCGATTGTCTGAATCAAATATTAGATTTTTGGGATCCCATCGACACCTTCGGTCTTGTTACCATCGTGTTCAGCATGGCTTTTTACCCCATAATCGACTATCACATTAGCTGTTTCAACATATTTTGTTTGCCCCTTAATCGGAACCCGTCCCCACCCCTAAATATAGGGCTACAAAGCCCATCTATGAACTTTACTTGTCCGATGACCCAACCAATCCTCCCACCAAGTTTCATCAAAATATCTCATCCCCTTCGAGAGTTATCGTGCTTACAGACGGACGGACGGACGGACAGACGGACAACTTTTGCGATGTCATAGGTATCACTCCACTTACGTTTTGGATCCCAATTAATTAAAATCAATCAGAATAAACCGAAGCAAAAATAAAGTGGATCCCGACAAATTTTGTCAACTGCATATTTTTTTTCGAACAAAATCCATTCTGAAAGCATTCCCCGTGTTCTCGCAGTTTCTGGACGCGGAGTCCGCGTGCAGTGACTCCCTCTATACTCGCCCTTCCCGTCGATTCCCCATGTGGAACGGCGAGAATATGCGTCTAGCTTGTCCGGAAGTTTCTAAACTAGCAAACTTTGGACAGAGGGACGGACCGACAGGAAGTACGGTTGCTGTTGGTTACTTTGTTCACACGTGTGGAGCTAACATACAATTTTTGGGATGACTTTTTCTTTTAAGGCGTATTATCGAATGAAAGGCACTGACTAGGGAACCGGGAGCCGTACTTCAGGTCCTACGGCTACATAACCGGTATTTCTCACGGAAACTAAACCATATGAGCTGCAATTTCGGGATCTGACGTGATTGACTAACGGAAACTTGTATGTGCTGGCCCCCGTTCCGGTATTAATGGAAATAGCTCACGGAAACTTTATCGCACCAGCTTTTCGTCCGGTAGTCTCACGGAGTTATGTACTCGGAAGCTAGGGAGCCGGTACGTGATACCGGAAACTTTATAACTGAAGCTCGTGTTCCGGTAGTGTCTACATGGAATATAGAACTCACGAAATAGTTTGGACGAGAGCTACGATGCCGGGATTTTCACTGACTTGGAGAAAATAACAAGGGAAAATTAACCACCGGATTCCATATATGGAGAGCTAAGGTACCGGTAGCAACAACTATTTGATTGAAAATGACCAGCTCACGGATATAGATGGCTATGGTCTAGGGTTCCGGTAGTGCACAAAACAAAACAAAAAATTGAACTCAGCGACCCTTGTCAGTGCAAACTAAGGGAACCGGAACTGAATATTTTTAACTCACGGAACCCAACTCCAGCGGGCTAGGATTCCGGTAGTGCCAAAAATTAAAATTACAAACTCACCGACACGCGCCAATATGGACCTTGAGCCCGGTACAGCTCAAGGAATCCAACTTCCATGGGCTAGGGATTAGGGTTCCGGTAATGCGTGATACTTATTAAAAATTTCTTGCCCCATGAGTCGATAATATTTGCTTACCGGACTCCATATTTGTCAATATTTGCATGTCTCCGTGAGTTCGTTTTTCTTGCACTACCGGAACCCTAGCCCATGGGAGTTGGGTTCCGTGAGTTAAAAATATTCAATCCCGGACTCCTAGTCTGCACTAACGTGGGTCCCTGAGTTCAAAAATATTACTTGTTTGGCATTACCGGAACCCCAGCCAATAGCATCTGTGTCCGTGAGCTGTTCATTTTCAACCAAATAATTGTTGCCACCAGTACCTTAGCTCTCAATAAATGGGTACCGGTAGTGAATTTTTCCTCATGTTATTTTCTCTAAGTCAGTGAAAATCCCGGTATCCTAGCTCTCATCCAAACTATTCCATGAGTTCTATATTTCCCGTAGACACTACCGGAACACAAGCTCAAATTATACAGTTTCAAGTATCAACTACCGGATCGCTAGCTTTCGAGTATACAATTCCGTGAGACTACAGGACGGGAAGCTGGTGCGATGAAGTTTCCGTGAGCTCTTTCCACTTACTACCGGAACGGCAACCAGCACATATAAGTTTCCGATAGTCAATGACATCAGATCCCGGAATCGCAGCTCATGGTTTGGATTTCGTGAAAACTATCGGTTCCGTAGCCCTTAAAATACAAAGCACGGTTCCCGGTTTCCTAGACAGTGCCCGAATGAAACGAATGAAAGCTAACAGACGAGTTCTATGAAAAAATCTAGAATTAAATACATCTATTCAAATACATTTTACATTAATTTTAGCACTGGAGTAAAAAAAGAGGAGAGATCCTGTTTATCATGAGATCATGAGACAGGAACAAAAATATTGAGATTGGAAAAAAACATGAGATTTCATGTGAAATCTTGAGAAGTAGAAACACTGGACTCGCACAACTGGCGATGGCACCGAGAGCTCAGGAAGAAAAAGAAGTAAATTAAAATTGTCTTGTTTTGTTTTGATTTAATTTCAGAACCATTAAAGCAAACGCATATGACCTTTCGGTCGAACGCGTCAAACCCCAAACAACAATCATTAAAGTGGAAAGGCAAGAGGAAGGTAGAAGAATCTGTCAAGAATAGGATTCTAACCTTTAAAATGGTCTTTCATGAAGTGCCATACAACATTAGAAAATGAACTGGTAGACACCAGCCATTAATCAGCAAGGTTTTGACTTAGTCTTAGAAGCAACTTAAAAGTGGCTTAACTCTTAAAAAAAAGGTGAAGTGTTTCACTTTCGTTTGACCGTAACTGACCGTAACCAGAGTACAACTTCTTGTATAGTTGAACTGTCTGTGAACACTGACTTTGAACCACTGAACAAACAAGTTACAAGGATCTGACAAGGATAAGCATACAATCAGCCACAAAACAAAACAAACTTTGACTTCATCTGTTCTTAGCTTGATGAGCCGCCTTGAGCAGTGATTCTCATTATTTTATGCAACTTTTGTGTACCTTTGATGCTGCTTTTGTGTCCATACATTCATACTTCGCAGAAGAACTGTATAAAAGAAAACAGATGGATCAATCCGTTGGAGTTTGTGTTGTCCTGTTTCTCTTGGTTTCGGACTGCCTGAGCTTCTCACTTGAATATGGTAAGTTGCTGTCAGAGGGGTTACTAAAAGCGAGGCTTCACCTTGCAGATTTTTCTTCCGGATTCCAGACAGTCGTTTTTGTAGAGACGGATCTGGAAGGTGAAGCCAGCCCAAAACCATCTGGAAGTCCAGGATGTTGGACACCCCAGATTCCGGATGTCTGGAAGGTACCATAGAGGCAATCCATTCGAGAGACAGAACAAATGTGCAAATGTAGGAAGAAAAGGGAAAGTGATTGACAGTTGTGACCAGGATGCAAGAGATATTTGAAATGCGAAGGGGTCATCTAGGAAATATTGAAGAAAAGCAAAATTAGCTGTCATCATTATCTTGAAAATCTGGAAGGGTTGGCTTGACTATGCGGAAGCCCCGGAGGTCTGGGAATCTGGAAGGTGGAGTCTGGCTTGAACCAAAATCATTTTTTTTTTGGGGGGGGGCAAAGCTTATATGGACTGGCTGGTCATTTTACAAACTGTTTTTATGGAACAAATTGACAGTTTTTAAGAACAATACAACTGTCTTATGAAAAATATACTTTTTTAAGAAAAGATCAACTATTTTTGCGAAAAACCAACTGTTGTAACAGAATGAAATGTTTCCAAGAAACAAATTGACTGTTTTTATAAGAAATCAAATCGCTGACTTTTTGCAAACTGGCTGAGAACATTGGGAGGGGCATCCAGTCTACCACAAATCCCTGATTTTTGGATACCCTATGCCAAACCCTGGGTATATCTAACGTTTGGCATACCCTATGGCTAACACTAGATACACTATGCCAAATGCTGGATACCCAATAAAATATTGATTATTTGACTGAAGCTCATAAATAAACCAATCAGAATTCATCTGTAGTTAGATAGGTCAGGGTTAGATTGTAAAACAGGAATAGAGTATCCAGCGTTAGGCATAGTATATGCCAAACGCTAGGTATATCCAGCGTTGGCATAGGGTATCCAAAAATCAGGGGTTTGTGGCTGACTGGGGGCATCCCCCCTTCCTTCCCATGTGTGACCCTCCTATGACCCTCTTGGTTGTGGTTACCATTTCTGCTGCTTGCTGCTAATGACTGTTCTGAAGACATTGCTTTGTAGATAAATATTCTTTGAGCCCAAGCTGACTTTGAAACATTTATTCAAACAATTACAACTGATAGGTCAGCTACGATTCTTCATCAGACATTGCTTTTGCTGATATCTTTACTGACATATCATATCGTATTTTAGTTGAGCTGAATAGTTAAACTGAATAGGCGTGTGCAGAAGCAGTATATGAGAGACAAGATTACCCCATTACTTACCTCAAATCCTCACAAATGGCATTCCTCAGTGAAAAGACTTACCCGTAAAGCGACACCTAGAGACCTAAGACTGCTCAAAGAGGACGGTACCTTAACATCTGCTACTGAAGTGAACTCCTACTTTGCTCGCATATGTGCCATCTTTCCATCAATCACCAGTTCAGATATTGAGAGTCTCATTGCTGACGCAGAGATTGATGACGTTGGTGAAGTGTCCAAATATGTGGTTTATAAAGAACTCCAGAAACTGAAAAAATACTGTGAGCTTCCCGTACAGCTCTTACGCGAACTCGCTACTTTCCTTGCCAAGCCGCTTTCCTCTATAATCAATCAGTGTTTCCTACACCAAGTGTTCCCTAGTGCATGGAAGAGGGCGTATGTTCACTTCATTCCAAAGGTCAAGTGTCCCAAATCTTGTGATCAACTCCGACCCATCTGAATAACTCTGAACCTTTCTAAGGTTGCAGAAAGGTAGTATAGCCCTATGTTTGTCACTTCGTAGAAGGAATTGACCAAATTTTCAAATCAAACTGAACCAACGGTTGTAAAGAGACGGTAGTTGTAACGTTGATAATGCTGATTCATAGTCAGTAAAACATTTATATACCGTTTTTAGAAACGTTTATATACCGTGAGCTGATGTCACAGGTTTCTGGATCCCTCGACCCGTACCAGTATAGATGCTAAAAGGCAGCAGCAAAAGTGTCTACTTAGTGCGTATGTACCACCTCATTGTTGAGTGGCTAGGCCGAGGAAGTGCCATTATCGATCTTCTCCTTGTGGACTACCGAAAAGCTTTTGACCTTATTCGCCACTCCATTGCTATGACAAGTTTGCGCACGATGGGTACACGCAAACATATCCTCCTTCTAGTGATCGATTTTTTACGAGCCCCTTACCAGTGTTTGTACAGTCTTTTCCCAGGAGACACGGATTCCGAATGGGCTGAGCTAACTTGCAGAGCTCCACAAGGCACAAAACTTGCGGCACTGTTTTTGTCCTTTCTGAGTTCGATGAAAGATTCAAGTACGTTGACAATTTGTCAGTTCTTCTCAAGTACATTATCGAGAAATCCGTGGCAGTTCCTCAGTTCTGTGACGAAATACTCAGCAATTTTAAAGACCAATGTGCTACTAACAGCCTACAAATCAACGAAGGGAAACCCAAAATCCTTCACTTTAATCCCCTGAAAAGGGATTTTGTGTGCCCTCCTCCACCGTATCCTAGTGTACATTCGGCTGTTATTCTCGGCGTCACGTTTAGCGTTGATTGCTCGTTTAATCTTCACGGTGATACTATAGTAAGAAAAGCTAACTGTGTGATGCATACCCTTATCTTAATGCGTTGATTCGGTTTTTCAGTGTCGCAACTAAAGCTGGCATACCTGACATGTATCCCACCAATTGTAGAGTATGCTTGCCCTGTTTGGGGGCCTCAAGTCAATAACACAGGATACTTAAGTGATCAACTTGAGTCAATACAGAAAAGAGCCGCTAAAGTAATATTGTGTGAAGCATTTACTGGTTATGAATCAGCATTATCAATCTTACAACTACCGTCCCTTTACGACCGTCGGTTCAGTTTGAAATGCAAATTCGTCCAATTCCTTCTACGAAGTGACAAACATAGGGCCATACTACCACCGGTCATGTCGAATCTAGTTGACACTAGGTCTAAAAACAAAGAAAAACTGTTACCGCCTACCACACGAACAAATCGGTTTTCAAACACGTTCGTTCCGTATTACACGTCAGTGTTTAATAAGTGCTGAAGTTTCTGTTCTTATTTGTGTCCTCTTTTAATTTGTAAGCCCAAGCGCCATTTAGTTGAGTTCTCTTCTTGACTATGATAGCATGTGTAAATAAATGATTCTGATTCTATTTTATCATAGTATGGATAAAGCTGGGATAGATAGGCTAGCCGTAGCCTATGCTATGGAACCTGTACAGCATTGTTTACTAATCCACTTGCTGATGTGTTACGGCTTTGTTATTTGCATGCGTTTGCTTGTCAGGTGCTTGTATTGTGCTTTTGTTCTAGGTGCTTCAGTTGTAAATAAACTATAAACCAAAGAATTGTGCATCCTATCACTGTCAGAAGTGGGATGAGCCATTTCATCCAATCAACCACGAACTACTGATTTCTGGTTACCCTGTGCGAAACGCTGGGTATATCTTAACATTTGACGTACCCTATGCCAATGCTTAATACCTGTACCCTAACCCTGACCTACCCCACTATAGATGGATTCTGATTGGTTGAAAAATCATCACTATTTTATTGGGTTACAGTATCCAGCATTTGGCATAGTGTATCCAGCATTAGGCATAGGCTAAGCCAAACACAAGATCTACCCAGAGTTAAGCATAGGGTATCCAAAAATCAGGGGTTAGTCTAACTGGTCTGACCCACCCCTTGTCTCACCAAGTATTGTGCCTACACTGTAAAATGCTGCTTCACCTGCCCAGCCACAGGGTTCCAGTAACACCTTATCAAAGGTCATGCAGCATACCGGTAGTGGCAGAGTGATCCGATGACCCATAAGGCTGGACATGTAGGCAAACTGTCCTGTATGAAAGGAAGCGAGAGGCAGCATTTTGTACTAATCTGCTTGCTTGTGTTTATGGTATGCCTTTGTTATTGCTTGCTTGTTCTTATAATGATAATAATAATGTTTGTTTACTTAGCCAAAAGGTCATACAAGATTAAATACATGTTTCACTACACCAATAAAGTGTATATTATGTTTTTATAGGTGCTTGTGTTCAGGGGCGTCACAACTGGAGGGGGGGGATGCCCCCCCCCCCAATATTGTCGTTCAGTTGGTAAAGAATAACCGAATTTCGCGCCGCGATTTTTCGTCAAAAACAGTAGCTGCGTTCTTTGTCACGGGAGTTCTCACCAGTGGTCTTCGGTTTTTCTTATAAGCCGTTTTTGCATCCACCGGTGACTTCTCACCAGTCTTATAACCCGTTTTTGAACTAACCAGTGTCCGGTTTTATCTCACCGGTGCGGACCTGGTGCGGACTAACCAGAACCTGCTCGTGAGCCCGGCTTCAGCGAGGAGTTAGCCAGTTTTCATCAACTCGCAGGTGAACCAAAAAAACGCGTTTTAAGGGAAGAACTGGACACTGGTGACCAAACACCATGAAAACATTCGTTTTTTTCTGAGAATCAGTCTTTTTTCGTCAAAACAATCGTTTTTTCCGAAAGTGGATTTTTTTTTCAAACTGTTTTTTTTCTTCTTGAAAACAGTCGTTTTTCTCCCAAAACAGCCTGTAAAAATTACCAGCCAGTCGGTAAATGCGTTGTTCCCCCCCCCCCCCCAAACATTCTGGCTAGTAACGACTCTGCTTGTCTTTTAAATAAACTGTATATCAAAGATCTCTGCACCCTAGACTTGGCCACTAATTTAATTTCTAGGATATTTACGACCCAATCAATGTGTTGAGAACTGAGTATCCTGGAACTCAGATGAAAGCACAGAAGTTAAAAACTTGGGTCTAGGGTAAGCTATTCGTGGATTTATGAGGAAACTTGCGTTTTCAAATTCTGGGTGTTAAGTGAAAATGAAATACTGTTTTCTTTTTAGTTACCAAAGTACTCTGTAGGACTACTGGTACCCTATGGGGAATAAGGTGTATATATACATAGGGGTAGTGTAATAGACTTGTCTAGTAGCCCCTTAAAGCACAATGGACACTTCTAATGCTTTACTTTGTATTAAATGCATCACAAATAAACATTTCCGACTTCCTTTAGAAGGCGCTACGAAAATCGTTCTTGTTATCCCTTGTCTTTACCTCTCTGGCATTTCGGCGATCCAAATCTTAGGAGCTGGGATATCGTGGCAGGAAATTCAAAAACTCCCAGCAATGCTTGATAGATATATTTGAGATGTCACCAAAGTCAAGCCGCAGATGCAGTTTACCTGATTGTTCTAATGTTTCATCAGAAGTTCCATGGCTTAAAGTGCCTATTAAAAGTTTTTCTTTGTGGAATAGTGTTGTGAAGCTTGATTAGCTTGCTTTATAAAATGTACCAGAATATGCAATAAGCTTAATTATAAGAAATAATATAGGTACAAAAATCATTAAAAAACAAACAACCTATTCAAATCTGAATTATACAAGCTGATTTATGCATAAAATAAATACCTACTAAGTATTATAAGAAACGTCAATTTTGTCTTTGTCCAAGCAAGTAAATTGACCATGTACTGGCCCAAAAAATTACGCTTTGAAATATCACAGAGAGGAAACTGTTGATACAGCTGCTGATCTAGGGGGTAAGCATTGTTTGTAGGTTGTTACAGAGTGGGATTGGGGTAGTTTGATGTGCCCATTGAACTTTAAGTATTCTCCCAATGTTTGAATAGTTTTGAATCATCCACGAGAGAGATTGGACTTGGGACAAAGTTGAGATGGTCATTTGGCTCACAACAGTGCAGTTTTATGTATATGTCCCCTGGGCTTTTAAATACACTTATTGTTATTATTATTATCCTGATTCAAATGTTCTTTGGAGGACTTAATGAGCTATATTGGATCAATAGTTGACTTATATCACAGTAAGAGGATGAAAATCGTACAGTTATAACTCATTTAACATTCAGATAGGTATACCGGTCATAGAAAAATTGCAATCTCAGAAGTTAGATGTTATAGCCTGTACGGTAATAATTTTTCTCGGACAGGCATGTAATGCATATCATCCTATGTACCACAGGTAATTATATACTGTTAATCTTCACTGGCTTTAGCCGAGGAAGATATTACTTTAATAGCCACCATTATACATTATCTACCTCAAGATAATGTTTGTCTTTGTGAGACAAAAAGCAAAGCTGGCCTCTCAAAAGGTAGGCCTACTCTAACAAAAGTAAGCTGAATGGAAAAATACTGCAGAGTAAAAGTAACGCACAGTTAATGGTTCTGTTCGAAAAAATCCGTGAAATCGGAATAACAATCTCGATGGCCATTTAAAAATATCAACTTCCGCTCGGTATATAGGGGGATTCTGGCGGTCTCTTGGATTCGCTTTCCGAAAAGCAAAGGGACAATCCGCCGAGCGCAAGAACAAACGCAAAGTAGTTGCGCCTCAGTTGCACCTTTACAACTTCTCGCTGACTTGCGAGCACTTTCCACTCGCGAAGTAGATTCCCTTTCCAAGTGCTGGTGGGAACTTGCGGAGCGCGAGAACAGCTCTGGAAACGAAGCGGGTTTTAGCAAGAAGTCACAAAAACAGCCGGCACATAAGCTTGCGGAGCTTTCCAGTAAGCCAGAATCGCCCTCATATTTTCATAAACTACCTCGCCTTCGGCTTGGATAGATTATTATCGAGGTCTGTATCGATCTTATTTTTCGATGTCAACCAAAGTTAACCTTTAGTAACATAGCCTACCTATATTTTGTACGCGGTGGCATCAGGTCTCTACCTAGACTAGTAGATTCTTCACTCTGTCATATTTTTCAGAAAATACATGCTAGTCGATTGTAGCATTGCCAGCCATGCCAAGACACATTTGGGATTCTATGACGTTAAGATACCAGTTTTGAACGTAGACCACTTTTTTTGTTCCAGATTCTGCTGAGAAAGAAAAAGAAGAAGGTGAAAGCCTGCTGGGATTTTTTGGAAAATCAGCTGTAGTGAAACAGGAATACTATGATGATGACTATGATGAGGACTACAATCGGACAGCCAATTTGCCAACACGGTTGTCAGACATGCCTCAGTTCTCTTGTCTTTCTTGCGACCCTCCCGATTGCTCAGATGAGACAGTCTGCAGTAACGCTTATCAGGTACAGATGATTCATTACTGATGAGCTTGACTAGCCTAACCTATTGAAAAGTTGAAGTTTCGGCAATTCAATGATGTTTCCTGAAAGTTTTATTGGCTCATGTTTCCTAGGTTTCACAAGTTTTTTTTCTCGAGACTCTAATAAGCAGATATATTCAGTGTTTGTTGAGCTAATGCTTGCTCGGGTCACACAGCCTGTCGATTGTGCTGCCGTATCTGTAAGTCGAAATATTGCAGATGCTTTACTGCGTGTGACCAAGGATCATGCAGAATTGGTATTTTACGGGTTTCCGAATGAGAGAGAGACATCGGTATATTTTGAAACTATCATAGCATAGCTAAATTCAGTTTCTTACATATAAATAACAAACGCACTACGATTCTGCATTGAAAATTGAAGTGATAAAAGGCATAAACGAGCTTCCGTGACGATTTGTCCGGACTTTAGGGGGTTGAATTTTATTTTGTAGCCGGGTTGGACGATTGGGAAGGGCTGTTTCCGGTAAAAAATGACCGGTGGGTACTAGTAGCGAGGACAGATTTGCCAAACTGCAACATAAGTTGTTCAAACCAGATTTTAACGTTACTGAAAAGCCAACTTATTTTTGTATCATTTAACTGAATACACAGCCTTATTTTCCACTGTTTGCTCTGGAATGACTTTCAGAATATCTACGGCCGTCTTCACAAGTCACAACGCAAAATTCTACTATGACACAGAAAATTTTAATCTCAATCGAGTATGATCCTTGTTGCTCTTTTCTGGATGGACTCGGATGTCATGCGGAAGGTACGCTGTGTGGATTGCAGATGGACCCCACACCGGGCACGCGTACTGGAGCAACGGGCGAGCAATGGTCTACTGAATCCTTGGCAATAAAACAAGCATAGCCTAAATTTACGTCGCCTGGGCAACTTCAAGGGTTGCACCAACTCTTGGTCGGCTTCGCCGACTCACGCTTTGGTTTTGTTTCTTGACTATCGATTAAATGCTGAAGTCTATAATAACTAGCGAAAGTTGCAAACCCCTCAGTGCCGAAGATGAATATGGTCAACAGTTGGTTGTTACTGACAAGTCTCTTGTTTCCACTTCTCTGACAACTTGTATCCGATTTTTTGTTCAGTGTGTACTTAAAACTGAAGTTTTCAAGCCCTCTAAACTTTCTAAATGGTCTATCTCTCGTTTGTATGTAGTTGACAGTGATAAAATGGTCTATCTCTCGTTTGTATGTAGTTGACAGTGATAAATTGGTGAGACGTTATCCTCCAATCGAGAACAAATAAAAGGTGCAGCTAAAGCCGCATTCACAAGCATATCTAGCAAAGCACAGTAGCACACGTTCTCAGGCCTAGCCAGGGACCGAGTTCTAGAGCCTGGAACTTCGTGCCTGGCCAAAATCTGTGCCTAGGCATGGGTGTAATCGGTGATGCTAGGCACGTGCTTAGACATCCGTGCTTGGCTAGGCATGCTTGTGCCCCTCACCCCTGAAGATGACCGTGCACTAATAACCGATTCTTACTTGTAAGTCCCTCTCCGTGATAAGGTGCTTTCACATTGAATCCGTAAGGTCTTACGTTAAGTTATCTAAGAGCGTGTTCCACCCTTGTAACAGTAGTTACTATTAGTTACTATTTCCGTTCCATCCTCACGAAAAGTTACTACGCTGACCGTTCCAACCTTGTCGGAATAGTAACTAATAGTTACTATTTGCTTACCATGCTCGGGAGCGTGGTAAGCGTAGTAACTACGCATCTCTGGAACGTGATTGGTCGGATTCGCCCCTGGCGTGAGATCCTGCTGGAAAATAGAAAGATCGTTCCAGGCTTGACGGCAAAAAGCCAGAATTCGTGACGTCATGCGTAGTAACTACGGTAAGTAGGATGGAACACGCTCTAAGCTTACGTTAAGTATCCTACGTTACGTGGACCTTTCACACCTTACGTAACCCTTTCACATTCAAACTAAGCTCGACCTGATCCAGAGGTGCATTTTTTTAAATGCTTTGAGAATCACACAATTATCTGGTCAGCAAACGTGCTGTGAACTGAAAGACTGGCAAGCAATGCTAGGGTCAGAACAGCATCTGGATGCTTGCAACCAATTGGACAAACTGGTAGCATTTTTTCCGCAAGTGAAACCAGGGAGCTGCGTGACAAACTTGCTGATTACATTCTTAGTCCACCATTGTCTGTGTCTTGGCAGAAAGAAGGCATTGCAGAGATCTTTTTGACACTGGTATGGTTAGAATGAGTTTGATGATTGTTTTAATACAAAGTACTGTAAATAAAAACCAGTTTTCTTGACAGTCATGTGGTAGGCTAATGTCTGGTGAATTACTACAGGCATTTATATGCATATTTTTATTCTTGTAATATGCAGGTTTAGGGACTTACAGTACGCCCTTTTCTCGCACAAAGTCAGTGAGTCTCTCATCTAGAAATCCCATGTTTCTGAAGTGTTGGACTGTCATACGTAGCGCAAGTCCTTAAGTAGAGGTGAAGTCTACTTACGAAATTTGTCTTACGTAGCCTAAGTTACGTCGTTACGTTCTTACGTTACGGAAAGAAATCGGCCTTAGCCCTTAAGTACCTTAAGTAGGCCAGTGTGAAGGGGCCACGTAACTACTTAAGCCAGTGTGAAAGGCAATGTGAAAGCACCTATAGACATGGAACCGATTTGTTCTTACCATCAGAACAATGAATAGATACACCTAAAGGCTAATTGTTGCGAAATACCTGGTTGTGTTAAATTCTCATTTGTAACCGTCGTGTAAACACTTAATGATAGAGTAATCGAAGCTAGATAGTGGTTAACGAAAGGCCACAATCCCCACCTCTGTCCCTTTCTTTGCTTTTTGTGGAACTTTCGGTTCGGACAAGTGCCATATACCAGTCACTTTTCCGTCGGTCGGTCAGTCTGGTGATCGCGATTTAGGGTACTTCCATATGTGCTATGGCGATAAAACTTGGCAGGCGTATTGGGGACCCGACCAAAGTAACTTAGAAATAGTCACTTGCCCGATACGACCATCGTGGGGGGGGGGGAGAGGAGGTGGAAGCCGAAATTTAGTGGCATGCGTAACTTTGGAACGGGTGATCGGATCCATCAAACCGATATTTGGAAAGAACTCGTGTCTCAGATCTCTCATTTGAAGTCCGGACTGGATCTGGTGAATATGGTGGGGAGTCGGAGGGAGGAAACCGGAAATCTTTTGACACGCTTAGAGTGGAGTAATCGGGATGAAACTTGGTAAGACGAATAAGCACAAGCCGCAAGGTATATCATTAACAGAACTGGACCGGATTGGGTACTGTGGGGTTGGGGTTGGAGGGGGGTTCCGGAATTCCGATGATAAGGAGTTAGGTACTTCCAGGTGGGCAGGCATATCAGGGACCCAACCACATAGACTTGAAAATAGTCATTTCCCGGACCCGAACATCGTGAGGGAAGTGGAGGGAGGGGGGATCATGAATCTTGAGTAATGAATAAATTCCGAACAGGTGGTCGGATCTTAATTAAACTTGATATTTGGAAAGACCTCTTGTCTCAAATGTACATTTCAAGTCAGGACCGGATCCAGTGAATGCGGGCGAAGGGGCTGGAGGGGAGAACCAGAAATCGTGTGACATGCTTAGGAGGATGAAACTTCGTGGGAAGAACAAGCAGAAGCCATAGGTACATCATTAAAAGAACTGGACTGGAATTGGGCACTGTGGGGGGAGTTGCAGGAGGTTCCTGAGTTCCGGTGATACGGAGTTAAAGTACTTCCAGCTGTGCTGGGACGATGAAACTTGGCAGGCGTATCAGGGGACCAACCAGATTGACTTGGAAATAGTCAGTTCCCCGATTCGACCATCGTGGAGGGAGGGGGATCCTGAATCTTGATGTATGTATAACATTCAAACGGGTGATCCGATCTAAATGAAACTTTATAGTTGGAAAGACCTTGTGTCTCATATGTCCCATTTCACGTCAGGACTGGATCCGGTGAATGTGCGTGGGGGGAGGCTGGAGGGGAGAATCAGAAATTGTGTGACACGCTTAGAGTGGAGCGATCGGGATGAAACTTCGGGGGAAGAACAAGCACAAGCCTTTGATACATGAGTGCTAGAAACGGACTGGATTCGGGCACTGGGGTGAGCTGGTCTTCTTGGGGGACGGGAAGATGGTCTTCCTTCACATTGTGTTTACGTTGCTGTTGATCATGGCAAGGGTACTCCGAAAGGTGTATTTCAGCAATCACTTTCTATTTCAGTGTTGGAAGTCGAAAATAAGGGATTCCTACGGTGAAGAACAAGTGGCCCGAGGCTGCACAACTAACTCAGATCAGGTGGCATTCTATTGCTCGCCCGGTACAAGTGAAAGCGCACAGGCCTTTCAGAAAGATGGATCTCTTTATAAAATTGAATGCTGCACAGGGGATCACTGCAACAATGGGACTTTCCCTGCACTTCCTGAAGCTACCTTCATAGGTAAGCGAACTTTTCTGATGAGTATCATAGCGCTAACCGTTCGTCAGGAGTTGAAAGGTAAATATACCCCTTAGAGACCTCGGAGACCCGAATTTCCGAAGCCACACTCTAACCCTCTATCGACCTCTCGTTTTTTTGCACCCTCCGTTTTCGCTGTTCTCATTGCGTATATTTTCCCGACGACTGTATACAAGGAGCGCATTTGTCAGAAAAAACGGTTACCTAAATTGAGCGAGTTTTGCTAGAAGTCTACGGGCCAAGGATAAAGTCGTCGGTAATTTGTTAGAAGTAAAGCCTAGTTTTCAAGTATTCATGCATTTTAAAATGTTGGAACCTAAACAGTAAATAGTGTGAGTTGTGCTTTAATTGGAATTGGTACCCTTGGCCAAGGATAGGAGTCCCTATTTCATCTTCTACTTTCCTTCATATAAAGTGTCAATTAAGTTTCAAGCGAATCCTACTCGCCGTTATTCACTGTAAAAAGTTTCTCAGAGTAAGATTAAAGTTAACTGCATTATTTGCTACTAGGATTAATCTTATCTCAACTAGATAAGATTGGATTAATCCGAATTAGAGATAAGATTACCTTTTTAGAGACAAGATTAGTCCTAGTAGCAAATACTGCAAGATTTCTTTGTACAGTGTTGGTAGGCCGATCGGTAGCGTACTTGCGCAGTTTCTTAATTATTTAAAAGGAGATGTAAGGGGATTGGCTTTTTGGGATCCCAAAACGTAAGTGGAGGGATACCTATGACATCGCAAAAATGTCTGTCTGTCCGTCTGTCTGTAAGCACGATAAACCTCGAAGGGAATGATATATTTTGATGAAACTTGGTGTGAGGATTCATTGGGTCAAGGGTAAGGTCAAGTTCGTAGATGGGCTGTGTAGATCCACATTTAGGGGTGGGGGTTCAAATTAAGGGACAAACAAAATATTTTTAAACAGCTAATGTGATAGTCGACTGTGATAGTCTACTGTTGGGGCAAGAACGGCCAGGTCGTCAGCATAACTAAGGTTGTTGAAACACAGACCTTGTATGAAGCAACCAACTCCAGTTCTAGCCAACAACAAGTTCAAATCATCAACACACAGGTTATACAATAACGGAGACAGCACACCTCCTTGGCGAACCCCATCCAACACTGCGAATGGCTGGCTAATTACATCACTCCACTTCACTCGGAACTGCTGTGTCTGAAACCAAGCAGCTAGGGTTCCAGTTACCCTAGGGTAAATACCCCTCGAGACCATCTTATTCAGAAGCTTCTCGTGGTTAACCCTGTCGAACGCGGCCTTGGCGTCAATAAAACACACAAACACCGGGCTAGAAAACATCCAGAAGTACTGGATCACCGCTCGTAAAATAAAAACACAAAAATTGGTTGACGATTTTTCTTTACTCCTAAACTGGTAATGTGAAGAACGAAGCTGGGGTGCAAGAATAGTATCCAAACACTTCTCGAACACCTTTAACACAACTGCAGCCAGCGCAATTGGCCGGTAACTCGAAACTGCAGACATATCACCGGAGCTCGTCTTGGGTATGGAAACAAGACATACTTCAGTCAAAGCCTCCGGGCCAAAATGATGATTCATAAAACCATTAAATAGCACGGACAACATGCAAGTCACAGTCGGACCGGCAAATTTAATGTGGCTAGCTGTAATACCATCAGGCCCACCAGACTTACTACCTGCAAGCCCAGACACCACTCGAGAAATACTCTGTACGGATTTCAGCTGCTCACCAGGGTTAAGCTGGGAGTCAATAAAGGCCTGACGTCTCAGACCACTCACATCCGACTCTACCGAAGAACAAACTTCGCTGAATTGTCCACGCCATAACTCGGCAATCGCAACAGGGCCAATCGCTGGCCCAACTCTTTCTGCCGCTTTTGGCACCGATACACGTTGAACCTTCGCAACACACTTCCAAAACGCATTAAACCGAAGTGTCCCAAGAGCCCTTGCAAGTGCCGTAGCCTGAAGTTGCACAATATACTTCTTACACCAACGTAAAGAACTACGAAGTTTACAATTTAGAAGCCTTCGTATCCGATCAAACTCGTCACCAATCCGTCTACCATGAGACACCCAAAACAAAAATGCTCTTTTAGCAGCCAGGTAATGCACCTCCACATGACTACTCCAACCATGCACGACCCCTGCTCAAGAACCAGACCTGGGGCCATGTAAGGCAGAAGTCGGTAAAGTTTCACATGCAGTTAGTAACAAAATACCAAGAAATGTTAGATACAAAGACTCTAGTTTTCTACAGTGATTAGGGTTATTACAAGGGTTTAAACTACAAGAGTATTGAGAGGAAGGCTCCAAACTCAGGATTCTCCTCTCAACCCCTTTAACATAAGACCCCTTCTGGGCCTCACTTACAGTCTCCCAATTAATAGGCGGAGGATTAACCACCACTGGGGAAGAAAAACTAAAATTATCCGTACGCGGTAATGGGCACGCACACTCAAATACGAGCGGGAAATGATCCGACCCGAACACGTCGTAACGTATCCTAATATTTGATAACAGCAAATACATTGCTTGTGAACACAAAATATGGTCCAACCAAGACGTACTACCAGTATGGCTGATGAACGTAAATGACGTAGCTTCCAGCGCCACTACATCAGACTGAGTGCTGCATACTCAGCTATCTCCTTGCTAAAAACCGTATCAGAACTAGAATTAGCATTAAAATCCCCAACGAAACACACATTATCATAATCATTCGCTAAAGCCAGAAGCGTACCCAGATACATCGAAAACTCCGGGAGGTTCTCGTTTGATCATACCGGCATATATACATTAGCAAAAAGGTACTCAACTCCAGCTATAGAAAGACAAAGTGACTGTAGCCTTTCATCAGACTGTATCGGGTAAGAAAGAAATGAGCAATACATTTTTCTACAAAGTACGGCAAGCCCTCCCTTCGGCCGTACACGGAGTATGCCGTCGCCCGCTTTTGTAGCACACACACCACATGCTAAGAAATCTTGATCCACCGAGTTCAAAAGGGGAAGATCAAAATCAAATAACATAGTTTCTTGGAGAGAACTAAATCATGATCTGTAAACAGTGCCTTCACAGCAGCAATGTTCCGCTTAAATGAGTGGCAACTCAGTGATGCTACTCTTAAATTTGAAGCCATTAGTTCGGTTCCGGAACCCGGGGTTCATAGAAAGTACGAACGATTATGCCTGCGGGCCAAAAATTCCGGGTCATTCACAATGCTACGCATGTCCGCAGGCACAGCTAGCTTAAACGAAGCGCAGTTTTGGCTCTTAGACTGTATTTTAATACACTCCACCCGACACTTCAGCCGCTTCCTGAGCTCATTTTCCAGAGACTTTTGATCCGTATCAGGGACAAACCGGTTAACAAACAGATGAGACACTTGTAGCACAGACTTTAATGCGGTGTTCTTAGTATTCAAGGTTCAAGGTTTAATTTACACTTCTGTATAAAATCAAAATATTATACAAATATTATATATTAGTATTCGAACCAACAGTTATCTTAGCCGTTTTTCCTCACCAATGTTCGGAACTTGTCCTATTGCGCGTCTAATCGGTGACGTCACTATAACTTGCCTCCCGAGCAGCTTCTGGTTAGTCCGTAAAAGGGTTGTAAAACCGGGGACCAGTCAGCAGTCACCAGTGAATACAAAAACGCGTTATAAGAAGAACCAGTGAGTGCTGAACACACTCAGGCAAAGGATATATATATTATTATATATTTTATTTGTAACCCGCCAAATACAGAAGGTGGTAGCGGATTAAAGAGAATCACGAAAAACAACACAAGAAAATAAAAAAAAAAATAAAAAAATTTAGACATAATATGTCGATCGATACATAGGCACAGGGGAGGACTCGAGCGGGAACGTGCCGTCTGAAAAATACGCATTATACTTGGATAAAAAATTAGCTAGCGAGCCAGTAACCTGATTGGTGTTTTTCTTTCAGAATTTTTTGAAGAAGAGCTGGGAAGAAAATACTACGTTCATCTAATTCTTGCTATTCTCTTCCCTGTGGTCATTGCTAGCCTGATGTTTGCTGTTGCTTTCACGATCATGCGCCAGCGACACAAGCGGAGAATTTCGAGACTAGTGTTGCTAGCAGGAGCGCCAGACGATTTTATGTACAAAGACGATATTAAGGCAACTGCAGCTGGCGATAGTACTTTAAGGGTGAGTATCTGCTAGACTAGAGAACTGCAGTTCGGCTTTGAAAATGCAACGGGCAGTAGATTCAAAAAATGCATAAAAGGGATACGTCAGCTACGATGCTTTGCTGCCAAAGCATCGCTTTTGCTTAGCAAAGCTTCCAAATGCATCGTATCTCACGTATCTGTTTTTTATGCATTGTTTGTTCGAATATATGTTTCCCAGTCAGCTTGGTCTCAAGGAGTATTTAGCAAAGGGTAGTTTTGTAGAATTACTGTACAATACAAACTTGGTAAGTAAAATTGGTAAAATAGGTGAAATAAGGTAAAATTGGCAAAAGAAGTTATTCCTTAGGAAATGAAAGATGAAAATCGATCTTTTATAGTTGCCCGTCAAAGCCTAGACATGTTAAGCCCCATTTACAACGGGTTTTAGTCATTGTTCGGTACCAGATGTCTCTGAAATTGCTCCGAGGCCGAGACTTTGCCGGGTTTGTGCCTTCCGCAATGGATACTGGGGCCAGTTTCCGGTACCAACTAGTCTCTGACCTAAGTTGAATCAGTTCATCTTTTGAGGGTACTAGCCAGTCAGATTGCTTTAGGGAATATTCTGATTGGCTAATTGAGAACCAAGCCTAATATATAAAATCACATCCAAACTTTGCTGTCTCGAAAACCAAAAGTGAATCAGGTCATTTTTATTCGGTCTGACTTGTTCAGCACTAGCTAAAAAGAATGTTCCTCAATATTCTCCAAAGCAATCTGGTTGGCAAGTACCATCAAAAGTTGAACGGATTTCAACTTGGGTCCGAGACAAGCTGGTACACGAAACTGGCAATGTCAATTGCGAACGGCAGAAACCCGGCAAAGCCTCGGATTCGGAGCGATTTTCAGAACTATCTGGTACTGAGTATTAGCTAAAACCGTTAATTTGTTCACGATTTTTTTTCCTTTAGACACTTATCTACTCCAGCCTGACTGTAGTCAAGGTCTATAGGCCTGGGTTTCATAGCCTACTATACTCTATATGACCAAGTCCAAAATACGCCAGTGATCCTCAGGCAGAACGAGAAAACGTCTCACTAGCGACTCAGACTCAACAACTCAAATCCTGTGCCAAACAATTACGGCGATCTTCGGGAGCAGCTGTGATACCCGAGGTGATACCGCTTCTGGTTCTTCCGCGAGGTACCCGTCTATTTTGCATCGGCAAGGAGAGTTAGCCAATAAGAGTATTCCTACAAGGGTAAGAAATAGAAAACCGTGATTTTTCGTGAATTTATATTGATCCCTCGCGCATCATCCTAGAGGGATAATTAGCTGATCAATAAAAAAAACCGAAAATCACGGTTTTCTATTTCTTTCGTAATGAATGGTCAGCTTGGCTTCAAACCTTATATTCTTACAAGGGTTATCTTTCTTTTTCTTTTTTTTTGTGCTGGATATTTTGTCAGCGCCGAAACATGTACTTCCAAATCGCGCCGCTAGATCACGGTTTCATACACTGTAAAAACAACTATCCGCTTTCCGATAACGTTCATCTGCAGTACTTTGCATTATAGCGTTTTAATTCTCCGTCGGATTTTAGCTGGGCGAAACCGGAACAAAAATCGCCAAATTCGATGATGCACAGTTACTAAGGTCCGGTTTTGGAGATACTTTTTACAGTGTACGGAGCTCTGGGCAGAACTAGCGACTTAAAACTGAGTGATGTAGACGCTGCAAACTCGAGAACGATTTCGAAGTAAACTCCTTTAAAACAACAAAATTATGTTCAAGCCTGTTTCTGATGCTCTTCTTGGTGTTTTTAGGCGGCGACTACCAGTAAAATATTGGTAAGATATGTAAAATGCCGTAGACTACGTAAAATACCGGTAAGTAAATTAAGTAAAATAGGTAAAACAAGTAAAATTTAAATCTTACGGGTTCCTTAAAAGTACAGTAAAATACCCAATTTTACCATTTACAACACTATCAAAGGGTCAAGTAACGTGACGAGATCGAGTCTGTTCTTTCTGATGGCAAATGCAGGGGATGTTCCATTCCCACCAACTATCAATACTCGGTGTAAGCCACCAACGACGATGGTAGTTTTTTGACGGGAAGTGCGCACATTCGAGACGGTGTAATCGGTGTTAATGGCATACAAATTCTTCAGGTGTGTTCTACCCAGATTTTACAAAATTAGGGGAGAGAGGGGGGGGGGGGGGGGGGGTCAAAACCTACATACCTAAACCACGAGTTCTTGTCGGTAAATCGGCTCATTCTGTTCCGTTTCTGGTTTCGACAAAAGCTTTGTCGGTAAACTAGGAAACTTCTTGCAGGTAACAAACAGTTTCGTTTCTTGTCCGTTTGTCAGTTATCTCCCATGATGGACCCACTTCTGAGCAGAGGCGTCACGACTGGGGGGGGTGGGACGCCCCCCCAAAGCCGTCGGCCAGTCGGTAAAAAATACTGATTCGGCGCGAAGCGCCGCGATTTTTCGTCAAAACATTTGATTTTTGTTCATGAAAACAGTCGGTTTTTCTGAAAATCAGTGGATTTTTCGGAAAATCAGTCGATTTTTTTCAAAAATATCATTTTTATTGTCGAAAACAGTCATTTTTTCTGCAGAAAAAGTCGGTAAAAATTACCAGCCAGTCTGTAAATGCCTCGTCCTCCCCCCCAAACATTTTGAAATGTCATTTTTATTGTCGAAAACAGTCATTTTTTCTGCAGAAAAAAGTCGGTAAAAATTACCAGCCAGTCAGTAAATGCCTCGTCCCCCCCCCCAAACATTTTTGCTAGTAACGCCTCTGCCTCTGAGTGATCCTACTACACCCCGAAGATCGGCAAAAGCCTTGTCGGCAAAAGCGGATACGCGTTTTATTTGTTGGTCTCTTTTCAGTGTGGTGACCCGGACAAAGTCTTGTCGGTAAATCGGAAGTACCGTTGGTGATTCTTTCATTCTGTTTCTGGTACCGACGAAAGCTGTGTAGGATAGGTCGAGGATATGAGAAGCTTCGTCAGATGTGTGAACTTCTACCTTCCTACCATTAGTAACCAAAAGCTACCATTGTCGTTCGAACCTGCGTTCTTTCTGTTAGGAAAACAGTTCAAGTTCTTTTCTTTAAGTTAAGCTTTAACTTTTTCTGTTTCTGCCTTGTTTTAAATCCGAAATGGTCTAACCATCAGTGAGTTATGAGTACACTGTCAAAAGTTTCATAACAGATGATACAAGGATGCGCAGCTCTAACAGACGACACTTGGGATTTTATCTGTTAGGATTCTGCAAACGTCGCGCATCAAACATTAGGGATCACAAGTACTGACAAAACCGCCGATATCACATCTGCAAACTTTTCCGATTATTTTTAATTGTAATATAAACACAAAAAGAAGGAGCTAATCGTGCAAAGAGGCAAGCATTTTTCTCAGTAATAATAAAATAACAATAGTGCTATTGTCCAAATAAATCAAGATCAATAGACTGAATTGAGTGGTTTACTGCTGCAAGGTGCACAAAATTTTGTTTTTCATTTATCTTAAATCATTCGTTTATTTTTCTTTATTTTTAGGCATACCGTCTAGACTGTGTGTAGCGTAAGAACACCCACGCCAATTACCTGAAGTTTTAGCCGTTCGCGTAGAAGCACAGCTCTAGGCTGTATAAAATCTTCCTATAGAGACCAATGCTTCCTTAGTTGCTGTGAGCACTAGTACGGTACCATAGTGGCGGATTTTACGGCCGACTGGCGGATTTTTTTTTTGCTGGCGTATTGAAATTGTTTGGGCTTTATTGACAATCCTCGTCAGTTTTGGGAGATTGCTTGCAATTTTGGGTTAAAAAGAAATTTTGGCGTATTTTTCAAAGACAGCGGCACATTTCTTGGATTACGGTCTGGCAACACTGGTGAGCACTTTACCGATTCATTCTAATGGCGACTTATGGTGGTAATATTAACTTGCTAGCCTCGAGTGATGTGGAAGGTGAATCCGCAGCCACAATCCAACCACAGTAGTGTGGGCCAACTGTTCCTAGATTGTGTGGCTCTTGTGTAATCTTCGATTAAAGACTTATTCTAAATATCAGTCAACTATGTCTATTAATTATTTAAGATCAATGACAGAAATAGTAGCTATACGTTTCTTGTAGTATTTTGTCAACAAAGTAATATTTCCCATACAGTGCATAAACATCCGTCTAGACCAGAGTGGCGAGGGTTCTCGAAACCGTAAACTGTAAACACATAGGCTAGGTATAGCCAAGGCCTTCTTAAAAATATAGCTGTAAACACAGAGGGGCCAACGTTGCCTCAAACTAACAACAACAACAGCTTTCGTATGTTTCGTGTTGAGAATCCTTCGGCAGACTTGTCTTGGCTTTCAAAGAGTTCAGTTCTCTTGTAAGAATGTAGTTTGTAGGTAAAGTAACCATCTTTTCACATATGAAGTGTTTGTACACAGTAAAAATAAGCAGTAACTTTTAAGTCAGTAAAAATCACACGAATTATTATTTCTTGTTTATTTCCTGTCTCTCTGGATAAGGCGATAGTGTTTTCTTGATCTACAACTTTTGTGATTCTTGTTATCTGGGTTCAGTGTTTTTCTTTTTCGATAGTGGGCAAATTTCTAGGAGCAGCAAGTGACATCAGTTAGACAAAGCCTTTCTTTGCACGGGTCCTGGGCGCCTTGCGGTTCTTCAAGCTGTCTGGTACCAAGGGTGGGCCTAGCGGTCTTGATTAACTAAGGCGTGCCTCGGCCCTAGCTCCCTTTGAGTAGTCTGTTCTGTCTTGTACCAAGGGTGGTCATAGCGGCGCAGATTTGCGAGGGGGAGTTCCTGCGTACGTGCTTATCGAGGCTTAGGCGTAAATTCATTGGGCATAAATTCAGTGATATACCGTGATCACTCTTATCTTTCCATTTTTTTTTTTATTTCTTCGCTTCTTTTTGTAAATAAAACCAATTGCCGGTATTTATTCTTCTTGTATGGTTCTGCTATAATTCCTGGGCGGAGGGGTGGCCTTCCGGGAGGGTTTTAGCATCCGGGGGCCTTGCTCGCGCTACCTATTTACTTCCCCCGTCCCACCGATTATACTTGAGTGGAAGTGTATCTGTTCTGTTTATTCCTGAATTTGTGAGTATCCGACCAAAAAAAAAATCAGGAAAACCTGGTAAGGCCAGCGAATGGCTTATATTTCTGCATAAATAGTCGTGTTCTTTGTCAAGCATTTCATTATTTTTAGGAGATTTTTGAGCACTCGGTAACATCTGGAAGCGGGTCAGGAGCTCCCCTTTTAATCCAGCGGACCCTGGGAAAGCAAATTTCCCTCTGCGAATGCGTGGGAAAGGGACGCTATGGTGAAGTGTGGCGTGGGAAATGGAACGGTGAAAGCATTGCAGTGAAGATATTCTTTTCGAAAGATGAAGTGTCCTGGATACGTGAGACGGAGGTTTACAGGTTAGTTTTGTCTTCTTCTATGTAGTTTTTTTGTTTTTCTTTCTGTTACCGTGATTGCTTTGCAAAAACGACAATTGTCCAATTTACGATTTTAGAAGTCACTCCAAAATAAATACTTGTATCTACTCACACCACAACTTCTTTCCCACCAAATTTGACAAAAACCTAGCCTTTTTTATTGGTGATGATGAAAGTGAGATGACTTTTTCAGATACGACGGTCAGTTACCATGGTAACTGGCCATATACTCACTAACAGCAAAAATGCCTTTTGACTGTGGTATCAGATACCACTGTAACTGCAAAAACGACTTTAGACTAAGGTATCAGATACTAGGGTATGTGTCAAGCGCAACTAATTATATGCAGCAAAAAGGCGTCTCTATGATATCTCAGGGCCCTGTTAAAACTTTCCGGAAGAGATTCCAACTGTCCACTATTCTGTTTTAGGGCACTTGTAGCCTCAGGATAAAGTGCCATGTACCGATCGCAGTTCCGTCTGTCTGTCGGTCGGGCGGTCTGTCCCACAATTGCGACTTCCAGATGAGCTAGGACGATGAAACTTGGCAGACTTATCAGGGACCCGGCCAAACTAACTTGGAAATAATCAGTTCCCCGATCCGACCATCTCGGGGGAGAGTGGAGGGAGGGGGATCCAGAAAATTCAGTCGTGTGTAAGTTTCGAACGGGCAATCGGATTCGAATGAAACGTAATAACTGAATAGAAGACTTGTCTTGGATGTTTCATTTTACGTCTGGACAGGATTCGACAGCTGTGGAGGAGCTGGGGGGCGGTAGACCGGAAATCTCGTGAAACGGTTAGAATAGAGGGATCTGAGAAGACTTACTGGGAAGAACAAGCATCTGCTCTAGATACATCGTTTACATACTTGGGCTGGATCCGGACACTTCGGGGGGGGGGGGGGGGTCTTTAAATTCTGGTGATGGCGGTTCGGGGGATTTCATGACGAAACTTGGCAGGCATATCAGGGACCCGATCAAACTGTCTTGTAAATACAAATTTATTCGATCCAATGATCTTTGGGGGAACTGTAGGGAGGGGAATATAGAATATTGAGTCATGCGTAACTCTGGAACGGGGGATCGGATTCCAGTGAAATTTTATAATTGAATGGAGGACATATCGAGGATGTTCTTTTTCATGTCTGGACCGGATCCCACAGCTGTTGTGGGGCGATGCGGAAAATGCGCGACCCGCTTAGACTGGAGAGATGGATTGAACTGGGTAAGAATAACACACAGTGCTCTAGATAAATCGTTTACAGAACCACCTTGGATCCGGGCTCTGTGTGGGGAGTTGGAGGGAAGGTCCAGAATTTAACTCTTGTAATCCGAATCGTCCATCGGTTCCACGGGTTTCTCCTCTTTTACATAAAGAACACCATGAGATTTATCGTCTTCGTCGGAAGGTCCTTTTCTGCTTCTTCTTGAGCCTTAGGACCTCCTTGAGATTAATTTTCTGTGGCTTTTTCGGCTTCGAATTTTCCGCCTATGTTGGCCATCTGGCGGTCGATCTCGTGAAATTTGCCCTCGCCATCTAGCGGCCAATCCAGCGATTTTTTAGGAAATCGATTTTTACAGGATACCTTGCCGTTCCTAAAAGATAAGATTATAATTCTAGTCTCTTTCTAAGAGCTAAGCATGACTCCGTGGCGCAACGGTAGCGCGTCTGACTCCAGATCAGAAGGTTGCGTGTTCAAATCACGTCGGGGTCAATTTTTTTCGGGGGGGGGGGACTATGGGACAGTATTTAAAATTGAATCCGTTTGGAATACTTCAGTGAAACGTGTATTTATATTAGTAGTTACTTCTAGCTTGTTGTTTTCTGCTAGGCTTGTTCAAATAGGCCTAACAAGCTACATAGCGATATACCTGATCTTTACGTTTACTTCCCTTGTTCAAATAGGAAGTAAAAAGGTTCTTATCAATGCAGCGTTCGGTTTTTGCCATGCTGATACCGTTTTTCGAGCTTCTAAAGATAAGAAAAGGTGTTCTTAGTACTACTTGAAGTACAATGTGACGCACATTTACTGTAAAAAGGTACTAAATTCACGGATTGAGGGCATTGGTCCTATAACTAACAATACGCAACAGAACAATAACTTGTTCTTTTGAAAAAAAGTTGTTTCTTCAGCTTCCAACAAAGTAGAACTTAAGTGCTTCCCGTGGAAACCATTGCGACGCTGCTCCTTTCCTCGGCCGCGTGTGGGACCAACAAAGCGATCAGATTGGCTCTGCGTAAGCGTAAATAGAACCCGGGCGCATTAATACAGCGCACTCCGAGGAGAGAGGAATCCAAGGGTTGGTCGCCAAAAGTAACTTCGTACACCCTGAAAAGTAACAAAAGTATCTCAAAGTAACCCAGTGTAACCTGATGTAACCCGATGTAGTGCAACCCAATGTAACCCAAAGTAACCCTGAGTAACCTAAAGTATCCTGAAGTAACTCGTACACCCTGGTTCTTGGTGACCAACCCTGGGAGGAATCTGTATACGCCGTAATACACCTTATTACACCTATTGGAACAATCTATTACGCTCAGAAGTTGATTCTTGTTCTCCGGATCGTCCATCGTTCTTTGAGTTTCTCCTCTTTTACGTAATAACCACCAGTTTATTTGGGGAAGGGAACGTTTCCCGTTGATGGCTGTAGAGCTGAACGGGTGACCCATCACGCGAAAATGAGAAAATCGGTCGGACCTTGAACGGCAGAGGAAGATCGGTTGCGTCCACGCAAAATGCCCATTCAGATGGATGGGGCATATGAGTGGGAACTGGGAAGGTCCGCATTTTTTCTGTCTCCAATCTCTTCAGACCTTTTTCCATCCACGTTCAGCTCAGCGATGCCCTCGGAGCGGTGTTGAACGGGAGGCGTCCATCGAGCTGGATGGCCGGTTCACCTGATCATCCGTACACGTGAAAATGATAAAAAGATTGACGGTATCGACGCGAAAATGTCCGTCGAGCTCGACGGGAGGTCGACGGGACCAGAGCAATCCAGGCGAAAACCTCCCCTTAGATCCAGTTTTCGTATCTTTTTCTTTTCCCGTATGTTGGCCATCTGGTGGTCCATCTTGTAAAATGGTCCATCTAGCGACCAGTTGAGCGAACTACTAGGAAAAGTCAGTTTTTGGGATCCCAAAACGTAAGTGGAGGGATACCTATGACATCGCAAAAGTTGTCCGTCTGTCCGTCCGTCCGTCCGTCCGTCCGTCCGTCTGTAAGCACGATAACTCTCGAAGGGAATGAGATATTTTGATGAAACTTGGTGAGAAGGTTCGTTGGGTCGTCGGACCAGTCAAGTTCGTAGATGGGCTTTGTAGCTCTACATTTAGGGGTGGGGGAGGGGATTGAAATTAAGGGACAAACAAAATATTTTGAAACAGCTAATGTGATAGTCGATTATGGAGTAAGAAGACATGCTGAACACGATGGTGAAAACCATTTTGTCATCGGACAAGTAGTTCGCCCGGAATCCGGCCAAAACCGGAAAGTTTGTTGAAAGTAAAAGTTTTATTTGAAGTTGATTAGATGTTCGATTTAGGGGTAGGAAGACATGCTGAAGACGATGGTGAAAATTATTTTCTCGACGGACAAGTATTTCGCCCGGAATCCGGCCCAAACCGGAAAGTTTGTTGAAAGTAAAAGTTTTATTTGAAGTTGATTAGATGTTCGATTTAGGGGTAGGAAGACATGCTGAAGACGATGGTGAAAACTATTTTCTCGATGGACAAGTATTTCGCCCGGAATCCGGCCCAAACCGGAAAGTTTGTTGAAAGTAAAAGTTTTATTTGAAGTTGATTAAATGTTCGATTTAGAGGTAGGGAGACATGCTGAAGACGATGGTGAAAACTATTTTCTCGACGGACAAGTGTTTCGACCGGAATCCGGCCCAAACCGGAAAGTTTGTCAAAATTAAAAGTTTAATTTGGAGTTGATTGGATGTTCGATTTAGGGCAAGAAGACATGCTGAACACTTATGTGAAAACAAGTTTCTACCCGGACATGTAGTTCGTCCGGAATCCGGCCAAAACCGGAAAACTGTTGGAAGTCAAAGTTTTATTTCTAGTTGATTAGATAAGCGATTTAGGGGTAAGAAGAGATGATGAGTCCCTGTGTGACAATCGTATTTTACCCGGACATATAGTTCGACCGGAATCCGGCTGGAATCGGAAAATTTGTTATAAGCTAAATTTCTATTTGAAGTTGATTCGATGTTCATTACTGGGGAAAGAAGATACCCTGATTTCGTCTTTGAGCTTTCTTTTTTCGTCGGACAAGTAGTTCTGGAGTTCGGCCGGAACCGGGAAATTGGCAGAGGTGGCAGGAAGTTTTCGTCAAAACAGATATGACTTATAGGGGTAAACACACATGCTGAATCCAAATCTGAACTTGGTTTTCTCAGGTGATTAGCTATTTGGCCTTAATCTGTTTCTGAATTTTAATTGTAAAAATGTTCAAGGAGTCTGGCGAAGACTGGATCTGGCTAAGACAAGACCCAGTTGTCTGGATCAGATATTGAATTTTTGGGATCCCATCGAAACCTTTGGTCTTGTTCGGGAAGCCATGCTGGTTTTAAAAGATAAGAATAATTAACTAGTCTCTTTCTGAGGCTTTAGCATGACTCCGTGGCGCAACGGTAGCGCGTCTGACTCCAGATCAGAAGGTTGCGTGTTCAAATCACGTCGGGGTCACTTTTTTTTCAGTCGGGCTGGGGGGGGGGGGGCTGTATTCATAGGATCTGTTAACTTCGATGAAACATGTATTTGTATTAAGAAGCCGCGTCGAAAAACCAGGAAGGTCAGGATCCATGTTCTTTTGGTTATCCTCTGCTTCTTCCTTAAGTAACGATCCCTGTTCAGTCAGCGAACCCTGCTACTTCTCTTTGTCTTGTTTATTTCTGTTATGATCAGAAGTTGATTTTTAAATATTTCTTCAGCCAAGCTGACGGAAATTTATTTGGTTCTTCAGGCCTGAAGAAGACCTTTGCCAAGAAGGTTCAAAGTATTGTTCTCATAAAATTCAGTTCTTCAGACAAAATTCATGTCTTAAAAGTTGATTTGTGTTATCCAAATCGTCCGTCCCTTCCGTGATTTTCTACTAGTTTACGAAATAACCACCAATTTCTGGGGGGGGGATTATGTTAGATTCAGTTTCTATAGGATTTCTTTTTTGAATTTTCCGCCAGTGTCGGCCGTCTTGCGGTCTTTTGAGAGAACATGTTTGCTGGCCATCTAGCGACCATATACCTAGAAATGCTGTTTCTACACATATTGCTTCAGCTTCTCCTTGAGGCATGACTCCGTGGCGCAACGGTAGCGCGTCTGACTCCAGATCAGAAGGTTGCGTGTTCAAATCACGTCGGGGTCAATTCCCTTTTGCATCCAGGAGGTAAAGTGTAAGCGCAATTGGTCTAGTTCATGATGAGGTTTGACCTCAGGAATGGAAAATCACTACTCACGAGTCTAATAAGCCCAACAGTTTAGAACACCAAGTTTAGCTTCACCAAGAACAAAATAATCTGCAAGAACAAATAATCTGAATGTTTGTTGTTCGCTTCACTGACGATCAGTCGATAACGGAAGTCGGCAATCGACAACAGAACACCCAAGTCGCCAATTCCTTAGCAGTATCAAGCTAACCTTTGCTATGCAGAAAATGTCAGTGACACACTATCGGCAGTTTCATAACAGATTACATAAGGATGCGCGGTTTCAACAGAGACACTTGGGATGTAATCGATTGCGTTTGAAAACGTTATGCAAGAAATGTTATGCATAACAAGCATTGACAGGAAGAGCCGAAAAACCGCCAAAAAAATATCTGCTGACTTTTTATGGCACTTGCCTTCCGACCAAGTGCCATATAGCGATCACTTTTCCGTCGGTCGGTGTTTGCGAGTTAGGGTACTTCCAGATGTGCTAGCACGATGAAACTTGGCAGGCATATTAGGGACCCGAGCAAACTAACTTAGAAATAGAGTCGCTTGCCCGATCCGACCATCGTGTGGGGGGGGGGGGGAGGGAGGGGAGCCGGAATCCGGAATTTAGTAAAATGCACAACTTTCGAACGGGCCATCGGATCTTAATTAAACTTGATATTTCGAAAGAGGTCATGTCTCAGATATCCAGTTTCAAGTCCGGACCGAATCCGATTAATGTGGGGGAAGTCGTTGGGGGGAACGGGAAATCGTGTGACAGGATTAGCAGACAAGCACAAGCCCTAGGTACATCATTGATAGAACCGGACCGGATTCGTGCACTGTGGGCGGAGTTGTACGGGGTACCGGAATTCCGGTGATACGGAGTTAAGTTACTTTCAGGTGGGCTAGGACAATGAACTTGGCAGGCAAGTCAGAAATCAGACTAGATCAACCAGGAAGTAGTCAACTTCCTGATCCGACTACCGTGGGGGGAGTGGAGGAGTGGGAATCCGGAATCTTGAGGAATGTATAACTTTGGAACTGACGATCGGATCTTAACGAAACTTGATATTTGGAAAGACCTCGTGTCTTGGATGACCCATTTAAAAGTCCGGACCGGATTTGCAGGGGGTCAGAGGCGGGAACCGGAAACCTTGTGGCACGCTTAGAGCGTAGCGACTGGGATGAAACTTAGTGGGAGGACAAGCACAAGAACTAGATACGTCAGTAATAGAACCGGATCGGATGTGGGCACTGTGGGGGGAGGGGGGGGGTCCGGAATTTCGGTTATCGTGAGTTAAGGTATTTCAGATGGTAGGACGATGAAACTTGGCTTGAACATTAGAGACTTGACATGATTGGCTTAGAAATAGTCAGTTTCCGGACCCAACCATCGTGGGGGAGTGGAGTGAGAGGAAATCTAGAATCTTGAGGTATGTTTAACTTTTGAACGAGTGGTCGGATCTTAACGAAACTTCATATTTGGGAAGACCTCGTGTCTCGGATGTCCCGTTTCAAGTCCGGACCGGATCCGATGAATGTTTGTGGGGGGGGAGGACTGGAAATCTTGTGACACGCTTAGAGCTGAGCGATTGGGATGAGACTTGGTGGGAAGAAAAAGGACAAGAACTAGATATATCACTGATAAACCGGACCGGGTTCGGGCACTGTGAGGGGAGTTGGTGGGGGGGGATAACTCCGATGACAGCGAATTAACGTACTTCCAGGTGTGCTAGGGCGATGAAACTTGGCTTGAACATTAGATACTTGACAAGATTGGCTTGGAAATTGCCACTTCTCAGATCCGACCAGCCCTTAAAGTACTTTTAGGAAATTTTAGCACCTTTAAATTGCGTTTCTTAACCAAAAAGTACAAAAAAATACTTATAACCAAACGACATATATTCATGATTTCCAAGGGCCCATGATCAGTTTTGCCTGAAGGGCTGTTCCCTTGAGGCAATGTCCCCTTGTCCAAAGTGTCCGAATGTCCCCTGGGGGCTTACATGTGAATTTCTCAAAGTACAAACAATAATTTTGAGCAAAATATACATTTTCGTGATTCCAATGAGCTCATAATCATTTATGCTTCAGGAGTGTTCATTACAGATGCATCCTTAGCGCCCTTAAAGTGCGCATCATCACGGCCAAATGCACAAATAAAATAGTTTTTACGAACAATATATTCTCGTGATTTCTAAGGACCCATGATCATTCTTATCTCAAGGGTTTTGCTTACAAATGATCGCAACAAACCCACGAATTGAAGAATTCCTCAGCCTTACAAGTGCCATGTGAGCTTCCAGCTCATATTTGTTTTTCGTCATGATATCGAAAATTCAACAGTTGCTTCTTGACGGTTTTTCGGCTCTTCTTGGTAATGGTTGTTATACATGACATTTCGTACAAAACGTGTTCAAACACAACAGGTTACATCCCAACTGATGTCTGTCGAGTGCTGTCTGTTGAAACCGCGCATCCTTGTGTTGTCTGTTGTGAAACTTATGACGGTGTACTCAGTGGCCTTTTTCTTTAGTTTAAGTGTTTGGCTGTATTTTATTATTATTAATATCTTATTTTACACACCTCGAAGGAAAACTAGACCTACGTTACCTGGGCAACGTGAAGTGTTGCGACAACCTTTGTCCGGCTTCGCCGACTAAAGTGTTGCGAGAGCAACAATTTGGTTTTGTTTCTTCCCTGTCGGTTAAATGCTGAAGTAGCCAATTTATTGAAGCTTTTAAAAGGTATGTTCTATAAAAAGAATCATCACATGATCAAAAGCTATTGTTCAGCGTTGTAAAAACAACAACAATAGAATATCTGAAGAAGGGACTAAATTGACTTCGCAGTCAGTTGAACTTTAATCCTTTTCAATCGTAGACATCGTAACGGATGAAAACTTGGACCAATATCTTATATAATCTAGTTGGTATTATAAAGCTATCCGTAACTTTTCAGGATTAAAATACCGTAGATGACACTATTAACTGTTACGAAACTATCTTATTGTTTGTACCCGTTGCGTAAACAGTTAATCCTAGGTTACAGCGATAGACCATCGATACAAACTTTCTACCGTCAGGTTTATAGAAATCGAATACAATGTGCACCAATTTACAAAAGTTCTAGCCCCTCGTGAACCGATTCTTAATTACAAGTCTCTCTCCCGTGCGACATCAAGTTCACCGGATAAAAATAATGGGTACACTAGCGAGCAGAAGTTGTAAGCCCCTCATCCCTGAAGATGATTGTAGCATAACATCCGCTTATCACTTACAAGCCCCTTGCATGTCTTACAATTGGGAACCAAATTGTTCTTACCATCGAATACGCCGGAAACAAATAACAGGTACACCAACTAGCAAAAGCTGCAAACCCCTCATTGCCGAAGATGATTATGAGCCAACAGTTGACTGTTGCACACATGTCGCCTACATGTCTCACAACTGATATCGCCTATTTTTGGTTTCAGTATGTACGTTACTACTGAAGTTGTCAACCCCTTTAAACTTTCAAACTGGTTTTGTTTCTTCGCTGTCGGTTAATGCTGAAGTTGTCAACTTATCGAAGCTTTTTAAACGGGATGTTCTAAAAAAATTAATCATATGATCAAAAGGTATTCATCAGCGTTGTAAAAACAACAACAAAATAATATAGGAAGAAGGAACTAAATTAACTTTGCAGTCAGTTGAACTTTATCCTTTTCAATCGTAGACATCGTGACGGATGAAAACTTGGGACAATATCTTATATAATCTAGTTGGTATTATAAAGCTATCCGTAACTTTTCAGGATTAAAATAACATAGATGACACTACTGATTATTATAAAACTACCTCATTGCTTTACATTTTCGTTTGTATCCGTTGTGTAAACAGTTAATCCTAGGTTACATTGATAGACCATCGACACAAACTTTCTTACCGTCAGATTTACAGAAATCGAATACAATGTGCACCCATTTGCAAAAATTCCTAGCCCCTCGTGAACCGATTCCTACTTACGAGTCCCTCTCCAGTGATATACATTAAGATAAGTTAACTGAAAACATTACGTTAACCGAAAACAAATAATGGGTACACCAGCTAGCAAAAGTTGCAAACCCATCATCGCAGAAGATGATTGTAGCATAACAGCCGATTATGACTTACAAGTCCCTTGCATATCTTACCATTGGGAACCAAATTGTTCTTACCATCGAATACACCGGAAACAAATAACAGGTACACCAACTAGCGAAAGCTGCAAACCCCTCATTGCCGAAGATGATTATGAGCTAACAGTCGACTGTTGCTTAAAAGTCCCCTACATGTCTCATAACTGGTATCGCCTATTTTTGGTTTCAGTGTACCTTACTACTGAAGTTGTAAACCCCTTTGAAATTTTCAAATTGGTGCATCTCATGGAGGAATTTTTGTACCAAAAAATGGATGACACATACTTTGATCAGCTCATCAATGGCTATCGATTGCCGTCGAAAAAAAAAATTCTACCTGTCTTAGTTCAAAAGTTGTCTTTTTTGCCGTAGGCCAACTTTCTAACGTCACGACTTAGAAAGGAGCAAAGGATAAGCTCTAGTTTCTTTAGCAATGAGAGAACTTTTAAAGTTTAAGAGGCACATCTGATACCGTTACTCTACCGCAAACCCAAGTGCAAAAAAAAAAATACAATAAACTCAGCTGAAATCGTCGCAGACATGGACAGAAACAATAGATGGCAGCACTTTCGGACCCGTGGGAAAAAGCCACTTTTTTGTCTCTGTAGACTTTTCTATTTATCACTCAAAGAAGATATGTTGGCTGTGGGGCCGGGTAACTGCCGCATACATTTAACATTTATAGATTTTAGTCCATCTTCAATTTGAAACTGGTGCCTGCCTGCTTGCGTGCTAGAACGGAGCTTTCCACTCGAAAGCAGAAACATGGTTTGATGAAACGAAAGGTTCGCTACACAACTTCAGATGGTCCTCTCTGACATAGGCTATACAACTCCACTTCACTTCGCAAACCGTAGGCTCTGGCTCGAGGACAAGCAAAAACCATCCTTATTGGCCCCAGGCAAGAGTTCTACGGAGCTTTCCAAAATGTAATGTCATATTCATCAATCCGGCCTAAGGTCCACACTTTCCGTAAAGACCGCACAGGTTAGACCCTTCCCAGTTACCAGGAATAAAATGAAATCGGCGGCATAGGAAAAAAAAAAAAAAAAAAAAAAAAAAACGAGGACAAAACCAAAGTGTTGCTCTCGCAACACAATGAACAAGAACAGTAATAAGAAGAAGAACAAAGTTTTTGGGACTTCAAAAAAATTGTGATTTTATCTAGTATGTTTTTTTCTAATTACTTGGCTTTCATTATTTTTAATTCTTATTATTTTTTTATTTTGTACACGCGTCGAAGAAAAATAAACAGTAGGCTAATAGTAATGATAGTAAGACGAAACGTTTTGCGGATAAGAATTAATTTACAAGGGTTTGAAGTGGGGATCAGTTCTGTAGGCATAGTTGATAGTGACAAACGGATACGTCAGCTGAACTTTAGTAGAGCCAGAAGAGGACCCTTGCCAAGAAGGGTTGAAATATCGCTACACTGAAGTTCAGCTGACGTATCCGTCTGTCAAAGAGCAAAATAACACTAAGGAGTAACGCCAAAAGACCTATGCTTTCCATACTTTGCGAACGGGCCATATTCATAGCGCCACCCACTGCGCTTGCGGCATTTAAAGCGAGACAAACTTACGATTTTAGATATTTATAGTAAAGCAAGGTGCGGTCTGCACACAGTATGAAAACAATGTAGGCTATATAATTTTTTTGCAATATTCAGAATATGAAGTTATCGCAGCCAGCTCTGGTGAACGACTGAATGAGTTTCAGTAGGGCCGTTCTCTACCGCTAGTTTTGCTAGTACGCTGGTATTAGAGTGTGTGCCAGTTTTGTCAAGTCTTGGCGCTACACCTAGTGTTATATTGCTCTGGTTTTTATGGCACTTGCCCTTCGGCCAAGTGCCATATAGCGATCGCAATTTCTGTCCGTCCGTCGGTCTGTCCAGGTTTTGCTAGTTCGGGCACTTCCACATAGGCTAGGACGATAAAACTTGGCAGGCGTATCGGAGACCCCAAATGATTAAGTTGGAAATAGTCACTCCCCCATCCGAGCACCGTGGGGGAGTGGAGCGAGGGGGAATCCGGAATCTTGAGGTATTTACAACTTTTGAACGGGTGATCAGATCTCGATGAAACTTGATATTTGGAAAGACCTCATGCCTCAGACAACCCATTTAAAATCCGGACCGGATCCAGTGACTTTTTTTTTTGGGGGGGGGGGGGGGGGGGGGGGGGGGGGGGGGGGGGGCGGGAGGGGGCAACCGGAAATCTTGGGAAACGCTATGAGTGGAGGGATCGAGATGAAACTTGGTGGGAAGACACCTAGTAAACACTAGATACATCATCGACATAACCGAGCCGATTCGGGTACTGTGGGGGGTGTGGAGGGAGGGGGAATCCGGAATCTTAAGGTATTTGTAACTTTTGAACGGGTGATCGGATCTCGATGGAACTTGATAGTTGGAAAGACCTCATGCCTCAGACGACCCACTTAAAATCCGGACCGGATCCGGTGACTTTTGGGGGGAGCTGGAGGGGGCAACCGGAAATATTGGGAAACGCTATGAGTGGAGGGATCGAGATGAAACGTGGTGGGAAGACACCTAGCAAACACTATATACATCATTGACATGACCGAGCCGATTCGGGCACTGTCGGGGGAGTGGAGGGAGAGGGAATCCGGAATCTTGAGGTATTTATAACTTTTGAACGGGTGACCGGATCTCGATGAAACTTGATATTTGAAAAGAACCCATGCCTCAGACGACCCACTTAAAATCCGGACCGGATCCGGTGACTTTTGGGGGGAGCTGGAGGGGGCAACCGGAAATATTGGAAAACGCTATGAGTGGAGAGATCGAGATGAAACGTGGTGGGAAGACACCTAGCAAACACTAGATATATCATTGACATAACCGGGCCGTGCCTACTCGTAACAAGTGCCATACGAGCTCGTAGCTCTTGTTCACTATCCCTGTTTCATTCCATCATTTAATTTGTTATCGTTTTTTTTGTATTCCTCTTCTAGCTTTAAGCTATTTGGAAATAAATTTGATTTGACTGATTAATTGATAATTATGTTAGCGCATTTCTTTCACGGAATAGCTCAGCAGTCCTGAGACCCATAATAAGTTTTGTTTACTTTTTAGTACGGTCCTTCTACGTCACGAAAACATTCTCGGCTACATTGGAAGTGACGTCATCTCCCGAAATTCAGTGACGCAACTTTGGCTCATAACACACTACCACACGCTAGGATCGCTGTATGACTTCCTGAATCGGACACAGCTGACTGTGAAAGAGGCACTGCGCCTCTGTATTTCTGCTACAAATGGAATATTACATTTGCATACGGAAATCTTCGGAACACAGGTAAGGTGTCGGGGCCGTGTACCAGCTTTTGTCTCACGGGATCGTAAAGAGATGAGACTCCACTTTTGTTTTGTTTCAACTTACCAGAGAGATTAATCGGCTCCACAAACCTACTGACATTCAAGAAGGAAGTTGTTGAGTATTATTCAAGTGACATTTTCTCCTTGTGCAAATTTAGAAGAAATGCAAATTAAGAATTGTGTAGAGGCTTAACGGCCTGCCATTCAATTTGCAAATATATTATTATTATTATTATAGCACTCTATATTAGCTCTTGAATATGTCAAGGCCCTAATGTTTGCATTGTAATGTTATTCTATTGGATTACATAGCGTGTTCAATTCAATTCAATTTATTTTAAAAAATTCGCTCACGGACGAAGCCGAACATTGAATTTCTTCCGTCATGTATAACTTAACAATTAACTAATGTTAAAACAACTATAACTAATGTTATTCATTTGGTCAATGTACATGTATCTCACAATAAAACTCTAAGTAAAACCTTCAATCATACGATTCATACGTAACATGTCAACTTATCAAAACATCTATAAACAAAACTCATAATTCGGTCAAATTCACCCCAAACTAAAAACTAAATAATATCAAAAATTATTATATTTACAATTCAATAACAACACACACAAAAATACGATTAAATTATGGAGGTGGTTCGGAATACCCGTTAAAAAGGTCAGTGAACGAAGGAACAAAACTTTTTCTGTATCGGTCATGGGAACAGGGCTGCAACTTTGGAACAGGCTGGGCAGCAGCTCGTGCCGGTCTTGGCGGGCAGCAGCTCGTGCCGGTCTTGGCCTAATAGGTAGATATGCAGGGGGAAGAATTTCTCGTAGGCCAGGGCTCTCCAACGTTTTTAGACCAAAACTGAAACACAACTTTTTTCGGCGCTATGCTAACAATTCTAAATTAAATCTTTTCAACAATTCGAAATATGGGACTTTAGGGGACTTCGAGGCCACAAGGAGGGCTCTATACTGCACCCGTTCGAGTATATCCGCCTGATCCCGGGTCAACCCGAAATGCCAAACCTGGCAACAGTATTCCAGGGTTGGACGAACAAAAGTCACAAAAATTACCAACAGATGGTCAGTGGGTACTCCATAACGGGCCAGGAGTTTAAGTGGCCGGATTGCCATATTACCTTTTTTAAGCATGCTGTCAACTTGCTTATTCCATTTTAGATCATGGGTGATGTGTATTCCAAGCAGCTTGATATCATCAACCTGTTGGGACTTAGGAAGGGATGGGAAAAACTGTGGTTCAGTTTTTAAAAAATGTATAGTTAGGACGACAGATTTGTCCATGTTGACTACCATGTCATCCACAACAGCCTCCTCACAGATGTCGTCAATGATGACTTTTGCACTGCTCTTAATGTTCTTTCGGCAAACTTCCAGGAGCGACAGATCATCAACGTATTTCCATCTATCTGTGAAAGACAGAGCAAGCTCGTTGACCATAACTAAAAAAAGGAGGGGTCCCAACAGGGTACCTTGCGGAACCCCACAAAAAATTGGTAAACTATCAGAGAAAACTGTTTTATACTTAGTTTTTTGTGTTCGATTAGACAGAAACTGAGCAACCAGTCGAACTAGGAACGGTTGAATTTTGAATTTAATTAAACGTTTGTCGTGTAGCTTACCAGCAATATAGAGCGTGTTCCGCCCTACTTACCGTAGTTACTACGCATGACGTCACGAATTCTGGCTTTTTGCCGTCAAGGCTGGAACGATTTTTCTATTTTCCAGCAGGATTTCACGCCAGGGGTGAAGTTGGAACGGTCAGCGTAGTAACTTTTTGTGAGGATGGAACGGAAGTAGTAACTAATAGTAACTATTGTTAGAAGGGTGGAACACGCTCATAGACGGCCTTCTTTGGAAGGTCTGAGCGTTAAGAGGTAAACACTCCTATCCCAGCGTTATTTTTGGGGGGTTCTCGAAATTGGAATACCATGGAACCTATCAGAAATGTATTTATCTTCATTTGCTGTCGTGAGAATTAAGGCGTTTTTCCGCGACACAGTTGTGGGCCACACACTTCCGAGTATAGTAAGTAAGTAATTTATTTGTAACCCGCCATTTTGGAAAAGCGGAGTAAATGAAGAAAATAAAGAGAACACTTAAACACACAGAAAAAGACACTTATTTTCAATATTCGGCCAGGAAGCAATGGAGAAGGTCGTGCGCTGGTTGGGCTCTGTTGCCAATAATTTTGGATAACGACGAAGAAACATCCAAAAGGGTAATACTTGCATCTTGAATTTCGAACTTCTCCGTCAATGTATGATTATGGCACAATTTTGACAAGTGGAGCAGGTGCTTTGCATATTTAAAATAACATTATCTCCCCTTTTTAATCTCCTTCTTTCGCAGAACATGAGTGACATCAGAACGAAATAGTATAGAAGGAGCGCAGAAGGTGCTGTATGTGATGCGGAAATACGATTGTGTCATACAGTCGAGCCACAAGTTGAAACTCACGGAAGCGCCTTTATGACTTTTTTTGGGGCGGTGATTTCAAATCTCTGAAAACAAAATTCAGATAAAATCTCAACAAATAAATTTTCAGGCTTTCGTCCTTGCTATTCTGTGCAAAAGGGTTCCTCAGTTTTATGTCTACAATTTTATTATGTTGACATTATTTTGCTACTAAATTTCAATTTCCCGCCAGAAACGAGTGACAAAATCGACACTCACCTACACAACTGCCGAGTTGTATGTCGAGTTCGAGCCACAAAAAATCTTGTTGGTCGTGGAAACACACTTCCGCACAAAAGATCGCGGAAACGCTCTTTTCGAGCCACAACCGACCCAGAAACTCTTTGCGTTAGCATGGAAAAACGCCTTTAAGAAGTGAAAACTCTTTGAAAAGCACGTGACCATTATTACAGTCTTTACCTATCGTCCCTAGCGGTGTTTTTTTTTCAGAATTGGATAACATGTAACTTACCATCGGAGGCTATAGGAGTCTCTGTTTGATGTTCTGAGAACTAAACAGTAAAAATGTGTAGTCAAGTATTCTATCATTCCAGCGCTCATAGAGATCGTCCCTAGAAGTTTATTTGTATATCCGCATTGTGTTTCTGCACCAGTCGATTACAGGCAGGAAAATTCATAAACTCGTTGCGATCTAATTGGTAACATTACATATTTGCTAATTTAATAAACAACTAATTTACAATAACGTCCGAGAATGTCTTTAATTACTCATTTCTGAAAAAATGGAAAGGTCTATACTTCTGCTGGCGATATGTACATACATCTGTGGTCTGGTCGCTTGCAGGTGCGGGTAAAGGTAATTTGAAGTGGCAACCTGCCAGTGGTGCTTGACCCCCCCCCCCCCCCCCCCTGTGTATAAATGGAAAGACGCGTCTTGACTTGATTAATAGGCTACCTTACTGGGAAGACGAATAGTGTATTCGTTATTCATTTGTAATCCATTACTAAATTATAAAATTGAAAACATAAATATTTCAGAAACAATTACATAAATAAAAAGCAACTAACTAAGGCATGTTATTATCTGCAGCAAAGAATAAATAAAGAAAAATAAGTTATTAGGGAATTTTTTTGAAATAAGGGAAAAGGTATTAGGATTTTGTCTGCTTTTTTGTGAAAGTTTTATATCTTACTGTTCAGACTCTCCAAAGGTGTCAGGGATGTCATTTGATAAGCCCTTCTACCCCCTCCCTCGATTTTATATTTTCTTTTTTTCAAACAGGGAAAACCAGCCATCGCGCACCGAGATATCAAGTCCAAAAATATCCTCGTGAAGCCCAACGGGGAATGCGTTCTCGCCGACTTCGGCCTGGCTGTTATGCACACACAGACGACTGGAGAGTTGAACATTTGTTCGAATGCGAGGGTCGGAACGAGACGCTATATGGCCCCAGAAATATTAGATCAGGCGTAAGTAGCTCTTTGTGTCGTAGAATTATACCTTCTTAAGGCGTATTCTCGCGGTTCCTAGAGGACTCGTCGGGGAAACAAAGGGAACGGCGAGAATAGAGGGAGTCACTCCACGCGGACTCCGCGGACAGAAACAGCGAGAACACGGGGAATGCTTCCAACATGGATTTTGTTCGAAAAATAAATATGCAGTTGGTTGAAATTAGTGTGGAGCCAATTTATTTTTGGTTTTGTTTATTCTGATTATTTTTAGTTAATTTTATATTGCACCAACACCAGCAAAAATTGATTCCCCTCCGAATCTGAAACGGAGTCCTTTTTGATGATGGTGATGATAATCAGAGCATTCCCCGTCCGTGGGACAAATTGGGACATTCCCCGGGACAAACAAAAACACGGGGACTCTTCAAGTAGAGTCCGCGGGGAACGGCGAGAGTACGCCTTTAGACTAAACTACCTTGACTCCTCCACCAAGGCGGGCAAGCTGTCACTTGTCATTAGTTGACTCCTCCGGGAGGAGCCAAGTCATACGAAGGCCAATCTCAATCCTCGGAAGAACTACCTGAGTTGTTCGGCTTTCTTCTTTTCTTCATTACGACAGGACTCATTACGACTTCATTACTTAATTTAAATGCAAGAGCCCTGTTTTTGTTGCCAGTGAAAGAGCAGTAGCACTGTTTAGGTTGTAACAGGGCTGCTGCCGTATGGCCCCGGAAATACTTGACCACACGTAAGTAGCTCGTCGTGTCGTAGAATTGTACCTTCTTAGACTAAGCTACATTGACTCCTCCTCCAAAACGTGCAAGCTGCCACTTGTCATTAGTTGACTCCTCCGCGAGCAGTCAAGTCATGCAACGGCCAATCACGCTCCTCGGAACTACCTGGTTTTTGGGATCCCAAAACGTAAGTGGAGGGATATCTATGACATCGCAAAAATTGTTCGTCTGTCTGTCCGCACGATAACTCTCGAAGGGATTGAGGTATTTTGATGAAATTTGGTGGGAGAATCCTTTTGGGTGAAAGTACAGTTCAAGTTCGAAGATGGGCTCTGTAGCCCTATGTTTGAGGGTGGGGGAGAGGTTTCAAATTAAGGGGCAAAAAAATATTTTTTTACAGCTGTTGAGATAGTTAATTTAGGGGTTAAAGAGACATGCTGAATTCGGATATGAAATTTATTTTCTCGACGGAAAAATAGTTCACCCAGAATCCGGCGAAAACCGGAAAATTAGTAAAAAGTAAAAGTTTAATATGAAGTTGATTAGAGGCTCGAATTAGGGGAAAAGATACGTGCTTAGTCCGAATGTGAAATTTATTTTCTCGCCGGACAACTAGTTCGGCCGGAATCCGGCCCAAGCCGAAGAATTTGTTAAAAGTAAAAGTTTTATTTAAATTTGAAAAGATGTTCGATTTCCGGGTAGGAAGACTTTCTGAATTCGCACATGACAATCATTTTCTCACCGGACGTATGGATCGCTCGGAATCCGGCTGAAACCGGAAAAATTTGTTAAAAGTAAAAGTTTAATGTGAAGTTGATTAGAGGTTGGATGTAGGGGTAAGGAGACATTCTGAATTTGTTTTTATGGCACTTGCCCTTCGGCGAAGCGCCATATAGCGATCGCAATTTCTGTCCGTTCGTCGGTCTGTCGGTCCGGGTTTGCTAATCCGGGACTTTTACATAAGCTAGGACGATGAAACTTGGCAGGCATATCAGGGGCCCTAAATAATTAAGTTGGAAATTGTCACTTTCCCGATCCGAGCATCGAGGGAGGACTGGAGGGAGGGGGAATCTGGAATCTTAAGGTATTTATTCTTGAACGGGTGATCGGATCGTAATGAAACTTGGTACCTGGAAAGACCCCGTGTCTCAGACGAACCACATAAAATCCGGACCGGATCCGGTGACTCCGGGGGGAGTTGGAGAGAGGAACCGGAAATCTTGGGAAACGCTTAGAGCGGAGGGATCAGGATGTAACTTAGTGTTAAGAGCAAGCACAAGTCCTATTGACATAAGCGGACTGGATTCGGGCTCTATGGGGGGAGTTGGGAGGGGGTGGATTTCTGATTATCAGTGAGTTTGGTACTTCCTGATGTACTAGAAAGATGTAACTGGGACGGCATATCAGGGACTTGAACAAACTGACTTGACAATAGTCGTTTGCATGATCCAATCATCGTGGGGGGAGTGGAGGGAGGGGGAATCCGGAATCTTGTGGCATTCATAACTGTCGAACGGGCCATCGGATTTGAATGAAATCTGGCAAGTGGAAAAAGGTGTCGCCTCAGATGTTCCATGTCAAGCCCTGACCGGATTCGATACTTGTGGGGGGGGGGGTTGAAGGGCAACACCGGAATATTCGTGAAACGCCTAGCGCCGAGGGATTGGGTTGGGATTTGGTGGGAAGAACAAGCATAAGCCGTAAATAGATTCTTGACTGAACCACATCATATCGAAGCTCTTTTCTGCCAAGGACGACGAAACTAGGCAGGAATATTAGCGACCTGACTAAATAAAATCAAAGACCTGATGCAATGCCCTAGGAAAATGTCTGTTTCTGGATCCGGTCATTTTGGGGGGAGTTAAGGAAAGGGGAAGCCGGAAATTACTGACTTGCGGAGTTGTGAACGGGTGGCCCGATTCGAGTGAAACTTTATGGGTGATAAGAACTAATGAGCTAGATATGCAAAACATGTCTCCGAACCACATGCGGCATTGGCTGGGGTAGCTGGATGGGGGGGGGGAGGAGGACTGTAAACTTTGTGACATGGTCAAAAACCAAACGAACGGGCCGACTGGGATGCAAGTAGGACAGTACCGAGTGTATGCTGCCTAGTTTGTTATTTAGAATCCGGACCGGATCCGGCAACGGTAAAGGAGGACGGTCAGGCGGAAGCCGTAAATTTGCAGATATATTCCGATTGTGTCAAGCTTGAAGTACGAGAAGAGAAGATGTCAGAGATGCGAAGTTTAATGTGTCCTAGTCGTATTCGACCAAAGTGGGAGGATTCGGGGGGGGGGGGGGGGGGGGGAAATTTCATAGCTTGCGTAGGTGTCAAACGGATGGAATGAAGTGAATCAAACTTGGAAAGGATAGAGACCATGTGTCCTAGATGGTTTAGGGTCCTGACTGGATCTGAACACGGGGGGGGGGGAGGGGAGGTGTACCGGAGTTTCCCGAAAAAAGCTTCGAACTGAGTGGAACTTGTTAGCCGGAATGAGAAGATGCCTTAGAAAATCTGTATATGGGGCTGAACCAGGTTTGGCCCTGGTAGTTTGAGGGCGAGGCGCTTACCGGCAATAGTACGGCACTCCTAGGAATCAAACTAGTATGGCGAAACATTTGCTCTAGATTTTCCGAGGCGATGCCGGAAATGATCAGGCTCGCATGAAATTAGATACCATATTTCTCGGTCCATTTCTAGGGGGGTTGAAGGAGGGATTTTGTGACATCCTCATCTACTTTCTTGCACTACCTACTCGTAACAAGTGCCATATGAGCTCGTAGCTCTTGCTGACCTTTAGTTTTTTCCGGACAAGTAGTTTGTCTGGAATCCGGCCGAAACCGGAAGTTGGGCAGAAGTAAGGAAGGAAGGAGATACGACGTAGTGTATAGGGTAAACCATAGAAAGATAGATAGATCAATGTATTTCAAAAGCCCATGGGCCATATACACAAACAAACAAAAATAAAATATAACTTACACAATCAACCTCCTTCTTAGCTCTAAAGATTTATCTATGTACACGCTCACTCGAGTAATAACGGTATGGTTAGTATTACTCAAAATTTCAGGAAGTGATGAAATCACACCCTCCAGATAAATTTTCCTTAAATCAGAAAGTTTCGGGCATCTACGGAGGAAATGGTCCGAATTTTCTTCCTCCTTCTCACAAAGTGGGCAAGCATACCTCCCACCAGGAACCACACTACCTCTCTCAAAAACCTTCTGCCTGCTCTGAATTGGAAGGCAGTTTGCCCTTAGTTTGATCCAACGACATAAAACTTTCTCCGGTAGATTGAACTTAAAATACACTTCCTCTCCAAAACAAACTTTTACCACTTGATAATGACTCAATGTTATAGAACTATTAACAACTCTGCCAACACTGGATTTCCTGACCTTCTAAAACCACTCTAATCTGACGTTTAGATCTTTTGGCAAATCAACACAACCAAGACTTTCATTCCGTATATATGTCATTCCTACTCGCTCCAGTAACCGCCTTACCTGGAATGGCCAAGAATGTTTCAAACCATTATTCAGCATTTCATCATAAGCTAACCTAGCTAGTGTATCCTTACTCATATTTATAATTTTTAACCATAACCTAATCATCAGGATAGCCCTACGTAACTTTAAAGAATATAAACCTATATCACCCTTTAAAATTTGAGAATGGGTTGTCTGATGTAGTCCAAATACCCTTTTGTAATACTGAAGTTGGAGCGACTCTAGTTGTTTTGCCGTCTCTCCGCCCCATATCTCTGCTCCATATTCTAAAATTGGCAAAACTTTTTTATTAAATATTCTTTTATGCATTTTAAGGTTTTTTTATACCCATAATTGACTGATTCCGAAAAATAGCTGACATGGCTACTTTACCTCTATTAACCACCTCATCAGTATGTGACTTAAAACTTCCGTTGTCAGTTAACACGAATCCAAGGTATCTTATTCTCTTAACAACCTTCAGTTCTTCATTCTTGAAAGTGAACTTACAATTTTCAGTACCATTATTTTTTATTTTTATTTTTATTTTTAAATAATTACTTCACTCTTCTTAACGTTCAACTTTAATTTTTTCATCGCCAGATACTCCCCAATCAAGTTCAAAAGCGTCTGCATTCTGCAAGTCTTCACGCGATTTAGCAAAAACCGCAAGGTCGTCCGCAAACAGCAGCGCTGACAGCTTTCTACTTCCCAGACTTACCGTTGGAGCCCATCTTTTCTCTAAAAAATCCACAATATCGTTAATATAAATATTGAATAGTCGAGGGGATAAAGTGCTACCTTGTTTTACACCTCGCATAATTCTAAATTGTCTCGATACACTACTACCAGCTTGAATTATTCCTTTTACACAAACATACATACTAACTATTAAACTTACAAATGTACAAGGTAAACCAATTATAACTAGAGCGTCTTTCAATAATTCTCTATCTAAATCATCAAATGCCTTGTGGAGGTCTAAGAATCCCACATAAAGACTATTCTTCCCCTTACCATATTTATCTAATAACGCTTTTAAAACAAATACCCTGTCTGACGTTCCGTACCCGGCCCCAAATCCCCCTTGCTCCTCATGTATTGTATTACTTTTATTTAACCATGTCGCTAACCTAACATCTAATATTTTCTCCATGAGCTTACTTAACGCAGGTACTAACGCTATCAAACGATAATTCTCATGAACCGTGGGGTCTCCCTTCTTAAACAGCGGGAGAATCCGGCCATTCTCCAGCCTTTAACACCATATTACACAAAAGAACTATAATCGGCAAAAAAAAAGACGAAAATTTCTTAAAAATCAATCTGGTATCCCATCAATACCTGCGGCTGACCCCCCTTTTAACTTTTTTAATACTTTTTCCGCCTCCTCCTTACTAACTTGAGCAAAATCATAATCATTTTCCTTTATTGTATAAACAGCCTCTGCCGGACTTACTGTCATCTCTTGCATTTCTGAGCATTCACCTTGTAACTCTTCTAGATAGTCAGGCCAAGGATCAACTTCCGGAGTCGCGAAATTGTTTATCTTTCCATTTCTTTCTTCTCTTTTTATTCACCCCAAAAATTCTTATATTCTTTCTTCCGAAAACAATCAATAATACCCAGTTTCTTTTTATTCTCAAAATATTTTTTTTGCTTTTTGTCACTCTTTTATACTCTCTTCTGTGGTATTTATATTCAGCTAGTTTTATACTTTGTTCTTCAACGGTCTCACACTGCTTCAAACTACTAAGTATCTGCCTCAATTTTTCTTTCATTATTTTACATTCCAAATCAATAAAACTTTCAGCCTTTTTTTCTCTTTTTGTCAAATTGCACCTTTCAGCACAACTGCATATTAAATCGTTTAGTCCAGAAATTATTTCACACACGTCGGTTTGGTCATCAGCAAGTGATTGGCACTTAATCGTCACATCTATCGTCGAAAACACTTTTTCTAGACTCCTTATATCATCGTTTGACAGATTGCATCTTATTCTAGGTCCTAAGCTTACCCTATCGTTTTTATCACTATCAAAATATTCCATAATACTAAAACGATCTTTATGGTACAATCTTTACTTAATCTCAAGCTTCAACGCCCTATGATCCGAACCAACTAAATCCAAAATTTCAACACTAACAGAATCCGGGGCAAAATGCGTGCCCATCAGAGCGTAATCTACTGCACTTGGCCTTGGCCCTGACAGGCAAATAAATTCACCAACACACATATCTTTACCGAATCTACCATTCCCAATCAATAATAATAATAATATATAATAATAATATAATTGCATTAATAAGGCTTTCGCGTCTATAAATTTCTCGGGACACTTACACACTAAATTGAATTTCAGCCAGGTGGTAGTCGACACCTGCTTTGAATTGGTTGATATTTTCGGCATTTACAACACTTTCTGGGAGATTATTCCAACATTCTACTATTCGGTTTGTAAAGCTCCATTTTCCGATGTCTTTTCGGAACTTCTTACCAGTTGTGTCCTCTGAGCCCGTTATGATTGAAGGTGAAGAAATCATCAGCCTAATGTTATCATAATAACTATGGCAAATTTATAGTAGACCATGCTCTCCGCAGAGTGCCAGAAGCTTTCTCCCCCACACGTTAATTTTCCGTTTTTCATCCTTGTTACCACGTGGCATTCTAGTACTTAATGGAGCAACATCACCTGAATCCGGTATTAATACATCAGAAACCGCAAGCGCAATACTCGTATATGCGTTGAAATCACCCATTAGAACACACTCGGCATGACTATACTTTTCTTTATTTGATGTCAATTCCTCCTCTAAAATTCGCCAAGTGTCTTCTCGACTATACGAACTATTCTGAGGCGGAACATAAACCACACCCAAAATCAACTGTTTACCATATTTCAAACAAATACTCAACCAAATTAAGTTTTCAGATCAACTCTTGATTCTCATATACCCATTAACAGCTGACGTTTTTATCATACCACCGTAATATCTATTATTTTTCGCGATTTTTTGGAATAACTTGTTCAACCTGGTAACCGGGAAAAACATACACGGATGATGAATCATTCCAAGTTTCAATAAGTGATATCACATCAAATGAGCATAAGTCCTGATACAAAAAAGGTAATTTTTCACGCAAACCTTGCACATTCCACGAAACAAGACTCAGTATATGGCCCTCATCTACCTATGCTGCTACGTTCTCAGACGTCGCATTACTTTGCCCAGCCACGGCGAGGGGTTCGTCACTTGTTCCTTGATTAGGATCACTTGGGGAGAATGCAAAACGGTAGTAATCGCGACACTGGCTATTAGACTGACTAATAGCATCTCGTGGACTATTTACGGAGAAACCACGGGAAGGCCAAACCTGGGGTCGTTGCGCAAATCAACGGCCTCGCATACTTCTTCCTCTTTGTTCAACATTGCGGAATCTGGCCGATGCAAATCATTAGGGCTGACAATAGCACTAGCAGGTCTTTTCGCCGACATAGCGACCTGGGAATAGGTTTCCTGGGGCACAACAGTTTCCGCGTCACTGTCCCGGTTCATCTCGACATCATGTGGTACGATCGGAGGAATAGCACTCTCGGTTGGTCTAGCATGTTGTACTGGGTTGGCCGGAATAACTTTGCGCGTGATTTCAACGACAGTTTTACCATCAAACACGCGGTCTTCGATAATGGTTTCTCACCCCTTAACTTTGTAACACGGCCGTCGTTACGAGCAAGACTCATAACTTCCTTTAAGTGTTTGCGGGCCTCCCTTTGTGAAACCGTAAAATCAGGAGCCAAAGAAAGGCCAACTCCCTTTAAAAGGGAACTACTCTTCAAAATAAAATTCCTGGTGTCGACCGAATTCAACTTCAGAACCACCGGTCCTGCTCTCATACGAAAAATGTCACATACGTCAAATCTCTGTAACTGAAGATGCGGTATCGCACGATTTAGGATTCCCATCACTTCTTGCTTCAATGTATACTGTCCAGGATATTGAGGGGGTGTGGTTGTAAACTATCAAGTTTGTTCTTTTCTGCTCGGCCTCAAGTTGGTTGGCTCGCTCATTAACAGCACTTAGGCTGGACCTAAGTGCTGCCAGCTCGGCTGCCAGTTCCGTTTTAGCTTCTTTGTTCGCCTTAATATTACTAGAAAACTGGGTACTGATTTCCACCAGTTGGACTTTCATGGCAGCAATGCTATCCGATAATCCAGAAATAGCATTTACTTCTTCAGAAAGTTCAGGTACTAGATCAAACTTAAAGTTAATTTCTTCCTTGTTGCGTTTCAGATTCACACCTATATGGCGGCCCTTTGGGTCCATTGAATATAATGCCAAGATAATCTAAACGCATTACGTTCCGTTTTCAGTAATCGTTAAGAACTATGACAGTGCCCCGCTCTGCTTGGCTCTACTTGTTTTGAATTATTTGCGTACGAATACATCATTATATTTCATCTATCTTTTATTCGTCTAATCTTGGAATGCTGTTGAGGTTTGGCACTCCGGGTTGACCCGTAATTTTGTGTTTCAGTTTTAGATTAAATGATGATGGAGAGACCTGCCCCCCCCCCCCCCCCCCCCTGAATATTTGCCTATGAGGTGAACACCGGCACATGCTATTACGCAAGCTATTCCAAAAATTAGAACAAACAAAAAGTTTCGTTCCGTCCCCCCTGACCATTTTAACGCACATTCTGGAGTACCTTCGATACATCGTTTTTTTTTTTAAATTGTAAATATTACAACCCAATAATTGTAAATATATATTTTTCTTGGGACAGTTGATACTGCGAGTTTTTTTGGCCATACCTGTTCTTACAGCACACTTCGCACTACAAAGTGTTTCTGCTAAGATGTTCCGAGACAGTTGACTACTTTAACACTTAGCTGTGCTCACAGCAAATTACACAAGGCTTATAAGGCGGCTTCACATTGCCATTTAAGAACTAAAGTTAAGTAACAAAAGCTACTTTAAGTTAAGTAAGCCTTTGACACTGTACTTAGACCTTTCACACCAAGGAGCTGAAGCTAAGTAAATTTTCTTCATTTCTTCCTAGATTTTCACCGTTTTCGTCATCAGCGAATAATTCAAAATGAGAAAAAAATGGTTTGCAGTAACTCAGAGGATGATTTAGTACTTGTCGCGATCTTTTTGGAGGAATTGTAGAGGAAAGTTCTTTCGCGTACAAAATGTATAATTCTTCCTCAGAATCTATCTTGATTTTTGTTTTTTGACAACTTTTCTCCTCATTTCCTTAAGTGCACTTAAGTTTGAGTGTAAAGTTGAAAATTTTCAGCTTTAAAAAATAGGCTAGTAAAGTTAAGTGAGATTTCTTATGTTAAGTGCGACTTTAGATGCATAAAGTACACTTAAGAGGCCTAAGTACTCCAGTGTGAAAGGGGTGTTAAGTCAGTGTGAAAACGACTTTGGCTATTTTTAGCCTCTTTCCATGTCCCGTGCCTTGGATGACAAACCTGGCAAAATTTGCATAATCGGCGTTCGGACCAGTAAGCGTCTCTGTAACAATGATCGGGAGTCAGAAACATCAAGCAACGAAACAATCTTCGCAAGCGTAACCGTCAGATTAATGCCAGTAGAGAAAATAGGATACACTTGTGAAGAGTCATAGAATAGATAAAAATAATACTGAAGTAGAATGATAAGATAATGTACAATCGATCAATCTATAAATTTGTATTCTTCAAAAACATTCCTTACGGTATTAACAAGAAACCGAATGTTTTTGTCTCGTCAAGCATAACTATAAACAGTTGTGCTTTTACATAGTCAAATATTCATTAATTACACAAAAACAAAAGTTGCAACAAATTAAAGCGCTATACGACGGTTTTTTTTAAATATTTAAGATCTGTGATTGTAATAAGATACACGCGGGACGAAAAATCAAATGTTCAGCTTCGTCCGTGAGGAAATTTCGAGAATAAATTGAGTTCGACCTTTGCAGGATGAACACTGACGTATTTGAGTCGTTTCGGCGCGCCGACATGTACGCCTTCGGTCTGGTGTTATGGGAAATTGCCCGGCGGACGGTTACACATGGAATCTCGGAAGAATATCGCCCACCTTTTTATGACGTTGTTTTGCCTGATCCTTCCTTTGATGATATGAAGAAAGTCGTCTGTATCGACCAGTATCGCCCAGAACAGCCATCCCGATGGTTTGCAGAGGAGGTAAGGACCTTTATTTTACTTTGTGGGGAAACTGTCCAGGTCCTTCCGTAAAGAATTGCCTTAAAAATGGAATATTGTACAAGGGATTTTGCCGGTACAAATAAACAGAAAATATTTTGAATTAAATTTAGAAGTCTAGGTCTCAAAACGTGGAGCCTCGTGGGCGAGGGGTTGCCCACTCTCAATTTTAGTGTATAGCAAGTGCCTGGTGCCGGGAACGTCTAGATTAGCCCGCATCGATTGCCACGTGTTAGAACATCAAAATACGCATATTTAGAAGCGTTTGAGATATGGTTCGCCTTATTTATGGCCGGCACTGCTGATTTGGCCCTTGCCGAGGAAGGGTGTACGACAGGTGCCGGAGAGTCGGCAGCCCCTTGCTCATAGACGAATATAGGGCCCTAATGGCAGAGCCTTGTGGGGAAATCAAAAGGTATTAATTTGATAGGGAAGCCGTCTTTGACATAAAAACATCAAAAGTAGGGACGACTCCTTCGTTCGGATTTGGAGCCACGGTCTTCGGCTTTAATGACCGACATTCTACTGCTGAGCTACCGAGGAGTTATCAAATCTCCTTTGTTTCAAAACACTTATGGGTCATTCCAGCGAAATAAAGCCAGGCAAAAAAATCGATTTCTCAGATTTTGACCAGAATTTCTCAGAATGATCTACCAGGGTCCAGGACCTTCCCCAACATTTTTTTCTGCGAAAAAAAATTTGTTCGGACTCTCAGGAATTTAAGAAATTTTCGGCCAAATATTCCATTGTTGATGGTCGAAAAACTCAATATTTTTCAAAAATTCGACAAAAATCTGGGAAATTCAACGCGACATTGACATTTTTTTTAGCTTCTTACCTACCTTTAGGACTTCAGATCTCGAGATGTTCAAGTATGTAGGTACTCTCCTTTCTTTTTTACGGTAATTTTGGCAGGGTAAGGCAAAACAGGTGGGTCTTGGTAGATCCACTCCAGAAGAATCGGCCAGATCGCGAAAATTCTGAGATGGGGAGGGTAGAGTCAAAAACAAGCTACGTTTCTGCGTTAGCACGTTTGTGGCTATCGAGCCAGAAATGGTCTTAAATAGTGATTTTAGAAAACTGAAATTCTTGGGAAAATGCATTGTTTTTTATGACAAAATGAATCTCTCACAACCTAAAAATAACAAGTGCGCAAGCGCTCAGACGTGGAGTGTGAAAGTAAAATGCTGCACAGATTTTATATACAAAAGCTTTAGAACCAAGACATTTCACATCTCCAATAACCAAACAAGTATTGAAAATAGCCTAATATGTAATCATCCACTTTAAACCTTTTAATGTAAACAAACCACAAGTATAAATCTAAAGAAATGTTGAAGATCTTGCACGAACAGCTTGAGCCATTCCGACCCTTTAAACATCTTTTCCATTAGCAAGGTAATAACAAGGAGGGGCGTCACGATTTTGTCGATCAGTTGGTAAAAAATAACAAGACGAAAGGTTTCGATGGGATCCCAAAAATTCAATATCTGATCCAGACAACTGGGTCTTGTCTTAGCCAGATCCAGTCTTCGCCAGACTCCTTGAACATTTTTACAATTAAAATTCAGAAACAGATTAAGGCCAAATAGCTAATCACCTGAGAAAACCAAGTTCAGATTTGGATTCAGCATGTGTGTTTACCCCTATAAGTCATATCTGTTTTGACGAAAACTTCCTGCCACTTCTGCCAATTTCCCGGGTCCGGCCGAACTCCAGAACTACTTGTCCGGCGAAAAAAGAAAGCTCAAAGACGAAATCAGGGTATCTTCTTTCCCCAGTAATGAACATCTAATCAACTTCAAATAGAAATTTAGCTTATAACAAATTTTCCAATTCCAGCCGGATTCCGGTCGAACTATATGTCCGGGTAAAATACGATTGTCACACAGGGACTCAGCATCTCTTCTTACCACTAAATCGCTTATCTAATCAACTAGAAATAAAACTTTGACTTCCAACAGTTTTCCGGTTTTGGCCGGATTCCGGACGAACTACATGTCCGGGTAGACACTTGTTTTCACATAAGTGTTCAGCATGTCTTCTTGCCCTAAATGGAACATCTAATCAACTCCAAATAAAACTTTTAATTTTGACAAACTTTTCGGTTTGGGCCGGATTCCGGTCGAAATACTTGTCCGTCGAGAAAATAGTTTTCACCATCATCTTCAGCATGTCTCCCTACCTCTAAATCGAACATTTAATCAACTTCAAATACAACTTTTACTTTCAACAAACTTTCCGGTTTGGGCCGGATTCCGGGCGAAATACTTGTCCATCGAGAAAATAGTTTTCACCATCATCTTCAGCATGTCTCCCTACCTCTAAATCGAACATTTAATCAACTTCAAATACAACTTTTACTTTCAACAAACTTTCCGGTTTGGGCCGGATTCCGGGCGAAATACTTGTCCATCGAGAAAATAGTTTTCACCATCGTCTTCAGCATGTCTTCCTACCCCTAAATCGAACATCTAATCAATTTCAAATAAAACTTTTACTTTCAACAAACTTTCCGGTTTGGGCCGGATTCCGGTCGAAATACTTGTCCGTCGAGAAAATAGTTTTCACCATCATCTTCAGCATGTCTCCCTACCTCTAAATCGAACATTTAATCAACTTCAAATACAACTTTTACTTTCAACAAACTTTCCGGTTTGGGCCGGATTCCGGGCGAAATACTTGTCCATCGAGAAAATAGTTTTCACCATCGTCTTCAGTATGTCTTCCTACCCCTAAATCGAACATCTAATCAATTTCAAATAAAACTTTTACTTTCAACAAACTTTCCGGTTTGGGCCGGATTCCGGGCGAAATACTTGTCCGTCGAGAAAATAATTTTCACCATCGTCTTCAGCATGTCTTCCTACCCCTAAATCGAACATCTAATCAACTTCAAATAAAACTTTTACTTTCAACAAACTTTCCCGGATTCCGTGCGAACTAGTTGTCCGATGACAAAATGGTTTTCACTATCGTGTTCAGCATGTCTTCTTACCCCATAATCGACTATCACATTAGCTGTTTCAAAATATTTTGTTTGTCCCTTAATTTGAATCCCCTCCTCCACCCCTAAATGTAGAGCTACAAAGCCCATCTACGAACTTGACTGGTCCGACGACCCAACGAACCCTCACACCAAGTTTCATCAAAATATCTCATTCCCTTCGAGAGTTATCGTGCTTACAGACGGACGGACGGACAGACGGACAACTTTTGCGATGTCATAGGTATCCCACCACTTACGTTTTGGGATCCCAAAAAATAACAAAACAGTTAATTCTGTTCACGAAAACAGTCGGTTTATCTGAAAATCAGTCGATTTTTCGTCAAAACAGTCAGTTTTTCTGAAAAGGTTTTTATCTTGAAAATAGTCGTTTTTTCTCGGAAAACGGTCGTTTTTCTGCAGAAACAGTCGGTAAAAATTACCAACCAGTCGATAAATATGCCTTGCCCCCCCCCCCCCCCAAACGGTTTGGCTAGTAACGCCTCTGATAACAAGTGCAATAAACTAAATCGTAGCGGCCTAATACCCCCGAAAAAAAAATTTGGGGAAGGTCCTGGACCCTGGTAGATCATTCTGAGAAATTTTCGTCAAAATCTGAAAAAAAATTTTGCCTGGCTTTATTTCGCTGGAATGACCCTTATGCTATATTACACGATCTAGCCAATTCTTGGTTTGTTTCGTCAACATTGAAACTTAACCTATTTGTTTACGCTTCGCTTCAATTATTTGGACGTATGTATACGGTTATACGTAGGTGCTATGAATGGAATTTAGAGAAGCCCTGAAAAGGACAATCAATCTTTTGTAGAGGACTCGAACGAAAATCTTTTGAGCGGAATTGTTATTTTTACAGCCGTGCGCAAAAAAATGAATATGTGTGGGCAATCTGTCTGATAACTATTGGTTTAATAACGATCTATTTTTCCTCCATAGACTCTGTCGAGCCTCGCACAGATTATGCGAGAGTGCTGGCATCATAACCCTAATGCGAGGTTGCCAATACTTCGTGTCAAGAAATCCTTGCTGCGTTTGGCAACGTGGGAAGACGATGAAGATTTCAAGATCCTACTGCCAAACTCGTTAGCGGGAACTTCGAAAAGCTCGAAGAGCTAGGAGTTAGACGCTATAGAGGAAGTAAAGTGAAGTGTGAAGAATATAAGGTGTCCATCTCAGCTGTACCATAGCATAGATATGACATGGACCAAACTATCATACTGAACTGCAGCTAGAAGTGGATGAATACAGGGAGGGAACGAATCTTCCGAAAATAATGTGCCAATATTTTTAATTCGACTCCGTCGACAATCAGTATTATTTAGCTACGTAGCTGACAACTGGCGGTGTGGGGGGAAGGGCCTTCCGCACCCAAGGTTGACTAATCTCCCAGTAGCTCATTTTTAACCGCCTTAATTACGTATGCTTTACGAAAAGTCTTTTTTGTATTATAAGTAACTGAAGTGTTTCCCATAAGTGGTAACTTTCTTGGCATCACTAAGGGCTCATAATAAGTTGTTACAGGGCCCGTTGCAACGTTTATGTATGTGAGACATTCGTCCAGCTGGATGGTGACGTCACCCGTCGAGCTTTTCACGCAAAAATGCGGTTTGGTTAGATGGCATTGACGCGTAAACGCCCATCATGATGATCGGACGTTATATCTAAAGGCCATCCATGCGAAAATGTTCCCTATTGACGTGGAAACACCCATCATGATGATTAGACTCCTTGACCCCTCCTTCAAGACGGGAAACTTGTCAATTTGTCACTTCTGACTCCTCCCAAAGGAGGAGCCAACTCATATCCATCGGCCAACCGTGGGACTCGGAATTGAACAGCCATCCAGGACCAGGCGAAAATATCCCCTACAGTCGGGCTTCGTCAACGATGCGATCTAGCACCAGCGTTAGAGCGTCCTTGGACCCCCATGCGCTATCGAGCAGCCGAGGGCGAATGGCGTCTTTCCTTCTCCCGCGTGGACTGCCTCATTTAATTTTTTTTGAGGGGGGGGTGGAGCTGAAAATGCGTGGGGGGGGGGGCAAAGCCAACCTGCTGGTTCATGTAAAGACGTTGCCGTTGCAGAATTCGCTTAGCCCTGTTTTATTTCAACTCCAAAACCGCAAAATCTGAAACAAGCAACTTGTAGAATATCAATCAAAAGAGAATCTCAAACAATCCTACCCCTAGACTTTTCCCTTGCGTACAAATATCTAGTAACACAGGGTGGGTTGATGGTTACAACCCGCGAGTCGTGTAAAGCTTAAAAAATGCAAAAGCTAAACTAAAGGAATGCTCTTACTTTTATCACGGCCAAACTTTTAACACCACGAGTCCTCACTACATGCTTTCTTACATTCTAGGCGCAACAGTACGTCCCAGGGTTTCACACAGTATTCAGATTCCAGCTTGATTCAAAGCTAATGGACTCCATGCATGGAAGGAACTTCTATTTCCGTGTAATATATTCAGTAGCGGCTCGCATATTTTAAAACCGTTAATGTAAAGCAACGGTCACTCCAACTGACGCACCTTCTTCTTTAAATTATAAATCGTTGATTAAAAGCACGATTAATTGTGCTAAAACGATCCTCTATATGACACAGTCCAAAACCCCGGCAAGAACGGGAAACGTCACTGGAACGATATTTCAAATCCTATCAACCAATCAACGGCGTTTGTTTGGTTCAGCTATGGTGACGTTTCGTGGTCTTCGCTAGGCACCCGGCGATTCTTCTGCAGCACGAAGAGTGAAAGTGAAAGAACCGAAAATACAGGAGGAACATGCATCAGCCGGAGTGACCTGCTTTAAAGATTCTTGTGGTGAACTGATGAATCCTAAACTTGTGCACTTTCTGAAAGACCTTCGCACTCTGGTCTTTCGACTTTTCGTCCATCTCAAATTACTGCTAAGACGACCGCTGAATTTGTGGGAGAGAAGACTTGGAAGTACACTATCCTCTTTTTTAGATTACAATTCGACCCTCGCGTTGCAGGTCTGCTTCAGGTTGACTTAAAAAAGCACAATTCTCCGGGACAAACAAAAAAAGCCTCTTTTGCAAGAAAAACAACGGCCTTTTTTGAAAAAAAAACCCAGCAGAATTCCACAAAGAGCGTCGAAATACAGGCCTTAAAGATTAACGGTCCAGGTATTTCCCACAATACTGCCAGCCACTTCCAATCCTCTCACTGATAACAGCCTACACCTATCACTGAGACTTCAACTTCGCCATCAGCTCCTCCAGACTCTCCTCCGACTCCAACTGGGGCTCCGAAACACTAGCGCCGACAGGCGGCAAATCCTTCGTGTATGCATAATGCACTCCGGACGTAATCTCTTTCTTCCCCTCCGTATCGGGGGCGCTTTCGTCTACTAAGGAAATACCCCAGTTGTTTTCCTCGTGCACGATTTCAGCTTCTTCTTTGGGTTTAACGACTTCTGGCTTCTTTTCATGACGTTTCCGTTCCTGTTGCTTTATGCAGAAGGGATCATCGCAGGTTGGATTAGGCTTTAGTTCCATGGTGGGGAAGAAGTCATTGAGGGCGCTGTAGCCGAGGTACTTTGTGACCTGGCCGAATTTTAGAAGATACCTGGAACAGGAGATTACTGGAGTTAGAACCAGAGACGTCATTTCACGGAAACCTAGGGGTGGTAGACTTTACATATGCGATGCACAACAGGGCCAAGCCAGCACATGACACTCTACATTCTTTTCTGCATGGCCGATGAATGAAAAATTGTATACTGTTGTTTTATTTAATTCTTTTATTTAATTCTACATACTCCGCTTGTCAAATGGCGGGTCAGAAACAAATCACTTATTACTCACTATATGTAAGACTAGAAATACAGAAGTAGCGATAGGCATGTAAAATTAACATGGAGATTGTATCCAAAGAGTGTCTTTGTATTACTTTGTTTACTGTTTCGGATTCGCTCCTCGTTGACTTGTTTATTTTCTGCTTTTATTGATATAAAATATATAATATATATATTAACTTTTTTTTCATGGGTGGCTGCGGGACCACCTGGAAAGCTGGGTGTCAGCAATGGCCCTCAAAATGAAAACCCTTCATCAGAACGGGTTGAGTATAATAGAAAATATTTTTGTATGGCACTTGCCGGCTTGCGGCCTTCAGCTCGAGTGGCACAAAGGTATTTGGTGATCTGGCCAAATTTTAGAAGATATCTAGAACGGGAAATTGACGCATTCAGAAAGGGATGAACATAATATAATAGTTTTTATATTGCTACCCCAACTGTGGTCTGGTCAAATAGGGGGCCTGTATTCCTCAAACATGAATACAGTAAACAATAAATCCTTTTCCGAATTTCTTGTAGCTTGATGAAGAACGAGTATTCACAGCAGAGATAAAAAGTCCCGGGCAAAGCCCGACCACTCAATTGTCCATCAGTCCAAAGTCGAACGTCTGTTAATAAAAAAAAAACAAAAAAAACAAAACATGGCAAGTGTAAAAATTAGTGTGGCACCTCGGAAGTGGGCAGAACGTACCGTGTGAAACACAAATCTCTGCAACAAGAATGTACGGAGCGACGACAGAAGATTAGTATCTACATGTCAGAAGTTTGATAACGGATAACACATGCTTGCGCATCCTTTTGTTAAACCTTGTGACCTTTGAAGTGTTATGTGTCGAGACCAAATTTAGGTTATTACCCTTTTATTTGTTATGTTTTCGAAGAGATAACTTATAAAGTTCATAACAGATATATTCGCATAATCTTTAGCGTAATATCAAAATTGTGTAAATATTGCGTAACTTCTGACAGTGTGCACTGTAAAAAGTTTCTCCGTATAAAGATTAAAGACAACTGCAGTATTTGCTAATCAGATTCACCTTATCTCTATTTGGTATTAATCTTATCCGTGTAGAGATAAGACTAAGAATAATCCGAGTAGCAAATCCTGCTGTTAACTTTAATCTTTGATACGGAGAAACTTTTTACAGTGTGGGGTAAAAACGGTAAAGGTATTAGCAGCATCCTATACAGGTCTAACAGGCGGTGCAGAAATTCAAATATCTGCCTCAGCCAGGAACTAGAATGGGCGGTTGGGGGCTACGCTGTAAAAAGTTTCTCCGAGGTAGGATTAAAGTTAACTGCAGTATTTGCTACTGGGATTAATCTTATCTCTACTCGGATAAGGTCTATCCGAATTAGTAACAATATTATCTCAGTAGGGACAATATTAATCCCAGTAGCAAATAGTGCAAGACTTTTTTTTTACAGTGTAGCCATCATGATGCTGTCGCTCACCCTTCATGTCACCTTCCCCAGATTCCTTCAGGTACCCATTTGAAGCTGGGTGGACTTTGGCTTGAAACCACCATCCCAAACTAAACGGTAGGCGTCACCGAGACTCAAACCAGCGACCCTTCGCTTAAGAGTTTGTTGTCTATTCCGCCTGGACGGACACACTAAAAAGTTTCTCCGTGTGATGATATAAGTTGACTGCAGTATTTGCTACTGGGATTAATCTTACATCTATTGGGATAAGATTAATCCGAAGTAGATATAATCTTATCTCATTAGAATGATTAATCCAAGTAGCAAAGACTGCAAACTTTTTTTTTTTAAATGCAGTCCTGGGGGCTAAGTTGGTAACGCATCGTCTCTGAAAGCCAGGTCGCCAGAGGGGAGTTTTTTTTTCTTTTATTTCACTAAAAATTTGAACGTTTCATGCACTTACTTGAGGGAATTCTGGACTAAGAACCCTGCGACGATTCCCATGGTCGTCGGCAAGCTAGCGGCACAGACGCCATCTTTCTTTAAGGTCCTCTCGTCGATGTTCGACGCCACTACTAAAGGCGGGGCGCACTGAAATTAAATGCTGTGCTACAGATATTTCAAACGAAGGGCCGCTTCAAGACAGGGAAACGAAGGCCCCTCACGGTCCATAAAAATAAAAGCTTTCTATAATACTAATAAAGGTCTTAAGAGTATTCTGCATCATAAAGGCTCTCGCCTATACATATCTCGAAGAAATTAGGAGAGGTCAAAGTGAGCTGATTTAAAGATAAATCCGATCATGAAAGGATTCGAATCCGAATCTAGGGCTAGGTACGAATCCGACCATTTCATGCGATGATTCGAATCCAACCTTAACAAAAATCAAATCATTTAGGCTGCATAGGTTATAATTAAAAAATCAGAGGTGACAAAAAGCACTGATATCTAAGGTAATCAGATAACGTGATAGATTACTGAGGATGGCTGGTGGTGGACATAAGAAGTTGGATTGCCTTGGCCCACTGTAAAAAATGGGAAACGGAAACTGAAAAGATGTAGACTAGAAATTTGAGCTGGTCCGAATCCAGCCTGACAAGCAGAAGATTCGACTCCGGCCAAAAGGACGAACCCTAGATTCGGATCCGGATTCGCCTCTCTGGTAACGATTAAATTAATTCATTAACCGCATTGACACGACAGCCGTAGGCTATAGTTACAGGGAACTCACCGCGAAGAGGGTCGTTTCACCAGGGTGAATGTACCCAATACGAAGAGATTTCCGTCCGCACCGGATTCCATCCGTCGAATTTTAAGACAGGCGCAGGCTATAGCTACAAAGGATTCATCGGGAAGCAGTACGTCTTTCCATGGTAAACGTACAGGCCGGAAATCGCATTTTCACTCACACCGCACTAGGCGAATTATAGGCGTGGGCTGAAGTTACGTGGAACACATCGCGAAGCAGGCCGCTTCATCATGCCAACGGTAGTGAATACAACCGAAATTTCAGCCGCATCGGACTCAAAACCTAACTTGCCTTTTCGGAATTTCGGAATTTCAGCATAAGCGGAATTCTGTAACTGCAGGGTCACCGCTATTTCACCAAGGTAAATGTTTGTAATGTAACCGGAAACCACATTTCGGCCGCACCGGATTTGCGACTTCAAATTTCTGATAGACGTAGGAAAGAAAAACTTACGGCGAAACAGGCATTTTACCAGGGTACATGTACGGAATATGACCTGAAATCGTATTTCCGCCCTAGCCGGACAAATTATTATAATTCGACATTTATAATTTCAGGATAAACGTAAGCTATAGCTACAGAGAAGTCACCGCGAAGCAAGCCTTTTCACCAGGATAAATGTACTCATTTGTGATCCGATTCCGCATTCTGGCCTCGCCGGATTCCGGATTAGGACAAGTGTATAGGCTGCCTTGTACTCGATCAGGACCGGAAACCGAATTTTCGGCGGCGTTGCACTCGAATGCGTAGGATTTGGGAACACGCAACTTACCGCGAAGCAGGCCGTTTCACCAGGGCAGATGTATTGAATGTGACCGGAGACCGCATTTTCCGCCACACCGGATTCGAACCAAGTCTGAGCGTGTTCGTTGCAGGCAGTGTTGATGGTCATGCGAGCTTCGAAGTTATCTACACAACTGAGGACTAGGTCCACGGGACCACCGGTTAGACTTCCCTTGCTGGAACGATAAAAAAAAAAAAATCAACGTTCGAACACAGCCATCGAACACTGGGGCAGAGGATCTGGTCAGCCAGAGTCAAATTTCAAGTGTCTAATATCATGAACCCGCTCGACCTTCTTCCAGATTAATGATACATTTTATAACTGCAGCGTCATAAGCCCGATCCTTAACGCACGCATACGCACTGCCTGTGTTATGACGAATGCCGAGAACAGAATGTCATAATCAATAATTAATGTGCTGAATGTTAACAACCTTCTGCAGGAAAAATAGCTGACTGCCAATAGTGCCAATCATGTTTGATAGTGCAAAACCAAAACGTCAGCTTAATTTTATTAGGCCTATATTTCGGCACTCTTTGGAAAGGGTTCTCTTCAGGCTCAAGCTGGAAAATGAACTTCATTTTCTAGCTTTTCCCTGTTGGTATTGTGGTGGATTTTATGATTTAGATTTTTTTTTTCGCTGAGGATCGTTCGCCGGAAATGCAACCGAAATATCCGGAATTTGATTTATCCCTTCCACATCATCTTAGAAGGATAACTAGCTGATAAAAAAAAACACGAAAATCACATTTTTCTATTTTTGCTGCATCTGATATATGTAGCCTACTGTAGTATGACTAAAATGACGGGAACCAACTAAGTTTACTTCTGTAGGTGTCAGCTGGTTTTTATTCGGCAAAATTTCGGCTCTCCTCGGTGAGGGTCCTCTTCAGACCGTAGCTAAAATAAGCTAAACTTACAATATATCGCCGAAGAAAAGGCCAGCGGACTTATCCAGTCCACAACATGATTGGCATTCTCTTTGAGCTGAAATAATCGTTACCTTATTCTATCGAGGAACTCATCAAAGTACTCCACTGTGGTGATGTTGAAGTTATGCGCTTCTATCACCACATCCGGGTTGATGGACTGAAGCGTTGCTGCAGCTGCTTCAACTTTCGACATGCCACACTGATGTGGTTGAAAGAACAATCGGTTCATATTGGCCAGCTCAACTTTGTCATAGTCAAAGAGGATCAGCTGGGAACAGAAGAAAAGATTTAGTGATCATAGCTGGGGACAGAAGAAAATATTTAATGGCCACAACTGGAGACAGATGACACGACTTAAGGCGTATTCTCGCCGCTCCCCGAGGCCTCCTCGGGGAATCAAGGGAAACGGCGAGAATAGAGGGAGTCACTCCACGCGGACTCCACGTACGGAAAACAACGAGAATATGGTGAATGCATCCAAAATGGATTTTGTTCGAAAAAAAAAATATGCAACTGACGAAAATAGTCTGGATACACTTTATTTTTGGTTTTGTTTATTCCGATTTTTTTAATTAATTTTACATTACCCTACGAGTCTTATAGAGAGTACTTTTGGTGATAGTGATGATAATCGGATCATTCCCCGTTCGTGGGGACTCACGAGATAGGGAGTGAGTCCCTGGGACAAACAAAAACGCAAGGACTCCTCAAAAAGAGTCCTCGGGGAAAGGCGAGAATACGCCTTCAGTGGTCATGGGCTTACAGACATCCAAATCATGCGTAAGCTTTTATAAGTAGTCAAATGAAAGACAAAAGAGCTCCTTAGCGGCACAGCGGGAAGTATACGGGAATCAACCCAAACCTCACGGGAAGTACCTCTAGCTCCGCTCAGTTTTATTGGGATATTTATAGTCGGTGCATGGGACCAAAGACGGAGGTTCTATTAGATTATTTGTTCTTGGTAATATCCATGCGTAATCTATGGCCTCTATACAAACTCTGAACAAAACCCAAATCCTGCGGACCCCCCAAATCCTGCGGAAGTTGCATTTTTATTTATTTATTTTTACGGTTTTGTTATTGTAGGGTACCTGATTGGAAAGTCTGCTTTTTCGCTGTTATAATAAAAATATAAATAACACTGATTTTAAAGTATAAGGGAAAATTAAGCGGTCTTGGAGACTAATTTTATTGTGAAATGTTTAAGAAATGAATAATGAAAATTAAAGTTATTTGTTTTAGAAATTGTAGAAAATAAAATAAATATGGTTTTGGGGGCAGATTGGAAATTTTTATGTTTTTTTTTTTTTGTTTAAACTAGGCTAAAGATTAAAGTAAATAGAGTGGTTTGAAATTATGGATTATGGAGTTTAATTTTAGATTATAAGGGATGGTGTTTTTTTTCGTTTTTATTTTGTAGAAGTTTTTTTATGTGTAGAGGTGGTGATTTCGTAGAAAAAGGTTTATAATTGTATTGAAATAAAAATAAATAAGTATTAAGATTGGTAAATTTAAATTAAAAAAATTAAATTATATAGTTGAAATGCAGAAGTTAAAATTTATTAAAGTTTGAAGTGTGTATGTTTGTTTAGAAAGAGTAGGTGTCTTGGTGGTGGGGGGGGGGGGGGGGTCGGGATACCTTAGATCCACCTGTGCCAACCAGATGTTCCCTGGGCATCCATGACTATGAGCCAGTCTTCTTAGGTGAGCTACTGCCAGGATATCCTCCTATTCAAGTTGCATATTTGCATATGAGTCGGAAGTGCTCAGCAACTTTCCCTACATAGATTATAAGCATATGTCCAGGGGTAGTGTCCCCCCCCCCCCCCCCATCACTCAAAACCTCAGTTAATATTCCTCTCCCTCCAACTTCTAGTTAGAGATAAAGAGTAACAGATAGGGATGATCTCCTGGAACAGTCCTGCCCCTGCTCTTCGCAGGTGAAGATGAAAGTAATCAAGAAATTACAGCTACATAAGGTGCCATATTAAATAGATTTATGCACTGAAATACACTTTATCCATTCCATGTGAATATATAATTACTATATATTTACTATATTATTTATATTATGTATTATATTATATACTTACTGTGTAAAATATATGAAATATATTATTCAATAATGTCCGGAATAGTCTTTCAGTAAACAAAAAAGCTTCCGTGTGGTTTCCACCCATTCGACGAGGTTTCACGGAAACAATTTGCGGCAAACTAAGTCTAGTTTAAGTTAAAGAGTTAAACTGGGCGGGATCCAGATACTAAGTAGCACGGCACAAATTGTCCACTACGTGATTCTTCTGAAGTGGTCAGGGAACTTACCGACTCAATAGAGAAAAGCTTACCTTTCCTATACCGCACCGAGTGAGCATCTCCGCTGTGACACTTCCCACTCCTCCTACACCGACAACAGCAACAGTGAAATTTCGGATCTGTTCATAGTTGTCAACAATTCCCATCCGCTTCAGCGCCATCAAGCGACTGTAAAAAAGACATTCAAGAACCAATAAAGGAAGAATATACGATTCTGCCTCAAGTAACACAACTAAAACGTGCTGGTTACACTGTCAGAAATTCCATAATATATAACGGAAGGGTGTGTCTCAGAGTCGTCCCGAGGGGGAGCGGGGAGGGGGGGCGCAGCCCCCCCCCCACGTTTTCGGTATTCGATAAAATTGTAGCTTCTTGAAGGCAACTCGCTGTGTTTTTAGAATAAAAATAGCCCCCCCCCCCACGTTTTCGGCATTCGATAAAATTGTAGCTTCTTGAAGGCAACTCGCTGTGTTTTTAGAATAAAAATAACAGATTTGGTAAAAGTCAGATACCAATTCGGTCAATTTTACCAGGTTCACCCCCCCCCCGTCCTCCCAATGAACGAACTGAAGTCAGACTGAACTATTTCTTCAATCACCTGTATGCACTGGAAACGATACCTCATCCACCGCGAAAGCAGGACCCTGTTGTGACGCATTTACTGACGACATTCTGTATACGTTGGATACAGTATCTCATATAGATACTGTGTAAAAGTTGCAAATATTAGCAGAATATTTGATAGAAAAACGAGCCCTTTTGCATTAAATCGTTGACAAACTTGACAGAAAAATGGGCAACGTATAAACGAGTGATCCGAATGTTTGGGGTTTGCTATTTACGATGACACCACCCGAAACGACAGCTAATAGACTGGCATGCTTTGAGGAAAATCGAAGATTATTTTGCCCTTCGAGGCGGCTCGTTTCTTTGTTACCGACTGGCCGACAACGCCGGTGGGGTCCAGCTACCCCCCGCCCCTTCCGAATTCGTGAAGCCTCTGCTGGTACTCACCTGTATGGATTTGAGTCAACTACTTCAGAAGACATGACTTCAATCTTTGTTCTTTTCAGTTTGCTTCTTTCATATTCAAGCAGGTCTTCAAGAGCTTCAATTCTTTTTTGCAACTCCTCAACAGTAGCCATATTCCAGACAGTCTAGTACAGATCCTAGTAGCTTAATATCCTGCAAAATAACCAAGCTTATAAGCAATAGGATTTATCTGGTGTCGGTGTTGTATGCTTACCATTTGTTTTGTTCTTACCTTTTGTGCTTACCACAAACTGACTCAATCAAATCATTTCATTGAATACAAAAGTGGGCACATTATAGGTCAATTATGTTTCTTCAGCTGAGTCTTCATCAACAACTATGAACAAGCTGATGCTCAAAAGCACCTAAACTCCAAAATAATCCACTCTGAACTTCACCACATTATGCCAAAAAAACAGAGGTGCTGCTCCAGTCAACATACCATTTGTAGACCCAGAAAGGCTAAATTTTTTGACAAACCTAGAAAAACTTTCCTGGCTCAGACAGAGTAATGCCTACACTATCTATGAGCTCTCCTACATGTAGGGTTGCAAAATATTACAATTTTTGACATCAAGCTGTCACTTGCTCCACTAGATTGCAGAATGAACAGGGCAACAAAGACCAAAAGGTTCAAAAGAATAACAGACTGGGGATACATTTTTCAGTCGATGACTGGTTTTACTCAGTAGCTTTGTCTTTTTATTTATTTATTTTATTTTGCAGTGTGTCAGTTTAGAGCTTCGAACCTGGCCTAGAAAGTCCGAAAGGAAATTTCCCTGCAGTCCTAACAAGGTTCTAACCAGTTCCAACTGTCAAGCCAACTGTCAAACTTTTGACTACACAGAAGTTTCCTTGTTCCAGGACAAGTTTGAGGATTGGATACCCCTACTGTAATCCATTTTTATGTGTGTAGTGATGGCAACAAGCTGAAAGCTTTAACATTGAATGTATAGGAGGGGTACCCAACCTTGAATTTATATAACATCAAACTTGGCCTGAAAATACTACAAGCAAACTTCTGTACAGCACTAAGTTTGCCCTAGGTCATTCAGGGTGTCTTTCTTGACAGTCAGGACTTTTAGGACTGAATTGATCTTTCCTCTTAAACTTTTTAGACCTAGTCCAAGGTTGTAAGATTCGAGGTTGCATACCCCTCCTGTAATAATCTGGTAATAATATAGGAGGGGTATCCAATCTCAGACAAGATTTCAAATTTAAAGAGAAGTCTTTACTTCAGGATAATCTATCTGGCTTAAAAAGGAACCAACAAATATGACAAAGATACTAGAATGAAGCTAATTAAATGGTTTACATATTGGACAAATAAATATTACTTCAATATTTCTAGTTAATATTTTTTCTAAGCAAGATCAACTGATTCTAACTTATTGACTTACAAAATGATGAAAAAGGTATAGTTACAAAAGTCAATAGCCAGAAAATCGCTTTTCAAAGCCACAAAACAAAGAAATAGCATGGAGTTTGAATATTTTTGGACATTTGACTGTTGAAAAATCAAATTTTGCCTTTCGACTGTCAGGACAGCATGGACATTTCATTTTAACACTATGGCTGCAACATTCAAGGCTGTGTAGAACGAGGCCAGGTACCTCTCCTGTAGCTAATATTCCTTTAGCCTACCTGACCTCATTTCACACAGCTTTGAATGTTTGGAGTGACGGTGTTAAAATGAAGTGTCCATGCTGTCCTGACATTCCAAAGGCAAAATCTGATTTTTCGACTCATCATCCAAATCATCAAGCCATTGGGAGCGACGTCAGCGTTGTTCCCTTTCGGCCTCTCTTCTTGGCTCGGTGGCCTGCGTCCTCTGCACATTTTTTTTTCTTCGTTGGGCATATCTCTGCCTGGGTCAGACTGGATTTAGCTGGCTTCTCTCTCCTGTAGGGTCTAGATCATGTGGTGGAAAAGTTCTTTCTCCTCCGACTTCCGAAGTGGTGCTAGGTTGATAGCGCTTAAAGACAGTTGTATCTTTAGTTTCCGACACATGGCCCTCATTTAGGCTGTTTGGTTGTCTCCTTTGCAGTCGAATAGCACATGTTGCACATCTTCTTCCACCTGATGGCATGTTCTGCAGTTTGGTGTGTTGTGGAGTCCCCATTCAAACAGAGTTTTGTTTAGAAGGAGGGTCTCAGTCTTAAGCCTGTAGTAAGTGACGCATTGATGACGAGTTTTAAAGGGTGACGGGTGTAATTGGATTTTCTTCGAGGAGATACGGTTTCGCATGAGGTCTCTCATCGTTTGCAGTTGGGATTGAGCTGGGTTGTCCGCTGCTTTACTAGCCAATGCGTCTGCTTCTTCGTTGTGAATTGCCTTCGGAATGTCTTTGGAAAACTGTCAAATATCCACAAATATTCAAATTCCATGCCATTTCTTTGTTTTAAAGCTGCTTTTTAAAAGGGATTTTCTGTTTTTTAACTTTGGTAGCTCTACCCATTTCATCACTTTCTGGATTACAGCAAGGCTCAGGTAACAACAAACAATGAGAAGGAAGTGTTGGAAAACATAACTAGGGTACAGTGACCAGTAACCGGCCCTTGAAACTTACTCTAACTCTTTAAAATCAATAAGTCAATCAATTCTTATTGATTCTGAAGAATCATACATGTGCAGAAGCGCATTTTAATGCTGATCATGACGAATGGTAAGTTTTGCCACACAAGACTTTGTCACGAAAAATCAGCTTGATGTATGAAGAACAAAAAAACGGCCACCATGAAAAATGCAATTAATTCAATATGTCTGACAAAGATTGGTGTTCCAGTAAAAGAAAAGATTTGCTTGTTTGTTTTGATCCATTTTGTTGAAAAATTCAATTATTGGAAGCTTTAAAGTCTATGGAAATATGGTGGCCGTTTTTTTCGTCACTGCCGGCTACTGGTCACCGTACCCTATGTTTAACTTGAAATATTGAAGCAAAATTTATTACTAAAGTATCTAAACCATTCTATAAGCTTCAGTCTAGTATGTCTATCATATTTCTGGTTCCTTTTAAAGCCAGATCGATTTTTTTGAAGGAAAGACTTCTCTTTAACTTTAGACTTGATCTTCACCACACTCTTTGGCACCTTTCAGAGCTAATGGACGTCCAAACAAGCATATCTCTACTTTAAGTATCTGGTAACCAAGTACTTACTGCAAAAAATGCAATGCCTAAAACAAAATTCTTAAAACTTTCTGCTGAGCTGCTGTGATGTGAATCCGGCACTCCGCGAAGAGTTAAAAGTGGCAATAAGAGAGTGTACCACGGACTGCCGATTCCTCAATTGTCAAAGTGAGTTTAGTAAGGTTCTTAAGCTAAGCGGCAAAATTGAAAACAAATGAACATGGGATCTCAAAACTTTTCAACCAGAAACATCCAAGCTGATCACAAAGATTTGGTGCATGACATAGCTTATGATTTCTATGGCAGACGTATGGCCACATGTTCCAGTGACCAGACTGTTAAGGTTTGTTTCTTATCTAGAGGGACTGTCAAAATACTGGAGCCTATATTCCGTCGGTTTCTATTTCGGTATGCACCCGACATAATAAGTTTTATAGCTTAGATCAGTCATACACAAATCCTCAATTTTTGGGCATGGTGCCCCAACGTTTGGGCATGCCTGGACGTATGGGCATGGTGCCCATACGTTACGGCACCATGCCCTGGAGTATGGGCATGGTACCCCTGTGAAATTTGGTTAAACTGACACTGGCTACACACCTAAATAGGGCCTTCTTCCTGTCCTAGATCAAAAGATACCTGATTTCACTGTCTATCCAACCACATTTTCCAATTTCCAAAATGTTAGAGCACTTTCAAGATGCAGAGAGTTTTGTGGAGGCCACTTCTTTCCCAGTGGGTTTACCCTATCCTTTTACAGGTAGTTGCCACTAGGTTACTCAATCGTTTTCCATGTTGTCAAAAAGTCAAAAGTCAGAGTAAAATCAGGTAAAAAAAAAATAACTAAAAGTAAATACAATAAAAGGCAAACAATCTAAAGGAAATATTTGCTCCAGTAAACAGATTGAGAAGCTTGCCTCATCCATGCTGCCTAGCAGCAATTTTCTGGAAAAGGATAGGATAAGCCCACTAGAAGAGAAGTGGCCTCCAAAAAACTCTATGTATCTTGGAAGTGCTCTAACATTTTGTAAATTGGAAAATGAGGTTGGATAGAAAGTAAAATCAGGTATCTTTTGATCTAGGACAGAGAGAAGGCCCTATTTAGGTATGTAACCAGTCTCAGTTTATCCAAATTTCACAGGGGTACCATGCCCATGCTCCAGAGCATGGTGCTCCAACGGATGGGTACCATGCCCATACGTTCGGGCATGCCCAAACGTTGGGGCACCATGCCCAAAAATTGAGGATTTGTGCATGACTGGCTTAGATGTGCCACAACCTGTCTAAACCACTCTAAACTAGTTAAACCTGTTGGAAGATGTGTTTTTAAAATCATATTCACAGATAAATCTTTCTAAATTCAGATACATAGGCATTGTTGTGATGGAAATAAAAGCATGGCATCCCAAGTTGTTACAGTACAAGAGAGTCGACGTCAATTTTTGTAAGCCAAAAAGACAAAGATCTTCTCTGTTTAACAGTTTAAAACACTAAATGTTTTTCTTATATTGAATTCATGTTTGTTTCTAACAATCATACAATTTTCTTTCATATTTTTCCAAGTACAGGAGTGTTGCATGAAGCTGCCCTTACTATGGCACCGCCCACCCCCCAATTGGCCATGGTACATGATCTTGCCACCTTGGATCATGAAGCTGCCACCCCCAGAAAAATCATGCAAATTCCAAGAAAACAGCAAATTTTGTTATTTGCAAAAGGTCAAGGAACCTCTCTGACCAAATAGCTGGCTTCTAACTTCACCATGTAGCAAAATACCATTTTCAGCAAAGTGGGCGACTTCATGATCACTTGGGTGCCTATATTCTTTTGTGTTCTCCAGCTTAGTCTTGAACAATTACAAGTAAACTATGGTACCAGCAGAAAGCGAATGTTCTAAGCTTCCTTTCAGGATACTCCACTGAATTTTATTTCAACCTTTACTCTTTTTCCCTAAGTCATTTCCCCAAAATAGGAGTTTAGGGTGGCAGCTTCATGCAACACTCCTGTACCTAGGTTAGACAATGATTATGTGACAGAAACAAAATTCGGATGACCAGCCGTAACAGTAACAAAGTCCCCAGAAAATGTTTGGGTCATCACAGAAAACATGTAGCAACGCAGCTTGCACGCTATTATCTCGGAAGAAAACCTAGGATGAAGAAGAAGAAAAGGGCTTTCTTTTGAGATATTTTTTTACCTTTTTTGGAAATTTCTATGGTGAGAAAAAGACAACCAAAGCTGGGCAATGGAATAGACAGGTTAACTTCTGATGGAAATAGTATAGGCTCCAGTAGATAGGCAGACCAGTGACACTGGCAAGTGTTTCCAGATGGGCTTGTTTCCCACACCATTGGCTTGTTTCTATTGGCTGGAGCGGGCGATTTTAGCGATGGGCTTGGGGCCAGGAACTGGGCTTGTTTTGTTAAAATGTTGCTTGTTTTGGGCATTTTGTTGGGACCCCAAGCTTTACCTAACTCAAAATTAAAACTTTTCCAGTATGCTACGTTCACAACTGTTGCATACTACTGAACATTGTGGCTGTCAACCATATCGCTTGGACCATTCTTATTCAGGTTCTCTTATATTTTTATGTACCAAGCTGCAGGTTCCCTATGGTGGGAAATGAGCTTTTGGTAACAATCGCTATTTCAAATTTAGATGCGGACTTTGACTTTACTGACCTTTTTCCAGGCTGAAAATCATGTTTGTCCTAACTGGGTTCTTATGACCCTTGACTAGTTTTATCACCATAATCTTGGAGGTTGATATGAATTCGTATCTACTAAATAACTGTGTGATGATTATCATAATATAACTGCACTGGTTAATTGTTTTAGTTCTGTTCGAATTTGAGACTTGATTTTTGTGTTCAAACTTTGAAGCCTTCAAACTCTTATCTCAAAGGAAACTATTTTATCAAAATGGGATCATACAAACAAGAAAGAGTTGGATTAATGTTTTAGACAATTTACACACCCAAAATACGTACCAAGCAGCAATAATTTAGTCTCTAAGTCGGAAGTCCTACATCCTACCTGCCAGTGTTAAATTCTTATGCTATGCACTTTTCCTGATGGTCTAGTAAGATCTGTTTTTGTTGGGTAGGGTGCAATCTCTATTTCCAGACAGGGGCATCACGACTGGGGGGGGGGGGGGGGGGGGGGGGGGGGGGGTAATGTAATATACATTATAAGTATGCTCATTTGAACATTGGCTAATGGTAAACAGCTCTCAACAAAAACACTAAAACCCATACCTGACTACTTATGCTGTAAAATACTTGCCAAAAACTTATAATTTTTATCCAGTTTCCACAAAAAATAATCTTTAGTTAAATTGTATGCCACTGTCAGTAGCTGCTTTTCTGAGTTAGATAGTTTGTAATAAAATAATTTGATGCCTCAACATTTATGTACAGTAGCCTACCAAGCTAAAAAAGAGGACCGACCAGCATCGAGACATCTTACCACCCACTGCACTGCCCAACAACCGTACGTGTCACCAAAATAAACTGGTGCCAGTAGCTTCGCGAACGAACCGCCACGCAAATTCGTGTGTACCTTTTTTTAAACTTAAACTTAAACTTTGCTAAACAAAGCCGAGTGATATTTTCTCTTTTTTTTGTTTTTTGTTAGTTTGTTATTTAGTATAGTGAAGCAACGCAAACTAGCTGTGAGCTACGATGTTGCCTAAATAAACCTATCTCTCTCTCTCTCTCTCTCACTTGATCAGAAATCAGACACTTTTTACTTAGGATTGTAAAAGTTTATAACTATGGCTATGAAACAGAAACGAACTAAGGTACCGTATTCCTAAGGGAATTTATGTTTGACCTTCTGTGGCATTTCTGTATAGGCCTATATAGCTTGTATGTTTTTAAACCATGATTTTTAAATTCCAGATTTTCGATCTAAATGAAAATGACGAGTGGGTTTGTACAGCAGACTGGAAAGCGCATAGTGGTTCAGTATGGAAGGTAACATGGGCACATCCTGAGTTTGGCCAGGTCATAGCAACCTGCTCATTTGACCGCACAGTCTCAATTTGGGAAGAAATTGGTAAGAAGCTTTATAAGTTTACCTTTGTTGAATTTGATTGGTAAATTCCATGGTTTGAACAAGAAATCCTGCAAAACTTAACTGGCAATGGTCCTCATCAGGCTGTAACTAGAATGAAACTGTATAATTTGACTAAAACTAGAAGAAACGTGCGTGTTATGAATGTATTATGATGATTTTATTGTAGGTTCGTTTACTGTAACTGCAGCCTAAACATGACTATTGCCAAGACCAGCTGCAATGTTACTAGAAAAAATATCACAATCTAGTACCATCAAATATGTTCTTGCATTCAGTCTGGGCTGAAGGAGCACTTTTGCAAATATATCTTGGATTAATAGCAGATTCACAGGGTTTCCTGATTAGATTCTTTGTCTTATTGACCTTTCAGGGATGAACATAAGAGCCAAAATGATCTAACAAACATGAGTTTGATGTTTGTTTGGGTGACACAAGCCAAGCAATTTTAGAAAGCTGAAGCTGGAAGGTACGTGTAGTTCAAGACCTCTTTTTTATGCTGAGCAATAGAAATAAATTGTATATTAGGCTATCCCTTCAACTTTGACTTGGTTTATTAAGGCAATTGAATTTTTTTTTGCAGTCAGCGACAACCCAGGTGGTGAGCAGAAAAGCCATTGGGTCAAAAGAACTTCATTGGTGGATGCACGATTGTCTGTCACAGATGTTAAGTTTGCACCCAAACATCTAGGTAACTAAAGAATTGTTTGTTAACCCTGTTAGAGACTTTATCGCAAGTCCACGGACAGTGGACTATTTCAAATCCAAGCTTGACAAGGAGTAGTAATTTGGCTTGGGTGTTGATTGTAGCGGGTGGCGAGTAGAGTCTAATTAGTTCTGTCATCTTTACAGGCCTCATACTCGCTGCATGCTCTGGTGACGGTTACGTGAGAATATACGAAGCTCCTGACATCATGAATCTTGGGCAGTTCAACATGCAGAGTGAATTCCACATCAAAATGTCTTGTTCCTGTTTAACTTGGAATCCCTGTCTTGCCAGGTGTGTTGCTCGCTTATTTGACGGTGGAATGGTCAGGAGTGCCTATCATGAGTTCCTGAGTTCTCGATAGGATGTATCAGACGTTGGTACCTAGTATTGTCAAACACCGGTTAATTTCAAAAGTTGGAGTACCCTAGCCTAATAAAATATTGTTTCGGGTGAAATCCACAGAATAACCATATAAAATTCTTTTTAGTGTGTCAGATGCCCAAGCGTTTGATTTACCCGAACCGGAAAATAACACTGAGACGTCCATGAATATAACCTATCCGAGCCGAAGGCGAGGTTGATATTTTAAAAGGCCGTCCAGGTTGTTATTCCGATATGAACCTAGATGTTGATATTTTAACTATTACAACTTTTTCGATCAGTATTTTTTTATAAGTAGGTCTTTGTTGTACTTATTTGCTACTGGGTTAGGGAATTTTTGTTTTAGCGAGTAGTAACCCAAGCCTACTGTGGACCTACTAAAATTACCTGGGTCCTGTTTCTATCAATACAGTAGTTTACATCTTTGGCGATGCAGATGCCAGATAGCGGTCGTAGGATCAAAATAAGTCGAAACCAGGTAACCGCTATATGACAACTGTCAAAACCGGTATTGCCAACGGGAGCAAAATTCTGCGATTTGTCACAGATGTTAATTTCTTCTGCAAAGCTAGCCAGAATTCTGCGACGGATTCCTTGCCAGTAAATACAAAAATTTAGCAAAAAGTTGAGGCATATAATTATGAAGTTAATAAAGCGAGATTTCTCGTTTATAGGTTGTAAAATGTACCCAGATTCATAGGCGCTAGAATATCACTGTTTTTTTTTTGCTGTCGTAAGTGACAGGTTCCGTCAGAGAAAAGTGGCAACACTCAACAATAACACAAGACGTGTTTGGCTCGTGAGAAAAAAAAAAAACTGCCAGGGGAAAAAGACAGTGATCAATGCCGAATAACTAGCTTTCCGAAAGTAAGGAATAGATGGATGTTGTTTCAGTTGACAAGTTGTTATTTTCAGTGGAAATATTATTGCGACAAGGTATGAGTTAGTTAGGGCATAGGCTGGTTGTCTAAGAGAGTAAGATGTTATGTCATTTTTTTTTCAGTATTATAATTAAATTTTTTATATTTTGTAGGTGTTTCTTTTGTTGTTTTTTCACTGAAAGTAATGTTTTTATGGCACTTGAGCTTACTCAAGTGCCATATAGCGATTGTAATTTCTGTCCGTCAGTCGGTCTGTCGGTCCCGGTTTTGCTAGTTCGGGCACTTCCAGAAAAGCTAGGACGATGAAACTTGGCAGGCATATCAGGAACTGGACCAGATTAAATTAGAAATTGTCGCTTCCTCGATCCGACCATCTGGAGGGGAGTGGAGGGAGGGGGAATCCGGAAAAAATAGGAAAAATGATATATTTTTAGCTTACGAACGGGTGATCGGATCTTAATGAAACTTGATATATGGAAGGACTTCGTGTCTCAGACCCTCCATTTTAAATCCAGACCGGATCCGGTGACACTGGGGGGAGTTGGAGAGGGAAACCGGAAATCTTGGAAAACACTTAGAGTGGAGGGATCCGGATGAAACTTAGTGGAAAGTACAAGCAAAAGTCCTAGATACGTGACTGATATAACCGGAACGGATCCGCTCACTTTGGGGGAGTTGGGGGGGGAGAAGTCCGAATTTGTAGTGATCCCGCGAGTTCCATGCTTCCTGCTGTGCTGGGACGATGGAAATTGACAGGCATGTCTGGGACCCGACCAGATTAAATAGGAAATCGTCAATTCCCCGATTCGACAATCTGGGGGGGGGGGGGGAGTGGAGGGAGGATGAAGACAAAATTTGAGGTATTTTTAGCTTGCGAACGAGTGATCGGATCTTGATGAAAATTGATATTTAGGATGACCTCGTGTCTCAGACCTCTCACTTTAAATCCGGACCGGATCCGATGACACTGGGGGGAGTTGAAGGAGGGAACCGGAAATTTTGAGAAACGCTTAAAGTGGAGGGATCGGGATGAAACTTGGTGGGAAAAACAAGCACAGGTCCTAGACACGTCATTGACATAATCGGACCGGATCAGGGCACTGTGGGGGAGTTGGGGTGGGGGTCCGGATTTCTAGCGATCCCGCGAGTTCGGCATACTTCCTGATGTCCTAGGGCGATGAAACTTGGCAGGTATGTCAGGGATCCGAACAGATTGACTTGAGAACAGCCGTTTCCCCGACCCGACCATCGTGGGGGGAATGGGTGGATTGGGAGTCCGGAATCTAGTGGCGTGCATAACTTTTGAACGGGTGATCGGATTTGAATGAAACTTGTCTGGTGAGCTATCGCCTCGGACGTTCAGTGCCACGTCTGGGTCGGGTCCGATACCTGTGAGGATGGGGGGGGGGGGGGTGGAAAACTCAAGAAACTCTAAAAGCAGAGGGATTGGGACGAAACTTAATTGATGGAACAAGCATTAGGCCTAGATGAAATTGACCATGCCAGATGGTTTCTGGGCTCTATGGGGGGAGTTGGAGGGGGTTTCCTGGAATTCCGGTAGTCGTGAGTTAGAATAGTTCCAGATGTAAGATGACAACGAAACTTTGCAGGCATATTAGCGACCCGAATTATCTTGACTTAAGAACCTGACACAACATACCCCCGGAAACTTCCGTTCCTAAATCCGAGCATTTTTTGGGGAGCAAGAGAAGAGAAATATGGAAATTGACTTCTATAAATTGCGAACGAGTGGTCTGATTCGAGTGAAACATCATGGGTGATACGAATCGATGGCCTCGACATGTAAAACATGCGTTCGAGCCATATGCGACCACGATTAGGGGAATTGGGGGTGGGGGGACCTTTGACATGCACAAAAACCAAACGGATGGACCGAATGAGATGCAAATTCGACAGTGCCGAGTTTATGCGGCCTTCATTTGTTATTTGGCGTCCGGGACGGATTCGGCCAAGGTAGGGGGGGGGGGGGGGGTACTGGAAACTTGCAGATAGGCTATGCTCCAATTTCAGTCAAACTTGATGGACAGGAACAGGGAATTAAGAGATTGGGCCCGGACCGGATCCGACAACGTTGGTGGGAGGGGGGGGGGGGGGTACCGGAACTTTCCAAAAATGCTCAGATTCGAGTGAAACTTGATAGATGGTATAAACGAAGAAGCTTTAGGTGGTCGATTTTTTTTTATTCCGAACCAGATTCGGCCACGGTAGGTGGAGATAGAGTGAGTACCGGAAATCGTGTAGCACGTCTAAGGATCAAACAAATGGATTTATTGGGATGAAAGTTTGAACAGTCATGTGCTTTTGCTACAGACAATCGAGACGATGCCGGAACTGCTCAGAAATGAGTGAAACTAAATATCCTATTTCTATTTCCGAACCGCATTTTTGGATGGCGGGTGTATTTTGTGACGTTCTCATCTACTTTCTTGTACAGCCTACTCGTACAAGTGCCATATGAGCTCGTAGCTCTTGTTTTATTTATTGTTTGGAGGTCAGCTTCTACTTTTCAGTATTTGAGGAAAAGTGCTCGATGAACATCTGCGGAGGCTGATACCAACAGCCTCTCTGGAGGATTATACGATATTGTATCAACCTCCACTAAAGTAAATGTCATGATATAATTTCCTGTGGGACATACCTGTTCGAGAAAAGTTATACCATAATAAATATCTCCAATAATGTTATAGGAACCGAAGCCAATAATTGTTTTTTCGTATTTTTTCGTCAACATCAACGTGTTTGAATTCGTCAAAAAATGAATGTTTTGAAGAAAAATGCTATTGTTCCTGAAAAACAGTTTTCACCGCAAGTTTATCTCATATTCGCATGACACATCTGAAACCGAACAACAAAATAAGCTCCCTCAAGCAAATTCTTTCTGTATCGGCATTAGACGGGACAAGCCACGCGAAATCAAGAACAAATAAGCCAATAGAACCTCCGTCTTTGGTCCCATACAGCGACTATGGACACCCCGAGAAAAGTGAGCTTAGCTAGAGGTATTTGCTGAGCTTTGAGTTGCTGCCCGTCTACTTCTCTCTTATCGGTTGTGCATATCAGAGGAGTTAGTGCAGGAGGCGTGCTGACCCGCTCTGCTGCGCGTCCAGACAACCAGTGGGTTTTTACTTTAAATTTTCTTCTTCGGGGCTGTACTGCGTTATAGCTGTTTGTAGAGGTAACGAATTGTGGTGTTCCGCGTAGCTTCTACCCTGCGCTCGTTTGCATCGGGCAGGGTACATGGATTTATTCGACTCCGTATGGTCGTCACAGAGATAGGGAGACAGAGGTTCTGGTGCTTATTCGTTCTTGGCCGAATGCACCGGAGAGCGCATTGCAAGTAATGAGTGGCAACTCTTACCACCGCCCATCTGCCTTACTGTCCGTTGTCCGATGCGGCAGATCATTCAGTTATAGAACGAATAGAATAGAATAGATTTATTACAGAAGTCCCAAACATTCGAGAGCCCATCTTTATTGGAACTTAAAACCATAAACTTGTCTAAGAAATTCAAGATGTTAGCACTTCTTCTTTGTAGTTCTTGATGAAGTGGGGAACAAACGGCTTGAGATCGCGCTGGGGTGGCGTGGAAGAGCTTCTCGAAAATTACGTTTTGTACTTTATCTTCCTTTGTTATACTGTGTTAATACCATCAGTATTAGGTAACACATAATAAATCCATTCATTAAGACCGCTGAGAACCATGAAAGGTTTACTGCTGCGGCTAGAAGACATGCGATATTGTAATGTCACTGATGCGGAGATGGTTGTAAATATCTGAAGAGACAAATTGATTGACTTCGTATTGATTTTGCAGGAACTTCTCGCCTACACTTGCCATAGGTAGTGACAGCGACAGTAGCACCCCTGGCAGCAAAGTGGTGATTTACGAATATAACGAAAGCGCCAGAAAGTGGAACCGTATCGAGTCGCTGAGCGTCGTCACCGAACCAGTCAACGATATTGCTTTTGCGCCGAATGTTGGAAGAAGTTACCACCTCCTTGCCGTAGCGTCGAAGGATATACGGGTGTTTATGCTCCGATCCAGTTCGTAAGTACTGTGGATTTTCCCTTATTAGTCAATGCAGTTCTCTCGCCTCCTTTTGCCTCGCAATCGGACCTTATCTGACGGTGATGGGGTAGCACGCTCGTCCTTATCGATGAAAACCATCTCACCTTTTCGGGTGATTGAAAGCCCGCATCCAAGCCTAAACTTGTTAGTCCTGATTGTTCTCTCCCATGTTTGTATCTTTTCCCGTTCCGGACCATCTTCAGTAACGAAAATCTTTGTCAAATTCGTTCCATTATCTTTCGGTTTGCGAAGTATTTGCTTTTCTACCCCCCCCCCCCCCCCTCCAAACAAGAAACCGACACCTCGAAGATAAGTACCGTAAAGCCGATCCTTGTGTGGCCGTCCTGAAATCCAGAATGAAGCAAATCTGTGACCACCTATGGACCTCCATGAAGTTTCGGTTGAGTGATTTTAATTATTTTGTTGTTGTTGTAGTGTTGTTACTTTCTTTTTTTCTCTCCGTCTGTACCATGTACCTAGACCAGACCTTAGTTCCTCCAGAGCCGTTATGGCACATAGGGCGTCGACAAAGCCTCCCCATTCGTCCCTCGTTGCTGCCGCAGCGTTGACGTCTTCCCATTCAGGTACTAGCGAGGTGCCAGCCGTCCTCAGGTCTCGGTCATATGTACGCCTCAATGTATTTTGGGGGCGGCCTCGATTTCTTCTCCCGTCTTACTTCCAATCGTAGGTTGTTCGAGGAGGTTTTGCTCTCTTTCATACGAAGGACGAGTCCCAGGTATGCACGCCGCCTTCTTTTCAGCAACTCGGTGACGAAAGTCTGACCTGTTTCTCTGTGTATTTCTGCGTTGGTGACTTTTTTTTGCCAGCTTACATTCAAGACTCTTCTAATGCTCACATTATCAAATGCGAGGATCCTTTTTTCAAGCTGGGTGTTGATTTTCCAACATTGACTAGCGTAAAGGAACATTGAAAGCACATTGCTATTGAAGAGGTGCAGCTTCAGTCGCATTGAATGTTCGCTGATTCTCGAAATAGGCTTCAATCTGTTGAAGGCAACTCCATTCCCTGTACCTAGACGGGTTATAAATATAATTTTATTTAATCCACTAAGGTTTTTCTTAATACGAACCAATTCTACGTTTTGATCTCTCTTGATCCGTTTTAGGCACGACCTCACCTCCTCCGCCCCTACCCCCACCACAGCCTTGGAGGTGAATCAAGCGTTTCAGTCAAACATTCACGGAAGCTTAGTCTGGCGTTTGGCTTGGAATATTACAGGTACAATGCTGGCCTCCTGTGGAGATGATGGCTATGTTCGCCTTTGGAAAGGTTAGTAACTCATAAGCTTTTCTTCAAATAGAACGAACAGTAGCAACTGTTCCCAGTGTATCGCTTTATCCATATTACTTCAAAGTATTGCTGTCGGAGATTGGGCGGAGATAAAGTGGGATTGATTGTAGTCGGAAGGCAAGATATTCTTGCTATAATAGTTAATTTTATTTGTTATCGATTCCCGCTTATTCCGGTAACTGCCGATGAGCCTTACGTTTTCGTTGGGAGAATCGTTTCGCAGTGGGTGATGCGTGAGTAGGAGCAGACGATTCGTCACTGTCATTTAAAATACAGTAAATATCGGAATAAGAACCTACCTTCGCTTTAAAAAGAAGAAAGAAAAAAAGTGATATGTTCGGGCGGAGGCGGTCTCGTCGGCCATGCTAAACGTCCATATCGCTTTTAACTATAGTAGTGCATGTGTAAAGATAAAGATTTGTCGTAGTCGAGACATTCGAGCGGAATCACAGATAGCGTAGAGACATTAAAGTCACACCTGCAGCCCCCCCCCCCCTCCTAGAAACTCGCCATCAGTTCCTTTGACTAACTGATATATCCGGTAGCAGTGTTCTACAGGTACCGCGACAGGTACCGCAGGTAGTTTCAGGCGAAAAGGGTGTTGACCGCCACTCAGGAAATCTTACGTCCCCAAGAGGATTAGTTGGTCTAAAGCAGTGGTTCCCAACCGGTGGCACGCGTACCCCAAGGGGTAAGCGAAGGAACCAAAATTTGTTTAGTCTGTAGCTTTAGAATCTCGCCTCACCCATTTTTGATTGCCGAAAGCCTAATATTTACCAGCTAAAATGTATCTCAAGGGGCAACGTATGTTTACTGACCGACAGGTCATTTTTACCGATTGTTTTTTCTTGTTGTAACTGCTTTTACGAAAAATCGCGGAGCTTCGCGTCGACTGTTTTCTTTTTAATCGTCTGGCCGACCATTTTGGGGGGATGGGTGTTGCCAACCAGTGCGTGATTCCAACCCGTGCCTCTGATTCCAAGCCCTAGGGAAAATCAGTGAAATAATGTTGATTCACAGATAGCCTACTGCCGTAAAATTTCTTCCTGTGTCAAACAGTATTGTTTCAAGAAGAATCGAAGAGATTGCAGTGATATTGTCATTCAGGTTGCGAATTAAGCTAACAAAAAAGTTTGCGATGCAGCTTGATGAAAGCACGGAGAACATCGAAACCAAACACAGAAACAGGCTGACTATAAAAAATATGCCGCTAATGATATCGAGCCGAAATTTGACAACATTTTTTTTAGGCTGTATAATATTATTCCTTTTCTAGCAAATTATATGCAGAACTGGAAGCAGGTAGCCGAGTTCAAAGGTGATGGGACCTTCCCACCTTCTCAAGGTCAGACTCAAAACGAGGACGAGTCCTTTGGCCGAGCCCAAATGGGTCACGTCAGCGCAAAGTTCATAAAGGCTGGGACGATGGGGGACCACAAAAGCCAGTTCCCTTGGCACTAATTAGGTCTTGTTTTCAATTTTTGTAAACTGTATTTTTAATAATAATATGTAATCAAAGCTGCGATCCGCTTCTGGTACCTCCTGCTCGAGATAAGTCGGTTGCGTTCCAATAAGGTTGTTACAAGTTATGATAATAAGAGGAGCGGCCAACTCGTTATTGTGGTAGTTACTACCATCTCTGGGACGAAAATAATAATAGTGTAGACAGACGTCACAGTTCTGAGGGGAATTCCAGCTGAACAGATGGCTTATGGTGCTCCCGACCATCAGAAGTAAGTCTTAATTGATTGTGGAAAGAAAATGATAAGAGAGCTCATTTTCTTATCACACCGGGAGGTGGTATGAAATAATAACGGAATCGGAACTAATAGTAACTTGGTGGAACGCAACCAATGTCCACTGGGTGGGATCCATTATTTATATCTTCATTTGTTGGATGGGATATACTGGTTGTAAAGGCAGCGGTTAGATTTTAGCAACTCATTATAGGTTTTCCTAACTAAACCTCGTTGATTTGCCCTGTATTGCCTCTTTGGCGTCGTTGCAGCCACATAAATACAGCAGTGCACAGTCACTTAGTATTGGTTTCGCATCGCAAAAGCTGTTTCCCTTGAACCAGGATTGGCTTTAGCCTCAGGAGTCCCAAAAAAGCAAACTTTCGCATGCAATGAAGTTTCGTGTATAGCGGTTCCGATCTGGCTCCGATTCACCCGAAGGATTCACCGCCCTTGGCCGGGAGTAAGTAAGTAGTTTGTCTGTAGCCCGCCGTTTTAAAAAGTGGAGTAAGTGAAAGAAAATAAATAAAACACATAATAAAGACACACAGTATCAATCTTCGTGAATAACGTTATGCGATGCGTGGTTGGCGGCAGATCATTCGACTCATCCCGGGCTTTTCCCTAGATTTCTCTGTGTAACTATTTTGAAGCTAGGTTGACTTTGAACTCAAGCAGTAGCATCACTTGTGGGGGGGCAGCTGCCCCCCCCCCCGCCCCCCCTGGCTTTCCGAGGTAGACCAAAATAACCTATGGATAATCGTAAGATCTGTAAGAAACTCAAAAATATGATAGAATTAGGACAGGCAATAGCGTTAAGTGATCTTGAGAAGGATTCTCATTCCCCCCCCCCCCCAGGGAAGTCCCGAGGGAGGGGGGTGCAGCACCACCACCCCAGAAAGTCTGTGGAAAAAATTCCGGTAAATCTTGACTGGTGCAGTGAAGCTGCGACAGTCAAAATTTGTCAAATTCACAATTTGTATAGAGTCTACCGGATTATTGCTCAGGGAACGTATCGGTTGACGGAAAAAGTCAGAATTCGTGACGTCATGCGTAGTAACTACAGTGACTAGGTTGGAACACGCTCTGGACTTCTACTTGGTACATTTACTTCAAGACTTCCCCGCTATGTTTACATCTAAACTTCCCGCACACTCATCTATAATTACCCGTACAAATGGTTCTGCTAATTTCATTTGTGTTTTATTTGTATACTAATAAAATTCGGCGGTTTAATGGTCATCGAATTTTCCTGTTTTCGGGGCTCTGTAGCCCTATATTTGGGGGTGGGGAGGGGGTTCAATTTAAGGGACAAACAAAACATTTTTAAACAGGTAATGTGATGGTCGATTATGGGGTAAGAAGACATGCTGAGCACGATGGTGACAATCATTTTCTCGCCGGACAAGTAGTTCGTCCGGAATCCGACAAAAACCGGAAAGTTTGTTAAAAGTAAAAGTTTCATTTGAAATTGATTAAATGTTTGATTTAGGAGTAAGAAGACATGCTGAGCACGATGGTGAAAACCATTTTCTCGCTGGACGAGTAGTTCGTCCGGAATCCGGCAGAAACCGGAAAGTTGGTTAAAAGTAAAAGTTTCACTTGAAGTTGATTAAATGTTTTTTTTAAGGGGTAAGAAGACATGTTAAGTATGATGGTGAAAATCATTTTGTCGCCAGACAAGCAGTTCGTCCGGAATCCGGCTAAAACCGGAAAGTTGGTTAAAAGTAACAGTTTCATTTTGAAGTTGATTAAATGTTTGATTTATGGGTAAGAAGACATGCTGAACCCGATGGTGAAAACCATTTTCTCGCCGGACAACTAGTTCGCCTGTAATCCGGCCAAAACCGGAAAAGATGTTAAAAGTAAAAGCTTTATCTGAAGTTGATTATATGACTGTATATAATGATCATTTTTTACCCGGACATATAATTAGTCCGGAATCCGGTTGTACCCGCATTTTTTTTAAGTCAAACTTTTATTTAAAGTTGATTAGATTTCTTTATAGGGATAAGGAGATACGCCGGCTTTGTTTCTGAAATTTTCTTTTTTTGCTGGACTAGTAGTTCGCTCGGAATTCGGGCGAAACCGCAAATTTGGCAGTAGTAAAGCAGGAAGTTTCGGTTAATATCGTAAAAATACATATGGCTTATAGAGGTATAGATAGGTAGATAGAATATCTGAACTCGGTTATGATGATTACCTGGCGAAGACAAGACCGAATTGTCTGGATCAAATCTTAGATTTTTGGTATCCCATCGACACCTTTGGTCTTGTTTCTTGCGACATAACCAGGACGGGAGACAACAATGCAGTTTCTTACTACATTTCAGATGTGCATAGTACCAATAAATTTTAAAATTGGCAGAGCTGAAGCTGAGGTCTAGGCTTGCTTTGAAGATGGTCTGGACCAGACTGGACTGACTGGAATCTCGTATCGCTCGTCACATCTTTTAGTAACGTTGTACAGAACTTCCAGCAACCTTAACATTCGACGCCGTGTTGCTAAAAACCCTCACCATCATCAAAAATTAGTTAGCAAAAGTAGCAAAACAAAAGGAATTGTGGCTAAAATTGTTTGGTTCTAGTGTATTTTAAGTGCTCAAGATGAGTCTCATTAATAAAATTTTTGGTGGAGGCAAAAACAAAGCCCCTACTCCATCTGAAGCCATTCAGAAACTGAAAGAAACAGAAGAGATGTTGACAAAGAAACAGGACTTCCTTGAGAAGAAGATTGAACAAGAGCTCTCAATTGCTAGAAAAAATGGAACAAAAAACAAAAGAGGTAGCCTGGGCTTATGTTCACTAGCTTTTCCTTGTCTTGTCGGGTGTCAATGTGCGGCTAATTGCTCTAAATGCCGCAAAATATAAATAAACTTTCAGTCAATCATCCAACAATATAATTTGTGTGTTTTTGGATGTGGTTTTGGTGTATTTTTGCTCAAAAGCTGTTTTATTTGTCCATTCCATTTGCTGTAGTTTCGAACCTAAACTACGGAACTCAAACTGAATTTTCGGAAACAAGAACTCAATACAACGCAAGTAAGCCAAACTACAAACTTTGACGAAACAAAAGTTAATCCAAAAAAAAATTCAACTATAGTCTCCTACTTGAAAGTTAACCACACATTCTGCAAAGCCTTAAACAGTTAAATTACAGTCTTGTGGTAAGGCCTAAAGAGCAAACAAATTTGCTTAATACCTCAAGTACTCGTAAATCCTTGTCTTTACCGAATGCTTTTCCATCACATAGGCTATGTGCTGCTGAAGTTTTGTTCAGACTTTGAATGTTCACTCCCATAACTCTGATTTTAGTTTAGAGTTTAAGAAGCCAAGACATGGATTTCTTCCAGTGATCTTCTGTGTTTTGTCTCCCAAGGATAGCCTAAGGAGATTTAATGTGTACACACAGAAAGACCTCAGTGTCAGCATGTGGCTGTCAGACCTATTTGCTAAAACAAAAGACTAGCTGCTGAACAGTTTGAAGTTTTCGCCCACGTCCCAGCCACCCAGAAACACCCAAATGCTAACACATGGGGCATTGGGCACCAAGTGCGACAGTTCTTTTCAACTTACAAGTTGAAAACTCAAAACTTGAAACTAGGGAATGCCATTTTGTCTAATTTTTGGGCGGTAATGTCAAATGTCTTCAAATAAAATAAAATTCATATTAAATCTCAGTAAATAGAACTCCAAAAGGATCCTCAGTCTTATGTCTGCATGATTGAGAAAGTTTTAAATTTTATTGTTTTGACATTATTTTGCTGCTAAATTTGAATGTTCCGCCAGAATTTAGCCACAAAATCAACAATCACCTCTGCAGTTTTGTTTAGCCATTAAAATCCAAATTGCATTTAAGATATTTATCTGTTATCCTTGGATTTCTGATTGCAGATTTTGTTCTAGGGGGTGGTAAGGTGATATTGTCGTAGTTTGATACTGTTCTTTGAACTTCAATGGCAAAATAAAACTATTGTGCAGTTTCATGAACAGAATGAATTGAAACTGAACCAACATACTGTGCAAATCAAAATGTGTCTTGCTCCTTCTACATATCCCAGCTGAAGAAAAGCAAGTTTAAGAGTCAACAAAAATTCTAAAAATTATAATTCAACTCACTGTTTGTGCCAGAAGAAGGCTGGAACAATTGGCTGTTAGCTGATATCCAGTTTGTTGTTTTTCTTTTCCATTTGACTGTTTCATCATCAAGAAACAAAACCAAGGTAGCAGAAATTGAGATAATGTTCAAAGAAGCACTGTACAAAACCCAAAATATTATTTTTAATTAAGATTTTCCTTTTAGCATAGGTATTTTTGTTAGAAATATTGTAGGCATGGTAGCCTACATAAGCTTATTACTAAGGGAGTTCTTTATAACACTCCACCACAAATGCCTGATTTTGAAAAGGTCGTAGAAGCACAAGGCTTGCCCATATTTTTAAATAGTGTATCCTGGCACTAGAGGGCGTTCAAATGTTGGAGAACCCTGTCTTCGTAACAGGGAGTTTTAAAGGGTTATTATCTGAATTTAAAACTTTCTTAGGTTGGGCCCGAGGCATTTGTTCTCAACTCCTTTGTCCCAAGCTCTCAGGATAAGATTTTAACCTTAGGCTTCAATACCCTCTTTCTCCTTATTTGTGTAACATTTTCTGTTAGGTGCGTTGGTGCGTATAGTGTTGGCTATATATTTGTGTTTTCTTTTTTGTTTTACTTTGCTGTTTTTCTGCTCTGGAAATATTACTCATGTATAAATAAATTGCTATGATTATTATTAAAACAAAAAGGTTTTTATAATTTATATTGTCTGTGCCAAGGAATTATGACTGCCGAAATAGTGTATCATTCTCGTTTTAGTGGCTATCCAGGCACTCAAAAGAAAGAAGCGATACGAAAAGCAGCTGCAACAAATTGATGGCACACTCTCAACTATCGAGCTGCAACGAGAAGCCCTGGAAGGTGCCACCAGTAATACTGCCGTTTTCCAGTCAATGAATGAGGCAGCCAAGGCTTTGAAAAATGTACATCAGAACTTGTAAGTAGGCCTTAAAGCACAACTATTGCTAGAAATGATCATATTCACAATGAAACGGATAAGAAAAAAGTTTTTGAAACACCATTACTTTCCACCTGAATTTAGCGATTTTCTTGTTAGCGCTTGTTAACTCTATCCAGCCGTCCTGCTCTCCGACGCAGCGGCAGGGCGCAAAACATTTGAAAATTTAATGTGCCGTGGTTAAAACCAAGCAAATTATAGAAGTAAAAAACAGAAGATAATCATATTCTTATGTGTGCAAGAAGTGTCAGCGGATGTTGAAGATTCCGGCAAACTTTGCGCTGTGTGACGGTCAAAACTCGTCGAGCCCGAGAAAGCGCAAGTTATTCCTAGGGACAAAACAAAACAATGGACAGATGTAAGGGAGCTAGATATGTAATAAATGGCAGAGTAAGCAATTCTTTAAGCTTGTTTCAGCACAGGTTCTTTCAGCTTAACCCCTCTGGATGAGTAGGCTGAGTAGGCCATCTATGGCAGGGTGCAAATGGTATGAAAATCCCTGATATTGGGCTGGGCCTACTATTTTCAGCCTGGAGTAAGGTTGTTATTATATTTTCTAAATTAATGCCTCGTATGTTTTCTACTATAAATATAGTCGTATTCGTTAATCTGGATATAGTGGGCTGGTGGGCATTGCTTCAAGATCCAAGAATTGCAGACTTTCTTGCTTCTGTTTTCATCCTGTAAAAAATTGTTTTTTCCAGTGATATTGACAAGGTTCATGATATGATGGATGAAGTAGCAGAACAACATGAAATAGCCAAGGAAATTTCAGACGCCATCTCCAACCCAGTTGCCTTTGGTCAAGATGTCGATGAGGTTAGTGAGTCCTTCCATCGTAGTTTTTTGTGGATTCGGGGTGTGATGGGGGGTATTGCGCTGAACATATTTTTTTTCAGTCTGCCCGAAACAAAGCTATGCTTACAGTATTCGCGTGCGGTATCTCGATACCGCCTATTACTGTTATTAATAATGTATGACCATATCCTTCAAACCAGCAATTATCTTTAGACGTTTTTCGTAAACTGTCGGGATAAGTTCGTAATTCTTCTCTTTATCAACTTAGATTCTAAATGGTCCTCCATTTGTAAGGTATTCTGCCTTCAGATGATATATATCTGTATTTGTCTGTACTTGTCATTCTTCGTACAATGAAAATATCTAGATGGTCAAAGTATGAGAAAAGGAATCGAATTAGTGATGTTGTATTTTATATGTCAGTGTTACAATTCCAAGGAGGGCACTTTTATTGATGGTCAGAATTGTTCCAACTTAAATGGCTAAAATGTCTAATCAGTGACAGCTGCGCATTCATTTTGTCCAAGATAATACAATGCACTAGAATTTATACCCACAGGTATAAACCCCCCACAGGGGGGGGGGGCGTACCTCTCGTACCTTATCTCCAACTTAGGCTACTGAAGATATGCCATCTACTCATGACACGTACATTTTCCTCTCTTGGCTTCATTTTCTTCTAGCGAGTTTGTGGCCGATTTTTATTTCCCGTGAAGAAAAACCATGGTTAGATATCAAGACGTGTTAGCTGTATAGGTCCATTTCGGCTCGTAGTCTCCGAGATCGACTGAGGATGTGAATGTCAGTCCTGCTAAAGATGTGTGAACCAGATTGATTAGGAACTTAAGGATTGACCGTGGCTGAACCTGTACTCCCTTGCTCCCTATCGTTCGATTTCCTGACATATCCCGGGGCTGATGGGAACCTATGGTGTCACATTATATTCCGCCGAACCCCAGGAACTTTAACATTGCTTATCACACTGTCGTTTCTTCACGACAAGTATCTAAATCGGATGATTCCGTGCGGTACCATACTGTAGACACATTTAGGCTTTCCCACTCAAGAATTTTTTCTTGCTTTAAAAAAAGGCTATCGAAAAGTACATGGTAACAACAGTTATATTTCCACTCTTTAATTTACTGCTGTTTGTTTTAAAGGACACCTGAATGAAGAGTACCAAGTATCATCTCTATCTGTATGACTTCCGTAAACATTGCCTGCAGAAAAACCAATCCAGATGCGAAATAGTGTTTCCAAGCTATGATTTTTGCTCCATTTTGCATCTGTCCTTATTGCAGTACCGAACAATTTTAGAAATGAACTAATGTCTTTAGTCAACCCATCTTCTGGAATATTTTTTAACCAGTTAAGCCCAAACGTATATCTAGAAGAAATTCCAATATGATCCGGCCAGCGCTGTACAAGATTTGAATAAATTGCGCTTTTTCTCTTGGATTCAGCATGTGCAAACCTCCAGAAACGAACATACCTATTTTGAAAACGCCACGCTCAGGAGAAGAATGCTCTTCGTGGCCATGTCTGTAAATGCATTGTCCATGGTTCATTGTTCAGGTGTCCGTTAAGGTGGTTGAAAGATTCTAACATATCTGCTTTGTAATGCATGTAGGCTACTTTGTCCTTGTCGTAATATTCGTGTGTTATAATTCTCATTATTTCTGTTTGATCTGTTCAGTTGTTCAGGCTAGGATATAATTGTCTAAAAATCATTTTATCAACTAAGTCTCATGTATTTATACCACTGGCATGCCTCGCACTCTATTGGCCCTACTGCAATCTCCATTTCAGTTAAATTTTACCTTACCTAATCTGGAACTTTTCTGTCTTACTAGGATGAGCTTGAGAAGGAGTTGGAGGAATTGGAACAGGAAGAATTGGACAGGCAGTTACTCGACGTCAAACCAACAGCAGACCAGCTACCAAGCGTTCCCACAGCCGAACCAGCTAAAGCCAAACCAGGACGTAAGTACATGCAAGAATACATAAGTACGAAGAATGTCCAACTCAAAACGGAGGCTCGGCCTTTTAATCTTTTGCGTTTTCGTCAAATGGTCCTAAGCGTTCTTTTACTAATTTCCCATTTTTTGTCAAAAAGAAAAAGGCCGACGTCCGACTCTCTGACAAGGCCAATTTGGTAGCTGACCATTCTTTTGGCTTTTGCCTCGCCACTTTTACCAGTTTTCTCCAGAATTGAATAAAAGAGGGATTCTAATCGAAGTGATAAGAAGTATGTATTGACAGTCTTGGATTTAAAGGATGAACATTCTGCAGTTACAAGCACAAGTAAAACGTAATTTGTTAAAATTGTGTTTTCGTCCAAGAATGGCGAGAAGTTCGTAGTAAGGACGGCGACTTAGAAAAACGCGAAAAAGCTAGAGCCAAACAAAAACACAACTAGTTATACTACTCAGTCAGTAGCCTATTCGAACATGCGTGACACCTTCGAAACTCTCTGGGTTTCTCAGATATTGCAAACCTGTCTCGGCTGTTTTCAGCCTCGCGTAGTCCCCTTGGTTTTGATGAAAATTACATAACGATTCGTAGTGAATGAGCTCGTCAGAAGTGAAAAGCATTCGATCAGCGTTAAAAAACGCCAACCATGGAGAGAGGAAGAACTGATACCGCGTGGAATAGTAGTCCGCATAAGCGCGGCCGAGCTTCGTTTCAAACATTTAGCTCGGCGACATCCGAAACAGTATGGTCAGCCATTAGTGCTGGGTCTGACACCGCGCAATATGATGGAAAGCCGTGACTTATGTCGGAGCAGATTTGTGTCATGTGCAGTCTAGTACACTAAGTCCTGTTTTGATATCCATGCTCAAACACTGGGGCATGCTGGCAGGAGTGAGCATGGTACTCATCCATACATCAGGTGTTCCCCAGAGGAGTACCATGAGTATACATCAGTTTCAATGTCAAAATGAAATCCTGGTTTGTTTAGTTACCAAAGTCCTGTATACTGGTACCCCCTCTGGGGAACACCACTAGTATGCCATGCCAGCATGCCCTAGTTATACAAAAAATGGCTTAGTTTACTAGACTGGTCAGGTTTAGACACGTGCTATAAGTGGTCAAATGAATTGTGGTAAGTTTTTCTTCTGTTTCTAGGAGCACGAGTTGAGGAGGACGATGACGACCTTCGGGAGCTCCAGGCTTGGGCCTCGTAATTCCTCCAAAGTTGGATTATCCTAAAACTACGAGCGCGATATTTTTGTTATTCCGGATAGACGAGCGTCTTATGCTAAATGCCTACGGCATCGAATGGTCGAAATAATTGGGAAAGCCCTAAGATAAAATAGAGAACTAAAAAATATACTTCTTTTCTTCCTGTTTAACATAAAACGTTATAAAAAATATTCAAAAGTTTAAGAATTCATGTGCGGATCAGATTCTCCTTACAATTGCTCTATTTCGATATTTGTACATGTCAGAATCGAGAACGGGAAAGCTTCGCAATTCTGCAGAATCGACAAGTTGCTTTTCGATTCTCTTTCTCTTCCTGGTTGGTCAACAAATGGCCGAAGTTCAATCCGCAAAACAGGTATAGACGGGTGGCTAAATTAGTGTTTGTGTCAAAAGCGAGAACTGAGAAGCGATAAGAACAAAAACAGTAATTTGTTACGAGAATCAAGAACTTGGATTTCAGATAAAAAACGCAACTACTAGTGTTTCCCAGTCCTCAACTATCGATGCAACGACTATATGGCGTGTTTATTTTGCGACTTTCTTCGTGATCAAACGATAGGGAAGCATGTTGGCTTTTGGGTTCCGGCTGCACCCCCTCCCGGTGCAAAAAAACGGTTAACTCCCCCCCCCCCCCATAAAAAAAACCCACACGGGGTTAATAAAATACATATATTTTTTATGAAAGTATATATGAGGTACGCGCTTACATTTAGCTCGCGTGTCTAAGGAAAACCCTTAAGTGCTCGTGGTCTAAATTGCAAATATTTGTAATTTCTATGTATTTGCATTCGGGGCGGGGGAGGGGGGGGGGTCGTCTAGACCCTGGCTTTTATAGTTATTTGGCCAGAAACCCATTTAAGTTAGTGGTGGAGTCCCGCTTTCACCGCGTGTATTATCGTCGCTTAAATATTCTTCCTCCCATGATTTCGACCTGAATTTTCTGTTATGTGATTTTTGTGATCCGTTGGGGTAGAGGCCAACGGTCTTCTAACGCCTTCGATTTTTTACTATAAACCTTGAACAACCTTGTGTGCCTGTATTTCTAGGGACGAAGGGTCGGTATCTAGATCCTATACTTGCTAGAGGGGGGGGGGGGGGGTAGACAGCCTATAAAGTGGAGGGGTTGTAAAGGATAAAGGACAATATGAGGGGGGGGGGGGGCTGATGACAACGCGGCGACTCGTGATTTTGATGCATCGGCTTAGATTGCACCACCTGTGTTTTTTTAGACAGATTGTTAGCTTGTTTGTTATAGTTATGGTTCGATTAAGAATAAACGCAGTGTACATAAAGAACGTAACGTATAGCACAGCCTAGTTTTAAAGTATAGATAGTAGATAAGCAGACTTAGAAATCCCTAGACGGATTTTCTCCATCGGGTACTTATTAGGAGTTTGCTGGTTGGCTACAGTAAAAAGTTTCTCTGAGTAAAGATTAAAGTTAACTGCAGTATTTGCCACTGGAATTAATCTTTTCTCTACTGGGATAAAATTAATCCGAATTATTGCAAGATTTGTTTTACAGTGTATCCAGGGTCACCTTTTCCACTTAAGAGGTTGATTCATTGGTCTTAAAAGTACTTTGGTTTCTAGCTATCGCTACACACGCAAGATAATTTACCTTGTGTGTTTTAAAGTTTCACTGTAAGGGCTGAAGGGGTTGTATGGGGTAGACATGGCCTTAAAAAAGTGAACTGAATACCTTCAAATAAGCTGACGGACTTAAAATCAGATTTTGTGTATATATCTGCCCCTAATGACGGATCTATAGGTGAACAACTGAAATATCACTATTTTATTCTGTGCTATGCGACAAATGAACTACAAACTTTCTGGATTGACGTAAAACAACAATAAAACAACTCGCAGGTAAAAAATGCAGTGCATCCAGAACTCATACCGCGAATTTCTGGCAGTTGGTTCCTCTCAGTATTTTCAAACAAACAACTTAAAAGCCTTGATTAAAATCTTTTCATACATAGCCTACAAATATGGGCCTGTGACTTGTCGATTCAAGCCTGCGATCTTAGTGACCCCCCCCCCCCCCGCTTACGGAGGTCTGTCCACCCGACCTCTTTCCAATCCACCATCAAGAATTTGAGGACCGGAAGTATACGAGGACAGAGCTTCCATGCGCTGACGACTTAGGTATGATAGGAAAGTAGGAATGTCTATGCCCGATCTCCTTCGACCCGTTGGTGGGAAGAACTTGTGTTTCTTCTTTAAATCAAAGAACTATCTAGAAAGCGAGGCCTTGCCCTATCTGTCAACGCTGGAGAAGATTGAGAACTTAAACGCAACGCGTGATCGAAACATCGTCGGCCCTTGCAGTGGCCGAGTGAATCTTTGTCTTAATCTCTCCGCTGTGAAGGAGTTTCGGTCCTTCAAAACACGAGGGATGATCGAAAATCATGTGCCCTTGCTACATTGTCAAAAGCTCGATTTCATCTAACACAAGGATGAGCAGTTCCAACAGACGACGCTTTGAAGGTTATCTACAGTTGCAACATTTTCGTTACGATCTTTTCACTAATGTTTTTTCGGTGTAGGCTACACAGGTTCCTGATATACCCAAGAAAAAAACATCAGATAGAACCTCTCCCTATCTCTGTAATATGACCATGCGGAGTCGAACATTTCCTCATAGCCTGCCCGCTGCAAACGAGCGAAGGTTAGTAGCTCCGCGGCACATCAGGTTTCTGTACCTGTACAAATAGCTATATCGCTGTGAAGCCGCGTATAGGAAAGGTAGAGTCAAAGCCGATTGGTTCTCTGGACGCGCTCTAGTGCGGGTCAGCGCGCCTCCTGCACTTTTTGCTCTGCGATGAGCAACGGCGAAGGCGGAAGTAGAGTAAACGGATATCAACATCAGCTCAAAGCTAGAGCAAAGACCTCTAGGTCCGCTCAGTCTGTCAGGGTATCCGTAGTCGCTGCATGGGATAAAATACAGAGGTTCTATCTGATTATTTGTTCTTGATATACCTGACTAGTCTAGTAAACAAAGCCATTTTTTGATAACCATGCTCAACCGCTAGGGCATGCTGGCATGGCATACTAGGGCTGTTCCCCAGAGGGCTCCCAGTGTACAGTACTTAGGTAACTAAACAATCAGGGTTTCATTTTGAAATCGCAATTGCTGTATACTGGTCCCCCTCTGGCGAACGCCTGATGCATGGATGAGTACCATTCTCATCCCTGCGAGCATGCCCCGGCGTTCGAGTATGGTTATCAAAGCAGGGCCGTTATGATCTGTTCAGTGTTACGTTTTACCAAAACGCAAGGCTCCAAACACAATATTTAAGTAACAATAAAAGATATGTGTTGTACTAAAGTGGCGAATCCTTGTGGTAGGTGTTTTGAAACTTCTGACAGTCTAAATATGTGAAAACACTCTGTACATAATGGCACAATTGTATCACTTCTTGGATGCTTTTTTTGACAGTTTCTTGCTCACGATATCATGCGTACTCTCCCGCTCTAACGAAGGTACTGGCGAGCACTCCAGCGCTTGATGCGTTGCACTATACAACTTCCTTAGTGACTTGGGAGCTTCTACCGCTTTCCGCGGCGGTAGAGGCGATGCGTCACGCGTGTCCTGGATGGTGTCGTCGCCGCGTTTTCTTGAAGCGGAGCGGTCGGCGGCACGCGTTTGTCGTCGCACAGAGGGCTGCCAATCATCTCCGGAATCACGCTTGCTGGAAACAGAGCGGAAAGTCGAGACGTTGGGGTCCGAGTCATCTAGGCCCGCGTTATTTTGCTTTCTGGCACGAAGGGCACGACCTGCGGAACAAAAATGTATAACTGAAGTGTCACAGAAAAAGGGCCTTGTGGTTACTGTGGTTACCCTTAAAGCACAATACTTTACTTTGTATTAAATGCTTCACAACTAAACATTTCCGACTTCCTTTAGAAGGCGCTACGAAAATCGGCCGTTTTCTTGTTATCCATTGTTTTTACCTCTCTGGCATTTCGACGATCCAAATCTTAGGAGCTGGGATGTCGTGGCAGGAAATTCAAAAACTCCCAGCAATGCTTGATGTAAAAGGATATATTTGAGATGTCACCAAAGTCAAAGATGTCAGCCGCAGATGCAGTTTACCTGATTGTTCTAGTGTTTCATCAGAAGTTCCATGGCTTAAAGTGCATGCTTATACTTTTTCTTTGTGGAATAGAGTTGTGAAGCTTGATTAGCTTGCTTTATAAAATGTACCAGAATATGCAGTAAGCTTATAAAATATAACATAACTACAAAAATCATTCAAAAACAAATAACCTATTGAAATCTGAATTATATAAGCTGATTTACGCATAAAATAAAGATCTACTAAGTATTATCAGAAACATAACTTTTATCTTTGTCCAAGCTAGTAAATTGAACATGTACTAGCCCAAAAATTACGCTTTGAAATATCCTAGAGAGGAAACTGCTGATCAAGGGGGTAAGCATTGTTCCTAGTTTGTTACAGAGTAGGATTGGGGTAGTTTGATATGCCCATTGAACTTTAAAGGCACGGCTAGAACACCCGATTATGCAGTTTGGTAAGTCAGTTTTCGCAAGTAGCGATCCCTTTTGCCGGAGACATTCCCTCTCCAACAGTTGAACCTGGCAACAAAATAAACTCACCCCCCCCCCCCCTAAAGTCCAAACAAATCAGCATGGAAACTCGTTTGTACCTTTTTTCACATTAATGTTTAAGGCGAAGGTACAGTGTTTGTTTGTATATGTAAGAAACTGAAATTAGTTATGCTACGATGATTTCTGAACACACCGATCTCCCTCTCTTTCTGGTAAAAGAAAAGCCCGTAATCAGCTGTTGACCTTTGATAACGTCACTACGGAACCAAGCCTGTCTTAACGGAACGGCCACACGATACAGTCAAGGATTGGAATCCTCGCAGGATTTTCACCAGTGATCTATTCCAACATGATACAACGGGTTCCATCTTTTCCCTTCCTAGCCCATCTTGAAGTACCCTAACACGCGACCACAGGATCAAAGACCAACAAGTGAAATAAACAAAACCAATAAAAAAAAATCCCCAGCTGGGCCGGTCTGAGAGGAACACTGGCAGTCGTTTGGTTCCTCCTACGAATGTATCCAGCTTTAAGATTATTTTTCTTCACCGTATAATTTCCGGACATTTTTCGTGAGTGGTATGATTCAAACTTGTTGTTCCTTGTTGACTGTAAATAGTTACTTCCTCTTCTACCCATAAGCTATTTGTTTACGAACAACTCGCACTATTTAGTTGCAGCGCCGACGTGACTCTTTTTAGTGTATATTCGTTGTGTCAGTGCAAAGCAGAGGCACTAGCCAAAATGTTTCTTTTTTTTTTTTGGGGGGGGGGACAAGGCATTTACCGACTGGCTGGTAATTTTTACCGACGTTTTTGCAGAAAAAACGAATGTTTTCATGAAAAAAGCCAACTGTTTTTACGAAAAATCGCGGCGCTTCGCGGAGCTTCGCGCCGACTCGGGTTATTTTTTACCGGCTGGCCGACAACATTGGGGGTGGGCCTCCCCCCCCCCCCCCTAGTCGTGACGCCTATGGTGTAAACTGCAGTGTTGTTAAACAATAGTTCAAGTGTTTTGTAGGGAGAGTGCGCTGGATTGTTACCAAAACTATTGGATTATTCCAGTTTATTAAATCTTATTTCAACAAAAATCTTGACACTTCTCTCTGCGCGCATCCCCAGCATACTAACAATCAAACAATATTCATTTCACTCAGAGTCATCGCACACCCCGGGGGCAAACGATAAGATGTAATACACGTAAACCGTTTTGGAAAGTTAACCCTGAGCTGAAAAAAGTAAAAAATAAAGCAAAAATGTGGCTACGAATATGGATAGCTTGTGGGAGGCCTAAAAAAGGCACTGTATTTGAGATCAAGCAAAATACGAAATTGTCGTTTAAGAAATATGTACGGTCTGTGCGTCTGTCAGGCACCGATTTTTACAAAAATATTAATGAATGGAAAAGAGTGACTAATTCCTCTAAATTTAGTGATGATCACGAAAGTGAACTCATTCCTAAATCGTCGTGGCTGCAACATTATGGGCAAATATTCTCAAATATTAATCAGAAAGTGCACGCTCATTTCTCTGCTCAAGTCCGGAAAGTTCTTCCATTTTCTTTATCGCAAAAGCATGTCATACCTGTATCACGTGAATCTATTTCCAAGTCGATTAAACGCCTCAAGTCAAAATCGGTAGATTTGGATGGGATTAGTGTAAAGCATCTTAACCCTGTTTCGTCAGAGCTACTTTGTCACCTGCAGATTTTTTACCAGATGTGAATTTGTAATTCTTCTGTACCTGATAGTTTTCTGTGCGGTACTGTGACATCGATTTTAAAGCGTGGTAAAGATCCTACTAGTTGTGGGTCTTATCGACCAATTACGGTCGCGTGACTCGCGTGTAATCTTAGCAAACTGTTTGAATACATATTACTTCCTTATGTTAAGGATAATGTTGATTACGATGCGAACCAGTTTGGTTTTAAGTCCGGAATTGGGTGTCAACATGCGCATAAAGCTTTGTCGTTTCTATTTAATGATGCCCATAGAAAAGGCCAGAGTCTACATCTCTGTACTTTAGACCTATCTAAAGCATTTGACAGTGTTGTCCATGCCCAAGTTTGGTTTGCCCTTCATTCTTTTGGTGTGAATGCTTCTGTTATTCATGTTCTGCGCTATTGGTATTCCAATTCCTTTTTGCGGTTGAAATCTGGTGAAAGTGTATTTGGTAACATCCCTGTGAAATGCGGTGTCCGTCAAGGTGGGGTTTTATCCCCGTATTTGTTTAATGCTTGCTTATTTAATGTTCTTTCACAAATTACGCACACTTGTTTCATCGGGATGACAGATGTACCATACATTGCTTATGCTGACGACCTTATGCTAATTAGCCGCACGAGAGGAGGTCTATCGCGAATGGTTTCTCACGTTGCGTCACTTTTTGCGAATATTGGTCTGCGGCTGAATGTCGATAAGTGCGAATATCTGCATTTTAACGGTTCTCCTTCCCCTGGTCCACTAGATTGCCAGGTATTTAAGATTCCCCATGTTGTTTGTTTTAGATGGTTGGGTATTACAGTATAACGAGTTCCTTTCCGTCTTTCCGCGGTACTGCACTTGTCGACATTAAGCGTAAGCTACAAATAGGGTACGCGAACATTGTAGCAAATCGGGGCAAGTACAGAAGAACAGCTCTAGCAGAACTTTATGCTTCTTTTTGCGACCCGTCTGTGCTTTTCTCGGTTGGTCTGTTTGATATTTTTGATAAACGGGATCTATCCAGAATAAGGATAGATTATTTCCGTTACTGTAAGTTTCTTCTGTATCTGCCCCGGTCCCACAGTAATTCTAAGATTATTAAATCTTACGGAGCTACTGACAGTTTGTCACGGCTGCAAGATTTGCATTCTGATTTCCGTCAGAAGTCTTGTCTACGTCTGTTGCCGCATTACCGACTGATTAGACTTTTTGGCTGATAGCTGATCCGTATTGTCTGTTTGTATGTTATTTTCTTGTTCTTTTTTGTTCTTTTCTTTTTATTTCAGTTTATGTCTTCTACTCGACACTCTTATGTTGTAAAACATTTTGTGGGTTATAAATACACTTACTTACTTAACTTTCTTACTTAATACAGCATCCGCTACACCAAGTCAACTTGAGCTAAATGCCGGTAAGAAATGGACGTAATATAGCATCCGCTACAGAGAAAAGCTTGGCCTAACCTCTTTTTCTATTAATAAACAAATAAGTATGACGTGTCCTTTATCTAAACTGAACTGAAAAATCATTTTTTTTTTGTTTTTACCTGTTTTGGGTGGGGGTAGGAGCTCTTGGTCTTTGGGTTTGTGTACTGGTGTCTTGGCTTTGCGTCCCAGTTTCTTCGGCTCCTCTTGTACCTGCTCTTCTTTGACAGATTCTGATTCAGGAACGATGGGTTCTTCGAAAGAAGCTTCGAGACTGCAGAGAGTGATTTTTGTAATTTTTTTTTATTTTTTAATGTATTATGGTTAGTATTAACAGGCAAGCGTGACGACTGTTTGTCTGCAAGGTCTTTTACTACTTCTGCTACCTACCGGTACATCTTTGTGACGTTCCCGCTCATACATCAGAAAAGAGAGAACCCGGATTTGGACACTTTGCCCGTCTGTTAGATTCGGGTGAAAGAATCAACTGAATACGTAGCTAAGTCGTCGTCTTTTCTTTTAGGCTACGGGCTGAGGTGCAATATGAAAGAAACACGAAACAACAACAAATATCATCAGTGTGGGTGCCCACTTTGTGCCTGGCTTATCTATCACGTTACACTCTATATTCGAATCAAGAATTCCAAAATCACGCCTGAGATCAGAATTCGAATGCCACTATGGTAATCTTAGCAGATATTTTGCAAATTTGTAATAATGTGTCCGAATTTTTCTTCTGTTTGCTCTGGTAAGATTCTCCAGGAATGGTGAAAATATGTATCAGGGAGAGATAGATAGAAAGTTTACTTTCGTGGTTATGCAACAAAGTTTGCGATTATTGTGAAAAAAAAACAGAAGAAATTACAATATGTGTCAAATGTCAATACACTTAAAAATCTGGCACGCTTCGTTAAAGGACACCTGAACAATAAAACCATACTTTAACACGCCATGGAGGATACACTAACAGACATGGCCACAGAGAGCATTCTTCTCCTGAGCGATACGTTTTCAAAATAGGGATTTTCGTTTCTGGAGGTTTGCACATGTAGACTCCAAGACAAAAAGCGCGATTCATTCAAATCTTGTACAGCGCTGGCCGGATCACATTGGAATGTCTTCTAGATATACGTTTGGGCTTAACTGGTTTAAAAGTATTCCAGAAGGGTTGATTGGAGACATTTGCTCATTTCTAAAATTGTTCGGTACTGAAATAAGGACAGATGCAAATTGGAGCAAAAATCATAGCTTGGACACTTTTCCGTAACTGGATTGGGTTTTCTGCAGGCAATGTTAACGGAAGTCATACATATAAGGATGGTACTTGGTACTCTTCATTCAGGTGTCCTTTAAAAAGTTTCGCGAACTCTGGAATAAAACTTTTTGCATATCTGGTGTGTTTTGTAGGCACAGGACAGGACTGAGCTTGGTACCCTAGAACTTACCACTCGTTCTGGTCGATTTCTAATATTTCGCTAGGGAGGATTTGTGAGTGGAGAGGGTGAGATACCATGGCTGAACCGAAGTCAGTGCTTAGCTCTTTTCGGCTCTCATGCAGTGTTTTGAGGTTAAAGCGTTTTAAAAGGTAGGAATATGGAAGTTTCGGTCCACTATGAATAATAAGAAGAGAGCCCCCTCTTGTATTGTTTCCAATTTGTCTCGACTTTCCTGCAATTCCTGCAATAATAAAAATGACAAACAGTCTACGTAAATTCAGCCTGTCGCCGAGCCTCACTACGAATGGAGTAGAATTATTAAACAAACAAAAAAATGAGTGGTGAGGAAAGTTGCTTCGTTATTAAGGTAGCAGAATATTTATTGGTTACAGCTGTTTCAAATATTTCCTCCTTATCCAGTTGGTCGTTTCCAAAGAACGTTTGTTTGTCTGGAAACTTAGAGAATAATAAGGGAGTGGTATTATAAAAACAGTGATTGGTGAAGAAAGTTGCCCGGTTTAATTGTAACAGAATATTTATTATTACAGTTTATTCGAAATATTTTGTACTTGTTCAGTTGGTCGTTACCGCTCTTAGAGAAGGAACGAGTGTTCTTTACATGTGTGTTCATTTGGTTAAAGAAGTAAAGAACAATAAATGAATCATATTCTGTAGCGCAAAACGGATACGTCAGCTGAATTTTATTAGAGCTATTTTTCGGCCTTTCTTGGCAAGGGAGGAGAACCCTTGCCAAAAAGGGCCAAAAAATAGCTCTATTAAAATCCAGCTGACGTATCCGTTTTGCACTATCAAATATGATTCGCAGTCAGCTTGGGCTGAAGGAATATTTATAATAAATGAATCAATAAAAGTTACCTTTTCGGCTCGTCCTTCACCTTCGCAAATCCAGCCGCGATCTCCCCAGGCATGAGAGAAACACTACGGTGTGAGTGCATTGCCGTCTGACTCTGTATCACAAGTTGAACGAAGCACCGTTCGTCATCGGAGAGACTCAACTTCCGGTAAAGTTTCGACACCAAGTCACTCAGTTTCAGAATCTCGACAACTCTGACTTCGACCTCTTGTTTATAGTGAGACAGTTGGGCCTAGAAAACAAATAGTTGCGTGTTAATCGAAGCTTTGTTTGGCCGTTGGCTTGTCCGGTTGCTTAAAGGACCTCTTGCACTATTTACTATTAAACTTACAGTATTGTAAAATATTTTTAACTTTCAACAAATAACCCACGGTTTTGGCTGTTTTAAGCCTTTTCGGAGACCCGTTGACTTGGAGCGAAAACAGGGAAACAATTTACATAACCGTTTTTGGGATCCAAAAGCGTAAGTCGCGGGATACCTATGACATCGCAAAAGTTGTCCGTCTGTCCGTCTGTGCGCATTATGACTCTCGAAGGGAATGAGATATTTTGATAAAACTTGGTGTGAGGATTCTTTGGGTCAAGCGTGAGGTCGAGTTCATAGATGGGCTCTGTAGCCTTACATTTAGGGGTGGGTGAGTGGGTTTAAATTAAGGGGCAAATGAAATATTTTTAAACAGATAATGTGATAGTCGATTATGGGGTAAGAAGACATGCTGAACACGATGGTGAGAACCATTTTGTCAACGGAATCCGGCCAAAACCGGAAATTTGTTAAAAGTAAACCTTTATTTGAAGTTGATTAGATGTTTCATTTAGGGGTAAGAAGACATACTGAGCACGATGGTGAAAATCGTTTTTTCGCGGGACAAGTAGTTAGCCCGGAATCGGGTCAAAACCGGAAAGTCTGTTAAAAGTAAAAGCTTTATTGGAAGTTGATTAGATGTTCGATTTAGAGATAAGAAGACATGCTGAACACGATAATGAAAACGATTTTTCTCGCTGGACAAGTAGTTCGCCCGGAATTCGACCAAAACCGGAAAGTTTGTTAAAAGTAAAAGTTTTCTTTGAAGGTGATTAAAGGTTCGATGTAGGGGTAAGAAGACATGCTGAACAGGATGGTGAAAACCATTTTCTCGCTGGACAAGTAGTTCGTCCGGAATTCGGCCAAAACCGGAAAGTTTGTTAAAAATAAAAGTTTTCATTGAAGTTGATTAGATGTTCGATTTAGGGGTAAGAAGACATGCTGAACACTTATGTGAAAAGTATTTTCTACCAGGACAACTTGTTCGACCTGAATCAGGCCAAAACCGGAAAATTTGTTAAAAGCAAAAGTTTTATTTGAAGTTGATTAGATGACAGATTTAGGGGTAGAAGAGACGCTGAATCTGTATATGACAATCTTATTTTACCGGGACATATAGTTCGTTCGGAATCCGGTTGAAACCGGATTTTTTTTATAAGTTAAAGTTTTACTTGAAGTTGATTAGATGTTCTTTATACGGATAAGGCGGCACGCTGAATTCTTTTCTGAACCTCTTTTTTCTGGACAAGTATGGTAGTTCGTTCGCAATTGTCGTGATCAAATATTAGATTTTGGGGATCCCATCGAAACCTTTGGTCTTGTTTCTGAAGGAAAAGCTTCTCACAGATAACCGCTGACACCGTGATACACATCGAAGGTAGCAAAACACGCTAAGTGAGAATACCAGCGTGGTTTAGTTAGAAGGGTTAGAATGTACCGTACGAAATCGGAGTCTCTGGGTTTAGAAATATATGGAGTGATTATGGAAGTAGTTTGCGTCAGTATTATAGGTAAGACAGGTCTTTAACGTTTTCAAATGCCGTCGAAGTTCACCCTTTGCTTAATTAGCGTTTTTACGCCTCCGGCGAACTTTTCCCGGTCGCCGTTTCATCCACCTTGCAGACAAACTTCGAACTTGCTAGCTTGCCAAGTTCACCGTTCAAAGTTTGAAGGAAAAAGGGAAAAGAAAAAATAATGGTGGGCGAAAAAGATTTTGGAATTTATCCATTAGACAAAAAAAAGTGCTAAAAAAAAGATTTGGTACCAAAACGCTAAATTTCGTTTTTGCTGGAAACGTTGGCCAGCTACGGTGAGCCGGCAAGCAAAAACGGTATTTAAGATGAGAACTTCGAATTTTCAACCGAATTTCCTAAGGCCAAAGGTTTCGATCGGATCCCAAAAATTCAATATTTGATCCAGACAATTGGGTCTTGCAGAAATTCGGTCTTCGCCTGACTTATTAAACATTTTACTACTAAATTTTGAAACAGATTAAGGTCAATGGCTAATCATCTAAGAAAACCCAGTTCAAATATGGATTCAGCATCTGTGTTTACCCCTATACGTCATATCTATTTTGACGAAACTGATCAAAACTTCTTCCAAATTTCCAGTTTTGGCCGGAAAAACTAAAGCCAAAAAGAGAATTCAGCAGGTGTTCTTACCCCTACACTGAACCTCTAATCAAAAGACTTCCCAAATCCCAAAACGTAGGTGAGGGATACCTATGACATCGCAAAAGTTGTCCGTCTGTCTGTCTGTTAGCACGATAGCTCTCGAAGGGAATGCGATATTTTGATGAAACTTGGTGTGAGGATTCTTTCTGCCAAGGGTAAGATCAAGTTCGTAGATGGGCTCTATAGCCGTATAATTAGGGGTGGGGGAGGGGGTTCAAACTAAGGGGCAAACAAAATATTTTCAAACAGCTAATATGATAGTCGATTATGGGGTAAGAGGACATGCTGAGCAGGATGGTGAAAACCATACCGGACAAGTAGTTCGTCCGGAATCCGGCAAAAACCGGAAAGTTGGTTAAAAGTAAAAGTTTCATTTGAAGTCGATTATATGTTCGATTTAGTGGTAAGAAGACATGCTGAACACTTATGCGAAATGAATTTTCAACCCCGACAACTTGTTCGCCCGGAATCCGGCCAAACCGGAAAATTTGTTAAAAGCAAAGTTTTAATTTAAGTTCCAAAGTTTTTTAATTGTACACAAAAATACAAATACATGACACAAGCACTGTGGAGAACACAAATTCGAACATGCAGTACTTGTTAAAATTTTTACTATAATAACAACAACATGCCCTATAAATCTAACAAAAATAATACAGCTTAATTTATCTGACCTGTATAGTATCTTAATTTAATGACCTTCTATCTACCAAATAAATAAATAAAAAACTACCCTCTTGCGAAAAATAAACAAAAATGACAAACTATTTGACATTAATAAGCGAGAATGCGTACAGCATAAACCAACGACATACGAAACTATCATTCAATTAACCATCCACACTCTAATAAACAAATTTTTATATAATAAATTTCATAATAAATTATATTGCAAACACAACTATTGTAATTTTTTAAAATTAAGAATCAGTAGTCCTTTGAGCCGGGACCTGATAAGCGATGGGCTTCCTTCCAACCATTCTGAAACATCGTTTTTATATTTTTCCCACACAGATGGTATTGTATATCGTGGAGATAATCTGGATCTTTCACACTTAATTTTTGGGAGCCGAAGGTTAGTTCGTGTAGATTTGACAGGATATATCAGGTGCTAGATATATCAGGTATCTAGATATATTGACGTTGGAAATTATTGCCGAGAGACCTATAACGGTACCTGGAGCGCCGGCCGATCCAGAGATTATGGGTGATGATGTGTCAACTCTAGTTGTAAAGAAAGCAGTGGCGGTAGAAATTTTATGTGAACAGACGTATGTTTCTAGGCTATCTTCACGTCAGAATGAAACAAGAGTGGCTAGGTGTCTGGAATCAGTACTTGAAAATAGGTTAGAAGAGTCTGTAGATGAACTATCTTCTTTAATGTATGAGTCGGCTTCTGTAAGTCGGGCTCCTGTGGCAAAGAAGTTAACGTTTTTCGATGGAGAGTGCGTGGAATTAAAAAATAGGGTTATTCAGGCTCTTAGGTTAGTGAAGAAAAGTAGCGGGGATGTGTTGATTTTGAATTTAGTTGAATACCGAGAATTAAGGAGATCTTATAGGCAGTTATTAAGATGTAAGAAGAAGATATTTGATGGAAAAAAGAATGATAAGATAGTAGAAAATTTAAATAAGAATAATAGTAAGGAGTTTTGGGATGAAGTTAATCGATCTTTGAATCCCCGTGCAAAGGATCTTACGCCGCCAGCAGCGAGTTGGCCTGATTTTATGGAGAATAGTGAGGATTTCCCCCAGGAGAATGTGTTTGATGAAGGTTTTAGGAGCGAGCTTAGGGACCAAGTTAGTTTCCCGATGAAGGAGACAGATTACGCGTTATTAGCACCGATAGGAGAGCAAGAGGTATGGGACCAAATAAAAAAGATGAAAGGGAAATCAGCACCAGGGGTCGATGGAGTTCCACTACTTTTGTGGAAATGGGGCAAGGTTGTAATTCTCCCCATTATGGCAGCAATATTTTCTTTAATAATTGAGAAGATGCGCTGGCCTGCGACATGGGACACGTCAATTGTTATCCCAATTTTCAAGAAGGGAGATAGAACAGCCCATGAAAATTATAGGGGAATTCATTTGAACAATGTTTGTAGTAAAATTTTTTGTAAAATATTGGATAGTAGATTGATGGTTTGGTTAAATAAGAATGAGGTGTTAAGTTCATGTCAGGCAGGTTTCAGAGAAGGGTTTGGTACTTTAGACCAAATTTTTGTATTAAAAGTTTTGATTAGAAAGTATATTAAACCAAGGAAAGGGAAGCTTTTCATAGCTTTTCTTGACCTAAAAGGGGCGTTCGATAATGTAAATAGACAGTTATTGATGGAAAGTCTGGTTAGTATGGGTTTGCCGCAAGTATTCGTGTGCGTGTTGTTAGAGATGTATTTCCGGGTGAGGTTAGTAGTAAGGGTGGCGGGCAAGATTTCAAGGAGTTTTTCTTCTAAACTAGGTGTGAAGCAAGGGTGTACTTTGTCCCCAAAGCTTTTTTCCCTATTTATTAACGATATGGAGGGTTTTTTAAGGGCCAGGGCTGCTCCGTTTGTATCAGTTGATTTAGTCAGGCTTTGCATGTTATTATTCGCGGATGATGTGGTTTTGGTGGCGGATACTAGAGATAAACTACAGGTGTTACTAAATTTGGTGGAGGAGTATCTTAAATCTAAGCGGTTGGTCCTGAACGTGAATAAAACAGTTGCTATGGTTTGCCGAAAGGGAGGAAAAATAGGTGTGCATGACAGGGTATATTTTGAGGGTAAGGAGTTATCAGTGAAAGAAGAGTTTGTGTATTTGGGGGTTAAGTGTAAGTTTGGAAAGCATGTGGATCAGTGTGTGTTGAGGGGAGTAAGATTGTCAAATATAGTATTTAGAAGCCACGTAAGGGATATTAAGAATATGAAGTTCCAGAAGCGTATATTTAGGACTAAAATAGTATCAAGTATGCATTATGCTGCGGAAGTTTGGGGTTATGTGGATGTACCGAAGTTGGAGGTAGTCCAGCTCAGATATTTTAAGAGGATATTAGGGGTTAGTGAGTCTCTTAGTAGTATTGTACTGAAAGGCGATCTAGGTTTGTTTTCGCTTAGGTCTAATAGATTGGTTACTATGGTAAGATTCTGGGAGAAAATTATTTCATTACCGCGAGTGAGGTTGCTTAAAGCAGCCTACCTGGAGGCGCTTCGCGATGAAGACCAGCAATCTTGGCCTCATCAAATTAAGAACATTCTTAACAGATGCGGCCTGTCGGAATTATGGAATGGTGGTGTTGGAACTTCTTTACAGTATGGTGAAGTGTCGCGTAAGGTGGAGCAAATCCTTCGTGATCAGGAAATTCAGGATTGGCAGTGTCGGAAGGCTGAGTCGGTTTCTCTACGGTTTTATGCAAAGGCAAAAGATGTTTGGGGGGAGGAAATTTATTTTAAAGCTGGGTTGTCGGGAGTAGATTTAAAGTGGATGGTGAGTTTAAGGGGGGGAGGATTAGCTATTGGGGAGAAAAGAAGGTTTATAGGAAAAAATAGGTTAAAGAATGGCCCTTACTTTTGCCCAATGTGTGGAAAGGTGGATGAGGATGTGTTCCACTTTATGTGTGAATGTGAAGGATTGAGTGATTTAAGGGTTGAATTATTTGGGGTGGGAATTACTAGGGAGGAGTGGCTACTAGAAAAAATTGGAAGTACAAATATGGGGGATATTCGTAAGGTGGCTAGATTCCTCCGCGTTGGTTTGTCCCATAGAGAGCGATTTTTGTAGTTTGTTGTGTTTTTTTTTTTTTTTTTTTTTTTTCTTGTTTTGTTGCCATGACCCCAAGGGTTTTTTCGCGCAATAAATTCATTCATTCATTCATCAGGTTCATATAAGAAAAATATGATGAAGCAGATGGCGATCTAAATTTACTTTAAAAGGAACACTTGCAGAAATAGCAAAAGTTGCACTGGAAGAATATTAAGGAGAACATACAGTGTTTCTGTCTCAGACTTTCTCGGAAATTTACTTGGGTCAGGGATATATTTTTTGAGAATTGGTAAAGCCTTGTTTTGAAGAATCTGGAGCGAAGACAAATGAGATCTGAAAGTATTTAAATAAACAACGGATGCATACTCTAGGTGTGACTGAATTAAAGAATAATACAAAGACCACATTGCTGGATAAGGGAGTAAATTCTTTAGTCTGTTCATAGCACCAACACCATGAGAAACTTTTACCCGTGTATTATTCACATGCAAATTCCATGATAAATTCTGATCAAAAACTACTCCAAATCACTAATAGATTCTACCCTAGCGAACTCAAAAATAGTACCACCACCACAAGGGACAGGAATGGACTTCAGATCTGGAAACTTGCAGCCTGTCCGACTATGCACTATGAATTTTGTTTACTTTTTATTCAACGTAAGTTTGTTAGCAGATAACCATTTCATTAAAAGTGAAAAAGAAGAAATGAGGTTAGATTCCAGCTCACCTTGGTTAGAGGCTGAAACAGATGCTGCTGTGGCGTCTGCGAATTGAGTGTTAACTTTCGATGAATCAAAAACAGAAATTTCATTCAGATCATTAACATATATTAAAAATAGCAAAGGGCCCAAAACTGGGCCTGGTGGAATTCCAACAGTAGGCAAGGTTAGCTTTTCAGACGAGGAATTACCCAGTTTAACACATTGTTGTCTTGCAGTCAAATAAGACTGAAGTAGATCAAATGCTTTCCCAAGGATACCAGAATTTGTAAGTTTACAAAATAGTATTTTATGCGAAATCGTGTCGAAAGCTTTCTGTATATCCAAAAAAATAGTGGCCGGTGATTCCCCACGATATCATTAATATACTGAACTATTATACACATAGGATGTTCAGTGCTGTGTTTTTTCCGAAATTCAAACTGTAATTTAGAAAAAAATTGAATTTACCAAGAAAACTATATATTCTACTATATAACGCTTTTTCAATAACCTTTGAAAATGATGATAAAATAGATATAGGTCGATAGTTAGAACACAGCTGGGGGTCATCCCCTTTGTGAAGGGGCACAATTTTAGATTCTTTAAAAGCTGAAGGAAATACTCCAGATTAAAAAACAAGATTATCTATGTGAGAAAACAATTCAGAAATACCAGGAAAAATTTGTTTTTGGACAGATGATGAGGACCCGTCAAGAGCTTCCCAATGACCATTTTTCATTAAAGACGCAATATTTTGAAGTTCTGTTGGTGTAGCGGGTGCAAAAAAAAATTGTTTTATCCATAGGTGGTGGTAGATGTTCTGTAAAAGAATTCTCTGCATCTTCTGGACAAAGCGAAGCTATTTTTTCTCCAATGGTCGAAAAATAATTACTGAAAAGGATGGCCATCTTTCGTTCACTAGTGACATTGCAATTATCATCATCAATTAATTCTTTGGGACAAGAACTTTTGGTTCTATGTCCTAAAAGGTCATTTATTAGTTCCCATGTTTTTTTGTGGTTGCCATTTACATCCAAAAAAGCATTCTTATAATACTCGGCTTTAGCAACCCTAATTATCTAAGTTAATTAGATGACAGTACTTAGGGGTAAGAAGAGACGGTGAATCTGTATACGACAATCATTTTTTACCCGGACATATAATTCGTCCGTAATCCGGTTGTAATCAGATTTTTTTTTTTTAAGTTAAAGTTTTAATTTGAAGTTGATCATATGTTTTTGTTATACAGATAAGGATATACGCTGAATTCGCTTCTGAATTTTCTTTTTTTGCTGGACAATTGGTTTGCTCGGAATTCGGCCAAAACCAGAAATTTGGCAGAAGTAAAGCAGGATGTTTCGGTCAGTATCGTCAAAAGTAGATATGGTTTATAGAGGTATATCGTGAAGACAAGACCCAATTGTCTGGATCAAATATTAGATTTGCGGGATCCCATCGAAACCTTTGGTCTTGTTGAATATAGTCATTATCTATCTACTGTTCGATTTAGGGGTAAGAAGATATGCTGAACACTTATGTGAAAAGCATTTTCTACCCGTACAACTAGTTCATATTATTTGAAGTTGATTAGAAAGTTGATTAGATGACAAACTAAGGGGTAAGAAGAGACGCTGAGTCTGTACGTGACAATCATTTTTTATCCGGACATAATTCGTCCGAAATCCGGTTGTAACCGGAATTTTTTTTTTAAGCTGAAGTTGATCAGATGTTCTTTATAGAGATAAGAATTTACGCTGAATTGGTTTCTGAATTTTCTTTTTTTGCTGGACAACTAGTTCGCTCGGAATTCGGCTGAAACCGGAAATTTGGCAGAAGTAAAGCAGGAAGTTTTGGTCAGTATCGTCAAAATAGATATGGCTTATAGAGGTATATCTGTACTTGGTTTTCTCTGATGATTAGCCTGAAGAAGAAAAGACCCAATTGTCTGGATCAAATATTAGATTTTTGGGTCGAAACTTTTGGTCTTGTTGAATATAGTCACTATACTACAATTCGTCAAAACCATTACAGACTTTATCCTCCGAACCCGTAAGAAATTAGGTCAACCTTAAATCAGTTCATTTACCAGTTCAAGTGGTTGTATCTTCCCTGTCAGAAATATTCGAAATTATAAAATATTCCTTGTGTTATCGAAATAGATAACATAAGGATGCGCAGTTGTCAACAGATAACACTTGGGATGTTGGGACATCCTAATTGTTATCTGTTGAAACCGCGGATTCTTGTTTTATGTGTTATGAAACTTCTGACGTTGTGGAGGCGAACATGTGTTTAAGCGTGCTATAGCAGACGATCCTTTTTATTTAGAAAACTTTTCCGCACAATTCTTTGTCCCCTGAGCATCTCTTGTTTTCGTTTTCTGCCCAGCCCTTATCGCGTAATGGCAATGTCAACGCGCTGCTTTGCTGTAAAACGCTAGCGAACTGTTAAGTGCACACCCTTTGTGTTAAGGGCACACCTTCCGAGAGAGGCTTTTCAGCATTCTTTTCCGCACAGATAACTGCTCGCTGCCGTTTAGCTCGCAGCAGAACATACAAGAAAAGGTTTGGAAATTTGGTAAGGGGTTCCAGAGACAGAATGAGACAATCCTCGTGATTGTGGGAAGTGACTTGGCATTTCTTCTCCGAAGCACGCTAAGACAATATTTGCCCGCTGCACTTTAACTCGAGAAAAGACAAGAGAAGGATTTATGTTCAGTTCAGGTTTTAGAGACAGGATGAGACAATCCCGAACGAGCGATAAAGGAAGTGATTTCACATTTCTTCTCCGGAGCACGCTAAGAACAGACATATATGTGCCCGCTGCTGCAACTCTCAAGAGAAAATACAAGAAAGAGATCTACAGTTTGTTCAAGGACATTAGAGACAGATTGAGACTGTCTTGGATGCGCGATGTGGGAAGTGGCTCGACTTTCTCTGGAGCACGCTAAGAACAGACATATTTGTGCCCGCTGCGCTGCAACCCTCAAGAGAAAAAACAAGAAACGGATCTGTCCTTTGTTCAAAGACTTTTTGAGACAGAATGAGACAATCTTGGATGCGCGATTTGGGTAATGGCTTGGGATCAACTTTTTGAAAACAGACAAGGCAAATAAACTAATATTAAATTTAAATAAAAACTAACCTGGAGTGCTTCCTGAACATTCCTCATTGATCGCACATCGTCCACACCGCCTTTGCTAGACGCAGCCAAGACCTCATCTCGCATCTTCTCAATGTCTGACTGAAGGCGATTGACTTCACTCTTCCACTTCTCCTCGCCAGCTTCTGCCAGCTCCGCTTTCTTTTCAAAAACCTCAACTGTTTCTTTATACATAAACTGTTCGGCTTCAAGTGCCTTAGTCTTGGCATCAAGCTGTTTGCGAAGATCTTGTATTTGCTCCGACAGCTTCTGTTCCACTATGTTTTTCTGGCTAATCAGCGTTTCAACCTCGATCTGTCTCTCTTTGACTTCCCTTCTTAGACCATCCACTTCGTTGTTCAACTCTGTCGCCTCACGTTCCTTCGCATCTAAAGCATCTGCTAAAACCTCCATCTTTTCCAACATCTCCTCCTGATTATCGTTGGCGACTTTCGTTTCTTCATACTGGGACGATGCCACTGTAAGCTGTTCTCGGACAAGTGCCAATTCTTGATTGGCTGCCAGCAATTTTTCCGATATTTCACCTTGGTGCTGCTCCAACGCTGAAATTTGCGCTGATTTTGCCGAAAGCTCATCAAGCTTGCCAGCAATCTCTCTCTGCAGGTCTTGGCACTCTTTCTCCAGCTCAATTACTCTGGCTTCCGACTGTATAACATCCCTTTTCAACTCGCTAATGCTTGTCTCCCTTTCATCAATAATTTTCTTCAATAGTTCAGCATTCCTTACCGATTCACTGTGCTCAATCTCCAGATCCTTCGTTAGCGCATCAATAGTATTCTTCAAGTCTCTCTGCTTATCGCCACTTTCTATAAGCTGGTCTTCGAGTTGCTTAATGCGTTTCTCCCTTTCTTCAATACATGCCTTAGACAATTCACCATTTCCAACTGATTCCGAGCGCTCAATCTCCAGATCCTTCGTTAGCGCATCAACAGTCTTCTTCAAGTCGCTCTGCTTATCCCCGTTTTCTTTAAGCTGATCTTCGAGTAGCTTGATGTGTGCCTCCCTGTCCTTCAACAACTCAGCTGTCGTCGCTGATTCACCGCACTCGGTCTCCAACTCCTTCGACAGATCCTTAAGCTTCTTCTCCAAGTCGCTCAGAAGATCACAACTTTCTTTCAGCGAAATAAGCTGATTTTCAAGTCGATGGATATTCGCTTCTTTGTCGGCTGCAGCCTTTTCGAATACTTCAGCTCTACACTTGAGGAGTTCAAAGTCCTTCGACTGCTCACTATACATATCACGAAGGGAGACGTAGTCTGCCTGCACATCCGCCTTTTCTTCCTTAACCACCGCTAGTTCCACCTGTTTTGCGCCGAACTTCTCTTCCAGGTCTTCATGCCGGAGCTGCAACTCTGCTTGATTTAACTTGGCGTCACTGATCTGCTGCTTAAGGTTATCCAACTCTTGTGTTGCAAACTGGATAGTTTCATCCCCGCGTTTGAGCTCCTCGGTCAGCTTGGATATTACTTCTGCAGAATCAGGACTAGTTGAATTCGGCATCCCAGGAGCACTTTTCTTCATTTCCTCTATCTGCATCAGAGCTGAGTCGTAGTCGCGCTTAAGTGAGCAGATTCCCTCTACAAGTTCGCGTTTTTCTTCTAGCAGCTTCTGAGTATTGGTTGACTTGAACTGATCCAACTCCGTGTTAAGCTCATACCGTTCCTTCATAAGAGCTTCAACGGCCTCGTTTGCTTTACGGAGATCTTCGCTGAGCTGTTTCGTCTTGTCGCCATTTGGTTGTTTAAGCGCGAGAAGCTGAGCTGTAAGCTCCCCTCGATCTTCTTCCAGCTTTTTAATGTTCGTCTCTGCGAAATGAAGCTCGGCACTTAAGCTTTCGATGCGTTTTTTCGCCTCGGTAAGCATTGACTCAGCTGCGACCAACTGAGTGGGATCAGCAGAGCGTTCCAGCTGGGAAATGAAACGCGCTCGCTCGTGTTCGTACGCTGTAGCGCGGTCTTTCGCCTTCTTCAGATCCGCACTGAGCTGCTGAAGCTGATTGCTGGCACCCAAGCGGTTGGGTGAAGGTGAAGTTGGTCGGAGGGGGGTGCGCAAGTGATTCTCTTTCGAAGCGCCACGGTAGGGAGAGGGGGCGGACTTTTTAGGGGTGCGGCGGGGCGCCTTCGCTTCTTGGAAGTGCATAAGCTCTTCTCGCAGCTGTATAGTTTCCAGGTCTTTGAGCTCAAGTTCAGAACGAAGGCCTTTGCCAATGCGCTGAAGTTCTTCCATTTCACTAACTCTGGCATTGAGTTGAAGCTGGAGGTCTGCAATTTCCTCCTGAAATTAGTTAATTATTAGTTTAGGCCCAAACAAGACATTACGATACGAAAAAACAAACAAAAGACTATAATAGCTTAACCGCTTTGTTGTTTGCTTTTTATTACATCATACTTAATATTCGGACGACGATTCCAAAATCACGCGTAAGAACAGAACTCATGCCAAGTGGTGGTCCCAGCAGATATTTTGGCACATACTGTCAAACAAAGGACACATTTCTAAACTTCCATGATGGTGCCAAACTAACGAGCATGTATCCCTGCCTGCCCCCAGTGATCGATTACTGTTGCTCAATTGTTTTAAAATAAAAGAACCTGAACCCAAAGTACAAAACACAGCTATTCTACCCGATTCTGAAACTCTAACAAGCAGCAGGCCAACGAGACAACGACAGCGGGACTCAGCTCCCCAGAGACTAGCAAGACCACCCATAATTGCGAACGATCGTTGCCTGAAATCTTGTGTACCATATTTTATTTAATATTTTAATTCTGGTAATTTAAACGATCTTCATAAGCTGTACGTGTCGGATAGTAGCCTAAGTAATTTATTTCTGACTGAAAAAGCGGAGTATGTAAAGTTGAATAAAAGAATTAAATAAAACACTACAAAACAAAATATATAATTTTTCACTCATCAAACAGACAAGAATGTAGAGATTCGTGCGCTAGCTGGGACCAGTTGTCCATGATTTTACCGTAAATGACGGTCCACTCTTAATACGTAGGATATAACCTCTTACGGAAATAAAACAAATAATTTATATAGCGCGCCAGACGGGAAAACTATGTAGCCATAGGGAGCAAATGAGCTTCTGTTTTCAGCTTTACAGGCATAGGGAGCAAATGAGCTCCTGTTTTGAGCTAAACAGGCCGCTCTCTTGAAGGAACCACAGCATTAGCGACTGCGGGAGTCCCCAGGCAAAATTCACCCAAACGCCGAGAACAACTACCGTCCCTTTACGACCAATTTGATATGCAAATTTGGCCGATTCCTTCTAATAAGTGACAAACATAGGGCCATTCTACCACCAGTCATGTCGAATCGAGTTGACACTAGGTGTAAAAACAAAGTAAAACTGGTACCGCCTACCACACGAACAAATCGGGTTTTAAGCACGTTCGTTCCGTATTACACATCCGTGTTTAACAAGTGCTGAAGTTTCTGTTCTTAATTTGTGTCGTCTTTTAGTTTGTAAGCCCAAGCGCCATTTAGTCGAGTTCTCTTGACTATGATAGCTTGTGTAAACAAATGATTCTGATTCTGAATTCGAATTTCAGCTAAAGCTTGCATTTCAATGGCTAACGAACAGAAGCTCAAGAAATCTCCAATTCCAGACTGTAAGGTCACTTCTAAAGACACAACTGTGGGTGACCCAAAAAGATTTCTGCAAAAGTTTATGGTTGTAATTGCAAGATCTTTCAAACTTTAAACTAATTTCAATTTATTTCTTGCCAATATCATCATAAGATAGTTTGGACGCGTCACAAAGAAGACAATGGTACAAATCTCACAACACGCACAATTGAGATTAGGCAAAAATATTGACAATTATAAATAAATAAACTAAATCAAAATAAAAAATATATTTACAATTATTCAAATCTTATACCTACAATCAAGGCCGTATCCAGGGGGGGGGGGGGGTGTTAGGGGGTTGGCCCCCCCCGAAACAAGCAAAAATCATCATTTTTATAGGCTTTTCCCTCTGATCTGTGTCTTTTTTTTTACTTTTTTGTCCGACCCACACGCAACCCCCCCCCCCCCCAAATAAATTCCTGGATACGGGCCTGTCTACAGTTTAATCCAATCAGAAGTCAATTACTGGGACGAGCACGAAGTGCATAGAGGTACATAACTAAAAAGTTAATTCGATGAAACTTGATTATATGAATAGAGGAGCAACGAAATGCCGCATTTTCAGGTCTTCAAGCCTATTTGCGTGAATAGACTGATGGGTGACTAGACTTCCCTACCTCAGCCCTATTCGGTTAAACTTTAAAGCACACCTCAGGCTAGAAACGGTCTTTCCACGATGAAATAGTTCTTCGTGACACTTTTATTTTCCACGTGAAATTAGCGATTTTCTTTTTAGCGCTTTTCAACTCAATCCAGCCCTCCTGCTCTCCGACGCGGCGGCTGGACGCAAGATTTTTGAAAACTGAATGCGCCGTAGTTAAAAAGTGAGAAAACCAAGCAAACAAAACAAGTCCAAAACATAAGATAGACATGATGGACTACAATGTCTTCCAAAAGGAAAAACAACACTTTGAACCTTATGATGTCCTTATGCGTGAAAGATTTGTCTTGTCGGCGGACTTTGACGGCGAATTTTCCGTGTGGCGAAACTCCGCTAGGCCGAAAATGCACTAAAAAGTCGTAGGTGCGAAATGAAACAATGACGAAAGGCAGGGATTTCAGAAACTTACAATTCAATAAGGGAGCTAGGGTTACTGTACTGACGTAGATGGTTGTAATTCTTAAACCCCTGAACAAACACGCACCTGCCGACTTGCCAACTCTCAGAACAGCGAGCTGGCGGACATGAGTCACAGCAGTGTGACTGCGACCTGTCCAGCTGACCGTGTTTGCGGACTTACCGACCTCAAGAATAGCAAGTCGACACTTTTATCGATGACGGGTGCAAAATTGGCAAGTGCGCAGGTGGGCTAGTGCCTTTGAGTAGAGCAGTAAATTGCATATATAGGTAAGAATTTCCATGTTTAACGAGATTCAGATTGAGACTTGGATTAGATCATCAGACGACTGCTGTACAGTTGGTAGCATTTACAATATTGTTAAAGTGAGGATTATCTATGGATTAACGTCAACTTGGAATCGAGTGAGTTATAAACATATTGATTAATAAAGTACATTGTACCCCTAATTTGTTCAACTCTACATGCCCTAGGAGATAGGCCCAACGAGCCTCCTCCAAGCTACCGAAACGATACAACATACTCCCTATTACATTACAATATAAAAGCAGAATAAGCAAGACAGTAGAGACGAGGATTACCTTGTTCTGTTTATCTTCCGCCTCTTGCTCCTCATTGCGTTGGGCGTACTCTTCCACAATGGCTTCCAGTTCTTCCACTTTTTCGTCAAGTTTTATTATTTGAGATTCTTTCTTTTGCTGAACCTTCACTAGCTGGTTATAAGCAGTGGTCACCTCTGCACTTTCTGAAATACACAAAGTGAATATTTAGGTAAGATTTAGTAAGATTCAGCTTTAACAGTCATCATCGGGGGCACGCGTACAAGCTTGCAAAATCAAGATTCCACAAGGACGTTTTTATGTGTGGTTTTGCCAACAGAACTGTTGATCCTTGGAACAGCCCTACCGAAGATGCGGTTAATGCTGACAATAGTTTCAAGTGCATTGTTGCATTGTTGATGGAAGTAAAGGACACCTTAACAATGAAACCATACTTGAACACACCATGGAGAATGCATTTACAGACATGGCCACGGAGAGCATTCTTCACCTGAGCGTGACGTTTTCAAAATAGGGATGTTCGTTTCTGGAGGTTTGCACATGCAGACTCCAAGACAAAAAGCGCACTTCATTCAAATCTTGTACAGCGCTGGCCGGGTCGTATTGGAATTCCTTCTAGATATACGTTTGGGCTTAACTGGTTAAAAAATATTCCAGAAGAAGGGTTGATTGGAGACATTCGTTCATTTCTAAAATTTATCGGTACTGAAATAAGGACAGACGCAAAATGGAGCAAAACTCATAGCATGGACACACTATTTCGTATTTGGATTGGGTTTTCTGGCAGGCAATGTTAATGGAAGTCGTACAGATAGGGATGATACTTGGTACTCTACATTCAGGTGTCATTAAAGGACCTCTTTTACCTATAATACTAATGAAACCATCTTCGATAATCACTCCATATATTTCTAAGCCCGGAGACCCCAATTATGTACGGTACATTCTAACCCCTCCAACAAAACCACGCTGATTTTCTCAGACTTGCCGTGTTTTTCTACCTTCGATGTGTATCACGCTGTCGACGGTTGTCTGCGAGAAGTTTTTACATCAGAAAAAAAGGGTTATGTAAATTGTTTCCCTGTTTTCGCTACAAGTCAACGGGTCTCGGAAAAGGCTTAAAACAGCCAAAACCGTGGGTTATTTGTTGTTTTATAGTTTTAAAGTATTCAAATATTTTAAAATACTGTAAGTTGAAGGGTGAATAGTGCGACGGGTCCTTTGAGCTATTTAGAGGCGAAAGCCTTTTCTCTTGCATTTTATTATTATTTATATGAGCATCTCAAAATCAAGCTCTGGCTTACCCTGCAGAAGGCGTTCCAACTCCATCACAGTCTTTTCCAGCGTTTTTTCCGTCTCGGCTTTCTCGTTTTCGAGCGCTTTGTGCTCCTTGTAGAGGTTCGTCAATTTTTCCACCAGTTCATCCCTACTCATCTCGACCTGGAATGGCAAGTCGCCACCGGCACCAAATTCGAACTTCTTGCTGCCTGTAAAGACAAAAAGAACAGTCAGAGTAGGAGCAATCCAAGGAATCCTCTCATGCTCGGTATCAGCGTAGCTTCGTGCCCTCATTCGTGAGCCCGCTCAATTCTGAAGCACTTTGATCAAGTGCCAGTATATAAATGCATGTCTAAAATTTTCTTTTGTTCTTTAAATATGTATTAACATATATTGCTGTCTCAGTATCTTGTTTTATTGTTGTTGTTGTATTTATTCACTTTACGTTTGACGTCATTTTATACTGATACAATTATTTTTGTTGACAGAAAACCGAAAATTCGTCTAGTCCCTGAATAGTTCGAAAATAAATTGAATTTGAACTGAAAAATTCCGTATTCCTCCGAACAAGCATTATCCACCTAAACACATCAACCATTTTGATACCAAGCACCATTTTTTGTCGTGTTTGATGATTTTTATTTTTATTTCCGTTATCAATTGTCTTCTTTTTTCTTTCTTGTATGTTTGGTTGAGTGACCTTGGTTGGCCCTTAGTTCAGTAAAGTAAAGGTACGGGCACACCCAGTACAATTTTCGCAGTCGCCTGAGTGCAGATTTCCCCAAAGTGACACGAGTTCCGCGTGTGAAATCTTAACGGACTGTGCGTGTACGTAGCTTAAGGCCAACCTGCTTCCTCTACTCACACTGCTTCACATGCTCGATATGAGCTTAGTTGTGTGCCCTCATTTGTTCAGATGTTTAAATAAATAATAAATAAATAAACAATCTTTAATTTCATTAATAGCTCGTACAATTCACTGGCTGGCATTGGATTGTCGTACAGTTTACCACTAATACACATAATAACACCGTATAAGACAGTTTGACAATAAGTTTAAAAATTCGCAGTTGACACTTAATATATACAATTTACCTTATTAATTACTACATAGGATTGAAGTGGTGTACGAAATAGGGAACAAAGGACTTAAGGTACCTGTCCGTAGACTGCCGGGTTGATTTTTTAGTCTGCAAAATAGTTATTAATTGTATATATTGTACTTTTGTGTATGTTAGTTTTGGCTCGTCGATCGACATCCATGTTTATTTTATGACAACAAAAACTAATCGGCTCTGTCCGTCGCATGTTTTTCGAATAAAGTGAATTGAATTGAATCTATTCCATTGAAGAGCCGATATCAACACTTCTCTCATGGTGACAATTTCCCACGCTCGGTATGTGCACAGCTTTGTGCTTTTAGTTGCGAAGCTTTTCAATGCCACAATTTAATTTACATTAAAAGTTTAAACGAAAGCGGCTGAGAGAGTACAATGTAGTTATCCATCATTTTATTCACTCAATCAGACTTGAAGGCCCGATGAAAATCCGTTACGTCGTTGTTCCGTTATTCACGCATAATCGACTTTCGTGTAGTAGAATTAATCTGCAGGATTCGTGGTAACTCTATGCGCTAGTACCTGTGTTGTACGATTGACGAAATCGATTTAATTAGTGTTCGTGTACTGAGCATTCTCCAACTGTTGCACAGTCGGACGACAAAAACCCACGTTTGTGTCGAAATTCAAGTTGTCCGCGTCATAGTAGAATTTCCGTCGTGGGGACGGCCGTAGATACTCTGAACGTCACTATACTAGAGCAGGTGGAACAACCAAAAAATCTATAAGCATGATCCGGATAATTTAGTATATTGTACTAATGATAAAAATAAGTTGGCTTTTCAGTTAAACTATGATAATATAATAATATATTTTTGACCTAATCAAAGCGGAATACCAATAAAAGAAACAAAACAAACACTTCACAAAACAAAAAGAACAAGAAAGGCCACAGTGGGCGGGCAGATACTTATAAGTTGACTGGGCTAATTTCCTAGCAAGCTCCGTAAGTTCCGACCCGATATCCGAGAAACTTTAAACATATATGAGGTTCCGATTTCTGTACATTGTACATTGTGTTGTTTTCTTTTGTTTTTCTACTCCGCTGTCACCAAGAGTATCTGGCGGGTTAGAAACAAAATTGATTCATTTACATTTGTCAATCGTATTTCTATGTAAAGTATTTTGACTTCTGACACCCCTCGACTCGAAACAAAAACAAAGTCATACCTGCAAGAGACATGCTGAAGGTAAGGCTTTGAATTTTCGCCTGCGTCTCCGAAGCCGTTTTCCTTGACTCTGTCAGGTCTTTTTCTCTCTTCTCAAGCTGGTGCTTCATGTCCTCAACGGCAATCTAAAATATCAGTCGGTTTTTCGAAGGAATGATGAAATCCACCAACATGATGCTCGACATGCATCAGAACCAGTTTCAGAAACCAGACGTCTCACGTCATCTGGGTTTTCAATCAAATTTATCGGACCGTAAATATGGATTTTTTTGCCAAATACCTTGAAACATGCTATTAGCATGCCAGAGTTCAAAAGTAAAATTAAAAGTTTCTTATTAAAAAATATCGAATTGGATCCTAACATTTTCTACCCTTAGTTCCTTATGTTTTGTTTGATTAATTTATGTTTGTTCTCTTTTCCCTTACTTGTCCGGCGAGATAATAATTTTCATACTCGGATTCGACATTTATTCATACCCCTACACTGAACCCCTATATCAACTTCAGATTAAACTTTTACTTGTAACAAATTTTCCGGTTTCAGCGCAAACTATGTGTCCGGTAAGAAAATTATTGTCATATACGGATTCAACATTTCTTCCTACCCGTAAATCGAACGTCTAATCAAATTCAAATAAAACTTATACTTTTAACAAATTTCCGGTTTTGGCCGGATTCCGGGTGAACTATATATCAGGGGAGAAAGTAACTTTCATATTCGCGTAAGGACCCCCAATCGACTATTTCGATTTGTTTAAAAAGAATAGTTTTTTTTAACCCCTCCCCCACCCCTAAATACACAGCTATGGGGACCATCTACGAACCTGATCTGTACATTGAACCAAGGTATCCTCACACCAAATTTGGACAAAGTATCTCAATCCCTTCGAGAGTTATCATGCTAACAAACAGATGGACGAACCGACAACTTTGAAGTCATGGATATCCCGTCACTTACGTTCTGCGATCCCAATAAGTAGTGCTGACCCAACTTCGGAAAAAGAACAAACTCTAAAAAGAGCGGCCATGGTTGGCAAAGAATTTTTTGTCCTGTTTTGCAAGTTTTTTGTATGATTATATGGTTTGATTACCGCATTACAGAAGAATGTCGAATTGCATGTAAAACATGTAAGGAATTGATCGGAAAGCTGTAAGGAATTGTAAAACATGGAGGGAACTGATCGAAAAGTTCGGTTGTGATCGATCATCGGAAAATTTACGGATTCAGTTATTGACGACCCAAAATTTTGGACAATTTTAATCAAAAGAAACTTTCTACCTGATTAGGATTCCATTATGTATTTTTCCCCTGATTAACCTTTTCTTATATTTATTGTTTATCTGATTGGCCTTTGTCTTTAATCTGTATTCTTTACTTCAGTATACTGGACTTGCTTTTGTTGTGTATGACTTGACTGACAAGACATTTTACTTTAAGTAATATTTATTTGAAACCCGCCATTTCGAAAAAGCTGAATTTTGGGGAATTTAACTTTTAGTGACAAAGAAAATCATAGTCGCCATTGTCTGCAATCTGTCAAACAAATATATTCTTTGACATATCGATTGTTTGAAAAAAACATTAATGAGGTAGCATTACAGGTGTAAAATAACTTCAGGGTTTGAATCGGCGAAGCACTAGTTCGATGGTCAAACCCTTCCACTGACGTACATAAGTACTACATCTCTACATGTACAGACTACTTACCGATTAGTTTTTACCTGCCTATTTAATTAAATAAAGCTGCCTTCGTACCTTGAGCTCCTCATTCTCTCGCAATAGCTTTTTCTCAGAAGAAACAGATGAATCATCGGAGTCCATTCGACCGCGCTTTCTCGAATTATCCTGATATTTAAGTTGAAACTGTTGCAGCCGCCTGTCTGATGTTTCCTCGGCCAAATCCTGAGCCTACAAATATAAAAGATACAACTTAATAATAAAAATACAAATATACTGCATATTAAAAAACTTTTGCCTCTACATAAGCCGAAGAGAATGGTAGTGGTCATATTGAGCAGTGTTAACAATCGTACCTATTTCCGCGTATTTGCACTGTAAGCTTTGCGCAAGTGTCAAATCACTGTTACACGTTTATTGAAATTCGCCGGACAGCACAAGTGTCTCTATTACCACGACTTAAAAGGTGTGATAGTAAGCGAACCGAGCTTGCTTCTAAAGGTGCTTTCACATTGGATTCGTAAGGTCTTACGTTAAGTTAGTTAAGCTTACGTTAAGTATCTTACGTTACGTGGACCTTTCACACCTTACGTAACCCTTTCACATTCAAACTAATCAAACTAAGGTGCATTTTTTTTAAATGCTTTGAGGATCGCACAACTTTCTGGTCAGCAAACGTGCTGTGAACTGAAAGACAGGCAGGCAATGCTAGGGATACTGGTGTAGCATTTTTTCCGCAAGTGAAACCAGGGAGCTGCGTGACAAACTTGCTGATTACTTTCTTGGTCCGCCATGGTCTGTGTCTTGGCACAAAGAAGGCATTGCAGGGATCTTTTTGAGACAGGTGTGGTTAGAATGAGTTTGATGATTGTTTTAATACAAAATACTACAAATAAAAGCCAGTTTTCTTTACACTCCTGTGGTAGGCTAATGCCTGGTGAAATACTCCAGGCATTTATATACATATTTTTATTCTTGTAATCTGCATGTTTGGAGATTTACAAGTACGCCCTTTTCTCGCTCATCTAGAAACTCCATGTTTCTGAAGTTTTGGACTCTCATACCGTCCTTAAGTAGAGTTGAAGTCTACTTACAAGTTTGTCTTACGTAGCCTAAGTTACGTCGTTACGTTCTTACGTTACGGAAAGAATTCGGCCTTAAGTACCTTAAGTAGGTCAGTGTGAAGAGGCCACGTAACCACTTAAGCCAGTGTGAAATGCAATGTGAAAGCACCTTAAGCCTAAATTATTTTATTTACCCATTTGTCGTTCGTTAAAGGACACCTGAACAACGAAACCATACTTGGACAAACCATGGAGAATGTATTTACAGGCATGGCCACGGAGAGCATTCTTCTCCTGAGCGTGACGTTTTCAAAATAGGGATGTTCGTCTTTCTGGAGGTATCCACATGCAAACTCCAAGACAAAAAGCGCAATTCATTCAAATCTTGTAAAGCGCTGGCCGGATCGTATTGGAATTTCTTCAAGATATACGTGTGGGCTTAACTGGTTAAAAAATATTCCAGATTGATTGGAGACATTTGTTCATTTCTAAATTTGTTCGGTGCTGAAATAAGGACAGATGCAAAATGGAGCAAAAATCATAGCTCGGAAACACTATTTCGTATTTGGATTGGGTTTTCTGCAGGCAATGTTAACGGAAATCATACAGATAGTGATGATACTTGGTACTCTTCACTCAGGTGTCCTTTAAACGATAATTCTTATGTTCTCTAGTGTTGTTTTTTTTCCTGTTATTTATAACATTCATGCTAAAATAAAGCTAACTGATTGACTGAATACACGTGGAACTATTAATCGATCCAGCATTAACTGAATGTTCGGTAAGGCTGTTCCAAAAACCAACAATTATGTTTGCGACACTCCACGTAAACATCCTTGGGAAATCGTGATTTTGCCAACTCGGAAACGTACCCCAATATTCTGGGATTGCTTACATTAAATCTATCGTAACTTTCGTTGATTAATTTAAATGCATAAATCCGTACGCGATACACCGCGTGCCAAGAACTTGGTATCTCTCCTTTGTGTTCTGTCTGACAATCCGTGGTTGCCAATTTGTAAATGCGATATTCAGGGAATAAAATAGTTAATAAATACTGAATTGAAAGAACAAAATTCAACCAACCTAAACATTGTAGTAAACATGTATGTATATCCTAGTAAGATATGTAAGTAAGTAATGTAGTAAGTAATATAAGATAGTGAACGTGTCCGAAAGCTTGTTGGTGCTGTAAATGCTGCATTAATGCTGCATTTTCTTCCCTGGGTACGGCCCTGGGACCTATGCCATCATATGTGACTTTATCCATCACTATTGTTGTAAACAGACAATAGCCTACAGAATGAAGGAACTGAACTGAAAAAAAGAGACGAACAAAACTTACGGCTTGGAGTCGTTCCTTCCATCTTTTATCGTTTTCTGCCATCATTTTCTGCCACTCCGCCACAAGGCTTTCTCTGGTTTCAACTTCAATCTCATCTCTTTCATCCAGGGCCTACAAAAGAAAAACAATATATACATATATACGTGTATTTAAAAGCCAGTGTCCATATACACAACTAAAAACACAAAAATAAGCAACAAGAGCTGGAAGCTCATATGGGACTTGCAAGAGTCAGATGGAAGTGATGGTCAAACGTATATTTTTCACTTTTCGGTTAAGATGCACCAAAATTGCAAGGCTGGGTCAGAGGATGGAAGTAATGATCAACAGTTTTTTTTCACTTTTCGGTTAAGATGCGCACTTTAAAGGTGCTAAAAATTAATCTCTAAGCAAAACCCTTGAAGCAAAAAGGATCATGTGCTCATGGCGATCGTGAAAAAGTAGATTTTACTTAGGGGATTTTTTGCACTTGGCGGTTAAGATGGTCGGATCGGAGAAGTGACGATGTCTACCCGATGATGTCAAGTTTCTAATCTTCCAGCAAATCTTCCTAGTACATATGGAAGTACATCATATGGAAGTACATCATATGGAAGTACATATGAAGAATCATAGCTGACGTATCCGTTGTAAACATTGTTTGAATAAATGTTTCAAAGTCAGCTTGGGCTCAAAGAATATTCATATGGAAGTACCTTAACTCACGACCACCGGAATCCCGGACACCCCCATACAGCTCCGCCCCCCCCCCTCGGTACCCTAATCCGGTCCGATTCTGCCACTGATGCCTCCAGGACTTGTGACTGTACTCCCCACCAAGTTTCATCCTGATCGCTCTACTCTATGCGTGTCAGAAGATTTCCGGTTCTCCCCTCCCCACCCCCCCATTCATCGGATCCGGTCCTGAATTGAAATGGAACATCTGAGACATGAGGTCTTTTTAGATGTCAAGTTTCATCAAGATCCGAAAACCCGTTCGAAAGTTATGCATGCCACTAATTTCCGTATTCCGCCGTCTCCCCCCTCCCCCAGGATGGTCGGATCTGGTAGTGACTGTTTCCAAGTTAATCTGGTCGGGTCCCTGATATGCCTGCCAAGTTTTATCGTCCTAGCCCACTTGGAAGTACATTAACGACGGATCGCCAGAATTTCGGAACCCCCCTCGCAACTCCCCACACAGTGCCCGAATCCGGTCCGGTTCTGTCAGTGATGTATCTAAAGCTTGGGCTTGTTCTTCCCACAAAGTTTCATCCCGATCGCTCCACTCTGAGAGTTTCACACGATTTCCGGGTCCCCCCCCCTCCGACCCCCCGACCCCAGATTGATCGGATCCGGTCCGGGCTTGAAATGAGACATGTCAGACACGAGGTCTTTCCAGGTATCAAGTTTCATTAAGATACGATCACCCGTTCGAAAGTTATGTATGCCCCTATTTTCCGGATTCTGCCAGCTCCCCCTCCCCCCAAGATCGGGCAAGTGACTATCTCCAAGTTAGTTTGGTCGAGTCAAATTTCATCGTCCTAGCACTTCTGGAAGTACCCTAACTCGAGAAGAGTGGACCGACAGACCGAAATGTGATCGGTATATGGCACTTGAGCAGCCATAAAAAAGAAAAACACTAACACTCAACACTTTCAAGTCGCTGCCTACCGCGCCTCCACGCCTTTCTCTAAAAGCAACATAAGGTAATAACTGAATCTCTCGAAGTAGTCCCCAAAATACCAGGGAGCAGCGGTACACCCCCTCGAAAAAATGTATCCCTCAAATTCACCAAACTTTGGCAACTATTCAGAAAATAGTCCAGCCCATCCCCAACCTCCCCACAGAGGGGCAAACAAACCTACCTCCCGAGCAACCATCAACAAAAAACTCCCAGTATCTTTTACGCAGTGGTATGCAGTTTGCCCGCGCCTGCAACCAACACTTAAGGACTCTCCACGGTAGGTTCAGTTTCAGATAAAACTCCTCTCCAGACACTTCTTTAATTTGGCAATAAAAACGCAGGCTACTAGATTTCTCCAGACCAGATAGCCAAACCTGAATCTCCTGGTCCCGAAGGAGCGATATTAACTCACCGAGGAAATCTTCAGTATTACCTTGGGGACCCTGGCCCTCATTCCATGCCGACGAAAGGCCAGCATTATCCAGCAGGGCTTTAACCAGTTGTGGCAATCATGGCCTTTCCTGTGCGATTTTTTTCCGTTCCATTTTCTTCTGTGTGAGGTTTAAAAGGACCTACCATATCTACATCACTGATTCACTGCACGCCCCTAATCGTTCCATCCATTCTTATTTTTGAAGCTGAGCTTACGACCTCTTTCTTATCATCCAAACGGCACTACACCGATTTTTACAACTGCCATGTTTGGCTCTTTTCGAAGCGGATATTATCCAGCACATCCCGCTTGTTGCTTCTAAGGAGCTCATTGGTCAGAAATACCGGTAAAGGAATTTTCTCCGTGTTCCTCGTCAAGGCGACGGGGACCGCGCTTATGGCGAAAAAGGACAGCGTGGGATTGTCAATTTGTCTTTAAACACAACTCAGTTTCAAAAGACTCATTTACGTAAGCATACTGGAACAGAAACTGTATTTACTGAAACTTGTGCTGTAAGAGAGAAACTGAAAAGGTGGCACTTCAACGGTGCATCTGAAGATTGTAGTATTAAGAGAATTTCAATTATTTTGAATAAAGAAGATTTCAGCGTTAAAGGACACCTGCACAATGAAACCATACTTGAACACACCGTGGAGAATGCATTTACAGACATGGCCACGGAGAGCATTCTTCTCCTGGGTGCGACGTTTTCCAAATAGGGATGTTCGTTTCTGGAGGTTTGCACATGGTGACTCCAAGACAAAATGCGCAATTCATTCAAATCTTGTACAGCGCTGGTCGGATCGTATTGGAATTTCTTCTAGATATACCTTTGTGCTTAACTAGTTAGGGTTGATTGAAGACATTTGTTCATTTCTAAATTGTTCGGTGCTGAAATAAGGACAGATGTAAAATGGAGCAAAAGTCATAGCAAACACTATTTCGTATTTGGTTTGGGTTTTCTGCAGACAATGTTAACGGACGTCATACAGATACGGATGATACTTGGTACTCTTCAGTCAGGTGTCCTTTAAAGCACAACTCTTACTTGAAATTATACTTTTCACGATGAAATGACTCAGAAATATCGTTTTTCGAAAATCCAATTACTATAAATAAGTAATTTTCATGTTCGCGCTTGTTAACCATACCCAGCCTGCCCGCTCTCCGACGCGGCAGACGGACGCAGAATATTTGAAAACAACGCGCCATGGTTAAAAGTGGGGAAACCAAGCAAAACAAAAGAAGTCCAAAACAGAAGATAGACCTGATGGCCCAAGATGAGAAGCAACACTTTTGAAGCGCCTCGTGTCCTTATGTATGAAAGAGTTGTCGGCGGACCATGGGGCTTTCAGAGAAGTTTGCGTTGCGTGACTGGCAAAACTCAGCAAAGCCGCAAATGCCCTAAGAAGTCATAGGTACAGAAGGAAACACTGGCGAAAGGCGGGGATTTTAAGAGCTTATTATTCCTTAAAGGAGCCAGGGATAAGACAAAGGCAAAATAAGCAAGCGGGGTCCTTTACAGTCTCAGGAATGAAAGTTTAGCTTAGATTACGAAGAATAGTATTCTAGAGGTGTAATTGCTTATTTGTATAGTGAAAGTGTATAAAATCTTGTATGGCCTTTTGGCTCAATAAACATTATGAGAGGTCAGATGTCCATCAACACAATACTCGGATAAGATTTATATCATTTTCGTCTGTTGTGTTTTGTTGTTTGGGGGTCACGTAAGGTAATGTTTTTCGTTAATGTTTTTGTTTTGTTTTGGTATCGGTACATGGTCTCATTCTCCATACTCTCTCTTCTCTCCTTTTTTTGTACCTCTTACAAGTTAGCACAGCCTCGCAAGCCCCGCTTTTGTTGTGCTATTGAAAACAGAATGTTAATTTTCAATAAAACTGTTCTACTACTACTACTATTATTAAGCAAGCGGGGTCCTTTACGTATTAGAGCCACCGACCCGCTGGAATCAGCTATCTAAATATGTAACACATTTGGAATTTGTTACAATCTTAGGCATTATAAGAACTCCCGGCATTGCTTGTTACCGGTTGACACATACGCGCAAGTCCTGTGACGTGCGGCTCCTACGCACCTTATTACGGCCACAGTGGTTTGATCATCGCAGGCGCACGCGTCAGAGACAACTGGCGACTCCTCTTGGCGCGCCTGGAGACACGAGGACCCATGGATGTAGCTTAGACTCGTACAAAGGCCCGTTGACTTTGTCCCCCTACAATGACCAGTAACCGGCCGTGACGAAATAACCGGCCACCATATTTCCATAGACTTTAAAACTTACAATTATTTAGTTTTTCAACAAAATGGATCAAAACAAACAAAAGGACCATCAAGAAAATCTTTTCTTTTACTTGAAAACCCAGCACTGTCAGACACATTGAATAAATTGCATTTTTCAAGGTGGCGGGTTTTTTGGTCTTCATACATCAAGCTGATTTTTCGTGATAAAATCTTACATGGAAACACTGTGACAGAAAACTTTCCGTTCATCATGATCAGCATTTAAACTCGCTTCTGCACGTGTATGATTCTTGAGAATCGAATAAGGATTGACTGAGTTATTGATTGTAAAGAGTTAGAGTGAGTTTCAAGGGCCGGTTACTGGTCACTGTAACCTATATCTTCCCCACTGTGGAGCCCGAGATAGCTGTAGCAACTGCATACTCACTTTTTCAAGCTTTTCCTGTAGGTTCCGAATGTGATCTTTCAAGATTTTAGCGTCATTAGTATCCGGGATTTCTGGTATCTCATCTTCATCTTCTTCTTGGATTTCCGTAAGTTCATCCGCGGATTCCGATACGACACTCTCGTCTGCTTCTGTCAGGTCGAACAAAGCCGCTACAATGAAACAGATGGTCAAGTTTCTGTAAGTGTACAATCTTTCTGGAACCATTCTTTTGTTAAAACGTATAATATACGTAAGCTAAATCATTATAGACACTGTAAAAGCCTTTTATACCTTATTTGCCATACCGGAATTGCCGAGCTATCCGAAAAAAAAGGCTAACGGGTACGGGTATGGTGGTAAGGTAATGTGGGAAGGTTTTGGATGCCGGAAGGATGGTGATTAACAGTGGGAGAGAGTGGAAGGAAGGGGTTCTCACGGGCTTCCTTCTCCCCATATGTAACTGCTGAACTCCGAAAGCTTCGCGAAAGACTATGGGCGTGTTCCTCTTCTAACAAAAGTAACTACTTAAAGATAATTTCATAAACCATACTGGCCTGACAGATCACAAAAAATCAACGAAGAAACCAACGAAATGGGGTTTGTTGTCTCAACAGACAAATATTGTTGACATGCTACAAAATGTACATCAGACCCCTAACAGAGTAGGCATGTCCTGTCTGGCACAGCTCACTCACCGAAGAACAACATGACAAAATTGGGCAGATCCAAAAGAGAGCATGTAAAGTAATACTGGGAATGGGATATGAGGATTATGAAAAAAGCTTGGAGATCTTAAAGATCACGTCGTTAAGGCAAAGGAGGCATATGCTTACCATGAGATTTGGCACAAAAATACTAGCGGCCGAATTACATCGTGACATTTTGCCCGAGTTCTCCGAAAAAAGAAGTTGCCGAAATACAAGAATGACCGAAAATCTCACAATGAATCAGAAGAAGCAACTAATTCCTCCTCCAATACACTCATCTGAGCGTTACCTAAAGTCTTTTGTACCATACTTTATCAAACAGTTTAACAGTTCCTAGCTGCGGTATGCAATTTTGACTTGTTTTTATTTATTGTTGTAGTTTATTTACGCACTTGATTGTTTTATTTAGAAATTTTATGCGAGATACGGTATGTAATTTTGACCTGACTTTTGTTTATGTTATTAATGTAGTTTATTAATTGTTATCAGATAATTAATATTGACCTGTCGAGTTGATTGATATTGATTAAAGTGTCTGTATTTGTATTGACATATCCCAAGCTATTTTTATGTATTTAAAGATATTATGGATTAAATCATCATTTATTTATTTATTTAAAGGCCAACGAATATACTGAAATGAAAGGCGAATATCTTGGGAGGACAACCGCCTCCCTTCTTCAGCACAGACAGAAAATTTCGAGACAAAATGCCAAAATGATGATGAAGATCAACAACCAAGAATACCAAAACAATGCAGAAAAGCAACAAGAAACCGAAAATTAAAATAAATCGGAAGAATTGAAAGCCTAAAATAAAGACAGCGAGCCACTCACCAATAGCCAACCTGCGAATAATAATTATGACTGTTCTCACTCGGTACTAGCGAGTGACTTTCATTTCAGTATATTCGTTGTCCTTTACAAACCCCATTTTCGTTGGTTTCTTCGTTGATTTTTTTATAGTAACTATTAGTGACTATTTTCATTCCACCTCGTGAAAAGTTACTACACTGACCGTTACAGCCTTCTCGAAATAGTAACTATTTGCTTATTACTCTCGGGAGCGTAGTAAGCGTGGTTAACTACGAACTCTTTAATGTGATTGGTCTGATTAGCCGGTAGCACGATTGCTGAAAACAGGACAATGTAATCCAACCTCGATGCCAAGAAGCCAGAATCCGTGACGTCATGCGTAGTAACTACGGTAAGTAGGGTGGAACACCCCTTATCTGTTCTCTATACCACGGTCTCACTCGCTTGTAAGATAGTAAGAAATAAAACTCTATTATCCATAAAGTTTATTATCCATCAAAGAAAAATAAACAGAAACAACTTAGAGACAATAAAGTTGTACACTTGAGCGTGTTCCACCCTACTTAGTACTTACCGTAGTTATTACGCATGACGTCATGAATTTTGGCTTCTTGGCGTCAAGGGTGGAACGAATTTTTCTATTTTCGCCAAAAATATCACTCCACGGGGTAATCTAGCCAATCACGTTATAGAGATCCGTACTTACCCCGCTTACTACGCTCCCGAGCATGGTAAGCAAATAGTTACTATTAGCTACTATTTCGATAAGTTTGGAACGGTCAGCGTAGTAACTTTTCGTGAGGTTGGAACGGAAATAATAACTCATAGTTACTATCGCTAGAAGGGTGGAACACGCTCATTGTGGCATCCTAAGTAACTCAGCTTCAGCTCCCAATGGGAAGCTTCGGCTCACATACTGGTTAGAACTCTGGATTTTTTACGAGGCCAGTGTTGCCACAGGTGGCAGAATTGCGCGATTTCTTACCGGTTTTCGACTTCTCCCCATATTCACAGCTGCGAAAAATTTGTCATAGGAAATCACGCTTTTGGCAGAAACAGGGCAGAAATGTCGCAAATTCTGCGATTTAAAAGCATTTTGGCCAATTTCAGGGCAACTCTTGTCGAAAAAAAAGGATTTTTTGTTTTCTTTTACGAATTAGATTTCCTCTTGTAACAGTATCCTTAGAATTGAAGTTTTGAACCGAAACTGGAAAAAAAACGAATTTCATACGTGCCAGAATGTCACAGATTGTTGCGGGCCAAATGTCACAGGTTCCGTCAGAAAAAAGTGGCAGAAAAGGTCTCGGCAGGCCAGCATTGGAATCCTATATTTACAACTATTTCATTTTTTTTTTTTTTCAAGTCTCTTGTTTAGCTCCATCTTGAACAGTATTGACTACCGTGAAATGGGGAAATGACCTGTTGAGACGAACTTGCCCCGAGACGAAATCATTAATTCTGTAGCCCACTACTATCCGGCGTATGGTCGCCGCCCCGCAGTTTCAAATCTTGCCCGACGAACCTTCGTTATTTTTCAGTTTTTAGATGACCTCTCGCAATATTTCTTGCTTATGTTCCAACATCTTAAAATAGTTAAATACATTAAATATAGACTCCGCTTTAAACAAACTACCCACGGCTTTGGCTGTTTAATGCCTTTTCCAGAAACATTGATTTCTAGCAAAAACAGAGAAAACCTTACGTAACCGGATTCTCTGATGAAAAAACTATAGAAAACAACCGCCGAGAAGCAGCGAAACGCAGCAAGTGGTAAAAATAAGTGCGGTGTCGTTATGGAGTTAGAATCGGCCGCATTAAATTCGGTACTCCCGGCATAGGCATGGATGAACAACTGAGGAAGTAGTTGTTTTTAATGTTACAGATTACACAAGTCCTATAAATAATATTGTAAAATTTCAAACAATATGGTTAAAATAAAAAAAAAAATCCTCTTATTAAAATAATACATGCTCCTTAAGTTGTATTTTATGTTACAGATTAAACAGGTCCTACAAATAATGTTATATATTTCAAACAATATGGCCCTTGGTAAAAAAAAAGAAAAAATATTCTATTAAAAAAAGAATTCAGAATCCTTAGGGCTTCCACCAAAAAAGTGCCTTAATGCGAAAAGATGCGCTTCTTAACGCGAAAGTCCGCCTGGCCAAAAGGCTAGCACGCCGGACTGGTCGCTGGTTCGAGTCTCAATGTCATCTATTTCTTGGAATGGGGCGTAAAAGCTTCAAAAGGGTACGTAGACAAATCTAGGGAAAGTGACAGGAGGGGTGTGCGAAAACACCAGGGGCCCCCAGCCGCCCGTTGCACTTCCTGGCTCAGGGCACAGAATCGGAGATCAGCCTTACCAGTTCGAGAAGTTGGTGCGATGGCCCTTGTTTGGCTTTTGTTTATCAACATCTATCTAGCTATCGATAGGCGGATGCTGATACATTTACCTTTTACCGTAATGCAAATATCAGTTGTTCGTAACTTACCTGAAGAGGCAACACTGGGACGCGTAAGTGCTGTCGAATTCATCCCCGGCGCAAAGCTCATACTCGAAGAGCGCCGCTTGGCTATAATGCTGGAGACACGCTTGCTGCGCACGCGTGGCGGAGCGAAAACTTGTCGACGCGGCAGCTCCACCTCCTCTGCCAACGCGGCAAACTTGAGGACGTGGAGGGTTTCATCGAACAGCTTCGGGTTTTGTGAGATATTTACGATCATAACCGTCTGAGAGTTGCCAGAGAAATAGGTATGAAGCAGGCTTGTCAGCTTCGACTCTCTAAAAGAAAATTAAGATATGAATAAATAGATGACCATCTGCAAGAGCCGCATATAAACACAATAGTAAGACATAAAGCGCTAAGGGTCCCATCCAGGGCCGTATCAAGCCATTTGTTTGAGAGGGCGGGGAGGGGTCTCCCTGCAGGTCGGGCCTAATCCATACTATGCCAGTGTTTTGGGTTCCCGGAAGGACGAATTTTCCAACGCGGTCCCAGCAGATTTTGGGGCCACTGGGCAGAGGAAAAACTCTTGCTTTCGGCGCGGTGGTTTTTGGAACGCACGGCACAAGTGTGTGGTCACGAGCGATTTCAGCGGGACTTCCTTCGCTGCCGTGATCCGGATGTAGACTGTGAGGAGTTGGGAGGATTAAGAAAATAGATTTTTGGACCTAAGAAAGGGGAAGAGGATTAGTTTATGAGCATTTTAAATAACAAGAATTTCGTAATGATGAAGAATTGTGCTAGGTACATCTGTGAGGCTATGGCACATCGTGAAAGATTTTGTGGTGGATATTATTTTTGCACTTGCCATGGCCTGAAAGGTCTTTTTATTATTAAGAGCGTGTTCCACCCTACTTACCGTAGTTACTACGCATGACGTCATGAACTCTGGCTTTTTGCCGTCAATGCTGGAACGATTTTTCTATTTTCCAGCAGGATTTCACGCCAGGGGTGAATCCAATCAATCACGTTACAGAGATGCGTAGTTACTACGCTTACTACGCTCCCGAGCATGGTAAGTAAATAGTAACTATTAGTTACTATTCCGACAGGGTTGGAACGGTCAGCGTAGTAACTTTTCGTGAGGATAGAACGGAAATAGTAACTAATAGTAACTATTGTTAGAAGGGTGGAACACGCTCTAAGTATCATACCATTTCAAATATGACCCAAACCTTCAAATCAGAAACTCATTGGCCTTTACAGGAAATCAAAATGATGGAATCAACATTCCAACCAGTAGCGGCCAAATACGTACAGCCATTACCAAAATAGTTTTATTCAAAGATTGTTGGAATTTTAAATAGCCTTTGACCATTTGTACGTGCTTTTAAATGTATCTGTTATACTGATAAATGTGTGCCTGACGGTACTCACCAAATTTGGCGTTTGTAACCGTGAAAGTGTGAGAGAATAAATTAGTATTCTATCCTATTCCATATGGCCGTCCAGCACTGCCATGAACAAAAACCCAAGCTATTTAATCGCGTACATCGAATTGTCAGGTCTCATCCCAAATTCCGATCCACCCACCAGAGTGAGGTATGGTTCCCATCCCAGCAGGGACTTACCTCATTCTGACAGGGACTTTGACTTTGTTTGGCCTGGCGTTTTGCCTCATGGAATCGATGACGCGATGCAAGGTACTCAGTGACATGTTAATCCTGCAGGCTTCTTGCAGTCTGTCACCCTGGGATTGAGCTTTTGCCGTTCTCTCTGCACCGGCAAGGTCACAAAATGCAATCTGGTGAATTCCATCCACAGTGCCATCCTGTGGCGAAATTCGAATGACTCGCATTTGAAATATGGAGTGGGACCTGGAACTGTTGTGGTTCAGGCTGGTGGCGGCAAAATGAAGGTTGCGTTGTCCAACCTGTTCATAAATAAATCAATTAATGTTTAACTGAGTGTATACAGGAGCTTCAAGCCCCAGATTTCTCCTACAATGTTGGAATACAAGAGGGACGCATCAGAACGACCCACAAAATACTGCCATTTTTTTAGTAGTAGAGATTCAACGCATTGCCAGTAATTGTAGTAACTGATATCGAAAGCACTGCCATTATCGTGGTCACAAACAGACGGACAGATCCATGATGTCCTAGGTAGCCCTTACTTTCATTTGGGACCCCAAAAAGACACTCTGATAACGAAGGTTTCCAAACACTGTGAGAGTGCTTCGGCAGTTTTGGAGAAATTGAGCAGAAAACCTTAAGTTTGTTCCTCCAGACCCATCGGTGGCGCATAGGAAAAGTAGAAAAAAAAAATAATAAGTCACTAATACCGACACTTCGCCATATTCTATTTTCCAAAACTGCGTTCTATATTATTTTTCTTTCATTTGGATGCTTTCATTCTCTTCCACTGGAAAAATATGTCAAGGTCTAGAACCGCGAAACTGGTACGAGCCAGTTGCGCTAATGCCTGCTAAGTAGCTCTGACCATGATTTCAGTTTCAGTAAGTAAGTATTTATTTATAACCCGCCATTTCGAAAGAGCGGAGTAGATATAAGAAAATAAATAAAAACACATAAAGACACAGAAAAAGACACTAAGTTTGGAACTGAACGTCTGGAGTGCCTTTTACAAATGGTCCTACTTACCAAAAGAACTTTATAGGCTTCATCGGCGCTCTTGACATGGACCTCTTTGACTCCCTTGATGAAGAAGCAGCCTTTCGGTTCCTCTGCCAGCTTGAGGGGGGCAACCGCTTGCCCCTTGTTCCGCTCGAGCGACAGGAGATCGTATATCTGCTCATTGTAAATTTCCACACAGGAAATCCAAACTGAGTACTTGAAACTGTCTGAAAGAACTACGCTGCCACTATCCCGGGAACGCACTGTTAGATCCGTAACGTCGCTGATGGCTGACTGAAGACGACGTTTAGCCGTTAAGGGTACTGAAACAAAATTACGTCAGCTACATTTTATTTGAGGTACTTTTTGCCCTTCTTGGCAAGGGTCATCTTCAGGCCCAAGCCGCTCAAGCTGGAAAATTAAAAAGTTCCAGCTTGAGCCTCCGAAATGCTGTATTTAAGAGCCACTAAGAGGCAGACTTAACAGTTACTAAGCTTGCATCACCCTGGTAGCACGGGCGTCATTAACGGGGGGAGAGGCCCCCCCACCCCCCAATGTTGTCGGCCGGTCGGTAAAAAAAATAACCAAGTCAGCGCGAAGCGCCGCAATTTTTCGAAAAAACAGTCGATTTTCTTCAAAACAGTCGGTGTTTCGCAAAAATAGTCCAATTTTATGGCACTTGCCCTTCGGCCAAGTAACATATAGCGATCGAATGTCTGTCTGTCTGTCTGTCCGGGTTTTGCTAGTTCGGCCACTTCCACATAAGCTAGGACGGTGAAACTTGGCAGGCATATCAGGGACCCGACCAGATTAAATGGAAACAGTCACCGCCTCGAACCGACCATCTGGTGGGGGGGGGGGTCCAGCAAGTTGAGGTATTTTAAACTTGATATTTAGAAAGGTTTCGTGTCTCAGACGTCCCACTTTATATCCGGACCGGATCCAGTGATTTTGGGGAGAGACAGAGGGGGGGGGAACCGAAATTTTGGGAAACGCGTAGAATGGTGGGATCGGGATGGAACTTGGTGGAAAGAATAAGAACAGGTCCTAGAATCCTAGATACATCATCAACATAACCTGACCGGACCCCCTTTTACTTCCTTATGTGCTAGGACGATGAACCATGGCAGGCGTGTCAGGGACACGAACAGATTGACTTGAGAATAGTCGTTTCCCCTATCAGACCATCGTGGGGGAAGTGGAGGGATGGGGAATCCGGAATCTAGTAGCATGCATAACTTTTGAATGGGTGATCGGATTTGAATGAAAGTTGGCAAGTGGAAAGAGCTATCGTCTCAGATCAACTCTGGACCGGATTCGATACTTGCGGCGTTGGGTGGAGGGGACACCGGAAAACTCAAGAAACGCTTACAGTCGAGGGATTGGGATGTGGGGAGAACAAGCATTTGACCTAGGGCTCTGTGGGGGCAGCTGAAAGGGTTTCCTGGAATTCCGGTGATCGCGAGTTGGAACAGTTCCAGATGTGCTAAGGACAATGAAACTTTGCAGGCATATTTGTGAGCTGACCAAATTGAAAACCCGACACAACACAACAGGAAAAATTCCGTTCATGGATCCAACCATTTCTGGGGGGAGTGAGGGAAGGGTAATAAGGAAATTGACTTCCATGGGTTGCAAACGGGTGATCCGATTAGAGTGAAACTTTATGGGTGATATGTACTGGTAACCTATACATGCAAAACATGCGTTCGAACCACATGCGGCTACGGTTGGGGAAGTTAGAGCGGGGTTCGGGAAACTTTGACATGCACAAAAACCAAACGGATGGACCGAACTGGATGCAAGTCGAACAGTACCAAGTTTATGCGGCCTAGATTTGTTCTTTGGCGTCCGAACCGGATCCGGCCACGGAAGGAGGGGGGGGCCGGAAATTTTCAGATATAGGCTATGCTCCGATTCGAGACAGACTAAAAGTATGACAGGTAAAAGCCTAGTGAATTACCAGCTATAGTCGATAAATACTTTGCCTCCCCCCCCCCTTCAAACATTTTGGGTAGTAACGGGCTTGTGTAGCACTTCAAATTGTGTAGAAAACAATTGTACTGCAAACGCGCACTGTCTACTTCTGCCCCCGTTAAGTAGCACTACTCCCTTTCGTTAGTTTGTAGTTTATCTTTAATGGACATACCTTTGGACATAATGAATCACTTATCATAAATCACCTTCTATCATGATTCACCTCTTTCCTGGGTACCGAACGGTAGCTTACGAACTCAATAAGAAGGGGGGGGGGGTATGTTGGGGTGGTTCCCTCTGCATCCCACACTCGAGTATCCTTATACTCTTCCGTTAATTCGTGGTACCTCTTGTTAGATTATTATTTACCCTTTGAATATTATGAATCACCTCTAAATAGACACTGCCAAATATTCAAACATATTTTTTTTTAACTTTTTCTTCGTTTGGCAGCTAAACATTTTTTATTGTCTTTATCATCTCCCTGAAAGTGTCGTAAATGCAGAAAATACTGATCAGTTAAGTCGTTGACAGTCACTTGGTTGACATTTAATTAGTGTACATGCTGTCGTGAGAAATGTATAGAGGCGAAAACCTTTTTGGTGCAATCATGTTATTATCCTTATTGTCAAGTTCTGTTCTGAGCTAGTCCAGTCGGGGCGGCTGCGATTCCCGCCACAAGATAATCAGCCACCTGTGATATCAGGTCCGGCCTGACGAGGAACCTTGCCAACAAGGGCCAAAATATCGCTGCCAAAGCACTGACATGTCCGTTTTATGCATAATGAATATATGTCTCACAGTCAGCTTGCCTCAAGGAATATTCACCTGATATTGGTCTTTCCTCGTTTTGGGCTATGTTATCAGATCGGAATAAGCGTTCCATCCGGTCGCGCTTTTATCGTTTCTATAAGTTCTTGCTAGGCCTACCACCCTGGACTAGAAACTCGCGGATCTGTCAAAGATATGGGACTGATGAACCATATTGAGCCGTCCAGAATCGGCTCTCTCGATATGCCCGGTCGCTTAGCTGGCACCATGGTGATAGTGTCTTCTTCTTTTTAGTTATCTTTTCTTTCTTTCTTTTGGTTTAGTTATTTTCTTCTTATTTATGTTTCTCTTGGGTTCTCTTTTTTCTTCTTTTTCTATATACTACGCTTTTTTTACTATGTCAAGTGTAGTGGGCCAATAAAATACATACATTAATTAATTCAATCCCCAGGCCGTACTGAGCTTGAACTAGTGAGTGAACGATCTAAATACAATAAGTGTAAGAGTGCTTCGGATCTTAACAATGATAGGCAAATGATAGCTACACAGTACTTACCGCCAAGATTGTTTGGCCTCGGCTTCGGTTGGTCTTCTGCTGACTTCAGCAATGCTATTGCAAATCGTTCCTCCTCCATTTGCTCAATTGTCGAAAGCAGCCTTGTTCCACATTGCCTAAAACCGCAAGACATTAAATTCTAGCTTATCACAGCCTACAGTTTCAGGTGAGTTAATGGAGAATTTATTTAAAGGAGCCTTGCACTTATTCTGCTCTTCATGTGAATGGAATTTGTTCCTATGGAATTCTAAGATTGAGAAATCCCGTTCTTTGCGACTACTTTGTTTTAGTGGCGGTATTTTAGCACTTTTTCGGCCCAGCAGAGACTGACAGTCGAGCAGAAGAAATTTCACCAAAAGTTTCAAGGTTCAAAAACAAATGTTCAAGGTTCAACGTGACAAACGTGGACGAAAACGGCGGAAAGTTTGAAACTAAGTTTTCAAAGTTCATCTCAAATTTTGTTGCAGATCACGCAGAGATTTCCAACTCAGCAAGTCAGCAGTCCAGGAGCGGTCATCAGACTTGTATAGTTGAAAATTGCCCATACGTCCTGCGTAATCTCCCAGAAGAGGGGGAGCACCCTGGTGAATGAAAACTCTTCACTCAGTAAGAAAATGCCCATGGCACGATTTCCACAAACCGGTAAAAGCCAGTTGAAAGGGATAAGTGTACTACTCACCTGCACTAAACCAAAAACACGATAGATCAGAATCTCTCCAAGAACTAGGGAAAAAGAGAAAGCAGAAACAGATGAGGAGAGGAATAGTACGAGAAAAAATACCTACAAAGAACCCCCTATGATATTGCATCCCATGGACAAGCTGCCCGTTTGCAGGGAAGCTTGCCCTGTACGGGCAACTTCTTATGATATGGGTTAGGGCCCATAATCAGTTGTTCATAAACGTATGGCAAAATGATCGTCTTCTCCCTTTTATGCTGGGCAACCCTGCACCGTCAGCCTGCCCATATTCGGGGCAACCCCTTATGGCTGGGACTCATAATAACTTGTTCACAAACTTACGCAAAATGATCATCTTCTCCCTTTTAATTAGGGTCAATTCTGTCCACTGACTGGAAAGGCGTTGATGGCACTTTTTTCCAGTAAGAAAGATTCGGTTTTGTTCTCCTTTCAATAAGTTTCAATGAGGGCAAGAGCATCGCCAGGAAATCATGCTAACAGAATGTCCTCTTGAATAACTCTGAGCACCACATCATGGGCCCTTGCTGTGGAGAAAACGACCATTGACAAAAGAAACAACATAAGCTAACCTTTCTGGCTTAACCTTGATTTCCTGCATCAAGTATGGGCCAAGTGAGTTGAAAATCACATCAATAGATCTTGGAAGAATTCCGATATTCTGACTGGTTCCCTGAAAAATCATGTCAAAAATCAATTGTATACGTAGCCAACATAGCTTTTAGCTTAGCTCAAGTGATACTGCTTACACTTCTAAATGTTAAAGCTAGACTAGGCTACTAGCAGATTATTTCCTTTTGCAGTTCCTTGTACCCCGCTTCTCTCTGAACAACAAATAAAAAGCAAAAGTTTAGACTGTTTCGGACAAATAAATCTGAATTCTTATGTTTATCATTTTCAATTTTGGCTGTACATTCAGCGAATTTAGGTAGGCTACTGGTGTTTGCAGTCTTTTGACTAGTTAATACCTAAAAGGAACTGTTTATATAAGAAGTCAAGAATGAACCAAACAAATATTTCATACTGGTACTACTGACTACTACTACATGTGCACAATTAAATGAGGAGACTATTCAACAAATACAAAAATTCCTTTCAGTGCTAATTATGTGCCATCACAATTTTTTTCTTTAAAGAGGTGGTAATTTTGTAGCCTCCGGGTCTCTATGGATACACTACTGATCCCATATCTTAACACCCATGTGTTTTATGCTACGTATCACACCAATGTAAGCAGAATACAGAAAGAAACTTAAATGGAAAACTTTAAGGATCGAAAATTTAGAATAAACCAGTCAAAGCTACAAAATTGTGAGTTGTTGCATAGTCTTGTGTCTACTAGGATAAACTGCAAATAATACTGAGTTTACTAAACTTGTAAGGATACATTCTCTAGCATTACCAGACCTATTCATTGACCAATCACTAAAATATCAGTACCGTCAGCAAGATCTCTTTCAACTCACCTGCATGGTATAAGTCTTTCCAGCACTTGTGGCACCATATGTAAATATAAGTGCATTTGACCCCTTAATAAACTCTGTAAGGGGCCCAACGACTGTATCCTCAAAGAGTTCCTTCTGAGACGTCTCCTCAGAAAATATCTTGCTGAATGTAAGATGATGAATTTTGTGTTTTGGACCAGCAGCTTCAAGATTCTTAAAAGTTTGAGAATCTGTTGGTGGGAACATTAGGATTTTGTTTCTATCCACTTTCATGATATTGGATCCAGAGTTCTCCTGCAATTGCTGGGCACGTATTCTGACATAAACCTAAAAAGATACAAACTTTAGACCTTCCACGATAAATAACAGAAATTTTCTGCCAATAGATTTACGAACTTTAAGCCCTCAATTACCTCGCCTTTTACTCAAAGTAGTCCTTCAATTCCCTTTCCAACAGTTAAGAACAGCTTTGGTATCTGTCAAAAAAAACTGTCTCTTAATCGATGAGTCGATATCTCACTGGTGGTGTAATGCGTGGGATAAAAGGTTGACTTCAATTGGGGTACTGAAGCACAATTTGGGTACTGTGGTAGCACAGCTGCTTGATAAGTAGGCCATAGCAGGGGAAAGGAACAATAAATATTTCACAGTAACAAACATATAATTATTTATAGGGGTGAAACCATTTTGATGCAATTATTAGTATTACAATATCTCACTACTAGGCCAAGGGTGTGTCCTGTGGATATAAGGCTGGCATAAATTTGACGGCATCAAAATAAGGCAAAGAACAGAACTGCTGAACAAATCGTCAAATCCGTGAGAAGTTTTTTTCATGTAAATGTTACCGGCTGCAGAGGCATCATGTGTGAGGTGGCGAGGAAGCTGTCAATCAGTCAGTAAAAAACAACCAAGTTGGCGCGGAGCACAGCAATCTTTCATAAAAATAGTTGATTTAAACAGATGATTTTTCTTCAAAACAGCCCGTAAAAATGATAAGCCAGTCAGTAAAGAGCAAAATTGAATCATACCTTTATTTTATCTGGCTCCTCGAATGCCTCAGCCATATTTCTTTTTGGATTCCCTTGAAAAACACTTGTGAATGTAACTTCAGACATTCCAAAGTTCTGGTCCATGTAGGACCCTCTCTGAGATGCCATAACAATCTTACTTTTCACTGATTGCGACTTCTAGAAAGAAGAGGCAGGGGAGACTTGTACACTGTTTGAACACATGGGCACTATCCAAGTCCATTCATTCAATTTCAAATTCAAAATACCGCGCGTATTTATTTACACCGAGGTAACAATTTCGGAAAGAATAGAAACACCATTCGCAGTGTAAAAGGTGTCCACGTGCAGGATCGCTCAAGCCAAGCCAGTAAGTTGTAAGTTCCAGAAGTCGTAAACAAACCCACAGTTATGTAAGTAGGAGGTTTGGTATCGTTGGCCCATCTGAAATCTAAGTAAAGCGTCGTCCTCATCAGTTAATCAATCAATCAATCATTCACCTCCAAACGCGAAAACCTGAAGAAAGCCAATACTCGGTAAATGCCAAGTTTATGGTGATCCCACCGATAAATGGATAAGTACGTTTTAGTCTAAGGTTGATATATATTAGTAGTACTGTCAACAAGAAACTTGACCTGTTTTGCATATTCTTATGCTGGGGTAACGGAACTGTCTAAGTCTCAGGCCTTCCGCATAGACATACACCGCTACACTTACAGATTTCAATGCATCAGAAAGAGGGACCAGGAAGTATGAAGTAAATAGCAAGACCAAAGGTTTCGATGGGATCTATTTTAATTCAGAAAATGTAAAATTCTACCTTATACCTATCGGTAAATATATATTTTAATGTATATATACAGAGCCGAGCGGCCAGCGAAGCCCCGGTCGCGTTTACATTTATGAAACGAAATATGGACAATCAAATCCTATGTTGGGTCTTCAATCACTCGACGGCACGACTGTATGGAATTCCGATACAATTTAGTCTACACCTGCAAAATGAAGCTCACAAAGTCCGATACTTCAGCTAGAATCTTTGGTTGTTTTTCCACAGGTTAATTATCCAGCCTGAGCGGCTTTAGCCTGACGAGGACCCTTGCCAAGGAGGGCCGAATTATAGCTCTGCAGCTGACGTATCCGTTTTGCAGTGTCAATTATCATTCTCTAGTCAGCTTGGGCTGAAGGAACAGATATATTGGCCCTCCCTGGCAATGGTTCACAGGCTTAATATTTAAAAATGACACAAGACGGATAAGTCAGCTAGGATATTCTTCAGCGACGTCTCGGCCCTTCTTCGTAAGAGTCCGGGGGCAGCCCCCCCCCCCCCCCCCGAATTTTTTAGATTCGTTCCTCCGGCCAAAAATTGTGCTAAAACTGTTCGGTATTTTTCGATAACAGAAATAGTCGGAATATTTAAGGGGATTCGGTAGTTATATAGAATCCCAAACAAGCTAGGGCACAAATCTATTCGGTATAATGATGAATTCGGTATAATTGCCAGTATTCGGTAGTTATCACAAATTCGGTGAGGGAATTAACTGACATTATTTGGTAAGTTTTCGATGCCAGAACTATTCGGTATATTTATGGAGATTCGGTAGTTCCACAGAATCCCGAATAAGCTATCGGTCCAAAATATTCGGTATCATGATTGGGATTCGGCAATTTATTCGGTATAAATTCCAGGATTCGGTAGTTACCACGAATCCAGTTTTGACGAAATTATACTGAATACGAATATTATTCGGTAGTCTTTCAATACCAAAACAATCGGTATAATAACCAGAATACGGTAATTATACTGAACCCCGAACATGCTATCGGTATAAACATTTCCAATATAATAACTGGGACTCGGTAATTTATCCGCTATATCAACCAGGATTTGGGAGTTACCACGAACCTCGAAACTCGGAAGAGGTCGAGTGAAGCAATGGTCGCAGACAAAAGGGTTCCGACAGAATATTGGCTTTGCCCCCTCCCCAACACAATGCACTTGCGACGCCCCTGGATGAAGGAGCACTTACTCTCTTGTCCCTCTATCTACTCTGACATCTTCTTAAAATATATAGTTTATTAAAACCAACAATAACAGTTTTTGCTTAAAACCCTGAGCACCTCGGATAAAATCAGGTAAGATTGTAAAAAATGTTCGACCCCAAAAAGGTTAAACCCACAACAGAAACAAAAAGGAATAAAACAAGTTCTAAAGTAACGACTAAGGCACTTGGGATGCACTTAGTGTATCGGTTTCATCGCCTGAACGCCGAGCCTCTCAGCTAAAGCAGCCTGAAACAAAAAAGAAAAGATGAGATTCACAGCGACCATCAGTACACTTAAGCCCCGTTTTATTTTCGACAACTAGAGTCTAGTCAAGGTCTTGTCTCGCAAAAGCTGTTTTACTTACCAGTCTTGTCCCGTAAATGGCATTTTATTTTTGACAAGGCATGAAGATTGTCTGCTTGTCAGACAAGAAGGTCCTGTTTCTTGCTTTTTGTTCTTGTCAGCGGTCTTGTCACAGACAAAAAATAGAGTGCACGTGACAAATGCCCCTCCTCAGAGAAGCAAGAGTTAAGTAGCGACTGGTTTACCTGAGCTTTTCGAAATTTTGCCAAACGAACTTTAAACTGCGTTTTATTAACGAAAATTGTCAGGAGAGTCATTCACTTTACAAGGCCTGAGTAAAACAGCTGTTGGCTATAACAAGGACGAAACGTGTGACAACTGAGAATAAAATAAAACGCAGCTTTATGCTGCAGACAAACGATCCCGTCACCTTACCCTGACTGTCTCTCCACGGCCTTATTCGGACTTCCACTAACATTCTCCACCCCCACCAATACCATATATTGCCAGCTCACTAGCTGGCAACGAGCCTTTCTGCGGGACTGTCAGCTAGATCCCAACTACCCTTCGTTATCTCAGCAAGGGTGTAAAGTTGACCCTAGGATGTTTATCACTCTTGCTGATGACCAGGGCAGCCCAATGGATCAGCACGCCATTTGCTGGTAGGAAAAAGAGGAAAGAAATACTGTGCTTCGCCGCGGCTTTTCTGAGCTCCCAGGTGCGTTCTCGATAATAATGAGGGTAACCCTTGCTCTCTGGACTGTTCATTCCTTAAAGGACCGTCGTACTTACAATGCCAATGCAACCTACTTCCGTAATTAAAATCCACTAATTCTTAAGTAGCGTGCAAACACAGTCCGAATTTTGCAGTCCGGTGCGAATTTCCTTCTCCGCTCCGGAATTTTGACTCATCGCATGCGGTTTCGTTCCGGAAGCCCGGAGATCCGAGTTTCAGATTCGGGGGGGAATCCGAATTTCATATTCTGATCTCCAGGGCTTCCGTTTTCAACCTTGCGAAATAGAATGGGAGTTTTAGATATATCCAGCCAGCCTTTCAAAAAAAAAGCTTAACGCTATTAAGTCATCTTGTACCGCGTTTACGGTCAGTTTCCCTGTAGCTATACGCTGTTTTTGGTCTCGTGCATTTACTACATTATTGAAAGCTCAGTGTATTTTTTCCTTTTATTTGTCTATACTGCACTATTTCCTCTCCTCAAGTGCGTTAATAAAATCATCATCATCATCATATGTTGCATTTTAACCCGCTAACGACACCGCATTGATTTTCACACTTGCCACGTTTCACTATTTTCCATGCGCATCATGCTCTCGACGAGTGTTCGGGTATCATACTGTTCATGCATGTTGTGATATTTCCTTTTTCTCTCGTATGACGCCAACCCCTAATGACTTGGATTTGCCTAAGTGATTACTGGAACACTGTTGCCTTAAGTTACCGAGGCTCTTTTTGAATGGATTGTATTTCGTTGCCCGGAATTACATGTCAGACGTGAGCGAGCGCTTGAATTGTTCAGGTGGGCACTCTGGAGTAACCTAAGTAAAAGTAAGTTTTTGTATTCAACATCCGAGAGGAATTATCCGTCATATAATATGATAAGGTTTTTCTAAACGTTGGTGTTGAAAAGGTGTATATATAGGAATTGTGGACCGTTCCAGGGGACCTACTGGCGTGTTTTGTAGTCGGAAAGTGAAACCGACCCCCAAATACCTATCAATGCGTAAAACCGGTTATCTGAATTTTGCCGTGCTCTTGCTACAAGTAAATGGGCCTGGGAAAAGGATTACACCACCCCCCAAAGCCGTGTATAATTTGTTAAAAGCAGAGCCTAGTTTTACAGTATCTAAACAGTCTTGACTCTTGACTGAACAGTAAATAGTACGAGGTGTGCTTTATAACAAACGGCGATATAAGGGGGTCTTAAAATGTTCGCGAACTTCGCACAAGCTACCCACATATTGATTTTGATTGATTGATTGAGCCTAGAAGTCTTACTTCAGTTCGTGAATGACTAAACCCCGTATGTTCTTCGTCGAGGTATGGGCGAGTCAATCGCCCTTGCACGTGCGTATCCCCAATATAGGCCTGTGTGTCACTTCTTTTTGGTAATACGTTAGTTGCGTTTTTGCTGATACCATGGTATCTGTTACCACGGCAACTGGATCTGCAATTAGTCGTTTTTGCAGTTATCGCGGTATATGATACACGGTGCTCTGCAAAAACGACTATTGCCGAAATTGTACTTTTCGAAGTCATCCCAAAAGAACAAGAGATACGAGCTCATATGGCACTTGTTACGAGTAGGCACGGCTCGGTTATGTCAATGATGTATCTATTGTTTGCTAGGTGTCTTCCCGCCAATTTTCATCTCGATCCCTCCACTCATAGCGTTTTCCAACATTTCCGGTTGCCCCCTCCAGCTCCCCCCCCAAAAGTCACCGGATCCGACCCGGATTTTAAGTGGGTCGTCTGAGGCATGAGGTCTTTCCAAATATCAAGTTTCATCGAGATCCGGCCACCCGTTCAAAAGTTATAAATACCTAAAAATTCCGGATTCCCCCTCCCTCTACTCCCCCCACAATGCCCGAATCGGCTCGGTTATGTCAATGATGTATCTAGTGTTTGCTAGGTGTCTTTCCACCAAGTTTCATCTCAATCCCTCCACTCATAGCGTTTCCCAAGATTTCCGGTTGCCCCCCCCCCCCCAGCTCCCCCCAAAAGTCACCGGATCCGGTCCGGATTTTAAGTGGGTCGTCTGAGGCATGAGGTCTTTCCAAATATCAAGTTCCATCGAGATCCGATCACCCGTTCAAAAGTTATAAGCACCTCAATATTCCGGATTCCCCCTCCCTCCACTCCCCCACAGTGCCCGAATCGGCTCGGTTATGTCAATGATGTATCTAGTGTTTCCTAGGTGTCTTCCCACCAAGTTTCATCTCGATCCCTCCACTCATAGCGTTTCCCAAGATTTCCGGTTGCCCCCTCCAGCTCCCCCCAAAAGTCACCGGATCCGGTCCGGATTTGTAGTAGGTCGTCTGAGGCATGAGGTCTTTTCAAATATCAAGTTCCATCGAGATCCGATCACCCGTTCAAAAGTTATAAATACCTCAAAATTCCGGATTCCCCCTCCCTCTACTCCCCCCACAGTGCCCGAATCGGTTCGGTTATGTCAATGATGTATCTAGTGTTTGCTACGTGTCTTTCCACCAAGTTTCATCTCGATCCCTCCACTCATAGCGTTTCCCAAGATTTCCGGTTGCCCCCCCCCCCCCAGCTCCCCCCAAAAGTCACCGGATCCGGTCCGGATTTTAAGTGGGTCGTCTGAGACATGAGGTCTTTCCAAATATCAAGTTCCATCGAGATCCGATCACCCGTTCAAAAGTTATAAGCACCTCAATATTCCGGATTCCCCCTCCCTCCACTCCCCCACAGTGCCCGAATCGGCTCGGTTATGTCAATGATGTATCTAGTGTTTCCTAGGTGTCTTCCCACCAAGTTTCATCTCGATCCCTCCACTCATAGCGTTTCCCAAGATTTCCGGTTGCCCCCTCCAACCCCCCCCCCAAAAAAAAAAGTCACTGGATCCGGTCCGGATTTTAAGTGGGTTGTCTGAGGCATGAGGTCTTTCCAAATACCAAGTTTCATCGAGATCTGATCACCCGTTCAAAAGTAGAAAATACCTCAAGATTCCGGATTCCCCCTCCCTCCACTCCCCCCACGGTGCTCAGATGGGGGAAGTGACTATTTCCAACTTAATCATTTGGGGTCCCTGATATGCCTGCCAAGTTTTGTCGTCCTAGCTTATGTGGAAGTGCCCGAACTAGCAAAACCAGGACAGACCGACGGACGGACAGAAATTGCGATCGCTATATGGCACTTGGCCGAAGGGCAAGTGCCATAAAAACAGATATCCAGTTACATCACTAATTGCTAAACTTCTTTCTAACCAATCTGACAAAATTTCATGAAAGTGAGTAGGCTTGTCAGATACCACGACCAGTTACCACGGTCGGACCGTAGTATCTGAATATCTGATACCACAATAACCGGCCAGATACCACGATAACTGCAAAAACGACTTTAGACCGTCGTATCAGATACCATGGTATCTGTGAAAACGCAACTGTTGCTTTATAGAGAGATTGCACCATACCCGACGAAAACGGACGGGATCATAACGAAAAAATTTAACATTAGGAAATATAAGACTTTGGACTTTGAGAGTATTTGAGACTAAATTACCGGCCTTTGATAGCCAATTTTAGCCAGAAAATTGCAGGATCGTTAATCAATCAATCTATTTATTACCCGTCAAGAGAAACAATAGAGGGCGTGTAGCCCTAATGACGGAGTACAAAAAAAAGAAAAGAAAAAAAAAACAACAACAACAAGAAACAAGACCAAAGGTGTCGATGGGATCCCAAAAATCTAAGATTTGATCCAGACAATTCGGTATTGTCTTCGCCAGGCTAATCATCAGAGAAAACCGAGTTCAGATATTCTATCTACCTATCTATACCTCTATAAGCCATATCTATTTTGACGATATTGACCGAAACTTCCTGCTTTACCACTGCCAAATTTGCGGTTTCGCCCGAATTCCGAGCGAACTACTAGTCCAGCAAAAAAAGAAAAATTCAGAAACGAAGCCGGCGTATCTCCTTATCCCTATAAAGAAATCTAATAACTTTAAATAAAATTTTGACTTAAAAAAAATGCGGACCGGAAAAACTATAACCGGATTCCGGACTAATTATATGTCCGGGTAAAAAATTATCATTATATACAGACTCAGCGTCTCTTCTTACCCCTAAATATACCATCTAATCAACTTCAGATAAAGCTTTTATTACGGTTTTGGCCGGATTACAGGCGAACTAGTTGTACGGCGAGAAAATGGTTTTCACCATCGGGTTCAGCATGTCTTCTTACCCACAAATCAAACATTTAATCAACTTCAAATGAAACTGTTACTTTTAACCAACTTTCCGGTTTTGGCCGGATTCCGGACGAACTGTTTGTCCGGCGACAAAATGATTTTCACCATCATGCTCAGCATGTCTTCTTACCCATAAATCAAACATTTAATCAACTTCAAATGAAACTTTTACTTTTAAAAAACTTTCCGGTTTTTGCCGGATTCCGGACGAACTACTTGTCCGGCGAGAACATGATTGTCACCATCGTGCTCAGCATGTCTTCTTACCCCATAATCGACTATCACATTAGCTGTTTAAAAATATTTTGTTTGTCCCTTAAACTGAACCCCTCCCCCACCCCCAAATATAGGGCTACAGAGCCCATCTACGAACTCGACCTTACCCTTGACCCAAACAATCCTCATACCAAGTTTCATCAAAATATCACATTCCCTTCGAGATTTATCGTGCTTACAGACGGACGGACGGACAACTTTTCCGATGTCATAGGTATCCCTCCACTTACGTTTTGGGATCCCAAAAAGACAATGCACGTAGGAAAACTTTACACTAAACACAGCACAAACATAACTACAGGTTACACGAAAAGGGAAGACCACTGGTGGTTCAGTTTACTAGCAGAAGATTTTAAAGTCTGAAAGTGATAATCTGGCTCCTTCTTGTTGTAATAGCATAACTTTTGTAAATGACTGTTCTTTTTTTTTTTTATCAGAGTTTGAAGGCGTCGAAGTTTGTAAACAAAGACGGAATCTCGTCCTATTGGTCAATTATGACACATCTTTCAAATCCGCGTCATCGCCGACCAATAGGACGAGAGACTCCGTCCTTGTTTACAAACTTTGAAGCCTTCAAACTTTCATAAACAGAACATTCTTTAGCAAAACTCTGATTATATCAACAAGAAGAAGCCAGATTAACGATCCTACAATTTGCTGGCTCAAAGTGGCTATCAAAGGCCCGTAATTTTGTCTCAAAGTCGAAAGTCCTATACCTCGTAATGTTAAACTTGTTTCTGACGATCCCGTGATGATGGTGCAGAAATATCCCGTTTTCTTTGGTTAGGGTGCTATCTCTCTACAGCATCGTCACAAAGATAAGCTAAACTTCGGCCGTGTGGCCTTGTCAAGGTTATAAGATTTGTGGAGTTCGACGAAGACGGAAGACGTCGGGCTGACTTTTTCTATAAATTATTTAGAGTTCTATCTTTCTTCCGTCTTTTATGTGCGTCTATGCACTAGGGCACTGCATCATGTACTGTTCATTCACTCACTGGCTACTTAACTCTCGACGACCCAATCAGTTTAGTTCTTTTGTGCAAACTTTTCTGTATTATGATAGTGGCTGTTCTATATTTGACGGTGATGATTAAACCTCTCCGGAATGATCTGAGTTGAGTTTTTCGCTGTGGTCAATAAAACTGTACCTAGCCTTATATTTATATCTCCTGTCACTGAACTTAAGCTCAATTCAATTCAATTCGTTTAATAATAAAAAAAAAAAACATCATTATACTTCCAGCCTCACCATAAGGCTCCCGCCTGGCAGTGGGTGGGGCTCACTTTTAATTCATAGCTTATTCATAGAATCAAATCAGACAGAGCAGAAGGAAAGCAAAAAGGAAAAGAAAACAAACTAAAGGAGAAAAAGAAGAAGGAAAAACTAACAAGAAAAAATCCACAGGTGTGCGAATGATCTTCCATCGAAAAAGGGATCAGAAAAAAAAAAAAAATAAATAAAATAAATAAATTTTATGTCTTTGCCAAGAAAAAGGACTTCGCCCGTGACTTGAAAGCAGATAAGCTCGGCGCAACCCTTATCTCTTCAGGTAGTGAATTCCACACCCCCGGTGCAAAGTGTTTAATAATAAAAGAAGCTCTCGTTGTTTTTCGGTGGGCACTCGCTAACTGTCGGGCATTTCGAGTAAGATACTCGTGGAACTCCTGATTCTGCGAAAATAAATTCTGAAAAGATGAATTTAACTGATTATTAAAATACTTGTAAGTGAATACTGCAACTTGGTAGTCTCTTATTGTAGAGACATCCATTATTTTATTAGATTTTAAAAGTTCAATATGGCTAAGATCCTTCGGGAGGTCATGCGACATGATTGTACGGATAGCACGGTTTTGCAGTTTTTGAACTTTCTTGTAGCAAGAAACAAAATTGCTGGCCCATACTGAGCAACCATAAATCAAATAAGAATGAAAAATAGCAAAATATATCATTCTTAGAATTTTAGATGATGCAGTGTTTTTGACTCTCCTTATTACTCCAAGTGACCGGGAAAGTTTAGACGATAAGACATCAGCATGCCCTTTCCACGACAAATTCTCATCTATTAGAAATCCAAGGTATTTAGTCGATTGCACTCTCTTAATCGCTGAAATGCCCGTCGAGATCTGGCCGGGGCTTGGTTGGGAAGAAGTTCTTGAGAATATCATGTAGTTTGTTTTTAAAAAATTCAGGGTTAACAGATGACAATTAGTAAAATTAGTAAATTCGACTAGTGCTATTTTTAGTTTTTCGTATAGATCAGGTATAGAAGGAGCAGACAAAAAAAGAAGACTGTCATCAGCAAATAAAATAATCCCAGCTTCAGACAAGAAGTATTTAACCGCATCAATAAAAATAATAAAAAGTAGTGGCCCCAGAATCGATCCCTGTGGCACTCCGCAATGAATTGCGCACAGCTCCGATGTGCTATTACCATTTACTACGACTTGTTTTCTACCGGATAGGTACGACCGAAACCACTCTAGTGTTTTGCCCCTTATTCCAATCGACTGGAGAGAATTTAAAAGTTCATTGTGGTCAACAGTATCGAATGCTTTTTTTAGGTCCAAAAATATAGCAGCTGGAATCAATCCATTTTCAAAAGCTTCGTTAATCCAGTCTATAAGTTTAATCATAGCTAGGTCCGTCGACAGACCCTTACGGAACCCAAATTGAGTGTCCAGCAGTATTTTATTATCTTCAATGTGTTTCGAAAGTTGAGCATGTACTATTTTTTCATAAACTTTAGAAAAAAAAGGAAGAATAGAAATGGGGCGTTTGTTACTCGCTTCATCTTTTTTACCAGATTTATGCAAAGGAATTACCCGCGCCAGCTTTAGATTCTCCGGGAAAATACCTTTATCAAGAGATGCATTTATTAAATGGACAAGTATAGGAATTAGGGACTGTTTCGCTGATTTTACAATTTTTAAACTTATTCCATCAAGACCACAAGAATTCGATTTCATTTTGTTGATGATTGTATTGATTTGATCAGTAGAACATGCCGAAAAATTAAATTCAGACATAGGTGTTCTATCTGTCGGCAGTGGGACTGGGTTTGCTTTCAGACGCGCTTCATCACACAGCCGTTTCCCTTCTGAAGAAAAATAATTACAAAGATAATCGGCGATTTTCTTGGGATCATCAAGTCTGCCGGCATCAGTATTTAGCGTTTTAATTTCCTCAGAAGCTGGACGTTTACCAAGAAGACCATGTATACTCTTCCAAACTTTCTTCATGTTCCCATTACAAGAAACAAATTGATCTTCATAATATTTAATACGAGCTCTTCTTCGTATTGAATTTAACTGATTTCGATACCTTTTATAACGTGTATGGTTTTCAGCAGAAGGTTCATTTATATACAAACGAAACAGTTTATTTTTATTTGTTACTGACAATACAAGTCCAGGGGTCATCCAAGGTTTCCTTGGATATTTTCTGTTTCTTTTTTTACCAGTCTGAAGAGGGCATGCTAAATCCATTGCATTCGTGACAATTTCAGAAAAAATATTATATGCTTCATTTGGGCATTCTTCATTTATTACTGCAGAAAAATCTTGCTCATCCATAATCTTACTAAACTTTTTCAGATTTACATCATTGATTAGTCGATAAGATTGGTTCGTATTTATCATGAACCGTTCCTTATTACTCAGTCTTATTTTAGCCAACAAGAAAAAATGATCAGATCCATCCGTAACAATCACATCAGCGAAAGACCTTTCAAAAAATTCGCCATCACAAAATATATTGTCAATTAGTGTCGCTGATTTATTTGTTATTCGAGTTGGAACAGTAACTAACGGGTAATTATCCGAAGAAATCATTAAATTTACAAAATCATAACTATCATTTTTGTTGAAAAGGTTTATGTTGAAATCTCCCATTATGATTTTATTTTTATTTTCAGAGTTAACTCGCTCCATTAAATTCCCAAATTCCTCAAGAAAATCTTTATCTTCATAAGAAGGGACTTTATAAACTAAACCAAGAATCAGGTTTTTTCCACGAGTATTCTTAATCTCAATAAAAATTGTTTCGAGCCTACCCTCAAGCCACAAAGAAAGATCCTCTCTAACCCAATAAGAAATATCATCTTTAATCAGCAAAGCTAGGCTACCTCTTTCCATGGAAGATCTTTCGCGACGTTCCAATTTATATCCTGGAAAAGAAAAATCCCAAGGCAGCGATTTAAAAGATACAAATGTCTCGCACAAACCGATTATCGATGGTACGCGAATACCTGATGATAGAATATCACACAATGACGAATATGCAGTTCGCAATCCTTGACAATTCCACAGCCCAAAAATCATTTCATTAGAAAAAGTATTCGACCATTCATGTGAATTCTCATGTCCAATAGTGATGTATTTGCTCGGACGAGTGTGGCCAGTTACCAGGTCGCAAATACAGTCATCGTCGCACGCAATAGATATTCCAAGCGCTTCATCCGGTGAAAAAGGATTGTTTTCAAGTTCATTCAATCGCAAGTCGTCTGACATACCGATTGTGGTGAATAACTGACTCTAGATTATGCAAATTATAGGGAAAGGGAAAAACAGAACGGAAAAGGGGAAAGTGAACTAGAGATACATAACAGCAAAAAATAATTACATACACTGACAAAATGCATGGCATGGCCTAGCTACTGTTGCAACCGAGTTAGATCGTCTGGTGTTTTGACGTGCAGTTTGCCACTCGCGGTCTTCACCATGATTTTTCCCGAGATTGTCCACGCGTTCCGGGGACCTACTTTGTCTCTAGCTAAGTCGAACAGGTTTTTCCTTTTTGCCGTTAGATATTCAGATACAAAAACTCCAGTGTTGGCAAGTTTTTTCTTGCTTAGATACACTTCCGAAGCACTTTCTTTCGTAGCGAACTTCACTAGAACCGGAGCTGTAGTTTTGGAGACGTCCCGGTTCTTCAATCGGTCACATGACACAGGGTTAATGCTAGGCAGTCCAAGATTTTTCTGGATGATTCCTGTGACAGTATTTTGCAGGCCTTGCGGGGATTCCGAAATACCGTGGAATACAAGGGTATCCAAACGTCTCTCCTGCTCTAAGTCCTCATTTCTTCTCTCCAGTGTCGTTATACGATTCTCTAAGCCCAGGATCTGTGCCCGCAGGCCAGTAATAAGCTTCTCAATGGTTTGAAATTTGCTAGTATATTCCAGGGTGATAGCATCATGAATGTCACTTACTATTGTCTCGATACATTTAGTCAGTTGAAGACCCGACTGATCACCTATTTTACCACATTGTTCTGTCACTTTTCTCTGTATGTCGGCTTTGAGGGTAGTCTTTAGTATTTCAACTTCAGCCTGAGTCGATATCAGCAACCCTAATAGGGACGTAAGAGACGATGGTTGTGGTTCAGCATCAGATCCAGAAGCATTGGTGTCTGGTGTTGTAGTGTCTTTGTAAACATCCGGAAAAGTAGCTAGTTCGAGGAATGCTCCATCCACTCCTTTCTCCTTTTTCTTTTTCGCTTCAGCCAAGTTTGGCTCAAACGACTCCAGCTGGGATTCCTTTACCACAAATTCCTCATGTGAACCGTAGCAGAATACACGGTATGATGGTGGTCCTCTCTTGGAACCCGTGATGAGGCCTATCACTCTTCCAGGCCATAGCGGATATCCGCTAAACTTGCAGAAGACTAGTTCATTTAGAGCGAATTTCGTCATTTCAAAAACCTCGCTACACTTTCTCACGTCCAACGCGGTACAGCAAAATATCCAAGTCACGCTTCTCCGAACTCGTCTGATCTGATTCGGTTGAGAACTGAATCGGTACTGAGAACTGAATCGGTACTGAGGACTTCAGGACTTCATTCATTTACATTTCAAAAGAAGCATCGAAAGGGGAAAGGACTTACCGAGGACGACAGCTGATTGGGGTGGTAAGTGATACCACCCTCTTGGTCCACCTTTTTCATGTGCATTCGCTCAGGGTCACCAGCAACCAACACTGGCTTTGCTGGGTCGGCCTAAATCGAAAATTTAATTATTTTATTTGCGAAATAAATGTAACATATTTATTTCTAAGCCGCAAAATACCTCGTTGGTCTCCCTCTTGGAGGTGTAAAACTTACACTTACATGATCCACACATATGGCAGCGTCGACTCGGTTCAGAAGCTGGATGAGCTACATTAACGATTAAAATGCAATCAGCGCGGTCGTGAGTGGCAAGAGATCGTTCTTCGATCATTTTTCTTTTTAACTACTGTGTGATTTTTCTCTGTGTTTCTTTATGTAACTTTTAGAGCGTGTTCCACCCTTTTAACGATAGTTACAGGAGTGTTGCATGAAGCTGCCCTTACTATGGCACCGCCCACCCCCCAATTGGCCATGGTACATGATCCTGCCACCTTGGATCATGAAGCTGCCACCCCCAGATCATGCAAACTCCAAGAAAACAGCAAATTTTGTTATTTGCAAAAGGTCAAGGAACCTCTCTGACCAAACAGCTGGCCTCTAACTTCACCATGTAGCAAAATACTATTTTTAGCAAAGTGGGCGACTTCATGATCACTTGGGTGCCTATATTCTTTCGTGTTCTCCAGCTTAGCCTTGAACAATTACAAGTAAACTATGGTACCAGCAGAAAGTGAAGGTTCTAAGCTTCCTTTCAGGATACTCCACTGGATTTTATCTCAACCTTTACTCTTTTTCCCTAAGTCATTTCCCAAAAATAGGAGTTTAGGGTGGCGGCTTCACGCAGCACTCCTGTACTATTTCCGTTCCATCCTCACGGAAAGTTACTACGCTGACCGTTCCAACCTTCTCGAAATAGTAACTAATAGTTACTATTTGCTTACCATGCTCGGGAGCGTAGTAACTACGCACCTCTGTAACGTGATTGGTTGGATTCGCCCGTGGCACGATATCCTGCTGGAAATTAGAAAAATCGTTCCAACCTTGACGGCAAAAAGTCAGAATTCGTGACGGCATGCGTAGTAACTACGGTAAGTAGGGTGGAACACGCTCTTAATAAACTCCATCATTGTCTCTCCTTGTACGATGGGTAATAAAATAAAGGTTAACTTCCGACATCGAGGTTGATATCGGAAAAAAAAAAATCGAGACGACCAATGAAAATAACCTATCCGAGCCGAAGGCGATATCGTGCCGTAAGGCGATATCGTATAATATATGACCGTAAAGGTTGATATTTTTAATTTTTGAAACTATTATAAATTTTTGGAAAAGAGTATTTTTTATGAGTAGGACTTATTATTCTTTACATATTCTTTCAAGTTCATTTTCCAGCTTGAGCGGCTTGAGCCTGAAGAGGATCCTTGCCAAGAAGGGCCAAAATGTAGCTCTAACAAAATGTAGCTGACGTATCCGTTTTGCATTTTCAAATATTCTTTTTTTTTGTACTTTTTGCTACAGGGGTAGGTAATTTTAATTTAGTGAAGTAGCAAGCCAAACCTACTGTAGACCTACTAAAATGACTACTATTGTGACCTGAGCACTTCTGCTTCTATCATTACCGTATTTTACATTTTTGGCGATGCCGGTGCCATCTAGCGGTCGTGGAAGCCTACTGAAGACCTACGAAAACGACTACTCTAGGGTTCGAGGAAGCAACATAATCGAAACCAGTGTTGCCACTGGAGCAAAATTCTGGGATTGGTCACAGTATATTAGTTTCTTCGACGAAGCAAGTCAGAGTTCTGACTTCTGAGACTGGTTTCCTTATCGGTAAATACAAAAATGAAACAAAAAAGTTGAGGCATATACTTTTGAGGATGACGCGAGATTTCTCGTTGACAGATGGTAAAAAGTACCCAGTTTCATAGGCGCCAGAAAATCACTGTATTTTGCTGCTACAAGTCACAGGTTCCGTCAGAGAAAAGTGGCAACATGTAACAATAACAAAACCACGTATTGGCTCATGAGAAAATAAAAAGAAATCGAGAAAAAAGACAGTGACCAATGCTGAATAACTAGCTTTTGGAAAGCAAGGAATAGTAAGATGTTCTTTCAGTTAGCAAAGTTGTATTTTCAGTGGATATATGATTGTGACAAGGTATGACCTAAGGCCTAGGCTGGCTGTCTAAACGAATATGACGTTCTTTCATTAAACAAAACTTTAACTATTTTCATTTTGGTTTTTATGGCAATTGCAGCTCCACTCAAGTTCCATATACCGATCACTTTTCGGTCGGTCTGTCGGTCCACTCTTCTCGAGTTAGGGTACTTCCAGAGGTGCTAGGACGATGAAACTTGGCAGGCATATTAGGGAACCGACCAAACTAACTTGGACATAGTCACTTGCTCGATCCGACCATCGTAAAGGGGAGGGGGAGGTGGCGAAATTCGGAAAAAGGGACATACATAACTTTCGAACGGGTGATCGGATCTTAATGAAACTTGATATCTAGTAAGACCTCGTGTCTCAGATGTCTAATTTCAAGTCCCGACCGGATCCAATGAATCTGGGGGGGGGGGGGGGGTCGGAGGGGGAAACCGGAAATCGTATGAAACTCTCAGAGTGGAGCGGTCGGGATGAAACTTGGTGGGAAAAAACAAGCACAAGCTCTAGATACACCACTGACAGATCTTGACCGGGTTCGGACATTGTGGGGAAGTTTTCCGTCCGGACAAGTGCCATATACCAATCACTGTTCCGTCGGTCGGTCAGTCCGGTGATCGCGATTTAGGGGGGGGGGAATTCAGGCGACCCGTAGTTAATGTACTTCCAGGTGGGCTAGGGCGATAAAACTTGGAAGGCATATTAGGGACCCGACTAAATTAACTTGGAAAGAGTCACTTGCCCAATCCGACCATCGTGGGGGAGGGGGGGGGGGGGGACGGCGGAATCCGGAAATTATTGGCATGCATAACTTTTCGAACGAGTTATCGGATCTTGATGGAACTTGATATCTTGAAAGATCTCATGTCTCACATGTCCCATTTCAATTCAGGACCGGATCCGATTAACTGGGGGGAGGGGGTTGGAGAGGAGAACCGGAAACCTTGTGACACGCATACAGTAGAGCGATCAGGATGAAAATTGGTGGGAAGTACAAGCACAAGTCCTAGGTGCATCAGTGACAGAATCGGACCGGATTCGGGTACCGAGGGGGGGGGGGGACTGGGGAAAGCTGTAGGGGTCCGGAATTCCGGTGATCGTGAGTTCAGGTACTTCCAGATGTGCTATGACGACTTGCTGGAGCATAAGGAACTTGACATCATTGGGTTAGACATCGACACTTCTCCAACCCGACCAACCCTCATCTTAACCGCAAAGTGCAAAAAATACTTTTAAGCAACACTTACTTTTCACGATCGCCATGAGCACATGATCCTTTTTCCCTCAAGGCTTTTGCTTAGAAACTAATTTTTAGCACCCTTAAAGTGCACATCTTAACCGAAAAAGTGAAAAAAAAACTTTTGACGATCACTTCCATCCTCTGACCCAGCATTGCAAGTTTAGCGCATCTTAACCGAAAACTGAAAAAAGAAATTTGACCATCACTTCCATATGAACCCAGCCTTGCAAGTGCCATATGAGGTTCCAGCTCTTGTTTTTATAAGAGTTTTTTTTTTTTTACTGAAATTAAGGTTTTCTATTTATTTTTTGGAGGTCAGCATCTACTTTTAAGTATTTAAGGGAAAAGGCTCGATGACCATCTGCGGAGGTTGATACGGCTTCGTATCAGCCTGTCAAGAGGAGGATACGATATCGTATCAGCCTCCACAAAAATCATTGTCACAAAAACTTCCTGTGGGACATAGAAATATATGCATTGCACACCTGTTCGAGAAAAGTTATTAAGTATTACATTAGATGGAATGACCGCTATTAGCGTAGAATACGGTTGCTCAACCCATAACGGACGAGCGTGTTTTCTTTACCGACTCATTTCTAATCTGAGCCGATATAACGAATAGTAAAAGAAGACAATAAAGGCCATTGATACTTCTTGTTCACGTTCTTTCGGCGTAAAGTTTTTCACGGAATTCGTCAAAGCATTGACATAATTACTCAATACAAATTCAGATGTAAGGGCGTTCCCGCAGCTTGTTACTAGGATTATAGGTGGAATATAAGTTTTTGTTTTTTGTGCGCGGATGTGACCTTTTTGTTTGAATCTTGTTAAAGCACCAACTCTTACTTTAAATGATCTTTTACGATGAACTGGTTAAGATAAACCGTTTTTCGAAAACGGCCATATTTGCCCAGTGAGATTAGCGATTTTCTTGCTAGCTCTTGTCGACTCCATACAGACTTCCCACTTTCCGAACGTAAGGTTCTACGTTAACAATTTGAGAACGGTGTGCATCGCCGTCAAAAATGAGGAAAAGCTAAGCAAACTTATCAAGAAATGCATTATCTGTCAGACAAGGCAGACTTGACGGCAAGTCTGGCAAAATGAAAAACTGAAATTTTTAACCTTGATTTTATCATACCCTTCTTCTTGAAAGACTTGCCGGCGGACCCTGAAGCTTTCTGCGAAGTTATCGCAGCTTGACTGGCCAAAAAAAGTGTTAAAAATATTCGTGGGTCAATGTCAATTGCGAAGCGCTAAGATTTCTAAAGCTTATGATTATGTATGCGAGCTATGGATAATGTAATATTCAGAATTAGTACGATTAAAAAGTAGCGTTGACACGGGCAGGAATTCAAGCCGAGTACAAACGAATTCTGGTTCACCTGAAAATATTATTTTTGATAGTGAAGATTACCGTGAAGACGACTAGAAAAGTCTAGCGAGACGAGAATTCCTTTCATTTTGAATAAAACTGAATATACTGTAAATAAAAGGAATTCTACTTTAAATAAGAGGAATTCTGTCGGCGGCGTTGGTGAAGGAGACTAATCTAATTAACTAATATTTTTTTCAGTCTTGCTAGCTTTTGAGAGCATTAGCTGTAATACAAATATCGTAAGTGATATCAAAACATTTTATTGTTGGCCAGTCCTTGTAAGTTTTATCAGATTTCCGGGTTAAAGAAATTTTGTACTGACGTGTTCGTCAGGCATATATAACTCATACGAGGCCGATCATCGAGTATTGTTGTCCAGTATGGGGGCCCTAAGTCCAGAATAAAGTGTACCGATTAGAGGAAATCGAAGTTGTGCAGAAGCGTGCGACTAAAATAATTCTTGGCCCAAAGTCCAAATCATAAGAGCAAGCACTACATGACTGAATTTACCAAGCTTGTTCGATCGCAGAAACGAACTCATTATGAAATTTGGCCGAAGCCTTCTCTCCAGTGAAATATACAGAACTATACTCCCACCTGACGCCTCAACTAATAGTCTGACCCGTCAGTGCGATAAGCTCGTGCCCTTCAAAACCAGAACGAACAGATTCGCCAACTCATTCGTGTCATTTTTTACCGAAGATTATAATAAATAGTATACAGTGCCTTGCATGTTTTTATCTATATTTTATTGTAAAGAATAGCGTATTTCAGCGTCCTGACACGTCCGGGAAGGTTATGACAGCTATTTTTGAATAAACGATTCCGATTCCGTAAGCATAATTCCGTCACCAAAGACGTAATCTCGCCGTTCCCCGAGGACTCCACTTGAGGAGTCCCCGCGTTTTGTTTGTCCAGGGGACTTACTCACCGTATTCTCGTGAGTCCCCACGGGCGGGGACGCTCCAACTATCATCACGATTTTCAAAAAGGACTCCCTTTAAGATTCGGAGCGGAATCAGTTTTTGCTGGTGTTGGTGCAATGTCACATTATTTAAAAATAATCTGAATAAAGAAAACCAAAAATAAAGTGATTTTTTTTTCTAACAAAATCCATGTATGCATTCCCCATGTTCTCATTGTTTTCCTAGGCGGAGTGACTCCCTCTGTTCTCACAGTTTCTTTCGATTCCCCGAGGAGTCCTCGGGGAACGGCGAGAATACGCCTCAAGACCGGATTCTGTTCAAGTTTGCTTTGCTTGTAAACGCTGCATAAACAGTAATGCGACGTCTCAGTCTGAATGAGGCTTTACTTACAGGCTCCATATTCCTGCAGAAATCCATCATGTCCTGTAGCCGATCTTCGAATCCAGGGGCGAAACAACTTGGATCAACAGCGATAAAGCACTGCCCAAGGTTTGCCGGTCGGTCGGCGTCCATCCATCGTCGGATTTTCGGTCCGTAGTCTGAACCTACAAAACAAGACCAAAGGTGTCGATCGGATCCCAAAAATCTAATACTTGATTCAGGCAATCTGGTCTTGCCTTCGCCAGATTCAGTCTTCGCCAGGCTAATCATCAGAGAAAACCAAGTTCAGATATACCTATAAGCCATATCTATTTTGACGATACTGACCGAGACTTCCTGCTTTACTTCTGCCAAGTTTCCGGTTTCGCCCGAATTCCGAACGAACTACTAGTCCAGCAAAAAAAGAAAATTCAGAAACAAATCGAGCGTATCACTTACCTTATAAAGAACATCTAATCAACTTTGAATAAAAGTTTGACTTAAAAAAATATCCGGTTACAACCGGATTCCGGACTAATTATAATAATAATAATAATAATAATATTGTATTTAAAGCCTTAGGGCCATATACATACAACAAAACAAAAAACTTCATAATTACTTCTAATATATCACTACATAAACTAAACTGCACTCGCCCGATCAACTTTTACTTTAACACTTTGCAAAACAAATCTACATAACGCACTAATTGCTCCTGGAGATGTGCTCTTCAATATACCAGGAAACAGTATCTCCCTTACCCCCCAGCAAGATTCCCTTAAAAACGAGAGTTCGCGACACAGCGCAACCAAATGGGCTAGGTCATCATCGCCTTCACCGCAGAGGGAGCAGGGGCTGTTCGTACTGGGGGAAACACTTTTTTTCTTGTCGAACTTACTTTTCCCGTGTACTGGCAGACAGTTCGCTCGCAACTGGATCCAGAGCGTGAGGTAAGTTTTTGGTAGGTTGAGCTTCATGTAAAATTCTGGTCCAAAACTTTCTTTAACCAGTTTATAATTTGCTAGTGTCGCCGATTCTCTAACAATACATGCCCATTTCTGTATTTCTTGATCTTCTAATACACTTAAAACTTCTTTTTAACAGGGATGCTGGTTCCGATGTGGGTCCAAATCCATTGTTCCAAGCACACGATAGGCCCACCAAATCTAGGAGGGCTTTAACTTGGAATGGCCATGACCGTTTTTTCCCCATTTGAAGAAGCTCGTTATAAGCAGATTTTAGCAGTCTATCCTCAGGCATCTGAATAATTTTTAGCCAAAATTGTAGGATTTGGACTAGTCTTTGCTTTCGCATTGTAAATAGTCCAAGGTCCCCTTTTAATGCTTGCGAATGGGTTGTTGGATGAAGCTTGTAGACTCTCTTATAGTACTTATAGACTCTCTTATAGGTAAAAAATGATTGCCATATACAGACTCAGCGTCTCTTCTTACCCCTTAATCTGTCATCTAATCGAACTTCTGCTTTTAACAAATTTTCCGGTTTCGGCCGGATTCCGGGCAAACTAGTTGTCCGGCGAGAAAATAGTTTTCACCATCGTGTTCAGCATGTCTTTTTACTCTAAATCGAACATTTAATCAACTTCAAATGAAACTTTTACTTTTAACCAACTTTCCGGGTTTCGCCGGATTCCGGACGAACTACTTGTTCGGCAAGAAAATGGTTTTCGCCATCGTGTTTAGCATGTTTTTTTTACCCCTAATTCGACCATTTAATCAACTTCAAATAAAACGAACTACTTGTCCGGCGAGAAAATGGTTTTCACTATCGTGCTCAGCACGCCTTCTTACCCCATAGTCGACTATCACATTAGCTGTTTAAAAATATTTTGTTTGTCCCTTAATTTAAACCCCCTCCCCCACCCCTAAACGTAGAGCTACATAGCCCATCTACGAACTTGATCTTACCCTTGACCCAATGAATCCTCACACCAAGTTTCATCAAGATATCTCATTCCTTAGAGAGTTATCGTGCTCACAGATAGACGGACAGACGGACATTTTTGTGATGTCACAGGTATCCCTCCACTTACGTTTTGGGATCCCAAAAATACATACACATACATGAAATGGAGAATAAGTAAGTAAGTAATTTATTTATAAACCGTCACTTTGAAAACGCGGAGTAAACGAAAGAAAATAAATAAAACACACAGAAAAAGACACTTAATTTTCAATATTCGGCCAGGAAGCAGGGACTAAGGTTGTCCCTGTTGTCCATGATTGTTGGTCGGCGACGATGTAACATCAAAAGCGACGAGGAAACATCCAAAACGAAATTTATATTCATGAAAATTTAAGAGAAATAAAAACATTGAAATCGCTGTCTGTCGCTATGTCTGTATTGCACTCTGAAAGACCAAACGGGCCATGGTACAAAAATGAAATCTTAAGCAGGTAATACACTGTAAAGTCGAATAACCCTCTTTTTCTGAACTACGTTGCAAACGACACGGATTCCGTATGCCCTTTCGTGGGCATTAGGAAACGCATACGTCGTCAAATCAGGTTGAAATACATTGCAACATGGCAGGACTTTTAAGGGCAAACGCGACGACAAGAATGTAAAGCTAGTAAATGAAATCAGTTTTCGTTGCATTTTGCAACCGGCAAACTCTCGGAACAAAAACGTTGCCTTTTTGTGTTCTCTCACAAAGTTGCTTCGCTGAAGTATATTTTCACTCCTTTGCTACGCTTCACCCTTGGAGGTTCAAACTAAACCCTTTTTGGTTGAACTGAAGCAGTAAATTGTGCACATTTTTTTTGTTGCCCGTTGCAACGTTTCTAGAAAAAGTGTTTCAGCTTGAAGGCTGATTTTGTCCATTTTTCGTGAAACTTTTTTTTAAATGACTTTCTTTGTTAACACGGTTGAAAAACAGTTCACGGAAAGACTTTTCTTTCACTGCAAGTAGGATTTTTGAACTCATGCGACAATTTGAGATAAGACTATATCATAAACGTTATTTTTGGCACGAACAGGTATCGCGATACGCGTATTTTGGGAAATGCGTTATTTTTCTAAATTTTAACATGCCAACTATTTAGGATGCGGTTGCCATCCGCGATCTAGTTTCGACCAATCAGAATCAAGCAAAAGCGACCATGTTTTGGAAGCTTTCATAAGCTGAGAGATCATCTGTGAAATGGAGGATATTTAAAAAGCATAACAGGTAAGAAGCAAAATGATGCTGTGGTTGTTAACATGTGCTGTTGTTGAATGTGGGTTAAAATCTTTTTCGGTGGTGGATCTGTCTACCCTAGGACTAGGTTAACAAACAAAAACCTAATTGAGGCAGTTCAAGAGTTTTTGCTATTTTTGTTTGTTTGGTTTTAACACTTTTAACTGTTTATGAATTTATTGATAAAGTGTCATTTTTATACATACTAATTTAGTGCTATTACCGTGTCTGACATTTGTAGACTATGCCGTACGGGCAGGAACATCCCTATGAGGGGGGGGGGGGTAGCGGGGACTCTCCCCCCCCAAAGGTCTTGAGAAAGTACTCGAAGCCAAAAATGCGTTCCAGCCTTGACGCCAAAAAGCCAAAATTCGTGACGGCATGCGTAGTAACTACGGTAAGTAAACGCATCATACCGATCAAAGTGCGTTCCAGCAGCGAATCAGGGGGTTGTGTTCTGAAAATACCAACGGCAGGTGTGTTTTGAGTGGTGCCCGTTACACAGCTTGAAGTCCACGCAAGACGGCGATTACCAACCTGATAGAATCCCGCAGAAGAGCTCCACCATAAACGCGAGACCATATCCTTTATAGCCGGAATGTATCTCAGTGCCGCCAAGTGGCATAAGGCAGCCTTCTTCCATCGCCACCCGTCCATCGGCGGTAACTTTACCATCATGGTCCATGGCCCAACCTTCTGGAATCGGCTCATTTTTCCGCCGCTGTATTTCGATCTGAAACGAATTTGTGAATCAGAGAGATTAGTTGCAATTTTGCAGATACCATGGTATCTGATACCTAGGTTTAAAGTCGTTATAGCAGTTAACGTGGTATCTGGTACCACGTTCAGCAGCTACCTGACCAGTTCCCGTGGTATCTGATGTTGAGATATCACGGATACTACTAGCCGTAGTATCTGAAAAAGTCCTATCACATTCATCATCAACCAACCCAAGAGCCTAGGTTCTTTCTCGACTGGTTAGAAGAAAATTTGGCACTTGTGATGTCAATCAATCAACTTTATTCCAGTAAAAAATTACCATATCACAATGAAAATAGGAAAAAAGAAGAAGACAAAAAAAGAACGAACGCGGCAACAAGTGCAAATATCACATGGACAAAAAAGCAAAAATACCCAACCAGGCTCATACAACTTCTGCCAAATTGGCAGAGACAGGCGGAGCCCATGGAGAACAAAGCGCAAGGATGTATTCATTATCAGATTCAACTAAACGCTGTTTAAGCGAAGTTTTACACGATAGGTGGAGTTGGGAGAAATTGAGTACACGGAAATCCATCGAAAACCTCAGTCGCGCTTGCTGATCCAGGTATCTTGTGAAGATATCGAAAAATATCATTATAAGCCGCACGCAGCTCACTTATCCCTTGTTTACTGTAAGAGCAAACCAACGAAAGACCAAACTTCTGGACTTCTCTATTACACCTCATCCTACCTTTTCGGGTATCTGCTTCCATGTTTCCTTATAAACGGAAGTGTCAAATATTCTTTAATATCTCATATATAGTGTCTCATCCAAGTAAATAAAGCACTACGCTCTTTGACGGTTGGTCTGCACGCTATTCTATGAAAGGCTGTCCAGATTCATCCGATTGGTATGAAGATTTTTATGGCACTTACCCCTCGGCCAAGTGCAATATAGCGATCGCAATTTCTGTCCGTCTGTCGGTCAGTCCAGGTTTTGCTAGTTTGGGTACTTCCACGTAAGCTAGGCCGATGACATCAGGGATCCCAAAAGATTAAGTTGGAAATAGTCACCCCCGATCCGAGCATCGTGGGGGGAGTGGAGGGAGGGGGAATCCGGAATCTTCAGGTATTGATAACTTTTGAACGGGTGATCGGATCTTAATGAAACTTGATATTTGGAAAGACCCCGACTCTCAGACGGCCTAATTCAAATCCAGACCAGATCCTGTGACTTTGGGGGGAGTTGGAAGGGGGAATCGGAAATCTTGGGAAATGCATAGAGTGGAGGGGATCGAGATGAAACTTGATGGGAAGAACAAGAACAAGTACTGGATACATCGTTGACATAACCGGAGCAGATTCTGGCACTATCCGGGGAGTTGGGGGGGGGGGGGGTCCGGAATTCTGGTGATCCCGCGGGTTCGTTACTCCTGATGTGCGAGGACGATGAAACTTTGAAGGCGTATCAGGGACTTGAACAGACTGACTTGAGAATAGTCATTTCCCCGATCCGACCATCATGGGGGGGGGGGTGGGGGGGGGGTGGAGGGGGAACCCCGGAATCTAGTGGCATACATAACTATTCAACGAAACTTGGCAAGTGGAAAGAGCTATCGTCTCACATGTTCCATGCCAAGTCCTGATCTGATCCGATACTTGTGGGGGGGGGGGGAGGGATTGGAGGGGGGCACCGAAAAATCTCGTGAAACGTTTAGAGTCGAGGGATTGGGAGAAGAACTTGGTAGGAAGAACATGCCCTAGATATGTAACTGACAGAACCAGATCGTATCGGGGGCTCTGTGTGTGTGTGTGGGGGGGGGGTTGGAGGGTGCTTCCTGGAATTCCGGTTATCGCCAGTAAAGATAGTTCTAGATGTTCTAAGGACGAAGAAACCTTGCAGGCATATTAGTGATTTAAGGAACACAATACCCTCCGGAAACTGGTGTTCCTGGATCCGACCATCTTTGGGGGAGTTAAGGGAAGGGGGAATCCGGAAATCCATGACTTCCGTGAGTTGCGAACGGGTGGTCGGATTCGAATGAAAATGTATGTGTGATAAGAAATGACGACATCGACAAGCAACACATGCGGCCATGGTTTGGGGAGTTGGAGGGGGGGGGGAGGCATTTTGACATGCACAAACCGAACGGGTGGACATAATGGGATGCAAGTTGGGCAGTACCGATTTTATGCAACCCTGAATTATTATTTGGCGTCCGGACCGGATCCGGACAAGGTAGGGGGGGGGGGGACGCGCCCGGATATTTGCAGATAGACTATACTCCGATTCCAGTCAAACTTGATGGACAAGAAGAGGAGATGTCAGAGATGAGACTTTTATGTTTCTGAGTCGAATTCAGCGACGGTGGGGGGAAGTTGGAAGGGGAGTCACGGAAATGTTGTGGCTCGCATCAACGTCAAACAAGCGGAGTGAGAACTTGGAATGTACAGACCATATGCCCTATATGACATATTTTAGGGTTCGAACCGGATCCGAACACGGTGAGGCGGGGGGGGGGGGGGGGGGGGAGGAGTTGCCGAAAGTTCCCCAAAAATGATCAGATTCGAGTCAAAGATAGGTGGTAAGAGAAAATGCTTCAGACGACCCATTTAGGACACAGTGTTGCCAGGTTTTGTGATAGATCACCAAACGTAGTTATTTCGAGGAACGAAAGTGCGGTAGTGATTTTCTGGTCAAATTTAGCATTACGTAGTGATTTTCGACTATGCCAGCCAGAGGCGTCACGACTGGGGGGAGAGGGGGGACGCCCCCCTCCCCCAAAGCCGTCGGCCAGCCGGTAAAAACTACCGAGTCGGCACGAAGCGCCACGATTTTTCGTCAAAAACAGTTGATTTTTTTTTTCATGAAAACAGTCGGTTTTTCTGAAAATTGGTCGATTTTTCTTCAAAATTGTCGGTTTTTCTGAAAATTAGTGGATTTTTCGGAAAATCAGTCGATTTTTTTCAAAAATGTAATTTTTGTTGCTGAAAACAGTCGTTTTTTATGCAGAAAAAGTCAGTAAAATTACTAGCCAGTCGGTAAATGCCTCCCCCCCCCCAAACAAACATTTTGGCTAGTAACGCCTCTGATGCCAGCGCAATACTCTATATGACCAAGTTCAAAACACGCCAGCGATCCTCAGGAAGAAGGAGTAAGCGTGTCCGTACGACTCAAACTCAAATCCTGTGTCAATCAGTCACCGCGATCTCTGGTAGCAGCTGTGACACCACTTCTGCCTTTCTTCCGCTAGATACCCGGACATTATGCATCGGCAAGGAGAGATAGTCATCAAGAGTATAGAATTTATTTGAAAATTAAAGGGACAGGTGAACTGTGTGTGTGTTTATGATCTTCTGAGAGTGAGACATTTATCCGTGATAATAGGGAATCTAAATGAGCTAGAATGTATTTTTCAAGATATTTAGCATAGAATTTTTATCAATAAAAAGTCTTAATCGTGTCGGACTTCTGGACACATCAAATTGTACAGTGGAGCAGCTTTAAAACAAGGATAAGTAATTTATCGTTTACATACGAGAAGCCATCACTTCAAGAGGTGTCTTGCAAATGATTTTATCCATGAAACACAGGCGATCTTGCTGACTGGTCCATGCATTTTGAGAAATCCAATTTTCCCTTTTTAAAAATAAGATGTAAAGATACAGGAGGGTAGCTGATCCTGAATGTCAAAAGAAACTCTAAATTAGTCTCAAAAGTTGCATGGAAATTTATGTGCAGACCTAATTAATTTAGGTGAAGCTTTTGCATTTGAATAGATTAAAAAACACACACAAAAAAACACTACATTATTGTCGTATGAGATAGGCTTGAAAGAAACTCAGGCCATAAATGTCCCTTAGTCTCAGTCCCTCGATAACAGTCGATGATAAGCCATCACTCAAAACACAAATGATGAAAACATCACTCGTTATACCGCTTTTTGTCGTGTTTTTCTCAATTTAATAGCTAGAAGTATTCTGAATGTCATTTACAGGAACTGGACAGCTCAACTTCAACCCATCACATCAGATATGTGATCTTGTATTTTCGATCGCAACCAATATATTTCAATTTGTGATTACTTCACATAAACCAAGTGGGGAGATTCAGTACCCTGACCGAGTTTCTGTAAACCAAATTGATAAGCTAAACCAGACAACCCTATCTTTGCCACATACATCCTGACTTTTAGTGTGCTACTAGCATACTGCGCATTTTCATAGCAGCAGTAAGTAAGTAATTTATTTATAACCCGCCGTTTTCAGAAAGCGGAGTAAATGAAGAAAGTAAATAAAACACATAAACATACACAAAAAGACACTTAATTTCAATCGTCGGCCAGGAAGCAGTGTAGAAGGTCGTGCGCTGGTTGGGTTCTGTTGTCAATGATTTTTGATAGCGAAGAAGAAACATCCAAAAGGGTAACACTTGCATCTTGAATTTTGAACTTCTCCGTCAAAGTATGGTTATGGCATAATTTCGACAAGTGGAGCAGGTGCTTTGCATATTTAAAATAACATGATCTCATCTTTTTTATCTCCTTCTTTCGCAGAACATGAGTGACACCAGAACGAAATAGTATAGAAGGAGCGCAGAAGGTGCTGTACACTTTTCCCAAAGCTTTACGAGCAGTTTATAAAATACAATCGCGAATTCCCCACGTTTTATGTTTATTCAAGAATCGGGAAAAAAAAAAGATGTGTGGTGATTTTTGGCACCCGAAAGTGCTTTTTCGTGCCAACTAAAGTGCTTTTCGGTCCCAGCGACCTGGCAACACTGTTTAGGAGTCATTTTCGGCCGCGGTAGGGGGAGTTGGAAGGGGGTATAGAAAACCGTGTGGCACGTGTAGGGAACTAACGAGTGGATCTATTGGGTTGGAACTTGGAAGGCAGAAAAGTCAACTGCCCCAGATGATCCGAGGCGATCTCGGAAATGCTCAAACTTGAGTAAAACTAGATGTCCTACTTCTAGGTTTTTGGATGGCGGGGTATTTTGTGACTTTCTCGTGTACTTTCTTGTATCAGCTACTCGTAACAAGGGCCATGTGCGCTCGTCGCGTACCTCTTGTTTAATTTAATTTTTAATTAAGAAGAACGCGATGAGAAGTGCTATTTGTATTTAATTCTGTACAGAGTGATGGTACGCCATCAATTGTAGTTTAATTAGACAATAAGCCAACTGTGGCCTGAGTTTTGGCTAGTTCTTGGCCTACCCCACACACAATAATTCTTAGTATGTATCAGAAATGAGCAAACCTGGTAATCTAAGGGAGCATGAGAATCATGAACCAAATCCATCTTTGCTTTGAAGGTTTTGGCTGTCTATCGACGGACCTTCATACCGGCTGGCGCCATCTGCACCCCCCCCCCAAGTAGATTTGCCGTAAGTGCTCCTAAGGTATCGAAAAGACTCCCTTGTGGTTGAAACTTGAAGCAAATCCCAACAAAATCTGGTTCACCATTCTACCTTACCGTGCTACAATATGATAATATTATCAATAGTTGCGTTTTTGCAGATACCATGGTATCTGATACCACGGTCTAAAGTGGTTTTTGCAGTTATCGTGGTATCTGATACCACGGTCAAAAGGCGCTTATGCAGTTATCCTGGTATCTGATCGTGGTATCTGGAAAGTCATCTCACTTTCATCAAATTTTGTCAAAATTCGTGAGAAAGAAGTTTAGCACTGAGTGATGTAACTGGATATCAGTTCTTCTTTCTGGATGACTTCGAAAAGTGCAATTTCGGCAATAGTCATTTTTGCAGAGCATCCGTGTATCAGATACCACGGTAACTACAAAAACGACTAATTGTGTTGTGAGAGCAACACTTTGGTTTTGTTCTCGTTTTTTATGTTTTTTTTTTTTGGGATCCCAAAACGTAAGTGGAGGGATCGTAAAAGTTGTCCGTCTGTCCGTCCGTCTATTAGCACGATAACTCTCGAAGGGAATGAGATATTTTGATGAAACTTGATGTGAGGACTCTTTGGGTCAAGGGTAAGGTCAAGTTCGTAGATGGGCTGTAGCCCTACATTTAGGGGTGGGGTTCAAATTAAGGGGCAAACAAAATATTTTTAAACAGCTAATGTGATGGTCGATTATGGGGTAAGAAGACATGCTGAACACGAATATGCAAAACATTTTCTCGCCCGACAAGTAGTTCGCCCGGAACCCGGGAAAAACCGGATAGTTGGTTAAAAGTAAAAGTTTCATCTACAGTTGATTAAATATTTGATTTAGGGGTAAGAGGGGTAAGTTTTCACGATGGTGAAAACCATTTCTCGCCGGAAGAGTAGTTTGTCGGGAATCCGGCAGAAACCGGAAAGTTGGTTAAATGTAATAGTTTGATTTGAAGTTGGATTAAATGTTCGATTTAGGGGCAAGTAGACAAGCTGAACACGTATGTGAAAAGAGTTTTTTACCCGGACAACTCGTTCGTCCGGAATCCGGCCAAAACCGGAAAATTTGTTAAAAGTAACAAGTTTTATTTGAAGTTGATCAGATGACAGATTTAGGGGTAAGAAGAGACGCAGATTCTGTATATGACAATCATTTTTTAATCGGACATATAATTCGTCCGGAACCCGGTTGTAACCGATTTTTTTTAGAAGCTAAAGTTTTATTTGAAATTGATTAGATGTTCTTTATAGGATAAGGAGATACCATACGCTGAATTCGATTCTGAATTTTCTTGTTTTGCTGGACAAGTAGTTCGCTCGGAATTCGTCCGAAACAGAAAATTTGGCAGAAATAATGCATGAGGTTTCGGTCAGTATCGTCAAAATAGATATGGCTTATAGAGGTATAACTGAACTTGGTTTTCTCTAATGATGATAAGTTCAGAGAACTTTTTTTGCCACGTTCTGAGTTGTTTGATTTTGTGGTGTTGTTGTTTTGTAATTTACGTTCCTTTTCTTTTTTCTTAAGTTACTCCGCTTCTTTTTTTGTATAGTGGGTCACAAATAAATTATTATTATTAGCCATGCGAAGACAGGATCTGGCGAAGACAAGACCCAGTTGTCTGGATCAAGATTTTTGGGAGCCCATCGAAACCTTAGGTCTTGTTTCCTATGCCGCCGGTTACACTTTATTCCTGATAACTGGTAAGTGTCTAACCAGTACGGTTTTTACGGAAGGTGTGGACCTTAGGCCGAATTGATGGATATGACATTACATTTTGGAAAGCTCCGTATAACTCTTGCCTGGTGCCAAAAAGGATGATCTTGCTTGTCCTCGAGTCAGAGCATACGGTGTGCGAAGTGAAGTCGAGTTATATAGCCCATGTCAGAGAGGACTATCTGAAGTTGTGCAGCCAACCTTTCGTTTCATCAAACCATGTTTCTGCTTGTGCTTTCGAGTGGAAAGCTCCGTTCTAGCACGCAAGCAGGCAGGCACCAGTTTCAAATTGAAGATGGAATAAAATCTATAAGTGTTAAATATATCCGGCAGTTACCCGGCCCCACAGCCAACATGTCTTCTTTGAGTGATACCATGTCAGAGAGGACTATTTGAAGTTGTGCAGCCAACCTTTCGTTTCATCAAACCATGTTTCTGCTTTCGAGTGGAAAACTCCGTTGAAAACTCATTGAAGATGGACTAAAATCTATAAGTGTTAAATATATGTGGCAGTTACCCGGCGCCACAGCCAACATGTCTTCTTTAAGTGATAAATACAAAAATCTACGGAAACAAGAAAGTGGCTCTTTCCCATGAGTCCGAAAGTGCTGCCATCTATTGTTTCTATCCATGTCTGTTCGCGATTCCAGCTGAGTTTATTATTCTTTTTTTTTTGCACTTGGGTTTGTGGTAGAGCAATGGTATCAGATGTGCCTCTTAAAATTTAAAAGTTCTCTCATTCCTAAAGAAACTTGAGCTGACCCTTTGCTCCTTTTTAAGTGGTAACGTTAGAAAGTTGGCCCACGGCAAAAAAATCAACTTTTGAACTAAGACAGGTAGAATTTTTCAATCGATAGCTGTTGATGAGCTGATCAAAGTATATTGTCATATATTTTTTGGTACAAAAATTCCTTCATGAAATACACCAGTTTGAGAATTTCAAGGGGTTGACAACTTCAGTAGTATGGTATACACTGAAACCAAAAACAGGCGATACCAGTTGTTAGACATGTATGGGCTTGTAAGCAACAATCGGCTGTTAGCTCATAATCATCTTCGGCAATGAGGGGTTTGCAGCTTTTGCTAGTTGGTGTACCTGTTATTTGTTTCCCGTGTATTCGATGGTAAGAACAACTGGTTCCTAATGGTAAGATGCAAGGGGCTTGTAAGTAATAATCGGCTGTTATGCTACGATCATCTTCAGCGATGAGGGGTTTGCAACTTTGCTAGCTGGTGTACCCATTATTTGTTTTCGGTGAACTTGATGTCTGTCACGGGAGAGGGACTTGTAAGTAAGAATCGGTTCACAAGGGGCTAGAAATTTTTGCAAATTGGTGCACATTTTATTCGATTTCTATAAATCTGACGGTAAGAAAGTTTGTGTCTATGGTCTATCGCTGTAACCTAGGATTATCTGTTTACGCAACGGGTACAAACGATAATGTAAATAATGAGGTAGTTTCATATTAGTTAATGGTGTCATCTATGGTATTTTAATCCTGAAAAGTTACGGATAGCTTTATAATACCAACTAGATTATATAAGATATTGTTGCAAGTTTTCATCCGTCACGATGTCTACGATTGAGAAAGATAAAGTTCAACTGACTGCAAAGTCAATTAGTCCCTTCTTCCGATATTCTTTTGTTGCTGTTTTTACAACGCTGAAGAATATCTTTTGATCATGTGATTATTCTTTTTAGAACATCCCCTTTTAAAAGCTTTGATAAGTTGACACCTTCAGCATTAACCGACAGGGAAGAAACAAACACAACACTTTAGTCGGCAAAGCCGGACAAAGGTTGTCACAACACTTCACGTTGCTCAGGCAACGTAGGTCTATTTTCAGATTCATTTACCGTGGTAACAGATACCATGGTGTCTGCAAAAACGCAACTAATATGAAGATTCCCTGACAGTGTGAAGAACATAGTTTGTGTATTAATAGTTTGAACTTTGCTGGCGTCCTATAAGTAAGTAAGTAATTTATTTATGACCCGCCATTTTGAAAATGCGGAGTAAATGACGAAAATAAACAAAACACATATATACACACAGAAAAAGACACTTAATTTTCAATCTTCGGTCAGGAAGCAGTGGACGACGTCGTGTGCTGGTTGGGCCTTGTTGTCCACGATTTTTGAAAGTGATGACGAAAGATCCAAAAGGGTAACGCTTGCATCTTGAATTTTGAATTTCTCCGTCAATATATGGTTATGACATAATTTCGACAAGTGGAGCAGGTGCTTTGCATATTTAAAATAACATGACCTCATCTTTTTAATCTCCTTCTTTCGCAGAACATGAGTGACGCCAGAACGAAATAGTATAGAAGGAGCGCAGAAGGTGTTGTACAAGTTTCCCAAAGCTTTACGATTATAGCGCCCCCGGTTGAGGACGATGCGCCCATAGGCGCTACGGATCGACTTATAAACTTCTTGAACAACGGAAGAGCAAAATTTTGACAATGAAGATTTGAATGTTATGCCGAGCCACCGTAGAGAGTCTGTTGATTTGACGATGAACGATCCAAGAGATATAGAAGCTTTAGATGCACTCGAACAATTTGACGAAGGGTTGAAATGCAGGTACTCACATTTTGACAGGTATGACCTGGCTTTTTCAATAAAGTATTATTATTCTTACTATCTGCGATTTCAATAAATTTCGCTCACCTTTCCAACGGCGACCGCGGAGGTTGCCATGTCCAAGAAGAATATATCTCCATTTTTCGCTGGGGCTGCCACGGTAATCGGGTTCGTCCCAAGCGCGGGTCGCTTTGCCCTCGTTGGGGCTTGGAGTGGAGAGGTGTTTGTGAATGACATACCCTAAAAATACAGGAAACCTTAAAGTTTAACTGAAAAGCCAACTTATTTTTGAGTCATTTAACTGAATACACTGAATTATTTTGATTCTGCAAAGGAATTTTTTTTATTTTCCACTATCTGCTTTAGTTATAACGTTTCAGGATACGCTGCGTCCCCACAGCGAAAATTCTACTCTGACGCGGGAAATTTTAATGTCAACACAAACGCGGCTTTTCAGTGGGCAGTGGTGACATTGGTAAAGATAAGCTTCGTTTTTGCATGCCTTACAGCACGCCTGTGAGTAGCAAATGTGCCTATTAGGTGTTCTGGCAAACCTTTCCCTGTAACCTGTCTGCTGTCTGCTTAGAATGCGTTTTTACTCCTCAATCCAACGGCCACAGACCGAAATCAACAGACTACGGCCAAAGGCCTTCTTGATGCCGTTGTTCCTTGGCCTTAGCCTGTGGTTCCTTTCAAAAGAGTATCTGGAAATTCTGGAATACAAAAATGAATTTTTCAAAGTTAAATGTAAGTATTGTGAATGACTGCTGTTTGCTTGTCGACTTTTCTGTATTCGGGGATTTTATTTTTTGTAACGTAGACCCAACTTCCCATCGTTTTCACCGTGAATTAATAAGTCCGGCAAAACTGCAGCGTCGAAATGATCGACGCGGCAATCGCACTTTCTTTTCCTCGTTAAAATCGATACTGACTGGATAGAGAAATTCAAAACGCACCTAAGTCTCGGAAACTAAAACCTTTGGAATTATTGTATACGTGCTATTTCTTCCGTCCCTTCATCAATTACTAATTTACCCATGCAAGAGTCTAGAATCTCAATTAATGAGGCTGGCATCTGGCATATCTCTCTGCAAAACACGTTCAAAATTCTTGGCAGACAAATTTTTGGCTCAAAATTGGCATCGTATCCAGCCTACAATATTATCTTCTGATTCCGGCCACAGGAAAGCTAACGAACCTGGGTTTTGTATCTAGTGACACTTTCGGATAGGTTACCCTATACTTCAAAAAGCATTAAACCATATAACCCAAAAACAGAACCGAGAGCACATAAATTCCAATACTAATCCTAACAAATATGAGCAGACTGACGATGTTCATAATAGTGAGAGAAATCTGAGCAAAAGATCTACCATAGAGAGAATAGTCCATTTGCGTACCAAAACCACAGGTATGGAAACAATTGGTCATTAAGAATCTTAAAGGACCTATTCTTTCCATGCATCGGAAACGGGCCTTATTCATAGCGCCACCTACTACGCTCGGGCCATTAAAAGCGAGACAAACTTGCGGGTTTAGAAAATTTCTAGTACAGCTAAGATGCGATCTGCATACATCGATAAAGCCGAGGAGATTGTATCCTTCTTTGCTGTGTTGCGAAAATGGAATTATCGGAGCCAGCGTTGTTGGTGCACGACTGATTGAGTTTCAGTAAGGACGTTCTCTACCGCTAGTTTTATTAGTGTCGCTGCTATTCGAGTGTTGTCTCTTTTTTTCAAGTCTTGGCGCTATAGCTCCCTAGTGTTAATTTGCTTTGGTCGACGCTAGCAACCAATAACTGCGTTCTTTGTCATTGGAGTACTCAATGGTGGCCTTTGCTTTTTTTATAATAAAAAAAAAAAAAAAAATCATTTTCGCTGGTGACTAGTTGCTCCACAGTGTTATAGCACGTTCTCGGACTCACAAGTGTCTTCTTTTTCCTCACCGGTTGGGACTAACCAGAACCTGGTCGGGAGGTAGGCTCTAGTGAGAAGTCACCGAGAAAGGGTGATTCCAGGAAACTCCTTACAGAGGTTACACCAGACACCAGCAAGTAAAAACAGAAAATAGAAGGAGCGCAACGAACGATTCTTGATTCTTGTATTATCCGCGTTCGGCACTTTTCGAGGTAGATCAGGCTCCCGCGTATCGCTTCTGGGGAGCTGATTGGCTCATGGTGACAGGGACGAAATCTGGCTTACAAAACCTGACCGTCTAGCCGCAACAAATGAAAGCTTTAGTAAATTATTTTCTTCTATTATTATTATTATTTCAGAAAATCAACCAGAAGCAGAGCATAACAGACATTATTCGCAAGTGCGAATTAAGGGAATTAAGGTTTGCCATTATTATTTATTATTTCACCACTTTATTTTTAGTAAAATATTATTTTTTTCTTCACCAGGGAAGGTATTTACCGACTGGTTATTTTTAACCGACTGTTTTTCGAAAAGAAATCGACCATTTTTACGATAGAACCGACTATTTTTTAGAACGTTTTTAAGGAGAAACCGAGTGATTATCTCGTGTTTCTGAGACTCATTTTTTTATGGACTGGCAGAGAAAATTCGGAGAGAAACGACCCCCCCCCCCCAAACGTGACGACTCTGATCAAGACAACTGCGAACAACGATCAAAAGCAGGGCACTTGAAAACCGTGCAAAGGTGAGCTGACAAAATATAAGGCGTATTCTCGTTATTCCCAGGGGGCTCCCACAGCGGAGTCCCCGTGTTTGCGTTTGTCTCCGGGACTCCCTTTCAGATTCGGCGGGGAGTCAATTTGGGGAGTTACTTATTTCGTTGGTTCTTGACAAACGGATCTTAGGGACAGTTAACAAGGATTTATGATTTGTTATATTAACAAAAGGCTGATTTTGAGTAAAAAATATTCGACCTTGTCGTGATTATGATTTCTTTTTGTAAATCAGGCAGTCGTAAAATAAAGTGAGCCATAACCTTTACAGACTAACTGCGTTGCTTGAATAAGTTTGGCAAGGATGTCCATCTACAGTAGAGGTATGCTTATGTGAACGTCTGCTAACAGTGAACGATCGCCGAAGAAAAAACTAAAACCCAAACCAGGCATTTTTTACTATGAATACTTGTAATAACTACACACACTTTTGTCACTTTTTGAATCTTTTGATAAATCACGTCTGAAAGTGACTAAAATGACACCTGGTTTGCTTTTTATAATTTGAAAAGCTAGCCACGAGGAACGCGCCTTTAACGGAGAAGATGGCGATCCGAACCTGCAGATGCCTTTAAAAGAGGAAGGACCTTCTTAGTAAATTCAAAATCAAAGAACGTTTATTGAATTTCTACCTGAAGTTTGTGCCATGATAACCCTGAAATAGTTGGCTGTTAGCTGATATCAAGTTTGTTATTTTTCTTTTCCATTTTACTTTTTTATATGCAAGTAACAAAGTCAAGATAGTGGAAGTTAAAAAAGTGTTCAAATAAGCATACCTCTACTGTACCAATTTTCCAACAAAACCCATAGGGTGTTTCCCGTGTTCTCGTTATATTCCGTCCAGAGAGTCCTCGGGAAGTGGCTCCCTCTATTCTCGTGGTGACTCCCTCGACTCCCCACGTACACTGTAAAATGTTTCTCCGAATAAGGATTAAAGTCAACTGCAGTATTTGCTACTGGGATTAATCTTATTTCTACTTGGAACGATTAATCCGAGTTATAGAAAATCTTATGTCAATAAAGACAAGAGCCTCGTTTTTGTTACATGCTGCAGGTCCACTTCTCGGCCGATTCCGGACTGATTCTTTCTACATCCGTTTTTGCACTGCAGCGCTTCCGAGGAAGACGGCAGCGCTTCTTGAGAATCACGGACTTGCTCCCCGACCAAGTCCGTGCTTCCCTGCAAGACGCTGCAGCCTGCAGCACTGCCGCTTCAACCAACAAGAAAGTGAATCCAAAAACGCATATTATGCAAAAGCAAGTGCTGCAGCAGCGATGCGGCAGCGCTATTGCAACAAAAACGAGGCTAAGATTATCCCGGTAGCAAATCCTGTGTGATTTTTGTTTACAGCGCAGTCCCCGAGGAACGGCGTCAGATGCCTCAACAACAATGAAAGTAGGAGGGAGAACACGACGCGAAAAGTAACGAAATACGTACAATTAGTCCCGCCTCCACGGCCTGTAGGCTGTACCATCCAGCGATGCCGTAGTGATTGGAGTTGTTTGCTACAACCCAGCCAACACCGGAGTTTTTCGCCTTTTTGATGGCTAGCTGAAAAGGATAAAAAGTGGAATGGTACGTAAACGATTGTAATTTAGTTGTCGAAATCATGTGTATTTATACTATAAATTGTAGTATTTTTTGTATAGTATTTATATGTCATTGAATGGACCAGATGGTTTGATGCATAGTTCTGTTTTATACATTACATTTTGTACTCCTCAGTTCTGAGGGAAATAAATAAACAAATATGCTAGTAATTGTTATCCAGCAGAAGTTTTGTTAACGCAACCTTTATTTTCATTTTCATTCCGCCTTGTGCATGCATGACATGCATCCCGATACATTTTTTTCATTTGAACAGAACTGAACGTTCATGCTGGAACGAGTGAAATATTCCGACCTTAATCAATCAATCAATCAATCAAGTTTAGTCCGAATAGCTAAAAGCTAGAAAAGGAATACAAATTTACAAAATACACAGACACACAAGAAACAAATTAACTAATATACTTACAAGAAATTACCAGAAATAAATGATGGAATGAAACTACGTAAAAATTGAGTAGAAGAATTAGCGGGATACGGAGAAAACTTATTGCCAGTATTCCTCTCGGACCGACGCACGGAAGACGGGAGGGGAGGGGGGAATAGATGGGTCATCTGGGGACAACACGTTATCTTAGCTCCAAATTTGTTTGAAAGAGTATTTCTACGTACAGATAATTTAGGAATGTCAAGTTTAATGAGAGCCTTTTCGTATGTAATATTATAATAACCCAGAATGATTCTCATGGTCTTAAGACATAGTCTTCTGGACTATATCACTACCCCCTACCGCGCTCAGTTCGAGCACAGACCCTTAAGTACAAATCTAATGAAAATATCTACGTCCCGCCCATCTGAGAATACCTGAGCTTTATGCAAGGTACGGTACAATTCTTATTAAGATGGAAACTGGAAATGTGACAATAGCTGAATCAAGCAACAGTACGGCATCCCATAAATGGCAGTTTGTTCATTTAATGACTTTCATCGCTAAACGGTAAATCCTAGCCTAAGACATAAAAGCGCACCCCTCACTACTGCTTTTCTTCCAATATTCGAAACAAGAATACTGTAAAACGAGGCTCTTCTTTTAAAAAATTATCCACGTCTTGGGCTGTTTAAGCCTTTTAGCAAGCCCACTGACTTCTAGCAAACACTCGACAAAATTCAGATAACCGGTTTTACGCATCAATAGCATGATACGCGAACTCTCGCCCGGAGCATAACGCACATGGAAGATAGTAAATCGTGGCAAGAGCGAAGATTAGTGAGGTATCGTTAGCGGCCTTAGAATGTAACATATGAAATTTGGGTCTACGGGCTTTAGAATTACTGAATACAATTACGGAAGTAAGTTCATTCGCATAATAGGCAAGACAGGTCCTTTAACGATTAGAACAAAAAGAGTAGAAAGAAAGAAAAGTTGTAGAGTCCTTATCGTTTTTGCAATATATTATGATTATTAATATGATTATTACTGAAAACAAACACAAACAGCAGCACGAACATTTTAGGACAAGGTACTTTGTCCTAAAAACTTACATCTCAAAACAGAGAGTCAGAAACACAGACAGAAAAGGCGGTTGTCATGTGAAATTAGCAATAGAAAGTTGGCATACCTGCATGCTAAAGTTTCCTGCGACAGGCCCAAGTCCATTTTTTCCGTCGACCAAGCCAGTGCTTACGTTCTCTTTTACTATCACAGGTTTGGCTGCGCCATCACATATTTTGTGGGTGATGTCATTGACGTACATTTCTAAAAACATATTAAAAAAAACTCAGTTATGATGAGAAAATCAGTTCTGCTTCGCAACTGGTATCAAACACGAGTTCCCAGCTGAATTTGGTCACTACGGTGGTACAGTAACGTAACCAAGAACGAATAATAATAATAAGAAAATAATGCATCACAAGAGCTTTTGCCTTTGCATAATTATAACGTTACTCTGCAGAAGAGCATCTTTCTCCCCATTCCGGCAATGCATCTATGCTCCGACTATGTAACAGAGATTTCAGTCTACCCAACGAAGACGCAATTAACACTCATATTAAAATATTCTAAAATAGTTGAACACTTTAAAACCAGGCTCTGCTTAACATATTATCCACGTCTTTGACTGTTTTAAGCCTTTCTCCAGGCCCGTTGACTTCTAGCAAAAACACAGACAAATGTAGATAGCCGGTTTATTCAATGCGTCAAGCTTCTCTCAAACGATCATCGGGAACGTGATACGCATCGAAAGTAGCGAAACAAGGAAAGAGTGAAAATCACTGAGGTAATGTTAGAGGATTGATAATGTATCGTATGAAATTCGGCTCCTTGAATGATATAATAGAGGCGAACGCCTTTTTAATGCAGGTATATTATTATAGTATTACTATTATTATTATTGAAGGAGCTTCATGACGAGCTGTATGTTCGAGCATATAGAAGGCCTTCTCTATACCCCGGGCTCGCCCGTTTGTTCTGTTGATTTTTATTGCACTTGCCCTTCGGCCAAGCCATATAGCGATTGCAATTTTTGTCCGTCCGTCGGTCCAGGTTTTGCTAGTTCGGGCACTGCCACATAAGCTAGGACTATGAAACTTACAGGCGTATCAGGGACCCCAATCCGACCATCGTGGGGGGAGTAGAGGGAGGGGGAATCCGGAATCTTGAGATATTTATAACTTTTGAACGGGGATCAGATCTATAGCATTTATAACCATTTGGACGGGCGATCGGTTTTGAATGAAACTTGGGAAGTGGAAAGAGCTATCGTCTCAGATGTTCCATGTCAAGTCCGGACCGGATCCGATACTTGTCGGGGGGGGGGGGGGGGGGAGAATTTTGTTGAACCGCTTAGCATCGAGGCGTAAGTAAGTATTAGATACGTTCTCAACAGAGCCAGATCATATAGGGCTCTTTAGGGGGAGTTGTAGGGGGTTTCCCGGAATTCCGGTTATCGCGAGTTAGGATACTTCCAGATGTGCTAAGGACGATAAAACTTGGCATGAATATTTGTAACCTGACCAAACAGACTTAAGGACAAGGCACAAAGGTCTATGAAGACTTCTGTTCCTGGATCCAAACATTTTTGCAGGAGTTAATTGAAGGGGAACCGAAAATTACAGACTTCTATTGGTTGCGAAGGGGGGCGATTCGAGTGAAACTTTACGGGTGATACAACCGATGACCTAGGCACCATGGCCCTTTGGGGCTTTCAGTGTTAATAAATATCTATCTATCTATCTATATCTTTCTATCTATCTATGCAAAACATGTGTCTGACCCACATGCTTCCATGTATGGGGGAGTTGGAGGGGGTCCGGAAATGGTGTGACGTGCACAAAAACCAAACGGATGAGCCGAGTGGGATGCAAGTTGGGCAACACCGACTTTATGCGGCCTAGAATTGTTATTTGTCATCCGGATCGGATCTGGCGAGGAGGGTAAAGCGGGAACCGTAAATTTCTAGACATGCTCAGATTCGAGTCAAACTTGATGTCCGAGTTGTATTCGGCCATAGTGGGGGGTGTTGGAGGGTGAGTCCCGGAAATTTTGTGGCTCGCAGGGGTGATTTGAATGAAAAATGGAAAGTAGGGCGATAATATGTCCTAGATGACATATATCAGGGTCCGGACAGTATCCAAACACGGTGGGGGGGGGGGGGTACGGGAGTTTCAAGATGATGCCGGTAATGCTCAGACTCGAGTGAAACTAGATAGGCTAACATATTTCTAGGTCCGATCCTAGGGGGGTTGAAGGAGGTATTTTGTGACGTTTTCATCTACTTTCTTGCACCACTTACTCGTGACAAGTGTCATATGAACTTGTAGCTCTTGTTTACTAAGCAGTGGCTAAAAACGAAAATTCAGCTACATTTCTTCCATTCCATTGAAATCCATTCAGTGAAACATCACTTACGAACATCGTAGCTGACTTTCCGTTTTTAGCCGTTGCTGCTTCCCAGTCAGCTTGGGCTTAAATGACCTGTCTTACCTAAAATACTAATGCAACCTACTTCCATAATCACTCCATACATTTCTAAACCCGGAGAACCCAATTTCCTACGGTACATTCTAACCCCTCTAACAAAACCACGCTGACTTTGTCACTTGCCGTGTTTTGCTACTTCGATGTGTATTGTATCACGCTGTCGACGGATGTCTGCGAGAAGTTTTTCCATCAGAAAAACGGTTAGGTAAATTGTTTCACTGTTTTCGCTACAAGTCAACGGGTCTCAGAAAAGGCTTAAAACAGCCAAAACCATGGGTTATTGGTTGAAAGCATAGTATACTTTTAAAGTATTCAAATATTTTAAAATACTGTAGGTTGAAGAGTAAATAATGCAAGCGGTCCTTTAAGGAGTATTTATGTTTATTTTTGTCTACTCTGTTGTATTAGTGTTTTTTCTATTATTTCTTTTTTCTTTCTTTCCTTCTTTGCTCTACTATTTTTGCATGTTGAATTATAGGTGGCGTTGGTGGGGGGGGGATAATTTTAAGCTGGATAGCTTTGATCACTTGTAGGCTATTTTGTTTAACTACTCTTGAAGGTAAAAATTCAAAAATAATGATATACTAAGCAACTTACCTAACCTATTTAGTCCATGGCTAAAATGTCCTCGATAATCAGCTGCTATGAGAACTTCAGCTAGTGCCTTGGAATGAGCTTCTGGTGTTCCAACTGTGTTCATACAGTCAATCATATACCTCCGAGCTTCTTGTACTGGTATGGTGTTCTTATGATGGTCATTCACACTTTTGCTAGTTGAAAAGGCCTTTGTGCCAGCAGCAAACGTTTTCAGCTGCTGGTGACTCAAGACCGTGATCCTCTTTAGTGTCATCCTTTTAAATTCTGTAAGAAGAATACCATGATTTCTTTTATTATGATGCACTTTTCAAACCCACGTAAAGTCAACAAAGGAAACAATAACCACACTAAATGACTTATCAAATAGAAAGCAATTACAAATATATGAGATACCCAAAAGAGCTTGTGAAATGGAAAAAAGTTATATATAATTTTGTCAACAGTATCTTGAAAAGGCTTTCTGGATATCTTCTGTCTATCCAAATTATACACATTTCGGAGTGTTTATATTCAAACAATGCTTACAACAGATAGGTCCATTCGTCATCAGCGATATTTCGGCCCTTCTTGGCAAGGGTCCGCGTTAGGCTGCCAATCTTCTGGGTCGACGTCGGGGAAGGAAACAAACCTGTAATGGAATGGTGACAAACCGTAGCTGATGTATCCGTTGTTATCATTGTTTGAATATATGTTTCAAAGTCAGCTTGGGCTCAAAGGATATTTATCGGAGTGTTTGTCACAGCAATACTGAAATATCGAGCATCATAGCTGACATATTCAATTTATGTGTTTTTTGAATAAACAGAAGCGTGTTCCACACATTTGGCCCGGAAGTTAAACCTGCTAAAATGTCATTTTGTAAAATGCCTAAAAACAAAATTAAGCTCTATGGTAAAATCTCAGAAAACCGAACTTCTTGTTTTCATGATCAGAGGCGCCGCTAGCCAAAACTCGAGGAGGGATGGCAGGGCGCCTGTCGCATAGCTTTTCGTCACATATGTAATAATAGAACTTGCGATACTTGCAAGCGTTGAAGACGGAAGAAGCCTAGTCTATCTACGAGCTCAGGGGCGGTTTGAAGGGCTTGGGCGTGGGATGTGACAACCTTAAAATATATGACAATTGTTCAGGCTCGAGAATCATACCAGTTAAAAACAATGGCCAAGAAACGCAGCACCGCAAGCTGGAAACTGTGCGAATTTAAAGAAACATTTGTAAGAACAGGAATTCGCTTACGCAATGGCCCACCCTACAGCAGTTCCTATGACTGTGTGTCAGACAGAATGAAAATGAGCGTCACATGCGAAATTTTTAGGTAGGCAATGAATTTTTTCGGGCAAAACACTACTCTCCACCCCCACCCCAAAAAGTCTAGATTGTAATGTGCCTCAACCCCCGAAATTCCAAGCATAAAATATTCTAGTAAATAGAGTATACTACAACAGGCGCCTCCGGCCAATTATTTTTGGAATCTTGCATGATCAGAATACGTCTTTTTGCCAAACGAAATTAAGGGCCACTTGGCATGGATCCAGGGGCGCAGCTACGGAGGGGGGGGGGACTCCCCCCCCAAAGTTCCAAGGCATCGGCGCACAAAAACTAAGGTGATCTGGGCGCTCAAATAAGCTGATCTGGGCGCTCAAATAAGCTGATCTGGGTCCTCAAATAAGCTGATCTCGGCGCTCAAATAAGCTGATCTCGGCGCTCAAACAAGCTGATCTCGGCGCTCAAATAAGCTGATCTCGGCGCTCAAATAAGTTGACTGACATTGTCGTTTATTTGCCAGCAGGTTGTACGCTGGGAAGGGCTGGGGAAGGGGCGGGGTGCCCGAGGCTGGCCTGAGGCCGAAGTGGTTTTATTTGCCAGTTCAGCGGTTCTGACACAGTCATACACAAATCCTCAATTTTTGGGCATGGTGCCCCAACGTTTGGGCATGGTGCCCATACGTTACGGCACCATGCCCTGGAGTATGGGCATGGTACCCCTGTGAAATTTGGTTAAACTGACACTGGCTACATACCTAAATAGGGCCTTCTTCCTGTCCTAGATCAACAGATACCTGATTTCACTGTCTATCCAACCTCATTTTCCAATTTCCAAAATGTTAGAGCACTTTCAAGATACAGAGAGTTTTTTGGAGGCCACTTCTTTCCCAGTGGGTTTACCCTATCCTTTTACAGGTAGTTGCCACTAGGTTACTCAATCCTTTTTCATGTTGTCAAAAAGTCAAAAGTCAGAGTAAAAACAGGTAAAAAAAAAATAACTCAAAATAAATACAATAAAAGGCAAAGAATCTAAAGGAAATATTTGCTCCAGTGAACAGATTGAAAAGCTTGCCTCATCCATGCTACCTAGCAGCAATTTTCTGGAAAAGGATATGATAAGCCGACTAGAAGAGAAGTGGCCACCAAAAAACTCTATGTATCTTGGAAGTGCTCTAACATTTTGTAAATTGGAAAATGAGGTTGGATAGAAAGTAAAATCAGGTATCTTTTGATCTAGGACAGGGAGAAGGCCCTATTTAGGTATGTAACCAGTCTCAGTTTATCCAAATTTCACAGGGGTACCATGCCCATGCTCCAGAGCATGGTGCTCCAACGTATGGGTACCATGCCCATACGTTCGGGCATGCCCAGACGTTGGGGCACCATGCCCAAAAATTGAGGATTTGTGCGTGACTGTTCTGACATACCTGGAATAAAACAGCAACTTATCGTTTGTCATCTGCTCCCGCTTAAAAAAAACGCAACTCAGGAAGATGGATGGAACATTTCAAGATAATAACCAAGACCAGTAAAAGTTCAAGCTTGAGAAAGGGTTGACCAAGAAAGGTGAAATGAAAATAACCTGATAGCACCTGGACGTTTTCTAGTCTACAGTACAGTACAGTGCCTAGTTTCCACCTTCAAACAGGTTTTCGTGACTTTTCGAATCCCACGCTCCACACATGTGAACAAAAGGCGCTAACTGGCGCTAAAAGCGCAACTGGCATCGTCAAAGAACAGAGTTTTGCTCAAAGCTAATAGATGGCGTAAAATTAATGTGAGATAGCCAAGAGTCAAGAGAAGGCAATGACTTCAAAAATAAGTTGTCATGTGCTCTTCTGAGTAGGTGGACTCAGGCTAAAGCTTCTGCCTCAGTCTGCCTGAATTATATGAAGGTACAGGCAGGGTTGCCACGGGTGGGGATTTATCCCGGAATTCCGGTTTTTATTTTTGTGTTGGAGATTCGATGGGGATTCGGGGATTTCCGGGATTTTGCTCCAGGATTCCGGGATTTTCCTGTTGATTTCGGGATTTTTGCCCTGTTGATAATGTGGAGATAAAATATTCTAGTATAATCTTTCGGAATTTAAAAAAAAATCAAGTCGAGTAACACACCTAGATTTTTATCTTGACATTTTGTCGAGACTCGCCATAGTAAAAGCAATACCTCCAAGACGGACGGACAATTTGCTTTTTGCGATCCCAAAAGGTTCGTGGCGGGATACCTTTGACTTCGTATAGTTTGCCCGTCTGTTAGCACGATAACTCTCGAAGGGGTTAAGCTTTTGTTCAACTTTGGTATAGGGATTCTTTGGGTCAAAGTACAGGTAAAGTTCCTAGATGGGCACCGTAGCCCCGTATTTAGGGATGGAGGTTCAAACTAAGGGGTGGATATTTTTTTTTAAATGCTAATGAAATAGTCGATGTAGGGGTAAGGGAGAAGACATGGTGAGTTCGTTTTTGAACTTTAATTTGTTGCCGGACAGTTTTTTCACCTGAAATCCGACCAACAAGAAATTCGGCACTTATTCAAACAATGTTTACAACGGATACGTCAGCTCTGATTCTTCATCAGCGCTGATGAAGAATCAGAGCTGACGTATCCGTTGTAGACATTGTTTGAATAAATGTTTCAAAGTCAGCTTGGGCTCAAAGAATATTTATTCGGCACTTTTTTCTGAGATCAGTTAAAGATCCAATATCGGGGTAAAAATACATATTAATCCGTATCTGAAGTTCATTTCGACAAGAAATCCACCGGAATCCGGCAAAGAATGAAAACTTGGAGTGAAAAGAAGAAGAATTCTCAAGTCTATCAGATTTTGTTTGGGGGCAAGAATGCTTGCTGAATCCGTATCTGTTCTTATTTTTCTGTGTGGATCATTAGTTTTGTCGTAGCTAGGAGAAGGGGCATAAACACACATAGAAAGTTATGGGTAAAACTGATTGGAAGGTTCTCGCCTTGGATGGACAGTCTGGCTAGAACCGTCTGGGGAAGCTGACATGTGAACCTACAATTTATCAAACGCTCTTTTAACTAACGTATCTCGAAAGGTGTCGGTCAGGAATCCATTACACCTTTACGGGTTATCGAAACTGTCAGACCTGAATGTCTTTATCTGGACTTCTAAACAGTATTCCCCTTGGGTCCTATCGAGAGCTATGCTCTTATTATCTACGATCGCATGCTCCATGTTTCGGTGGATGCCCTAATGTCTGCTACATCGAACGAAAGTACCCGTTGATATAAATAAAACAGCAAAAAGACAACGTCGAATATTGTTCACTGGGCAGGTGAATCGGTATTATTGACATGTGCGGGCGAAGCAGCCAAGTAAAACGCGCCTCAAATGTATGAAAGGCAAGATAGACCGACTATCATGCAAGAAATGCGCTCAGAAATGATATAACAGAAATGGGGATTTTTATCCACATTCCGGGATTTTTTCCCTCCAAATTTGGGGATTTTATTTTTGACTTGGTGGCAACCCTGGGTACAGGAGTGTTGCAGGAAGCTGCCACCCTAAACTCCTATTTTGGGGAAATGACTTAGGGAAAAAGAGTAAAGGTTGAAATAAAATTCAGTGGAGTATCCTGAAAGGAAGCTTAGAACCTTCGCTTTCTGCTGGTACTTGTAATTGTTCAAGACTAAGCTGGAGAACACAAAAGAATATAGGCACCCAAGTGATCATGAAGTCACCCACTTTGCTAAAAATGGTAATTTGCTACATGGTGAAGTTAGAAGCCAGCTGTCTGGTCAGAGTTGGGTCAGAGAGGTTCCTTGCCCTTTGCAAATAACAAAATTTGCTTTTTCTTGGAATTTGCATGATTTTTTGGGGGGTGGCAGCTTCATGATCCAAGGTGGCAGGATCATGTACCATGGCCAATTGGGGTGAATTGGGGGGTGGGGGTGCCATAGTAAGGGTAGCTTCATGCAACACTCCTGTAGTTTCTGTAATTTTTTCTCAATTTCTTGTGTTGTTGGCACGTCTTAGTCAAACTTAGTCTTAGAATGGAGCAGGAAATGAGTAAGCTGGAGCCTACATACCGTCAATGAACCTCACAGTTCAGCAAAGAATCCCAGAGCAAGAGAAATCTTCAAACAAAGTACATGGGGGCAGATGGGGGGATGGGGATAAGATCTTTCTTTCAGAATAATCTACAGTAGAGGCAAGTAGAGGTATACTTATGTGAACGTTTGTTGACAGTGGACTTTGCCATTTACATGCACTTGCTGTGTTCAAAGCTAACTACCAGGTAGCAAAAGTAAGTAAGGGCTTTTGAAAACACCTGTATAGGTATTTTGCATCTTCATTCTACGATTTAGCTCAAAACTGCACTGTTCACATTAAAGTAACTGTTCATATAAGCATACCTCTACTGTATCTGGCTTAAAAAGGAACCAACCAACAAATATGACAGACATACTAGATTGAAGTTATCAAATTGTATCAAATGGTTTAAATAGTGGATAAATAAATATTGCTTCAGTATTTCTAGTTCAAAATGTTTTTCTTTTCAAACAAGAACATTCATTCTAACCTTACTTGCATTTTTGCAGATACCATGGTATCTATTACCACTGTAACTGGCTCTGCAATTAGCCCTTGTTGCAGCAAGCATGATATCTGATATACACAGTTGCTCTGCAAAAACGACAGTTGCCGAAGTTACGCTTTTCAAAGTCATCGAAAAAGAAAATCTGATATTCAGTCTGCTCATTATCCCCAAGCTGCCACAATACCCATCAAATCTCACATCCCAAAAGGCACAGGATTTGAATACTTTTGGACACATGACTGTTCAAAAAGTCATATTTTGCATCTTGGACTGTCAGGACAGCATATACATTTCATCTTAACGTTTTCATGGCAAAAATCGAGGTAGTGTAAAAACGAGGTCGGGTACCCCTCCTGTAGTCATACAATCCCCCCTCCCACAAATAAAATCTTCGTGTTTAGTGACTGCTCGCAGTCAGCTCTCCTGCTAAAAAAAAAATCAAGGGGGAAACCAGAGACAACAACATAATGGAAATCAGAGAGGTAATCCAAGAACTTCAAAGGACAGATATTGTCATTAGGTTTCAGCACACCCCAAGCTGATGCAGCGTATACAGAAACGGAAGTTGCAAATCAAGCTGCCCGACCAAGCAATAGCAAAGACTTCCCATCCATGAACAGACCGATCGAATTACGGGATGTTCTCAGAAACAGATTACAGTAGAATATCCCAGCTCTTCAACCCTCTCTGGTCTCCCCATTCAGAACCAGACTTGGAAGTACCACCTTCTTCAGATTGAAGAGCTAATCAGTACTCTTCAAGAAGGAGTTATTACAGGGAAAGCTCAGCCCATCCTCTCTATGGAGATTCCGCCTTCAGTGGTAAGAGTCTCTGCAGTAAATACTTTGTTTCAATGCAGACACTTGACCGAAAGGATGAAGAAAATGCTATCAACCTTTAGATCCTCGGGTCTAAAACCAGATATCATAAGAATAAGCTTGTCATGTAAATTACCATGAGCAGAAAAAACAATGATTTACAACGATGTCCTCGATCTACTGATGAAAGCAGACATCAAAGCCTAGGATGCTATAGACCATTCTCCCACCATCATTTTCTAGGCAAGAGGACCCTCTGTTGAGCCCAACCTCTCAAGTTAAGCCAAGCTGCAGCAAGAAAAAGTCAACAAGTGTCAGTGGATCCCAAAGACTACCATAGAAGGAAGGCTACAATCAGAAATAAAAAATAGAGGTTTGTTTACTTTTTACTTTTGGATTTAGTTTTAGTCATTGAGTCAGTTTGGTTGGAGTCACCTTTGCTTTACCCTCATATATAGCCTACAAATTAGCTGTTAGCTATGATTTTTTCTAAAATCATATCTGAATGAATGAATGAATTTATTACATGCAGCCTTGTAATAAGGCATTTGCACAGTACATACAAAAAAAAAAAAAGGTAAATGAGCGCTTGACAATATATACATAGGGTACACAAAATTTACAACAACAGCAAAACATAAACGAACGCTAAACAAAAACACATAACGAAACACGAAAAGAACAAAGAATTTACTGCATTAGTAGGCGCATTGGGCAATGGGCAGGTAGGCGATTAGATGGTGGTAGAAGATGTCCACTTATTTCTTTTAGCTTGACAGTTGGGTCCAAGACATAAAACTTTTCCATGATTCGGTGATTGCGCATGCGACGAGGAAGGTACAGAAGAAAACGGAGATATTTGAAATAACATGACCGCATTCGACTGGTGTCTTTTTTCCTGAGAATCGGGTACAAACCAGCGAGGAAAAGCACAGAGGAGGAGCAAAAACTTGTGTAAATTTTTGCTAGACCTCGTCGGTTGTACCTGGCTCTGTTTGGAACGATTTTCCCATAACCCATCCTCGTCGCATTTGCAGTTGACAGAACAGCTGCTTCGCACATTTTTCTGAGGGTTGTAGAAACTGAAATTCCCAACCACTTGATTGAGGTTTGTGGTTGCAGAAGGCTGTTTGTGATTTTAAGGGTAGAAGAAGAACCTTTAGGCGGATTAAAACAAATATATTGACACTTCTCCAGATTAATAGATAATCCGATGTTACTAAGGTCCTTGAAAAGTGATTCCAGATTGTGTTGTAATTTTTTTTTAGATCTACTGATCAAAAGTATGTCGTCCGCGTAGGCTATGTAACTTATTCCAAAACCTTGGACAAATTAAGTAGGTGTTAGGTTATTTAAACAATCTGCTACTGCGCATTTAAAGATATGTGGGGATGACACACGGCCTTGCGGAACACCTTTCCTAACAGATATAGGGTCACTAAGATTACCGCCCCATTTGATAAGAACTCTGGAGTTCGTGTACCAGAAGTGCAGAGCCTTAACTACAGCCCTGTTAACGCCATTTCGACATAACGAAAATAAGGCTTGATTATGATTGACGTTATCAAAGGCTCCGGCTATGTCGACCGCACACAAGTGAATAGTTTCTTTCTTCAATGTAGCCTGTTTCAAAATTTTGACAAGTGATTTGTGGGCATGGGACGAACCAATACCTTTACTGAAGCCAAACTGGAATTCGCCAAAATCGCATTTCGATATTAAGTGTTCCGTGATGACATTCTCAAAAATTTTGCTCATGATACATGACACTGTGATAGGTCGAAATGAGCTGCATTCGTTTGAATTTTTTCCTCTTATCTCTCTCTCTCCCTCTTATACCCTTAGGCTAGTATTCGTACAGGATACAAAGAGAAACGTCAGCTACAATGTTTGGCAGTAGTATTTCTGCCCTTTTTGTTAGGGGTACTCATTAGGGTCCTTATTGATGACAAAAACGAAGTTAATCAAAATGCGAACAAAAACCTTTACTGTCATCGCCCCCAGTCGAGCAGCAAAAACAGCAGTCATGCCAACAATGAAATCTCAGCACTAGTTTTTCCCTACAGTGATCTAAAAAAAGTAATCGCCCAAATGGGATATTTATAGTTGGTAGAAGCTTAGTATTTATTCCAGGTTCATATCTTCCGTTCCCCAACATTGTCCCTGACCTCCGACAGCCTGACGAGGACCCTTGCAAAAAAGGGTGAAATATTGCTGCCAAAGCGTCACAGCTGACGTTTCCGTTTTTTTCCATTGTATGATTGTATGTTTCTCAAGTCAGCTTGGTCTCAAGGAGTATTTACCTAGGCTAGTCAAATGCATGCAATCAGACATAGTTATTAACAGGTTCAGAGTGGGTTAAGAGTTACTTGCTAGGTGCAGGCAAGATCCAGGCAGAGGCACTGCAGCAGGGGTAACTAAAAAAAAAAAAATAGAAGGAAAGCTGGTGTTCTGCTATTGTCGCTATAGTGGGGTTCGACAGGGTTGTAGCCTAATTGCTAGGTTCTGGGTAGGCTAACCCAACTGCTGGTGAAGTGTGAGCAATTGATGTGGGTTGTTGGTTGAATATCCCAGCTGTATAGAAAATGCAAAAGAATAAAACGTAATTTCAAAAACCTAAAATATGCTTAGAAAGTTTGAGCTGTTTCATATCAGTTTCATGTGTCATGTATTATGTTATTTGATGTGATTAGCAGGAGTACATCAGGCTTGAAGTTGGCCACACATTCTGGTGATCACTAAACCAGTTTCTCATTTTCAAACAGAGTTTTGTCCAAGAAGTTGTTCTTTCCATAAACGCATTGAAACCCCCAAAATTTCCTAGCACTGCTCATCGATTGTTTGTCTTTGCAAGTGACAGAATTAAGGTTGATTTGTCTGGCTTGCATGTTACTTGGTTCACATTTTCGATTCAGTATAGCGCCAGCTTGTAAGCAGTTGAAGGGGTGAACAGATTCCATAACTACTAGGATTCGAAACTGAAAATGTGTGCTATAAAATCTTCAATTGAGTCTTCCTCACGGCCTAGTAAACTAAGCTCTTTTTCGATAACCATGCTCACAGCTCAGATGATGGGGCATGCTGGCAGTGGTGTATATATTATACATATATGTGTGCCTTAACCCCAAGAGGAGTAGCAGGATACTACATTTCGGTAATTTTCGGAAAAATCAGTACTTTGGTTTGACTTTGAAAGTCTTGTCTACTGGTTTCTCTCTAGAGCAGTGGTTCCCAACCTTTTCCGTACCGCGTACCCCTAATCAAGGTTCGAAAAGATTGCGTACCCCCTTTTTCAGAACGTGAAAAAGACGATAGTTAGTATCATCAATGATAAGGCATATATGCAGGTCCGTATCCAGGAAGGGGGGGGTAGTCCCCCCCCCTCCCGAAACATACAAAAATAATCATTAGTATAGGCTTTTCCCTCTCATCTATGTCTTTTTTGTCTGACCCGCAGGCAACCCCCCCCCCCCGAAATAAATTCCTGGATATGGGCCTACATACATGTGTAAAAATATATACAAAATCAATGAGTCAATCACTAGAGGCTGCTTTATAGCAAAACTTTTGTCAAATCTCGGCTCGATGTCATTAGCAGCACATTTTTTACAGTCAGCCTGTTTCTGTGTTTGGTTTTGATGTTCTCAGTGCTTTCATCAAGGTGCATCACAAACTTTTTCGTTAGCTTAATTCGCAACCTGAATGACAGTATCACTTGCAATGTCGTCGATATCTTCTTGAAACTATGAAGTTTGATACAGGAACAGACTTTTCGGTAGTATAAGGCATGCCCATCCCCCCAAAAATGTCGACCAGACGATTAAAAAGAAAAGAGTTTTTTCGCAAAAGCAGTTACTTAATAAACAAAACAGTCGGTCAGTAAAAATACCTTGCCCCTTAAGATACATTTTGGTTGGTGATACATTCGCCGGTAGTATTAGGCTTTCGGAAATAAAAAATTAGTGAGGCGAGATTTTAAGCTACAGACTAAATCAATTTTGGTTCCTTCGCGTACCCCCGGTTGGGAACCACTGCTCTAGAGAAGACGCATACATATGTGCACCATGATCACCTCTGCCATCATGCCCCTGTGTTCGAGCATTTTTAAGAAAAGGGCTTAGTGTACTAGACTGCTCATTCACCCCTTTTCCTTTCAATGTCGGTCTTTGTCATGCTCAGATATCCTCTGCTTCCCACACTCTACCCTTCTCATACCCACCTGTTTACTTTATATATATGTATATATAAATGTATTGATACGTGGAGAAAGGATCCACCAAAGCTCCAGATAACTGTAAGCACCTGCACATTCAGATCTATGTCCGTGTGAGGCGTCAGATCTAAGCCCCTCACCTAGCTCCTGCTGAATCTGGACCAACCTGAGTACTCACATCAGTAGAGGTAGGGGTGGCTATTTGGTAGGTTAGAGTAGTGGTTTATGTTTTCTTCGTTGGTCGACTTTGCGCAACAAGCCCCAGCTATCACTGTGAAAAGTTTCTCCGAATAAGGATTAAAGTTAACTGCGGTATTTGCTACTGGGATTAATCTTATCTCTACTGGGATAAGATTAATCCGAATTAGAGATAATCTTATCTCAGTAGAGACAAGAGGAATCTCTGTAGTAAATACTCCGAGTTTTTTTTACAGTGTAGTAAGAGACCGAAATGGTTATCAGTGAGGAGAGTTGTGCTGGCCAAAGCATCAAACTGCTACCACAGAAAAAAATGTAGCTCTGTCATCTTAATCCTGATAGACACAGTAGCCTACTTTATTCACTATTCCATTTTTACGCCTCACTTAATAAGATGGTTAGATACCCGAACTTGAGATAATTGATCTCTTGACTGTTATAAATAACTGCTTTGAAAGCTCTATAAGGTGGTTTAATCCACCAGAGATTCAAAAATGAAAACTTAATCCTCCTAGGGCTTAATTAAACCCAATGCAAAGAATTAGGCACGAATAAGACGGTTAGCGAAAAAAGTTAAAATCCGAGGAATCATCCAGGTTATTTCTGGAATCAAAACCAAGGAAAACATAATTCAAACGGAGCGCACAACTGAATTTTGACTGAAGATTAGACTGAAGTAACTGTCAAAGTACCTTGAACTGACGGAAAAATTGGGCAGCTTTTAAAATTCCAAGAACGCGATAACAAGTGATAATGAGTAGTGTTGTGTAGAGTGGTGGTTTGCCATCAAAAAGTGTCCCGGGGGGAGAGGGGGGGGGGGGGGGTTGAGACAATGGACCACTGTGGCCAGAGTTCTAGCCTACCCCCAGCATAGTAACAATAATCCCATGAAGTAGGCCTAGGCTACTAAATTCTTCAGACTATGCTTATTCAGGAGTGGCAAATTGAGTTGCAACACCTGGGATTGATCTGACAGATGTGGCATTTTCTTCAACGAAGGATATATTTTAATTAATTACTGTTTGCCCTGTGTAATTTTTGAGATTATGATGCCACCCAGACGTCGTTACCATGCTAATAATAGTTCAAGCTGAACTGAAAGGATTTAAAAATGGATTAAGTTGCCAAAATTTAGCTTAGTCATTCCACATCATTGTATCTGTAGTTAGTGTGCGTCAGTAACGTAAGATTAAAATAATTAGTGCGGATCAAAACGCTTATTCCGGTCTACAGCTGATGCCTGATTCTTGGGTAGGATATGACGAACTTTGATTAAACCCAGCGTTATTTGTACAGCCTATGCCAAATTTTGGTTACATTATGCCGGACGATTGTGACACCCTGACCCTTTAAAAAAGACCAAAGTTTTCGATGGATCCTAAAAAATCAATATTTATTGGATTTCTGGATCCAAACAGTCAATTTTGAAGATTTCATGTCTTCGCCAGGCCCCTTGCGCATATTATTAATTTTGGTTACATTATGCCGGACGATTGTGACACCCTGACCCTTTAAAAAAGACGAAAGTTTTCGATGGATCCCAAAAAATCAGTATTTATTGGATTTCTGGATCTAAACAGTCAATTTTGAAGATTTCATGTCTTCGCCAGGCCCCTTGCGCATATTAGCCTACTATTCGTCCCTTACCAACCGTAAAAGAAATGTAAAAGAAAAATATGATAACTTGGTGGGTTTTTTGAAAAATCGCGGCCAAACGGCTAATAAACTGAGAAAACCAAGTCTATAATGGATTCAGCATGTATGTTTACCCCCCCCCCCCCCCCCCCCCTGTATCTCATTTCTAATCAACTTAAGAAACCTCTGTTAAACCTCTTAACAAGTGTAAACTTCTAGAGGGGGCTGTAGACTGTAGTTGCTAGTCTTTTTTTTCCAAAAAAAACCATATGTAATCTAAAAAATATAATCTGTTCCGAGCGAGCGACTTCTCAGAATCACTTGTCGGACAAGTAAATAAAGTTCAGAAATGTATTTAGTGTGTGTTCTTACACCCAATGCTAACCTTTACCTGTAAATGAACTTTTAGTTTCACCAGATATCCGTTTGCGCCCGGACTCTGGGCGAACTACTTGTCGGTCAAAAACAAATTCAGCATGTCTCAATATCCTACGTCGAACCTTTAATCGAATTCAGATAGAAATTTTAGCCTACTTTTATCAAAGTTTCCGGTTTTGGCCGGATTCTGGGCGAACTATTTGTCCGGCGACAAACTAATTTTTAAATATGGATTAAGCATATCTCCGATCCTCAACATTGATCCTCTAGTCAACTTCAGATAAAACTTTTACTATAACAGATTTTCCAGTTTTGGCCGGATTCCGGGCGAACTTTTGTTCATATATGAATTCAGCATGTCTCCTTACCCTAAAATCGATTATCTCATTAGTTTTAAAAAATATTTTTCACCCCTTAATTTGGACCCCCACCCCTAAATATAGGGCTACGGAGCCCATCTGCGAACTTGAACTAGCACCTCATTCACATAACTCAGTATCTTATCCCCTTCGAGAGAAGGACAAGTTGACAAACGGACAGGTTTTGCGAAGTCATAGGTATCCCCTCACTTAACGTTTTGGGACCCCGAAAAGAACTTAAAATGTGTATTTTCAGAATTCTACCAAAACACCTATATGAATAAATTAATAAATTTGTTGGCATATAAACTAAGTCCATCATGTAGCAAAAACGATACCAGAAGACTAACATATCATTAAAATCACTTTTGGCAGCCTAAATTATATACACAACTTCTCAGTCAGAAGAAATCTTTCATGTGTTTGAAAGCTAAAGGGCGATTCTGACGATTTCTTGGATTCACTTTCCGAAAAGACTAACGGAAAGTCATCGTGCCTCTGTTGCTTTACAACTTCTCGCTGGCTACCCACTTTCCACATGGATTCACTTTCCATGTCGCTTTCCGAAGACTAGCGTAGTGCAAGAACAGCTAGGCTCGGAAAGCGAAGCGAGTTTTAGCCGAGTCGCAAGGACTTACGGCGTATAAACAGCGGAGCTTGCCGTATCGCCAGAATGGCGCCCTTAACTTCCCAGCCCAACATTTCGGACCAAAAGAAACCCAACGTGGCAATCTGGCAGAAAGAGTGCTCGACATAAAGATAGATAAATTCATAAGTTGATGCAACAACAAAATAAAACTGTTGCATGGCCGTGTGCATGCTCGATTCCGAAGCCACGCCGCCGCTGTTTTCAAATGGCGCGCCATAGCCAACACCGTTTAAACGGTGGCGGCGTGCCGCCGTTCTTTTCAGCGGGAATACTTTTCATTGTTGTCAGTGTGTATTTTGACAGTGAAAAACTAATCAACAAGACCGTCAGATACCGTTTTTGTTCTGAAAAGTGTTATAAGGCCTAGTAACCTAACTTTTAATTGTCCAGTTTGTTCTTAGTACTCTCGCCGTTTTACTCCTTAGGGATTGGAGGGAGCCACAAGAATAGAGGGAGTCACTTGCTGGGACTGCTGGGAAAACAACGAGAACATAAGGAATATATCAGTATCGATTTTGTTCGAAAATTTGCTGATCTATTTCTTTGCAAAACTCATTTAGGTGACGATACAAAATTAGTCTGTAAAAGCTGTGTTCCACTTTATTTTCATTTTTCTTTAGTTTAATTGCTTACTTTATTTTACAACTGCGTAGTTTACAAAAGAACAAGACCAAAGGTTTCGACGGGATCCCACAAATTCAATATATGATCCAGAGAACTGGGTCTTGTCGTCGCCAGATCCAGTCTTCGCCAGACTCTTTGAACATTTTTACTATTAAAATTCAGAAACAGATTAAGGCCAAATAGCTAATCATCTGAGAAAACCAAGTTCAGATATGGATTCAGAATGTGTGTTTACCCCTTAAAGTCATATCTATTTTGACGAAATAGATCGAAACTTCCTTCCTTACTTCTGCCAATTTTCAGGTTTGGGCCGGATTCCGGGACTACTTCTCCGGCGAAAAAGTAACGCTAAAAAATGAATTCAGCGTATCTCCTTACCCCTATATCGAACTTATAATCAGCTTCAAATAAAAATGTAACTTCAAACAAATTTTCCGGTTTCAGCCGGATTCCGGGCGAACTATATGTCTGAGTAAAAACTGATTGTCATATACGGATTCAGCATCTCTTCTTACCCCTAAATCGAACATCTAATCAACTACAAATAAAACTTTTGCTTTTAATAAATTTTCCGGTTTTGGCCGCATTCCGGGCGAACTACTTGTCCGGGTTGAAAATAATTTTCACATAAGTGCTCAGCATTAATCAACATCAAATAAAACTTTTTCTTTTAACAGACTTTGCGGTTTTAGCCGTATTCCAGGCGAACTACTTGTCCGGCGCAAAAATGGTTTTCATAATCGTTTTCAGCATGTCGTCTTACCCCTTACTGGATTATCTCATTAGCTGTTTAAAAATATCTTGTTTGCCCCTTAATTTGAACCCCCTCCCCCACTCCTAAATGTAGGGCTACATAGCCCATATACGAACTCGAAATTTCCCTTGACCCAAAGAATCCTCACACCAAGTTTTATCAAGTATCTCATTCCATTCGAGAGTTACCGTGCTCACAGACGGACAACTTTTGCGATTTCATAGGTATTCCCCCACTTACGTTTTGGGATCCCACAGAGGTACGAGCTCATATGGCACGTTTTACGATTAGGCGGTACAAGAAAGTAGATGAGAACGTCACAAAATACACCCGCCATCCAAAAATGCGGCTTGGGCCTAGAAATAGGATATCTAGTTTCACTTTAGTCTTAGCATTTCCGGCCTCGGATCATCTAGCAAATGACTGTTCTAAGTCCCAAGTTGTTTGATCCCTAGACGTTCCACGATATATCAAGTGCCAATGGTGAGGCATTGGGGGACATGGGCGTCGCGAGGGGGGTGGGGGGGGGCCGCACCCCCAGGAGTTTTGTAGACAAACATATTCCGGTAAATTTTGACTGGTGAGGCGAAGCATTCCACCAGGCATTCACCTCAACTTGATGATTTTTTAGGGAATCTACCGGATTATTGACCAGGTAACGTTATTTTGCTCAGGGAATCTACCGAAATCTTTCTCAAGGAATCTACTGTAACTGTCTCAGGGAATTTACTAGAGGCTGAATCACGGGATCTACCGGACTTTCGGGTGACTGGAAGACCCTACCGGGCTCCACGGGATCTACCAGAATTTGGCTCAGGGAATCTACCGGAATCTGGCTGCTTACCGGATAAGTGTAGACTCGCAGCTTACCTGGATGACCCCGGCACACAAACTACCAGAGTGATTCGTGCAGACAGACAACACAGCGTACCGGAATATTCACCGCCTGATTCCGGTAGTCTCTTAAGTTGTAGCTTTCAAGAATTAGGTAACCAACTGAAATATCCATCATTTCCAACTACAAATACTGTTCCAGAATAATATCACAGTACCATCTACTCTAGTTTCGACAGCTTTCTGGACTCCTTTCCGGTGATAAGCCGAAAAGAGTTCAAAAACGAGTTAGCCGCGTTCCGACACGACCTCGGAAGTCGCCAGGAGAGCCTCGAAACAAAGAAAAAGTTCGGAGATATATTCGAAGTCTTTTGTGAATTGACAGATGTCTTACCACTAGTATGGAAAGCGTTCAAGCTGGCTAAGACAGTCCCTATTACCTCAGCAAAAGGGGGAATACTTTGTAGCAAGGTGAAGTTGGTTAAGACCACTTTAGCCGCGTTCGTTTTCGTCTTTCGGTTTGCCGTTCCAGCCGTCGTTTTACTATAAGCGTTTTCTTTATAACGCCGTTCATGAAAGGCGTTGAACTGCCGAGAATAAGGCGTTTTCTTTGTTTGGTTAAACTGCCGTTTCATTCATCTTTCCTGAAACGACGAACTGAGTCGGAAAGTCAGTTTCGACAACGCGGTTGGGTAATTAAGCGCGAATTTTCAGTATTCGCGAAAAAACAAATTAAACTTTTAAACCAAGCTTTAAAACAGTGGGCCTATTATGATAAATTCCATCTTTGTACTTTGTTGTGGCTGCTGTTGCAAATGTTAAGTTACTTTTACTTATAACATTTTCTCCAGGACAGAACCCCCTTTTTGGTTTGGTTACAAAAAAAAATAACGAGGGAAAATATTTTATAAATAATAAGTTTTAAATGAAAGAACATTTTAAGGAAAGGCGATATTAAAGAAGGAAAAGTAAAGAAAATTTCGTCGTTTTAAAGATGTGATGAAAACGGTAAAATGAGAAATAAGGTTAAAAGAAGAAATAAGAAAGAACATAAAAAAATTGAACGTAGAGATAGAGGAAGGTGTAGGTGACGCTAAATATATAGGTCGGTCATTTAAAAAAAAAAAAATTTAAAATATTAGATGTATATTCAAACATTGTTTACAACGGATATACGTCAGCTACGATTCTTCATCAGCGATATTTCGGTCCTTCTTGGCAAGGGTCCTCGTCTGGCATCTTGACAGCCTGGCGAGGACCCTTGCCAAGAAGGGCCGAAATATCGCTGATGAAGAATCGTAGCTGACATATATCCGTTGTAAACAATGTTTGAATATATGTTTCAAAGTCAGCTTGGGCTCAAAGAATACTTAATATTAGATGTTAGGACCGTTGGCGGCAGCGTCGTCACCTGCCCAAATCATATTGGGCAGGAAGAACGGAAAAGATACTACGCGGCAAAATAAAAAAATAAATAAAACAAAATAACGTTTTCGTATCTAATTCGTTCGTGGAATGGCGTTTATGCAACGTCGCATGTAAAACCTATCTAGCGGACGAATGTGAAATTGGATATGTGACAGATGGAAAAAGCTTAAAACATGACGAATAAATGAGTAGGGTGGGCTGAAGGTCGAAGACTTTAGATTTAACTGACTGACGACTAACATATCACTTATTCAATTAAATATTCCTGAAAACACGACACAAATGCGCTACTTCGTTTCTCCGTATCCGGGGATAATTGATTTCATAGAATGAACTTATTCTTTCGGATTTGTGGTACCTCTATGTGCTTGTCCCTCTACGCTTGAAATATTTACCAACTAATAACGTAAGCCATTGCCGAAAATAAAATACAAATATCAGATTCATTGCAAGACATATCCTAAAATCATTTTCCTACAGGCATAACTTCTCTGATGCCGCATCTTTAGCCCTGAAAATGCAGGATTTTGTTCAAATTCGAATTCTCCTTGTCTGGATGACGTTTGATTCGTCGTGCAAGCAGCGCACACCGTGAAGGATCATTTAAAGGGCGGGGTATTTTTCCCCGGAGACGAGAGGGGAAAGTGTTCACAAGGTACCCGGGTATTTTTCAAGTGACAGAGTACCGTTATGCGGCAATAGATTACACGGTTGTAAAGCTCAGGATATCTCTGTATAATGACTCTTACATGTGTCCATTTGGATCACTTCTTATTTGGACATAATCAAAATTATTGCTCGAAAATCTGCTTTTTGGGATCCCAAAACGTAAGTGGAGGGATACCTATGACATCGCAAAAGTTGTCCGTCTGTCCGTCCGTCCGTCTGTCCGTCCGTCTGTAAGCACGATAACTCTCGAAGGGAACGAAATATTTTGATGAAACTTGGTGTGAGGGTTCGTTGGGTCGTCGGACCAGTCAAGTTCGTAGATGGGCTTTGTAGCTCTACGTTTAGGGGTGGGGGAGGGGATTCAAATTAAGGGACAAACAAAATATTTTGAAACAGCTAATGTGATAGTCGATTATGGGTAAGAAGACATGCTGAACACGATGGTGAAAACTATTTTGTCATCGGACAAGTAGTTCGCCCGGAATCCGGCCAAAACCGGAAAGTTTGTTGAAAGTAAAAGTTTTATTTGAAATTGATTAGATGTTCGATTTAGGGGTAGGACGACATGCTGAAGACGATGGTGAAAACTATTTTCTCGACGGACAAGTATTTCGCCCGGAATCCGGCCCAAACCGGAAAGTTTGTTGAAAGTAAAAGTTTTATTTGAAGTTGATTAGATGTTTGATTTAGAGGTAGGAAAACATGCTGAAGACGATGGTGAAAACTATTTTCTCGACCGACAAGTATTTCGACCGGAATCCGGCCCAAACCGGAAAGTTTGTCAAAATTAAAAGTTTTATTTGGAGTTGATTAGATGTTCGATTTAGGGCAAGAAGACATGCTGAACACTTGCGTGAAAACAATTTTCTACCCGGACATGTAGTTCGTCCGGAATCCGGCCAAAACCGGAAATCTGTTGGAAGTCAAAGTTTTATTTCTAGTTGATTAGATAAGCGATTTAGGGGTAAGAAGAGATGCTCAGTCCCTGTATGACAATCATATTTTACCCGGACATATAGTTCGACCGGAATCCGGCTGGAATCGGAAAATTTGTTATAAGCTAAATTTCTATTTGAAGTTGATTAGATGTTCATTACTGGGGAAAGAAGATACCCTGATTTCGTGTTTGAGCTTTCTTTTTTCGCCGGACAAGTAGTTCTGGAGTTCGGCCGGAACCGGGAAATTGGCAGGAAGTTTTCGTCAAAACAGATATGACTTATAGGGGTAAACACACATGCTGAATCCAAATCTGAACTTGGTTTTCTCAGGTGATTAGCTATTTGGCCTTAATTCTGTTTCTGAATTTTAATTGTAAAAATGTTCAAGGAGTCTGGCGAAGACTGGATCTGGCTAATACAAGATCCAGTTGTCTGGATCAGATATTGAATTTTTGGGATCCCATCGAAACCTTTGGTCTTGTTGTTGCTGACGTCGAAGAATATCCTTCGGCAAACAAATCCCCGGGTAAAAAGTTCGCCAAATTGATACCCGGGGATTTGCTGCTGTTGCGGGGGAAAATCCCCGCGGAGTACGGGTAAATGCCGTCCGTGTAAACGTAGCTTAAGGTTATTACTAGAGCCCCGGGTGAAAAAATACGAAATCCCTCAGATATGTCAAAATATTTCAGTGTATTCAAATATCAGATTTAAAAATAAGCTGCCTTTTCAGTTAAACTTGAACGACCCTATTTTTGTTGTTGTTTGTAACACAATCGAAGTCAAAACACAACAGGATTCTAGAGTTTCTACAGAGATGGTCACTACCGAGAATTTCCGGTAAACTTCTTAAGCCGCACCCCCCTATCAGGAAGGTTTTGGAACGCCCCTGTTGGGGGGTTAATAGAAACTAGTCCGCTTGGTAGTGCTGAACTGGAATATGGCGAATTACGGGAACCTCTAGAACTAGTCTGATTTGGTACCTCTCCTTTCGTTTCGCATTGGATACTCTTTAGATATTTTAGGTACCCCTAGGCCACTCGTTTCTCAAAATTTCTACGAAATAGAAATCACTTACCTAAGTATGCTGATTGGAGGAAAAGCAGTCTGGCTACAGGAGACGCAGCGACTATCCAGAACAGGCTGGTCAACAAATTGCACTCTCGGTAGACTGAGTCCATCATTCAGCGTTCGTTTGAAATTACCTTGCGACTGTTTATGATCATAATAAAAACTCCTTATTATCATAATGAAAATTATGGACATCTCAATATGAATCAGGGCCAAAGGGGTCAAGCAATCTTGAGGGAATAAAGCTGGGTTCTAACAGAATCCAGTTCGAGGTTTAGGTAGGCTAAGCGTGATATTACTTTCAGAGCCGAGGTCAAGACCTAGGTAACAAGACCAAAGGTTTCGATGGGATCCCAAAAATTCAATATCTGATCCAGACAACTGGGTCTTGTCTTAACCAGATCCAGTCTTCGCCAGACTCCTTGAACATTTTTACAATTAAAATTCAGAAACAGATTAAGGCCAAATAGCTAATCACCTGAGAAAACCAAGTTCAGATTTGGATTCAGCATGTGTGTTTACCCCTATAAGTCCTATCTGTTTTGACGAAAACTTCCTGCCACTTCTGCCAGTTTCCCGGTTCCGGCCGAACTCCAGAACTACTTGTCCGGCGCGAAATATTCCGGGCGAAATACTAGTCCGTCGAGAAAATAGTTTTCACCATCGTCTTCAGCATGTCTTCCTACCCCTATATCGAACATCTAATCAATCTCAAATAAAACTTTTACTTTCAACAAACTTTCCGGTTTGGGCCGGATTCCGGGCGAAATACTTGTCCGTCGGGAAAATAATTTTCACCATCGTCTTCAGCATGTCTTCCTAACCCTAAATCGAACATCTAATCAACTTCAACTAAAACTTTTACTTTCAACAAACTTCCCGGTTTTGGCCGGATTCCGGGCGAACTACATGTCCGATGACAAAATAGTTTTCACCATCGTGTTCAGCATGTCTTCTTACCCCATAATCGACTATCACATTAGCTGTTTCAAAATATTTTGTTTGTCCCTTAATTTGAATCCCCTCCCCCACCCCTAAATGTAGAGCTACAAAGCCCATCTACGAACTTGACTGGTCCGACGACCCAACGAACCCTCACACCAAGTTTCATCAAAATATCTCGTTCCCTTCGAGAGTTATCGTGCTTACAGACGGACGGACAGACGGACAACTTTTGCGATGTCATAGGTATCCCTCCACTTACGTTTTGGGATCCCAATAATACATTTTCCTTAGCAAACACATTTATTCTCGGAGTTATAGCTAATTTAAAGTGTAACTGAAATGCCGGCTTTTTTGTTAGCTTGCACCTGAATTATTTTGGTTGTGCCGTGGGATTAGAGTATAGGGACCCTAGCTTTTTCACTGAAAAACTTAAGTAGGCTTAACCGGTAGGCAGAGTAGGAAGATTGTTTGAGTTTTCGATCTGGATTCTCGATTCTCGTACAAATTGCCGTTTTGGTCTTCTCGCTTCGCAGTCCTTGACAAAAGTACTAATGTAGCCACCCATTAGTACCTGTCCATACGTATTGTACATCCACCTTGTGTTGACCAATGAGGAGGGAGTAGCCTACGGAGAACGAGAATCGAGAACTATCGAAGCTATTTCTCGATTCAGTGGGATTACGAAGCTTTCCCTGTTCTCGACGCAAGTAAAAGAGAATTGATTTCATCTCAGTAGTAACAAGACCAAAGGTTTCGATGGGATCCCAAACGTTTAATATCTCATCCAGACATTGGGTCCTGTCTTCTCCAGACTCCTTAAAGGACACCTGAACAGTGAAACCATACTTGAACACACCATGGAGAATGCTTTTACAGACATGGACACGGAGAGCATTCTTCTCATGAGCGTGACGTTTTCAAAATAGTGATGATTGTTTCCGGAGGTTTGCACATGCAGACTCCAAGACAAAAAGCGCAATTCATTCAAATCTTGTACAGCGCTGGCCGGATCGTATTGGAATTTCTTCTAGATATATGTTTCTGGTTAAAAAATATTCCAGAAGAAGGGTGATTGGAGACATTTTTTCATTTCTAAAATTGCTCGGTACTGAAATAAGGACAGATGCAAAATGGAGCAAAAATCATAGCTTGGAAACGGTATTTCGTATTTGGATTGGGTTTTCTGCTGGCAATGTTAACGGACGTCATACAGATAGGGATGATACTTGGTACTCTTCATTCAGGTGTCCTTTAAGCATTTATCAAACCGCCAATTTGGTAATCAGAAACGCGTTTCGACATCTCATTACGTGATCGGCTTGACCAACAACGTTCTGCGTTTCACGGACAAGAAGGGGAGAGCTGCAGCGATTGTCGCAATTGACTTGGCTAAAGCTTTTGATCTGGTCGACCATACCCTTCTACTCCAAAAATTTAGAGAACTCGAACTACCACGTCACATCATTACCTGGGTAAGAAGCTTCCTCTCAGAAAGAAAACATTATGTCAGGTTTGGAACTGAAGAAGGGGAAGACATCTTATCGGAAGAGGACAGAGTCTATTGTGGTGTGCCCCATGGAGCCAAACGGCCCACTCTTATTTATTTATTTATTTCCCTCAGATCTAAGGAGTACAGAATAATGTATTAAACAGAACTATGCCTAAACCGTCTGGCCCATTCAATGACAAATAAATATTATACAAAATACACACGATTTCGACAACTAAGTTACACTTATTTGCGCACTATTTTATTCACTTGTTAAAAAATGGGTACAGGTTATGGGTTGGGGTACCGAAGCTTTTTTTTTATAAAAGTTGGTCATCTTTTTCGTCAAATTAAAATTTACTTGTTCGTCAACATTATTCCAGAAATCATACAGAGACACACATGTTTCCAGTATGTTGACGACCTATCAATAATAGTAACCTCTGATGACCCAGTGTGAAAAAACCCTGTCAATCCTCGGGGTTAGCCTGAAGACTCTATCAAATGGGGCAGAAACACCGAAGAAATAACCAAGAATGGTTCTAGACGGTTGTTCATGCTGCACGCCCTTCGCAAGGCTGGGCTGAAGCGAAAAATTAAGCTCAACGCTTATGTATTCTACGTTCGCGCAGTCTTGGAATACATGTCTGTTGTGTGGCACTCATCCCTCGACAACCAGCAGTCACAGGCCATTGAGAAAATCCAAAAGAGAGCCTGCAAACTGATCATCGGAAGTGGTTATCGTGGCTACGAGCAAGCACTACTGGAACTAAAACTGGAAACACTCTACGGTAGAAGACTTCTGGCCTGTGTGAAATTTGGTCATAGTCTAGCACGGTCAGCCCGGTTCGGCGCCCTGCTCCCAGACCGCTCCGAAGAAATCCATCAGTACGAAACTCGCCAGCAGGCAGGCTTCGAACTAGTGAAGTGTAAAATGTAACACGGAGCGTTACCGCCGCTCGGCACTGCCGTTCATGGCTAGAACAGTTATCTAGTGCAGTGGTTCCCAACCTTTTCCGTACCGCGTACCCCTAAACAAGGTTCGAAAAGATTGCGTACCCCCATTTTCAAAACGTGAAAAAGGCGATATTTATGTCATAAATGAAAAGGAATACACGTGTAGAAATATATACAACATCAATGAGACATTTGAGGCTGTGTTGTCGCAAAATGTTTGTCTAATCTCGGCTCGATGTCATTAACGGCAACAGTTTTTACAGCATCACATTCTTACCGGAGCTTGACACCACGTTTCCACTAAATTGATTTTGAATCGAGTTCTACCCTGTCAGGGCAAACTGATAAATAACAGGCATATGAACCATTTTTTTTCATGCTGCCCTCGGTACTGGAGGATTTCGCAAAACAGAATATTCTATTTTATGTCAGATTTTCGATCACAGCCAAATACTATCATCTGAGCTTCATCTGACACATTCCGCAAATCCGTGCTTTCATCAAGCTGCGTCACAGACATTTTCGTTAATTTTGTTCTAGACCTGAATTACAATATTACTTGCAATGTCTTCGCTTCTTTTTTTGATCAGTATTGTTTGACACAGGAATAGATTTTACAACAGTAGGCTAGCTGTTCTGGAATCAATATTATTTCATGAATTTCACTAGGGTTTGAATTCAGAGGCGTCACACATGGGCTGGGGACACCCCTCCCCCTAAGGGCCTTAAGTGGTCGGCCAGTCGGGAAAAAAAAACTGGTCGGCGCGAAGCGCCGCTAAAAACATTCATTTTTTTTTTCGAAAAACACTAGGTAAAATTACCAGCCACTCGGTAAAAATATCTTGCCCCCAAACAACTTTTTGGCTAGTGATGCCTCTGCTGGTAATATTAGGCTTTTGGCAGTCAAAAATTAGTTAGGTAATATTTTGAAAATACAGATTAAACAGATATTGGTACCTTCGCGTACCCCTTGCAAGGGTCTCGCGTACCCCTCTGGGTACGCGTACCACCGGTTGGGAACCACTGATCTAGTGCTTATTCATGTTGCTTTTTCTTGTACAACCCTTTCACTGTCTCACTGTCGGTTGTTTTCATTAAACTTTGCTACAAAAATTCAAAAACAGATTAAGGCCAAATAGTTATGGATTCAGCATGTGTGTTTAGCCCTGTATGTCATATTTGTTTTAACGAAACTGATTGAAACTTCTTGCCTTAGCTTACTTCTGCCAAATTTCCGGTTTCTGCCTAATTCGGGAACTAATTATCCGACAAAATAACAAATCTCAAAAACAAATTATGGAACATCTAATCAACTTCAAATAAAGTTTAAACTGATGACAAATTTTCCGGTTTCAGCCGGATTCTGGGCGAACTGTCCGTCCTTGTAAAAAAAAAACAATGGTCATGTACGGATTCAGCGTCTCTTCTTACACCTAAATCGGAATCTAATCAACTACAATAAGACTTTTGCTTTTAACAAATTTTCCGGATTTGGCAAGATTCCGGGCAAACTACTTGTCCGGCGAGAAAATAGTTTTAATAATCGTGTTCAGCATGTCTTTCTACCCCCTCAACGAACATCTAGTCAACTTCAAATAAAACTTTTACTTTTAACAAAACTTTCCGGTTTTGGCCGGATTCCGGGCTAACTACTTGTTCGGCAAAAACATGGTTTTCACTGTCGTGTTCAGCATGTCTTGCTACCCCATAATCGACTATCACATTAGCTGTTTAAAAATATTTTGCTTGCCCCTTAATTTAAACCCCCTCCCTACCCCTAAATGTAGGGCTACAGAGCCCATCTACGAACTCCTTACTCTTGACCCAAAAGGATCAACACACCAAATTTCATCAAAATATCTCATTCCCTTCGAGAATTCCCGATGAAAAATTTGTAGCCTGCGTAGTAGTATGGTAGTAGCACGAAAAGTTGCATGTAATGCTATGTAATAGCAAAGAATACTATCATTTAATGTGCTTCAGACTGGTCCAGTCTTATGTAGTAGTATCCAGTAGCATGCAGTAACACGGTAGCCTGAAGTAGAACCATGTGGTAGCATCGTTAGTACTGCATGCTACTTTTTCGTACTACTTCATAGTACTATTTTGAGATAAATTTTTCATCGGGTTATCGTGCTTATAGACGGACGGACGGACAACTTTTGCGATGTCCACTCATAGGTATCCCTCTACTTACGTTTTGGGATCCCCCATAAAACATAAAATAGGAGAATTATAAGGAAAATTGCGAAGAGAATTAGATAAAAAAAAAGGCGACAATTGGCTATTTATAAAGTTGCTTGTAGGCTACGGGAGGTCCAGAAGCGTGGTTCGGAACTTCTTTGGTGCCTTCCGTTGAATTTTTTTTTCTTCGGTCGCTTTTGCTTAAAAGCATTTTGAATCAACTACGCTATCATATGCGCCTTTTGCCCAATAACATATCTGTCACGTGAACCAATTCCAGACAGCCATCTCCGTGTTAATCTTCAAAGAGTTGGCCCAGTTCCAAGATACTTCGCCATATTCTCAGCGCTTCAAAGCTGACTAGTTTCTGGAAGTCCCCCAATGCCTAATTATCAAAAAAATATATCCAAATTTTGATCAGTAGATATAATCTGCAATCTGCTTTCCAGGTAATGGAGGTTTTGCACTGTCTCTGGAGTACAAAGTGAAAGTTACCACAATCTGCTCTCTACCTTGTGGACCTTGTGTGTTTACTATCTCTGTCACAAGTGTTGATATTGATGCAGTGGAGAATTTTCAGTAACTAGTCCAACTGGAGCGCTAAGGCGAATACTGTATATGACTAAGTCCAAACATACCAGTGATCCTCAGGAAGAAGGAGTAAGAGTGTCCGTAACGACTAAAGACTCAAATCCTGTGTCAAGTAATCACGGCGATCTTTGGGAGCAGCTGTGACAAGAGTAACCAGTTCTTCCTTTCTTCCGCTAGTTACCCGGAGCGGCTGGAGATTTTGCATCGGCAAGGAGAGATAGTCATCAAGAGTATTCCACAAGAAAAGCGAATGAGCGGACTCACTTTCTCCTCTTTATTCCGTTAATGGCCCTTGAAAACCTTAGATGGCGAGATTCAGTTTATTTGATAGAAAGGTTGTCATGACAATAAATAACAATAAATTAGATGGACACAATTCAGCATTGACTAGGGCACTCACGCGATACAATAAGCATTGCAAATTCTATATCTAATTCCCTTCTTGGCAGGTGCCATACACAGCGTACCCCAGAGCTAACTATACTCAAGCCGAAAACTCAAGAAAAACAAGATAGAGAAGTAAATAATAATTAGACAGAACCAAATGTTCGTTAGGATGAAGGATCCGCAAATGAATGGGAAGCGCGTCTTTTACACTCAATGCATACAAAGCACCGGAAATATATGCTGCTCCAGTGACCCGTATACCACACCTAATCACATCATACCTGCGTAAGTAGTCAGCAGTAGGCTTCCGCTAGTTCACTGTATTTGTATTAAATACTCATTAGTAATCGTACCGCATCATATTCATTAAAAATACAAATTGGCCATATCTACTTGTCATTCCCCACTGATTCACCAGAGAGTATCCATCCTGATAACCAGCGCTCACCGAATCATGTTCATTAGTCACCTGAGTTCATGCGGGTTCAAATCGCCATCTTAGTTGACGTGCATTAAGTAGTGATTCTCCAGATCGTCTTGTTTATACGGCTTCTTCAGATTCTCAGTAGACTCCTCGTCAAGGTTGAGATGTTGAAGGTCGTCCTCTTCCAAGCTGTCTTTCTTGGCTGGTTTATCCTGGGGAGTGCTGTAGCTCCTGAAGAGGTTGAAGATTGACATAGGGCACTTGGGGAAGTGCGTTCCACATGTTGCAATGGTCGCGTTCTCCATTTGACCCACCCGTTCGGCGTCGAGATATTCGTGGAGGAAATCGTTAACTCCTCTCCTCGGTCTGTGAAATAAGATGTTGAATTAGTGACAATCTCACGCACCAGCGTTCACGGCTGTTAAATCTTTTGTATTATCTGTGTTGAAGTCCGTAGAGTGGGAAGGAGGTATTTCGGAATGCAACTAGGCCCTGCCCTCGACAAGAAAGGTCATGATTTACTTGACGAAATGAGAATGGGATACGTTTCTAGGAAAGTAGGTTACTCAAGGGTTTTCGTGGAACCTTAAAGCACAAGTCACAGTAGATACACAGAAAGTGTTCCACCCTACTTACCATACTTACTACGCATGATGTCACGAATCCTGGCTTCTTGGTGTCGAGGCTGGAACACATTTTTCAATTTTTTTTCAAATATCGTGCCCCGGGCTCATCCGACCAACAGCGTCAAAGAGATTCGTAGTTACCACGTTTACTACGCTCACTAGCGTGGTAAGCAATTAGTTTAACTGCGACGAATCTTTGAGCACGAGGACGAGGATTCGCCGCAGTTGAAAATTCCACAAATTCACGTAGACAAAATGTCAGAAATCTTACCGAAAAGGAAGATGGTGAAAACGGGTGGGTTTTATTGGGACCGACTAAAAAGAGGCACGGCACGGCACGACATAGTGTTGGAGGCAAGAGAACTAAAAAGAGGCACGACAACTACAAGTGCCCTTTTCAGGCTTCAAAGTGAGGGGCAGGAACCATGTTCTACCGTGCCTTCTTTTAGGCTGTGGAGTTACCAACTCTCACTTACTTTTCTACTTCTACTACTTGCTAATCCCTTTTACTACTCTTGCCTCCTGCGCCATTAGTCGATCCCGCTCCTATTCTGTTCGTCTGCGACTTACTTGTTCTGTCATAACATGGATTCAAAGATCTTCGGAGAGGTGAAACAACAGAACGCTGAACAAATTCATAAGATATTTTGGGCACTATACTTATTAATTACTATTAGTTACCATTTCGAGAAGGTTTGAACAGTAAGCATAGTAACTTTTCACGTGGTTGGAATGAAAATAGTAACCAATAGTTATTATTGTTGGAAGGGTGGAACACGATCACAGTAGATACTTTATTCGTTCGTCTAATAGTTCTTAGTCCTGTTTATCTGGTATTAATTGTCATTGGCCATTTTCTGTATTGATCCACCTTTGCTGGCTATCTTTGCTATTTTGGTCTATCTTTAGATAGACCAAAGATATATATATATATCTTTGCTATATATATATATATATATATATAGTTTAGATTCCTATGTCCTAACATTATATAATTCCTTATGATTTCTCGGCTGTTTTCATCCTCACTTGATTCCGTTGGTTTTGATGACAAACAGAGAAGAACTTTGTTTTTATCGCAGGTTCATCTTTCCAGCCGAAGCTTGAAGTGGACCGAAATATCGCTTGTCTAAATGTTAGCTGACCCATCTGTTTATCGACAGTAAATAATAGTACTTACGTCATCATTACAGTAAGGACCTCGCCTACTATAGTCATTTCGCCTATAGGATTCTTCTGCATTTCGCAAATCGTCCGCAAGAGGCACGCCTTCCCATCCACCCCCATCGTCGCCAAAGCCACTTCCATCGACTTAAATATCTGAAGCTGGTCATCTTCGAGACTCCTAGAATCAGAAACAAGTCATCAGTCAATCTGCAGGTTGAAAGGGCGATTCTGGCGGTTTGGAAAGCTCCGCTGGCTTATCCGCCTTATGTTCTTGCGACTGTGGCTAAAACTCGCTTCGCTTTCCGAAGCGGGTCTGGCGCCGCGCTAGTTTTTATTGCACTTGCCCTTCGGCCAAGTGCCATATATAGCGATCGCAATCGCGTCCGTCGGTCAGTATGTCCAGGTTTTACCAGTTCGGGCACTTCCACATAAGCTAGGACGATGAAACTTGGCAGGCATATCAGGGACCCCAAATGATTAAATTGGAAATAGTTACTTCCCCGATCCGAGCATCTAGAGGGGAGTGGAGGGAGGGGGGATCTGGAAAAATTGGTTATTTTTTACTTAAGACCGGTTGATCAGATCTTAACCAAAGTTGATATATAGAAAGACTACGTGTTTTAGACGTCCCATTTTAAATCCGGACCGGATCCGGATCCGAGAGAGGGGAACCGGAAATCTTGGGAAACGCTTAGAGTCGAGAGATTGGGATGAAACTTGGTGAAATCCGGTGACATTGGGGGAATCGGAAATCTTGGGAAACGCTTAGAGTGGAGGATTTGGACGAAACTTGGCGGGAAGATCAAGCACAAGTCGTAGATACGCGAAAGACATAAAAGGACCGCACCCGGCCACTGTGGGGTAGTTGGGGGGGGGGGGCGGGGAGGGTCCGAATTTTAGTGATCCCGCAAGTTCGATACTTCCTGATGTGCTAGGACAATAAAACTTGGCGGCTTGTCAGGGACCCGAACAGATTGACTTGATGATTTGGTTTCCCCGATCCAACCATTGTGGGAGGAGCGGAGGGATGGAGAATTCGGAATCTACTAGCAAGCTGAGCTATTGAACGGGTGATCGAATTTAAATGAAACTTGAAATTTAGAAACACCTCTTGCCTCAGACGTCCTATTTTAAATTCGGACCGGATCCGGTGAAATTGGGGGGGGGGGGACTGGAAATCTTTGAAAACGCTTAGAGTGGAGGGATCAGGATGATACTTGGTGGGAAGAACAAGCATTAGCCCTAGATACGTAATTGACAGAACAAGGTCGTATAGGGGTTCTGTGGGGGGAGTTGGACGGTCTTTGCCGGAATTCCGGTGATCGCCACTGTCCTCGATGACACTCTATAGGTGACTTAAGGACCCGACACAATGCCCTAGGAAAACTTGTGTTCCTAGATCCGGCCATCTTTAGGGGATTTCAGGGAAGGGGAATCCGTAAATTCCGTAAGTTGCAAATGGGTGGTCCGATTCGAATTAAACTTTATGAGTTGATGATAACTGATGACCTAGACAAGCAAAGCATGCGTCCAAACCACGTGCAACCACCGTTGGGGGAGTCGGGGGGGGGGTTGGAGGAGTTACTGGAAGCTCCCTCAAAATGCTCAGATTCAAGTGAAACTTAATAGTTGGTCTTTTGATGATCCATTTAAGAGTCCAGACTAGATTCGGCTGCGGTAGAGTGAGTAGGAGGGGGTACCAGAAATCGTGTGGCATGTCAGGGACCAAACGAGTGAATCTGTTGTGTTGAAACTTGGAATGTAGAAAAGTCATTTGATTTAGATGATCCGGGCGATGCCGAAAATGCTCACACGTGAGTGAAACTATATATCCTATTTGTAGGTCCGAACCATATTTTTGGATGGCGGGGTATTTTGTGACGTTCTCACCTACTTTCTTGTACCACCTACTCGTAGCAAGTGCCATGGAGCTCATAGCTCTTGTTGAAAGTGAATCCACTCTAAACGTGGAAAGTGCACTCGGCAAGCCAGCGAAAAGTTCTTAAGGCGCAACGACTTTCCGTTTGTTCTGGTTCTCGGTGGATTCTCGCTTTGCGTTTTGGAAAGCGAATCTGTGAGATCGCCAATGTCACCCTTTACTTATTTACGATGTACATCAGATTTTATCTCTATCAGATTGATATCTCGTCTATATAGATCTAGTAGTTAAATTTACCATGTTGCACGGTTGTGTGGAGTGGGACGGTGGCTGTTCACCGCGGCAGAAAAGCCGTGTGATATAATATATGTCGGGTCTGAAGAAGTTTTTATTTTTAATGCAAAAATAGAGCCTTCTCCCAGAAGCAAGGAACCTAGCTGATATCACCGAGTTGAAGGTGATATCAGCTTCAACTCTTCCATTTGGGTTTCCCACTTCTGCAAACAGCAGGTTCAGCCGTTCCGCTTGCTCGGGCGCAAATTTTTTTTTTTTTTTTGCGTTTTGTACCAGGAAACCAAGACAAAAGAAAAACTGGATTTTTTTACGAATTACTTGGCTAATTATCTTTTCGCATTACATAAAGTCATCAGCCCTAACAGAAATCGCGGATGTTACCGAGGCTGGTACTGACTTCAGAAAACAGCATAGTTATCACAAATCCGAAAAGGAAGTTTACATTTCCCTTCTTTGGAATAGAGCTACTATCCCTATCGCGACTGGAATTTACCCTGACACATGGAAGGTAGGTTACGTGACACCAATCCCGGAAAAAGACTCGCCAATAGGCTTCGACTAGCTCAGACCCGTCACCCTTACACCCACTTTCAGCAAGGTGCGCGAATGGTTTGTAGCCAAGTGGTTAAAAGGTGAAATTCTTGGTAAGCGACAGTACGGCAACAGACCGAACTACATCCCATTACCTAGTAAGTTTAATTGATTGTATTTTATGGAACCTAGATGATACAGAAAAATGGATAGATTTAATCGCAATTGACTTTACTAAAGGGTTCGACTTAATTAACCATACAGTGCTAGTGGAAAAGCTAATTAAACTAAATGTAAGCTCCTACTTGATTAAAATTATTTTTGGTTTCCTTGAAAACGAAAACAAAACACCAAGTATAAGGGTGTTTTTTCGGAAGAAAAATAAATTTTCTTTAGAGTGCCACAGGGGACTCTTTTGGGTCCTCTCCTTTTCTTATTAGGCTAATGATAAATGATGTTGCAGCAGATGAGGAAAACCCTTGGAAGTATGTAGACGACCTGAGTATTGTTGAAATCTGTCATCGTTCCCAAATGAGTAATGCTAAGCTAATAATCCAAGAGGTGGCAGACGAGGCACATAATAGCGATATCAAAGTTAACTTCGCTAAAACAGCGGTTTTAACTATTTCTTTCCTAAAATCAAAACCTGCTTTCAAAGAAGAAATACCGGAAAAAATGAAGGCAGAGAAAATTAAGCTACTGGGTGTTACCATAACCCCAGATCTAAAATGGGAAGCGCAGTGTCAGGACATGCTGAAACTTGCCAATGCGGGAATAGAAAACCTAAAACTTCTTTCCAAACTGAAAATACCCCAGTGTCCCCGACTACGAGTTTATACTTCTTTCATTAGACCCACCCTGGAGTACGCAGCACCCGTTTGACATTTTTCATTATCGCAGGAACAAAGAGATAAACTAGAAAGAATACACAAGCTGGCTCTTCTTATTATTCATAGTGGACCGAAGATCCCATACTACCTTTTAAAACACTATAACCTAAAAACACTGCAGGAGCGCAGAACGGAGCTAAGCGCTGACTTCGGTTCAGCCATGGTATCTCATCCTCTCCACTCCCAAATCCTCCCTCCCCCCTATCAAAATGTTAGAAGTCGACCAGAACGAGTGGTAAGCTCTGGTTCCCAAGCTCTGTCCCGTACCTACAAAACACGCTAGATATGCAAAAAGTTTTATTCCCGAGTTCGTAAAATATTTTAACGAAGCGCGATTTTTTTTAATCGTACTGACATTAGATACGTATGTTGTAATTTATTCTGTTTGTTTGAAGATAATCGCAAATCTGGTTTATAACCACGATAGTCGATTTTTACAATAAACTCTCTATCTATATCCATCTCTTTGCCAACAAGACCCAAAGGTTTCGATGGGATCCCAAAAATTTAATACACGATCCAGACAAATTGGGTCTTCTAGATCAGTTCCCTACCGGTGGTACGCGTACCCCAAGGGGTACGCGAGACCCTTGCAAGGGGTACGCGAAGGAACCAAAATTAATTTAGTCTGTAGCTTCAAAATGTTGCCTCACTCATTTCTGATTGCCGAAAGCCTAATACTACCAGCAGAGGCATCACCAGCCAAAATGTATCTTAAGGGGCAAGGTATTTTTACTGGCCGACAGGTCATTTTTTATTAACTGTTTTACGAAAAATCGTGGCGCTTCGCGCCGACTCTTTTCTTTTTAATCGTCTGGCCGACCTTTTTAGGGGCATGGGTGTTGTCAAACCGTGCTTGACGCCTCTGATTCCAAGCCCTAGTGAAAGTCAGTGAAATAATGTTGATTCGAAAACAGCTAGCCTACTGCCGTCAAATCTGTTCCCGTGTCAAACAATATTGTTTCAAGAAGAATCGAAGGCATTGCAAGTGATGTTGCCGTTCAGGTTGCGAATTAAGCTAACGAAAAAGTTTGTGATGCAGCTTGATAAAAGCACGGAGAACATCAAAACCAAACACAGAAACAGGCTGACTGAAAAAATATGGTGCTAATGACGTCGAGCCGAGATTTTGTATATATTTTTACACATGTACATGCCTTACCATTTATGATAATATCTATCGTCTTTTCCCCGTTCTGAAAAAGGGGTACGCAATCTTTTCGAACCTTGATTAGGGGTACGCGATACGGAAAAGGTTGGGAACCACTGTTCTAGATATCCGTTCTTCGCCACTACTTGAACATTTCTACTGTTAAATTTGGAAACAGATTAAGGTGAATAGCTAATCGTCTGAGAAAATCAGGTTCAGATATGGAGTCAGGATTTGTGTTTACCCCCTATATTTCATACGTACTTTGACGAAATTCGTCAAAACTTCCTGCATTACTTCTTCTGGTTTCGACCGGATTAGGGGGAACTACTTGTCCGGAAAAAACCTAAAACTCAAAAATGAATTCAACATATCTCCTTACCACTATATCTCTAATCAACTTCATATATCCTCTAATCAACTCCAGATAAAACTTTTACTTATAACAAATTCTCCGGTTTCAGCCGGATTCCGGGTGAACTATACGTCCGGGTAGACAATGGTGGTCATCTACGGATACAGCATGGCTTCCTATCCCTAGATCGAACATCTGATCAACTTCAAATACAACTTTAACTTTAATCAAAGTTTCACGGTTTTGGCCGGATTCCGGGCTAACTACTTGTCTGGCGAGAAAATGATTTTCATACAAGTGGTCAGCATGTATTCTTAGCCCTAGATCAACCTTCTCATTAGCTGTTAAAAATGTTTTCTTCTCCCCTCAATTTGGACCCCCTCTCCACCCCTAAATGGGGGGTTACAGTCTACGAACTCGACCTGTCCTTCGACCCAAAAAATCTTCACACCAAATGTCATCAAAATATATCAATCCGTTCGAGAGTTATCGTGCTGACAAACGGACAGACGGACAACTTTTACGAAGTCAGATGTATCACTTCACTTACGTTTCCTAAAACCTACCTCTTCTTCCTGAACGTTCCAGCAGATTCATCAAACAATGAGTCTAGAAACAGCGTGATTGGGATGGCAAACTGAATCAGGCCTCTGATGGAGTTCTTCCCCGTTCCTTGTGTGACAAGGGGGAGGGTAAAAGCGTTGGTCACCACCCATTGGGGTCTCAAGAGAATCGCGTTACGGTTTGCCACTGAAATGAAAGAGTTACCTTGACATCTTTGTATCCTTTTTGGCGAATAATTGGTCCAAGGCGACTGTGAGACGGAACATAAAGGCGAAGTTGGAGAGGTAGACATAGAGGGGGTTGACGGTGCTGTCAATTGGAGCTCGGATCTCGTTCTCAATGGCCCACGTAGGCCTAGCGACTGCTAGCTTATTGAAGAATGTGGCTGAGTCCCCAAGTATAGTCATCCTGAGATGGAAAAGGATCTTAGTTTGGTGTTTGCAGCTGCCAACGAAATCCTGAGCTCCGATCAACAGCGTCTACGAGAGGAGAAAGAAAATTGGTTTAGCCGCGACGGCCCCTCCCCACGCCAAACGTCGAGAGCACGAGGATTCGCTGCAGCTGAATTATCCACAAATTCGCGTAGAAAAATGTCCGAAATCTTACCGAAAAGGAAGATGGTGAAAACGGGTGGGTTTTATTGGGATCGACCAAAAAGAGGCACGGCATGGCGCGACATAGTGCAAGAGAACTAAAAAGAGGCATGACTACTAAAAGTGCCTTTTTCAGGCTTCAAAGTGAGGGGCAGGAACGATGTTCTACCGTGCCTTCTTTTAGGCTCTGGAGTTACCAACCCTCACTTACTTTTCTACTTCTACTACTTGCTAATCCCTTTGACTACTCTTGCCTGCTGCGCCATTAGTCGATCCCGCTCTTATTCTGTTCGTCTGCGATTTACTTGTTGTGACATAATATAGATTCAAAGATATTCGGAGAGGTGAAACAAGAGAACGCTGAACAAATTCATAAGATATTCTGGGCACGATACTTATATCCTAGACTTTGTTTTTGCAGTTCTTGAAACATAGTTCAGTCTAGGTGTTATCCAGTCTCCTACTGGTTGTTACTACAGGCTATCACCATAGTTCCAATATGCCTGTCACTTCAAATAGTTTGGAAGTCTTCTTTCCGCCCAAGCTCACTGAGACTCGTATTTGATTGCCGTGAACCGGAAAGTCAGCAGAGATATGTATTCTAGCGATATTTCGGCCCTTTTTAGCAAGTATCCTCATCGGGCTGAAACATATTTTCTAGCTTGGGTCTGTAGAGGTCGCCTCCCACGAACGACCGAAAGATTGGAACGACGGTGGTAGATTTTAGTAACAATTGTTAGGAGGCTGGATAACCAGTTTACCACACGCCCCTGTTTTTAGGATACCATATGCCCAACGCTGGGTGCCCTGACTCAGTGAAATATTGAGGAATTGAGTGAAGCTCAGAAATAAACCAATCAGAATCCATTTTAGGTGGGCAAGGTGAGGGTTAGGCTAACCACAAAGTATCCGGCATTTGGAATAAGGTATCCAGCGTTAAGCCAAAGAGTTCGCCAAACGGTATACCCCGCGTTTGGAATAAGGAATTCCAAAATCAGGGATTTGTGTTAGATAGACTGAATAGACTTTATGTGTAAAACTGATAAGCGCTGATTTATCCTTAATAGGTAAAACAGAGTGAGTAAACGGAGATTATGATTTATTTTGCGTTTAAAGCTTTAGCATAAAATAGAGAAATTTACATGCTTTACAGTTTGTAATAGAATATTCAATCACCGCCGCTGGGAACCGTATGTTTTCAAACACTGTATCCGGATTAATAATAAGACATAACACTCACTTTTACTTCTTTTTATTCCTTTTAGGGCGTGTGTGCTTTTTACTCCTTAGTCTCTCAGTACACAAGTAGAACTAAGTTAAATCGTCAACGGTAGAACGGCTTTATGACTATTGTGATCTAATTAATATCGCATAGTAATCAGGTTAAGGGCAGACTCATCTCCGCCGGTTTAGTAAGTTATTCCGATCTCGTTTTTATGAAGTTCGGGTAAACCGTGCACGTATTTGGGATAACGGGATGCTGTGGGTCATTAAGAACTTGGGAGTAATGTTAGAAAATATTTCGGCAAAGGCTTGTGCCGTGAAAGTTGGACTTAGATAGCAAAAATATGTATTGATTTTTTACCCGTAAAGAAGCATGAGTATACAAGGATTAAAATAAAGAAAACATAATATTCTATCCTGCACCTGACTACAGTCGGGCAGGTTAAAGTTTAACTGAAAACGGCAGAGATGGGACAGCCTTTTTACCCCCCACTTATTCACTTAAAGAGGCTTGAAGACCCGATGAAAATGCGTTACTTCGTCGCTCCGCTTTTCACGAATAATCAATTTTCAAATAGTGGAATTTCCATGTCAGATTTGTGGTATTACCTGTGTCTTATGCTTGACGAATAAGATTTATGGAATGTTTTTGTTCCGGTACTAAGCAATCTTCACCAAGCTTATCACCGCCCACTTAAAAGCCGCGTTTGTTTTCAGATTCAAATATTCCGCGTCATAGTAGAATTAGTGCTGTGGGGACAGCCGTAGATATTCTGAACCTCAGTACTAGAGCAGATAGTGGAAAAAAAGAAAATCTCTTAGCAGAATTCAAATAACTCTGTGTATTCAACTAAATGATACAAAAATAAGTTTGCTTTTCAGTTAAACTTTAAAGTTTAACTGGAAAGGGCTGAGATAGGTACCCATCACTTATTCACTTAAAGAGGCTTGAAGACCCGATGAAAATGCATTACTTCGTTTCTCCGCTATTCACGTATAATCAGTTTTCAAAGAGTGAGATTTCCATGTCGGATTTGCGGTACCTCTTTGCGTTTGAACGTGTCTTTATGCTTGACAAAAGCTGTTTATGAAAAACGCAGTGAGCAGTGGTCACCTAGCTCGCCACTGGCCACTGAAAAGCCGCGTTTTTGTTCGCATTTAAATTCTTCCGTGTCATAGTAGAATTTTGCCTGGTTAGGACAGCTTTAGATCTTCTCAACGTCATACCAGAGCAAATAGTGAAAAAAAAAGATAATGTAGTGTATTCAGTTGAATGATACAAAAATAAGTAGGCTTTTCAGTTAAACTTTAATAAGATAGGGTGTGAACTAACCCGCCGACAATTCGTCCTGTGGGCTTTCACGAAAACAGACTGCCTTGCTGTAGCTTTTAACTCATTCATTCCATTTCGATTGTTTTTTAACCCCTAAAATCCTATGATCCTCAAACACCAAATGTACTCTCGCCAAACTTCCTTTCTTCCGTTAGAATAGTGAGAAACAACTGGTTTGAACTGCCTGCCTCCGCAAGCGCGTGGGATAGATACGATAACAATATAAATAAATATACTACATGAACTAATTCGCAAAATTAATTCGCTTCCATCTCTGATTTATATTAGTATTAAAGGACCCATCGTTCCTATATTGCCAATGCAGCCCACTTCCGTAATTGCGTTCATTAATTCTTAAGCCCGGATACCTAAATGTCACATGTTACATTCTAAGCCCGCTTGGGGGGGGGGGGGGGGTACCTCACTAATTTTTGAACTTTCCATGATTCGCTATTTCCATGCACATTATAGTTCCATTTTTGATAGTGCAAAACAGATACGTCAGCTGAATTTTATTGAAGCTATTTCCGTCCTTCTTGGCAAAGGTCCTCTTCAGGCTCCAAGTTGGAAAAACGAACTTGTGGGTCCACTATCAAATATGATTCGCAGTCAGCTTACGCTGAAGGAATATTTCCCGATGGGTGTTCGCATCCCATGGTATTTGTTGGTAAAACTGGTTGTCTAAATTTTGTCGACTTCTTGCTAGAAGTCGATAGAGATTTAAAACAACCGAAGACGTGGAAAATTTGTTAAAAGCAGAGTTTAGTTTTATAGTTCGAATAGTTTTGGATGTTGGGACAGAAACAGTAAATAGTGCTAGTTGTGCCTCCACTGCTGTTAAAGATACTAGGTATGATATAATTGGTGGAGATGCTTCTTTCTTGGGGTAGGGGGGTAGGTTCACTTAGAGCAATCCTCCTTCCCAAAAGGGAATTTCTGACATGTCAAACAGTATGGGCATAGGTGGAGCAAAATAATCCGAGAATACTATTTGGTGTTCAGTTTGTCTGGTAACCGTTCTTATTGATAGAGGTGGAATTATTCAACGTTTCATCTGACCATCTCAATTCATAAGATTAACGATACGTCAAATTATTTCTTCTTCAGTTGTGGAGAGTCGAAAGGTCAATTTGCTAGGGAAACTACCAAAGATTGAATTTAATGTTTATTTTAGCACAGTCAGGAATTGGCCCTGGCGAGGAATTAGTTTGTGGACTCATGGATTGGTGTCTGGTAGCCTAGTTTGGAACTATGTGGGCCTCTTTGTGGAGCTTGTAGAGCGTTTTAAATGACCCGTCATATCTATATTGCTAATGGAACCTACTCGGTAACTACATTCATTAATTCTTAAACCCGTACACCCAAATTTCGTATGTTACATTCCGAACCCTTCAACGGCACCTCACTAACCTATGCCCTTGCCACGATTCACTAGTTTCCATGAGCATTATGCTCCCGACGAGTGTTCGAGTATCATGGTATTGACGGGTAAAACCGATTTTGCGAATTTTGCTAAGTTTTCGCTAGAAGGTCAATGAGTTCGGGAAAAGGCTTAAAACAGCCAAAGCCGTGGATAATTTGTGAAATGCAGACCTTAGTTTTATAGTTTTCAGATAGTTTTGAATATTGGTAAACAGTAAGCAGTGCAAGGTGTGCTTTACGACCCTGATGCAGAGTTTTCAGTTTATTACCTTAGCGATGAAAACTATACGTAAAACAACTGATCCATTCAGTAACACTGTAAATAAATACTTCGTCAGTACGGTGATCGCGGTAGGGTAGTTCCAGCTGTGCTAGGGCGATGAAACTTGGCAGGCATATTCGGGAACCGACCAAACTTACTTGGAAACATTCACTTCCCCGATCCTACCACCGTGGGGGGAGTGGAGGTAGGAGGAATCCGGAATTTTGACGCATGTACAACCGGAATTCGTAGTGTTCAGAGTGGACGGATCGGTATGAAACTTGGGGAGAAGAACAAGCACAAGCCTAGTAACATACACTCTAAAGTAAAACGCAAGGTTTTTTTTATATATGCAACGCTGCCGGCCCTATGAACCAGTTTTCAGAATTTGCCAGTTTTCTAGTAAAGCGTTTCTCCTATAACCGTTTTAGCGAATCCGTTTAAAGAGAAAACGTACCGCACAAGAATATGTTGCAGGAGAAAGCGTTTCTATTTGAAAAAGCGTTTCTTAGAAAACTGGTTCAAAGGGCCGGCAGCGTTGCATCCTGAAGGGTTGCAGCTAAATAACGTTTCATCGGAAAACTGGTTCAAAGGGCCGGCAGCGTTGCATGCTGAAGGGTTGAAGCTACATAACGTTTCATCGGGAATTCGTGCCAGAAGTAGTTGACAAGACCGGACCGGACCCGGGACCTGTGGGGGGGGGGGGGAGTTGGAGGGAGGGATCTGAAATTCCGGTGATCCCGAGTTAAGATCACAACCAAGTGCAAAAATGGAATACTTTTCCCAAACGATACATCCTCGGGTTTTCCAAGGGTCTATGATCATTCTTATCGCAAGGGGTTTGCTTACAAACGATCACAACAAACCCACGAATTGGCAAATTCCTACTTTCATCCTCTTGCCCAGCCTTGCCAGATGCCAGATCACAGATTCTATTGTATGTAATTTTGAAGGTCAATTTTGTTAGTTAAGTGCGATAATGAATACTGTTGTATGGCCCTTTGTTGGCTTTAATTTATTATTATTATTATGAGATTTATTCAAACAATGTTTATAACGGATACGTCAGCTATGATTCTTCATCAAAAAACCCTTTCCTGTCATCGCCCCAATCGTGCAGCAAAAACAGCGTCGTTGTCAAAAATTAAATTTCAGGACTAGTTTCTTCATTATAGTGGTATTTGAAGATAGTTTACTTTAATAAGATATTTATAGTCGGTAGAAGTTTCAGTTATTTATTGCAGGTTTGTTTCCTTCCCCGAATTTGAACCAGAGGATTGACAGCCTGACGAGGACCCTTGCCAAGAAGGGCCGAAATATCGCTGATGAAGAATCATAGCTGACGTATCCGTTATAAACATTGTTTGAATAAATGTTTCAAAGTCAGCTTGGGCTCAAAGAATATTTATATTATTATGAGCTTCTTAGTATGATGAACGAGGGAATAAACATGCAAAATACTCGTCTGAAACGTCCCACTTTGACATACCCCAGACTGCTGCCGATTTTTTTTTAATTTCGTTGCCTATGGGCAACTCCAAGCAGTCCTCTTGTGGTTTAAAACATAGCGATCAATTTCCCGTGGGCCGGTCGGTCGAGGGACCCGACCAAACTGACTTGGAAATAGTCATTTCCCCGATTCGACCATCGTGGGGGGAAATGCCAACGTTTAGTTGGTATTTACTTTATCGAAAACTGCTTCTGGGTCTGCCACTATGCCAACAAAGCTACATCCCTGATGCAAGTTCCAGTTATTAGTATCTACGTTAACCGAAGACTAATTACTTATTTGACATTTTCTTAGATAAGAAGATCTCTTCAGACGGGATTCTAGTTTCTCTATCTGTCTCTCGAGTTAGGATTTTTGTTTACTTTTAGGATGGCTCTACTGCCAAGAGAATCCGGTGAATTTGTCGCGAGGACTGCGAAGAATGTAAAAGTGAATCAGGAAGGCGTGCAAAATGTTGCCAAAAAGGTTCGTTTCTCTTTTGCTTTTGTTGCAAATTTTCTTTTGTGCGAAGCTAGTTTGTTTTTTGCAAAGTCGAACCGCAATTAACCGTGGAGTAACATATTCATGTGTCTGCTGACTGAACAGCGGAAGGAAACAAGACCAAAGGTTTCGATGGGATCCCAAAAATTCAATATCTGATCCAGACAACTGGGTCTTGTCTTAGCCAGATCCAGTCTTCGCCAGACTCCTTGAACATTTTTACAATTAAAATTCAGAAACAGATTAAGGCCAAATAGCTAATCACCTGAGAAAACCAAGTTCAGATTTGGATTCAGCATGTGTGTTTACCCCTATAAGTCATATCTGTTTTGACGAAAACTTAGTGCCACTTCTGCCAATTTCCCGGTTCCGGCCGAACTCCAGAACTACTTGTCCGGCGAAAAAAGAAAGCTCAAAGACGAAATCAGGGTACCTTCTTTCCCCAGTAATGAACATCTAATCAACTTCAAATACAAACTTGGCTTATAATTTCCGATTCCAGTCGGATTCCGGTCGAACTATATGTCCGGGTAAAATACGATTGTCATACAGGGACTCAGCATCTCTTCTTACCCCTAAATCGCTTATCTAATCAACTAGAAATAAAACTTTGACTTCCAACAGTTTTCCGGTTTTGGCCGGATTCCGGACGAACTACATGTCCGGGTAGAAACTTGTTTTCACATAAGTGTTCAGAAGTCTTCTTGCCCTAAATCGAACATCTAATCAACTCCAAATAAAACTTTTAATTTTGACAAACTTTCGGGTTTGGGCCGGATTCTGGTCGAAATACTTGTCCGTCGAGAAAATAGTTTTCACCATCGTCTTCAGCATGTCTTCCTACCTCTAAATCGAACATTTAATCAACTTCAAATAAAACTTTTACTTTCAACAAACTTTCCGGTTTGGGCCGGATTCCGGGCGAAATACTTGTCCGTCGAGAAAATAGTTTTCACCATCGTCTTCAGCATGTCTTCCTTCCCCTCAATCGAACATCTAATCAATTTCAATTAAAACTTTGCCTTTCAACAAACTTTCCGGTTTGGGCCGGATTCCGGGCGAAATACTTGTCCGTCGAGAAAATAATTTTCACCATCGTCTTCACCATGTCTTCCTACCCCTAAATCGAACATCTAATCAACTTCAAATAAAACTTTTAATTTCAACAAACTTTCCGGTTTTGGCCGGATTCCGGGCGAACTACTTGTCCGATGACAAAATGGTCTTCTTACCCCATAATCGACTATCACATTAGCTGTTTCAAAATATTTTGTGTGTCCCTTAATTTGAATCCCATCCCCCACCCCTAAATGTAGAGCTACAAAGCCCATTTACGAACTTGACTGGTCCTACGACCCAACGAACCCTCACACCAAGTTTCATCAAAATATCTCATTCCCTTCGAGAGTTATCGTGCTTACAGACGGACGGACAGACGGACAACTTTTGCGATGTCATAGGTATCCCTCCACTTACGTTTTGGGATCCCAAAAACGGGTCGGATTAAATCCGCAAGTTGGACGTGACGTGCATTTGGGGATCCCAAAATGTTGGTGACGGGATACCTATGATTTTGTAAAGTTTGTCCATCCGTCTGTCCGACCGTCCAGTCGGACATGGGCTCCGTAGCCCCGTAATTAAGGGTGCGAAATTCAAAATTAAGGGTCTAAGATGATAGTCGATTTGAAGGTAAGGATACAGGCTGGGATACAAGGTTTCCATGTCTGAAAGTTTTTTCTCGCAGGACAAGCAGTTCGTCCGGAATCCAGTCAAAACCGGAGGAGTAAAGGTTTATTATTGAGTCGATTAGAGATTCAGTATAGGGATAAGAATACACGCTGAATCCATTTCTGAACTTTAATTACCAGACAAGTATAGTTTGCCAGGAATCCGTAAAACCGGAAATTCGTGAAAAGTAAAACTTTAGTCCGAATTTGCTTGGAGCGTCGAAATAGGCTAGAAAACACACTAGATAGGGTTTTCTTCTCTTACTGATATCCAACCGGAATCCGGCGAAAATTCTGAACTTCGGTAGTTGGCCTAGAGTTATAATTTCCTGACAAAGTCGTTCAGAGTTTCCGTATTTGGTTGGAGTCAATACCACGGATGGAATGTTAATGCTAAATTTTTTGTTTAATTTATATGTTTTTGATGAAATAAAAAAAATGTCTATGTCTATCTGTTGAAAACCGGAAATTCAACAGGACTCTTTTTATAGGTGTACAAAGACATTTATGGGAAGTCAATATTCCGGCTTGTTTTCCTATCAGGTCGATAGTTCAGCCGATCTCCTCGGAATCCGGAGATAATTTTATTTATTTATTTGAATCTAATACCGGCCAACTAGGGCCATTATACAAAACAAAAGAACACTTAACAAACTTACACTTTACACACTAAGTTGGGTCAAACCCACACTATACCAACTCCCCCCAGTTCAGCCAATTGGGAAGAGATAGCCGCATGTGCGGCCCAAAGAGAACAGCCAACAGAGGGTTCTGGGACTCCAGAATTCTATTCTGGAGCGAAAAATAAGCTGATCTACGGACTTCAGAGAAAGATGGAAGACCTTCACCAACAAACATTGCCGAGGCACTACAGTTCCAAGGAAAACCGTGCAACCACTGGAGGGAGTTATTGTACAGAACACGGAAAGAATTACCGCGTCTGACCTTGATATTAGTCACAAGAGAAATACAATAAAGTTTCCAGTTTCCTGATCACTAGGTTGGCGCGAGCACAGAGAGATCTGGCCAATGCATTAATATGGAGTTCATCATCCAGCCTGGGGGTAAAAGTGAACCCCAAGTACTTGAAGGATGAGACAAAGTCAAGTTGAACACCTGAAAGAAACACTGGTGGAATTACTAGGAGTCTCATACCAGGGGGAATGAAGGCTATGCATAATGTTTTTTAGTATTGAAAACAATGTCATGGCGACTAGCAAAACTATCACACAAAGCCAGTAATTTGTTGAGTGCAGACACAGACGGAGCCAGGACAGCCAGGTCATCGGCATAGCTGCAATTGTTAAAGCACATCCCTTGAATAAAGCACCCAACACCAGCAGTTGCTAACGTCACAATAAGCTCATCTACATATAAATTATACAAAAGAGGAGACAGTACACCACCTCGCCTGACCACATTCAGTACCGGGAACCGTTCCCATTTAATACAAAATCGTTGATTCTGAAACCAACAAGATCGGGTAAGCACGATTCGAGGATCTACACCACGATCAAGAAGGCATCCCAGCAGTTTTTCGTGCTTTACACGATCAAATGCAGCCTTCGCATCAATAAAACATACAAAAACCTGAGAAGAAAAAAGCCAAAAATGGTGGATCACCGACTTTACAAAAAATATACAAAACTCCGTAGACGACCTCGCCCTGAACCCAAACTGGTAATGAGAAGCTCGAACCTGAGGTTCAATAATACCTATAAGGCACTGTTCAAAAACTTTCGATACAACAGCGGCCAAAGCAATGGGCCTGTAACTACCGAGGCTACTAACATCCAAGACCGAAATTTAGGGATAGGGGATATGTACACTTCTGTCAACTCTTCCGGCACGAAACCATTCGCCAAAAACCCATTAAAGAGACATGTTAACATACAAGTAAACGTTGACCCAGCATGCTTCCGATGGTTAGCAGTTATCCCGTCTAGACCACCCGCTCTTTCCCCAGTAAGCCCAAAAAGTACCCTGGCAACAGCCTCGTGTGCTATCAGCTGCTCACTAGAAACAAGAGTCGCACACACCCGAGCCTCGTTTTGTTGCATGCTGCAGGTCCACTTCTCGGCGGATTCCGGACTGATTCTTTCTACATCCGTTTTTGCACTGCAGCGCTTCCGAGGAAGACGGCAGCGCTTCTCGAGAATCACGGACTTGCTCCCCGACCAAGTCCGTGCTTCCCTGCAAGATGCTGCAGCGCTGCCGCTTCAACCAAGAAGAAAGTGAATCCAAAAACGCATATTATGTAAAAGCAAAGAAGTGCTGCAGCAGCGATGCGGCAGCGCTATTGCGACAAAAACGAGGCTCCGGGCACGATCGTCAACAGTACACACATTAGAGGGAAGCGACGAAAAAATATCTGAATAATGATTTGCCCAAAGGTTAGCAACAGCAACTGAACCAACTACGCCACCAACAACATCCGCCACCTTAGGGGCAGTTGATCTACCGTGCCTACTAACACTACTCCAGAACTGCTTAAACTTACAGCCCACGAGGGAAGCTGCTAACGCAGACGTTTTCAGCTTTTCCACGTGGTTTTTACACCACCTGGAAGCACTCCTATACCTGGTCTAACTGATCATCCTTGATCCTGCCCGCGTAAATCCAATCCAAAAAGCGAATTTCGCTGCTAGATAAATTTCCTTGACGTCACGGGTCCAACCAGGGACAACTACACGCTTATGCCCAGTTGTTCCTTTTTTCGCCGGAAGTGGTCCATTGGCAGAAATAATCAGAATCGCAACTAGCGCTAAATAAAGATTAGTAAGGGAAAGGAGATGGTTATGATCAGAACAAGAACCTGAACAGCACACAGGAGGATTAGTAGCACAAAGAGTTCTAACTTTTGCTTCCACCATAGTAGAGTAGTCCCTCAGTCCTTGTTTAGTAGTCCTATCCCAGTCCACCACCGGGGCACACATTGCTAAGGGGCTGAACCTGGTCCTCAAAAGACCGCGATGCAGCTACCTCTAGCTCAAAAATTAAAGGAAAATGATCAGAACCGAAAATATCATAATGAACATCAATCTTAATAATCTTATCCCCAAAAGAACGCGAACAAACTACATGGTTAATCCAAGAAAGTGTACCCCTGCGGGCTCATAAAGGTGAAGGTGTCTTTTTTAAGGTTAACAACATCACTTAAAACAAAATAATTTTCTTCCGCCATAGCCTTCAACTCAGTGTAAAAAGGAATTGTCTTTTGGGCATCAGCATTGAAAACAAGAAAACAAGTGTGGGACATGGCTTGATCGTCGATCAACGACGCAAGCTTCCCCAAATAAAGTGAAAATTCCGGAAGATTCTCATAATTATTGACAGGCATATACAGGTTCACAAACATCTCTTTCTCATTCCGGAACTGGATCATAACTGGCTGGATCCTTTCTTCAAACGGAAGGGGAAAAGAAATTGCAGAACAAAGATAATGTTACATTACATTCCTTAGATGTTCTATAATATCTTTTTACAGTTGTTCTTGTAGGTATGTAGATAATAAGACGATCGATCCAACTTTTGGTTCGTTTGCCTGTCCGCAATCTCTCTGGAAAGGATGGGATCTTGTGAAAATTTAAAGCGGTGTATTTCGAAATATTTTTTGATGTGATGAGTTTCAAATAGTATTGATATTCTAGTCGTAAACTAGACTGGATGTAATAATAAAGACTTAACCTAACGGACCTGGTTAAGATTTGATGATGAGGAATGACGTTTTTACACGATCTGTTATATCGTCGATGCAATGTAAATATAAGTTGTTCAGCCTTTAGCCTACCACGCAGAATCAGTCAGGAATGGCAAGTAGTAGACTAAGGCCTACCACAAAATATGGCAATACTCGGGCGCGCAGTTCATATCCGCAATCTTATCCGAGTTCCGACCCAAACCTATTGAACTAACTAATGACGGTGGTTGGTTGCCAGACCATTGCTAGGCCCTAGACTAGCCTAACCAAAACACATCAGCCCATAATTCGGCATGTATATGGGGTTTTATTGCAAATCCTAGGCCTATACATTCTCGTTAACATAAATACAAAATGGTTATACTTAATTACACGTATTCCAAAGGACTCGGTGCTCACAAAAATGGTAATCCGACTCAAAGCGACTGGCTTCGACTCGCTCTGACTGACTTCGACTCATCTGACTGAATTCGACGGAATTGCACTGATCTACACTGAATGAAATGCCGGAGCTTATATAACCTCGGTGCAGGGCTCGAGGCGAAATGAAATCAATGCTGTTCTCTCGTGGATGGTGATAATTCCAGATATTATAAATAATGATTATATTAATTAATAAATAAATAAATGAATACTAAAGGTGTATTCTAAGAATGAAGAGGGAAACTAAAGAAAAGATAAAAACACGGGTTACAGACTATGTCTCTGTAACAGATCAGGCGAAGAGGTGAAGTCTACAAGGCCCGATTGTCTTGATGAAGAAGCCCAGTAAATATTCCCCTTGGTGATACCATCAGAGCCATTGGTCTTGTTTTCGGGAAAGGGGGTTCTAAACGCTAGGTAAGCCTGTTGTCGCCGGAGACAGGCCGTCATGACGCCCATTTTAGGGACTTCAAAATCCCGACGTCGCCGCACCCTCCGCAGGCGATGAGAGAAGGGACTAGAGACTCTCTATGCTGGGCGAACTTGCGGACTTTGTTCGGTCGACTGACGGGTGGGTGAACTGTCGGACAAGGTGGTGGATTCTGTGGTGACTGGCGGGTCCCCCAGATGACGAATCCGTCCTCAACGTCTTTCGTGTAAGTAGCCGTGACGGATCTGTAGCGTCGCAACCATTAGTTGTGTTTTGGCAGATACCATGGTATCTGATACCACGGTCTAAAGTCGTTTTCGCAGTTATCGTGGTATCTGATACCACGGTCAAAGGGCGTTCTTGCAGTTATCGTGGTATCTGGTCCTACCGTGGTATCTGAAAAGTCATCTCACTTTCATCAAATTTTGTCAAAGTGGTGAGAAAGTTAAGTTTAGCACTTAGTGATGTAACTGGATATCAGTTTTTATGGCACTTGAGCTTACTCAAGTGCCATATAGCGATTGTAATTTCTGTCCGTCAGTCGGTCTGTCGGTCCCGGTTATGCTAGTTCGGGCACTTCCAGATAAGCTAGGACGATGAAACTTGGCAGGCATATCAGGAACTGGACCAGATTAAATTAGAAATTATCGCTTCCTCGATCCGACCATCTGGAGGGGAGTGGAGGGAGGGGGAATCCGGAAAAAATAGGAAAAATGAGATATTTTTAGCTTACGAACGGGTGATCGGATCTTAATGAAACTTGATATATGGAAGGACTTCGTGTCTCAAACCCTCCATTTTAAATCCAGACCGGATCCGGTTACACTGGGGGGAGTTGGAGGGGGAAACCGGAAATCTTGGAAAACACTTAGAGTGGAGGGATCCGGATGAAACTTGGTGGAAAGTATAAGCAAAAGTCCTAGATACGTAACTGATACAACCGGAACGGATCCGCTCATTTTGGGGGAGTTGGGGGGGGGGAGAAGTCCGAATTTGCAGTGATCCCGCGAGTTCTGTGCTTCCTGATGTGCTGAAACGATGGAAATTGACAGGGATGTCTGGGACCCGACCAGATTAAATAGGAAATCGTCAATATTCGACCATCTGGGGGGGGGGGGGAGTGGAGGGACGGTGAAGCCAAAATTTGAGGTATTCTTAGCTTGCGAACGGGTGATCGGATCTTGATGAAAATTGATGTTTGGGATGACCTCGTGTCTCAGACATCTCACTTTAAATCCGGGCAGGATCCGATGACACTGGGGGGAGTTGGAGGAGGGAACCGGAAATTTTGAGAAACGCTTAAAATGGAGGGATCGGGATGAAACTTGGTGGGAAAAACAAGCACAGGTCCTAGACACGTCATTGACATAACCGGACCGGATCAGGGCACTGTGGGGGAGTTGGGGTGGGGGTCCGGATTTCTAGCGATCCCGCGAGTTCGGCATACTTCCTGATGTCCTAGGGCGATGAAACTTGGCAGGTATGTCAGGGATCCGAACAGATTGACTTGAGAACAGCCGTTTCCCCGACCCGACCATCGTGGGGGGAGTGGGTGGATGGGGAGTCCGGAATCTAGTGGCGTGCATAACTTTTGAACGGGTGATCGGATTTGAATGAAACTTGTCTGGTGAGCTATCGCCTCGGACGTTCAGTGTCACATCCGGGTCGGATCCGATACTTGTGGGGATGGGGGAGGGGGTTGGAAAAGCAGAGGGATTGAGACGAAACTTAATGGATGGAACAAGCATTAGGCCTAGATGAAATTGACGGAGCCAGATGGTTTCGGGGCTCTGTGGGGGGAGTTGGAGGGGTTTCCTCGAATTCCGGTAGTCGTGAGTTAGAATAGTTCCAGATGTAAAACGAAACTTTGCAGGCATATTAGCGACCCGAATTATCTTGACTTAAGAACCTGACACAACATACCCCCGGAAACTTCCGTTCCTAGATCCGAGCATTTTTTGGGGAGCAAGAGAAGAGAAATATGGAAATTGACTTCTATAAATTGCGAACGAGTGGTCTGATTCGAGTGAAACTTAATGGGTGAAACGGATCGATGACCTCGACATGTAAAACATGAGTTCGAACTATACGCGACCATGATTAGGGCAATTGGGGGGGGGGGGACTTTTGACTTGCACTAAAACCAAATGGGTGGACCGGATGAGATGCAATTCGACAGTTTCGAGTTTATGCGGCCTAGATTTGTTATTTGGCGTCCGGGCCGGATTCGGCCAAGGTAGGGGGGGGGGGACTGGAAACTTGCAGATAGGCTATGCTCCAATTTCAGTCAAACTTGATGGACAGGAACACGGAATTAAGAGATTGGGCCCGAACCGGCTCCGACAACGTTGGTGGGAGGGGGGGGGGGGTACCGGAACTTTCCAAAAATGCTCAGATTCGAGTGAAACTTGATAGATGGTATAAACGAAGATGCTTTGGGTGGTCTATTTTTTTTATTCCGAACCAGATTCGGCCACGGTAGGTGGAGATAGAGTGAGTACTGGAAATCGTGTAGCACGTCTAGGGATCAAAAAAATGGATTTATTTTGATGAAAGTTTGAACAGTCATGTGCATTTGCTACAGACAATCGAGACGATGCCGAAACTGCTCAGAAACGAGTGAAACTAAATATCCTATTTCTATTTCCGAACCGCATTTTTGGATGGCGGGTGTATTTTGTGACGTTCTCATCTACTTTCTTGTACAGGCTACTCGTACAAGTGCCATATGAGCTCGTAGCTCTTGTTCTTTTAGGATGACTTCGAAAAGTGCAATTTTGGCAATAGTCGCTTTTGCAGAGCAACCGTGTATCAGATACCACGGTAACTGCAAAAATGACTAATTGCAGATTCAGTTACCGTGGTAACCAGGGGCGTCGCTAGCCAAAACTCGAGGGGGGGGGGGGGGATGGCAGGGTGCCTGCCGGCGCCCTGACGCCCGTTTCAACTTTTCGTGATAATAACAGTCGTGATAACTGCTAGCGTTGAAGACTGAAGATTGGAAGTCTAGTTGTATCTCCGAGCTCAGAAGTGGTTTAAAGGGCTTGGGCCTGGGAGGTGAGTAACTTAAAATGTACGACTGGCAGATGTCCGGAAGGCCTAAGAGTCATACCAGTTAGAAACAATAGCAAAGAAACACAGTACTATATCCGCAGAACTCTATATGAGAAAGAACGAAAGTGAGCGCCACCGTCGAAATTTTTTCAGTAGGCCATGACTTTTCTCGGGCAAAACTCTACTACCCCGCAACAAATCTGTATAGCTTTTAATGCGGCCCAAGCCGAAATTTCAAGCCTAAAATCCGAATGAAATGACGCGACTTTCCAGAAAATAGAGCCTACTAAGAAAGGCGCCGCAGGCAAATTCTGTGGAATCCTGTATGATCAGACCGCCTTTTCGGATCCCGAATGAATGTAAGGGCCACTTAGCAGGAACTGCCCGTCTTTCTTTGTTCACGACGATTCCAGAAAAATGTGAGACGTTTAGCTGGAAGTTGGATAATGTACTTGAGTTCGAGCCTTTCCAAAAAAGAAGTACTGATCATCCAGAAAAAAAACAACTGAAATGCAGTTGACTTGTTCTGAATTTAGATTTCAAACACAAAATAACTATCGAATGACGTGTTGCAATAATCAGACCCGTCATTTAATCTTCTCTCATTGCTCACGAAGCCGATTTATTTTTTAACATCGGACGGGAGAAAAATTCTCATTATTAAATGCTTTTCTACTAAAATACAAAGGATCTCTAAATGAAACTAACAAATTATTGGAAAGGTACGCCACAAGCAAAATCAGCCTGATTTTTACTTGAATCGAAAGATACTATAGTAGACAATACATCGTGGTAAAACTTAGGTTAAAACTGTGTACTGCAGGATGAATTTCAAGATTTGTCTTCGGTCGGTCATGGAAGCTTAGATCTAACAATAATACTTCTCATTCTGACAAAACATGATTAAGAAAACTCTTCGTATCTGAACGACTAGAAATAGCCTGCCTCTCGAAACATGCGACCTAGAATGCAATTCCTTAAGTTTCAGACACGCAAGAACCCAGAACACCCGACGCCTTAATAACTATCCTTACTGACTTTTCCGGGCGCACTGCCAGCCCCCCATTTAGCTTTCCTGGGTGAGCGCCCAGATGAGCTGGATTTTCGTGGTCGTGCGCTCTCCGAGCGCCCGTTTTAGCTTTTTTCTTTCTTCGAGGGGTGGTGGTGGTACCCCCCACCCCCACCCCCCCACACACACCCTTAGTGACGCCCCTGGTGGTAACAGACACCATGGTATCTGCACAAAAGCAACTGCTGTCTTCCGACGTCATACTCTTAACAGCTCTTTGACTTCAGATCGAGGCATGCCTGGCCGACGGATCATTTTCTCCAGACGCCCTTTACCTCCACGCTTACCCTCATCCAACCACTGCAACACCTGATGCCCTTGAATGGATTTTTGTCGCTGACCTTCTGAATTTCTCCTTCTGGATGCCGGACGGAACCCACTATACTGTTACACATAAAGGAGTGAAGTATACTGGTTACATGGCCCTCACCGCGGCTCTTACCAGGGCCTTAGAGGTAAGTCCTTTTTTTCCAGTTTACGGACTGAACTGATGTTCCGGTAGGCACAGAGTTCTTGGAATCGCAAACCGTAGGTTGTTCCTTCCGCAGGGGTCGACATGGATTCGCTTCGTCAGTTGAAATTGTTCTCTGTTCGCTTATTCTTGAGGAGTTTGGTGGGAAGCAGTGATGTCTGGGTGCTTGTACCTCTATGCCCGAAAATGGTAAACGATTGCCGAAAAACAAACCTTTTTCGGGTCAGCCGCAATAGCGCGCTTTCTTCAGTAGTGGCCCTCCAGTCTGGCATTGAATATTTTCTGAGTTTCGTTTCATTAGTCATTGAAATGCAAGCTTTTTTTGGAATTCAAATTCTCCGAATCCCTTAGCAGAGTCAAAATATTTCAGTGTATTAAAATCCAAGATATAGAATAACCGGACTTTTCAGTTAAACTTTAAAGCACAAGTCGTAGCAGACAAAATTTAAAAATAATAATAGTTTGACTGCCCATCATAATGCACAAACCTACAAAAAGATGGCGTAATTAAATAAGGAAGAAGAAAAAGAACAAAGAAAGAAAGGAAAAAAAGAACATTACTATCAACAACAATAATGGAAAGAACGCAAGAAAATTAAAAAGAAAATTTACACTGAGTAAAGGATCCGCTGAGCTGCGTAAAGCGCTCTCGCCTGTCCCGAATAACAGGTATAGGTCGTGCTGCTCCATGCTTTGAAGACAAACTGTTATTACTTGTCCAAGGTGGTTTATGGTCTAGTATTCTGTTCTAGGGTAGGATGGTCGACAAGAATATGGGAGAGGGGCTTTCGGACTACCACGACTGAAGCTCATTCAAGTTCTTACATTACAGCCAGCAGTTTTACTACAAACGCAGAAGATCCTGGACTGAAGAATCCGGCTTTTCCTTACAACGCATTTCTTTTTTCAAATCAGTTCGACGGCGCCGTACCCCACTAGTCTAGTTACAGTGACAACTCTTGCATACTAAGTAGACCTGCTGACTCGACCCTTAGGACTGATCTACTTTTTTCCTAATTAGGATGGAATACCAATTACCTCCGCTTCTTACTATGCTAACATCGAGCGTGATGTACTTCAAAAAGTATTGGGTTCGGATGAGGGACATCCTTCTATCCCGCTCTTTGACGAACGACTGAAGAGTTTAAATGAGGCGGGACAGACTTTATTGGAAAAATTTAATGGAAAGTTCAAGAACGTTCTCGATGGAGCAAAAGGGTCGGCACTGGAGCTTTGTCGGTTGGTGACTGAAAATTTTCCGACCTTCAGAGACGAAGCGGTCTACGCCCAACAGGAAGGTAGGTGCAGCTTTTTTTTTTTCGTATAAAGTATTGAAATAAAGTAGTTAAATTAGTAGATTTTGCCAAAAAAAGTCAGCCATTCGTGGATCCAAGTTCACGATTTACTTTTCTTTCGTCAAAAAAGTCTTTCTGATAAGATCAGACTTAAAAAGATCGTAGTAATATATTTTGCGAATTCATCCAAGAAAGAAAACTTCAATATTTTCTGCTTTTGTATGCTAAGTTTCGGAAATTTTAAGCTCCCGAAAACAATTCACGCTAGGTGTATGCTTATTGTGCTAAGATGTCAAACTTTGTTGCGTTTACGTTACTGTAAATACGCCTTCAACTTAAGTTGAAACGAACTGTTATCAAAATGGTTTTAAGTATTATATTTTTCGAGACGATAATCGTCGAAAAATCAATTCTCCGCATCCCAGGTAAGATTTAACCTATGGATGCGCAATCTTCCAGATGAAAAATGTGTAGCCTGTATAGTGTAGTTGTACGAAAAAGTTGAATAGGCCTATATTGACCTGTTGTATTATGAAATACAATTCAACTGTGCTTCATTCGGGACACTCTTCAGCAGTAGTAGCCAGTACCATCATGTCTATCTATTATAGCCTTCAGTGGCAACAGTTGCTGTTGTAAGCTGTTAAAGCTTATAACATCTGTAACTAATTTTCGAAAAATTTTCATCGGGCCTCTTTCGAATGTATCTAACTTCAGACAGTATATTAGTACCAGCCAGAGGCGTTACTAGCAAAAATGTTTGGGGGGGGGGGGACGAGGCATTTACCGACTGGCTGATAATTTTTACCGACTTTTTCTGCAGAAAAAACGACTGTTTTCGACAACAAAAATGACATTTTTGAAAAAAAATCCACTAATTTTCAGAAAAACCGACTATTTTGACGAAAAATAAAATGACTGTTTTCATAAAAAAAATCAACTATTTTGACGAAAAATCGCGGTGCTTCGCGCCGACTTGGTTATTTTTACCGACTGGCCGACAGCATTGGGGGCGGGCGTCCCCCCCCCCCCAGTCGTGACGCCCCTGGTACGAGCAGGAGGACTCAGAGAGGGTGTTCAACCCTTCAACAAACAGTACCTATTAGTTACTATTTCCGTTCCAGCCTCACCAAAAGTTACTACTCTGACCGTTCCAACCTTCTCGAAATAGTAACTATTTGCTTACCACGCTCGGGAGCGTAGTAAGGATCTCTGTAACGGGATTGGTCGGATTCACCCGCGGCATGATAATCGCTGGAAAATAGAAAAGTCGTTCCAGCCTTGACGGCAAAATGCCAGAATGCGTGACGTCATGCGTAGTAACTACGGTAAGTAGGACGGAACACGCTCTGAGTTTCACTCTGACGAGGAGCTACATACGCCTACTCGCGATGGTACTGCTGAGCATTGACAGAAATAAGACCTATATAGTTAGGCCTAATCTCTTTTGCGCACTAAAAGTTCATTATTTTGTGCAGTACTTATATGGAAAAGAGTTCAAATTCTCGCAGCTGACATCTGGGGGCTCTTCCATGGTGAAGGACTTGGAAAATTTCATGATGTTGAGGAAATTACCATGTTCGCCGACTATAGGTAGGTCCATAAAATCATACCGAAACGATACGCTATCTGATGTGAAGCTGTAGGGCTGTAGTACTCAAACGTCGGTCGGTCTTTCTGTGGTTTCGTTAGGGCAGTTTACAGAAACTGACGAGACGAACCTAGAGGAGGGTCACGCTTAACTCGACTATTAAAGCACATCTCGCACTATATACTGTTTGTGTTCCAGTTTTCAGAACTATCTGAATGACGTAAAACTAAGCTCTGCGTTTAGCAAGTTGTCCACTGCTTTGGTTTTTTAAGCCTTTTCCCAGACCCCTTGACTTCCAGCGAAAACTTGGCAAAATTCGAAAAATCGGTTTTACGCGTCGATAGCATGATACTCGAACACTCGTCGGAGCATAATGCGCATGGAAACTAGTGAATCGTGGCAAAGTGCAACGAATAGTGAGGGGTCTTTAGCGGGTTCGAAATATAAAATATGAAATTTGAGTCTCCGGGTTTAAGAATTAATGAATGCAGCCACGGAAGTAGGTTATATTTGCAATAGAGTCACGGTGGGTTCTTTAAACAAGTCTTCTGTAATGACCCTGACTGATAAACTGCAAACAGACAATTCATACGTGGGCTGCGAACAACATGTAATAAGTAAGTAAGTTATTTATAGTTTTAGAAGATTATGACTCAAAGGATGACCATGCCAATGGCCGAAGCAGTGGCTTCGAACTGGAAACGATTGCCCTGATAATTTTTTTTTGTTTTTTTTTTACCATTCGTGGCAGGTTTTTAGCTAGAACTCGGAGCCAGTCGTGAAATTCGTACTGAGTGAGAGTCTTTTCTGGGTATCTGCCGTTTTCAGTAGGAACCATTTCGATTACCAGCTAGTCTAATACCCAGGTCGATGCAACTTTTGAGTGTGCTAGTCATATTATTTTGCTGAATATTTTGATTGGCAAGTTTCGATCAAGAGATAAAATCACATCCAAACACTGCTGTTCTGAACAACGAATGCTAATTAGGTCATCGTTTTTTTTAGTGTGGAATGTTCATGAACAATCCACTCTTGCGAGCGCTGTAACAGCTTTTGATTTTCACCGTTTTTTGTGGAGCTCATTGAACCATTGAACTCGTCAGTGAAGATATAAAGTTGGAACTTAGTACACTTGTGGGTTTTGGGGGTTTAGTTTGTATTTTGAGGGTCCCATCCCCCACACCCACTCGGTTCAGCGGCAAATGGGCCCAGTTCATAACTTGACCAGAGCTGGACATAGGAAACTGAAATTTCGTGTGCTTGTAGATCCTAGGGCTTGGAAATTACTTTTGAAGTTGCGCTTCCCCCACCCATCCGTTTATGTGCAACTGGGCCCAGGTTGTCCAGTGTAAAGTTTGTGACTCCTGACACGAACCAACAGGTATCAAGTTGAAACGTGGTAGGCTTGTGAGCATTGGTTTCTCTTGTTGCTTTTGGGGGTCCCTAGCCCCGCTCCCTCTTGGTTCAGGAGCAACTGGGCCCAGATTGCCCAGTTTTTAATGTTTATAACTTACCAATAACTGGAGATAGGTCGGTGAAATTCCTTGTGCTTTTAGATCTTAGGGTTGGGAATATATAGCCTATGTGGAGTTGAACCACCCTCCAGGCTCATGGGTAAGTGGGCTTCAATTGCTCATGAGTCAAGTTTTGACCCGTGACTGGAATCAAACTCTGAAGCTGGCATACTTGAGGATATGTAGGTCTAGATACGCATTTTGATCAGTTCCGACCCCTCCCCCCCCCCTCCACCCCCTCCCCAAGCCTCCATTCATGGGTAGCTTGGCTAGGCCGAGATTTCCCTTGAGTAAGCTCGTCTGTGACAGGTCTCAAATTCAGCTCTTGCATGTATATGTATAAATGCCCGAGCCGTAATCGGGTGTCGGAATAATGTTGAGAACTATCTGCAACTGAGTCTTTGCGAAAGACCCGTTTTCATTGTGCCTGAAGGAATTCGCTTTATTCCAGGTTTGCGCTTCAAAGCGGACTAGTTTAAGTCCCTCCGCGTCTCTTCATCAGCACTTATAGGGTAAAACAAACTCGCAATTGAAACAAGACCAAAGGTTTCGATGGGATCCCAAAAATTCAATATTTTATCCAGACAGTTGGGTCTTGTCTTCGCCAGATCCAGTCTTCGCCAGACTCCTTGAACATTTTACTGTTAAAATTCAAAAACAGATTAATCATCTGATTGAATCAGTTCAGGTATTGAATCAGCATGTGTGTTAACCCCTATAAGTCACCTCTGTTTTGACGAAAACTTCCTGCCACTTATGCCAATTTCCCGGTTTCGGCCGAATTCCATAACTACTTTTCCGGCGAAAAAAGAAAGCTCAAAAACGAACTCAGCGTATCTTCTTTCCCCAATATTGAACATCTAATCAACTTCAAATAAAAATTCAACTTATAACAAATTTTCCGGCTCCAGCCGGGTTCCCGTCGAATTATATGCCCGGGTAAAAAATTAATGTCATGCACGGATTCACCATCTCTTTACCCCTAAATCGAATATCTAATCAACTACAATAAAACTCTAACTTTTAACAATTTTCGGTTTTGGCCGGATTCCGGGCGAACTACTTGTCTGGGTAGAAAATTGTTTTCACATAAGTGTTCAGCATGTCTTCTTACCCCTAAATCGAATCTCTAATCAACTCCAAATAAAACTTTTACTTTTAACAAAACGTTCCGGTTTTGGCCGGATTCCGGGCGAACTGCTTGTTCGGCGAGAAAATGGTTTTCACCGCTGTCTTCAGCATGGCTTCCTACCTCTAAGTTGAATATCTAATCAACTTCAAATAAGACTTTTACTTTTGACAGAATTTTCCGGTTTTGGCCGTATTCCGGGCTAACTACTTGTCCGGCGAAAAAACGGTTTTCACCATCGTGTTTAGCATGTCTTCTTACCCCTAAATCGAACATCTAATCAACTTCAAATAAAACTTTTTACTTTTAACAAACTTTCCGGTTTTGGCCGGATTCGAGGCGAACTACTTTTCCGATGACAAAATGGTTTTCACCATCGTGTTCAACATGTCTTCTTACCCCATAATCGACTATCACATTATCTGTTTAAAAATATTTCATTTGCCCCTTAATAAAACCCCTCCCCCACCCCTTAATGTAGGGCTACATAGCCCATATACGAACTTGACCTTACTCTTGACCCAAAGAATCCTCACACCAAGTTTCATCAAAATATCTCATTCCCTTCGAGAGTTATAGTGCGCACAGACGGACGGACAGACGGACAACTTTTGCGATGTCATAGATATCCCGCCACTTACGTTTTGGGATCCCAAAAATAAAAGTAAAAAATCTGCAACTCGTTCCCCAGAATGGAAGTTTTGTACTGTATATGCTACAATGTGAAAGCTATTATTTTCTGCTCAGCACCTTATGGATAAGTATTTTGCCAGCTCTTTATCTCAAGTGATGATAATGAGACAATGGGAGACTTTCAGAAACTAGTCCGTTTGAGTGCTGAACTGGAATATGTTCATCTGAATTTCGGTCTCAGCCAGTTTCACGTTCAGCTGATACCAGTACGTAGTCTAGTCTCCGACGCCAACCGAGCGGGAATAGAATGTCAGAATAATCATCCAAACTGGATGGGACCGAGTTTTAGCTAAAACCCGTTCAGAATGGTCCTGATGGAATTCAAAGCCGGGAGTCAGACGCAGCTTATTCTCGAGCTCTGTGACTACTAGGGCGATTTTATGGATTTGCTTTCCAAAAAGCAAAGCGATAATCCGCCGAGCGCATGTTCAAGTTTTTTAATTCATGACACTGAACTTCAGATACATGAGACAAGCACTGTGGAGAATGAAAATTCGTAATGTGCAATTCTTGTTAAAAATTTTACCTTAAACACAAAAACAACACTTCTTACCCTATAAATCTATAATAAATCTAACAAAGTATAATCTAACCTAGTAATTAACCGGAAAATCTAACCTGCCATCTACCTAATACTGATCTGAAAAAATAAAACGAACGGAAGTCGTTGCACCTTTACAATTCCTCGCTGACTTGCCAAGATCAATTTCCACTCTTGTAGTGGATACATGACCAAAACACGCCACTGAACCTCAGGAAGAACGAGAAACATCGCCCGATCGATGACTCAAATCCTGTGTCAACCAATAAACAGCGTTTGTTGGGGACTGCACTATTGTGACAGGCTATTCCGCTACGTATAGGCGATTCTTCATCGGCACGTAGAGTTAGTCATCAAGAGTATTAAGTTCCACGTCACTGGCGGAAACTGACGTTTCTTACGTTGCATACGCAGATGATATTCTCCTTATAAGTAGATGTAAATCTTCCCTCTCTCGTACAGTTCAAAGGACTAAAAAAGGTTTTCTTGACATCGGACTTAATTTGAACCTTGATAAATGCGAGTATATATGTTTCAACGGTACTGTACCAAATTCTCCTCTTAAAATCAAAAATACATCCATTCCCTCCGTTGAAAACTTTCGGTGGCTTGGTTTAACAGTTTGTAAAAATACTTCGTCCTTTCGCCAGTCTGTAGTATCTGAAGCTTGCAAAAAGATAAAATTTGGATATTCTAAGATTATGTCAAACCGGTCTAAGTATAACCGTAAGGCTCTTTGTATTCAGTTTTTTGCGACCACTCTATACTCTATCTTTCTGGGACTTTTATTTTATTGAAAAAGAGCGACATACGTAAACTACGTACATGCTACTACAAATACTGTAAATACCTGCTTTATTTACCTATATCGTACCGAAATCGGAAAATAATCCGAAAATACAAAGCCCCTGATATAACGGGAGAATGAGATACTTTGATGAAACTTGGTGTGGGGATTCTTTGGGTCAATAGTAAGGTCGAGTTCGTAGATGGGCTTTGTAGCCCTATATTTAGGGGTGGGGGATGAGTTTTAAATTAAGGGGCAAGGAAATTATTTTTAAACAACTAATTAGCCAATCGATTTTGAGGTAAGAAGATATGTTGAACACGGTGATGAAAACCATTTTCTCGCCGGACAAGTAGTTCGCCCTGAATCCGGCCAAAACCGGAAAAGTAAAAGTTTTATTTGAAGTCGATTTAGGAGTAAGAAAACATGCTGAACACGATGGTCAAAACCATTTTTTCGCCGGACAAGTAGTTAGCCCAGAATCCGGCGAAAACCGGAAAGTCTGTAAAAAGCAAAAGTTTTATTTGAAGTTGATTAGATGTTCGGTTTATGGGTAGGAAAACATGCTGAAAACGATGGTGAAAACCATTTTCTCCGAGCAAGTAGTCGGCCTGAATCTGGCTAAAACCGGAAAATTGTTGAAAGTATTTGTAGTTGATTAGATATCCGATTTAGGGGTAAGAAGAGATGCTGATTCCGTGTATGACAATAATTTTTTACCCGGACATATAGTTCGCCCGGAATCCGGCTGGAACCGGAAAATTTGTTATAAGTTAAATTTTAATTTGAAGTTGATTAGATGTTCGATACAGGGGAAAGATGATACACTGAGTTCGTTTTTTAGCTTCCTTTTTTTTGGCGAACAGGTAGTTCCAGGATTCGGCCGAAACCGGGAAATTGGCAGAAGTAAGGCAGGCAGTTTTCGTCAAAACAGATATGACTTATAGGGGTAAACACAAACATGCTGAATCCATATCTGAACTTGGTTTTCTCAGATGATTAGCTTTTTGGCCTTAATATGTTTCTGAATTTTAATAGTAAAAATGTTCAGAGAGTCCGGCGAAGACTGGATCTGGCGAAGACAACACCCAATTGTCTGGATCAGATATTGAATTTTTGTGATCCCATCGAAACCTTTGGTCTTATTACATCTGATATTTGAATACACTGAAACGCTTTGACTCATCTAAAGGATTTTGTATTTGACTCTCAGAATTGGCGCTGCTTGCACGACAACCCAAAATTCATCCAGACGTGGATATATTTGAAAACAAGCCTGGCCGGCTTATTTTTCGGTAATTTCTTATCTTTGTAGTTGGTAAATATTTCAAGCATAGAGGGACAGGCGCATAGAGGTACCACAAATTCGAAAGATTATGTTAATTCGATGAAATCGATTATCTGTGGACAGCGGACATACGGAGTAACACGTTTTTACCGGGTTTTCAGACCCATTTAAGTGAATACGTGTTCCGTAACTAGACTGTCTAGTCTTGCCCCTATTTCAGTTAAACTTGTATCACTTGGACTGAAAAGTCATCACGAGAAGGTATCGAGGAAATACAAAACCCTTAATTTCACTCTAAGTAGTGATTTTAGTTATTAGGTCCGTATCAAAACCTGGACTTCTTAAGGCGTTTTCGCTGTTACTCGAGGACTCCGAGAAATCAAGGGACACGGCGATAAAAAAAAAAGGCAGTCACTCCACGCGGACTCCGCGGACGGAAAACAGCGTGAACACGGGGAATGCTTCTAAAATAGATTTTTTTTTTTTTTCGAAACAAACACGCAGGTGATGAAATAAGTCTAGATTCACTTTTTTTTGCTTTTCTTTATTCTGACTGTTTTTATTAATTTTACATTGCACAACACAAGCACAAATTGACTCCCATCCGAATCTGAAAGGGGGTCCTTTTCGATGATGGAGTTGATAATCGGAGCATTCCATGTCCGTGGGGACTAGCGAGAATACCGGAAGTGGATCCCTGGGACAAACAAAAACGCAGGGACTCCTCAAAAAGAGTCCTTGGGGAACGGCGAAAATGCGACTTTAGTCTTACTCGGATTTGTGGGACTTATTTTGGATAAAAAAGCGTGTGCATATCGCAAAAGTGAGAGTAGATTTGGTTGCAAGTAGGAATTGCCGCACGTTGAGACCGTGTTTAAAGCACACCTTGCACTATTTACTCTTTATGTTCCAACATGCAAAACTATTTGAATACTGTAAAACTAGCCTCTGCTTATTATTACCCACGACTTTGGCTATTTAAAGCCTTTCCCATGACTTCTAGTGAAAATTCGAAAAAAATTCAGAAAACCGGTTTTAGGCATGAATAGAACGATACGCGAACACACTAATCGGGAGCATAATGCGCATTGAAAATAGGGAATCGCGGTAAGTGCAAAGATTAGTGAGGTATCGTTAAGGGGCTTAAAATGTAACATGAAATTTCGGTTTCCGGGCTTAAGAATTAATGAGTGTAGTTACGGAAGTAGGTTGCATTGGCATTGTGTATACACGACGGGTCTTTTTTGGTACCCAATAGCCTGCTTCTTGCCACGTATACAGTGCTGTAGACAGGGAAGTCTTGAACCATGTGAAAAGGATCTTGGGGGGGGGAGGAGGGTAGGAATGCAGGATCTGAAGTTCTTTGCCTTGTTACGAGTTGCGTTGTTTGCAGTTATCATGGTATCTGATACCAAGGTCAAAGGGCATTTTTGCAGTTACCATGGTATCTGGCCAGTTATCGTGGTATCTGATATTCAGATACCACGGTTCGACCGTGGTAACTGATCGTGGTACCTGAAAAAGTGATCTCACTTTAATCAATTTTTGTCAAATTGACGGGAAAGAAGTTTGGCACTTAGTGATTTGACTGAATATCAGTTTTTCTTTTGAGATGACTTCGAAAAGCGCAATTTCAGCAATTGTCGGTTTCGCAGAGCAACCGTGTATCAGATACCACGGTTACTGCAAAATCGACTAATTGCAGATCCAGTTACCATGGTATCTGTAAAAAACGCAACTACGGTTTTCCTCCAGGACCAAGTCCCATCGATTAGAAAACCCTCTGTTTTGCGTTTATGATGTGTTACGAAGCTACCAACGATTTCGCTTTAATTTTCCGGTAGGTAATTACCTTCTTTTCCCGCAGAGTTCCACAAGTACTAGTCTATTTTGGCGCTTTGGAGTACAGTACAGAACTATCAGAAAAACTTGGACAAGGTAATTGTTTTGCTCAATATTCATTTCCCGATGAAAAATTTTCGAGAATAAGTTGTATGAAGTTGTAAGTTTCAGTAGCATATTGTAGTGACTGTTGGCATTGCAAGGCTAGATGATACTGGATACTACTAATTAAGATTAGGCAAATCTGGGGCACATTTAATGAAAGTATTCCCTACCACTCCGTATAAATTCATGCAACTTCTTCATACAACTACCATACAGCTACACAAGCTACAAATTTTTCATCGGGTTGAGTACCTAAGTGTACTAATCCTGGCTCAATACTTTCCGTAAACTCGAACGTACTACAAATACTTGCGCGCTTAACGCTCGGCTTTGCACCAACGGTGATCTCTGGATAATGATAATCTTGCGTTTCGGGCTACTTTTCTTTTGCATGGTTTGCCAGTTTTAACCACGGCGCGCACGTTTTTCAAATGTTTTGCGTCCAACCACGTCGGAGAGCAGGAACTCTGGATAGAGGCGACGAGCCCCAACAAGAAAATTTTTCTTCCCACAGAGCAAATACTATTACTTTCGGAAAACGATCTTCTGAGCGAGTTTATCGTGAAAAGATCATTTCTTGTAGGAGTTGTGCTTTGAAGCAAAAACTTGAGTACCTAAGTGTAATAATGCTGGGTCAACACTTTCCAGAAACTCGAATTTATCACAAATACGTTTGTGCTTTAACGCTCGGTTTTGCACCGACGATAATCTCTAGCACAACAAGAGCTACGAGCTCATATGGCACTTGTTACGAGTATATGGTACAAGGAACGAAATGAGGATATCACAAAATATCCCCTTCCAAATCCCCCACCGTCGCAAGGTGCGGTTCGGACCTAGAAAAAGGACAACCAGGGCATCTACTTGTATCATTGGGACCTCTCGAAAACGGAACCCCAGGACCCCGGACCCCTTGCCACGGGACCCTTCTGGCTAAAGAAAACAGGACCCGTTGAAAACGAAAACGGGACCCATCTGGCTAATCGAAAGCGGGTATGGACAGATAATTTAAAAAAAAAATGACCTTAACTTTGTAGTAAAAATAGTAGAAGAGTTTCCCCATAAGAACGAAGACCCTTCGCATGTGGCTACCGCAGTGTAAATGACGAATAAGGGATTTTCTGTATTGAATATTCTAGCCTGGCTGAGGATTAGTTGGAGAAATAGCCTTGGTAGTCAACTAGCATTCGCCACTAATAAATTATATCTCACACTCTCACACAATTGCATCTCGCCTTTTGCAACAAAATAATATTTTATTATTTTCTACTATTTGTTAAACAATATTTTATTATTTTCTACTATTTATTCTAAAGAGAAAGGGCCCCGTTGTAGTCGTCCCTATTGTAGAGGTAAGTTACTATTTATGGGTTTAGTGTTCTCTGCGAGGCGATATAAAACAAATTAAAGGACACACAGCGGTCAGCTACATCTGGTTTGGAGGCTGGAAATGAAATAGGTTGAGATCCAACAACTTATCTAGTAAGTGTCCTGTTCGCGAAAACGCCTGCATGCCATCCCTCTAGTTCCCGCTATATGGACGAGTATTCGGACCCTCAAAAGGCATGTCTGGGACTCTAGCTCTACCTTTCCACCAAGTTTGGTTGGGATACGGCAACTCTTTGTGGTAGATGTGCTGTTGATAAAAATGTGGTGACTTCCCTCCCCCTGAGAGGTGGTCGTGTTGTCTGTCAACCCTCAAAAGGCTCGTGTTGGACCCTATCTCTAACTTCCACCAAGTTTGGTTAGATCCAGCAACTCCGTAAATGGCAGATGTGCTGTTGATTTTAACTTGGGACCCCCCCCCCCCCCCCCCAGGATTCTGATCATCAAAAGGAACAACTTTATTTAGTCTCTTCTCTTTTTTTTCTGTAAAGTTAATGGTCCGTTTTTCCAAAATCATGTGTGCCCTTTTCGCTGTTCGCACTATGGAGGTTGGTCCCTTTTTCGTTTTTACGCGGTCCTCTTTTCGGTTAGCCAGATGGGTCCCGTTTTCATTTTCCTGCGGTCCTGTTTTCGTTTGCCAGAAGGGTCCCGTGGCAAGGGGTCCGGGGTCCTGGGGTCCCGTTTTCGAGACGGCCTATCATTACCGCCGAGACCGAATCCGGCCCGAATCCCAAAATGGAAAGCATGGGACCATAATGAGCTTTTACCTTTCAAATTTTACCCCAGTTGCCTCACTCGTTTAATTCCTAGGGAAACCACAGCATTCTCTGCCCCCCCCCCCCCCCCCCCCCCGCCATGTCTGAATGCAGTTCAAACACATATATGGCTCATCTGGGGCATCTTCTCTTACCACCAAGCAAGTTTCGCTTGAATGTGAGCCTTTTCGAGAAATTCCAGCACACCCCTCTAACTTCAGTCGTCGAAGCCAAGTCCTTCCGAGACCCCGAATTGGACCATCTAGGCAGAGATGGAAGGAATCCGAATCCATATTCGAATTTTCATTTGGCTGGATATAGATTCGTTTCATTCTATTCTTATTTATTCTTTTTTTTTTCCCAGTTTGTAAACATTGTATTAAGACAATGTGCTCTATCACTAGATGGAGGAATCCGAATACAAATTCGATTTTATCATCTGGCTGGATATAGATTCGTTTCGTTTTATCCTTATTTATTCTTGGTTTTTCCCAGTTTGTAAACATTGTGTTAAGACAATGTGCTCTATCACTACAGCGGAAGCTCTTCTGTTCAAGTGAGCGATGGCTCATTGGCAAGGCAGTTAACCGTGTCATTTGCCTTAGGCATCAGTGCTTTTTTGTCACCTTTGATTGCTAAACTATAAGCCGTATATAGTTATTTTAAGGTCGGAGTTGCATTAAGTGATGGATTCGGATTCGCACTTAGCTCTGGATTTGAATTCGAATCCCTTCATGGTCGGATTTTCGGACCATTAGTTCCATAAAGGACAGGGGTTAGGCTACTGTACTCGATTCTCCCGTTTCGAAACATTACCATACCTAAGGTCAGACTGTCCCTCCTGGCAGTGGTTGAAGAACAATATCATGCTCGAGGATAAGAAGGATAACAAAATCGTTGATCGTTGGTACTTTATATCGCCTTAATTCCAGGAGCCGACTTGCCGAACGGATCTGAAGAAGAAGTAGAAATTCGGGCTTGCTCTATTCACGCTGTTGAACTCCTTCGAGAAGAACTGAAGAAAGATGGAATAAACATGAATAGTGCCTTGATAGATTTTTTCCTGTGGGATTACCGGCGCAAGTTTGCGGAGGAAATGGCTAAAATTCCATTCCATCGTACCCGGTGTATTTATTATTAAAAACGAGGTCAGTAAATTTCTTCCGATCCTGGATTAAATAGAGTGTTTCCAAGGAAAATCGTGGCGCTTCGCGCCGACTCGGCTATTTAATACCGACTGGCCGACAACCCGGCGCAAGTTTCGCAGCATCGCTTTTTCATCATGTAGCTCCTCCCACAGGGCAGGGCTTACCTCCAAACTGTCACTTGTCATCCCTTAACTCCTCCCCATTTGGGAGGCCAGCAGCCAATCAGCGGCCTCGATGGGCTTGGTTTGACCTGACCTGATCCAGACACCACATTGATCCTGACTCCAGAGGTTTTTAATCATATTTTGTCAGAATGAGAAGTATGATACATTAGATGTAGGCTAAGCTTCCATGACCGACAAAGACAGTTTTAACCTAAGTTTCAACAAGATCTGTTGTGCACTAATATCTCTTGATTCAAGTGAAAATCAGGTTGATTTTGCTTGTGGCATACATTTCCAATAATTTGTTAGTTTCATGCAAAGATCCTTTGTAGTTTAGTAGAAAACCATTTAATGATAACAATTTTTCTCCAGTCCGATGTTTAAAAACTAAATCGGTTTCGTGATCAATGAGAGAATATTTAATGATGGGTCTGATTATTGCATCACGTCAATTGATTTTATTTTGTGTTTTAACTCTAACTTCAGAACAAGTCAACTCCATTTCAATTTTTTTCTAGATGATCAGTACTTTTGAAAAGGCTCGAACTGAAGTACATTATCCAACTTCCAGCTAAATGTCTCACATTTTTCTTGATTCGTCGTGAACAAAGACAGACGGGCAGATACTGTTAAGGGGCCCTTACCTTCATCTGGGACCCGAAAAAGCGTTCTGATCACACAGGATTCCACAGAGTTTGCTTGCGGCGCCTTGCATAGTAGGCTTTATTTACTGGAAAGTCTCGTCATTTCATTCAGATTTCATCATCATCATTTTATTTATAACCCATCCCTGAACAAAACCGGGCAAGGCCCAGAAAAGACGGATTAAAAAACAAGAAAAACGAAAAAAGAAACAACGGAAAGGTTTTAGGCTTGGAATTTCGGCGCTTGGGTCTCATTAAAAGCTATATAGATTTTGTTGCGGGGAAGTAGCGTTTTGCCCGAAAAAAGTCATGGCCTACTTCAGAAATTTCGCCTGCGGCGCTCATTTTCATTCTGTCTGATATATAGTTTTGCGGATATAGTGCTGTGTTTCTTGGCTATTATTTCTAACTTGTAAGACTCTTGGCCCTTCTGTCTGCCAGTCGTATATTTTAGGATACTCACCTCCCACGCCCAATCACGCTTCTGAGCTCGGAGATACAACTAGGCTTCTAATCTTCAGTCTTCAACGCTTGCAGTTATCACGAGTTTTATTATCACATATGAGAAGAAAAGTTGAAATGGGCGGCAGGGCGCCGGTGCCCTGCCCCCCCCCCCCTCGAATTTTGGCTAGCGACGCCCCTGCTTACTACACACCCTTGTTCAAACTGAAAGTATAAAGGTTCTTATCCCTGCGACGTTCATTGTTGCTACAATCAGGAGCGTCGCAAGGGGGGGGGGTGCGGGGAGTGCAGCACCCCCCACCTTTTTGAGATTCGGTAAAATTTTGGGCCGGAGGCCCAAAATTTTACTTAAATTGTTCGGTATTTTTTCGATAGCAGAACTGTTCGATATATTTACGGGGATTCGGTAGTTATATAGAATCCTAAATAGGCTATCTGTACAAATCTCTTCGGTATAATCATCGGGATTCGGTACATTTGCCGGTATTCGGTAGTTTTCACGAATTTGGTGAGAGAACTTACTGAAATCATTTGGTAATTTTTCGATGCCGGAACTATTCGGTATATTTATGCAGATTCCGTAGTTACACAGAACCCCGAATAAGCTATTGGTTCAAAATTATTCGGTATCATGATTAGGATTCGGTAATTTATTCAGTATAATTTCCAGGATTAGGAAGATAACCACGAATACTGACTTTGTTCCAGTTTCAACGAAAGTATACCGAATATGAATATTGTTCGGTAGTCTTTCGATACCAAAACAATTCGGTATAATAACCGGGATACGCTAGTTATACAGAATCCCGAACATGCTATCGGCCTAAACTTATTCGGTATAATAAGTGGAATTCGGTAATTTATTCGTTATAATTGCCAGGATTCGGAAGTTACCACGTACCTCGAAACTCAGAAGAGGTCGAGTGAAGCACTGGTCGCAGACAAAAGGGATGATCTGTGATATCATCGATAGTCCTTACTTTTATTTTGGATTCCAAAAAGAATATTTATTCATAAATATTTCGAAAATTCCGCCTGCAGAGCTTTTCGTAATATTCTCTATTTTGTGTAACGTCGCGTAATTTGAAGGGGGTTTCAAGCCAGTTTCAGGATTGAGATTTCGAAACGTTAAAAGCTAGAATTTGGATGGAAATTAAGATTAAAATTAAAAGGAACAAAAAATTTCGCCTGCGCCGCTCACTTTATGTGATTATGGGTAGTATATTGACTAGACTACAGTTACAGATACTGCCGGAACGTCGCTCCATCCGGTTTCTGGAACTTCTTGGAGTCTCGGCGTTTAATCAACGGTAAATGATAGAATTTGTAAGAGAAGCAGTTAGTTTTAGCCTGCGGCAACAAAAATTAATTTCGAAAATTTTCGCCTGCGGCGCTCGATTTAATTTTCTATTGGCTATAAGAGGTGAAGCTGTTACTTCAATCACGCCCATCAGTATATTCTCCATGTGGCCTTCGCCAGAACGCTGCCTAATAGTTGGCTTATCGTCTTTCATGCTGCCCTTTATTGTTACTCTTCCTCCGTAGTAGTCTCTGTTCCATAATTTAAAGCTCAAATTCTTAGTTCTAGGATTCGGTAAAATTTTTGAAAGATTCGGTAAAATTTTTGCTCTGCACCCCCCCACCGAAAACGCACTTGCGACGCCCCTGGCTACAATGGTATGCTTATTACTACTATTACTCGTTATAGAACAAGATTTGTTCTCAAAACAATCAAAACTCTGCTGTAGCTTTAGAACTCTAGCGGATCTGGTAGCAATTCGTCGTTGGATTTTATGAAGGCGCATACTGACCTCTGGTTTTATACTTGAGAAAAAGCAATGAGCCGTATTTTGGTGGTCTCCAGGAAGGCAAGGATAGCTATGCATAGAACCAATTAGAGGCCGGGGATTCAGGCTTAGGAACTAATAAGGACGTCTAAAAAGTGCCTTACCTCACAACCTGGTGTCCACCAGGTGTCCACATACAAAATTTGTAAAAATCTAACTGTGCAAGAGCACTACTATACTACTGCGATTGAGTTATCTCTATGGATCGCCAAAACAAGGCGGATTGTTTGAAACTAAAAAAAAACATGGGGTTGATGTGGGGATTGGAAAGGTTTCTTCTTAATTACGGAAAAGAAGTTGCCGCTTGTACACTGTTAGCAGCGGGAGCCTCGTGTTATTTCTACAACCAGGTTGGACTTCGAAGTTCAACTCTTAATACAAAGAAAAAATCAAGAAGTAAGTTTGTTCTTGTTCTTGGAAGCTTCTTGTTACTGAAATGCCGGTCATATACTGTACCGTACAGCAGAGCTGCCATTTTGCAGGGACTTATCATTTAAAGTTGAACTGAAATGCAGCTTATTTTCATGGCATCAACTAAGTTGTATCGGAATGCCATACAGTCGTGACATGCATACACATGTAGCATGCATATCAGCAAGAATAAATAAGGGAAGAATTGAGAAGACTTGAATCATCCGACGTGTCTTTCCTCCCGATTCTCAAGTATAGTGGGTGGAGCCTACTCTGCGCCTGTCCCGACCACAGAGTAATTATTGGCGCTGGTTCTTCTGATCGCCTTTCTCCGTGTCAAGAAAGTGCGCCGAATTCAAATTATACAGAAAAAGACATTTTGCCATATGCTCTAGAATTAAATCGCAGCTACCACTAGTTTAAAAGACGAGATAAGGGGCTAAAGTAAAGTGAGATGATAGAAATGATGTTCAGTCAGGCAGAAAAGGACCGATTTGGACTGAATACTATAAGTTTAAAGAAGGAAGGGACATGCTTCCGATGGTTTTTACTCTAGGCTTAGAAAGTCAGGTAGAATATCCGTCTCTGGAGAAGTGGGAAGTAAGATTTACTTCTTCTTTTTTCACACAAAAATATTCATATAATCTCCATGGCTGGCAGGTTCATGGTGATGAAAGAAAAGAGTTTTAATAGAAAAGATAATGAAACATTTAGCCAACTACCCGAGATAATGATATACATTTGGACCAACAATAATAAGTTGTATCTCAAATGTTGACGTTTTGAATGATATCGTATAGTTGTCAATTTCCATAATCAGTCATTAATTTAAAATTAGGCAATACTTCAACCCAACTGTTTTACCAACTGTTATCTATCCGAAAAATGCTATGAACTAAATTTTGTGTACAGTGTACAACTTAAAACAAAACATAACAACTCTTTGGGTATAGTTAGTCAGCTCTGCCCAAAATTCGAATTTGAATGATGCAAACACATGATTATGTAAAAAAACGATGATGAAAAAGCGGTCTGTTATTAGCATAGACAACAACAAATCTAGCCACATGTAAAGTGCAACTATCCGAGATAACGATACACATTTTTGACCAAGAATAACAAGTCCTTTCCGCAAATTGAGACGTCTTAAAAGATATTTTACAATCAGCAATCGTTAATTTAAAATTAGGAAATAGTTTACAGCCTACTGTTTTTCTCAACTACACGAGAAAGTGATATGAACTAAATTTTGTGCAGACAGTACAACTTAAAAACGAAACATAATAACTCATTGAGTACATTTCGACAACTAAATACCTTAAATTTTCCAAGTTTAATACCTGTTCTAGATGCAATTCTTTTCAGTCCTGAGAAGACCAAAATAAAATTACAATGATCACACCGATCCTATTGAATCTGAACTAAATGCATGCCTGTTAGGTCTATGCTTCAGCGTTCAAGTTGCTTAATTGCTCCCCTGAGTCATCAAACGCCGTATGCCCTTGGGCTTCACCGTCTTTGTGAAGGGTCGCGATAACATAAGCTTCATATTGCAAATGTGACCCGAGATTGAAAAGTCGTTTCCATTTAAATTATCCTCAGAATCAGCACTGTTTGAATTTCCCGCCTTTTCTGACTGCTTCATCAATCTTCCTTGGAGGTAATACTTAATACTGCAAGAGGCAACACGCGAAGCTCCACCCAGTTTCCACCCCCGGTAAATAATACCGGACCAAAAGATATTCAGGATGCTGACATCAAGGTTATGTGAGTTCTCAATTCTTCCCTTATTTATTCTTGATATCAGTCTAGTACACTAGCCCTTTTCAGGCACGGTGCTCAAACGTCTAGCACCATGATTGGGTGCTAGACGTTCAAGCACTGTACCTTGGATTTCATGTATGGTGCATGGATTTCAGTATACAGTGCACACAGAAAAAACACAGTTTTCTGTCATAACAACTGAGCACCAGCTCGGACAGGGCTGAAAATACTACCATGAATTCGAGAAATCAAAGACAATCCTTTATATATTTTTCACAAACAAAAACAAAAGGGCTCGGCTGATGACAGATGTGAAAAACCTCATTTCCTTTTCTACATAGTCAAGGGTTTTGCATGCAAAGTGTCCTGTGCCTCAGCTTTTTCTACCTTGCAGCCAACCAGAATATTGGCTCTTGGGGAATAGATAGGGAAAATACATGGAAAATAGATAGGGTGCTGTTAGGTTTTTCATCTCCATCATCATTAGAGCCCTTTTGTTTTAGTTGTGAAAAATATATAAAGGATTATCTTTGATTTCTCTAATTCATAGTAGTAATTTCAGCCCTGTCCAAGCCGGTGCTCAGTTGTGATGACAGAAACTGTGTTTTTTCTGTATGCACTGTATACTGAAATCCATGCACCATACAAGAAATCCAAGGTACAGTGCTTGAACGTCTAGCACCCAGGCATGGTGCTAGACGTTTGAGCACTGTGCCTGAAATGGGGCTAGTGTACTAGACTGATGCATATATAGTGGTGATATGATTGACGACCAAACATAGGTCATTATATAAATGTAAATGCAGCTGGCACCTATATATTTTGATTTATTTATTAATTTTTAATTCAGCTTTAGTCATTGACTAACAAACAAATAACACAAAACAACACTGTGGTACAGTAGACGTATGCTTATGTGAACGTCTGCTAACAGTGAACTCATCATCATTAGAGCCCTTTTGTTTTAGTTGTGAAAAATATATAAAGGATTGTCTTTGATTTCTCTAATTCATAGTAGTAATTTCAGCCCTGTCCAAGCCGGTGCTCAGTTGTGATGACAGAAACTATGTTTTTTCTGTATGCACTGTATACTGAAATCCATGCACCATATAAGAAATCCAAGGTACAGTGCTTGAACGTCTAGCACCCAGGCATGGTGCTAGACGTTTGAGCACTGTGCCTGAAATGGGGCTAGTGTACTAGACTGATGCATATATAGTGGTGATATGATTGAGGACCAAACATAGGTCATTATATAAATGTAAATGCAGCTGGCACCTATATATTTTGATTTATTTATTAATTTTTAATTCAGCTTTAGTCATTGACTAACAAACAAATAACACAAAACAACACTGTGGTACAGTAGACGTATGCTTATGTGAACGTCTGCTAACAGTGAACTATCGCCAAAGAAAAAACTAAAACCCAGACCAGGCATTTTTTCTTAAAAACACTAGTAATAATCATTCAGGCTTTTGTCGCTTTTTGAATATTTTGGTAATTCATCTATGAAAGGGACTCGGCTGACACCTGGTTTGCTTTTTATAATTCGAAAAGTTTGCCGCGAGGAATGCATATTCAATGGAGAAGATGGAGGTCCTAACCATCAGATGCCTTCAAAAGAGGAAAGACCTTTTTAATAAATTCAAAATCAAAGAAAGCTAATTGAATTTCTTCTTCAAGTTTGTGCCAGAATAATCCTGGAATAGTTGGCTGTTTGCTGATATCAAGTTTGTTATTTTTCTTTTCCATTTTACTTTTTTATATGCAAGTAAGAAAGTCAAGGTAGTGGAATAGTTAAACAAGTGTTCACATAAGCATACCTCTACTGTACAACATCAATATGTCTCCAGCAGATGCCTCCAAACTGATAGATTAAGGAAAGTGGGGTTTGCTGCCAGGAGAATAGAACAGTTCTTCAACCGCAAGAATTTTACAACCAGTGATGACTGGGCTTTTCGGGCAAGTTCAGCAAAACTGCAGCAATGGTTCTGGACAAATGCCTGACTTATGCTCTCATATATGTTCACCGATAAGAATCAACTAAATTTTTTTGTTTTCTGAAGTAAAATAGATACTATGGGTTTGGGATAAGATAGATCAACTGGTGGGTTTCCCAAAAATTTGACAAAAACTGATGAAAGTGAGATGACCGCTTCAGATACCAGATATCAGTTACCACATATTTGATGCTGCAAAACGGATATGTCAGCTACATTTTATTAGAGCTATATTTCAGGCTCAAACTGGAAAATGAACTTGTGGAAAAACAATAAGACATTCTTCCTTAAATGTCTTATTTTGTGAACTTATTCTCCGAAAAGTGGGTGGAGTTAAAGCTGATACTTGAAAGCTGAGGCAAGAAAGAAAAATGTAAATACACATCCAGCGTGAAAGCTTGTCTTGCAGGTGTGAAAGATACGCTACCAATTTGTACGCAGTGCAAGATAAACTCATACCCATCAATGTGAAAGTGGCTTAGGCTAGGTTTATTTGATCAGATTAAAAACTTCATTGACTGAAGAAAGTGCAGTGTACAGAATGCCAGTAAGCATGCCTGTGTCTTTCCTGTAGGTTCTCTCTATTAATTTTCGTTTTTGAAAGAAAGATAGCCTATTTTTTTTCAAATGTTTTGTAGCCTTATGGCTAATGTTAATCCTATACAAAATACTGGATACCCCGACCAAATAAAATACCGATGATTTGAGTGAAATTCAAAAATCAACCGTTCAGATTTCCTTTATAGTGGAATAGCTTAGGTCAGGGTTAGGGTATCCACAGGCAGGGTCGTCGCTAGCCCAAACTCGAGGGGGGGGGGGAGTGGCAGGACACCTGCCGGCGCCCTTCCGCCCATTTTAGCTTTTCGTCGCGTAATAATGTAGTAATAAAACATGCGATACCTGCAAGCATTGGAAACGGAAGAAGCCTTGTCTTTTCTACGAGCTCAGGGTTTGAAGGGATTAGGCGCGGGAGGTGACTACCTCAACATATATGACAGATGTACGACAAGGCTCAAGAGTCATTTCAGTTCAAAACAATAGCGAAGAAACGCTGCGCCGCATAATAACATGAAACTTAAGGTGAATGTCATATATAACCAAAGGAATTCGCTTCCGCAATGGCCCGCCCTACAGCAGTTCTGATGTCTGTATATCAGACAGAATGAAAATGAGCGGCGCAGGCGAAACTTTGTAAGTAGGCCATGACCTTTTTCGGCGAATACACTACTCCCCCCCTACAAAATCTAGATTTAGTGTGACCCGACTCCCGAAATTCCAAGCGTAAAACAAGACTGAAACGACGCAAGTTTTCAGTAAATAGAACCTATCACAAAAGGTGCCGTTGTCAAATTGTTTTTAAATCCTGTGTGATTAGAATACGTCTTTTCGGATCCCAAACGAAATTAAGGGCCACTTGGTATGGATCTTCCCTTCTGTCTTTGTTCACGACGAATCCAGAAAATGTGCGACATTTATCTGGAAGGTGGTAATGTGATTCAGTCTGACCCTTTCCGAGAAAGAAGTAGCCTACAGATCATCCAGAAACAAAAAAAGCTTGAAACAGAGCAGACTTGTTCTGAGTTTCCATTAAAAAAAATAACAAAAAATCAAACAACATATAGCAATAATCAAGATTCGTCATTACAGCGTCTCACTGGAGGAAAATACTTGTTGTCAAATTCTATTCTGTTGAGAAAACAACCTGACTTTGACATGCATTGAGAGATATTGGTACATAACAGATCATGTGAAAACTGTCAATCTAGCAAGCTCGAAACATGCGACTGACAATCCAATTCCTGAAGTCTCAAACGCTTGAGAACCCAAAATGGCATAGGTCCAAGCTGGATGTCAACTGAGTTTCTTGGTAAACCTTAACTAGCCTTACTGACTTTTTCGGGTGCACTACCACCCTCCATTACGCTCTCCTGGGTGAGCGCCCATTTAACTGAACTTTTGTGGTCTGGCGCACTCGGAGCGCCCAGATTAGCTTAATTTATTTGGTCAGGCGCTCTGTGAGCACCCAGATTAGCTTTTTTCTTTCTTTGAGGGGTGGTGGTACCCCGCCCCCACACCCTCCATAGTGACGCCCCTGTCCACAGGTATCCAGCATGTGGAACAGGGATGATAAAAAGTATTTGTTAGCTATTAAATTTTTTTTTTCTAGGTAAGAGTTTACAAGTTCGCGGTCTCAATAATATTGGCAATTCTTGCTTTCTAAATTCGCTCATTCAGTGCTTAGCTGCGTCTCCTCAGTTCCACCGTTGGTTGGAGGAGATTTGTGAAAAAGGGCTTGACCGAGGACTTCATCAAGAATTACTACATGTCATAAAAAGTAAGTATGGTAGCATTGGTAGCTTTCCTGTCATACTTTTGTCATAGTTGTAAGACAGCATTGACTGGTGAAGGAGCTCTCATGATCTACGCAACAAGCACCACATACAATTACCCATAACCAAGACTGTGAGATCAGATTTCAATCCTCGTATTGCATGTAGCAAAGTATGGAATAGTCTCCCCAATAATGTCCGTAGCATTCAGTCGTTTGGCACCTTTAAGACCCAGCTAAAAACATTTTTGGTTGATAAATATAATGGGGAATGAACACATTCGGGAATACATATTTTGTGTTTTGAAATATGTTAATTTAAGTATTGCATGTACAGGTAAGATCAATAATGAGGGTAGCGCGACATCCCTGGATGCTAGGCTTGAGTATTTTTTTTATTTAATTTTTTTATTTATTTATTTGTTGTAAATTAGTGATTGTAAGAGATCTGCGTGGACCTGGAGGTGAACTTTGAGGATGGAGCGGCAAGTAAAAATAAAACAAATTTTCTTTATTTCATTGTAATAATGAAGAGACTCGTCCTTTTGTTGATATTTCGGTATTAACCCCTATGTATCGGGCCATGGAGCTATGAATGAATGAATATTTTTTTAATAGCCAATTGGCCGTACAAAATACATAAGTTACAATACACTTTACATCACTCAAAACTTGTAGTAGGGGTAGGGGTCGAATCTTATTTTGTTCATTTATTTTGAATTTAATAAAATTGAACTGAACTGAACTATAAGTAAAGGCCACTTACATGCAGACATTATGAAATCGAGGTACATAGTAGTAGGAATTGTGTCGTAGAATAAGACTACTGATTATGATATGATATATGAAATTATATATGTTTGCACAAAAAGCCCGAGAGCCATGGCAATATAATACAGAAATTATCTATTATCTGTTGAACAAATTCCAACTAAATAAACCCCTCTCGATGCCTCATCGAAAGCTTAAGGAATCTTCTCAACTGGTAAACTCTCATAAAGCATTCATCCTTCATCACTTTAACCATCCGCGCCTCATCATAAACTCCTTCTCCAAACACTTCTTCCTTCAACCCATCCAGTCCATTACATCCACACATCAGGTGCACCACATTCTCATTCATTTCCACGCACATGGGTCAGCAGTAAGGACCAATCCGACTTATCCCCCTTCCGACATACCGCCTCCTATCTCCTAGTGGTAAACAATCAGCCCTCATACTTATCACCCACGCCAACTCCTCCCTATTCCCTACTTTAAAATAAATACCCCCCCCCCCCCCCCCACGTCTCTTTAGCACCTCTGCAGAGCTTCAGCAAACTAGACTTACCAACATCGCAGTGCCATAGCTGTATCTCCTGTTCTATGTATATGTCCTCTTCTGTGTCTATCTCCTGTTTTATGTCTATCTCCTGTCAAGATCCCAAAAATCTCTAATAATTAGCTCCACCACCGCCAAAAATATACTTGAGTCCTCTAGGTTGAAACTGTGCATAGCTTCTGGTAAGTAAATGCTTGAGCACGCTATCCGTAAATATATACTTTCGCCACCATATGAGACTCCTCGCGAACGACCTGCAAGACGGTTCCAAACCCCCCAGTGATAAAATGTGATCGTGTGCGGTATAAAAAATGTTTGTACCGTCATTGGTGAAAATGTGTGATCTTTCTTAGTGATTATATTTTGTATATATTGACGACTTCGACAGATTTCGATTTCATCATGATAGTTTCGAGGAGAATAAAAGCGATATCTATCTATCTATCTAATAAACGACTTCGGGTGTCTGTAGAATACGGAGCGAAGCGGTTGTTACTCTTCCTGCGCCAGACGGACGTCTCGGATCAGACCAAAAAGCAGCGATAAAAGCGCAATATTTCCCACGTGAAGCGAACAGCAGAGCAACAAAACTCCAAAGACTGTAGGAACCATCTCCGGGACTTCCTCTACCGAAAAATATACAACTCAAGGGCCCATGGATTTTTGTCGTCGCTTTCTATCTCAAAGGGATTCTAGTCCTACTGGTTTCTCGGCTATCTTCTTCTACTTTAAAAGGTTACTTTCAGTCCTGTGAGAGCGGGGGGTTGTCCGGGGGGATTTTCGCCGGGCGGTTCTCTCCTTGACCCAGATTATCATACCGAGGATTTTTTTTTTTATTCCAAGTCAGTTTGACCGGGTCCCTGGTATGCCTGCCAAGTTTCGCCGTGAAAATCCCAAAAAACGGAATTCCGGGAAACCCCCTCCACCCCCTCTCAAGTGTCCGGATAGTAGCGTCTAGGGTTGAGGCGCGCACGGCGACTGCTATTAGATTTCAGTATGGAAATTCAGATTCAAATTCACTTTATTTATCCAAAAATTCTTCATTGCGAAAAATAGCATAGGAAAATGTCAACGAAGTTGACAGGAAATGTGAAATAGGTAGTGAAACCCGACCGGGTTAAGGAATCGGGAGTTATATAAACCGCTAGAAAGTTTGTTTTACAAATCGGCTATCTATGTTGAAGAACCTTAGGTTAAACTCAATATCCGTGTCATCATCGTTATATGAATACGCGCAAAACTTAAGAGATGATAAACAAAATAAACAATTAAAACTTTAACTAATTGGGGAACAAAGCTTTTGCCACAATTCACATGCACATGAGAGAGTTCGAGTACCCTGGGACGTAGGTTGGGACTGATGGTCGAACAAGAGAGGGCTATTGATATATTCAGTTCAATTCAATTCAATTTATTTTCAAAAATTTGCTCACGGACGAAGCCGAACATTGAATTTCTTCCGTCATGTATAACTTAACAATTAACTAATGTTAAAACAACTATAACTAATGTTATTCATTTGGTCAATGTACATGTATCTCACAATAAAACTCTAAGTAAAACCTTCAATCATACGTAACATGTCAACTTATCAAAACATCAATAAACAAAACTCATAATTACCTTAAATTACCTTAAATTGCACTTGCAAGCAATAAGGATGTTGTATCCCGATGAGTAGCTTGCGGATGACGATGGTGCTATGATCTGGTTGCTGCTTCCGGGGCGCACCAGTCCTTTTTCCAGGGTTGCCCGCGCCAGTCATCGTCAAGTCGCTTTTTGAAACCTTCGGGTGTTTCGCTGGTGACAGTTGGTTCAGACAAGCTGTTCCAAAGAGGAACAGCTCGGTTACTGAAGAAGTGCTGGCGAACACGAGAGGTATTGCACCTTCTGGACAGTTTCCGGGAGTGGCCCCTGGTCCGTTTCGGTCAAAATTCACCCCAAACTAAAAACTAGATAATATCAAAAATTATTATATTTACAATTCAATAACAACACACACAAAAATACGATTAAATTATGGAGGTGGTTCGGAATGCCGGTTAAAAAGGTCAGTGAACGAAGGAACAAAACTTTTTCTGTATCGGTCATGGGAACAGGGTACTGGCTGCAACTTTGGAACAGGCTGGGCAGCAGCTCGTGCCGGTCGTGGCCTAATAGGTAGATATGCAGGGGGAAGAATTTCTCGTAGGCCAGGGCTCTCCAACGTTTTTAGACCAAAACTGAAACACAACTTTTTTCGGCGCTGTGCTAACAATTCTAAATTAAATCTTTTCAACAATTCGAAATATGGGACTTTAGGGGACTTCGAGGCCACAAGGAGGGCTCTATAATGCACCCGTTCGAGTATATCCGCCTGATCCCGGGTCAACCCGAAATGCCAAACCTGGCAACAGTATTCCAGGGTTGGACGAACAAAAGTCACAAAAATTACCAACAGATGGTCAGTGGGTACTCCATAACGGGCCAGGAGTTTAAGTGACCGGATTGCCATATTACCTTTTTTAAGCATGCTGTCAACTTGCTTATTCCATTTTAGATCATGGGTGATGTGTATTCCAAGCAGCTTGATATCATCAACCTGTTGGGACTTAGGAAGGGATGGGAAAAACTGTGGTTCAGTTTTTAAAAAATTTATAGTTAGGACTACAGATTTGTCCATGTTGACTACCATGTCATCCACAACAGCCTCCTCACAGTTGTCGTCAATGATGACTTTTGCACTGCTCTTAATGTTCTTTCGGCAAACTTCCAGGAGCGACAGATCATCCACGTATTTCCATCTATCTGTGAAAGACAGAGCAAGCTCGTTGACCATAACTAAAAAAAGGAGCGCTCCCAACAGGGTACCTTGCGGAACCCCACAAAAAATTGGTAAACTATCAGAGAAAACTGTTTTATACTTAGTTTTTTGTGTTCGATTAGACAGAAACTGAGCAACCAGTCGAACTAGGAACGGTTGAATTTTGAATTTAATTAAAAGTTTGTCAATGAGCTTGCTATGGTTAATTAGGTCAAATGCTTTCTTTAGATCTATCGCTATTAAATTTATCCAAGTATTAGGGTTATCCAAATTCTTTAATATCCGATCTAATATCTAATATCCGTCTTGCCAAGTTCCTCCTGGAACGGGGAACTAATACATAATGCGAAATTACGGTGTATCTGATCCCACAGTTACAGTGAACAGGGTCAAAGAGAATTTTCTCAATAAGAGCGTGTTCCATCCTACTTACCGTAGTTACTACGCATGACATTACGAATTCTGGCTTTTTGCCGTCAAGGCTGGAACGGCTTTTCTATTTTCCAGCAGTATCATGCCTCGGGCGAATCCGACCAATCAACAGAGATCCGTAGTTACTACGCTCCCGAGCGTGGTAAGCAAATAGTTACTATTTCGAGAAGCTTGGAACGGTCAGCGTAGTAACTTTTGGTGAGGTTGGAACGGAAATAGTAACTAATAGTTACTATTTGTAGAAGGGTGGAACACGCTCTAAGCTACGCTCACTCCAGTGACTGTCCAAACTCCACCTTGTGCCTGTAGTATTATACTGCAAGATGTAAATAGTGTCCGTTCTCTTTCTTTTGATTTTACATTCCGCATTAAATCCTTATGAATTTTCGGGTAATTAAACTCCTTACTGACTAATATTCTCTCCATCCTCAGATGTGAACTGCGACGTTGATGACAGTGCTGAATCCATCGATCCCTCTCCAGTCCTTCATGCTATGCGGCGGCATGGATGGGTTATCCATTCCGCCGAAGAGCAGGACTGCCACGAACTATTCCACATCCTGTTTTCTACCATCGAGGAAGAACTTTCCAATTCCAAACCCGCTTTGAGTGATATCTCATCACATGTGATAGAACCAGAGGGAATGTTTCGATTCGATTCTGATTCAGACTCGGAGTGCGATGAGTTGGATAGTTTGGATGTGGTGGATTATGGGTCGTGTTATACTGGTAGGCTAGGGGAAATGCCTCAGACCCATAGTACTGTGCTTGGTCTAGGAAGGCTGGGTGAAACGTCTCTCCCTGCTGATTATTTGCTCAAGCTTTCAGGATCTCAGAAGATATGTGACATGGATGACGGGAATGTTAATGTGAGGCCGAATCCAAGCTTTGAAAAGACCGAGCAAGACGCGAAGCTTAAGTGCGAGACTCCTGATAGCGGATTAAATACTGTCAGCCATAAATCTTCGGATGACAAGGGGGATTTTGAGGAAGAGAATAGAGAATTCAGTCCGTCTGATGCCTCTGCCACTACCCAAGCACACCCGGACAGTAAATTCGACGCCAACGAGACCTTCGGAAGCGACTCAGGGTGTGGCACTAACGAAGAAATCACGGACCGAGACCTTAGCGAAATAATCGACCCTAAGCTTGAACCAACGTCACTCCAACCGTCCCCCTATACATGTTCCTATGGGTCGAGGTCGAATTTTAGCAGGACTGATTCAGGAGTGAATCATACACGACTGGGGAAGCTCGAGGATATGAACAAGATACCAAGCTCCCCATTTAAAGGAGCAGTGGTTTGTCAGCGGACGTGCTTGCAATGTGGATATAAGGTAGGTTCAGTTAAAATTCGTTTTTATATTTCTTCTTTTTTCATACTAAGGATGGCCAGCGGAGATGATCAGAACAAGACTACCTCAATAATGACAAGAAATAGAAACAAAAAAATAAATGGGAATCTGATGGGAATGCACGTTACGATACAAATCTCCCCCAAGGTCGCCACACCGGCATAAAAGCAAAGTAAAGTTCACATGCAAATAGGTCAAGGTTCGCGTAGCGCAGCTGCCGATCTCCTGATAATCTGCCCGCGGCAAGGAGTGCTATGCGTGGTTAGGGGCAAATCATCCGGCGCTTCCCGTGCTTTTCCCAGGTTTCTCTAGGTACCCATTTTTGTTTGTATTTTACTCCTCTTCATTTTTGAAAGAGAGAGAGATCGGTATATTTAGAAACTATCATAGCATAACTTAATTCAGTTTCTTACAAATTATAAATAACAAACACATACTACGATTCAGCATTGAACACCGAAGTAAGAAAAGGCACAAACGAGTAACGCAACGATTAGTGCGGACTTTAGGGGGTAGAAGTGTACTTTGCAATGGAGTTCGATTATTAGGAGGGGCTGTTTCCGGTAGCAGTGACCGGTGGCTTGTCCTTGCTATTTGGAAATAAATTTGATTGATTGGTTTGAAGCTGGCTGGACTTTTGGCTTGTCTTACGGGTTACGCGACTAACTTTCGCCCTAAACCAAACGTTCGGTGCCACTGAGACTCGACCCTGCGCTTGGGAGTTCGGCGCGCTAACCCATTTCGGCCAGGACGGACCACACAGGCAAGGACAGACGCATTATTTTATTTATTTATTTATTTATTAATAGAAAAAGACGTTAAGCCGAAGCGTCTCTCTGTACAAGCACACAGATGTTTACTACATTTTTCAACACTGCACTACACACTTAACGTATAACAAATATAAACTAAAAAGGGTTCACATACGCGCTATTATCGTGCCAGACATAACAACTCTGAAAGAAGTTGTCCTTTCTTTACGAATTTATACTTCTTTCATCAGACCCACCCTGGAATACGCAGCACCCGTTTGGCATTTTTCATTACCGCAGGAACAAAAAGATAAACTAGAAAGAATACAGAAGCGGGCTCTTCTTATTATTCATAGTGGACCCAAGCTTCCCTACTCATACCTTTTAAAACACTTTAACCTAAAAACACTGCAGGAGCGCAGAAAGGAGCTAAGCACTTAGAAAGGACCCTTGCCAAGAAGGGCCGAAATATCGCTGATAAAAAATCATAGCTGACGTATCCGTTGCAAACATTGTTTGAATAAATGTTTCAAAGTCAGCTTGGGCTCAAAGAATATTTAGCACTGACTTCGATTCAGCCATGGTATCTCATCCTCCCCACTCCCAAGTCCTCCCTCCCCCCTATGAAAATGTTAGAAGTCGACCAGAACGAGTGGTAAGTTTCACAAGCTCTGTCCCGTACCTACAAAACACGCTAGATATGCAAAAAGTTTTGTTCCCGAGTTCGTGAAATATTTTAACGAAGTTTGAATTTTTAAGCGTACTGACATTTTACACATATATTGTAGTTTTTTCTGTCTGTTTGACAATAATCGCAAATTTGGTTTATAACCACGATACTCGATTTTTAAAATAAACTTTCTATCTATCTTTGAGAGAACTTGGATCGCGATAGCGGCCACAAAGGGGGATTTGAAATTTCTGGTACAAGTAAGAGGGGGCAATTCAATTCAATTGAAGACTTTCGTTCCGGCCAGAAGCCATAAACAAACACTACAACAAATAAGAAAAACAAAAATAAAGAATGTCAGACCGCATAAATTAGCCCCATCCTTCTTTTTCAGACACATTAACCCAAACGGGCAAAGACAGGCGAAGCCACGGGTTACATAATGCCACAACTATGCGATTTTGCGATAGTAGCAACCATTTTCTCAGAGATGTACCATGCGCGTATGCCAACTGCGAAAAGTTCATAGCACGGTAATCGTCGAACGTCTCTGTAGCACTGCAAAAACGCGGGAGACGATAAAGAAATCTAAAGTTATCATTGTAAGCAAAGCGCATCTCGCTCATACTTTGTTTCGCAGGCTTTGCAACCTATCTAGTTCCGCATATACGTTATGCAGAAAAGAAAAATATCGTTGTGTGTTAAGTTTGTAGAAGACAGGGCATAAAATAAGACATAAGACAAAATAAGACTCTAAAAGCTCGCGTGAAACACTGTTCGTTTTGCATCTTTTCGGTTCGGTTGATATACTCTTAGCTTTAGGTTTATGCCCGGATTTTAAGGTTTCCTTTTCTTGGGGTTGCATGTGTCTGGTGTGAGGTTACTCTACAGATAGAGTAGCGACGCCGACATGGCAACGACTCCCATGCTGAAGATTATTGAAACTAGTCCCGGCAGAAGCCTCATCGGAACCGTAAGATGGCATAGGTGGAGTTACCTGAGATATGTTCTGGGCATGAACGGCACAGGACAAGAATTCCGAAATCAGATCTTTCCTGGCCACGCCAAGGCTACTCGGAGAGGAAGACCTAAACGTACGCTCCGTCCCAGATATAACAGTGAGCTGCTGCGGTGTTTTAAGAGGACAAGGGTCTTGCAAAGTCCTGCTGTGTTGCAGAAGGTGTTAGTAATGTCCTATTAGTGCGTTGTCTTTCGTTGACGCTCGTTACAAATGATGGTAGCATGGCGCAACTGACCGTTATAACTAAACACAACAAGACTCACCGATAGACCTCCTTTTTTAGCAGTATGATGATCTGTAGCATTAGTCGCGTTTTTTGCAATCGCTTGGAAAGAAAGTTGCCGTTTTTAGCGATCGACTGTCGACTGGAGGTCCAGTCGATCCGTTTTTTGTCGCTTGACTGGAGATCGACTGGGAACAAAGTCAACAGTCGATCCGATGCACCTTTCTCTTGGAGGTCCAGTCAAACTTGGTGCCAAATTTTGAAAACTGAAACATGTGGACCCAAAAACGTACAATTTACACCTCAGGAAGCGCCAGTACTGCAGCAGTTTCAGAGACTGCCGAGGGAACAGTTGTGGGGATGGACTGATTTATTGACTGATTTAGACCGTTTTTCGAAGGCTTGTTCTCGCTCCCCTATCAAGCGACAAAAAACGGTCAACTGGATGAACCCGGGAACAAGTCCCAATCGCCAGTCGATCTGTAAAAAACGCGACTATTATCTGTTGACAACTTACATATTCTTGTTCATGACTAAAAAAACATCGTATTTGGGCCCTGCCCACGACAAATATATTTTGCTTTATTATTAAATAAATTGAAATTGAATTAAAGTCGGAGTTGCCTTGGCGGCAAAGGAGGAGCAGAGGTCTAAGTTAACAGTAGCCGAGAACTTAGTGATTCCTTCCTTACAGACACCCCTACGATACGACGCGTTCGAGAGTATCTCCTTAAACCTACCCGGTGGGTATTCAGCATTCAGTCCATTAAGTACCTCTTCGACCCTGCAAGACCTTCTTCGGTCCTACTTCGCCCCTGAATCGGTATCAGGAGCTGATTGCGAAGGGTGCAAAGGAAAACCCACGACAGATTTGCTGGGGAAGGCGTCAGTGAAGCGCCAGTTTATAGCTAAGGTGAGTTCAGAGCTGAGCAGAATAACACTAGGCAGTAGCGCCAAGACCATGGATCGGAAACGGGCCTTACTCGTAACCCGCCCACTACGCTCAGGACATTCACAGCGAGACAAACGTGCGGGTTTAGAAAATTTCTAGTACAGCTAAGATGTGGTCTGCACATATCGAGGAAACAGGGGAGGTTGTACATTTGTGTTGTGTTCGGAATAGTGAATTATCGGAGCCAGCGCTAGTGCACGACTGATTGAGTTTCAATAGGGACGTTCTTATCTCTAGTGGTGCTAGCGTCGCTGCTGTTCGAGTGTACGTCACTTTTTTCAAATCTTGGCGCTCTTCCCTGGTGTTATTTTGCTTGGGTTCACCATCATCTCATCACCAGGAACTAATCTGCGGGGATGGGGGGGGGGGGTCGAGTCAAGGGGCCAACGAGGACAAATGGATTAAGGAAAGAATGATGAGGATTTACTATAGAGTAATTAGCAAAGTATCTAGTAGGACGGGCACCGTAGCACTCAAGTTCCAATGTCACACTATTCGACAGGAGAGCTGCGTTCATTACCGCTAGAGTAGGGTTTTCACTTGTGATATCTCTTTTTTCCTATCAGATATTTTTGGATTCACTGGTGACTGTTCTGTACAGTTATAAGTGAATTTGGACTATACAGTCTCTGGTTTATCTTCACCAGAAGTTCTCCGCTAACCAGAACCTGGTCGGAAGGAAAGTTCAGTTTTTTTTTAGTAACGAATTTATTTCAAAAACCACTATCACGGCAATGCCGAATTTGGGTATTACGTCAAGTATAATGCACAAATTTGACATTCACAACGGGACATGGTGGGAGAAAAAAAACTCATTCTAGCAGAAACGCCAGGCAATACACAGTCAGAAGTTTCTTAAAAGATAGCACAAGGATGGGCTGTTTCAACAGATAGCACTTAGAATGTTAGCTCCATCATGATTTTCGTCAGCATTAAACGATATGCATGCAAGAAGAGCCGAAACATGCCGGAAAAGTATCTGTTGACTTTAATGTTTATCGTCATGATATCGGAAAAGTCAGAAGATGCTTTTTAGGCTCTCCTTGCCATTACTATGCCTAACATTCAATGCATATTGTTTGCAAAATCATAACAGATAACATCACAGGTGTTATCTGTTAAAACTTCGCACCCTTGTGTTATCTTTCCATAAGTAGTGAACTGAAAGACAAAACTGCTCCTCGGCCGGGATTTGAACCCAGGATCCCTGCTTATAAGGCAGGCTCCGATAATGGAGTCCTAGAGTTCTAAATTAAATTAAAAAAAATTGCTTCTGGTTTACTGGTCACGGTTCAAGGCCCTTGTGTAAAGAGCCATCTACATATTACTTGTGTTATTTATTATGAAACTTCTGACAGTGTATTTAGTAAAAAACAGAAACTGCTTAGTACGACGAAGTTCGCTGAACGCGCGTAGAAGCGTAAAGTGTCGGGTGAGCAAAAAGCGAGCACCTTGTGCGCTATTGAGTATTTTCGTTTTCCTATTGAGTTCCCGCTTATTTTTAAACTCATTCATTCAAGTACAGTGAAAGAATATTGGTTATGACTAGTCCACCACATATCCACGATCTTCGGATAGCCTATATCTCTAACGTGGTTACCCTACGCCAAATGTACCCTACCCTGACCTACTGCCCTATAAAGGAATTCTGATTGGTTAGTTTGTGAACTTTAGCAAAACATCAGTATATAAATAGGGTTGGGTACACGGAGTGTGACACAGGATAGCCTGTGTTAGGCAAAGGCTATCTGAAAATCAGGTACTTGTGGTGCACTGCTACTATAAGCATAGTCGTCTTATGTCAGGAATTGAAAGGACTGAGGAAGGAAATATTTGGGGAAACGGTGTGGGTGGAGGAAAGGTTCAAACCAATTTTGGAAAGTAGAAGTTTTTAGCAATGTTAGAAATTTCGGAAGATTCCTTAAAGGACACCTGAACAATGAAACTATACTTGAACACAACATGGAGAATGCATTTACAGACATGGCCACGGGGAGCATTCTTCTCCTGAGTGTGGCGTTTTCTAAATAGGGATTTTCATTTCTGGAGGTTTGCACATGCAGACTCCAAGACAAAAAGCGCAATTCATTCAAATCTTGTACAGCGCTGGCCGGATCGTATTGGAATTTCTTCTAATATATATTTGGGCTTAACTGGTTAAAAAATATTCCAGAAGAAGGGTTGATTGGAGACATTTGTTCATTCTAACATTGTTCGGTACTGAAATAAGGACAGATGCAAAATGGAGCAAAAATCATAGCTTGGGAACACTATTTCGTATTTGGATTGGGTTTTCTGCAGGCAATGTTAACGGAAGTCATACAGATAGGGATGATACTTGGTACTCTTCATTCAGGTGTCCTTTAAAGGACCTGTCTACCTAAAATAATAACGCAACCTACTTCCATAATAACTCAATATATTTCTAAACCCGGAGACCCCAATTTCGTACGGTGCATTCTAAGCCCTCTAACAGAACCACGCTAATTTTCTCACTTGCCCTGTTTTCCTACCTTGGATGTGTATCACGCTGTTGACGGTTGTCTGCGAGAACTTTTTCCATACGAAACAAGACCAAAGGTTTCGATGGGATCCCAAAAATTCAATATCTGATCCAGACAACTGGGTCTTGTCTTAGCCAGATCCAGTCTTCGCCAGACTCCTTGAACATTTTTACAATTAAAATTCAGAAACAGATTAAGGCCAAATAGCTAATCACCTGAGAAAACCAAGTTCAGATTTGGATTCAGCATGTGTGTTTACCCCTATAAGTCATATCTGTTTTGACGAAAACTTCCTGCCACTTCTGCCAATTTCCCGGTTCCGGCCGAACTCCAGAACTACTTGTCCGGCGAAAAAAGAAAGCTCAAAGACGAAATCAGGGTATCTTCTTTCCCCAGTAATGAACATCTAATCAACTTCAAATAGAAATTTAGCTTATAACAAATTTTCCGATTCCAGCCGGATTCCGGTCGAACTATATGTCCGGGTAAAATACGATTGTCCCACAGGGACTCAGCATCTCTTCTTACCCCTAAATCGCTTATCTAATCAACTAGAAATAAAACTTTGACTTCCAACAGTTTTCCGGTTTTGGCCGGATTCCGGACGAACTACATGTCCGGGTAGAAACTTGTTTTCACATAAGTGTTCAGCATGTCTTCTTGCCCTAAATCGAACATCTAATCAACTCCAAATAAAACTTTTAATTTTGACAAACTTTCCGGTTTGGGCCGGATTCCGGTCGAAATACCTGTCCGTCGAGAAAATAGTTTTCACCATCGTCTTCAGCATGTCTCCCTACCTCTAAATCGAACATTTAATCAACTTCAAATAAAACTTTTACTTTCAACAAACTTTCCGGTTTGGCCGGATTCCGGGCGAAATACTTGTCCATCGAGAAAATAGTTTTCACCATCGTCTTCAGCATGTCTTCCTACCCCTAAATCAAACATCTAATCAATTTCAAATAAAACTTTTACTTTCAACAAACTTTCCGGTTTGGGCCGGACTCCGGGCGAAATACTTGTCCGTCGAGAAAATAATTTTCACCATCGTCTTCAGCATGTCTTCCTACCCCTGTATCGAACATCTAATCAACTTCAAATAAAACTTTTACTTTCAACAAACTTTCCGGTTTTGGCCGGATTCCGGGCGAACTACTTGTCCGATGACAAAATGGTTTTCACCATCGTGTTCAGCATGTCTTCTTACTCCATAATCGACTATCACATTAGCTGTTTCAAAATATTTTGTTTGTCCCTTAATTTGAATCCCCTCCCCCACCCCTAAATGTAGAGCTACAAAGCCCATCTACGAACTTGACTGGTCCGAAGACCCAACGAACCCTCACACCAAGTTTCATCAAAATATCTCATTCCCTTCGAGAGTTATCGTGCTTACAGACGGACGGACGGACGGACAGATGGACAACTTTTGCGATGTCATAGGTATCCCTCCACTTACGTTTTGGGATCCCAAAAACGGTTACGTAAATTGTTTCCCTGTTTTCGCCATAAGTTACCGGGTCTCAGAAATGGCTTAAAACAGCCAAAAATGTGGGTTGTTTGGTAAAAGCACAGCCTAGTTTTAAAGTATTCAAATATTTTAAAATACTGTAAGTTGAAGAGTAGTGCGAAGGGTCCTTTAAGGTAGCTATGGAAGTTTTTTGTAAAGAGTTGTTGAGATTATGGTTTTGTTGTGTTGTTCCATGGCCCTTTGGGCTTTTACGGAATTAATCTTATCTTATTGTCTTATTGCAGTTGCCCAAGTGTCTTTGCCTCCACATACAGAGAAATTTCTGGACTGACTTTGGCACTATGGGAAAGCGGACGGATTTTGTTGACTTTCCGGAAATCTTGGATCTGAATAACTTTACATTCTCGTCCCATCTTCTGTCAAAGGTAAGATAAACTTCAAATGCAGTTCCAGATTAGTTCAGTTAGGTAGTTTCAGGTAAAGACATTAGCAGTAGGACAGACTGGAAACTCTGTGAAAGCATAAGTCGCTTTCGATACGTTTTCTTCTCCAGTTGGTGTTGAAACAGGCGAGAAACTACATCACAAAGAATCTCTCGGGTTGATATGACGCAACCTTATAATAACAAGACCTAAGGTTTCGATGGAATCCCAAAAATCTAATATTTGATCCAGACAACTGGGTCTTGTCTTCGCCAGATCCAGTCTTCGCCAGGCTAATTATTAGAGAAAACCAAGTTCAGATATACCTCTATAAGCCATATCTGTTATGCCGATACTGATGGAAACTTCTTGCTTTACTTCTGCCAAATTCCCGGTTTCGGCCGAATTCTTGTCAAGCAAGAAAAGAAAATTCAGAATCGAATTCAGCGTACGGTATCTCCTTATAAGTAAAGCACATCTGATCAGTTTCAAATAAAACTTTAGCTTCTAAACAATAACGGTTACAACCCGACTCAGGATGAATTATATGTCCGGTAAAAAATGATTGTCATATACAGACTCAGCGTCTCTTCTTACCCCTAAATCTGTAATCTAATCAACTTCAGATAAAACTTATTACTTTAAAAAAAGTTCCAGTTTTGGCCGAATTCCAGGTAAATTAGTTGTCCTGGAAGAAAATGCTTTTCACCTAAGTGTTCAGCATGTCTCCTTACCCCTATATCGAACATTTGATCAACTTCAAATCAAACTTCTACTTTTAATTAACTTTCCGGTTTAAGCCGGATTCCGGAAAAACTACAAGTCCCGCGAGAAAATGGTTTTCACCATCATGTTCACCATGACTTCTTACCCTAAATCGAACATTTAATCAACTTCAGATGAAACTTTTACTTTTAACCAACTTTCCGTTTTTTGTCGGATTCCGGGCGAACTACTTGTCGGACGAGAAAATAGTTTGCATATTCGTGGTCAGCATGTCTTCCTACCCCATAATCGACTATCACATTAGCTTTTTTAAAAATATTTTGTTTGCCCCTTAATTTGAACCCACGCCTAAATGTAGGGCTACAGAGTCCATCTACGAATTTGACCTTACCCTTGACCCAAAGAGTCCTCACACCAAGTTTCATCAAAATATCTCATTCCCTTCGAGAGTTATCGTGCTAACAGACGGACGGACGGACAACTTTTACGATGCCATAGGTATCCCTCCACTTACGTTTTGGGATCCCAAAAACGGTTACAACCAGATTCCGGACGAATTATATGTCCGGATTTAAAATGATTGTCATATACAGACTCAGCGTCTCTTCTTACGCCTAAATCTGTCATCTAATCAGCTTCAAATAAAACTTATCAAACTTCTACTTTTAATTAACTTTCCGGTTTTTCCCGGATTCCGGACAAACTACTCGTCCGACGAGAAAATGAGTTTCACCATCGTGATCAATATGTCTTCTTACCCCTAAATCGAACATCTAATCAACTTCAAATGAAAATTTTACTTTTAACCAACTTTCCGGTTTTTGCCGGATTCCGGGCGAACTACTTGTCGGACGAGAAAATGTTTTGCATATTCCTGTTCAGCATGTTTTCTTACCCAATAATCAACTATCACAATAGTTGTTTAAAAATATTTTGTTTGCCCCTTAATTTCAACCCCCTCCCCCACCCCTAAATGTAGGGCTACAGAGCCCATCTACGAACTTGACCTTCCCTTGACCCAAAGAGTCCTCACACCAAGTTTCATCAAAATATCTCATTCCCTTCGAGAGTTATAGTGCTAACAGACGGACGGACAGACGGACAACTTTTACGATTTCATAGGTATCCCTCCACTTACGTTTTGAGATCCCAATAATACAAAGCAAGAGAAAAGGCTTTCGCCTCCAGATAACTCTAAGAAATTTTGAGTAGTCGAACTGATCAGAGTTAAAAATCCCATCAACAATGCACATGAAACTATTGATCGATTCAGCATTAACCGCGTCTTCGGCAAGGCTGTTCCAAGGATCAACAATTCTGTTGCCAAAACCCCACTTAAAAACGTCCTTGTGGAATCTTGATTTTGCAAGCTTGTACGCGTGTCCCCGATGATGACGGTTAATGCTGAATCTTAATAAATCAGTCACTTCGAAATTGTCATAACTTCCATTGATTAATTTGAATGTTTCAATCAGTCACAATTCTGTGTCACAATTCTTATGTCACAATCCTGATGAGAAACTGATTTTTTCTGGTTATTTTCCTGTTTTTGCTGGGTAGCTCTGGACCCCTTGGAAGGCTCCTCTGCACTTTCTATACGTCACTCCCTTCTGGACCATCAGACGTAAACAGAAATCTAATATCTCTACTTTCATAAAGCCAAATTTCTGCTGCGCTTTCCACCATGGGTACATTAAGCTTGGTCACGAAGCTTGGTGACCCAAGCATGCTCACTTTTAAAGTTTAAAGGAGTTTTTCCTTAACATAACTGTGTGAGTGTTTGTCGCGGAAACATCATTGTGTGACAGACAGTCTAGCCGTGAAACTCTCGAAGTCGCCGGTTTGTCTGTGTTTTTTTCTTGCGTTAATTTCAAATTTCTGGTTATAAAATAAAATCTAGACAGATCTCAATAAATATAACTTCAGGCTTACGTCCTCGTCATTCTGTGCAGAAAGGATCTTCAGTTTTATTTCTATATACTTCATAGAGTAGTTGATTTTACTATTTAGACTTAATTTGATGCTAAATTTGAATTTACAACTACAACTACACGTCTGACTGACTGTACAGGACTAAATATTCCTTCCGCCCAAGCTGACTGCGAATCATATTTGACGGTGCAAAACGGATAAGTCAGCTACATTTTATTAGAGCTATAATTCGGCCCTTCTTGGCAAGGGTCCTCTTCAGGCTCAAGCCGCTCAAACTGGAAAATGAACTTGTAGAAAAACAATCAAAGATTCTTCCTTAAATATCTGATTTGTGGACTTCTTCTCTGAAAACTGGTTGAAGTTAAAGCTGGTGCTGTGATTTCATTCTGGACATGGCCGCTGTTCGATTGGGTTGTCGAATTTGTAGACATTCTTCTGTATTTTGGTTTTGGAGTCATCTGTCTTTTCTTCGTCTTTCCAGCTAAGACGGATACTTGTCGGCGGCATAATCAGATTTTTTTTTGTATTTTCAGATCAAAAGTTTGTTTTATTTTCTTTGTCTTCTTTTTCGTTTACGGTTTTGAGTATGTAATTAATACATAAATTATTTTTTTTTTTTCTTGGATTTTTAGTCGCTGGGGTCTTCAGCCCGGCAGCCCCACAAGTTCTACAGGCTAGTATCCGTTGCCGTTCATTCCGGAGATGCGTTTTCGGGTCACTTCTTCGCATACAGATTGGAGCCTGGATGTCCAAGCACTAGGTAGGGACTCATTTTTATTTATTGTAGCCTACAGTTCTTAGGTCCCTTCAGACTGACAAGTAGAAATCTGCGCTACACTTCCGTAATCCCTTGACGTGTGTATCAGTAAAATTGTGGAAGTTTTTCCTCTCGAGTTTTGTCGCTTTTTGCCGAAAGCAACTTTTTGTGATTTTTTTGTAAATCAAAGGTTTGTCCTGGACAAACAAATCCCTTTTCTGTCGCGAGCTATACTGCAGCGGGACGGAAACTGGTAGGCCTACTGGGTAAAATTATGCAAATAAATAAATTATATAAATCACAAAACCTATATGGTCAGTTAGTAAGCTCAAATAGAGAACTTCCTAAAACTCGGGAACGACTTCGCAGCCAAGGAAAATACTAGATGCACCAGGGACAAAGCAAACAAAGGGATAGTTCAGCCCTTGTAAGTGACATAACCGGACCGGATCCGGGCACTGGGGGGAGAGGGTCCGGAATCCCGGCGATCTGTGGTATGTAGCACGACGATGAAACTTGGCTGGAACATTACAGACTTGACAAGACTGGCTTAGAAACTGTCACTCCCGTTCGTTCACTTCCCAGATCCGACCATCCGTTAAAGTTCTCATATTAACCGCAAAGTATAAAAAATACTTTAAAGCTTAAATTTACCATTTCATGATCTCCATGAGCCCATGGTAATTTTAGCATGAAGGGTTTTGCTTAGAAATGAATTTCTAGCTAAGTGCGCGTCTTAACCGCAAAGTGAAAAAAAAAACTTTTGACCAATAAACACATTTCATGATCCCCGAGGGCCCATGATCTTTGTGCCACAAGGGTTCTGTTTAACATTCTTCTATTTTGTTTTACAAAATATAAGCTTTTCAAATGGCGGGTCAGAAATAAATTACTTACTTACATACTTACATGAATTTCTAGCCGTGCGCATCTTAACCGAAAATACTTTTGACCAAACAATAAATATTCGTGATCCCCAAGGGCCCATAATCATTTTTGCCTCAAGGGTTTTCCTTAGAAGTCTTTGTCTTTGTCTTTGAAGTACAAGAAATTCCTTTCAGCAAAATATACGTTTCCATGATCTCGATGATCCTATCATCATTTCTTTCTCAAGGGTTTTGCTTACAGATGAGTTTCTAGCGCCCTTAAAGTGCACATCACCACAGCCAAGTGCAAATATAATATACTTTTTACCAAACGATATACTCTCGTGATTTCCAAGGGCCCATGATCATTCTGATCTCAAGGGTTTTGCTGACAAATGATCACGACAGACCCACAAATTGGCAAATTCATACTTTCATCCTCCGACCCAGCCTTGCGAGTGCCATATCAGCTTCTATAGCTCTTGTTAGCTTCAGTCCTTGTCCCTTGACAGGGAAGACGATCTTGGCAAAATTTGCACAACTCGTCTTCGGACCAATAAGCTTCTAGGAAACAGCGATCGGAATCCTGGAAAGAAGCCGTAGCCGTAAACAGTAAAGAGGCCGCAAAGAGAAGAAACGTGACAAGCGTGATAAATGCTAATAGAGGAGATAGGATATGCTTCTGAAGTGTAGAATCTCGGGAACGAGAATGGATGCAAATACTACTGTAGAATGAATTACTTTAGTAAATACGAATTGCCCTTCTTGCATTTCCCAACTGCATAGCAACGTAAGAGCTTATGCTATCTTTTTTATCCTGATTATTTTCTTTTTCCTTTTTACAGGTGGTACTTCACTTCAGACGCATCGGTGAAAAAGGTTTCGAAGAGTGACGTTTTCAACACTTCAGCTTATATGTTATTTTACGAAAGGATTTAGAGGGGTTTTTTTTTTAAACGTATTTAGACGTTATACGATTCAACTGTGCTACGTTTTTACCAATACACTCACAAGACGAGGTTAGGCCGTAACCTACAGGCAATAAAATACAGGCCGAAAAACAAGTAAGTCAGGATCCCTGTTCCGAAGCAGGATCCGTGTTTGATATCATTCGACAACCCGGTTCCTACTTTGGACTTGCGGATAAATTTTCACCAATGAATCCTGCTCCTACTTTTGACTTGGATACACTTGAATTTGGCACAGACCGAAAATTCGCCGGAATCCGTCGGACATAATCCAGGAAACGATCTAGTAAGGCGGCTAAAAATTGACCGACCCCTAACTTTGGTTCATATGGGGATTTTGGAACCTGGCGAAAAGCATGGGGGGGGGGGTAAGATGAACAAAACCAAGAACTAGATACTCATTTGGCACTTGCAAGGCTGGTTCAGAAGCTGTCGAATTTGGTCCGGACTTCAAATGGGACATCACAGATATGTCATCTGTTCATTTATTAAGCTTCATTCCAATCCGATCACCGTTCGAAAGTTATGCACTGCTTAATTTTCCGGATTCCACCGCCTCCCTCAACTCCCGCCAAGATGGTCGGATCGGGAAAATGATTGTTTCGAAGTTAGTTTGGTCGGGTCCCTGATACGCCTGCCAAGTTTCATCGTCCAAGCACATCTGAAAGTACCAAAACTCGCAATCCTGGGACAGACGGAATTGCGATTTGTATATGGCACTTGAGCCAGAGACTGCAAGTGCCATAGAAAACATTGACAAAACTTTTAACGGGCGTATGGCAAAGAGGCTGCGGATCGAAAAAGGGCTGTAAAGATTATGCTCGGTCCCGGACATGTTTCCTACTTTGGTCAAGTTTGATCTGCCAGTCCTCGCTGAAAGACGGCATCAACTATAGCGTTTGGTAACAGATGCCTGTCATCATGTGCGCATCATACCAGTCTACCCGATTTTAAACTAACAAGTAGCAGGCCCAGCACGAGACAAAGACAGCGTGACGCTGCTTCCCAGAAACTAGTGACACTACCTATACATACTTGACCGATCATTACATGAAATCTTTTGTACGGTATTTCACCTAACATTTTAATCCGTTAATTTAAGTGATGTTGGTAACTAGCACGTATAAGATAAGATAAGATTTTATTTGCGCTAAGAGCCAACGGCCATGACAAAGAAGAAAAGTGTTTATTTATAATTATATTATCCAAATTAACTGTCTTGACCGTAAACGACGGTCCAATGATACGATGTATTTTTGATTGATTGAAAAAAAAAAATGTAGAATACAAGCAAAGCGTCCCTCTTTTTGCGCTTTTCTGCTCTTTTTCTGCAGAAGCGCATTCTCGAGTCTCAGAACCCGCTGCTGGTTGTGCTGTGCTGGCTGGGCCGCACATTAGGCTGACGCTCCCAATATGGTTGTCGTGGGGGAAGTTGCTGTTTTGCAACTTTTCCCCCGTTCTATTGTGAGTTGTTGTTAATTTTGTTTTTTGTTATTGTTTGAAGATTTATATGCCGTAGTTGGCCGTTGATTTAGTTTAAATAGATAAGTAAAATAAAATAAATAAATAACTTTTATCGCAAAAAAAAATATAGTAAATGCGCGCACTGATTAAATTGTGGAAATCCCGAGCGGAAGCAGGGAAATCGGGTTTGCCAACGCCTTTCCTAGTGGCGCCTCAAGGTAAGGAAACTCGGGGCTTGCGTTGAAAAGCGAAAAATTCAAAAAGTAATTCACGAAGATTTTGCAACAATTTCAATAGTTAGTAAGCCCCGTCCGTCGTCACTGGGGTATTGCTCATACTGAAAAGCAGAGTAAAATAACAATAGGGAGTAGCGCCAACATGCTTCACAATCGGACCATATGCGTAGCGCTGACCACTACGCTTCTGGCATTTAAAGCGAGATGAAATTGCGGGTTTAGAAATTTCCAGCAACTCTGCACACATCGAAGAAACACGGAAGGTTGTATCTTTATTTTTGCTTTGTTCAGAAGTTCAAATTATTGGAGTCAGCGCTGGTGAACGATTGATTGAGTTTCACTAGGGACGTTCACTATCGCTAGTGGTGCTAGTGTCGCTGCTATTCGAGTGTGTCAGTCTTGGAGCTACTTTCTAGTGTTATTTTGCTCTGCTAAATAACAAGAGGAGTCCTTGCAGGAGATAAAGTACATTATAGTGAAAAGTGTCGCAATCGGCGACATAGCACCACAAGCGATAGTGAACGCCCCCACTGAAACTCAATCGGTCGTGCAGCAGCGCTGGCTCCAGCAATTTCACATTTTGAGCACAGCAAAAAAAAAAGATGCAACCTCTCCTGTTTCCTCGATGTATGCAGACCGCATCTTAGCTTTACTAGAAATTTCTAAACCCAAAGTTTGCCTTGCTTTAAATGCCGCAAGCTCACTGGGCGGCGCTATTAGTATGGCCCGTTTGCGAAAGGAAAGCAGAGGTCTTGATGCTAATCCCTAGTGTTATTTTGCTGTGCTAGCTAACATGTGGGCGATCTACACTAACTAGTGTATTAACCAGCGATCAACTTTTAACATGAAACTTACCGGTGTTACTGTATTTTTCTCTGACCTGTGCTCACTACAGCCTAGAATCTAACTCAAATAGACAACACAGATGGAGATAATGGCGAAAGAGGATGGGACTCGACGCTCGTTACAAAAATCGATCGTTTAATATGGCTGAAAATAACTTCGATATAATTAGTAAATGATAAGGTACCTAACTTCACAGTCTGAGGGGGAGGATCACACCCGTCATCGCGTTGTAAATAATCGTGTTGTCGATGGGCACATACTGTTGAGTGACTATTTTGATACACTCCTGAGCAGCGCATCCTCCTGAAATTTATATTTTTTTAAGTGGTGTCACTGGTCGGCAGGGGCGTTTCGGTCGGAAAGGGGCGTTTCTCTCGAAGAAAGAAAAAAGCTAATCTTGGAGCCCGGAGAGCGCCCGACTAAAAAAAGTTCAGTTAAACGGGCGGTCACCCAGGAAAGCTTAATCGGGGGTGGCAGTGCGCCCGAAAAAGTCAGTAAGGCTAGTCAAGGTTTACCAAGAAACTGAGTTGACATCCAGTTTAGACCTATGCCATTCTGGGTTCTCGAGCGTTTGAGACTTCAGGAATTGGATTCTCAGTCGCATGTTTCGAGTTTTAACATGATCTATTATGTACCAATATCTCTCAATTCCTGTCAAAATCAGGTTAGTTTCTTAACAGAATAGAATCTAATGACAAGTATTTTCCTCCAGTGCAACGCTGTAATGACGGGCCTGATTTTTGCAACATGTCGTTTGATTATCATTTTGTTTGTTTTTCTAACTGGAAACCCAGAACAAAGGATCAGACTGAAGACCATTACGGGAAGATCCATGCCAAGTAGCCCTTAGTTTCGTCTGGGATCCGAAAAGACGTATTCTGATCATACAGGATTTAAAAAAATTTTGCCGGCTGCACCTTTGTGGTAGGCTCTATTTACTGGAAACTCGCGTCATTTCATTCTTGTTTTAGGCTTCGAATTTCGGGGGCTCGGGTCACACTACGTCTAAATTTTGTGGGGGGAAGTAGTGTTTTGCCCGAAAAAATCATGGCCTACTTAAAAGATTGCACATGCGGCGCTCAATTTCATTCTGTTTAATCTACAGACGTTAGGAACTGCTGTTCCATTGCTGGCCATTTCGGAAGCGAACTCCTTTTGTTATAAATGACTTTCACCTTAAGTTTCATGTCATCATGCGGTGCTGCGTTTCCTGGCTATTGTTTGGTATGACTCTAGCCTTGTCGTACATCTGTCGTACATTTTGAGGTAGTCACCTCTCACGTCAAATCCCTTCAAACCGCCCCTGAGCTTCTTCAACGCTTCTTCTTCATTACTACATTATTATGCGACGAAAAGCTAGAATGGGCGGCAGGGCGCCGGCCACCCCCCTCGAGTTTTGGATAGCGACGCCCCTGCTGGTCGGACACGGTAGGGGCGGGGGCTCACTTAAAGCACTCTTACTAGAAATGATCGTTTCAATATGAAATGGACCAGAAATATCTTTTTTTTAAATTACAATTACTTTCCACGTGAAAACAACGATTTTCTTGTTAGCGCTTGTCAACTGTATCCAGCCTTCCTGCAATCTAACGTGGCGGCTGGGCGCGAAATATTTGAAAACTGAACGCGCCGCGGTTAAAAACGGAAAAACTAATCAGAACAAAAGAAACACAAGGTAGATCTGATGGTCCACCATGTCTTCCAAAATGAAAAACAACACTTTCAAGCTTCTCATATCCTTAATTCCTTATGTGTGAAAGAGATATCACCGAACATTTGAGATTCCGTCGAAGTTACTATTCATCATCATCATCATCATTTTATTTGTAACCCGTCACTGAACAAAACTGGGCGAGGCCCAGAAAAGACGGAGTAAAAAACAAGAATTGCGTGACGGGCAAACTCGCCACGACCGGAACAATGGCGAAAGGTGGGTATTTTATGAGCTTATAACTCCACGAGGGAGTTAGGTATAATATATAAGGCAGAATGAGCAAGAGAGGTCCTTTAAAGCACAAGTCGCAGGTGATGCAGTTTACGTTCCAATCTCAGAAGTTACGAACGCCTCTCGGCTTTGACGAGACACGGAAACTTGTATAACCGATAGTTCTAACCGACGAGCTAATCAGAAGCGATAAGCTTGAGATCCGGTCCGCGCTGAAAAGCGAGAACGGACGAATGAGTTTAGCGTAGTTAAGCCCAATTCACACGGATAACTTTCGCCACACCTGGCCTCAAGTGTTAGGTAGGAGACAATAGGTGACTTTCAGAAACTAGTCGGTTTGGAAGCGCTGAACACATGGCGAAGTGAACTGGTTTTCTACTGGAAATCAAACAAGAATAAAAGAAATTTCTAAAATCTACCAAAAGAAGTGCACTCCAGCCCAATGCAAGCCAGTGGTCAAAATTAACCCTAAGCAACGGGGGAAGAAAGTACGGTTCAATCGCCGCATCCGAGAGCCGAAAATCTGATATAATCGATAAGATCTCACAAGAAGAGTTAATAAGAAGAGCTAATTTGGAGCTAAGATAACGTGTTGTCCCCAGATGGACCATCTATTCCCCCTCCCCTCCCGTCTCCCGTGCGTCGGTCCGAGAGGAATACTGGCAATCAGTAGTTTCATCCCATCATTTATTTCTGGTAATTTCTTGGAAGTGTATTAGTTAATTTGTTTCTTGTGTGTCTGTGTATTTTGCAAATTTGTATTCCTTTTCTAGCTTTTAGCTTTTAGCTCTGGTGATTTCTTGTAAGTGTATTAGTTAATTTGTTTCTTGTGTGTCTGTGTATTTTGCAAATTTGTATTCTTTTTCTAGCTTTTAGGTATTCGGATCAAACTTGATTGATTGATCGATTGACTGATAAGAACTCTCATGGGGAAATTAGCCTACTAGTAGTTATACTAGTTATTTAAAATGGTATTTCTCAGCCATTTCATCGTGAAAAGTCATTTCTAATAAGAGTTGCGCTTTGCCGATTGGCAATGGGTGGCGCTTTCATCCAAACTGTTTCTTCCAGAAAAGAAAATAGAAGAGAAAAAAAAAACGCCAAATTGAAAATACTCACCTATAAAAGCGGCAATCGAATGGAGCTCCGCGGCACCATATCGGCAGAACTCATGGATTGACTCGTCTTTGATTAAACTGGCGCTAAGGCCCCATTCGCCAAGCATCCGCATAACAACGTTCTGAAAAATTAAACACACATGAACTTCTCCGAGTCCTTTTACAGAGACGCAACCACGAGCAATTGCCGTGTAAAAGGACGACCACCCCCAACGAACATCCAAAGGGCTTATGAGATTTTTCTTATAAAGAAAACAAATAATTCTTAAAGTGTATTACTTAAAGTTTGTATTATACTTAGCTCCCTTATGGGATTATAAGCTTCTGAAATCCATGCCTTTCGCCACTGTTTCATTTTGCACCTACGACTGTTTAGCACTTTTTCGGCCAAGCCAAGTTTTGACAATCACACAACGCAACCTTTGCCTAAAGCTTTGAGGTCCGACGACAACTCTTTCACACTTCTGTTCACCTTCTTTTCTGGATTTCTTCTTTTCTGCTTGGTTTTCTACTTTTTAACCCGGTTTTTGGGATCCCAAAACGTAAGTGGAGGGATACCTATGACATCGCAAAAGTTGTCCGTCTGTCCGTCCGTCTGTAAGCACGATAACTCTCGAAGGGAATGAGATATTTTGATGAAACTTGGTGTGAGGGTTCGTTGGGTCGTCGTACCAGTCAAGTTCGTAGATGGGCTTTGTAGCTCTACATTTAGGGGTGGGGGAGGGGATTCAAATTAAGGGACAAACAAAATATTTTGAAACAGCTAATGTGATAGTCGATTATGGGGTAAGAAGACATGCTGAACAAGATGGTGAAAACCATTTTGTCATCAGACCAGTAGTTCGCCCGGAATCCGGCCAAAACCGGAAAGTTTGTTGAAAGTAAAAGTTTTATTTGAAGTTGATTAGATGTTCGATTTAGGGGTAGGAAGACATGCTGAAGACGACGGTGAAAACTATTTTCTCGACGGACGAGTATTTCGCCCGGAATCCGGCCCAAGCCGGAAAGTTTGTTGAAAGTAAAAGTTTTATTTGAAGTTGATTAAATGTTCGATTTAGAGGTAGGAAGACATGCTGAAGACGATGGTGAAAACTATTTTCTCGACGGACAAGTATTTCGACCGGAATCCGGCCCAAACCGGAAAGTTTGTCAAAATTAAGAGTTTTATTTGGAGTTGATTAGATGTTCGATTTAGGGCAAGAAGACATGCTGAACACTTATGTGAAAACAAGTTCGACCGGAATCCGGCTGGAATTGGAAAATTTGTTATAAGCTAAATTTCTATTTGAAGTTGATTAGATGTTCATTACTGGGGAAAGAAGATACCCTGATTTCGTCTTTGAGCTTTCTTTTTTCGCCGGACAAGTAGTTCTGGAGTTCGGCCGGAACCGGGAAATTGGCAGAAGTGGCAGGAAGTTTTCGTCAAAACAGATATGACTTATAGGGGTAAACACACATGCTGAGGTTTTCTCAGGTGATTAGCTATTTGGCCTTAATCTGTTTCTGAATTTTAATTGTAAAAATGTTCAAGGAGTCTGGCGAAGACTGGATCTGGCTAAGACAAGACCCAGTTGTCTGGATCAGATATTGAATTTTTGGGATCCCATCGAAACCTTTGGTCTTGTTCTACTTTTTAACCCAGTTTTCAAATATTTTGCGTCCACCCGCCGCGTCGGAGAGCAGGAAGGCTCGACAGAGTCTACAAGCGCTAACAAACGAATCGCATATTTCACGTGGCAATTAATGGCATTTTCGAATTTGTTTTTGTGAGATTGGCCGAGCCTCATGGGCGAGAGGAACTGGAGATATATCGCGACAAATATGTGTGTTATAGTGATTGTATATAATGTAACTTGCATCCGAGTGAACCGAGTTTACCTTTCTACTCAGTGCTGTATCTTTCTTTTTAGTTGTACTATAAAATTAAAAGAACTTGAAACAGATATTTGAACAGATATTTGCCTTGTTATTTTTATTTTCTTTTAATTATGTGTTGACAACTTATTTTATCTCTGTTTATGACTACAAAAACATCGTATTTGGGCTCTGCCCACGAGAGATATGTTTTGCTTTATTATTAAATAAATTGAAAATTGAAAAATTGAAGCCATTCCATCGTGACAAAGATCATTTATAGTAACAGATTTGGTTTAACAGCGCATTTACAAACGGCTAGCTGCAGATCGTAAAATCAAACGCTAACACTGGACAATAGTCTATAGCATATGAGCTAAGGCGTATTCTCGCCGTTGCCCGAGGAGTCCTTTTAACGAGCCCCCTCGTTTTTCTTTGTCTCGGGGACTCGCTCCACTCTCCGTATTGTCGCCGAGTTCCCACGGACGGGGAATGCTCCAATTATCATGGTTCTTCCTCACAAAAGAGTAAGCAAGAGTCAGTCGCTTTCTTTTTTTTTTCTTCTTTTTTTTTGTTTAGTATTTGGTTTAGTAATTAGTAATTAGAAATGTATTGTTAGTAGTAGTATTTATTTTTCAGTAGTAGTAGGATTTATTCTGCATTAGTAAATAGATGTGAATTTTGTTTTTCGCCTGTTACTTAACAAGTCCCCCGGGACTTTCCCTGCAGGTGATGCAGACAAATGTTACGCGTTGGTTTTATATTAAAGATAATCTAATCTAAAAATCATCAGCATCATCAAAAGGATTCCCTTTCAGATTCGGAGGGGAATCAACTTTTGCTTGTGTTGTGCAATGTAAAATTGATTAAAAACAATCAGAATAATGAAAACCAAAAATAAAGTGGATGAACACTAATTTCATCAACTGCGAGCATTTTTTTTTCTCAACAAAATCCATTTCTGAAGCATTCCCCGTGTTCTCGCTGTTCTCCGTACGTGGGGTCCGCGTGGAGTGACTCCCTCTATTCTATAATATATTGAACTCTTTTAGCTTACTATTTGGAATTAAACTTGATTGAATGACTGATTGATAATAAATACGACTAAAATGACGGATAGGGCAAAGTGCAAACGACGATGAATACCTTTCGGTTGAGTCTGTGGGGCGGAACAAGTCGTGCCTTTTGAAGGATACTTTGTCTTTGTCTCCACTGCCAGAAGATTCATAACAGATAACACAAGGATGCGCAGTTTTCAACAGATAATGCTTTGACAGTGCAAAACGGATACGTCAGCTGAATTTTATAAGAGCTATATTTCGGCCCATCTTGGCAAAGGTCCTCTTCAGGCTCAAGCTGGAAAATGAACTTGTGGAAAAAAATATTCGACAATGCAAAACGATACGTCAGCTATTTTGGCCCTTCTTAGGCAAACTTGAAAATGAACTTTATTTTTTGTATTTCTCTTCCTTTCTTTTTCTTTATCGGACTCCACTTGTTCCCCTGGACTTTGTGGGAGAGATATACATTATTATTCTTAGAACAAGCTTCGCCAAAAAGGGCAAAAATAACGCCGAAGAAGCATCTGCTGACTTTTCCCGATATCGTCTGTGTAACGTTTGCAAAATCATAACAGCTAACGTCCTAAGTGTTATCCGTTGAAACTGCGCATACATGTGTTAATTCTTTTGAAAAATCATAGTATTTGGATTTTGAACATCTATTTTTTTCGAAATTTGAATCTATCTTACCTTGAGCCGTCCTACATCTACATCAAACTCGGTTACACCGGGATACTCGCCATACTCGGCCTTGAAACGGTCTGCCGCTCTCAAAAGGACGTAGTACACGGCGTCACTATCAGGATCTTCCAGTAAACTACCTAGACACATACGAATATCAGTTTTTATTCACATTAGTTGCGTTTTGCAGATACCATGGTATCAGTTACCACGGTAACTGGATCTGCAATTAGTAGTTTTTGCAGTTACCGTGGTATCTGATACCACGGCTGACCTGCAAAAACGACTAATGCCAAAACTGCCATTTTCGAAGTCATCCTAAAAGAACAACTGATATCCAGTCACATCACCAAGTGCCAAACTTCTTTCCCACCAATTTGACAAAATCCTAGGCTCTATTGTCGGTAATGATGAAAGTGAAATAACTTTTCAGATAACACGATCAGTTGCCACGGTCGGACCGTGGTATCTGAATGTCAGATACCACGATAACTGGCCAGATACCACGATAACTCCAAAAACACCTTTTGAGCGTGGTATCAGATACCGCGGTAACAGCTAAACGACTTTAGACCGTGGTATCAGATATCATGCTATCTTCAAAAACGCAACTATTGTCATCCACTGACAAATTACCGACAGGTACGCTAGAGAAACAACAGTCGCGTTTTTCACGGTCTAAAGTCGTTTTCGCAGTAACCGTGGTATTTGATACCACGATCAAGAGGCGTTTTTGCAGTTACCGTCGTATCTGGCAAGGTACTGTGTATCTGATATTCCGACGTTCATACCTGATATTCAGATACGACGGTCGGACCGTCGTAACTAATCGTGGACAACGTGGTATCTGAAAAATTATCTCACTTTCATCATCACTAACACAAAGAGTCTACTTTCTTTGTCAAATGGTGGGAAACAAGTTATTTCACTCTAGATGTCAGTGGATATCAGTAGCTGCGTTTTTGTAGATACCCTGGTATCTGATACCACAATAATTAGATCTGCATTTTGTCATTTTTGCAATCACCGTGGTATCTGATACTACGATTGCTTTGCAAAAATGACAATTGCCAAACTAGCGCTTTTAGAAGTCATCCCAAAAGAAAAAGTGATATCCACTTACATCACAAGTGCCAAACTTCTTCCCCGCCAATTTGACAAAATCCTAGGTTCTTGGGTTTGTAATGATGAAACTGAGATGACTTTTTCAGACACCACCATCAGTTACCACAGTCGGTACCGTGGCATCTCAATATCAAATACCACGATAACTCAAAACGCTTTTTGACCGTAGTATCAAATACCACGGTATCTGCGAAAACACAACTAATAACAGTCACACGTTTGATCTTGATATAAGTTATCTGAAGGGGGAATAAGCGACTAGGCTTTCGGTTCATATTAAGTCACGCATTATCCCCGTTGAAATAGTACAGTCAATCTAAATTAATTTTAGGGGTTACCTCAAACAAATTGCAAAAGTTCTGATTTTGGTATCATTCGAACCGGAAAAAAAATTTCTACAACATATGCAAAATCGGCCAAAATCGGTCGAGGCGAAATTGACGTTTTTTCGTCTTTTCTTCTAAAATAACGACTTTAAAAAAAAATTAACTTGCACTTTTAAAAAGTCGGTGATAAGAAAATCTGGTACGTAGATCACGAATATGAAATCTGTTCTGTGTTTTGACCATCCCTGAGCCGTCCCCCCCCCCCCCCACACACACACGCGCGACATAAAGCGTGCATTAATATACGTTGGATATTACACGAAGTCGGATCCAAGCAGAGAAAATTTACACTTCCTATGTCGAAATGCCAGGAAAAAGTCGTGTCCTAGTATGTTGCATATTTTGTCCCCCCCCCCCCCCCCCCCACGTACACCCAATCAAATAAATGGTTTTCCACACATCTCAAAATTGTCCGGCATCTGCATACCATTGTAGACGCAGCACTTCACTCGATTCTGATAAAGGAACTTGTAGACGAGGATTCAGATGCAGAACTTGAATTGAATACAGAACTTGCATTGAATAAGGTTGAGCTTAGTGAAATCAAAGACCTATATGAGAAAGTAATGGATGGACGAGCTTCTCTTGATCATATCTCCCAGTCTTCAAGTCTCATGAAGGTCAAAGCTTCTCTGTCGGCTCTTAAATCAGAGCGAAGTCACGAGACTCGAACAGGAAAACTGTGGATCCAGTACATGGACATGGTTGCCATTCTTCGAAATTTCGGATCCACGCAGAGAAAATTTACACTTCCTATGCCTAAATGCCAGGAAAAAGTCGTGTCCTAGTATCTTGCATATCCCCCCCCCCCCCCCCCCCCCACGTACACCCAATCAAATAAATGGTTTTCCACACAACTCAAAATTGTCCGGCATCTGCATGCCATTGTAGACGCAGCACTTCACTCGATTCTGATAAAGGAACTTGTATACGAGGATTCAGATGCAGAACTTGAACTGAATACAGAACTTGCATTGAATAAGGTTGAGCTTAGTGAAATCAAAGACCTATATGAGGAAGTAATGGATGGACGAGCTTCTCTTGATCATATCTCCCAGTCTTCAAGTCTCATGAAGGTCAAAGCTTCTCTGTCGGCTCTTAAATCAGAGCGAAGTCACGAGACTCGACCAGGAAAACTGTGGATCCAGTACATGGACATGGTTGCCATTCTTCGAAATTTCCTCAGAGCTGAACGTACAGATCAATGGAAACTTCATTTGCAAACAGTTTCCGACATGCTCCCTTACCTCGCAGCAGCTGGTCACAACAACTACACGAAGTCGGCGAGGCTGTACCTGCAGCAGATGAAAAGACTTGAACATACAAGCCCAACACTTTTCCAGTCTTTCGAAAAAGGCTTCCACGTTGTGAGAAGATCGGACAGATTTTGGGCCGGTTTATCTACAGATTTGGTCATAGAACAAGAATTGATGAGAAGTCTGAAAACGGCAACCGGATTGAGTAGAGGTAGAGGAATGACGGAAGTACAGAGACTTCAGTGGGTAATGGGACGTCCAGCATGTGCTCACGTTAATCTTCTGATGCAAGAACTGACGGATGTTTCGTACCACACAAGCGACCAGCACAAAGAGTCTGGTCTTTCAAGGCAGCAGAGGGACTGCAAAGACACACAAATTCCTCCCAAGCAACTGAGGTCTATTTTCTGCACTTACATTAGGCCAAATGCGGAATACGCTTGTCCGGTGTGGCACCCTGGCCTCACCTCGACTCTGAGTGATAAGCTCGAGGGTATCCAAAAGCGAGCGTGCAAAATCATTTTAGGGGCCCAGTATGTTTCATATGAAGATAGTCTTAGTGTATTATGTCTACCGACCCTTAAAGAAAGAAGACATGCCCTGACGATGAAATTTGGGTTCAAATGTCTGTCGTCTGAAACTCACAGAGATATTTTGCCTGAATATGTGTCAGATTTACGACCGAAGTCCTGTACTAGGCAGTTTACACGGTCAATCGGTCTTCAAAAGCTAAGCCTGCCACCTGTAAATTCGACTGACCGGTACTTGTCTTCATTTGTACCTTATTTTGTACGTAACTTTAATTCCTGAGGCTGTTTTTTTTTTTTTTTTTTTTTTGTGTTGAAAATAAGTATATTAACATGTAATTGACTATCCGAAGCTAGCGTGTTTCTTATGCTATTATGGAGAATAAAGGAATTATTATTAAAATAGTTATTGACTTTGTCGAGCAGTCGTCTCCTTTCGAGGGTGATCCGCTATCGCTTCGAAGCCTTGCTACTGGCATGACTGCTGCAGAAAACGTGAACACCGAAAAAGCAGTGGAAGTCGGGAAGAAGATTCTTGACGGAATGGTAGGGAAATCGCTGAAGGAGCATTCGTTAAAACGGAAGGATCAGGCAGTCCTTATGACGGCGAAGCAAAAAAATGGAGGTGAAATCCACCGTTTAGACCCTTCATTGCTGTTCGAGCGTCTTCTAACTGTGTCCAAAAGACTGAATATGGACGAGGAATCTTGATATAAATATGAGCTTTGCTTCGAAAGAAGAGATTAAAGCAGCGGGAGAGGCTGCACTTTCTATATTGTACAGTGGAAAATCTACTGACAATCTTGACAGTAACCGGCACCGAGTCTTTCAGCAGAAAGTAGCAACGTCTACAACTTTCGTCCATCCCCAAGATCTACCTCCTACTTCAGCAGCAGCAAAATGTCACTGTTTCCGAACCTATCTTCAAGTACAAGATTGGATCGGGCTTCAGAGCACTGCCCTTGATCCTGAGAATTGGGGATGGAAACTCCAGAACGGCATGCTGTACCCTATCCTCACGGATCTTCCAGCGGCACCAAAGAAAATTCTCACAGTCGAGAAGTGTCGTTGTAAGGGATCCTGTGATAGTGACCGGTTCAGCTGTCATCGAAATGGCATCGAATGCAACATTGCTTTCAAATCTTGCAAAGGAACTAGTTGCTCTAATGCTCAGGTCCAAATCGAAGATGAAGAAGACATGTGGTTAATTAAATAAATGTGATGAATCTTTAATCCCTTTGCAATTTCAAATTACCTGTGATTTTTTGTTCAAATTAAAATCAATGATTTACCTAGTTGTGAGAAGTTGCTTATTGAATTCTAAGAATTTGGGGTGGTCATGTTTAGGGTGGAGGGTGGGGGGGGGGGGGGTAAATTGACGTGCACGACTTCTTCTCTGCATTAGCAGTCCAATTTTTGTCTGTATGGATTCAACTTCGCGTAATGTTGTTCTCAGACCTATATCGACGCTTGATTTATGGGCGGGAGGGGGGGGGGGAACTGAACATAAGCGTTCAAAACAAAAACAAAGTGCATATTCGTGATCTAAGTACAAGATTTACCTATTACCGATTTTCTATACGTGCCAATGAAGTTGTTTTTAAAAAGTCGTCATTTTAGAAGAAAAGACGAAAAACGGTCAATTTCGCCTCGTCCGATTTTGGCCGATTTTTTATATGTTGTAGAGAATTTTTTTCCGGTTCGAATCGTACCAAAATCAATCGAATCGTACCAAAATCAAAACTTTGCAATTTGTTTGAGGTTAAACCTTAGATTGACTGTACTAAAAGGTCAACCAGCAGTTATCACTGAAGTCGTAAGCAAGGATTGACAAACCTGATGAAGCTTGACAGAACAGAATTAGGCAGCGTCCAAGTAACACGTATTATAGCCGTTTCTCGACGACTCCTTTTGACGAGCCCCCGCGTTTTTCTTTGTCTGAGGGACGCGCTCCACTCCCCGTATTGTCGCGAGTCCCTACAGACCGGAAATGCTCGATTAGCATCGCCATCATCAAAAAGTGCTCCCTTTCAGATTCAAATCGTTTATTCATTAAGAATCTTACTCACGGCGTGTACCGACTAACTGATTCCAACGTCAACATATAAATACACATCAATTTTTGCTGAAGTGTCATGAGCTTTCTGATTTAAGGGTGTCTCTGCTTGGGGGGAATTTGCGGCTTCCAGGCATCTTGGAGTGTACATCGGCGCAGATAATATGTAAAGTGTGTAGATTTATCGATGAAGGAGTGAAATTTCGAGAGAAAAGAAGTTGAATTTTTGTTATATTTTGTTTAATTTAGTTGGTTAATTAGTGTATAGCCTGTTCATGTATATGGCCTCTGGCTTTAAATACAGATTATTATTATTATTATTATATATAAACAAGAAAAAGCAAACGTAACTGCCGAGTCAACTGCTATTTCGGTTTGTATCGAAACAACATAAAAAAAATATATAAAATTAATCACACTCTACTAAACGTTCAAACATATGTGCTTAAAAACCAACATAAAATCATGTGGGCTGCTTAATGGTGGATGAAGCGTTAAACAGTTTAACAAATGCCGGAACAAAGCTACTGTATCTTGCGTGGGTGCATTGGACAGGTTGCAGTTTTGGAATTGGGTTCGCAGCTAGTCTTGGAGGTCTTGGCCGTTCGGTTTCAAAATCAGGGGGGAGGATTTTAAGGAGGATTGGGTGTTTAGGAGTTTTTAGACCAAAACTTACCGATAATTTTGCAGGGCGAATTGCTAATGTACTAAGATTGAAAGTTTTTAAAAGGTTGATACAAGGGACTTTAGGAGATTTAGATGCAACGAGTAGCGCTCTATATTGGATTCTTTCAAGCGTGTCGGACTGGTCGCGAGTAAGCCCAAAATGTCAAGCACGGCAACAGTACTGTCTGAAAAATAAATTTTAAGGAGATGTTCAGTTCGAACACCAAAGCGAGAAAGTAGCTTAAGGGAACGGATGGCCATGTTCCCTCGTTTCAGTATCGAATCTCTTAGTTCTTTCCACTTTAGATCTGTCGTTTACACCAAGAAGTTTAATTTCATCAGCTTGTTGGATTTGGGATAGGGGTGGAAAAAAAAACTGAGGTTGGCTTTTTAAAAAAGAAAAAGTTAGGACAACCGATTTGTCCATATCCAGGAACATACAATCCGCTGCCGGTTCATCGCATATTTCATCAATCATAACTTTTGCGGAACTCTTAAAATTCTTACGGCAGACATCCAAAACAGAACAAGTATGTATGTATATATTTATTGCCCATCATAAATGTTAGAGTACAACGCTGATGGAGTAATAAAGAAAGAAAAGAAAAGGAAAAGAAACGAATAACTTCTGACAAATATAAATATAACAAATAATGGCAATCTTATACATGGGCAGACACACGGTCAATAAAGGACCATTTCGAAGGTGCTTATAACAGTAAGCTGCTTCCGATGTCATCAACATATTTCCAACTATCAGGGAAAGACGTTGCAAGCTCGTTAATCATTACTAAAAACAATAAAGGACCCAAAAGTGTCCCTTGAGGGACTCCATAGAAAATTGGTAAACTATCTGAAAAGACCCCTATTGATTCTTGCAAGCAATAAAGTGTATGTACGTATCTTTAGTTGTGGTGTTTCGAAGGATTTCTATTATTTATTTTGTTTAGGCTAGGTTAAGACGGTTATTTTTCTTTTATTGGAGTTAACTTACGCGCTTAAGTATGTCGTGAGGCATTTGCGTTGTTTGTTAGAAGTTGGTTAAATTTATTATAAATAAACTACCTACCTACCTACCTTTGTATTTTGTTCGCTGAGTTCTACCGGTTAAAAAATTTGCCACTATCTTAACTAGACAGGGATCAACATTACATTTATTTAAAAGTTTATCCACGAGCTTGCTGTGGCTAATGAGATCAAAAACCTTTTTTAAATAGATGGCAATAAGGTTGATCCAATGATCAGGTACATCTAAAATTTTAAGGATCTTATCGACTAAGCTAACTAAACAATGGGTTGTAGAGGTTTTTGGCAGATTACCAAACTGCATTGGGTCAATATGTTTAGAATAGATTCTTTGAGCCAAGATGACAGGAATTGCTCGTAAACCTTACTAAAATATTGGGGTAATTGTTATCGGGCGGACATCACTGAAGTCATTTGGGGAATCTTTCTTTGGGATAGGGGTTACAAGTCCACTTTTCCAAAAAGAAGGGTATTTTCCAAATGTATTTCATTAAATACTTGAGACAGAGGTTTAGAAATTTTATCGGGAAAGCTTTTATTAAACTAATTGGAATACCAATTGGGTTATACTCGTTCTTTTTAGTGCTTTGAGCTTACGTTCCACATCTTGGGGGTCTATCAAGGAATTTTTTTTGAAATTTGGGGGCACTTCCGGAATCTTAGGGAGAGGTGGTAGGGTCTGCACTATATTAACAAGATGTGCATTTAACTTATTTGCAAGGTGTTGAAACTTTTGTAGAGTAATACGCAGATCCAGCTTGTCTTGTAAGTTTGCGCAGTTTATTTTTCAGTTTTTCAGTTCAGTTAATTTTTCCAAATTAAAAAAAATAAAAAAAAATAAAAAAATAAATAAAAAAGGGTTTATTGTTGTGTTTCTGGTGTTTTTCTTTTTTGAAAAACAGATGTTAGGGATGGTCAATAAGAATTTCTGAGATTAATACTGAATTTAGTTATGGTTAGAAACTGATTTTGAGAAAATGCATATTTTTCATTGTGGTTACGATTTTTGTTTTAATAATAACTATGCCAAATTAAAGGACCCACCGTGTTTATAATGCCAACGCAACCTACTTCCTTAATTGTATTCATTAATTTTAAAGCCCAGAGACCCAAATTTCGCATGTTACATTCTAAGACCGCTAACGATACTTCACTAATCTTCACACTTGCCATAATTCGCTATTTTCCATGAACATTATACTACAGAAAAGTGTTGGCGTACCTGCTCTTGATGCGTAAAACCGCTTATCGGAATTTTGCGGGGGTTTTGCTAGAAGTTAATGGGCCTTGGAAAAGGCTTAAAACAGCCAAAGCTGAAGATAATATGTTAATAGCACAGCCTAGTTCTACAGTATTCAAATTGGATACTGAAGCATAAACAGTAAATACTGCTAAGCCTGCTTAAAGGTAAAAACAACCAGAATAAACTGAACTGAAAGTAAAATGGACTCAGACTTATTCCGTACGGTAACATGAACGGCTTTTATTTTCGTACAAAATCCATTGTGGAGGCATTCCCTGTGTTCTCCCTGTTTTCCGCCCGCGGAGTCCGCGCGGAGCGATTCCACTATCTCCACCCCTCCCCTCGATTCCTCGAGGAGTTCACGCCCATAGAGGCAGCGGCATTTAAAAAAAAGTTTTAACCGTGGCTAGGCCTAAAAATTGAAAATAGCCAAATAAACCTGGTTATACGTACACTACGAAGTAATGTCTAATTGTTTACTTTATGCTAGCTGATTTAGCGCAAAAGAATAAAATAATCTGGACGAAACTATGTGGAGGGCGTATAGACTTTTCTCAGAATTTTTCAATCGTCGTGACCATAGAAGCACGCAAGGTGGCGAGCTTCTGCCAAGGCAAACGAGGCAGCTGCTTAGGGGCCCCAATCCCGGATGGGGCCGAAGTCGTATTTTAAGTCTCCTTGTCTATTTTTATAAGGTCAAATAAAAAAAAATGGCCCTATGGCCAGATCGTCATGAGCATAAAGACATGGCACCAAAAAATTTTTTTTATTTATTTTCGTGGGGGGTGGGCGCTTCTAAAAGCGCGAATTTCGCAATTGTCGTTTTTGCAAAGCAATTTAAGCTAGTATCAGATAGCATGGTAACTGCAAAAACGACAAAAACGCAGATCATTTACCGCGGAATCAGATATCGTGGTATCTGCAAAATCGCAGCTAACGATCCGGTACTACGGGAATTAAAATATCTCACGTCCAAGTATTTTTTTTTTCTTGCAAGATGACCTGACCTTGCCCCCACAAAATGAAGGAGGAGCCGTAGGCCCAAAGTAAGAAACACCGAAGAACACTTTAAGAAGTAAGACCACCCACAAACTCGATTGATCGCTATCTGAAATCTTTTGTACCTTATTTCACCCAATATTTTAATTTTAGTGAAATTAAACGACATTCGTAAATTGTACGTATAGATAACAGGTATTTTTTTGTAATTCTGTCATGTGTTATTAGCGTGAATGACGATATCGAATGTTAGCATGTAGAATACCAGCTACTGAGGAAATAAACTAGACTATTTGTTAGTTTATTACAGAAATTAGAAAAGTTGCTAAACGGGTTTAAAAAGAAAAAAAGGTAGCCAAGATACTTACTTAACTCCTGCATATCACATTTGGAGATCTCCAGTTCCGCCGCATACGGCTTCCCACGCTGCAGTCGCAGAGCATGTGCGTTTCGACAGAAAAATCGGACATCGGTTTCAATAACCAAATTTTTTGGCCAGCCTCGCTCATCCAATAAACGTATCACATGTTTGTACACGAGGTCTGAGTCAGTCATAGCTTGATGCCGATACCTACGAGAAAAAAAGTTAATCCAATAACTGGGTAGGTACACTTTTGCAACACAAATTTCTCCCTCCCTCCACTTCCCCCAAGATGGTCGGAGCCGGGAAGTGACAATTTCTATGTCACTCCAGTAGGGTCCCTAATCTGCCAGCTAAGTCCTAGCACATTTCGGAGTATAGGATATATCTGTTATGAAACTTCGCAGTGTTATTTTTCGAGACAAAACTTCTGTTTTGACCCCTTTAAGTGTTATGTTTAGCAAAAAGACAACATTTAAACGGGTCATAACATATACATTCTCATAAAGTCTAGCACAAGGATTCGAAAACATGTGTTGTCAGAGGGGAATAGTTGCATCAAACATGAACATATGGGAAAACTAGCTGAGAAAAATAAGAGGACAAACAGAGCTACGAGTTCATATGGCACTTGTTACCAGTAGGTGGTGCGAGAAACGAGAAAGTAAATAAGAACGCCACAAAATACCCCCATCAACCCCCTAGGACCGAACCGAACTCAAACTGCCCCAACCATGGCCGCATGGGGTTCGGACACATGTTTTGCATATCAAAGGTCATAGATTCTTATCAGCCATAAAGTTCCACTTGAATCGGACCATCTGTTTACAACCTACGGAAGTCAGTAATTTCCAGATTCCCCTTCCCTTAACTCCCCGAAAAATGGTCAAATCCAGGAACGGAAGTCTTCCTAGGGCATTGTGTCGGGTCCTTAAGTCTATTTGGTCGTGTCACTAATATTAGTAATATGTTTTATCGTCCTTAGCACATCTGGAAGTATGCTAACTCGCCATGGCCGGAATTCCCAGAAACCGCCTCCGAATCCGCCCAAAGAGCCCCAATATGATCTGGTTCTGTCAAGAACAGAACTAATGCTTATGCCTTTTCTTCCAAACAAATTCTATCCCTATACATCGACGCTAAGCATTTCAAAAAAATGTCCCCCCCCCCCCCAACTATAGGGATCGGTCCGGCCTTGACACGGAACAGACATCTGAAAGGATAGCTCTTTCCGCTTGCCAAGTTTCGTTCAAATCCGATCGCGCTCAAATGTTATAAATGTCACTAGTCTCCGGATTCCCCATCCCTCCACTTGCCCCCTGGATGTTCGGATCGTCCAAACGAATACCAGCTTCTGAATGTTCATCATACCGGCCTATAACTGTTTCTAACGTGTTTGCAAAAATATTTGAACTGTTAATAATTGAGAGCCTTCGGTCTACTTGTTACATGCCACCTTTTCAGTTTGGATTCCAGCCAAAACTCGGTTGTTTTCACGCGCTAAAATGTTTATCTAATATTTTACACGATGCTGATCTGACAAAGCAGCCGCTCGCAATTGGCACTTATGATGTAAGTAAAGCTTTCGACTCGCTTCTGCACCCACAAGCAATGTATGCACTACTCGAGCGAGGTGTTTCTCCTGTAATGGTTAGACCATTGCTGAATATGTACCGTCACATGAAAGCTAAAATAAGAATCCCTGGGAAGGCCGTACTATCCAATGAATTACCAATTTGGATTGGGGTTAAGCAGGGTGCCATCACTTCACCTGTTATATATAATAACGCTACGACATCTGCCCAATCAAACCTTCCATTGTGTTGTATTCATAAAGGACTAGACCTATCTATCCTGTGTTATGCAGACGACGTTTTAAACATAAGTAGAACTATATCTAGCCTTGAAAATTGTTTCCAGGATATTTGGCAAAATTATCGGGGAATAGGATTGTCTATGAATACAGCAAAATGTGAAGTGCTGCTTTTTAATGATAGTAGTGATTTATCTGTTGTTAATGTAGCTTTAGATGGTATTACAGTTAAGCCGTGTGACAAATTGATGTACCTTGGTATTCCGATTGGTAAGACACTGAAACAAACTAAGGCATTGATTGTTGAGAACATGGAAAGCAAAATTCGTCGTTCTTATGGTCAAACTGTTTCAACCCAGTTTCATCTAAACCGAACTGTATTAGCAAAATTATATAATAGTGTTGCGCTACCCCATATTTTATATATAGCTCCATTTTCTGGAACTTCAAATGCGACGGACCGACTAAAAATTAAACGGATTTACTTTAAATTCGCAAAATACCTTCTTCGTCTTCCTCCTTGGACGCGCAATACCTACATGGCCAATAAATACGGTATCGTTGACCCGATTCAAAAGCTCGATGAGCTATGTCAACGAGTAAAATGCAGTAAGAGCGGCCATGAGTGGCAAGGGATTGTTTTTTGACATTTTGTGATTCATAAGTGTGATTTTTCCCTCTGTGATTTGCCTTTTGTTTTTCTTTGTTGTGTGATCTGTTTTCTGTGTTTTTCTACTTTCTTTCTTTTTATACTCCATCATTTTCTCTTTCCTGTACGATGGGTGAAAAATAAACATTACATTACAATATTCTCAAGTCAGTCTATCCGGGCCCCCCCCCCCCACAACTCCCCCACAGTGCCCGAATCTGGTCCGGTTATGTCAGTGATGTATCTAGGACTAGTTCTTCCCATTAAGTTTCAGCCCGATCCTTCCACTCTAAGCGTTTCCCCGAATTCCGGTCTCCCCTCCAACTCCCCCCCCCCCCAAAGTCACCGGATCCCTTTCGGATTTAAAGTGGATCGTTCATTAAGATCCGATCAGCCGTTCAAAAGTTATAAATACCACAAGATTCCGGATTGCCCCTCCCTCCACTCCACCCAAGATGGTCGGATCGGGGAAGCAACTGTTTCCAAGTTAATCTTTTCGGGTCCCTGATACGCCTGCCAAGTGTCATCGTGCTAGCTTATGCGGAAGTACCCGAACTAGCAAAACCCGGGCCGAGCGACCGACGGACGGACAGAAATTGCGATCGCTATTTGGCACTTGGTGAAGGGCATATGCCATTAAAATTATAGACAGAAATTCCAAAACCTCGCGTCGAATTCACATACGACAACAAAAATGGTATACTCACACGTTCTGAAGCGCGATATACCGCTCGGAATCCGAATGCATATCGGGTATTGAACCCCGAAGGGGTAGGGCCCCTTTGCCATCCTGATCCACGAAATCTTTAAGTGCACGGACCATAACCCAAAACTTGGAAGGACTTTCTAATTTGCTACAAGCCTCGTCCTCCAGGATAGTGGCAACGCTGGACGGAATGTGAGTTTTGACAAGTGCAGTGTTGACAGCTCTTAAGCCCTCTTCGATATTTTCTGAATCCAAAAATTCGACGCCTTCGCTGGCAAAACGCTTGCGCAGACCTGCAAAAATATACATTTTGAAGCGATCACATCACAATCTCGAATGTAACGAAAATTAAGGGATATAATAATAATAACAATAATATTTTCGCAAATTGGATGGCAGGCCCTAAACCCTCCACAAAATTCTTAGTTTACATTTCTTTTAAATTCGCGCAAGGAGAAAATGTCACTAGAAAAATAATCATCAACTTCCTTCATGAATAGTTAGTAGGTTTGTGGAGCAGATTACTCTCTCTGGTAAGTTGTTCCAGTGCTGGACCACTCGGTTGCCAAAGTCCAGCGGTCCATGTCCTTATAAAAGCGCTCCATCCTCACTTTGTGCTGGTGTCCTCGACGATGATGAATATTGAACTGCACGATTCTCTAAGCTAGTATGTTGTCATAGGCTCCATTGCAGAGCTTGTCCATTTCAATAACACCACCACGATGAAATCTATAGATCCTTGTAAAAGCGTTCCGTCCTCAATTTATGCTGGTGTCCTCGCAGATGTTGTTATTGAACTGCACGATTCTCTGGATAAGATACAGTGGAAGTCCTGTTTTAGAGTAGTTTTAATATGTGATATGTAATGTCAGGAAGTAAAGAAATTGACTGATTTAGTATGTCTTCCAGAAAAAAACATCACTAGGGAGTAGCCCCAAGACTTGTCCGTTCGATATTTCGCAAACGGGCCATACTCGTAGCGATTAATTATATGCCCGGGTAAAAAACGATTGTCATATACAGACTCTGCGTCTCTTCTTACCCCTAAATCTGTCATTTAATCAACTTCAGACAAATCTTTTGCTTTTAACATATTTTCCGGTTTTGGCCGGATTCCAGGCGAACTCGTTGTCCGGCGAGAAAATGGTTTTGACCGTTATGTTCAGCATGTCTTCTTACCTTGAAATCGAACATTTAATCAAATTCAAATGAAACTTTTACTTTTAACCAATTTTCCGTTTTTTCCGGATTCCGGACGAAATACTTGTCCGGTGAGAAAATGGTTTTCATTCTCGTTCTCAGCATGTTTTCTTACTCCATAATCGACTATCACATTCGCTGTTTAAAAATATTTTGTCTTCTCCCTTAATTTGAACCCCCACCCACAAATGCATCTACGAACTTGACCTTACCCTTGACCCAAACAGTCCTCACACCACGTTTCATCAAAATATCTCATTCCCTTCTAGAGTTATCGTGTTTACAGACATACGGACGGACGTGGAAAAAAGCTGGAACTCCCCACTGATGCTTCTTCCGGATATCCTGAATAGCACTTCGGAAAGGGTTATAACAAAGGTGTACGAAAATATCGAAGGAACGCTGAAGCTAAGAGCGACTAAGCTTAGTAGTGAGGCCATAGCCGTAGGAAAATATTGTTGTTGTTTTCTTTTGTAATGTGTCATTGTTTTGTTACGTTTATGGCCCCTGGGCTTTTAAATACACTTATTATTATGCTTCCATCCAGCTGAATCGACATTTTCGCGTGGACGGAATCCATATTCCTCAGCATTCAAAGTCCAATCGATTTGTCATTTTCGCGTGGACGGGATCACCCGTTCAGCTTAATTCGTGGAAAAGCTAATTAAACTAAATGTAAGCCCCTACTTGATTAAAATTATTGTTGGATTCCTCCAAAACAAGACCAAAGGTTTCGTTGGGATCCCAAAAATTCAATATCTGATCGAGACAACTGGGTCTTGTCTTAGCCAGATCAAGTCATCGCCAGACTCTTTGAACATTTTTACTATTAAAATTCAGAAACAGATTAAGGCCACTTCCCGCCACTTCTGCCAATTTCCCGGTTTCGGCCGAACTCCAGAAATACTTGTCCGGCGAAAAAAGAAAGCTCAAAAACGAACTCAGGGTATCTTCTTTCCCCAATAATGAACTTCAAATAAAAATTTAACTTATAACAAATTTTCCGACTCCAGCCGGATTCCGGTCGCACTATATATCCGGGTAAAATATGATTGTCACACACGTATTCAGCATCCTTCTTACCCTTAAATCGGTTATCTAATCAACTACAAATAAAACTTTAACTTCTAACTATTTTCCGGTTTTGGCCGGATTCCGGGCGAACTACATGTCCGGGTAGAAAGTTGTTTTCACATAAGTGTTCAGCATTTCTTCTTGCCAAAAATCGGATATCTGATCAACTCCAAATAAAACTTTTAATTTTGACAAACTTTCCGGTTTGGGACGGATTCCGGGCGAACTACTTGTCCGTCGAGAAAATGGTTTTCACCATCGTCTTAGCATGTCTTCCTACCCCTAAATCGAACATCTAATCAACTTCAAATAAACTTTTACTTTTAACAAACTTTCCGGTTTTGGCCGGATTCCGGGCGAACTACTTGTCCGATGACAAAATGGTTTTCACTATCGTGTTCAGCATGTCCTCTTACTCTATAATCGTCTATCACATTAGCTGTTTCAAAATATTTTGTTTGCCCCTTAATTTGAACCCCTCCCCCACCCTTAAATGTAGGGCTACAAAGCCCATTTACGAACTCGACTGGTCCGGCGACCCAACGAATCCTCACACCAAGTTTCATCAAAATATCTCATTCCCTTCGAGAGTTATCGTGCTTACAGACGGACGGACAGACGGACAACTTTTGCGATATCATAGGTATCCCTCCACTTACGTTTTGGGATCCCAAAAAGAAAACAAAACCCAAGTATAAGGGTGTTTTTTTGGAAGAAAAAGAAATTTTTTGTGGAGTGCCATGGGGACTCTTTTGGGTCCTCTCCTTTTTCTTAGTAATCATAAATGATATTGCAGCATATGAGGAAAACCGTCGGAAGTATGTAGACGACTTGAGCATTGTTGAAATCTGTCATCGTTCCCAAATGAGTAATGACAAGCTAATAATCCAAGAGGTGGCAGACGAGGTACAGAATAGCGATATGAAAGTTAACTTCGCGAAAACAGCGGTTTTAACTATTTCTTTCATAAAATCAAAACCTGCTTTCAAAGAAGAAATACCGAAAAAAATGAAGGCAGAGAAAATTAAACTACTGGGTGTTACCATAACCCCAGATCTAAAATGGGAAGCCCACTGTCAGGATATGCTAAAACGAGTCAATGCGGGAATACAAAACCTAAAACTTCTTTCAAAAATGAAAATACCCCAGTGTCACCTACTACGAGTTTATACTTCTTTCATCAGACCCACCCTGGAATACGCAGAACCCGTTTGGCATTTTTCATTATCGCAGGAACAAAGAGATAAACTATAAAGAATACAGAAGCGGGCTCTTCTTATTATTCATCGTGGACCGAAGCTTCCCTACTCAATCAATACTCATGCCTTTTTAAAACACTTTAACCTAAAAACACTGCAGGAGCGCAGAAAGGAGCTAAGCACTGACTTCGGTTCAGCCATGGTATCTCATCCTCTCCACTCCCAAGTCCTCCCTCCCCCCTATCCCAATGTTAGAAGTCGGCCAGAACGAGTGGTAAGTTCTAAGGTTCCCAAGCTCTGCCCCGTACCTACAAAGCACGCTAGATATGCAAAAAGTTTTATTCCCGAGTTCGTGAAATATTTTAACGAAGCGTGACTTTTTAAGCGTACAGACATTAGATACATATATTGTATTTTTTTCTGTTCGTTTGACAATAGTCGCAGATTTGGTTTATAACCACGATAGTCGATTTTTACAATAAACTTTTTATCTATCTATCTATCTATCTATCTACAGCCATCCACGCGAAAACGTCTCCATAGTCTCTTGAGGTTACAGCTAGAAGTTCGCTCTTGTACGAACAGCCAGAAGAGGACCCTTGCCAAGAAGGGCCGAGATATCGTTGAAACAAACATAAGCTGACGAATCCGTTTAGCACCATGAAATATGCTTTGCTTCAAATATATCTTCTTGCTTTTAAGCCATTTGGAAATAAATTTGATGATTAATTAAAAGAAAATAAAAAATATAAATTTAGGGTTAAAAAATAATTTCGTAAACCACATTGACGTGACATATCACAAAAAAAAAAACGAAGAAACAAACAAAATCTTATTTCACTATATTCGTTGGTCTGTACAAACCCCATTTTCGCTGGTTTCTTCGTTGATTTTTTTTTGTGAAGTGATATACAAGTTCAGGCTTGAAAAAAAAAAAACTTACTACTTTCCAGAAGATCTTTGAACTTATCCTTATCCTGCCTCTTGACCGGCATGCCATCTAGCGTCTCTAGTCTCCACTTTTCCAGTGACTTATACAAGAATACCAAATACGGCGTGTGCGTAAACTTGGCTTTATCCATCAAATCCAGATCCTGATCATTCATAAAATCCACCAGTCCAGGAAAGGGCCTGTCAAGTCTTAGGTCAACTAAGGTGTTGTCCGGATGGGACTCGATCACGGCGTGTTCCCTGGGCTGGACCCGAATGTAGCCTATAAGTCCATAGCTTCGACAGATGACTAGGGGGACGTTCCACTCCCAAAGACGCGACGAAAGGTCTGATAATACCCTGAAAGGCGAAGAATAACATTATTAAAATGTTGCCTTCTTGTCGTTCGTTCCATAAAGTTTAACTGAAAGGGCAGCTTATTTTTACATATGATATTTGAATGCACTAAAATATTTTGACTCATCTAAGGGATTTTGAATTTTTTCAGCTGGGGCTTTAGTAACATTCAGAGTGTGAGCCTGCTTGCCCCACGACCTAAACTTTGCCCAGAGGTGGAGAATTGGAATTTTAGAAAAGGCCTGCAATTCCAGGGTTAAAGATTCTAAGCTCGGAAAAGTTACGCCTGTAAAAGTAAGCAAATGATGTCAAAGGCACAACTCTTACTACAATGATCTTCTCACTATGAAACGGTCCGAAAAAGTCTTTTCTGGAAATACCATTACTTTCCGCCTAAAATTAGCGATTTTCTTAATATCGCTTGTCTTCTCTATCCACCCTTCCTGCTCTTCGACGCGGCGGCCGGGCGCAAAACATTTGAAGACTCAACGCGCCGGGTTATAAGTGGGAAACTAAGCAAATAAAGCAGCCAAAAACAGAAGATTCGCATAGCCTTATGTGTGAAAGAGTTGTCACGGGACGTTCAACATTCCGGCAAACTCCGCTTTCTGTGACAGGCAAAACTCGAGACGGCCGAAAAAGCGCTAAAAAATCGTAGTCACAAAACGAAACAATGGAGAAAGTCGGGAATTTAAAAGCTTAAAATTCCATAAGGGAGCTAGGTACATCATAAAAGGCAGAATAAGCGAATCTGACATTTTTTTATTTGATTTTTTAATAGCTTACATTTTTAGTTGGTGAATATTTCAAGCTTAGAGGGACAAGCACATAAAGATATCACAAATCCAAAAGAGTTAGTTCATTCGATGAAATCGACTGTCTGTGGATGACGGGCAAACACGTTTTTATCGGGTTTTCAAGCCTAATTAAGCAAATACGTGATGTGCAACTAGACTGTCGGATCTCAGCTCTATTCGGTCAAACCTTAACTATTCCTATGATTAATGAACTATTGTTCAAGGCGACCGCGCCTAAGTTCAATCTCAAATTTCTGTACGCCACTGGCATGTCTCACACTTTTACCCTATTGCTTTTCCATTTTAATAAACTTCTATCTCACATTAACTGTATTAATAGATGTATAATTATTATTATTTTATTATGACCAGACTTGTGTGACGATGGAAGCTCGTTCCTAGCTGGTGATTGTAATGGTAAAAACCCCTCGATGGCTCAATTGGTTAGAGCATCGGTATATGGAGCAGAAGGTTGCGGGTACAAATCCCCCTTGAGAATTTTTTTTCTTTCGCTTTACTATTGCTATTATTTATGACCTTTAAAACATATACCAGATCGGAAATAAAATATGTCATTCGCTTCACAAATGTCGACTGACAAACGCTACAAAATGAATGGTGCATGTTATCACCTTTGGGGGATACATATGTTCTTACTGGAGGTTAGCCTAGGCTATGTCTACGGAGTGCACCGCACATGCCGTACCTATATCTTTACTGATATAATTACTTAAAGTTTAACCGAAAAGGGCTGTAGTAGGACAGTCTAGTTACCGGTCCCTCACTCCCTTAAATAGGCTCAAAGACCCGATGAAAACGCGTTACTTCGTTGCTCCCCTATTCACGAATAATTGATTTTCATAGTGGATTTTCCCTGTCGGATTGTGGTACCTCTATGCGCTTGCTACCTGTGCTGACTTACGAAAAACAAGTGTTCACACAGTGTGCAGCATTCACAAAGCTGACAGCTAGCCTCTGAAAAGCCGTCATTATATTGAGATTCAAATTTTCCGCGTCATAGCAGAAATTTGCGTTGTGAGGACGGCCGTAGATATTCTGACCGTCATACTAGAGCAAATGGTGAAAAATAAAAAATCCCCTTAACACAATCCAAATAATGCAGTGTAGTCAGTTAAATGATACAAAAATAGTTGTCTTCTCAGTTACACTTTATCGGTCAACACAATGTTATTCAAGAGATTGTTCTTTCTTTTCTTGAATTGTTCTTTCTTTATTTTATTGTAATAGTGAAGAGACTCGTTCAATTGTTGATTATTTTGATATTAACCCCTATGTAACGGGCCATGGAGCTTTGTAGGGGTCGAACCTTATTTTGTTCATTTATTTTGAATTTAATAAAACTGAATTGAAAAAACTAAACTGAAGACCCTGCTGAAGTTGATATCCGCACTAATCAATTCGCTACAATTAATTTCTTCTGTTATTCTGATAGGGCTGAAACACCACAATCCAGTTGAGAATCAACTATACGCTTACAAGTGTATCAGAACAATTGTTTAAAGTTTAACTGAAAAGCCAACTTATGTTTGTGTAACGCATTTCCTCGGGTCTTCAAGCCTATTTTGGTGAATAAGTGATGGGTAACCAGATTGTCTTATCAGTTATCACAGCCCTTTTCCATTAAACTTTGAGTAAGTGTATCAGTAAAGATATAGGTACGGCATGTGTCGGCATGTGTGGTGTACTCCTTGCATTGCGCACGTCTCGCACTGCAATTCTACAAAACTGGTGCACATAACAAACACTCAAATTTGCTAAGGGCATCCAAGTCAAATGGTGGTTATGCAAATAAAGTGAAAGAAAAAGAAAGTTTACTTGTGACTAGAAAAATATAGCAAATTGATTAACTGTAACTTTATATGCAAAATTTCAATCCTTTGCATTAGCATGCAATACTCTAGTGAGCTGTGACCAACCTCAGTTTTAGCAATACACAAATACTTACAGTTCACTCAGTCCAGTAGCAATTACTACACTGAATCGTCTGAACATCCTCTCCACATCCGCTCCGTTTAGTACACTACTAATTGGCTCTTCAATACATCTTCCATTAACATCAGGGTTTAATTCGAGAATCAGTGAGGTGGCAGCATGACCTCTATTTGAACCAATCTGTTCAACAGTGAGGAAGAAGCTGAAAATACGAGACATCGAACATAAACATTCAGAAGACGATCTTAAACGTTTAGCTGAAGGGATTAACAGGCGTTTTTCGATCTTGGTAGCTTGAGAGCCTCAGCCAGAATACAAAATTCCTGCATAAAACGAAACTTTGTCTATAAGTAGTCTATTCTTTGATGAACTTCAAACTTTTTTTCTCTCGAAGCTTAGTTAGTGCTGGAGACAGTTAGGGGCAACTTATTGAAGGATGGAACTCCTGTCAGGGATTTTGTCGATGAAACTTTATGAAGAAAGTGGAAAAATAAAGCCGGGGAATCCTGGTTGTCTATTCAGCACCATAATTATCTGTCAGCTGGCAGGAGTATAAGGTGACTGACAATAAACGGAGCAGGAAGTCCAGGTTAAACAAAATGGTCAAGGCTATGGTGACTGGTGAGGGTGCTTGTTAAGGAAAACTTAAATGATGAAAATCCTATTTCTACATTGTGTTTATAATTGCCTACCGCGAACCAAATACTCTTGAACGTTACTGGGACAGTCCAGCTTCACCAGCCAGGACTATCCACAACATGTTTAAGACTACTAGGAGATGAAGTCAAAATGCAGGCTTCTAGGTTTGGTCTGGGTTCTCTCACTTTCAATGTCTAAACCACTGAATTCTTCATTTTGACGAATTCATCACTTCTAGGTCTGGTCTGGGTTCTCTCACATTCAATGTCTAAACCACTGAATTCGTCATTTTTCTTTGTCTGTAGCCTATAACTTGCTTTGTTTTAGCCACTCCAGTGTTCCAAATGGACTTCAGCAGCTATGGCTCTGACACAACAAGACCAAAGGTGTCGATGGGATCCCAAAAATCTAATATTTGATCGAGGCAATTGGGTCTTGTCTTCGCCAGGCTAATCATCAGAGAGTTCTTCTCTGATGAACTCTCTTACCCCTATAAGCCAATACCCCTATAAGCTCTTCTTACCCCTATAAGCCAAATCATTTTGACGATACTGACCAAAAATTCCTGCTTTACTTCTGCCAAATGTCCGGTTTCGCCCGGGTTCCGAGCAAACTACTAGTCCAGCAAAAAATTAAATTCAGAAACAAATTCAACGTATCCCCTTATCCCTATAAAGAACATCTAATCAACTTCAAATAAATTTTTGACTACTATATGTCCTGATTATATGTCCGGGTAAAAAGTGATTGTCATATACAGACTCAGCTTCTCTTCTTACCCCTAAATCTGTCATCTAATCAACTTCAGATAAAACTTTTGCTTTTAACATATTTTCCGGTTTTGGCCAGATTCCAGGCGAACTTGTTGTCCGGCGAGAAAATGGTTTTCACAGTGATGTTTAGCATGGCTTCTTAACCTTAAATCGAACATTTAATCAACTTCAAATGAAACTTTTACTTTTAACCACTTCCCAGTTTTTGCCGGATTCCAGGCAAACTACTTGTCAGGCGAGAAAATGGTTTTGACCATCGTGTTCAATGTGTTTTCTTACTCCTAAGTCAAACATTTAATCAACTTCAAACGAAACTTTTACATTTAACCAACTTTCCAGTTTTTGCCGGATTAACATATTTTTCGGTTTTGGCCAGATTCCAGGCGAACTTGTTGTCCGGCGAGAAAATGGTTTTCACAGTGATGTTTAGCATGGCCTCTTAACCTTAAATCGAACATTTAATCAACTTCAAATGAAACTTTTACATTTAACCAACTTTCCAGTTTTTGCCGGATTCCGGACGAACTAGTTGTCCGTCAAGAACATGGTTTTAACCATAGTGCTCAGCATGTTTTCTTACCCCATAATCGACTATCACATTAGCTGTTTAAAAATATTTTGTTTGTCCCTTAATTTGAACCCCCACCCCTAAATGTAGGGCTATAGAGCCTGTCTACGAACTTGACCTTACCCTTGACCAAAACAATCATCACACCAAGTTTCATCAAAATATATCATTCCCATCAAGAGTTATCATGCCCAGACGGACGGATGGACAACTTTTGCGATGTCATAGGTATCCTCCACTTACGTTTTGCGGATCAAAAAAATACAGTATATGTTAATTACGACTTACTTGTTTCCAGCATCAGAAGCAGATACATTTTCTCCATCTATGATTGTAAAACTTCCTATTCCTGGTAAAACAAGTGATTTCAGGATCTCTGTACCTAGGGCGGTAGCATTGATAAGGCACACATGTGCTTTTTCTAGGGCTGTTTGGCCATGGTCTCCCCACAACCTGCAAGCCAAGGATCAAATGGTAAGTATGTGTGCAAACTTGTGTGTAAGACAAACAGTATAACCCAGGTATAACCTCCCAACTCTCATTGGAGTTGGATCCCATCCTCCCGTTGGATCCCATCCTCCCCTTGGCAGGAAATACAGAAGATTAATTTATATCTGAGACAGAGCATGCCACTACATCATTCCTTCACACAATTGGTTAACCTAACTCATTCATTTTGTTCCGTGTTTTTTCTGATCAGCAGATTTAGTAATAAGCTTGCTTTTCACTGAGCAACAACTACACAATAGGTATACAACCTCAGGCAAGATTTCAAATTTCCAGAGAAGTCTTTCATTCAGAATAACATATGTGGGTTAAAAAGGAACCAACAAACATGACAAATATACTAGACTGAAGCTAATTGAATGGTTTACATATTGGATAAATAAATATTGCTTCAATATTTCTAGTTAAACATATTTTTCTTTTCAAACAAGGGAACTTCATTCTAAACTTATCTCAATTGACTTAAAAAACGATGAAAAAGGTAGAGTTACTAAAGTCAATAGCCAGAAAATCCTTTTTCAAAGTAGCTTCATAACAAAGAAAAGGCGAAGAATTTGAATATTTTTGGACACACAACTGTTGAAAAAAGTCAGAGACTACCGGACGAGAAGCTGGTGCGATGAAGTTGCTGTGAGCTATTTCCACTTACTACCGGAACGGGAGCCAGCACATACAAGTTTCTGTTAGTCAATGACGTCAGATCCCGGAATCCCAGCTCATATGGTTTGGTCTCCGTGAGAACTAACGGTTCCGCAGGCCATGGGACACAAAGTACGGCTCCCAGTTCCCTAGACAGTGCCAAAAGTATAAGCTTTGTGAGTCAGATGCATGGGAAATTGCTAGAAAGATCCTACCTCAGCTGTCGATCATATTTTTTAGATTTTTCGATGCTCATGATTCCATTGGCTGGTGAACTTGGCGATGAATCTGTGGCAGACATCAAGGAATCAGGTAGGAAATATAATAATAGAAAATGTTTATATTTATGTTTCCCTTTCCAAAGAAAGTTTCTTTCTATACGGCAAAGTTCACTCCTCGGGGGGAGCTCGGTACTTGTCGACGGTAGAGCAAAGTGACTTTCTTACCGCCAGATGGCATGCACAGTTGAATTCCAGTGTAGTGTAGCCCGGAAACTGACATGACAAATAGTCCTAAAACTTAAATATTTATTTTAAAATATTCCTTTTTGATCGGTATATTTTTTTCTGAAGACATTTTTTAGCTGACTTCTTATCAGAAAACTAGCTAGCAAGAAAGCCGACCTATTCTGGCTGTCATGCAAAACAGGCTAACAGCAACAAATTCAAAAGTAGAAGATGCTGTAAATAAACTCTTCCCATAGAGAAATCATCGATGATGATCAGCACCAGTGCCTCTTTTGAGACAAGGAGCAAATAGTCAAGTATGCTTCTTTGGGCACTGTTTATAGGATCGAGGCATGCAGACCCTATTTATGGGGTCCACTAGGAATTCATCCAAATTTTGGCAGAACACATTCAGTTGCATTGAAAGCTTGTGCTTTGGCTAGGGCAAGAATCTAGTGTAAATGGTAGGTAGCAAAGCTGTGCTAGGTAGCAAATCATTCTAATGGCCCTAATCGAGTTATTACTGTCACCTCTGTGTCATCTGTTTGAAATGTTGATATTGAGATCCATTTATCTGCTTTATACTTCGATATTGGGTATTGAGGAAATGGTACAATCAGAGAGCTATCGCTTATTATGTCCATGACCATAATGTCCACATCTGAAAATGTCACCATAATTGATGACTGGCCAGAACTCAGAATGCCCACGACACAAAATGCACACAGTTTAAAATGCCCACCGTTCAAAATGACCATGGCTAAGAATGTCCATGGTTCAAAATGCCCATGGCTCAAAACCCACACGGCTCAAAGATAGGACTAAACAGTCTAGTACACTAGCCCCATTTCAGGCACGGTGCTCAAACGTCTAGCACCATGCCTGGATGCTAGACGTTCAAGCACTGTACCTTGGATTTCATGTATGGTGCATGGATTTCAGTATACCTTGCATACAGAAAAAACACAGTTTCTGTCATCACAACTGAGCACCAGCTCAGACAGGGCTGAAATTACTACTATGAATTAGAGAAATCAAAGACAATCCTTTATATATTTTTCACAACAAAAACAAAAGGGCTCTAATGATGATGGAGATGAAAAACCTAACAGCACCCTATCTATTTTCCATGTATTTTCCCTATCTATTCCCCAAGAGCCAATATTCTGGTTTTCTGCTAGGTAGAAAAAGCTGAGGCACAGGACACTTTGCATGCAAAACCCTTGACTATGTAGAAAACGAAATGAGGTTTTTCACATCTGTCATCAGCCGAGCCCTTTTGTTTTTGTTGTGAAAAATAGATAAAGGATTGTCTTTGATTTCTCTAATTCATGGTAGTAATTTTAGCCCTGTCCGAGCTGGTGCTCAGTTCTTATGATAGAAACTGTGTTTTTGATGTATGCATTGTATACTGAAATCCATGCACCATACATGAAATCCAAGGTACAGTGCTTGAACGTCTAGCACCCAGGCATGGTGCTAGACGTTCAAGCACCGTGCCTGAAAAGGGGCTAGTGTACTAGACTGGGACTAAAGGACCCATATACGAACTTGACCTGTACTTTACCAGTGAATCCTCATTGAACAACATCCTCGCTTGAACAACATATTTCCTCGTTTGAACATTATAGATCAACCCCTTCGACCTTCGGTTACACTAGATCTTTCCAACATCCATAGAAAAGGAATGTCGCCATCCAGGCGCAGAGCTATACTGGAATACTGGTTTGAGAATAAAGGGGTACGGACTGCTATATAGCCGAAAATAGGTCGACAATTTTTGTGTCCGGTTTTCGCCGGATTCCAGGTGAACTACTTGCCCGGCAAGAAAATAACTTTCAAATTCGGATTCAGCATGTCTCCTTACCCCTAATCAACTATCTCAATAGCTTTTAAAAAATAATTTTATTTGTGCCCTAATTTGAAACCCCATCCTCCACTCCTAAATCTAGGGCTACAGAGCCCATCTACGAACTTGACCCAAAGAATCCTCACACCAAGTTTCATCAAAATATTTCGTTTCCTTCGAGAGTTATCGTGCTAACAGACGGACAGACGGACAACTTTGCGATGCTATAAGTATCCCTTCACTTACGTTTTGGGATCCCAGAAACCCCAACTTCTAAACTTCTCATGTCCTTACGTGTGAAGGAGTTTTCGGCAGACCTTCAAGCTTTCGGAGAAGTTTATGTTGCGAAATTGGCAAAACTGGGCTAAGCAGATAAACAGTAAACGCTAAACCTCGTACGTACAAAACGAAACAATGGCGAAAGATGGGGATTCTAGAAGCTTATAATTCTGTAAAGAATCTGGGGATGGGATAAAATGCATAATAGGCAAGAGGGTCCTTTAAGAGCACTCCCGGGGTACGCTTGGAACAAGACCTAAGGTTTCGATGGGATCCCAAAAATCTAATATTTGATCCAAACAATTTGGTCTGCTCTTCGCCAGATCCAGTCTTTGCCAGGCTAATCATCAGAGAAAACCAAGTTCAGATATACCTGTACAAGCCATATCTATTTTGATGATACTGACCGAAACTTCCCACTTTACCTCTGCCAAATTTCCGGTTTCAGCCGAATTCCGAGTGAACTACTTGTCCAGAAAAAAAAGAAAATTCAGAATCGAATTCAGCGTATCTCCTTATAAAGAACATCTAATCCAGGAAACAATTCCAGTTATAACCGGATTCTGGACGAATTATATGTCCGGGTAAAAATTATTGTCATATCTCTAAAATGTATTCTTATACCTAAATCGAACATTAATCAACTTCAAATGAAACTTTAACTTTTAGTCAACTTTCCGGTTTTTGCCGGATTCCGGACGAACTACTTGTCCAGCCAGAAAATGTGTTTTACCATCGTGTTCAGCATGTCTTCTTACTCCTAAATCGAACCTTTAATCAACTTCAAATGAAACTCTTAATTTTAACCAGCTTTCAGGCTTTTGCCGGATTCCGGGCGAACTACTTGCCGGGCGAGAAAATGATTTTCATCATCTTGTTCAGCATGTTTCCTTACCCCATAATCGACCATCACATTATCTGTTTACAAATATTTTGTTTGCCCCTTAATTTGAACCCCCTCCCCACCCCTAAGTGTAGGTCTATAAAGCCCATCTACGAACTTGACCTTACCCTTGACCCAAAGAAACCTCCCACCAAGTTTAATCAATTCCCTTCGAGAGTTATTGTGCTAACAGACGGACAACTTTTGCGATGTCGTAGGTCCTCCACTTACGTTTTGGGATCCCAAAACTACCAATCCTTCGGAACTGTCAAAATATAATATTTCACTGCTCTAAACGGATATGTGAGCTGTAGGCTATCCTAGCGGTATTACCTTAAATTGCACTTGTAAGCAATAAGGATGTTGAAGCCCGATGAGTAGCTTGCGGTTAATCTTGGTGTTCAGTTATTTCCGGGTCACTGTTCCTGGGGCACTCCAGCACACGGTTGCGCACACCAGTCCTCGTCGAGTCGCTTTTTGAAGCCCTCAGGTGTTTTGCTAGTCGCAGCTGAATCAGACAGGCCCACAGAGGAACAGCAGGATTGCTGAAGAAGTGCTGGCGAACACGAGAGGAGCAGGATCTTCGGAACCGCTTCCGGGAGTGGCCCCTAGTCCGTGAATTGCTGTCAGGCGCGAAGAGGGAAGGGAGACGATTAGAGTATGAGACCTTAAATTAATCCGATGATTCGCCCCAGGATGATTTTCGTCTACCTCCTCAACTGTGGGCTATCTGAATCGTGGGCATTTTGTAGCGGACAAGAAAATGGTGGGCTTTTTGGGAATCACTCGATGAGAGTCTAGTACGAACAGGAAACTACGAAACGAACAAAATTCTTGATAAAGTTTAGTGTCTACACTGTAAAAAAAAAAATCATGCAGTATTTGCTACTGGGATTAATACTACACTTGTGTGTGGTCAACATAGCCGGAGTCTTTGCAACGTCAATCACAATCAAGCCTTATTTTCGTTAAGTCGAAATGGCGTTAACAGGGCTGTAGTTAAGGCTCTGCACTTCTGGTACTCGAAATCCAGAGTTCTTATCAAATTGGACGGTAATCTTAGTGAACCTATATCTGTTAGGAAAGGTGTTCCGCAAGGCCGTGTGTCATCCCCACACATCTTTAAATGCGCAATAGCAGATTGTTTAAATAACTTAACACCTACTTATTTTGTCCAAGGTTTTGGAATAAGTTACATTGCCTACGCAGAAGACATACTTTTGATCAGTAGATCTAACAAAAATTACAACACAATCTGGAATCACTTCTCAAGGACCTTAGTAACATCGGATTTTCTATTAATCTAGAGAAGTGTCAATATATTTGTTTTAATCCGCCTAAAGGTTCTTCTTCTACCCTTAAAATCACAAACAGCCTTCTGCAACCACAAACTTCAATTAAGTGGTTGGGAATTTCAGTTTCAACAACTCTCAGAAAAATGTGCGAAACAGCTGTTCTGTCAACTGCAAATGCGACGAGGAAGAGTTATGGGAAAATCGTTCCAAACAGAGCCAGGTACAACCGACGAGGTCTAGCAAAAATTTACACAAGTTTTTGCTCCTCCTCTGTGCTTTTCCTCGCTGGTTTGTACCCGATTCTCAGGAAAAAAGACACCAGTCGAATGCGGTCATGTTTTTTCAAATATCTCCGTTTTCCTCTGTATCTTCCTCGTCGCATGCGCAATCACCGAATCATGGAGAAGTTTTTTGTCTTGGACCCAACTGTCAAGCTAAAAGAAATAAGTGGACATCTTCTGCCACCATCTAATCGCCTTCCTGCCCATTGCCCAATGCGCCTGCTAATGCAGTAAATTCATTGTTCTTTTCGTGTTTCGTTATGTGTTTTTTGTTTAGCGTTCGTTTATCTTTTGCTGTTGTTGTAGATTTTGTGTACCCTATGTATTTCTTGTCAAGCGCCCATTTACTTTTTTCTTTTTTTTGTATGTACTGTGCAAATGCCTTATTACAAGGCTGCATGTAATAAATTCATTCATTCATTCATTCATTCAAACATACTACTAAAATCTCTATGGAACAATACGACTAGAAACAGGTCATTTGAAGACGAAGTTCCCGATTAGCTAACTGCTTTGTCTTCCTTTATCTGGCAAGGTCAAAACTTACGACTGTCTGTAATTTAAGACTAGAAAATCCCTTCGTAAAGTACGCAAAGAAACGGTTCTTTTCAGGCGAAATTCGCGGTTGATGTCATTATGGCAAGCTCGAACAAATGAAAAAAAAACTCAGAACACACAACTGTGAATCTGAAAACAAACCAATAGAAATTTCTTCGTAGCCATGCGACTAAAAAATGTGATTTGTGGGTGAAATTCACGTTCGTTAACTGACTGTATGTCATTCCGAAAAGCTCAAAATTTACGACTGACAGTAGATTCTCTGGAGCATGGGGGGGGGGGGGGGGGGGGGTGAGTCACCTCCCCCACGCCCCCCCCCCCCCCCTCTCGAACCGCCCCTGCAGAGACGTATAAGATACGAGTCTCAGGGATTAGCCTGATTAGCCACATATCTACTTAATTTGTGCGATCATGGTTTTAAAATAACCGAAAAATTAGTCCTTTGTAGTGTTATTTATGACAAAACTCCAGGGTTATATACCTATATTTTATTATTTTTGGGATCCCAAAACGAACTGGAGGGATACCTATGATTTCGTAAGAGTTGTCTGCCTGTGCGCCGTCTGTGAGCACGATAACTCTCGAAGGGAATGAGGTATTTTGATGAAACTTGGTGTAAGGATTCTTTGGGCCAAGGGACAGGTCAGGTTCGTAAATGGGCTCTGGGGAAGGGTTACAAATTAAGGGGCGAACAAAAATTCTTTAATAGCTAATGAGATAATGGATTTAGGGTAAGGAGACATGCTGAACACGAATATGAAAATCATTTTCTCGCAGAACAAGTAGTTTGACCGGCATCCGGCCAAAACTGGAAAGCTTGTTAAAAGCAAAGTTGTACTTGAAGTGGATTAGATGTTCGATTTAAGGGTAAGAAGACATGGTGAACATTTATATGAAAGTCATTTTTTTGTCGCAAAAGTAGTTCGCCCGGATTCCGGCCAGAACCGAAAAATTTGTTAAAAGTAAAAGCTATATCTGAAGATGAAACTTTCATATGTTCGATTTGGGGGTAAGAAGACATGGTGAATCCGTCTATGGCAATCATTTTCTACCGGACATATAGTTCACCCGGAATCCGGATTTCTTAAACGTTAAAGTTTTATCTGAAGCTGATTAGAGGTTCGATATAGGGATAAGGAGATGTGCTGCTTAGCTTTTGAGCTTTATTTTTTTTGCCGGACAGGTATTTGGCCAAAATTCGGCTGAAACCAAAAATGTGGCAGAAGCGGGCCTACAAGGCAGGAAGTTTTGACCAGTTTCGTTAGAGTGATATGAAGGATAGGTGTAAGTACACATGCTGAATCCATATCTGAAGTATCTTAGTTTAGTTACCATATCCATCTTAGTTTTCTCAGATGATCAGACAATGGCCTTATTGCGTTTCTTAATTTTAATAGTAACAATGTTCAAGGAGTCTGGCGAAGACCGGATATTTACAAGACCAATTGTCTGGATCGAATACTAAGTTTTTGGGATCACATCGAAACCTTTGGTCTTGTTTTATGACGAGAAGGTCATCTTCTGTGGTAACGCTGTGATAGCTGCTTTTGAGAAGTTAATTATATTCTGTTCTGAAACAAGTCGTAGGCTACGACTCGACAGTGAGTGCGACAATAGATGATCTTTAGCACCGCATATTATTCAGGAACGACAAAAAAGGAGAATTTAGTGTAGCACAATGCGATTGATGTGGCGGACGACCCTGCCCTCCTCTTACACACTGCGTAAAACCCTAGCGTATTTTACGCACATATTTCGGTGCGTCATACCCTCGGATTTTAGGCAATGTGTAAACCCACCATGAAAACATAAGAAATCCTGTAATGGAGTCAAAATAATTCAATGTGTGTCATTCCAAAATATTATAGAAATAAGCTAGCTTTTCAGATTTAAAGGCTGTCTCGCTTAGCTTTGAAGTAGAACGTTGCAACGTTCTGCTTCATGCCATGTGGATGGCGTCGTTGCCCCGACTGTCGCAATTTCTCCCCCACAATAAAGGCGACAGTCTTTACGAGTTTGAACTTTGCTTGCAATACGCTCACAGCTATTCCCGAAGAAAAAACTACGCCTCACGCCGACTCAACGCGTGCTCATCCTTTCTTCGCCGATTCACACTTCGCTGGTTTCCAGGCAGTCAATTCTAAGGGAACAGGCTAATGGTCTTCCATCACAGGGCATTGTCCCGGGACTCTTTGCCAGGAATCATTGGTGCATGGCAAGTTTCCGGACTGGGAGTTGGTGTTCCTAACGCCTTGAGATGTCTTCCGGCCGATGGGGGGGGCTGGGATCGGGGGATAAATGGGAAACTTGGAGCAATGGCTGGGAAAAGACAACTCTAGCGACATGGAAGGGAGTAAAGTTATATTGGATGGATTCTAGCATAAATGGGATCATGGTTTCATTAGCCATTATGATTTAAGATTTAATGAACCTCTTCCACCTGAAGACCCTCCACAAAATTTAACTGCTCCTTCAAATGATAATTTAATGCCTGATATTTCTTTGTCAAGTGTAACCCGTAAACTTTCTAAGTTAAAAAGAACTTCTGTTGCTCCTTTTGATATTCCAGTTGTTCTCGTTAAAGCATTTGCTAAAGAATTAGCTTTACCCCTTCAGATAATCTACAATTACATAACGCGAACAGCTTATTTTCCAAAGAAATGGAAGAAAGGTTTTATCACCCCCATTCCAAAGAAAGGAGCACCTAATGATTTCTCTGGTGTACGGCCGATCACAGTTACACCAATTTTCAGCAGAATCCACGAAAGTTTTGTTGCCACATGGCTTAAAGAATATATTTTAAAAGGAACTGATCGAAAGCAATTTGGTAACATTCCTAAGTGTTCGACAGTCCATTACCTAGTTAATTTGATTGATTTTATTTTAAAACATCTAGGCGAACCTAAAAATGGATAAATTTAATTGCAATTAGTTTTAAAAAGGCATTTGACCTTGTTGACCATAAAATTCTTTTAGAAAAAAATGGCGGAAAAAATATACCCGATTTTATCGTCAGAATCATCAAGAGTTTTTTTACAAATAGAGAGCAAACTGTAAAGTATAAAGGCCAGTTTTCTACTTCTTTACGAGTTTTTTGTGGAGTTCCACAAGGAACTGTGATCGGTCCGCTGTGCTTCCTCCTCATGATAAGTGAAATTGCTGCTGGGCTGGAGGACTGATGGAAATACGTTGACGATTTATCCCTAGCGGAAGTCGTATCTGAGGATTTAAAATTAACGCTGCCGGTTTGATCGACCAGGTTACCTCAGACGCGACTGAAATGAATATGGTCGTGAATAAAGATAAGTGCTCGGTTATGACCTTTTCTTTTCTTAGAAAAACTCGGCCGTCTTTCGAACCTCCTATCGACCCTGGGCTCATCAGTGATAAAATACCGCTACTAGGTGTAGTGATCTCTTACTGAATAAGTTTCGGGTTCTTAAGGACAAGCTAAAGCTAATGTTTTGCTCTTTCATTCGACACTTAGTCGAATATGCTTGTCCGGTTTGGCACTTTGCTCTTACTCAAGGTGAAACGAATAAAATAGAGCGAGTTCAGAAGAGATCGCTGCAAATTATCTATGGCGGTTCCCCCCTACCATACTCTTTTCACCTCAAAGAATTTAAAATTGAATCCCTTTCTTCCGGCCGCGAAAAACTATGCCGCAACCTTGGCTCCTCCCTTCTCCAGCACCCGATGTACCGTTCATTCCTCCCCCCACCCTTTGTTCCTGTAAGATGTCGTCCCCCCCGAGAAGTGGCGGAAAAGGTTCCCAAACTGACCCCCATCTACTGTAACAGTATGCGCTACAGTAGAAGCTTTGTGCCGAGCTTCGTAAAGCAGTACAATGATCTTTAGCATTTATCTGCCTTGTTATTTTTTTTGTTTCGTTTAAATTATCTGTTGACGACTTATTTTATTTCTATTTATGACTACACAAACATCGTATTTGGGCTCTGTCCACGAGAGATATGTTTTGCTTTATTATTAAATAAATTAAAAAAAAATAATACAGCAATATCCAGACCATGTCGACTCTTCTTTGGCTTTGGAAGGGCTCTGCCGTTCACCAGATGAGAGGGTTCATATTATTTGGTCTCGAAGGTTTTTTTATGGCACGTGCAGTCTTCAATTACACCGATCGAGTGCTTTTCGATTGGTCGGTCAACTCATTTCGTATTAGGGTACTTCCAGATATGTGAGATGGATTAGGGATATTACGGAACATTTTAAGGACCCGACCAGATTAAGTTCAAGTTGTCACTTCCCGGATTCGACCATCATGGGCGGAGTGGAGGAAGGGGGATCCGGAATCCTGTGGCATGCATGATTTTCAACGGATGACTATGACTGAATGAAACTTGCTAATGGACGTGTTTCAAACATTCTGTTTCAAATCCAGATCCGATGAATGTTGGGTAAGTTGGAGGGGGCACCGGAAATCATGCGAAACGCTTAGAGTGGGGGGATCGAGATTGGACTCGGTGGGAAGAACAAGCATGGGCACTATATGGCTAAGACTCATAATGCCCACAATCACAATGCACACTATAAACGCCCACAGCCATAATGCCCACGTCTCAAAATGTTCACGGTTCAATGCCTACGACCCAAAATGCACACGGCTCAAAACACCCATGTTTCAGAATGCCTACGATTGAATTATCTGAGGTGTTCAGTCCGTTGTAAACTAGAATTACGGGTGAGGAGCAACGGAAGGAGTATCACTAAGCTATTGAAAAACCCTCGTTTGTATTGGGATTCAAATTTCCGCGTCATTGTAGAATTGTGCGTTCTGAGGACGGCCGTAGATATTCTGAACGTCAGTCTAGAGCAAATAGTGAAAAATAAAATAAAACTTTACAATTCAAACAATAGAGTGTATAGTGTTAAATGATACAAAAATAAGTTGGCTTTTCAGTTAAATTTAAGGAAGGTTATATTGTTTGTGTTTGCAGAATTTGGCTCCTATTAAAGCTGGTGTAAGGCAGAACTGAAGCTCATAAAAATAAAAATGGCTGTTCCACGAGAAATCTGTTTCTTCACTTTGTCTGAGACCCATTAATTTACAGCTTTCATATCATTTCACTAACTATTTCATCCATTTATTGTCTCGAATCCTCCGCTTCGAACAGCGTTCACCGAAAGTCATTTATTTGCTTTTTATAGTCCTAATGGTATTTCGTCCAAGATGGGACTCGATTACTGCCAGGAAAATGACGATTCGTTTACGACATTACCGGCGCTGAATTTATCGATTTTTCTTCCGAAAAGACTGACGGAGGAAAATGGGGTTGTCCTGAAGCAAATTAATTAAAAGTTTGGATGGTAAGATGCATGTTTACTTTGGATCATTTTCTTTCAAGTGGGAGGGCGGTTGAGAGGCTAAATTTGCCTGGGTTTCCTTGACGTATTTACGTGCATTACTGCTTCACTCTACCTTATGAAGTTTATCGTTCCCTGGTTCCATCGACTCTCATTTTCAAGATCATGTGTCTCTGTACGCCCAACGGCACAGCGCTGATTTTTGCCGTTTTTCTCTTATCGAGGCAGATCAGGCTTGAGCTTATTACTTCCGAGTGGCTCGTTGGTCAGAGAAATTGGTTGTGCAAGCTCCCGTGCTCCCCCTCAAAGCCAAGGAGCAACGCGAGACAGAAAAAAACTGGGATGGGTTTGTAATCCTTGAGAAACTAGCAGAGCTTTCAGGAGTCTGCGACTTCTGCCTTAAAAGATATTTTTATAGTTATTATGGTCTATTATCCTCCGAAATCTCGTGAGGAATTGGTGATGGTATTGACTCTTCGTCGTCTGATTTGTTAGCACAACTGCAACTTTTCTTTCTGTACAAACCTAAAACGAGCTAGCATTATTCACAAGCAATAGTCTCCGTCCGATTTGCCGGCACATCAGTTATTCGGTGGATCTCGTAGTATTCAGTTATCCACACATCTTCTTTGACACATCTTTTCTTCTTGAAACACGGCGGATTGTAAGCAGGATGTAAGAGCCTCAAAACAAATTACTGAAATAATTGACACCATTAGATATACTTCTGATTTTTCTACTGTTAATTCACACCTGCTAAATAACTTTTGTTTCTCTTTGTTTTTTTGTGTTTTTTTTGTGGGATAACGACACACAGACAGGTAAACCCAGCCAGCAACAGCATGAAATATAATCTCTTGTCGTGCCGATTTCTGGTATCACCTAGAGCGTGCTCTACCCTACTTACCACGGTTACTACGCATGACGTCACGGATCCAGGCTTCTTGGCGTCAAGGCTGGGCAGCGAGCCGCCGTAACACGTTCACATTTAACTCGCTTTGTCTAGGGAAAACCCTTAAACGACCTCTCTTACCTTTAATACTAATGCAACCTACTTCCATAATCACTCCATATATTTGTTTCATATCGGTGTATGTTTATGTGTTTTATTTACTTTCTTCATTTACTCCGCTTTCTTAAAACGGCGGGTTATAAATAAATTACTTACTTACTTACTTACTTATATCTAAACCCGGAGACCCCATTTTCGTACGGTACATTCTAACCCTCTAACAAAACGACGCTGATTTTCTCACTTGCCGTGTTTTCCTACCTTCCATGTGTATCACGCTGTCGACGATTGTCTGTAAGAAGTTTTTCCATCAGAACAAGACCAAAGGTTTCGATTCTATCCCAAAATTTAACATCTGATCCAGACAAATGGGTATTTTAGATATCCGGTCTTCGCCAGACTCCTTGGACATTTTTACTGTTGAGATTTAGAGACAGAAGAAGGCCAATGGCTAATCATCTGAGAAAACAAAGTTCAGATATGGATTCAGCATTTGTGTGTATTTACCCCTAGGCTATATATCATATCTACTTTGACGAAACTGATCAAACCTTTCTGCCTTACTTCGGCAAAATCTCCGGTTTCCATTGGATTCCGAGCGAACGACTTGTCTTGCAAAAACTAAAGCTTAAAAAAGAATTCAGCGTATCTCCTTACCCCTCAATCGAACTTAATTAAAATTTTAACTTATAACAAATTTTCCGGCTTCAGTCAGATTCCGGCGAACTATATGTCCGGGTAGAAAATGATTGTCAAAGCGGTTCAGTATGTCTTCTTACCCCTAAATCGAAATGTTTGCAGGATTTTATGTCTTGCGTATAAAAATAACTCGATATGCCGACGAATCGACTGATGCTCGACAAAAGCATAGAAAATTCTATTTCTTCTGTGTTTGCCATATTCTGTTTTTTTTGTCTTTTATTTAATCCTTTTATTTTACTTTAAATACTCCGCTTTTCAAATGGCGTTTCAGAAATAAATTATTTACCTACTTACTTCCATCTAATCAACGTCAGATAAAACTTTTATTTTTAACAAATTTTTCGGTTTCGGCCGGATTCCGCGCAAACTACTAGTCTGACGAGAAAATGGTTTTCACATAAATCTTCAGCATGTCTTCTTACGCCTAAATCGTACATCTAATCAACTTTAAATAAAACTTTGACTTTTAACAAACTTTCCGGTTTTGGCCGTATTCCGGCGAACTACTTGTCCGGCGAAAAAATGATGTTCGTATTCGTGTTCAGCATGTCTTCTTACCCCTAAATCGACTATCTGATTATCTTTTTAAACCAATTTGTTCGCCCCTTAATTTGAAACCCCTCCCCCACCCCTAGATGTTGAACTACAAATCCCATCTACGGATTCGACCTCTCCCTTGACCTAAAGAGTCCTCACACCAAGTTCCATTAAAATGTCTAGTACCCTTTGAGAGTTTCAATACATGGAAATATTTTGACTCATCTGAGGGATTTTTAGATTTTGTCATTCGGGGTTCTAGTACTAACATTCAGGGTATGCGCGGATTGCATGACAACATAAAGTTCACCTAGTCGTGAAGAATTTGAATTTCAGCAAAGGCCTGAATTTCCAGGATTAAAATGCTCATAATAGTTACGAGAATAGTCATAGTTACTCGAAAGAGTTTAAAGTTCAATGGGCGGTGATGTTTAGGTGATAATGTCTGTTTGTCCTCTATGTATATGGCTACGGCTGAATTAAATAAATAAATAATAAAATAAATATCCTTCTGGCCTTTTTTGCTGACTACAATTTACTACAGTTTACTAGCTTTGACAAATATAAGCGGAGTTTCTTTGTTCTGATCAATTTATTATTATTAGCTACTGCGGAATATTTGTACTACTGGTAGCTGGTAGATACTCATATTAACGTGTTCGTTGAGAATTCCTTGTAAGCCCTGAAATCAGCTGCAAGTAAGTCTCTTATATTTGTACATTTTTGGCAGCTTTGAAACTTTAAATCTAGATAATAGAATTTAATGTCTGTTTGTCCTCTATGTATATGGCTACGGCTGAATTAAATAAATAAATAATAAAATAAATATCCTTCTGGCCTTTTTTGCTGACTACAATTTACTACAGTTTACTAGCTTTGACAAATATAAGCGGAGTTTCTTTGTTCTGATCAATTTATTATTATTAGCTACTGCGGAATATTTGTACTACTGGTAGCTGGTAGATACTCATATTAACGTGTTCGTTGAGAATTCCTTGTAAGCCCTGAAATCAGCTGCAAGTAAGTCTCTTATATTTGTACATTTTTGGCAGCTTTGAAACTTTAAATCTAGATAATAGAATTTTTCTTCGGGACTACAGACAACAGAGATTTCATCAGATAACACTAGAGAAATCCGCCAGCTATAGCTACGGTGTATTTTTAGCAGCCATGGCATCTCTCACATTTACAAAATGATTGATTTTCGTGCGTGGACGAGAGTTTTTGAACTTGCAATACCATGCTGTGAAATCGTCTGCACCGAGAAGTCGAGGAGGTAATGACAAGCGATAACAAGAAAACGGCTTATTTGTTAAGCGCTCTCTAGTGGAAGTCAGAAATTTGTATGTGTGAAGCATTTTATAAAAATCAAAGCACAATTAGTGCCCATTGTGCTTTAAAGCTTGTCTTGTAAGGAATCTGACATTTTTATTTTATATCTTGTCAATGGCTCAGATTTTTAGTTAGTAAACGTTGCAAGCGTAGAGGAACAAACACGTAGAAATACCACACATCCGAAAGAATAAGTTCATTTGATGAAATCGATTATTACTGTTTAATCTTGGTTTTCGAAGTAACACATTTTTATCCGGTTTTCAGGTCTATTTCGGTGAAGAAGTGACGTGTAGCTAGACAGTCGGACCTCAGCCGTATTCGGCTAAACTTTAATGCTCTCTTCCTTGTAATAAAGACGTCAACAAACTAAATAACAATTGTGAAATATATTATTGTGATAAATGCTCTAAAGAAAACGATTTTTTATTTTTATTTTGTCTTGTAATTGGAACTTCTAGGCGCCACAGGATTCTGAGGTGTGGCCGAATTCGGATTTTCAGTAAATTATTATGATTACTATTACTCGTCCGCTGTAGTGAGCATGCGTACGCGTGTTTGGCTTATATACATAGCTCTCTGCCTTATATCTGCGGCAGCATGTTCCATGCTAAAAAAATTACGCAAACTATTGGTTTATTTGTCACGGTAAAAGTCCCTTGTGTAACATTCCACCTTTTACGTAATTTATTATCCAATCCCATGACACTGCTTCGACGAATTTGTGTTCGGCTGGATCCTGCAGACCGCTTCTATCTTACTATTATTGTGGCTTGCGAGCTATGTCCATGAGCCGTGGGTTCCAAGGTCGTGGGTTCAAATCCCGCATGAGCTGCACTTTTGTCTTTCAGTTCACTACTTTGATTATTTCAGGCTCTGTGTATTCTCATCCCGGAAGCTCCAATCCCCTCGCTCCTGCGATAAGACATGTTGCCCCGGGGATATTTTCTTAGAGGAAACACATCGCATGCTCCCGGATTCCGGGAATGGACGAATCTCGACTTCCCATTGATTCAATTAAATCCAAGAGGCCCTTCCCTCTGGGCAGGCCCTCTAGAGCCGGAGACGGGCCGGATCTCGGAGTTCCTAACTTACTTCCGAAGTCCGGGCACTTGTAAGTGCTGAGTTTTTCACTTGGTGTTGGAGCTTCCTTCCGTGTCTTCGTCCGGTGGTAATTAGCTTCTTCGGCAAAAATCCGGTGGCAGGAAACAGGAGGGAAAGGTAAGCAGTTTGTAGGTAGAGGTGAAGTGACTTATATGGAAATGAGAAAAACAGCTGGGAGAAAATGAGCTGGGATTTTTTTCATGTTTGGTAGGTCAAGGAATTTTAATGTCGTGTGTAACAATTCGTAATGTCGGGCTATTGGTAAAGGAATATTGGATATGTTGAAGAAAATTGAACTGAACTGAACTGAGCTAACAATTCGCTATTAACTGTAAAGCGACAAATATGAAAAAATGGGGAACAGTATATGCTGTTTTGTGTTTTAATGTCATGGACAGTTCAGTAGACAGTACTGTTTTAGCAGGCGTAGGGTGAACTGTTCATGTTTATTTTAGTCCGCGTGTTGGAAAAATGGGGTAGCCTATAAATATACACCCGGAAGAAAAGCTAGATACATGTTAATCAGAGACAAAGTTCATTGAACCTACTCCTTTGGTAGCCTTCGAGCGTATTCCAGCCTATTCAACGTAGTTACTACGCATGAAGTTACGGGTTCTGGCTTCTTTTCGTCAAAGCCGGAAAGCATTTTTCTATTTTTGGCAAAAATCGTGCCGCGGGCTGATATGGCCAATCACTTTACAGATATTCTTAGTTGCCACGCTCACTACGCTCCCGAGCATGGTAAGCAAATAGTTACTATTAGCAAGCTATTAGTTACTATTTCGAGAAGGTTGGAACGGTCAGCATAGTGACTTTTCACGAGGTTAAACGAAACATAGTAACTAATAATTGCTATTGTTAGAAGGGTGGAACACGCTATTTAACTGCACGCTCATCGGATAGCGGAATTCTTTTTTTTCTTGTATTTCTTTTTGTTTTGAAAAATGAATAAATACTGTTACCCGTTGCCGGCAGTGCTCACATGGGTGTATTACTCTACAGTGTATAACTTTTTATTTTCGTTAATAAAAAAAAATGTAACTGAACTATGACTTGAAAGATACTTTTCTGATCTTGTTTTTTCTACTTTTGATTTTTCCTCAATAACATAGGAAACGACATAAAAAGTGCAGCTCGATTCAACCCATTACAGAGACGAATATTACTTCAGCCCAAGCGGACTGCGAATTATCTTTGACACTACAAAACGGATACATTTGCTACATTTCATTAGGGCTATATTTTGGCTCTTCTGGGCAAGGGTCCTCTTCAGGTTCAAGCCGCTCAAGCTGGAAAATGAACTTGTGAAGGGAAGAAGGGCCGAAATATAGCTATATTCAAACAATGTTTACAACGGATATGCGTTAGCTATGACTTCTTGGCAAGGATCCTCGTCAGGCCGTCAATCTTCTGGGTCAACGTCGGGAAGGAAACAAACCTGTAATCTTAATTACATTAATCTTAAAAAACAAACCTGTAATTGATTTACAGGTTTGTTTCCTTCCCCGACGTTGACCCAGAAGATTGACAGCCTGACGAGGACCCTTGCCACAAAGGGCCGAGATATCTCTGATGAAGAATCTTAGCTGAGGTATATCCATCGTAAACATTGTTTGAATATATACTTCAAAGTCAGCTTGGGCTCAAAGAATATTTATTCGAAATATAGCTTCAATAAAAATATAGCTGACGTATCCGTTTTATGCTGTCAAGTACCAATACGGAGGTGTGGTTTATTTCTTGAATCGAACTTCACTGATGCTACCGACATCACTGGTCGGTATCTCGAGTGCTGTAGTTGTCTCGCCCCATTGTTAATTTCCGTTATCTGATTAGCAGACACCAATGTGTTTGTTGTCCATCGCACAAACTGTCAGTGATGATAGCAATTCACGTATTTTCACTGGATTTGATACCAATTGATAATATAACAGTAACGTCATAGTGTCGTTATTGCTTAAACTTAATACGTTCTTATATAATTTGGCATATCTTCAGCCATTATTTCCCATTTATTCAATTTAATTGAAATTCTGAGCCGTTTAAGTTGTAACTTTCTGTTTGTTTTCGTGTTGGATAGTTAATAGTTGTTTTGGTTGAAAATGTTGTTGGTAGTTTTTTGGTTCTCTTTTCTTTTTTCTTTCTTTATTTTTGTCCAGGTCTTTTGTGTTGTTGATGATTTGAGGGTAATTAGTCCGTTGCAGGCTAGCCTCTGGGGATTGAAGATCTAGTTTTTTGTTTCCTTAATAAACTCTTTATTCTTTCACATCTTTATTCCAGAATGTTCGACAGTCACCAAAGCTGCTCTTACCAAGGCGCCATTCAGGAACTGCGTCGCTCTGGTCTCGCATCCCCACAAGCTGCTTCCGCCTGTATAGACGCAGCCGGATTGGGTCTTGCCTGCTTAAGCACCGGATCCGGTCGTTCCGCCGGAATAAATATAAAGACCGAACCGGATTATAGCCAGACTATTGGAGCGACAGAAAACGGACCTGCCTGGGGCTCTTGCGGAACGTATAGATTCGGCGGACTGGGAAATGGGAAAGGTGGATTTGGCGCGGCCTTTGCTTATGGATATAATCCCTTTGCTGCAACCTTTGGGTAAGTTTATTGGAATCATGTTGTTTAAAAAAAAAAAAAAATTCTGAATGAAATGCCCAGAGCGAACCCAAACAAGTTTTGACCAGTATTAATTGATCTTTTGTAGTATTTGTTGATAAAATCGATGTTTATTTTAATGAAGGTAATATTCATTCGGTGGGTTTTTAATTTACTTAAATTTTTTGTAAAGTGTATTACTTAATTTATGTATTTCGTAAATACTTTTATTCCCCTCTTCTAGCTTTAATTGATTTGGAACTAAATTAATTGATTGATTGGGCAATTCACAGTAGATACTATTTCCATTCCAATACTCCAAAATACGTGACTATTTTGCAACTGTGGAGGGTTTATAAAATGTTATAATCCCTTCCCTGCTGGTAAACTGCGGCCGGATTTCCGGTTTTTAACAGAACTGAACCATGATAATGTTATCCGAATTCCAGATTGTCAAGTCTCTTAGCCAAGCTAATCCAAACGTTAGGTTGTGGGAGGTTTTTATGAAACCGATCTTACGAACATAAACCAACGTTTGTTCAAGTGTTGTGATGCAGACAGATGGTTAGGTTTTCCGGGGCCGATTACCTCCATTTGCTTGTGTTCCGGCGGGCGTAGTGGAGTAAGTCTCAACTTTCCCGTACGGACGTGATGAAGCTGCTGAAAGTCTTGGCAGGAATTCCAGTCCACGACTTCCATCCTGGTCCTCAGTCCGCGCTATTCAAGCACCGTACCATATGTGTGTCTCGTCTTACAAAACGCCGCTTCAACTACCCTGTCGTCGTTCACGTTCTAGATGGCTGTTGTGCCTTACCATGTAACTGTCTCATTAGCTTTCGCTTTATGTTTATAAATTTGACGCACGCTCCCGGATGCAAGGTGCGGAACTTCGGACAGTTCGGTAGGAATCTGACCGACTTTCTAACCGTGTGGTGGCCCACCACTACCGTCGTCCTCCGCTACCGTCGTCCTCCGCTACCGTATGTCCACCGCTACCCATGAAATCTTACGTCACCAAGGGGATTGAGCTGTGTTCGATCTTGGTTCGATTTGAGTCCTCCTTGTCTCGGTCTTGTCTTCTTCTTACTGCAGGCCCGTATCCAGAAATTTTTTTCGGGGGGGGGGGGGGGGGTGCCTTTCGGGAGGGTTTTTTGCCTGCGGGTCGGGCAAAAAAGTACAAAAAGACATAGATCAGAGGGAAAAGCCTATAAAAATGACTATTTTTGTGTGTTTCGGCGGGGGGTTTCAACCCCCTAACCCCCCCCCCTGGATACGGCTTTGTCTTACTGCCTTTCACTTTTTCTTTCTTTTTTTGATTCCCGTGTAGCTTTTTTTCCATTTTTTCCGGTTTTATTTTGAACTAAAACAAGTGGCTACGTTTCCACCTCCAACTCAGTGACGTTCGTCCAAAAATTAACTAACAGTTTACCCTGCTTTAACGTCACTTACACTTTCATCCTAAGAAAGATACTTTATTTTTATACTTTCCAAACTCTAATAAAAACAAAAAAACTACCGTCTATTTTCAAACTTTTCAGTTCCATCAAACATTCTCATATAATCTAAGGTACTTTAATTTTTATTTTTTTCAAATGCCTTTCACGGTTTAAAGTCGCTGAATGACTCAAATGACGGACAAGCATCGCAAATAAAACGAAGTCGAGTAATCTACCAAGACAGAACCGAAACTTGCTCCGAGGTCATGTCATCATTCACGGCCTCCTGTCTGACAGGGCACTGACAGGACAAAATGAAACGGCACTAAGTGGACGAGGCAGTTAAACAAAGCGGCATTTGGCTGACAGGACCAATACAAGCTAAACCGAACGCGGCTTTAGAGCCTACAGAGGGCAGGATAAAACATTATTGGATCTAATAAGTACGGAACTAATCGCCCATACATGCCGCCAACAAGTATCCATCTTAGCTGGAAAGAAGAAGAAGAGACAGGTGACTCTAAAACCAAAATGCAGAAGAATCTTTACCCTTTCGACGATCCAATCGAACAACAAAAACAGTAGCCGAGTCCAGAATGAAATCGTAGCACCAGCTTTAACTCCAACCAATTTTCAGAGAAGAAGTTCACAAAAGCAGATATTTAAGGAAGAATCTTTAATTGTTTTTCCACAAGTTTATTTTCCAGCTTGAGCGGCTTGAGCCTGAACAGGACCCTTGCCAAGGGGCCGAAATATAGCTCGAATAAAATGTAGCTGGCTTATCCGTTTTGCACCGTCAAAAAAATGGTAGCTGGTGCAGATGATTGCAGATTCAAGCCTTTGAGAGCTTGGTCACACTGGGCTCAAAAAGCCGCCTATTTGACAAACAACTGAAATCCCTAGGGGACGTGAGATTTGATGGGCTTTGTGGCAGCTTAAGGAAAATGAGCAGACTGCAATTAGGGGTCAATTAGGGTTCCTGTAACATAATTATACACACTCTTTTGCTCTAATTGATCTCCTGAATTTAAAAGTACAACATTCAGAATTAGCTGTCTCTTGTTCTCTTTCTACTTTTGCAACCCAAAAAGCCAGGAAATGAGCCAAGTGTGACCAAGCTCTAAATGCAAAGAGGATGCTGTCCACGACGAACGCTATAAGCCTAGCTACTACGAAGACAGAGCTTAATGCTTCAAACGGATAGAGAAATGTTGTTTTGTTGTACGTCACATTAAAAATGCTGAACAACTTGAAACAACATAAAACCGAAAACTATTCGAATTTCAAAAGGTGAGAAATCGCCCGCAGAGATACTTCTCTTGAAGATTTCCCTTTTTGACATCTTTTTAATTAATCACCCTGTAAGAAATTATGTATGACAGATTCACCCTTAGAGCTTGTTCACACTTGGCTCATTTCCTGGCTTTTTGGGTTGCAAAAGTAGAAAAAAGAAAAAGAACAAGATACAACTAATTCTGAATGTTGTAATTTTAAATTCAGAAGATCAGTTAGAGCAAAACGTGTATGTATTTATTATGTTACAGGAACCCTAATTGACCCCTAAATGCAGTCTGCTCATTATCCAAGCTGCCACAAAGCCCGTCGAATATCACGTCCCCTAGGGATTTTCACTTGTTTGTCAAATAGGCGTCTTTTTTAGCCCAGTGTGACCAAGCTATTAGATCTGAAACCACCTGCACCAGCTACCTGCACTAACAGGTTCCGATCCGGTAGGCGGCAAAAAAATATGCTGAAACATGATAACTACCATGCTATATGGTAGCGGCCAACCGCGGCAGCTGTGGAACACTGTGATTTTGAGGATAAGCGTATAAACTTGATGACTAGCTCTTCGTGTCGACGAAGAATCGCCATATGCCTAGTGCGGACCCAGAAACGTCACCACAACAAACATTGTTGATTGATTTACATAGGATTTGAGTCAATATTGAGGATTTATTTGCGTGACGTTTCTTGTTGTTCCCTCGGATCGACGGTGTGTTTCGGAGTTAGTCATATAGACTATTAAGGTTTATGAAAAGTAAGACCCCGTCGGGATCGCTGAGCGTTAACTTGTTCGGTCAGGGCACGGAAGAATTAGCAGCTATACTAGGAATACTGAGGGTTGTAGCAGGTGTCGCGCCCTCCTCTCCATCTTCGTTTTCACAGAAAGTGGAAACCCGTTCACCTTGCAGGGAAAACGGCAAATGCGGTCGAAAAGTGATACGAATAACTTTCGGATTCTAACACCAAATAAGGTCCAGACTGACTCGAAAACGCTCCAGCTGCCAAATCCGTAGTTTGTACCCGTGGACCGCGTTTGTGTGTTAAAACTGCGTTGATGGATTTCGCCGCTATTATTTTGCGTTGGTAAATATTCTTGTCTATGGCAGAACGTAACGCAACGGACGAGTCTGTGTGTACCCTTCCGATCTCATAAAATTGCAATTCATAATCATAATAAATTTACATAATATACATAGTAAGAATAAATCTGTATAGCAAGTATTCCTTCAGCCCAAGCCACCTGAGCTAACAAGCGTCCAACTGAGATGTCCTTCCTTAAAAATATTGAGTGGGTTCCACCGTTCTGCAGCTCCCTTTCCGCCTTCCTGTTGCTTCGATTGGTTTACTGCTTTCTCACTAAATGGCTTAAATCGGTCGGAGAATCTTGATCATTTCACTGTAGATGATTCTTTCTTGAGCTTTGGACAACGGAGTTGTTCTTATGCTTTCGAAGCTGTGATGGATTCTGCAGGAGCTCCCTTGCGTCATTTAAAAAAATAGTAAAACTCATTTATTAGCACTACAGAAGAATAGTTAAAATAAGGTATGGTACAATAAAAATAATAAAAGTAAGATGTAAATATTATTTTTTTATTTTTTTTTGTTTGTGATGAGGTGGTTTCCCCTGGGGTGAGGTGCAGGAAGGTAACTGGTTATTTTGTTTTGTTTTTTGAGAGGTAAGGTTGTGTCTGAGAGTAGGAGCAGTGACCACTCTGTTTAATAATTTAATTTAATTTATTTATCACCCACACAATACATGATGTAAATATGGTGGAGTAGGAATAAGTAAAAAACACAAAAAAAAGAAAACAAAATATACAGAAAATCAACGAAACAAACTGATAAGACGGTGGTGAGGGGATAGGATGTTTAAAATGTAAAGATTGTGGTTCTCGGCGTCCAGGAATGGACCGAGTGTTTTGATTATGTGTGATTTATCTTGTTATTTGTTAATAAACCCGTTCTTGAACATTAGACTGTGGCTCGAAATATTACTATGTTTATGTTTGGCCACAAGGGACGAAGTATCATCAAAATAAAATCTCTGCTGACATATCCGTTTAGCGCTATCAAACAGAATCCAAGCAGACAAGTAATTTGCTTGAATAGTTTAAATTCATATTGCTTCTTATGTCCAGGTTCCCTAACGTTCAATGCGGAATCGACAACCAAGAGAACAGTCTGGGGATTAAACGCTCTCCCCCCGACTCGGACCACGACTCCAACGGACCAAATGACATGTCCAGCCTACCAGAAAAGCGGCCCAGACGTAAGTTCACCTTATCATCAATCCTATTGGCCAGTCTGCCCTAATGCGTCATCTTCTAATAGGCTGTGCAGAAGGTGAAGTATACAGACCTTCGGACCGAGGTTCGTGCTTCCTCTGAGTAGAGCCACGAGTAGCAAGCAGGGGCGTTGCAAGTGCATTTTCGGTGGGTTGCAGAGCCAAAATTTTACCGAATCTTTCAAAAATTTTACCGAATCCTAGAAACTAAGAATTCGAGCTTTAAATTATGGAACAGAAACGATTACGTAGGAAGAGTAACAATAAAAGGCAGCATGAACGACGATAAGCCAACTATTAGGCGGCGTTTTAGCCCACATGGAGAATACGTTGCCGGGGGGCATGATTGCAGAAACAGCTACTATCTATTATAGCCAATAGAAAATTAAATCGAGCGCCGCAGGCGAAAATTTTCGAAATCCATTTTTTCTGTTTTTGTAGGCTAAAATTTAACTGCTTCTCTTACAAATTCTGTCATTTACCGTTGATGAAATACCGAGACTCTTAAGAAGTTCTAGAAAACGGATGGAGCGACGTTCCGGCAGCAGCAGCAACTGTAGTCTAGTCAATATACTACCTATGATAACATAAAGTGAGCGCCGCAGGCGAAATTTTTTTTTTGTTTTTCTTACCAAATTTAATTTCCATCCAAATTCTAGCTTTTAATGTTTCGAAATCTCAATCCTAAAACTGGCTTAAAACCCCCGTCAAATGACGCGCCCTTCCACAAAATAGAGAACATTACGAAAAGTGCTGCAGGCGGAATTTTCGAAATAGTTACGATTAGATATTCTTTTTGGGATCCAAAATAAAAGTAAGGACTATCGATGATATCACAGATCATCCGTTTTGTCTGCGACCAGTGCTTCACTCGACCTCTTCTGAGTTTCGAGGTTCGTGGTAACTTCCGAATCCTGGCAATTACAACGAATAAGTTACCGAATCCCAGTTATTATACCGAATAAGTTTAGACCGATAGCGTGTTCGGGATTCTGTATAACCACCGTATCCCGGTTATTATACCGAACTGTTTTGGTATCGAAAGACTACCGAACAATATTCATATTCGGTATACTTTCGTCGAAACTGGAACAAAGTCAGGATTCGTGGTTAGCTTCCGAATCCTGGAAATTCTACTTATTAAATTACTGAATCCCAATCATGACACCGAATAATTCTGAACCAACAGCTTATTCGGGAGTCTGTGTAACTACGGAATCTCCATAAATATACCGAATAGTTCCGGCATCGAAAATTTACCAAATGATTTCAGTAAATTCTCTCATAACTACCGAATATTGGCAATTACACCGAATCCCGATCATTGTACCGAAGAGATTTGTACAGATAGCCTATTTAGGATTATATATAACTACCGAATCCCCGTAAATCTAAAAAATACCGAACAGTTTTAGTAAAATTTTGGGCCTCCGGGCCAAAATTTTACCGAATCTCAAAAAGGTGGGGGGGTTGCTGCACCCCCCGCCCCCCCCCCCCCTTGTGACGCCCCTGGTAGCAAGACCTATGCTTTCCATACATCAGAAGCGGGCCTTACTCGTAGCGCCGCCCACTACGATCGGGACATTCAGAGCGAGACATGGAATTATCCGAGCCGGCGCTGGTGCACGACTGATTGAATTTCAGTAGGGACGTTCTCTATCGCTAATGGTGCTAGTGTCAAGTCTTCAAGTCTTGTCGCTGTAGGAGTTTGATACCGTTTACGCCTGCAGTGCATTCTTCTGGGAAATATTATCAACGAGTATCAGACAAATTCTATGTTATGGTCGTCGAAATTAAAAATGCTCCGTGAGTGGGATTGAATCTGCAGCCTTCGGCTTGATATACCGACGTTCTAACCAGTGAGCTAACGAAAGGCTTGTGAACAAAGTTCACAAACTACTAGCTGGTAACTAGCCAGTTGGTAACATGTTACAGGAACAGTGGTCTCGCTCTAGGTAATTTATCTAAACATGTTCACATCCCCATGTCACGTGACAGTTCAATATTTATGTGATGATGGAACTTATAAGAGACTTTTACTCTGATCAATAAACCAGAAAGTATTATTTTGCATTTAGAAGTCTAGGACTCTGATGTTGCTTTCTGGTTTCTTTGGTCCGGGTGGACCACCTTTCGGCAGACCTTTGTCGATCCGTTATTGTCCAACCAGTATATTATCTGGCCATCGTTTGGCATGTAAAGTGACCAAACTAACGAACTTTAACTTCTCTCTCAGTATTTAATACGGCTTGAGAAAGATTGCTTCAGAACGGCCCCTATCTCCAATCAATCAATTCTGATCAACGATATCCACTGTATCAGTAGCTTGCGACAAAAACATGTATTCCTTCCCCTAATTGACTGTATGCAGAGTCCATAATCATTCGTCACGGAGCTTGGTTAGTGCCATCAAGCCACTCGTGGGAAGATGCGAATTAATGATCTCTCCCACATGATCCTCTCCCTCTGACGGCTGGAGAACGACTGACAACTTCATCATTTCGTTACAGTTCACGGCGTGTCTACTCCCGCTCTGAAGATGAAGAGTTCACACGCGCCATCACATTTGAATGGTGAGTCCCTCCATTTCTCACTAGAGTGGGTGGTCGGCTTTTAATACTTCATTCCAAACCATAAGGTGCATTGACCCCTTATGATTCAAGGTTTTGTTACAATAATAATTATAATAATACAAATTATTTTTTTTGTATAACCCACTGTACAAGTTTTAGATAGCGAAATAAGAGAGAGAACAAAAAAAAATAGTAAGCGTAACAAACAACAACTGAACAACAATCAATGAAAAAGCCGGATGAAGCTGTTGTTCGCACCTATAGTCGAAAACACGTTTCACCATCTATGTTGGTCTGCACTTGTCAAGGAACATACCATTTAGGTAGCCCCGTTGCGATCTACAAGGCGTTTGTTTCGGACCGATCTGGGTACAGAGGAATTTGCAATAATGAAAACAACTAACCTTTACTTATAGTTGAAAATGTAAGAGATAATCCAGACGCAGATCTCGCAGTAAAACAACAGAAAACTAGAACAGTTGAAAGAAAACCGACCACGAATAGTGAAGATCGTGATGGCGAATAACGCATCTTCCATTTGTCTCTGAAACAGTTGACTTTGAAACATATATTCAAGTAATGCATAAAACGGATACGTCAGCTACGATGCTCTGGCAGCCTACTTATAAATACAAAGCATCATAGCTGACGTATCCGTTTTATGCATTGTTTGAGTATGTATTTCCCAATTTCTTCTTTCTTCAGAAATTTTAAATTAGCAAGCAATATACTGTTATTCATATATTACACAGATGGCTCCTCATACAAGAGACTTTTCCTGGGTTTAAATCCCGGCTAAGGAGCATTTTCGTCTTTCAGTTCACTTCTTCTAAATATAGTATACTGTTTTTACACCAATGTGCAACTAACGCAATTGTCTACAGTAAAGTATTTTTTGAATATTCTCATTTTGTCTTTCTTAGCGCCAAACTATTTCTGAATCGGAGTTTTTTGGGTTGTTTTAAAATAAGAAACATGAATTGATGTGAAAATCCAAACACTTTTTTCGTGCAGGCCTTTTGTAAACTCGATTTTTCATTCGAAATTAATAAAAAACTAACCAACGTTAGCTCCAGAAAAGGTTAAAACAAGAAATAGGAAACGAAGCCTCGTCATTTCAGTTAACCGACTAGCCTTCATGTTGTAGACGGGAAAATAAGCCTTCGTGTTGGGATAATTGAAATCTAATACAGAACTGAGCCTGGAAGTGTCCTAATATTCCATTTCGGAACTGTTTCTATCATAGACCGGAATCGAAGGGCTTGTAGGCACAGGAAATGCAATATCAATCCATCAGAAGGGAGACATGCCTGCTGCATTTGGACAAGGGCAAAAACAAATAGCCTACCGATTATATTAGCTGAGCAGAAGACCCATGTTCAGTGCAGATTATTAGATGATTTGAAAATTAAAAGCGTGATGCAGTTGTGAATGTTCAAAAATGTAGTCTTAGAGCGTTTTCCATCCTACTTACCGTCGTTACTACGCAAGACGTCACGAATTCTGGCTTTTTGCCGAAAAGGCTGGAACGACTTTTCTATTTCCCAGCAGAATCTCACGCCAGGGGCGAATCCGACCAATCACGTTGCAGAGATGCGTAGTTACTACGCTCCCGAGCATGGTAAGCAAATAGTAACTATTAGTTACTATTCCGGCAAGATTGGAACGGTCAGCGTAGTAACTTTTCGTGAGGATGGAACGGAAATAGTAACTATTGTTACAAGGGTGGAACACGCTCTTACTGAAGTGAACTCAGAACCTTGAACTCAGAACCTTATATTTGGGATGTCTCGATAACTTCCATTCAAGACGTGGGGTTAATGACCGTGGGGTTATGTGGTGGCACGATTCGGAAGTATAGGATACATGGCTGGGTGATGCCAGAATAACTACCAGCAATCCAGCAATCAACTGGCGTGTGAATAAAAGTGCGTATAAAAGCAAACATTCGGTAACTCCCTTAAAGGACCTATCTTACCTATAATACTAACGCAACCTACTTCCGTAGTCACTCCGTATGTTTATAAACCCGGAGACCCCAATTCCTCACGGTACATTCTGACCCTTTTAACTAAACCGCGCTGGTTTTCTCACGTGCCATGTTTTGCTACCTTCGATTTGTATCAAGCTGTCGACGGTTATCTCCGAGGAGTTTTTCCATCAGAAAAAACGGTTATGTAAATTCTTTCCCTGTTTTTGCTGTAAGTCAACGAGTCTGGGAAAAGGCTTAAAACAGCCAAAACTGTGGGTTATTTGTTGAAAGTACAGCCTAGTTTTGAAGTATTCAAATGTTTTAAAATACTGTAAGTTGAATAGTAAATAGTGCGAGAGGTTCTTTAAGCTCTTTGACTGCTATTCAAACCCAGAGAGTAATTAATAATTTGGTGAAATCAGACACTCATGCGTTCTGTTCGATTTCTGTTACTTGTGAGTTTTGAATAATGTTGGCTGGTGTTATATAAGAATAGGTCTATCAGCTGGTAAGGCTTATCTCACATTTCCCACCATAGCAGTTAAATAAGCTCACCACATCAAGGTCCCTTGATGTAATTAACTCTCGGAAGTAAATAGAATAAGGATAATAATATAAATCAGCAGAAAAGGTTTTCGTCTAAATAACTCTGAGAAATGTGTATTAATCCTAGTGGTCTGAGCTAAAAATCCTATATAGAATGTAATTGAAACAACTGCTCGATTCAGCATTAACGGCATCTTCGGTAATGCTGGTCCAAGGATCAACAGTTGTTTTATCAAAAACCTCCATACACGTCCTTATGGAATCGTGATTTTGCAAGCTTGAGCGCATGATGAAAGGCCTTGCATTATCGCATTCTCCCCTATACCCCGACCCCCCCCCCCCCCCCACGTCTCCAGCAGAATTTCGCATTAAAAAAAAAAAACAGTTACAAAAAAAAAGGATAATACCCAGTCACAAGGTTCCCTTTCTTCCTAGAGTAGCCTACCCTTGAGTAGGATAAAAAAACTTCGCATCTCCTTTATGAGAATACAAATTAAAATAATGTATTATATTATTGTATTTTTCTTATGTACAGTGGAGTAAATAAGAAGAAAAAGAGAAAAGAAAGAAAAAAGCACGTACACCAAAGAAAAAAGAAGGAAAGAAAACAACAGAAATTAAAAAACTAAAGTAATCTAATAAGCCGATGGTGAGGTTTTAACCTCAAATAGGTATCAGCTAGAAAATCCTCGTGTTAAGATTTCAATGCTACGAGAAGATCAGTAGCACCATAAACACGAATATTTTTTTCGGTTGACAGTTCAACTTTTCCGTATGAAACTGACGATGCTAAAACTCCTCGCCAACATTCAAGTACCGCGACCGTCTGTCCGCAGTATATTCACACCTTTTCGAATTCGAAACTTTTGCCACCAGCGACCAGGACCTCCCGCTTGGGGCCCATTGACAATCACTCATTCGCAAGTGGTTTCATTGACTTCGTGGGAAGATTATTCCTTGATTAGGATTATCGAGGGAATTGGTATCCCATCTGAGGGACTTCATCGTTGTCCACTTGAGTGCGAGGGAGTCACTGGTGAGAGAATGTGTTACAAATCACTGTACGCGAGGGGCAATGGGGAAGTGGTAAGGTAAAGAGTTCATATTTGCATTTATCTCTCCTGCAGACTGTCCGAAAAGCTGAATGTTTCAGATATCCCTTTTTTTGGGGGGGGGGGGGCTGTGTTCTTGCCGTTATGGTCTTTAATTTTCGCTTCTCTGACCTGCTAACTGTCCAAATAGTTTAGAAAGATAATGAATATGATGTTTGCTTTTGCGTTACCGTAGCACATAGGCAGTCGGGACACGGTGGCGTTAGCTTCTGATCTACCTTTGGCATATAACAGTTACTTTCGAATTGCAAGGGCCCTACTAATGAATGAATGAATGAATTTTTTTATTAACTCAGTTCTATAAAATAGAAATAGTAAGTAAGTAAGTAAGTAATTTATTTATGACCCGCCATTTCGGAAAGGCGGAGTAAAGAAAGTAAACAAAACACATACAAACACATAAAAAGACACTTAATTTTTAATCTTCGGTCAGGAAACAGTGGACGACGTCGTGTGCTGGTTGGGCCCTGTCGTCCATGATTTTTGAAAGCGATGAGGAAACATCCAAAAGGGTAGCACTTGCATCTTGAATTTCGAACGTCTCCGTCAATGTATGGTTATGAGTTAGTGGAGTACATAAAGAAAATAAAGAACACAAGTTGGATTAGAATACAAATTTACACTACGAACAGATTACACTTCAAACAGACTGACAAGACCGTGATGTGGAGAGAACGCCGTGACTGACATCGTCCTATGGAGCTCGTCAGGTTTACCAGTTATATTTGTTACCGAAGATTTCTTTATCATTTTTCGGTTTTTATACAAATTGGCAAGTAGAGGAGGAATATCCAGTACTTTGGCAACTGTTAATTTGGGTTGCAAGGGTCCTTGTCAGGCTGTCGAATGTCAGGTTCAACGTTCGTGAACAGAAGAAACGAACCTGCAATTCGACAGCCTGATAAGGACCCTTGCCAAGAAGAGCCGAAATATTTCTGCCAAAGCATATATAGTTGAGGTTCCATTTTTATCCACTGTATGAATAAATATAACTGACTGTGGGTCATAGGATGATATGCATTACATTCTTGTTCGAGAAACGTTATTTTGGATTGAAGGGATTCCACCTACTGGCATGGGTTCGCTAAATTTTTGCCGAGATTTTTGCTTTGTCAGTTTTAATGTTCCCACTTCATACGCTTTGTAAGTACATTAATGAGAAACGATCAATTTCTTGAATAAGTAAATCCAAGTTAAGTCTTAATTGTAATTTCTTATTAAATAACTGTGGGGGTGGGGGGATAAGTTGCTAAAACAAGAACTTTGGAAGGTTTCATAGTTATAGATTTTTATACAAATAGATAGAAAGATTATCAGCTTCAAATCCAAATTCCGACGAATGTTTCAAGTTAAGCCTTAATTTTAACGTTTTATTAAATAATTGTAGAGCTGGGGGGATTAAATTGATACTGCAAGAACTTTTAAAGCTTTAATAGTTATAAAGATTTAGACGAATAGATAGAAAGGTTCGGAAAGTCAAGGTCGTGTCTGTAGTATTAAAACAAAAAAATAGGCCCATATAGTGTTATCCTATCCGAAAATAGTGTACCCCCCCCCCTCGATAACGCCCTTCTCTCCCTAGAAAAAATTCCTATCATCGACTCTCCTGCCGCTAACTAAGAATTGCGTTGTCAGCCTTTTAATGACCTGTCAGACATTGCATGCAGAAATAAAATAGATAGGGGCACCGAACAATGCCTAACTGAATGTCGCCGCGCCACGTGTCTACTAATGGTGTAGGTTGACTTTGAGAGAATGCGAACGCGTGCGCTATGAGTGGGGGGTAAATTTGGTGGAATGAAATGGGGCGAAAAGTGAGCAATGTTTGTTTGCAACTTGTCGCGTGAGTGGGGGAGAGTAGGTTTGTTCGCCCCTCGTTTGACAAACACTGAAGACTCTTCTGGGAAGTTTTAGGGAGTGACTACGGATTTGTTTAAAGCGAGCACGGGCCCATTTGTCCCACCCCTTTCAGGGATCCCGCGATAACGGATTATACATCCAGTCAGTTTAGTCCAGTCCTGATAATATTGCTGTATTTATTTATTTTTATATTTAGCGTTAAGCTTTTAGCTTGTCGCCATTCGTATTCTTGGAACAAAACTTCAATCAAGCATTGTTAAGTTAAAAAAAATGTAAATGTTCATACTAATAACTTCTAATGTTCACTTTGTCATCCCCCAAAAAACTGATATCCAGTCACATCACAGAGTGCCAAACTTCTTTCCCACCAATTTGACAAATCCTAGGCTCTATTGTTGGTGACGATGAAAGTGAGATGAGTTTTTTAGACACCACAATCATTTACCAGGGTAACTGGCCAGATACAAACACATCTTTTGGCCGTGGTATCAGATACCACGGTAATTGCAAAAAGGACTTTAGACCAAATATTCTTTGAGCCCAAACTGACTTTGAAACATTTATTCCAGCAATGTTTTCAACGGATACATCAGCTAAGATTCTTCATAAGCGATATTTCGGCCCTTCTTGGCAAGGGTCCTCGTCAGGCTTTCAGTCCTCTTGTTCAACTTCGGGGAAAGAAACAAACCTGTAAACTTTAGACCGTAGTATCACATACCACGGGAACTGCAAAAACGACTTTAGTCCATACCACGGTAACTCCAAAAACGATTTTAGACCGTGGTATCAGATACCATAGTATTTGCAAAAACGCAACTGATACTTATTTATAGAGGTAGATTTTTATTTATGATCAGTAAACATTACTCAATAAACAAAACTAAACTAAACTTATACAGCCTACTTTGCAGCAAAAAAGAGTTCCTAAGGATGTTTGTTGCAATTCACCATATATATTATTTGTCTGTACTGTAGTAGGCCAAAAACTCTGGCCGAAAGTCAGGCCACAAGTAATACCAGATGTATTGTATACCAAATGTGAATTTACGTTCCCCGCCCCAGCCTTTGATATTATTTCGCATAATTTAGCATCTTCTCTGCAAGCCAAGCAAATGATTCAGGAAGGCTATCCCACACGCTCACTTTGCCTATAAATTTCTCCGTTTTGACGGAAGCCGCATGGTGACTCTATTGTCCGCTCGTGGGAAGTCGGGGGAGCGGAGGGCCGTATCATAACAGAAAGAGCGATTCCGAAGTGGCAATTGACTATTGATAAGTGTTCAATTGTTTTGCTTGAGTGCTAGTGTGTCTTTTGGGTGATTTATTGCGTTTTCGATGGTTCTGTCTCTAAGTGAAGAGCGCGTTCGTGAGAAAGAGGGAATCATTGCACTCATTGTAGGAGGGTGAAGCCCATCGTCAGTTGTGACGGTGGAACTGTTAGTTGCACTTTAGCATATGATTAGATCCAATTCATTTCAATTCAGTTTATTTTCAAAACCGATAAAACGGTCAAGCCGATTTAGTGGTTCTCGTCCGTATTAACATGGTTTGATACACTGGTTTGGATCAAAGACTTGTCAAACATAACAAAATATTCAAATCTATTTACAATTAATGATGCGAGTTAAAAAGGTTCACAAAGGCGGGAACAAAACTTCTTAGGTAACGAGTCGTTGTGTATTTAATTGGCTGCAATTTGGGTATTCGCTGGGCTACCACTCTGTATAACCAGCGAAGTCTCATTGGTCAGCAAGCAACGTCGCTTCCAGATGTTTAGACGATCGTCCGATACTTTAAAGGACCCGCCGTGTCTCTAATGACAACGCAACCTACTCCCACAATTGCAGTCGTTAATTCTTCAGTACTGAGACACCAATGTTATATTCTAAGCCCGCTATCTCACTAATCTTTGAACGAATTACATTATGCTTTCGCATATTCATGCGTAAAACCGATTATCCGAATTCGCTGAATTTTGTTATAAGTCAATGGGCCTGGATATCTGTTAAAAGCAGCGCCTAGTTTGACAGTATTCAAATCGTTTGAATATTGGATCTTAAACAGTAAATAGTGCGAGGTCTGCTTTAAGAATTTCAACTCTTCTTGATTATTCCCCATTTTCTTTTTTAGTTCTGTCTGATTTGTCCAGTGTCGTGTGAGAAATGTTGCTCATGGAACACAAATATAACACATACATAAGAAACAAATATGTAAAGCGTAACACAGCCGGAACAGAACCTTGCCAAAAGGGGCCGAAATATAGCTCTAACAAAATTCAGCTGACGTATCTGTTTTGCACTGTCAAAAATGAGATATGTTTTTTTGAATGGTGCCTAAGAAAGTGATAAATTTCAAACCTAGCAAATATTAATGCACAGTCGTCAGCGCAAATAATAGTAATTTTTGCTCAATTTTGCTCAGTTGCTTTTGCGCCCTCAAACGACAAAATTCCGGCATCAGAAGTAGTGCAACAGTTTTGCTTTACTTTCATTACGAAGTTAAATAAACGGGATTTCACTGTTTCTGTCAAAAGAATGCTGAAACAGTCGGCTCTTAGCGAATAATGTTATGGAGACGTCTTTACATTCCGGCTCCCTAATTTCCTATTTATTTATTTCAGATTTATCTGTTCCCCTGTCGCGTCCTTTTCCTTAGTACTGTTTAATAGTTAACTAGTAACCCCTTTCATTCCGGCACGGCGCCATAAAAGATCACCTTCGCTACCGAAACGATCGCTTGAGCGATCATTTCATTGATTTCGGGCAGTCGTGATTTGGATCTCACCCCGTCGTGTCATTAGACTATAGTAAGTTATAATTTATCGTTCATATTTTGTTTTAGGCCTAAGATGTGTATTAAAATGACAATGTTCTAAACTCCGTCCTTTGGCTGGGTTAGTCTCGAGGCTTAGCAATGGTCTGGCGACCTATCTGTCCGGTTTAGCCCTTGGAGGGATTCGGGCCTGAACCGAGATTGAGGTAGCGGATATGAATTTACCGCGTCCGGAATTTTATCTTTGGCTGCGTTTGTGGAATTGGTGTAGGCCTACCATTCGGAATGCCATCCTGACCCGGCTTCAATACCATTACGGCCTACACCTCAGAGATTACGTTATTTTTATATATTATTTCGCCCATCTATTACATATAGTTAGTTCGCTGTATAACATAAAGGTTAAGCCATAACATTGGTGTCGAGAAGTGCTTCTTTTTTTTTGGTTCAGGCTCAAAATCCCCCCCCCTCCCTACCTTCTTCTTATTCGTCAGTTTCTTTCTTTCTTTTTGCTCTATCTTATTTATGGAAATTTTGAGAGTTAGGTTAGTTCAGTAAAAACGGAATTTAGCGTGTGATTTGGTTTCCGTTGAGTAGCTTCTTGGTAGGCTATGCTCTTCGTTGAAAGGTTGGATTCGTTCTCCCTGTTTCTGTCCGAGAGTGGGACTCCTGCTGTTCGATTTAATTTTTTTTTTCAGAGTTTTGACAGTTAATGCTCATAAAGTTTTGACAGTTATTGCCAATAGTATGCGAATAACTTCTCACTGCCCCCCCCCCCCACTCGATTTATTGCGATTTTTTTTTTTTCTTTTTGACACGGTCTCATTTCGAGGCCCAGTCTCAGCAGTGAGACAATTAATAAAATTAAAGAATTTATTATTCCCGCCCAAAAAAAAAAAAAAAAAAAAAAAAAAAAAAAAATTGACAGTAGGTGTTCATGCCCCCCCCCCCCCCCGGCCTTCAAACATTTTATGGTCTAAGGTGTTGCCCGAGAAAGTTGCAAATTTTTCGTCGGCTTTATTTTGGATTGTTTTTTTTTTCTGTTGGTCCATGTCGATATGATATTTGTTTAGTCCCACGTTATTAGGATTGCTTAGGCCTCACAGAAGTAAAAATTTCCGTATTTGTTTGGTATTTATTAGGGTCGCCATTTTTGGGTGTAGTTCCCTGTATAGACACTGGCGCTAGTATCAAGTCGGACATGCGTATTCCACGGTGACATTATTATGCAGGTTACTTGGTAGTTGAAAAATGAGTTTCGGCTTCGTTGGGGGTGGATAGGTCCCGCTGTGGATATATTCGAATTGGTACGCTAGGCGGCTTTTATAGGATAGGGCGCGGAACTTGTTAGGTGTTCCGGTCGTTCGTAAGTTTTGGTTGTGAATGCGAATGGTGTGTTATATTAGGATTAGGCTAGAGTTTCATTATAATGAAATATTGAGATTAGGCCGTAGGCCCGCGTGGTTATGTGTTAGCGCTTCGGTTGGTTGTGATTTTTTTTTTTCTAGGATTAAAAAGTTAGTTCCCTTTGCCCCCCCCCCACCCAAATATTTATTTTTTTGATTGCAGGTTTGGTCGTGTACAAAGTTACTGTGGTCATTCCAGCCACTTCCCCCCCCCCTTCTTTTTACGATCCAGTAGTTTAGCTTAGAGAGCTTCTTTTGCTATTAGGCTAGTTGTATATAATAGGCTAGTTTCCCCTCCCTTTGAGAAAATTCGTTGGTTGTAGGCCTCGCCACAATTATGGTACACGACCCTGCCCTGAATATTTTGAGTGTTATAGGTGGCAGCCCCCCCCCCCCCCATCATTATTAGTTAAGAAGTTTAGTTTGGTGTGTGTAGGCTTATAAGCCCTTAGTATTCGGTACGGGGTTCGGTTCTCTTTTGTTTGTTATTTTTCGTTTGTTAGGCCTAGCCCATACATATAGTCAGGTCACAATTGCGTTTAGGATTGTTCGTGTCATAGGTTATTGGTCAGAATTTTTTTTGTATATGAATTGAACGTCTCTTTAGGTTCGTTATGAATTGCCGCTTAGCGTCTGATAATTATGGGTTTTGTTAGCCACTGTTTATTGGTAAGATATATTCTGAAAAATTAAAGGATTTTTTTTTAACCCTCTTTCCTTTCTTTCATTTTCCATTATTTCCTCTTGTTTTTTTTTCTCTGTCTGCAGGTTTGCCAGATCATTGCCATGTGCCTGAGGCTACGCCTAGCCAATCTTCTCATATTTAGTCGTACCTTTTGGTCCGATTCCCATTGTTTTTTTTTAGTGTGTTTTTTTTTTTTTCTCTTCCTCTTTTTTTCTTTCTCTTCACTTTTTTTGGAATTTGGAAAGAAATAATGGATGATCCAGACTTGATTGATTTTGACGGGAATGAAGTATATTTTTATGGTCATGTTCCGGAGGTACATCACTCGTATTACGATCAACCTATGGATCTAGATTATCCACCGGTTATGGAGAGTCTTTTGGTTGATACTGCGTATTGTCAACCCACGTACGCTTCTATGGAAGCTCCTGCGGTAAATATTGTTCATGAAAATGGACAACGGCGCTTTTCATCGCAGCCCGGGTCCGGTTGCTTCAATCTTTACCCATTACCCGGAAGGTCTACGCCAACGCCACCGTGTGAATTGCCTTCTGATGAGACGCTCACTCGGGCTGAGAATGCGGTTCGGTCACGCGCGGCATTTTCCCCTCCACACCCTTCCGCCTCCAGTGAGTCTGTAATCAACATGCAGTCTTCAATGACGTTGCCTGATATTGGGTCCCAACCCCCCTTATCCAATCCTTTAGCCCATTTTCCACACGCCCTCCCACGGCAGTATGTAAATCCCCCGCATGTTTCTTTCGCCAAGAGTACGTACGATGGTATTGGTGATAGTATGATGCCGCCATCAGGTACCATGCACCCTGTCCCTCCCCTTACCTCAAACCCTCCCCACGGTTCGTCACAGGCTGTCCCAAATGTCGATCGTCGAAGGCCTTATCGAATCCCTAATCCCCAGCCCACTGGCCACGGTGTGAGTGGCGGTATGCCCTTCCAACCCCCGTCCCAATCCACTTATCCCCAAGGTTTCGCGTCCCAATCCACATATCCCCAAGGCTTCGCGTCCCAACCTGCGTATCCCCAAGGTTTCGCGTACCAACCCGTGTACCCCCAAGGTTTCGCGTCCCAATCCACATATCCCCAAGGCTGCGCGTCCCAACCTGCGTATCCCCAAGGTTTCGCGTACCAACCCGTGTATCCCCAAGGTTTCTCGTCCCGTTCCGCGTATCCCCAAGGTTCCGCGTCCCAATCCGTGAATCCACAAGGTTTCGCGTTCCCCGCGCATCAGGGATTCGTTAACGCTGGTTCGGCCGATTCCATGTTGGCCAAGGTTCGACTTCGTTTGGAGGTCTCAAAAGAAATCCCCTTGTTTGACGGTGAAGGTGATCCGATTTCGTGGATGGAACAGTCTCGCTCGAAACTTGCGTTTGCGGATGTTACGGAGTGGAGGGAGCAGTTGTTGATTTTGGAAAGCCGGTTGCTCCCACCCATGATCGTTTGGTGCCGAAATTTGCCTTCAGGTTATAAGGCATCATGGGAAACGTTTGAGTCTGCTTTGAGGTCCAGGTGTTCCGGTCGCGAGTCAGACCTTCGTCTAGTGGAGGAGCGCATAGTTTATACCCCAGAGATTATGTCGCCTGATGCGTATGGCCAGATTGTTCAGAAATCTGTCGATTTGAAGTATGGTTATTCCGCTTTGGACGCACATAAGCCAGAAGTAATTCGAGTTTACGTGGCTGAGTTTGTGCGTGGTCTTCCCGTGCCTTACTACGACGAGTTTCAAAGGCAGAAATTTCAGTCGCTTTCACAGTGTGTTGAGTTCCTCAGAATTGTTCGGACTCGTCGTGCCAGGCGTGAATTCCACGAAATGGCTCTGGGTGGATCACCGAAGGTCTATGCCGTGCAAGCAAAGCCGGAGCCTTCGGCTGATCTACCCGAGAAACCATCTTTTGAATCTACTCCTCGTATGTCTCCCCCGGTTCACGCGAAGTGGGGCGAATCTGGCTTAAATGCCAGTCGGTTCAGCCAAAATCGGAATTATAATCGCCCTCTTGGTCAGCAGGGTAGGGATGGAAATGGTAACGCGTGTAATCAGCGCCGAATCGACCAACGTTTTGGAGCCCCTCCTGTTTGTCGGTATTGTTTGAGAGTGGGTCACATTGATTATTGGTGTCCTGACCAAGCGAAAGATAGAGCCCAGTCTGGTCAGAATCATTTAAACGACGAGGGTCACCGTCCTTTAGGGGTGGACGGCGTGACCAGCAGTGTAAGGACCCCTGCCCAACCAGCGATGAATCCGAATCAGCAGTAGAGTGTGTTACCCAGAAAATGAGTCCTTGTTTGGTTTGCGCCTTGCGTCACGGGTCGTCTCTGTCTTTTGTTGATATGGTGTGTGGTTCCCATAGTTTTTCTGCCTTGTATGATACCGGTGCTGAATGCAATTTAATCGATGAAGATGGTCTGAAGAAAGTGGATGTATCCCATATTATTAAGTGTAATAGTAATTCGTCTGGTGCTTCCACGCTATCTGGTCCAATGGCTGTGAAAGGGGAAGTTACCCTTTCTTTTGAAATTTTGGGTCGATCTTTCGTTGAAAAATTCCTTATCGTACCACGGCTGTGTTACCCGGCTCTGATCGGTCGTCCATTTATTCGGAAATCGGCGCTTATGTTCGACCCTACCACAGACGAGTTTTGGTTCAAAGAGATTGCCCAAAAGGATGATAGTGAATATACGAACCCTTCGAATGACAGCGAGCCTACGCATGCACATTTGGCCGATTTCGTCTCAGACCCTTCGATAAATCTTGTCGGACTGGAAGATGGCGCGGTTCCAGTTCCAGAGATTCCAGAAAGCATCCTTCTGAAACCGGCTTACGCGTGTTCTTCCATCAAGCCAGGTTTTGGAAGGTGGATTCAGTGCGAGGTTGTTGGAGGTTCAGCACAGTTTTTGTTTGTTGAGGGATTGCCTTCTTTGTCTGAGCGAAATATCCTGATTTCCCCTCAGTGTGTAAAGGTGATTGGTGGTTGCGTAACCATATGGGCTGTAAATACGAATGAACCTATTGATGGTGCCCCGTGTGTAAATGTCCGTGCGTCAGATATGTCCCTTGTCTGTTGTGAAGCAGATCCAGTCCAAGCTGATGTGAGTGAGGTTATTGATGCGTTGGTGGAGCCCAGTCCACCCATCGTTGGCAGTGTTCGATTTGGTTGGAAGGACGTGGATAAGGCCACCTTTATGACGTTTTTCAAATTAGACCATATCGAGTCTAAGAATCGGAACCCTATTGAAGATTTATTGTGGGAATTCTGCGATATTTTTGCACGGTCAGATGATGATTTGGGTGATTGCGGTGTGGTCACTCACAGGATTGAAACGGATGGTCACCCCCCAATTAGACAGCGCCCTTATAGGGTACCGGCTCACCTGATTGGAGAATTAAAGACCCGGATTGAAGCTATGCTACGGCAAGGAGTTTTGGTCGAAAGCTCGAGCCCTTGGGCCTCTCCAGTTAGTCTGGTGAGAAAGAAGGACTCAAGCTTTAGACTTGTAAACGACTATCGAAAACTTAACAAAATAACCAAGTTTGATAGCTATGCCTTGCCTCGCATAGACGATATCCTAGATAAAATGAAGGGGTTCAAAGTATTTTCCAAAATGGACCTGGTACAAGGCTTCCTCCAGATTCACGTGGAGCCTTCACACCAGGAAAAGACGGCTATTACGACACCCTTTGGACTGTTTGAATACCAAAGAATGGGATTTGGTCTATCGAATGCCCCGGCTTCGTGTGAAAGGATGATTGAGACAGTTCTTCGTGATATGCTGGGTTTGAATGTGTTTGTATTGCTTGATGATACCGGTGTGGGCACGATCGATTTTTCGAGCCATATCGATGTTTTGCGCGGCGTGTTCTTCAGATTTAGGGGTAACAACCTTAAACTGAAGCCTTCGAAATCGGAATTTTGCGTTCCCTCGTTGACGTTTCTTGGTCACGTGATTTCAGCCAGAGGTATCGAGCCGGATCCGGATAAGCTTCAGGCGGTTCGTTTGCTCCGTTATCCAAGGAACATTTCCGAGCTCCGTTCGAGCCTTGCGCTACTTAGCTACTTCAGGAAGTTTATTCCTGACTTCGCCAAAACAGCTAAGCCGTTGTCCGATCTAACGAAAAAGGGGAGAGTTTTCACCTTTGGAGACCCACAGCTGGTTGCATTTGAGTCCCTTCGGAACGCGTTGATGTCCCAGCCGATCCTTGCATACCCGGATTTCAACGGATCTCCGTTCATTCTTACAACGGATGCATCGAATCATGCTATTGGTGCTTGTCTTTCACAAGTTCAGGATGGATCTGAACGTGTTATTGCATATGCTAGTCGTGTTTTGAATGACACTGAACAGAAGTACGCCACAACAATGCGTGAGGCACTTGCATTCTGGGAATTCTGTCGAAAATACAGGCATTATTTATTGCCGAAGCCTTTCATCGTGCGGACGGATCATCTGGCATTGAAAGCGCTTCCATTTATGGATTCCCCAAACGGCAAGTTGGCCCGAATTTGTCTTGAACTGCAAGAATACAAGTTCCAGGTTGAATACAAGCCAGGAAAGGAGAATTTTGTTGATGCGTTGTCACGATTGGTTGATATCCCGGACAGTGGCCCTACCCTTGTCAATGTGTTGTCTTTATCGGAGCGCCATGACCTGTTTTCTGTACATGAGCTGAAATGTGCTCAGAAAACTGATCCCTTTTGTTCAGAGGTGTTTGCTCGCCTTGCCAGAAAGGTTGAGTTCTCCAAGGATTTCGCTTTATATGAACGGTCGATTGAGTCCTTTTGTATTGAAAATGGTGTTGTTTGTTTCCTCTTCTCTCCAGCGGGTTCTTATCGTGATTCGGTTTCCGTAGTCCCAGTGATTCCGGACAGTTTAGTCCCGCGGTTTCTCGATTTTCACCATATGGCGCGGCAAGCTGGACATATCGGCATTGGGAAGATGATGAAAAAGATTCGGTCTACGGCATATTTCCCGTCAATGTACAGTCGAACGAAACTTCACGTTTCCAGGTGCATTGATTGTTTGAAACGGAAACCTCCAAATAGAACCCCTTCGGCCCGTCTGGGTACGGTACCGGTTGCGTCGGGCCCTATGAATTTAGTATCCCTGGATATTGTGGGACCCCTACCCCAAACCAAATTCGGTAATAACGTGATTTTGACTGCGCGTTGCCATTTTACCAAATTTGTGTTCCTCCTTCCCCTCCCGGACCAGAAAGCGGAAACGGTGGCGAAAGCGTTGGTGGAGAAAGTCTTCATGGTCCATGGAATACCCAACCGAGTTCTCACTGATAACGGGTCAAACTTCTGCTCAAAATTGATGGCAGAAGTCCACCGATTGCTCGGTATATCGCATGTTACGACGAGCCCGTACAACCCAAAATGTAATGGATTGATTGAAAGGGTCCATAGAACCCTGAAAGACGCGCTCTCGCAGCTTGTATCGGCCGCGAGGAATGATTGGGACGAGCATCTACCGTATGTTCAGTATGGGCTCAACACGGCCCATAACGAGGCGACCCTTGAAACGCCTTTCTTTGCGATGTACCTCCGTGACCCGTCTTGTCCGTTTCCGAATATTTGTTTGAATTCCAGTATTTACGAAAATGTGCAGTGTTATGTGTCTGATATGTTGGGATGTATGAAAACCGCGCATGGGGTATTGTCTGAGCGAATTTCGTTTTCGAAAGAAAAACAGAAGTTGTCGTCGCCGGGTACTCGTTTCGAGCCTTTCGTTCCAGGTGATATTGTATTTTTGAGAACCCCTCCAGCACCTGGACCAGGCTCGAAACTGAATAAGGAACGATTCGGAGGCCCTTATCGGGTTATCAGATCTTTAAATGAGGGCCTGAATTATGAGATTCAGCAATCGGGATCGAAATTGCAGATCGTACACTTCAATAGGCTAGTAGCCAGCCGATTGAGGTCCCCATGGGTTTCGGAAGCAGCAACCTCCCCCATGCCTGTGACTGCGCCACTACCTGACATTACAAGAGATGAGACTGCCACTGCTTACCCCACGACAACCGAGTATCTCAGGCGTGTAGCTAATGAGTGTGCTTACAACACGCTACACGACAATCTTTCGCGGCGGGTTACTTTTCTCGATGGGATCATCCCACCCCAACCCTATTTTGCTCAAACAGATACTTGGTCGACAAGCGAATTCGGTTTAATGGTGCCGGGCTTACCACCCGAGCAAATTCGAATTTTGCAGGTTCCCGTGGACCCACCCTGGGGTGGAGCATTGGCCAGACCTGTTTCGGAGCCCTTCACTACCGGCGGGGAGTGTACTGCTGCAAGTCAAAGCCGCGGCAGCACACCAGAGGCCATTATCGTAATTCCCCTTGCTGACGCCACCCAAGCTACACTATCTGCCAATGAGTGTTGCATAACTCAAAGTTACGAGCCAAGACCAAACCAATCCGGTGACTACTCTCGTTCAGTCTATCATCATAGCAGCAGCAGCTCTGTACACTCCCGCGCGGCCACGTCTCTCTCCAGTCAAGTCGACATTGAAACTTCCGGCGGCACCGAATATCATCCACTACCGGCAACCTTATCCCTACCCACCTATCAGCAACAAGCCCAGTCCCCAGCTTTTCCGGCTACTTCTTCATGCTCTCAGCCACCTTCTACATCAGCTTCAACACCAGCCCATTGTAACAGCTCTAGTCTACAGTCTCCGTCTGCCCTTCTCCCACCCAGAACAGGCCAAGCCCTTTCTTCTGCAAATTTGCCATCAACGACACTACACCCCACCACATCCACTCCAGTAACTACCGAATGTATTACTTCTTCATGCTCTCAGCTACCTTCTACATCAGCTTCAACACCAGCCCATTGTAACAGCTCTAGTCTGCAGTCTCCGTCTGCCCTTCTCCCACCCAGAACAGGCCAAGCCCTTACTCCTGCAAATTTGCCATCAACGACACTACACCCCACACCATCCACTCCAGTAATTACCGAATGTAGAACAATGTCTGTCAGAAGGTTCAACTCTATTACCAGTCGTTGGTTTTACCAACTTGCTTTCGTCAGTGATGAGCGGTTCAGTCCTTTGGGCCCTGTCGGATCATCACCAGCCCTCGATAGACCATCATCAATCCTACACCACCTAACTGAAAGCGTCTCTTCAACCAACACAACTACCCCCATCCCTACCACCTCCTCTATGGCTGCGATAACTCCACTTTCTGCCAGCGACGCCGTAGTTCTTCGTCGCTCGTCGCGAACATCCAAACCCCCACTTCGATACCAGTCAGTGGACTTCAGGCTAGGTGCCAGAACGTATCAGTCCACTACCTACCCCTCCAGCAGTTCGGACGAACTGGACTGATCCAGCACCGGCGTCGTCATCCAAAACTGCATGCGCCAAATCTTATGGTTAAGTTATTATGTCTATTTATATGTTCTATGTTCTCCCCCTTTTGAAGCAATTTATACCCAGCACATTTATTGGCTTCAAGTTAAGTAAATTTAATTCTAGTGTCTTGTCTTTCTTTTTCACAAAGGTAGTGGAGGTAAACTTTTCTGGGCAATAGCCGGAATTGAAATTATTATCATAATAATTAGAACTATCTTCTCATCTTTTTTTTTGTCTTCATATTCACGTTTCCCGACATACCTTCCACGAGTGTAGCATACGGACAAAATATCCAAAAAAAAAAAAAAAAAAAAAAAAAAAAAAAAAAATTATCCCCCTCCTTTTAAGATAATTTGGGAGGTGTAGTTTGTTTAATTTCTGGCCTTATAATAAGAAAAATTGGAAATTTATTTTTGATATAGTGATTGGTCCACTTAAAAAGAGGCGAGAGAGAGAGGCCCCCTGAAGATGTCGGGTTGAGGCCCGGGTGCCGATCCTCAGATAAACCTGTTCCTAAGGCTGGGAGTGCCCATGTTATGCCCATACAATTTTAGATTTATTTAAAGGCACTCCTGTAACCCACTTGGGAGCCAGGTGCATGGAATATTTGGGGGAGTAGTTGGATGATAAACAGGTTTCCGATAGCCGGTAGTAACCATTAAAGCTTACTTGTGTAACCTTTAGGGGCTGGTTTCGGTGAATATCCCAACTGCAAGGCGCTCTTGGGAGAAATCGTGGGCCAATCATTCAATAATTGATGAGTGATAGTGATTGTGAAGGAATTTTGAAATTTTAAGGTCGAAATTAAGGTTAAAATTTTGGGATGTTTTGTACCCTATGCTACACTCTCCCCAAAGGAGGGAGGTGTGTTATGGAGACGTCTTTACATTCCGGCTCCCTAATTTCCTATTTATTTATTTCAGATTTATCTGTTCCCCTGTCGCGTCCTTTTCCTTAGTACTGTTTAATAGTTAACTAGTAACCCCTTTCATTCCGGCACGGCGCCATAAAAGATCACCTTCGCTACCGAAACGATCGCTTGAGCGATCATTTCATTGATTTCGGGCAGTCGTGATTTGGATCTCACCCCGTCGTGTCATTAGACTATAGTAAGTTATAATTTATCGTTCATATTTTGTTTTAGGCCTAAGATGTGTATTAAAATGACAATGTTCTAAACTCCGTCCTTTGGCTGGGTTAGTCTCGAGGCTTAGCAATGGTCTGGCGACCTATCTGTCCGGTTTAGCCCTTGGAGGGATTCGGGCCTGAACCGAGATTGAGGTAGCGGATATGAATTTACCGCGTCCGGAATTTTATCTTTGGCTGCGTTTGTGGAATTGGTGTAGGCCTACCATTCGGAATGCCATCCTGACCCGGCTTCAATACCATTACGGCCTACACCTCAGAGATTACGTTATTTTTATATATTATTTCGCCCATCTATTACATATAGTTAGTTCGCTGTATAACATAAAGGTTAAGCCATAACAATAATAAGTTCCTAGTTTATTATTCCCATTTGACTGTTTTACAGGTGAAATGCAGCACCAAGGCAGCCAAACTCTAGAGAAGTGCATACCTCTGTTAAGTAATAAATGATAGGCCATCTGATAGACACATTCAAACGATGTACCCCCCCCCCCACTCCTCCTTCGTCAGTATACCTAGCTTCGAGCAGCTTTGTATAAGGGGACATCCAATGGCTAAACTGTCAGACTCAAATTGTAGCTTGATTGTAGCTTACCTATGAAGGCACCAGGTCGGTCCGTCGGTATTTTCGTGACAGATATCCATTCGTGTTTCAAGTAATGTTGTATGGTCAGTGCCCGGATTGTGTATGATTGGTTGAAGCGAAATTGCATGGTGTCGAAAGAGGGATAATGCTGATCCATTCGTGTCAGAAAGTCCTTCTTGTTGGTAGTTCCATTTCAGCCAGAGAGTTCCGCCGAATATATACGTACACAATTCCGGATTTTATTTTTATTTTGTGGCGCGGATTCGTAATGGATTTTCTTTCCTATTCCGCGGCTTGGTCACGATATCTCGCATGGTCATGAGGGGTCAGTAGCTTAAATCAGTCTGTCAAACAATATTTTATTTTAAAACCGAATTCGGGCTCAGCCGATAATTGATTTAAAAAAAAGAATATATACAAAATATAACCAGACATACAATCATTTAATTAATGCCAACAGTAATACACAACTTGCATCCAATAATTGATAACCAAAAATAGATTAAATTAATAACTATAACGACTAAATTATTAACACCAATACTGGTTCTAGCGTCTTAACAAAATGTGGTACAGGTTCTTAATGCGTTCTTTTTCATCATTTCGATCTGTATCCTTTGGATCGTAGAAAAAACAAGGCAGTCCAAAACTTAGCGAAATGTTCAAAGATGCACACTTCTACTGTACTTCGTCTTCATGGAGTTCCATAGGACAGTCGCTTTGTCCCCGGTAGGCAAATACTAGTTCATAGCCTTACCTTTCTCTTTTCATAATCCCTGTTTTCTAAACCTTCCAGCGGCATAAATTTCTACGGGACGGTCACTTTGCTCCCAAATGACCAACAACATCGTAAGTAAGTAAGCAAGTAATTTATTTATGACCCGCCATTTTGAAAAGGCGGAGTAAATGAAGAAAATAAAGAAAATTAACAAAACACATATCTACACACATAAAAAGACACTTAATTTTTAATCTTCGGTCAGGAAGCAGTGGACGACGTCGTGTGCTGGTTGGGCCTTGTTGTCCATGATTTTTGAAAGCGATGACGAAACATCCAAAAGGGTAACACTTGCATCTTGAATTTTGAATTTCTCTTTGAATTTCTCTTTGAATTTTGAGTAACCAGCTTTATCTGTTTTTCTTCCGTAGCCTACTCTCTCCCGCTTCCTAGAATCTTCCAGCGTCACCAGAGCTGGTTGGAGTTCCATGGGAAGCCCATTCTGGCCCTAAACAAGTCCCCAGCTTGGTCTTTCTTGTTTTTCCGTAACCCACCCCCTCCTGCCTTGAACCATCCAGTTTCACTGGAATAACAGGTCCCACAGCTTTTATGAGCCCCGTTTGCTATTTAATCTTTCTAAATCGGAGACGCCGGGATGGATCTTTCCGATCTCCAGCTTTCTCATCGTTTCCGCTGCTCGAAACATCTTCTTGGAAAGCGCTCTCTGATTGGTTGAACGAGGCTCCTCCCCTTGCGGTTTCCGAGCGCTTGCTCTTTCTAATAGAAAGCTCCTCGGATGAAGTCACAATTGTAGCTTCCGGCCAAGTGATCACATCAGCTTAGAAAAAGTGAAAAATGCTTGACGTGAGGACTCAAGTGAATGAGTACTTTGGGCGACAAGCGCCCCTGGCGAGTTTTCCTATGCTGTTGGCAGGTTAGTGTTACTTCACTTCAGTGCGAGGTCGCCATATTGTAGGGGCTGGGGTAGCCCATGTTACTAGGCAATGCTCAACCTATTACATGGCGGGTGACACGAAGTCTAACTATACTTGTGCTCAGTCGGTCGATTTGATACTACCATACTAGCACGGGTAAGTTGGAGAAACAGTAAGAAAAATGTGGAACGATTGTAGACAGAAAGAGTTGAAATGCTTCATAAATATGATAAAGTATAGCACCGCTGAGGTTCAACAACCGCTAGAAAAAGCAAGAAGAATGTGGAGCGATTATAAACAAACTAAGATGATTGAAGTTCTTGATGGAGGATGATAATAGCATTTATAAGCAGTGAACTGAAAGACAAAAATGCTCCTCAACCGGGATTTGAACCCAGGACCTCTTCGAAAAATTACCTTTGGTTTTATTTGGTTTTCACCATGAGGTCCCGCCACGTCGACGAAGCTCAAACTTATGTCCGCAACACAGCTTGTCTCAACAAACTCAAACACCGGAGTCCTAGACTTCTAAATTCAGTTCAAAAACTTTGTTTCTGGTTTATTTGTCATGGTATATATCCCTTGTATAAAGCGTTTTCTATGTAATATCAATGTTCATAGCACATTGATATTACACAGGTGAAATTGGAGGAACGGTAAGAAAACTGTGGAACGATTGCAAACAGAATTAAGAAGAGTTGAAATGCTTAACATAGTATGATAATATTAGCCTACGTTTGAAGTTGGAGAAACAATAAGAAAATTGTGGAACGATTATAACCAGACTTAAGAATGAGTTGAAATGCTTAATAGAGTATGGGACGAATCAGTGGCTGTATGATGTTTTCTTTCTGACACTTTCTCTGTCTTGAGAAGATCAAGGCTGTCCTTACAGAGACGATGTTGTCACATGGAAGCTGAATTTTACTCTATGATTGGTTCCCTGTCCGCTTAGGACCAAAGTACTGTATATTTCATAATAGGGCCCCGTGCGCCCCTTGATCGGCTTTTGTTAAAGAGACTGTGTTATCCCTTGGTGAACTGTTGTTAGGGAGATGATGTTGTCGTATGGAAGCTGAATTTTATTCTAAGAAGGGTTCCCTGCCCGCCAAGGACTGAAGTAGCCTACCATTACTATTTAATACGGGATCAATATGTGCGATGATTCTCTTGTCAAAGACGCCGGTTTGAGTATTTTCCCTTGACAAGCTATTGTTAGAGAGATGGTGTTGTCTTATTAAAGATAAGACAATAAGACTTGGATTTTCATTCGCCTCAACAGTCGCCAAATCATTGCCGTATTCTTCTCTTTACTGAAGTCCTCTTTTCCAGAGTCTGCCTACAAGTCAGCATGGGCCACTCCGACAGCTTCACAATGTTCACCTGGTAAGCTAATTTTATTTCTTAGAATAAATAGAAGAGCGTAAATTCTGTCTATTAATTTTGACTTCTTCAGGACCCAGTGATGCGCTGCCGGTGTTATACTTCACCGTTTTTAGCTTTCAGCTTAATTTTTTCCTGCCGACATTTTCCTTTCAAGGTGTTTACTCATTCCAAAAATCAGAATTGCCGTTATTTTTGTTAGTCCTCATTAGTCTATCTTTGTGCACCTGAATAATTTAAGACGGATAATAGTGACATTAGGACATGTTTGTCTTGTTTTGTCTTCGTGCTTTGTGCTTATTTTGACGGGTTAAATAAAACGATTAAAATCATTAAAATCACCAATACAATGTAGAAATAATCATTCTTGAAGGACCAGAAGTAACAAGTCAGCATGCTAACCTGGTAGTTACGTTACGTTTTACTTGTCAGCTTCACCGAATAGACTAAATACTGTCTATTAATTGTTTAATCTAAAAAATGACAAACCTCCGCAAATACCCGTGCCCCTAACCGGGGTGGAGCCTACAGGCGGGTGCCTGCTTCGCCTATTTGGCAATCCGGCTAGGGTTCTAATTTTATAGTCACTATTTCCAGAATATCAGAGGAGAACTTTCCACCCCCTCGCGTTCAAATTAGGACGACTCCACCCTGTGTCAATTTTCTTGTACGGAATCCCCTCGTCAGAGGCGGAAACAGGTCAGGAAACGAGTTTCTCCAAGCGAATGAAATCTTCTAATGAAATCCGAGCTTGTCGCAAACTGTCGTGACGGGAAAGTACATGTCTGACGGCCTGGCTGGATGGAAAGAGCCATGTCTGATTAGATCTGATCGCCAGTGTTCATCCATCTAGACAAGACGTACAGATGACTGCCAAGCAATACAAAGAAGCAAGGCTGGATTCAAGGGGGGGGGGGCTACGGGGTTGCCCCCCCCCCCCGCGAAACATAAAAAATACTCATTTTTATAGGTTTTTCCCTTTGATCTATGTATTTTTTGTAATTTTTTGTGCGACCCACAGGCACCCCCCTCCCCCCCCAATAAATTCCTGGATATGGACCTGCAAAGAAGTTTGGCTTTATGTGACACATTTACTTGTTAATAATACTGAAAATCTATTTGCCCCTATTTTCTTACATTTCTGTTGTGTCCTGAGACCGCATATTGCATTGTGTTGTTTTTCGTTTCTTTGTATACTCCATCTAACTCCTTCTGGGCCAATTTTTCGTTCATTCATAATGTTTAAAGTCCTTACTCGAACTGAACTTCTTAATGATCTTCAGCTTTTGCTTTACACGAGTCCGCCTTTGTTTTAGGTGGCCTCAAAAATATCCTCTTATTTCTGGAGTTGAACATTCACATGTTGCACAACAGCATCTTTCGATTCGAGTATGGAAGTAAATCAAAATGAAGCATTACACTCATGACCCAATCATATCTATAGTCTGTAGGCTACCTGTCACCTAATACCTACCAATGCCTTACCCCTAGAGACCGACTAAATTTACTTTTGAAAAATTTTGGGGCAAGGATGGTGTTGTCCCCAGATGAGTTCCTCCCGTCGGCTGTGCGTCGGTTCGAGAGGCAGTCAGTCGGCTTTGCCTTATCTCATAAATCCATCATCAGTGTTTAGACAGTTTTTTTTTACAGAGATTTCAGGACGTTTCTCGTTAAGTGTATCAATTCATTTTTTTTTTCACGTATAATTTTTTTTTCTATCCACTTGGCGAGTACATTACACAGAAAAAGCACGGAAATATGAACATAATCACAACAATAAGATCCGTCGGCGGAATTTTATTAGAGCTATATTTTGGCCCTTCTTGGGATGGGTCCCCTTCAGGCTCAAAAGCGCTCAAGTTGGAAAGCGAACTTGTGGGAAAACCACAAGTTGATCAAATATGATTCGCAGTCAGCTTGGGCTGAAGGAATATTTATCACAACAATAAGATTGTAATAATCAATTACAACAACAAGATTATATAAATCGATAAGTTAAGATAAATCAACCTGCTTATTCGACTCCCGACGCAGTTTCGTCTTCGTGACATCTGTACTGATGTGATGAGAACTGAAAAAAATTGCTTTGTCACCTTCCACCTGCTCACCTGTTCTTCATTATGTGCTCTTCCTATTACGAAATTGTTTATTCGATTATCCCTCGGCGGGGGGCGATTTTGGGGGAATTCAGGGATTTCGAAAAGATGGAACTGTTTTCTAGCTAGAGGCCATTATGAGGAATAATTGGACTTCGCAATTGATAAACTGGTAATTTCATTTAGACGTAATTATATAAGTAGTCACGGTAAACGCATTGTCACGGAAGTAAAGTCTCTTCGGGCTACAGAACTTGGTACAAAGTACTTGATACTTCAGTAGCCCAACTGAAAAGACGAGTTTGTATTGAGATCCAAATTTTCTGCGTTGCATTGGTAGAGATAGGAAAGGTACTGGTCCTTATTTTTGTCCAATGTGTGGTATTGAAGGAGAGGATGCAGTACATTTGATATGTTATTGCGAGGAATTGAAAGAATTAAGATGTTTGGTCGGGATGCTTGGAAGGAAAGGGATTTGGTTTCAAGTATGGGAAGTAAGTGTTTTGGTGAGATCCGAAGGCTGGGTAGATTCCTGAAGCTAGCTATGGCCCACCGTGAACTATTTTTATAGAAGTTAAGTTGTTTGGTTTGGTGTTGGAGTGTATGATATTTTGTTTCTGTTATTGCGTTATGTTTCCCGCCATGGCCCTTGGGCTTTGTTGGGAATAAATTCATTCATTCATTCATTCATTCATAGTAGAATTTTGCGTTGTGAGGACGGCCGTATATATTCTGAACGTCATAGAGAAATCGTCAATAGAGAGAAAAAAAATCCCTTAGCACAGTCAAAATAATGTAGTGTATTCAGTTAAATGAAACAAAAATAAGTTGGCTTTTCAGTTCAATCCTCTTGCAAGTGTATTAGTTAATTTATTTCGTGTCAGTATTTTGTAAATAGCTTATTCCTCTTCTAGCTTTAAGCTATTTGGAAAATAAGCTTGATTGATTGATTGTTAAACTTGAATAGTTACTACATATTATGTATCGCCAGAGCCAATCTTAGCTGACTTTTTCCTTTACCGCCATCAAATATACATATATGAAATAACAAGCTTCTATGTTCATGAAAGGTTCCAACGTCCAACTCCTTGCTACAATTATTATGATTTTTCTTTCATGTATCAAGGTTCATAGTGCGAACAGACGATCAGGATAGCGAGCTCCCGAACACAGGATCAGAATAGGGAGCTCCCGGACTGGAATTCCTGCCCGGATTAACTTCCTTGATCACTTCCATATGCAAAAGTTGAAATTTTTTCGTTTTTTGATGAAATCGCAGGATATCCGGTCGGGAAATCCTGATTGTGTGTTCGCACTTTGAGAGAAAAGTATTGATTTGAAGTTGAACAGTTTGTCATATTGTGTTTATTTGTAGTTTACTCTACTGGTTCAGCCAAATCAGCCATCTCTTCTTTAGAAGCACAAACACACCTTCGACAAGCAGCAGGTGAGGACCAATCATTTTTTTTTTTTTATTAATCAGGCCTTTTTTTTCCACACGTTGAGTGTTTGTTACCACAAACTCGACCCACGAGAACAAGCTCACGGAAACCAGGCGGAAACGTCGGTCTTTGTTTTGGGCGGTAATTTCAAATGCCTGAAAGTGAGATTAAAAATGAGACCGAGAATCTCAGTAAATGGAACTTCAGGTTTACGTATTTACCATTCTGTACTAGAAGGTTTCTCGATCGTATATTTATTTGCCTGAAAAAGTATTCAGCTAATTTTATTGTTTTGGGCTCAGTTGCCGCTAAATTCGGATTTCCCGCCAGATCCTTGTCACGAATTCGAATTTCATTGTTTCTTAAATTTGGGCCTCGAAGCGAGCCAGTCAAACCTTGTTGGTTTTCGGGGACATACTTTGGGCCACACAAACGACTGCGGAAATAACATTTCCGATGAATTTGTTAAGCCCAGTTAAAAATATTTATAAATTTTGTGTTGTTCATTATTTTTTCTTTGAGCTGTTTTTCTTTGTTATTTTTACTCCGATGTTGCCTTGTGCATATGGCGGTTTACAAGTAATATATATGTATAAATATATATTGTTTCTGATTTATTTTTCTCTCATCATAATAGGCCGACGCGTAAAAGTTCCTCGCGTGTCTCCACTCGTTCTGACATTATCCATTTCCGTGACATATTTCCCTTTTTTATCTTCCCTTCCCCCATAAAATTTCTTACAAATTAACCACTTTTACTCTAAAAGCAGTTCGGTGTTACTCTAGCGACTGGAAGCGTAATCACTATCGCCTCAATAGGGCAAAGGCACGCTAGCTTGGGAAACCCCCCAGGGCGGGAAAGATTAACGCTCGAATTTGTTCAGAAGACGTAGAAAGTCTACTGGCCAATTGGCCTTTGATCAATTGCTTTTGGTAAAGTTTCCACTTAGGGGATTATTGGGGACAGGAGGAACGCATCACATGTTTCTTAGGAGGAATAGAATAGGGTTTGTTTAGCCACGAGTTGACCATAAATAGTCCTTACCTTAGCCCTTAGACATTAGATCCTCATGTGCCTCCAGAGGCGCCCAGGGCGTCCAAGAAGAGTCTCCAGTCGTCTATGAAACTTGCGGCTGCGACGATATCTTCCCACTCAGGCTGTAACAGTCAACCACAAACCCCTGATTTTTGGATACCCTATGCCAAACGCCGGATATGTCTAGCGTTTGGCATACCCTATGCCTAACGCTGGATAAACTATGCCAGGTGCTGGATACTGTAACCCAGTAGAATATTGATGATTTGAGTGAAGCTAAAACATCAACCAATCAGAACTCCTTTCTATTGAGGTAGGTCAGGGTTAGGTTACCAACAGGTATCCGGCGTTTGGCATAGGGTATCCAGCGTTAGGCATAGGCTATGCTAAATGCTAGATATACCCAGCGTTTAGCATAGGGTATCCAAAAATCAGGGATTTGTGGTAGACTGGGCTGTAATGAGGCATGAAATTGCCGCAGGTCGTTGTTATAGGTACGACGGTACGTAGTTCCGACGGTACAACCATAAATAGTAGGCTTTCAGAAACACATATGAATCTCCGTTGACTTATCTATAATTCTTATAAAGTTTGTATATAGTGTTTCGTTTGAGTTTAATTATTTTTTTTTTTCTTTCCGATTACTCCGCTCTTTCATTTGTTGTATAGCGGGCCTTAATAAATTATTATTATTATTATTATTACAGTTTTCACCGAATTGGGCATAGATGGGACCGTCTAGTTTCCCATCACTTAAAAGGCGAAAACTTGATGTAAATGCGTTACTTCGTTGCTCTGCTATTCATATAATCGATTTTTATCGAATGCACTTTTTCTTTTCGATTTGTGTTATCTCTATGTGCTTGTACCTCTGAAAAAATAAATTTTAAATCTTCCAAATCTAAATAAGGCTTTTTCTGTTCATAGGCAACAGCGGACTTTCTTCAGAAGTGACCTTAGAATCTGGAATTGAACATTTCTTTGAGCTTTGCTTCATTGGCCATTGAAATGAACGCTTTTGTGGAAATTCGTATCCTCCGCGTCAAGATGAACTCGGTCTTGTCGGGCCAACAGTGCACACTCTGAACGTCACTACTAGAGACCAAGATGAAAAAAATATCTAAAATCCCTTAGTAGAGTTAAAATAATTCAGTGCATCCAGATCTAAGAGATAAAATAAGCTGACCTTTTGGTTAAGCTTTAAAGGTTCATCGACGGCTGGAAAAAAAATCTAATTAATAATCACTTATTCGCGAAACAGGCTTGAAAGACGGATGAAAACGCCTTAGTCCTTGCTCCGCTATTAATGAATCACGATTTTTTATTTGTGTGAAATATCTTTCAGATTTGTGCTGGCTCTATGTAATTTCCAGTATTTAGGATCAACAACATAATCAAATTACTGATGTCAGTAAACAAAATTGCTAGGCTGCTAGTTCTGGGACTTTTTCTGCCAAGCATGTAGCTGCGCTTCTTATTGACCGCCGTTCGCGATTTTACCGAGGTAACCACTTCCTCGATAAAATTCAAACTTCGCCTTCTAGCTGTGAATTTGGTCTTGTCGGGGCACCATGGAATTAACCTTAATCAAAATTAAGTGATAGACAACCCATCATTTGCGGAAACCTCGACGAAAGCGCAATTCATTCAGTTCAACTTCAATTCAAATTCAAATATTTTATTGACCTCCAAGATCGGAGAGTATAAAATGAAATAAATACAAACAAATTGGCCCAATATGTAATACTACAAAAAAATATGTCTTATAGTGTTGCGGGCCCCGGAAAGGAGTGGGGCCTATAGTCTTGTTTCTGCTAGGCCTATTTATTAATTTGGCACTGCATTCCAATAGGCCTAGCTCAGTGTTTGCTCACAGATCTGAAAATAGGCGTGGTCGCATATCATCTGTCTCGATTATTTCCATTACCAAATTAAAGGGGGTGTTAAAACGGGAAGGGAAATCGATTCCAAAAGGAATGAAACGAGTATGGATGGTTGTGTCAGCCAATCTCTACGCGACCTGGACCTCCAAGAAGCTCGACTTTCTTTACGTAAACACTAAATGACCCGATGGCAACGAGCTAAACCGCGGTCTGTCGGCGCCACCCCAGCCTTCAAGGGCTCTCACCTTCAGTAGATTTAAACCGTGTTAGATCCACTTTTCCGGTCAACTGAAACCTTCATTTCGACGTACCATTAAATAAAATTAGGTCTTACGCTTTCTTCTGCTAGCGTTCTACCCACACCATTGTCTTTCCCGTTGTTTGAACTGTGATAATTTATTTTCATCTAAGCTGTTTCTCTTCTTTACATTCTTTTCTTCTTAACTCACTCCAATCTTTTGATTCATACACTCTAGTCCGTCCGGATTTTTTCTAGATTTCTTACCACTGGTCCTATTTTTATAGGCCTCAGTCTGTCATTAGCCATTTGGCATTGTTAATATGCCAAATTAAGTACGATGGTGTAATTTGCTCATCGACCACGACCATTATTATAACAAACGAATATATATATATATATATATATATCTGTATCGAAAAACCCAAAGTCCATAAACAGAGTAAACAAACAACTCAGATAGAAAACTTCAAACTAAGAAACAGCACTTCTCTACTCGAGTCCTTTTCGCACAAAATTACCAAAGGAAACCATCACTTCTGGTGACGTAGACCCAGGCCCGTATCCAGGAATTTATTTCGGGGGGGATTTACCTTTCGGGGGGGGGGGGGTGCCTGCTGGTCGGACAAAAAACCATAGATCAAAGGGAAAAGCCTATAAAAATTACTATTTTTGTATGTTCCGGGGGGGGGGGGTCAACCCCCTAGCCACCCCCTCCCCCCTGGATACGGCCTTGCGTAGACCGTAAGGTACCAAGAAGCTACATAATATAATTAACAGATTAAAATTGGTCAAACCACAGCTTTGTATGTGCGTTAGCCTATACTACTAAGCTATGTTGTTTACTAATTTGTTATTTTGTTCGCAGATCCATACCAGATGTTTGCACCAGCAACCAGCCGACTCGCTAGTTCAGGTTCAGGACAGATTCAGTTGTGGCAATTCCTTCTAGAACTCCTATCCGATGCAACACATACACAAATCATAACATGGGAGGGAACCAACGGCGAGTTCAAACTGACGGACCCAGATGAGGTGGCCCGAAAGTGGGGCGAGAGGAAATCAAAGCCGAACATGAACTATGATAAACTGAGTCGAGCGTTGAGGTGAGATTTTAAGCTCATTTTTTTTTTTTTAAATCAGGGTCTTTCTCTGTAGGCTACTGTGCCGCCTTGTTTGATTCATATTTCGGTAGGAACTTCCTCAATTGTTTTAGTGGCATAGGAGAAAATTTGCCTATCTTTTTAAACGACACCACGCGCTATTGTTTTCGAATATCCTACACCATAGCATGCTCTTTAATTAAAAATAAAAAAATATACCTGAGTTCACATTTTTGTCACTGTGTGCCTCCATCAGTGCATCTAGCTTCACCTACTGTGTGCAAAATTGCATATCTAAACTAATTTACTGGAAATTACATCTCTACATCTGAGCTATTAAAATATGTCACACTGACCCGTTCAAAAATTATATCGAAAATTATTATACAATATATTATAGACAAAATGTAATGAGACAACGACAATACCAATTCCATTCTAGTGGGAAATTCTGTCGTTTAGTTCAGAGAAAGAGACAGAAGTCGGTACTAAAATAATTCTCTTTTTCTTTTTCAGGTATTATTACGACAAGAATATCATGACGAAAGTGCATGGGAAAAGATACGCATATAAGTTCGATTTCCAAGGGCTAGCTGCTGCAACCCAACCCGCCACAGACCCGACGGCGTATAGCAAATACCAATCAGAACTCTTCATGGGACCATATGGGGCTTCTATGGGCACAAAACTGGGATTCATGGGATCACATATGGGATCATCAGGTAAGGCTTTATGCAATCATTTAATGTTTTTTTTTTTTTTTTTTTTTTACTTTCACATAGGCTACTGCTGGGTTCCACACAGATTAATTCTCAGTAATTCGTAATCAATCAATCAAATTTATTTCTAAATTGAGTATCAAACATACATAGTCAAATTTAGGTTAAGAAAACAACCTGGAGCGAACAAATATGAATGAACAAATGAATATATTTGTTGCCCATCTTATATATCCTATGTTGTAGAAGCTTAACGGCCTGCCATCTAATTATTGAATATATTACCATTACTGTTATATTTACATGAAATGTCAACGATGGAGTATCGAGAGAAAAGAAAAATAGAGAGAAAAAGGAACAACACCGAAGATACAGTTTTAACTTATATTTGTAGACCAAGTTTGAATTAGAAAATGTACAATCAGAATCAGAAAAGTCAAACATGAATAGATATAAAACGTGTAGACGAGGATAATCTATAAAATTTCTGAATTCTGATAGGCTACTGTTTGTATACTAATAAATTACTTAGATTTCTTGAAATTTTCTAACAAAGCAAAACAATATTTCGCTTGGAGCATGCGCCCGCAGAATTGTTACTCCATCCAAGTTAACCAACGGTTTACTCCGTTGAAGTGGATGTTGAGTCTTAGGACGGACGCTCTTCCGGTGGGGATGCGGAGAAATTTGGTAGAGATAGGAAAGGTACTGGTCCTTATTTTTGTCCAATGTGCGGTATTGATGGAGAGGATGGGGTACATTTGATATGTTATTGTGAGGAGTTGAAAGAATTAAAAAAGGAAGTGCTTGGTCGGGAGGCTTGGGAGGAAAGGGATTTGGTTTCAAGCATGGGAAGTAAGTGTTTAGGTGAGATCCGAAGGCTGGGTAGATTTCTGAAGCTAGCTATGGCCCACCGTGAACTATTTGTTTATAGAAGTTGATTTTTTGGTTTGTTTGTTGGAATGTATGATATTTTGTTTTTGTTATTGTGTTATGTTTCCCGCCATGGCCCTTGGGCTTAATTGGGAATAAATTCATTCATTCATACGTTTACCACTAATAGTTTATTGTTATGACTCACCAACAATGGTAAAGAACTATATAGCTTACGTAGCTGATCTTTAGGCTACTGTTATCTTCTAGTCCTAATTGGAAAGCGAAGGCCGCTCTCTCTGTGGCTTGTCACCAGTATTAAGGAACGAGACATTATTTGCGTTTTTTCAAGATACCATCCTGATGAAAAATGTGTAGCCTACGTAGTAGTATGGTAGTAGTACGAAAAAGTTTAATACTATGTAATAGAAAATAATACCATCATTTAATGTGCCTCAGACTGGTCCAATCATATATAGTAGTATCCAGTAGCATTCTGTCTTGCCATAATAGCATCGAGTCTTGCTAATAGTAGCATATAGTAGTATGCAATAACACGGTAGCCTTGAAGTAGAAGCATGTAGTAGCATCGTTAGTACAGCATGTAGTAACATCGTTAGTTTTTGCAGTTACCGTGGTATCTGATCCCACGGTTGATTTGTAAAAACGACATTTGTCGAAATTGCGCGTTTCGAATTTATCCCAAAGGAAAAACTGATATCCAGTCACGTCACTAAGTGCCAAACTTCTTTCCCACAAATTTGACAAAATCCTAGGCTCTATATTGTTTGTGATGATGAAAGTGAGATGACTTTTTCAGATACGACGATCAGTTACCACGGTCGGACCGTGGTATCTGAATATCAGAAGCACGATGACTGGTCAGCTACCACAGTAACTGCAAAAACACCTTTTGACCGTGGTATCAGATACCGCGGGTAACTGTGAAAAGGACTTTAGACCGTAGTATCAGATACCATGTTATCTGCAAAAACGCAACTATTGGTCGAGGAAAGTTGAAACAACCCATTAGCTGGGTTATTCACATGGTTCAGTGACAATAGTCAAAAAGAGAGTGACGTATCACTTGCAAACCAGACAAGCTATTCAGAATATACCACCACACCTCGGAACTATTTTTCTTCTTAGTTTCATGTAACTTTTTTTCTAATGTTTAATTTTTTACAGGTGGACTGTTCTCATCACCTTCCTATTGGTCAGCGAGCAGTGGTAACCTTTACTCAAATATGGCCGCCCACTCCCTCAACTCCTCCCACTCTACTCACCCTTCCCTAGGATCATATGGCCACTATCCGACGGCTTAGTGCTTGTGGCGAGATTTTCAAAAATGTGATATGTCTTAAAGGGTGTGTTACACCCTCTACCAACTAACGCTGCCACCCTAATTACAATTCTCCGTATTCTAGTTCAGAGCCTCCATGCAATTTAGTTCCAATTAGTCCCACGATGATCAACACCACCATCAACCTCTAACTAAAACGCTGCTTGGGTACGCGTTTAAACATATTTCTTCAGCTGAAAAGGTTGTGAACCTCCTGAAGGTTCGGAGTTCTGCAATACAGTTGTATTTAAAACGCGAGAACGTTTCTGTTTTCTTTGCGATGACCTGCAGCTCTATTATGATAGTTGCTGATAATGAAACGAGGGAGGGGGAAAAATGGAGACCTATCCGATTGGAGCGCTGAACTGGTACAGGGTCAATTGTGTATCCTTAAGGGCAGTATCTAGTCCTGGTGATAAGAGGGTAGAAACACACTGAAAATTATGTTGTCAGGTTTTTTTTTTATCATTTTGCGCCACGTTCTAGTCAAAAGTATTTTTTTAGGAGCGCATACTTATTGTTTTGTTGAAATATTTGTGTATTTCAATGTAAAATCTACGGAACGTTCTAGTCGATTTTTGTTTTGTCCCATTCCAGAACACATTCTAGTCAGAAGTTATTTTTACATTCCTGTTATTTATGGGTGAACTGTTTTAATATTCCTTCAAGCTAAGCTGTAGGATAATCATAATTGACAGTGCTAAACGGATACGTCAGCTAAATTTCATCAGAGCGACATTTCGGCCCTTCTTGGCAAGGGTCCTGTTCAGCCTCAAGCTGGAAAGTAAACTTAAAATTTAAAATATCGCTCTAAGAAAATTAAGCTGACTTACATCCTTCTAACACTGCCAATTACGAAAAGCTGTTTGTTTAATTATTTTTTCGTTGCCGTCTATTTTTACTTATTATTATTATTTTGTTCGAAGGTTTTCTTCTGTGTAACGTTATAGTGGATTTAATCTTTTCATGGTTTTCATCGGATCTCAGTGCCAAGTTAGTCTTACTGTGAACAACGTATTCCTGTCAGAAATAGCAAGTTTGTTGAGCGGTGGTTGTCCAGCGTATGTAAATATTGTAACATGAAATTGGCTGTAAACTTGTACATAAGATGTAAAGAATATTGTACATACAATAAAACTTCAACAAGACGCATTTTCGAAACTATTGTGTTTGAAGCGCTAAACGGGTAAGCAGAGATGGGCGAATCCGATCATTAAAGGATTCGAGTCCGAATCGAGGGCTAGGTACGAATCCGAGCGAATCCGAATCCACCATTTCAGGCTGAGGATTCGAAATCCGACCTTAACAAAAATCAAATCATGTACACAGGTTATAGTTTAAAAATCAGAGGTGACAGACAGGGGCGTCACGTTAGAAAATCGTTCGAAAAAAAAATCATCCTGAGATACAAAAGAAGTTTAACTCAAAACAAAATTATAACGGAATTTGAAATATCTCTATATATTTATTTTTGCCTGCTTACGAAAGGGAAAAAGTGGAGTACATAAAGAAAGAGAAAAAGAATAGAAACTAAGGAAAATATATACAAGCACTAAACATAATACTAAAACCTATACCACGAATCGAGTTAATATTCGGTGCGCGCAAGCATTTAAAGCTCTTGCTCGAGCACTTGTTTCAATTTTATGTATTTTTTCGGTGGGGTTTATTATTTTATATGTTGATGATAATTTTGCGGACTTGTAATAACTGGTGCGTATTTTTGTTTGTTCTGTTCTTTTTAAAAATCCCCTAAGTGGCGAAACATAAAGGACATAAGGTGTAATTACTCCATTAAATAGACGGGCAAGAACGAACCGGTTAACACTGCGCTTACATTTTACCGAGCGGCCGTAGCCGCCGTGCAACGCTTTACGTACATTTTCAACTAGCGTTGTCCTCATAGACCGAATATTTGATTTGTAGACTATTCCGAGGTACTTAAGAGAGTCCAGTCCGTCTGGCCGACTATGTGGTTTCCAATTGATATTGCGCGTTGCCCTTGCGTAACTTCAACAATAAACTCAGTTTTACTCACGTTCACGTCAAGACCGATCTTACTGTAACCATGAACTATTACAATGTCCATCTTTTACATAAAGCATTCGTGAGGCCGACCACAGAGTATGGTCACTGTTCCTTCATACCTTTTTTGGGATCCCAAAACGTAAGTGGAGGGATACCTATGACATCGCAAAAGTTGTCCGTCCGTCCGTTCGTCCGTCTGTCCGTCCGTCTGTAAGCACGATAACTCTCGAAGGGAACGAGATATTTTGATGAAACTTGGTGTGAGGGTTCGTTGGGTCGTCGGACCAGTCAAGTTCGTAGATGGGCTTTGTAGCTCTACATTTAGGGGTGGGGGAGGGGATTCAAATTAAGGGACAAACAAAATATTTTGAAACAGCTAATGTGATAGTCGATTATGGGGTAAGAAGACATGCTGAACACGATGGTGAAAACTATTTTGTCATCGAACATGTAGTTCGCCCGGAATCCGGCCAAAACCGGAAAGTTTGTTGAAAGTAAAAGTTTTATTTGAAGTTGATTAGATATTCGATTTAGGGGTAGGAAGACATTCTGAAGACGAGGGTGAAAATTATTTTCTCGACGGACAAGTATTTCGCCCGGAATCAGGCCCAAACCGGAAAGTTTGTTGAAAGTAAAAGTTTTATTTGAAATTGATTAGATGTTGGATTTAGGGGTAGGAAGACATGCTGAAGACGATGGTGAAAACTATTTTCTCGACGGACAAGTATTTCGCCCGGAATCCGGCCCAAACCGGAAAGTTTGTTGAAAGTAAAAGTTTTATATGAAGTTGATTAGATGTTCGATTTAGAGGTAGGAAGACATGCTGAAGACGATGGTGAAAACTATTTTCTCGACGGACAAGTATTTCGACCGGAATCCGGCCCAAGCCGGAAAGTTTGTCAAAATTAAAGTTTTATTTCGAGTTGATTAGATGTTCGATTTAGGGCAAGAAGACATGCTGAACACTTATGTGAAAACAATTTTCCACCCGGACATGTAGTTCGTCCGGAATCCGGCCAAAACCGGAAATCTGTTGGAAGTCAAAGTTTTATTTCTGTTGATTAGATAAGCGATTTAGGGTAAGAAGAGATGCTGAGTCCCTGTATGACAATCATATTTTACCCGGACATATAGTTCGACCGGAATCCGGCTGGAATCGGAAAATTTGTTATAAGCTAAATTTCCATTTGAAGTTCATTAGATGTTCATTACTGGGGAAAGAAGATACCCTGATTTCGTCTTTGAGCTTTCTTTTTTCGCCGGACAAGTAGTTCTGGAGTTCGGCCGGAACCGGGAAATTGGCAGAAGTGGCAGGAAGTTTTCGTCAAAACAGATATGACTTATAAGGTAAACACACATGCTGGGTCCAAATCTGAACTTGGTTTTCTCAGGTGATTAGCTATTTGGCCTTAATCTGCTTCTGAATTTTACTTGTAAGAATGTTCAAGGAGTCTGGCGAAGACTGGATCTGGCTAAGACAAGACCCAGTTGTCTGGATCAGATATTGAGTTTTTGGGATCCCATCGAAACCTTTGGTCTTGTTTTTCAAGCCTTGAATGATGTAGAAAAATTACAAGGACGTTTTACCTTAGCCTGCGTGAATTATTTTATCCAGTTGATTTCACTGGAACCAACTGTCTGAAGAAACAGCTAACTCTCCATCGCTGAGTCGATTCAAGAAAGAAAGCGACGAAATATTTATAACTGAAATGTATGACCCTAATTGTTTTAAGAGAACTTTGTAGAGGTTTTGTGGCCTTATTCTTATTGCAATATGTTATTATTACTATTATTTTTATTATACACAACGACTCGAACCCCTTAAATTGCCTGTATAAACATACCGAGTTCAACGAGCGCTTTAACGGTTAAGTGTTTTTAACGGTCAAGCCAAGATTCTACATGAATGAATGAATGAAGAAGGAATCTATTTCTAAAAAGACCGTGGGGCCATGACGGGAAAACGAAAATAAAATAAAAACAAGAGCTACGAGCTCATATGGCACTTGTACGAGTAGGCTGTACAAGAAAGTAGATGAAAACGTCACAAAATACACCCGCCATCCAAAAAGGCGGTTCGGAAATAGAAATAGGATATTTAGTTTCACTCATTTCTGAGCAGTTCCGGCATCGTCTCGATTGCAAATGCACATGACTGTTCAAACTTTCATCCCAATAAATCCATTTGTTTGATCCCTAGAGGTGCTACACGATTTCCGGTACTCACTCTATTTCCACCTACCGTGGCCGAATCTGGTTCGGAATAAAAAAAAATCGACCACCTAAAGCATCTTCGTTTATACCATCTACCAAGTTTCACTCGAATCTGAGCATTTTTGGAAAGTTCCGGTACCCCCCCCCCCTTCCCACCAACGTTGTCGGAGCCGGTTCGGGCCCAATCTCTTAATTCCCTCATCAAGTTTGACTGAAATTGGAGCATAGCCTATCTGCAAGTTTCCAGTACCCCCCCCCGTACCTTGGCCGAATCCGGCCCAGACGCCAAATAACAAATCTAGGCCGCATAAACTCGGCACTGTCGAATTGCATCTCATTCGGTCCATCCGTTTGGTTTTTGTGCATGTCAAAAGTCCCCCCACCCCAAATTCCCCTAATCGTGGTCGCATATGGTTCGAACGCATGTTTTACATGTCGAGGCCATCGATTCGTATCACCCATGAAGTTTCACTCGAATCAGACCACTCGTTCGCAATTTATAGAAGTCCATATTTCTCTTCTCTTGCTCCCCCAAAAATGCTCGGATCTAGGAACGGAAGTTTCCGGGGGTATGTTGTGTCAGGTTTTTAAGTCAAGATAATTCGGGTCGCTAATATGCCTGCAAAGTTTCGTTGTCGTTTTACATCTGGAACTATTCTAACTCACGACTACCGGAATTCCATGAAACCCCCTCCAACTCCCCCCACAGAGCCCCGAAACCATCTGGCTCCGTCAATTTCATCTAGCCCTAATGCTTGTTCCATCCATTAAGTTTCGTCCCAATCCCTCTACTTTTAGAGTTTCTTGAGTTTTCCACCCCCCCCCCCCCCCATCCCCACAGGTATCGGACCCGACTCGGACGTGACACTGAAAGTCCGAGGCGATAGCTCACCAGACAAGTTTCATTCAAATCCGATCACCCGTTCAAAAGTTATGCACGCCACTAGATTCCGGACTCCCCATCCACCCACTCCCCCCACGATGGTCGGGTCGGGGAAACGGCTGTTCTCAAGTCAATCTGTTCGGATCCCTGACATACCTGCCAAGTTTCATCGCCCTAGGACATCAGGAAGTATGCCGAACTCGCTCGCTAGAAATCCGGACCCCCACCCCAACTCCCCCACAGTGCCCTGATCCGGTCCGGTTATGTCAATGACGTGTCGAGGACCTGTGCTTGTTTTTCCCACCAAGTTTCATCCCGATCCCTCCACTTTAAGCGTTTCTCAAAATTTCCGGTTCCCTCCTCCAACTCCTCCCAGTGTCATCGGATCCGGTCCGGTTATGTCAATGACGTGTCTAGGACCTGTGCTTGTTTTTCCCACCAAGTTTCATCCCGATCCCTCCACTTTAAGCGTTTCTCAAAATTTCCGGTTACCTCCTCCAACTCCCCCCAGTGTCATCGGATCCGGCCCGGATTTAAAGTGAGGTGTCTGAGACACAAGGTCATCCTAAATATCAATTTTCATCAAGATCCGATCACCCGTTCAAAAGTTATGCACGCCACTAGATTCCGGACTCCCCATCCACCCACTCCCCCCACGATGGTCGGGTCGGGGAAACGGCTGTTCTCAAGTCAATCTGTTCGGATCCTTGACATACCTGCCAAGTTTCATCGCCCTAGGACACCAGGAAGTATGCCGAACTCGCGGGATCGCTAGAAATCCGGACCCCCATCCCAACTCCCCCACAGTGCCCTGATCCGGTCCGGTTATGTCAATGACGTGTCTAGGACATGTGCTTGTTTTTCCCACCAAGTTTCATCCCGATCCCTCCACTTTAAGCGTTTCTCAAAATTTCCGGTTCCCCACCCCACCTCCCCCACATTGCCCTGATCCGGTCCGGTTATGTCAATGACGTTTCTAGGACCTGTGCTTGTTTTTCCCACCAAGTTTCATCCCGATCCCTCCACTTTAAGCGTTTCTCAAAATTTCCGGTTCCCTCCTCCAACTCCCCCCAGTGTCATCGGATCCGGCCCGGATTTAAAGTGAGGTGTCTGAGACACGAGGTCATCCTAAATATCAATTTTCATCAAGATCCGATCACCCGTTCGCAAGCTAAAAATACCTCAAATTTTGGCTTCACCCTCCCTCCACTCCCCCCCCCCCAGATGATCGAATCGGGGAATTGATGATTTCATATTTAAGCTGGTCGGGTCCCAGACATGCCTGTCAATTTCTATCGTCCCAGCACATCAGGAAGCACGGAACTCGCGGGATCACTACAAATTCGGACTTCTCCCCCCCCCAACTCCCCCAAAGTGAGCGGATCCGTTCCGGTTATATCAGTCACGTATCTAGGACTTTTACTTGTACTTTCCACCAACTTTCATTCGGATCCCTCCACTCTAAGTGTTTTCCAAGATTTCTGGTTTCCCCCTCTAACTCCCCCCAGTGTCACCGGATCCGGTCTGGATTTTAAATGGAGGGTCTGAGACACGAAGTCCTTCCATGTATTAAGTTTCATTAAGATCCGATCACCCGTTCGTAAGCTAAAAATATCTCATTTTTCCTATTTTTTCCGGATTCCCCCTCCCTCCACTCCCCTCCAGATGGTCGGATCGAGGAAGCGACAATTTCTAATTTAATCTGGTCCAGTTCCTGATATGCTTGCCAAGTTTCATCGTCCTAGCTTATCTGGAAGTGCCCGAACTAGCAAAACCGGGACCGACAGACCGACAGACCGACTGACGGACAGAAATAACAATCGCTATATGGCACTTGAGTAAGCTCAAGTGCCATAATTAATACTCAAAAACTCAATGTAAACCAAGGTATAATAAGCAATAGGAGAACTCTTACCCCAAAAAACGCTCTCCATGGTCCGTGGCTTGTCTGAGAAGTCTCCTGAGCCGACGACGGTCAGCAGGATTTTCCTTCTCCATACTATTAACCAAATCCGCCTCATCCATCATTTCTTGTCCAAAAGTCTCTCTTCGAACATCATTTAGCTCGACACTGACCCACTACATGAAAAATCTCCTCCCCTTCTGAACCGCACAAGTGCACATGTTGAATCATTTCTGAGCTTCAGCAAAGATTTCCTGAGTAGAAATGAGTTTAAGGTCTGTGGCCGGCGCTTCTCAAAAGGCAGTTGCATATAGCTTCCCAGGTCCTACCGATAAGCTACTAGAACCCCCTTCTGAGCCTCGTTTTTGTTGCATGCTGCAGGTCCACTTCTCGGCCGATTCCGGACTGATTCTTTCTACATCCGTTTTTGCACTGCAGCGCTTCCGAGGAAGACGGCAGCGCTTCTCGAGAATCACGGACTTGCTCCCCGACCAAGTCCGTGCTTCCCTGCAAGATGCTGCAGTGCTGCCGCTTCAACCAAGAAGAAAGTGAATCCAAAAACGTATATTATGCAAAAGCAAAGAAGTGCGGCAGCAGCGGTGCGGCAGCGCTGTTGCAACAAAAACGAGGCTCTGAAGTCAGTGTATTAGAAGACTGTCAGTGCCCGGACGACCCCCGTCGTTCCTATACTCACTAAAAAGTTTCTCCGAGTAAGGATTAAAGTTAACTGCAGTATTTGCTACTGGGATTAATCTTATCTCTACTGGATAAGAATAATCCGAATTAGATATAATCTTAGCTCAGTAGAGACAAGATTAATCGTTAATCCCAGTAGCAGATACTGCAAGATTTTTGTGTACAATGCTAACAATGGTAATGCAACCTACTTCCGTAATTGCATTCGTTAATTCTGAAGCCCGGAGACCCAGATTTCGGAGACCCTGAATTCTGCCGAGTTTTTGCTAGAAGTTAATGGGCTCGGGAAAACGCTTAAAACAGCCTTAGCCGTGGATGATGTGTTAAAAAAGCAGAGCCTAATCTTATAGTATTCAAATAGTTTTGAATACTGGAACATAAACATGAAATAGTGCAATGTCTGCTTTAAGCCGATAGAATGTGCAACGAACTGTGTTTCGGACGAAGGTTGTATTATTATTGCTTTTATTGTTAATGAACCCGACTGTATAAGTGTCAACTTGTGGCCCATTTGAAGCGACATGTCACCCTTTCATCTTGGACTTTCTAAAGTGACCCCTTGTAAATTTCAAATAATCTCAACCACTCTTTTCCCTTTGTGTCATCATGTCAAGATACAATTAGGAAGCAAACAGAAGCGCTTTCAAAATGGGCGGACAGAAAGCTTTCAGCTTTTGAATACGTCAGTCGGGGACAGAAAATGCAGATTAGAGACATAATCCTTTTTCACGGACCTTTGAGCAATCGGTCATTCAAAGGAGCAGCAAAACAAGAGATAAAGATGGGTCCACTTTAGTGATAGAATTGAAGCTTTTCTTGATGAAGTCTTATGCATGGGAAGAAGGCTTTGGCCCCGATTAAGATAATTTTTCCCGGACCTTTGAGCAATCGGTGATTCAAAGAAGCTACAAAATAAGAGATTATTATAGATAAATAAGGGAGGCTTAAATAATAAAGTTTACGCCAGGTTTGAAGCTGTTCTTGGTCCAGCAAGTCTTATGCATGGGAAGAAGGCTTTGGCCCGAATAGGCAGGTTTGTCGCAAGGGGGGGGGGGGGGGTCGCAGCACCCCCCTAGCTTTTTGAGATTCGGTAAAATTTTGTCCGGAGGCCCAAAATTTCACTAAAATTGTTTGGTATTTTTTGGATACCAGAACTATTCGGTATTTACGGGGATTCGGTAGTTACACAGAATCCCAAATAGGCTATCGGTATAATGATCAGGAGTCTGTATAATTGCCATGATTCGCTAATTATCACGAATTCGGTAAGCGAATTTGCTGAAGTTACTTGGTAATTTTTCAATGCCAGAACCATTTGGTATATATATGGAGATTCGGTAGCAACACGAAGTACCGAACAGGATATTGGTCCAAAATTATTCGATATCATGATTGAGGTTCGGTAATTTATTCGGTATAATTTTTGTGACTCGGTAGTTACCACGAATTGCACCTTTTGTTCCAGTTTCGACGAAATTTTACCGAATACAAATACTATTCGATAGTTTTGTTGTACCAAAATAGTTCGGTATAATAACTGGGATTCGGTAGTTGTAGAGAATCTCGAATAGGCTATCGGTCTAGGCTTATTAGGTATAAAAACTAGGATATGGTAATTTATTCAGTAGCCTATATTTGCCAAGATTCGTTAGTTACCACGAACCTCGAGACCCGGAGATTAACCTATGATTTCATCGATAGTCCTGACTTTGATTTTGGATTAAAAAAAAACTCTAATTATAAATGTTTCGAAAATGCCGCCTGCGGCGCTTTTCATAATATTCTGTATTTTGCGAAAGGGCACGTCATTTAACTTGGGTTTTAAGCCAGTGAAAGGGTTAAGATTTGAGAAACATTCAAAGCTAGGATCTGCCTGGAAATAGTCACATTTGACAGGAAGAATCTCGCCTGCCGCGCTCACTTTATATGTTCATGGGTAGTAGGCCTATTGACGAGCATACTGTAGCTCCTGCTGCCGGGATGTCGCTAAGTCAACCACAAACCCCTGATTTTTGGATACCCTATGCCAAACGCTGGATATGTCTAGCGTTTGGCATACCCTATGCCTAACGCTGGATACGCTATGCCAGGTGCTGGATACTATAACCCAGGAAAATATTGATGATTTGAGTGAAGATAAAAAAATCAACCTATCAGAACTCCTTTATATTGAGGTAGGTCAGGGTTAGGTTACCAACAGGTATCCAGCGTTTGGCATAGGGTATCCAGCGTTAGGCATAGGCTATGCCAAATGCTAGATATACCCAGCGTTTGGCATAATGTATCCACTAATCAGGGATTTGTGGTAGACTGATGTCGCTCCATCCGGTTTTGGGAAACTTTTAGGCCTACGGGGAAAAAATGGATTTAGAAAATTCTCGTCTGTGGTGCAAGATTTAATTTTGTCCAGGATATCAACGGCAAATCCCCCTCTAACTCATTGGACAAGCTATTTCTGCAATCTTGGCTGGCAATATATTGTCCAAGTGGGCTCCGCCAAAACGACGCCTAGTATAGTAGCTGGTTTTCTCCGTAGTTGCTCCGCTACTACTTATAAGCTCGAACTCTCAGAACCTAGGATTCGGTAAAATTTTCGAGACATCTGATAAGACTTCAGGCTCTAAACCTCCCTCCCCCCCAAACGAAAATGCACTTGCGACGCCCCTGCCAATAGGAGTCAGTTTTCTCAAAAGGTGATTAACAAACTAGTGAACTTTCGCCGGGCAGTGACGGGTGGGTGAACTGACGGGTGGGCGTAGTGACGGGTGGGTGTAGTGACGGGTGGGCGTAGTGACGGGTGGTCGTAGTGACGGGTGGGCGTAGTGACGGGTGGACGTACTGACGTTGGGCGAACTGACGGGTGGGCGAACTGTCGGATTTTGGAAGTGGGCGAACTGACGGGTGGGCGAACTGACGGGTGGGGGTAGTGACAGCGACCCATTCGTCCGACGAAAGTACTTTCTCAAAACCTTTAGGGGGGGGGGGGGTATAGCGGTAGCGAGCTTTATATAGCTACATACGACACAGGTTGATATACAAAGGAATCTTTATTTTACCTTAAACGGCGTTACTACTTCCACTCCTATGATGATACGGCTTAACAGTAATCCTCTATGTACATGGATACTCTTCAGGAGTACTTTAAATCTGTAAACTGGAACTGCACTGACACTGAATACTGGAACTCAGTAAATACGAAGACTGGTGACGAAGACTCAAACCTAAGACTGAGGAAAAACTAGAACTATCTCGCGAGTCGATATGTAACTTTCCTGGATCCCGGTCGTGCTTACCTTAATAGTGCACACATTTAGCAATCTTGCACTTGCGTGAACCCAATATATCTTAGTTCCTAGTTTCGGAGTAATAAGTGTATATGTATGATATAATCGTGTTCAGTTTTTAGTCAGTCAGAGAGTCTCAGTTTGTAATTGTCAATTTTGTGTGTGTTTCCTATCCAAGTGTTACGTTTTGCTTATTTTTTTATTTTTGTTTATACTACGTCTTTTTCTGTTTGAAATGACGGGTGATAAATAAATAAATAAATGGACTAGGTAGGGAAAAAGACAGAGTGAACAAGAGTTGTGATTGGGAGATGTCAAGCCAGGCTTCGCTGTCCAGGTTATAAGACATTTGGGTCTTCCGTACAGTTAAGCCAACTCTTCTGTATACCATGAAAATAATGACAGCTAATGTTGCTAATATTCAAAATATCGCATTGTCGCTTTCGGTAATATCGTGTCTCGGAATCACAACTCTCTTTCACTCTTCCTTTTCGCTTGTCCTTTCTATTTGCATATTTATATTTCTCCTAAACATGCTGCCTTTATGATACCCTTCCAGATTGCGGAATCTGGGCTGTCCAGCGCCCCGGATTTTTAGAAATTGTTGGCAGGCTTCATCTCCAGATCCGCTTCGATGAAAACGGACGTTTAGAATCCGGAATAAAAATTTGGAAGGTGAAGCCTGGCCTTGGGCTTGACTCTACAGAATACCCCAGACATCTGGTAATTCTGGAAGGTGAAGCCTGGCTTTCACTTTTAAAGCCCGGCTTCACCTCCCAGATGTCAGAGGCTTTGGCATAATCAAGCTAACTTCACGATAATGATGATAGCTGCTAATTCTGCTATTATAACAGTTCCTACGTCTCTCGCCAAATATGAAAGAACAAATAAGCGATTATGGATACCCCGACAAAACTGGGCTGAGCTAGAAACTAGTTGCTCAGCTTAGAATTGATGTCCATCTGCTTCCCTCTTCACTGCTGCGCATATCAGAGGAAAAAGCGTATCAGCTGACCCGCTCTCCAGCGCATCACAATGGTAGACAACCAATCTTTTACTCCTGAAATTTCTTCTCCGGGGCTTTACTGCGATATAAATGTTTGTAGAGGAAAAGAAATGTAACGTCTCGCATAGCTCCTACCCTCTGCTCGTTAGCATCGGGCAGGGTGTCCGGAATCTATTCGACTCCGCACGGTCGTATTAGACAGATAGGGAGATGGAGGTTCTTGTGCGTTTTTGTTCTTGCTCTATGGTACCTTCCCTAAGAAAAACTTATCTCAGAATAGCAGTATGAAGTTGTACGAAAAAGTAACATGGAGTACTAACTGATGCTACTACATGCTTCTACTTCAAGGCTACCGTGTTACTGCATTCTACTGCATGCTACTATTAGCAAGACTGGATGCTCCTAGAGCAAGACAGGATGCTACTGGATGGATACTACTACTTAAGATTGTCTCAGTCTGAGGCATATTAAATGATAGTAATCTTTACTTTTACATATCACTAGATGCAACTTTTTCGTACAACTATCATACAACTACGCAGGCTACACATTTTTCATCGGATTCCGGACATCCGGAACCTGGAACCCCCGACTCCCAGACATTTTGGCCTGGCTTCACGTTCCTGCTCCGTCTCGACGAAAACGGATGTCTGAAATCCGAAAAAGAATCTGGAAGGCCGTGAAGTATGGCTTTCCCTCTTATAGCCGTTTAGCCCCAGGTTCGCTCAAAACTCGTTTTCACGCCCATCAAATAAGTGCCCTGTCAGTTTGGTCAATTCGCGACTGTTTATTACTAGTTGCCCGAACTCCCTTGGACAAATATTAGTTCGCCGCAGGCCTCTCATTCGAAACCACTTCCAAAGTGATTTTGGAACAGATGATTGGACTCGGTGTGCGTTCCTAGGAAACAGGAATCAATGGGAACGTCACTACCTCGGAATAAACAAGAAGGACCTACCGGTAGTTGGTAATAGTAATCCAGTTGAAAGCCGCAGATTTACGTGCCGTTAAAGATCAACAAAAAGTGCTTAGATACGACAATCGAGTTCATCATCACCTGTTCACTTAAATAGGCTAGAAGACCAGATGAAAATGCGACATTTCGTGATTCACTGTTCGCTATTCACCTCGTGTCGATTTTCATTCCCATTTTTAAGGCAAAAGTCACAAATAGAGTATAAAAAAAGAAGAAAAAAGACAAGAACACACATGTTATGAAATTTCGTGACAACATTGTGAATTTTCCATTTCAGATTTGCGGTACCTCGATGTGCTTAGGCCTACAAAGCGACACATCCGGGCGACCCACCAGCAATCCTATTCAAAGAAAATGCCGTTTTGCTTGCAGAGCCTATTGCGGCAATCATAAACCAGTCAGTCATCACAGGTATTTTTTCCTAAGGCGCTTAAAGAATCAGTCGTAATTCCTATCCGAAAAGTGAACAATCCTAAGGAACTTGGCGATTTAAGACCAATTTCGCTCACACCTGCACTCCTAATAAGTGGCTCCTGCAATGGCTGAGTGAAAAGCTAGATCCTCGACAGTACGAGTTTCTTAGGAAGAACAGTACAAGCCATTACCTTGTTTACATCGTCGAAACTATCTTGGCCCACTTGGAAAACGACGAATCTTTCGTGGATATTTGATGTCAGCAAAGCTTTCGACACATTTAGCCATGAAGAAATACTGAGCGCCATGGAAGGGTTTCCTGCATTTCTGATCCTGATCGTATCCACCTTCCTCGCAGGCAGAAAGCAAAGGACAAAATACAAAGGGGAAACCTCGGAGAGCGCGGACTTGACATGCGGCATACCCCAAGGGACGAAATTGGGCCCCAAGCTTTTCTTGTTGCTCTGCAACTTGATAGCAGAGTGGCACCAAGATCGTGCCGAGTTCGCCGATGACCTTTGATGCTTCTGCAGAGACTTTGCGAGTTGTTGGACACAGAAGCTGTAGTCAAGAAACTCGGAAATGACTATTCACAGAAGAAACTGAGCATCAATAGGAAGAAGGCTGGACAGTTCGAGTTCGCAGATAGGCCCCATAGCTGTATATTTAGGGGAGGAGGAGGGGTTTCAAATTAAGGGGGAAACTAATATTTTTCAGAATCTAAGGGGTAAGAAGACATGCTGAACATGAATATGAAAACCATTTTCTCGCCGGACTAGTAGTTCGCCCAGAATCCGGCCCAAATCGGAAAGTTTGTTAAAAGTAAAAGCTTCATCTGAAGTTCATTATAATTATGTCCGATTTAGGGGTAAGGTGACGTGCTGATATGAAAATTATTTTATCACCGGACAGGTAGTTCACACGGAATCCGGCAAAAACCGGAAAATTTGTCAAAAATAAAAGTTTCATCTGAAGTTGATTAGAGGTTCGATTTAAGGATAGGGAAACATGCTGAATCCGAATATGAAAATTATTTTCTAGCCGAGTAGATCGCCCGGAATCCGGCTAAAACCGGAAAATTTTTTAAAAGTAAAAGTTTTATATGAATTTCATAAGATGTTCGATTTAAGGGTAAGAAGACATGCTGAGAATTCATGTATGACAATCATTTTCTAACTAGACACAAAGTTCACCACGAATCCGGGTGAAATCGGAAAATTTATTAAAATTTGAAGTTTTATCTGAAGTTGATTAAAGGTGCGACAGAGGGGTAAGGAGATACGCTGAATCCGTTTTTTAACTTCAGTTTTTTGAAAGACATGTAGTTTGCCTGGAATCCGGCCAAAACTGGAAATTTGGCAGAAGTAAGGCGGAACTTTCGTCAAAGTCGAGATGACGCAGGCTATATGGGTAAACACACATGCTGATTCCATATTTGAACTTGGTCTTCTCAGATGATTAGCATTGCCTTGATCTGTTTCTAAATTTTATTAGTAAAGCGCTCAAGGAGTCTGTCGAAGACTGGATCTCTACAAGACCCAGTTGTCTGGATCAAATATTACATTTTTGGGATCCCATCGAAAACTTGTGTCTTGTTACTTGTTGTTGGTTTCAGCCATTTTGATTGTACTCTATCACGTCTTGGTAATGGTAAGTCACAACAGTGTATTGTAATCTAATATGGTAAATTCTGTCAGTACCTTTGTTTTGGATTTGGGGTTGAGGGTTGGAAAGGAAGGTAGTGGAGGGAGTGGATGAGGGTCGTGGACTCTACTCCGGTACTAAGCCATCGGGCTAGGCCTAGACGAGAAAGGCATAGCCAATCAGTCGGTCGGCGGTAGTGGGCACTAGAAGGTAGATACGGAATCCTACTTAGGTTGGATGGGTCTTTTTCGATAGAAAAAAAAGAAAAAAAGGGGGGGCAGAAAAGAGTATGAAGATTATTAGTTGCGTTTTTTTGCAGATACCACGGTATTCGATACCACGGTCTAAAGTCGTTTTCGCAGTTATCGTGGTATCTGATACCACGGTCAAAAGGCGTTTTTGCAGTTATCGTGATATCTGATATTCAGATACCACGGTCCGACCGTGGTAACTCATCGTGGTGTCCAAAAAGTCATCTCACTTTCATAAATTTTTTGTCAAATTGGTGGGAAAGCAGTTTAGCTCTTAGTGATGTGGCTGAACATCAGTTTTTGGGATCCCAAGACGTAAGTGAAGGGACACCTATGACATCGCAAAAGTTGTCCGTCCGTCTGTAAGCACGATAACTCTCGAAGCGAATGAGATATTTTGATGAAACTTGGTGTGAGGATTCTTTGGGTCAAGAGTAGAGTTCGTAGATGGGCTCTGTCCCCACGTTTAGGGGTGAGGGAGGGGGTCGATTATCAGGTAAGAAGACATGCTGAACACGATGGGGATTTTTTCGCCGGACAAGACGGGAATCCGCCGAAACCGGAAAATTTGTTAAAAACAAAAGTTTTATTTGAATTTGATTAAATTCCGATTTAGGGGTAAGAAAAGATGCTGAATCCGTATATGACAATCGTTTTCTTACCCGGACGCAAAGTTCGCTCGGAATCCGACTGAAACTGGAAAATTTGTCATGAGTTAAAGCTTTATATGAAGTTAATTAGATGTTCGATAATTTGCCCTTGAACTATGTTATTTTATCGGATAAGTAGTTCCCGATTTCGACAGTAAGCTAAGGCAGGAAGTATCGATCAGTTTGGTCAAAAAAAATATGACGTATAGGAGTAAACACAATGCTGAATCCATATCTGAACTTGATATTTCTCAGATGATGAGCTATTTGGCCTTAATCTGTTTCTGAATTTTTGTAGTAAAAATGCTTAAGGAGTCTGCAGAAGACAGGACCCAATTGTCGGGATGAGATATTAAATTTTTCGGATCCCATCGAAACTTTTGGTCTTGTTCTTTTCTGATGACCGCGAAAAGCGCAATTTCGGCAAATGTCGTTTCTGCCGAGCAACAGTATATCAGATACCACGGTAACTGCAAAAACAAATAATTGCAAATCCAGTTACCGTGGTGAAAGATACGATGGTATCTGCAAACACCCAACCATTGAAAGTATGGATAGACAATATCCATTTTCTGGCAGACCTAGTCGAGTAGTCGGACCATATTGCATTCCTCGGCGAAAGTCCGATAGTAAATCATCCGGCTAGGCCTAAAGAGTTCGGCATACATCACCGAGCGGTACTTGAAATCGTTCAGTTATTTCAACAATTTTAACTCTGTTTGCTCTTATAGGATATTACTATATTAGTTCTTTTTAACCTTTGCATTGTTTTATTTATGCTCAGCCCCTCCAGCACTCACCACTGACAATTCCAGTACTATTTCTAATCGCAAAGAGTTTCGGGGGAAAACAAAATAAAAGAAGTGCACTTGTTAAGGTTCCCGGATCAAGGCAGATTTACGCCTTGCCTGCACCCTAAAAACGAAGCAGCGTACAATACCAAAACACGCCACTGATCCTCAGGAAGAACGAGAAAACGTCTCACTAACGACTCAAACTCAACAACTCAAATCATATGTCAACCAATCACGGCGATCGCTGGGGACAGCTGTTGTGCCGCTTCTGGCTCTTCCGCTATGTACACAGCGATTTTGCATCGGCAAGGAACAGTATCAAGTGATGGACAGCGAGTTCCCCCTTTTGTTAAGCAAAAATCGTCCTTTCTTCCTCACTCCCCTCTCGTCCATAGCAAAAACACGGTCATATTCCGACAAATGGTCTTTCCATTTCCGTTTCGAAAGTTCCGCTCAAATACTTTTCAAACGATCCATGCGGCTGTTTCCGAATCTTTCGCCTCATAAGTTTCCATATGCCCGGCGGCAATCGGGAACCGATTATGGCGAACAATACGGTGGAAAATAGCCAAAGAATGAACGGGAAAGAATAGGGAGAAAATGGACATCCGGACGTAGGCTTAACGACAGGGGAAAGAAAAGAAAATCTGATGAAATATTAAAGGACCCTCGCACTATTTACTAGTCAACTTACAGTATTTTAAAATATTTGAATACTTTAAAACTATGCCGTGCACAAATAACCCACGGTTTTGGCTGTTCCGTATGCAGGTCCAAAATGGGACATTTGGGAATGACCCATTTTGGACCTCCATAGTGACGAGAGAATGTTGGCAGTGAAAGGTGAAACAAGAAATCACTGCACAGGCCAAGAGGCTTTCAAGAATATTTTTTTTTTTTTTTTTTTTTTAAGGACTTTGTTGAAACTGTGTTTGGAAAAAAAAAACAGAATTGAATTGAAGTTTGTTTTTATTGTTTAGTTTGCGAACTAGCTGTTGCTTTCACATTCGGTTTGTTTAATACAGTGTATGCCCCTGGTTAGGCCTAGTATCTTCGACTATTCCTCACTACAGGCATAGCCAACTATGTATTAATTTAGTGCACCAACAAAACGAACTTGAATCTGATATTTGCGACACAGCCCGGTTTTCATCTACTTACTGTACTAGAAGAATGATACATACACTGTAAAAAGTTTCTCTGAATAAGGATGCAGTACTTACTACTGGGATTAATTTTATCTCTATTGGGATAAAATTAATCCGAATTAGGGATAATCTTATCTCAATAAAGACAAGATTAATCCCGGTAGCAAATACTGCAAGATTTTTTTTACAGTGTAGCCTTTTCCAGAGAACAACCTACTTCTGCTTTATGAAGGTATTCTTCTAAGGAGATACTAAAAACAAGTAATTTACGTAGGCTTTTTATAGGCTATTCCCTCCAATCTATGCCTTTTTTGTGCGATCCGCAGGCCAAAACCACCCCCGAAAGGTACCCCCCCCCCCGAAATAAATTCCTGGATACGGGCCTGAGGAGAGGTTTGCTTGTTTGAACGTTAGCTAACTTCCCACATTGCCATTTTCGTCCAACTGACGTGTTTCTTTAAAGGACCTGTCTTACCTATAATTAATGTAACCTCCTTCCACAATCACTCCATATATTTTGCCTCTATTCCCCAATTTCGTATGTTACATTCCAACCCCCAACCCCAAATAAAACCAAACTGATTTACCCACTTGCCGTGTTTTGCTACCTTCGATGTGTATCACGCTGTCGGCGGTTGTCTGCGAGACAACCGCAACATACTGCCCTACCAGCCCACGACATTCCTGTCAGTTTTTTTTTTTTTAAATCCTGAACCCGTTTAGTGTATGTCAAAATTGTGTATGTTATAAAAGTGTGTCCAAAGAAGATAAACATGTTTATTTATTTGTTTTGTTTTAGTATTACCATTCGCGTCTTTTCCTTTGTTTTCTGTTAGTCCGCCACAACAAACACGCGGGTTATCATAGATTCCAGTTACCTGTAAGCCAAAGCAGTTAATTACGCACTCTTAATGGGCGACTGGGATCTTATTTGACATCCAGCCCAAAAATGCGTTGTTCCTAAGTTAACTAACGTTAAATAAGACATACCTCATACCTCTACTGTACTCCTAACTTCCATTACACGTAGCACAATAACGTGTGACAGGAAACTGGGCATCGAAGTGTAGTATTAACAAAAAAATCACAAAAAACAACAACAATGACGCGGACAACCTGCTCACTATTGCTCCTTAGAAAATAAAACTACACCATCCATTTTCCCTTTCGTACCAAACCAGGAGTTCAAAATTTGAACCTTTCAACACTACTCAGGGAAGCCAACAAAAGCTGGCTACCTCCAATAGGTTTCGAACTCTCTAACCTTCACACGGCATTCATCTTCGCGCGCTTGCTAGGGGTTCCTAAATTCTCTGCTGGGGTGACGGCTTTGCTTCCAAGGCTCCGAAGGATTCGGCTGCCAGAGTAGGACCCAAAAAGAGTGCAGAGGAGTGCAACGCCGTATCCAGTGGCACGTTCACCCTGACAAAAAAGAAAAAAAAAAATTTAACAAGGTGGTGTCAAATGCATGCAGTCTGAAGGACAACGCTGTAAAATGTTTCTGCGAGAAAGGATTAAAATTAACTGCAAAATTTGCTACTGGGATTATTCTCGTCTCTACTAGGATAAGATTAATCCGAATTAGAAACGATCTGAACTCAGTAGGGACAATATTAATCTCAGTAGCAAATACTGCAAGATTTTTTTGCAGCGAGGTTTCACAGGACGGATATCCTTTATTTAAAGTTTAACAGAATACGGCTCAGATCCGAGAGCCTAGTTACACATCACTTGTTCACTTAAATAGGCAGAAAACCGAAAACAATGTGTTACTTCATTTGTACGTTATCTGCAGATAATCGATGTCATCAAATGAGTTTATTCTTTCGGATTTGTGGTACCTCTATTTGCTTGTCCTTATACGGCCTCCGTTTGAAATTTGTACCAACTAGGCTATAAACGTAAGCCATTGCTGCTATAATGAAAATGTCCGATTCCTTGCAAGACATATCTTAACATCATTTTCCTACTTTGTACAGGCGAACTTTACCGAGCTTCGCGTCTGTCACACTGGAAATGCAGGCCTTTGTTGAAATTCAAATTCTCAACGTCTGGGTGAATTTTCGGTTGGGCAAGCAGCGCACACTCTGCATATCATTACTATAGAGCCCCAGGTGAAAAAATAAAAATCCCTAAGCTCGGTCAAAATATTTCAGTGTGTTCAAATGACACATATCAGCTGCCTTTTCAACTAAAATTCACAGTTTAATGAAAGGAGGCTTATTTTTTTACATTCTTTTAAAATAGACTACATTATTTTTACTCTCTTGAGAGATTCTAATCTTTCCACGACATTCTCTAGTAGGGAGGGATATAGAGAATATGGAGACAAGACCTGCTCCACAACTGAACCGCTAAATTTAATAAGAGAACAAACGTAATATTTCTGCCCTGGTTCATGGCTAATGAATCAAATGTCAGACATTGTAGAGATCAGAAGATATCATAGTTGCTGTGCTAAATGGATACGTCAGCTGAATATCTTTATAGCGATATTTCTTCCCTCCTTGGCAAGGGTCCTCTTTAGCAGAGCAAAATAACACTAATGAGTAGCGCCAAAACCTATGCTTTCCATGCGTCAGATGCGGGCCTCATTTGTGCCGCCGCCCACTACGCTCGGGACACACAAAGCGAGAAAACTTGTGGGTAGTATCAAGAACAAATAACGAGTAAGAACAATGGTCTCTCGTCCATCCACCGACTATAAATGTTCCGACAACAATGAGCGGAGGTGGACCCATTTCTTGGTCGCCCGTGTTTACTCGTTGGTCTCCGACTCTCCGCCGTTAAGTCATTTACGAAGAAAACAACGTAGCCACTAGCGAGGCGGATGTTCTGGCCTGTTCACACGGGAAGGAAACAGCGTTGATTTTGTTTGAGTAGACGCTGGCGTCTGATTACTGAATATTAGTGATGCGAAAAACAAAAAGCGAACTTGACGATGGTCATTCATAGTCGCTTTTGTTACACCATGACCATACGTATAAAGATTTAATCCCTTGTGACATTCCCTTTTTATGTCTCTCGGGAGAACCATACAATGCAAACCGGGATTTGAAGCACACTCCCTGAAGTCATGACCCATTGAGTTTCAACATCTGTAGTATTAACTTTGTCAGACGAGTGTAAACTAAGAGTAACGTAATTAAGGCTTTCGAGGATTACTGAAATTACCGAAATGGTAGAATAGCATGGAATAGTCAAAATAATACCAGTAGGTGAGTGTATATTTTGTGTTTTTTCTTCTTTTATTCCGAAATGTATAATTGTATACATTTCAATTTAGTGAGTTAGATTTCGATTCAGTAGTTAATCGAAAGACAAAAGTTCACCTCAACTTGGTCTATCTCGTTTGTCTTTTAGTTCACTAATTACAAATAATTCGATGTCAACGGTGTATTTTCCCATTAAAGAAAGTCTTTGGTTTTCGTACTGAGGCCTTGCCACATGGGTTCTAGTTTGTCTAGGACCCACATAGAAGTCCTAGTACGTTTCTGGTTAGTTTGTCAGAGTAGAAGCCTATTCCATCTGCGTAATATTTGTTCATTTCCACTTAGCCTATTAAACCTGAAACACGGCCTTTTTTTTTTAAAGAATCTGCCTGTTTTCATCTGATATTCTCATATGAGAGCAAATACCTGGAATGAAATTTATCTCTTCTTGTTCTGGATATTGACACTACTTAATTGAATTGACCCCGAAAAGATACAATTTATGTTACCATATATCTTACGTTACCTGTATACGGCCTTTGGGTTTTTCAATAAGATACATATACAGTTTGTCGTACTTTTAACTAAATTTGACGCATTTGTAAAATCTGCTTTGCATCAAATGGCAGTTTCTGTATATTTTGATATTCTTAGGAATTTTCTTGTCAACCCCCGAAAGCTTGTCTGAATCAATGAGCCGGCAACCGCTGTTTCAGCGCCCGCCCAGCCCAGTGTGAACAGGCTTATCACTGCTGCCTCCATTCGATTTTTCTTCCTCAGTGGTTTACTGCGTTACACCTTCTCTGTAGAGGTAACGACTTTTGATGTCCCGGGTTAAGATCCACCTCCGCTCGTTTGCGTCGGGAGTCGACTCGTCTCAGCTTGGTTGTGTGACAGATATAGGGAGACAGCAGTTCTTGCTCTTATTTGTTCTTGGTAGTATACAGGGTGGGGAATGTGGTCCACCAGTCTCACGGCCGTTTTGAAAATCGAACACACCAGTCTCACTGTTTCGAACCACCAGTCTCATAAAAATGGCGCCGGGAACCAGCAGTCTCGGAAACGAGACCAACAGTCTCAAATTCAGACCAACAGTCTCATCTAATTTCCAATTTTTTTTAAGTAAAAAAGTGTTTTCTTTGTTTTTCTCTGTCAGTCCCTTGAATTACGCGCTTGTGTCAGCACTACAGGTAGAGTGAAGCTTGGGCTTTCAATACATGTATTCATCTCTGCTATTGGCTTGGTACTTCTCAGTGAATAGGGCTCTGAAAAAGCAAACAAATTTATTTTTTTTGTTTTCTGTGTTGTTTAATAGAATTCTGCTACTCTGCCAACTACAACAGGTAAAGTGAAGCCTGGGCTTTCAAACGATATATGATTCACTGTTACTGGATTACCAAGTGTCACATTGGGTGGCTTTGAAAAAACTGTTTTGGCAAACAAATGTAATTTCTAGGCTGTCTATGCGATTTCTTGGAATTTTCTAACTTTGCGACCAGTTTTGGTAAATTTAAGCATGAGTTTTCCACAAATCCATGTATCTCTGATACTGGCTTAGTCAGTTTGTTGCTGGGTTCCTATGGTAAACTCATTAGCTGTTTTTTTTAACTGCCCTGCTTGATACTGTTGAATGTTTTGTCGCCTCACTGTTCAGTTCACCTGACTGACGGTATTAGTTTGTTCCATTCTTTTTCCATGCATTTTCCATGCTTAAAATACTATTCTGAGGCTGTCTATACACAACTACAGTAAGAGGTTAAGTATCGCTCAATGGAACCTATTATCGCTCACCAGAGCTGCGTTTGATTTGCATTGACTGATAGCGTTCGATTTATCCAGTCGACTGAGATTTTTGACTAAAATTTGACTTTTGAGAACCGAGAATAAATGGTCATTCGTTCCATGGTTAAGCGGTTAAGCTACAGTAAGCGGTCAAGTAACGCTCAATGTACCTATCATCGCTCATCGCTCATTTCCAGACGACTGAAATCATCATTTCGCTGTTTCATTTGCTATTCTCAGTTGACTGATAGCGTTCAATTTATCCAGTCGACTGACATTGTCGACTAAAGGTGACTTTTGACAACAGAGAACAAACGGTCATTTGTTCCATGGATAACCGATTAAAGTAAGCGGTCAAGTATCGCTCAATGGAACATTTTATCTCTCACTAGAGCTGCATTTGATTTGCATTTCCAGTTAACTTAAATCGTCATTTTGCAGTTTTATTTCCTATTCTCAGCTGACTGATAGGTTCTATTTATCCAGTCGACTGACATTGTCCACTAAAAGTTGACTTCGGACGACCGACAACAAATGGTCATTCGTTCCATGGATAACCGGTTAAGCAACAGTAAGTGGTCAAGTATCGCTCAATGGAACATTTTATCGCTCACCAGAGCTGTGTTTGATTTGCATTTCCAGTTGACTGAAATAATCTTTTTGCTGTTTTATTTGCTATTCTCAGTTAGCATTCAATTTATCCAGTCGACTCAGATTCTCTTTCTTGGGATTTTCTAACTTTACAACCAGTTTTGGTAGATTTAAGCATGGACTTTCCACAGATATGTGTATCTCTGATATTGGCTGAGTCAGTTTCTTGCTCATGGTGTCCTTTGATAAACTCATTAGCTGTGTTTTTTTAACTGACCTGCTAGACCCTGTTGAATCTTTTGTTGTCTCACTATTCAGTTCACCTGACTGCCTGGTCCGGTACTAGTTCGTTCCATGCTTAAAATACTATTTTGGGGCTGTCTCTACACAACTACAGTAAGCGGTCAAGTAACACTCAATGGAACCTATTATTGCTCACCAGAGCTGGGTTTGATTCACATTTCCAGTTGACCTTAAGTTATTAATTTGCCGTTTTATTTGCTATTCTCAGTTGACTGATAGCGTTCAATTTATCCAATCTATTGAGATTGTCCACTTAAAGTTGACTTTGGAAGACCGACAACAAATGGTCTTCGTTCCATGGATCACCGGTTAACCAACTGTAAGCGGTCAAGTATTGCTAAATGGAACATTTTATCGCTCACTAGAGCTGCATTTGATTTGCATTTCCAGTTAACTTAAATCGTCATTTTGCAGTTTTATTTCCTATTCTCAGTTGACTGATAGGTTCTATTTATCCAGTCGACTGACATTGTCCACTAAAAGTTGACTTTGGACGACCGACAACAAATGGTCATTCGTTCCATCGATAACCGGTTAAGCAACAGTAAGTGATCAAGTATCGCTCAATGGAACATTTTATCGCTCACCAGAGCTGTGTTTGATTTGCATTTCCAGTTGACTGAAATAATCTTTTTGCTGTTTTATTTGCTATTCTCAGTTAGCATTCAATTTATCCAGTCGACTCAGATTCTCTTTCTTGAGATTTTCTAACTTTACAACCAGTTTTGGTAGATTTAAGCATGGACTTTCCACAGATATGTGTATCTCTGATATTGGCTTAGTCAGTTTCTTGCTCATGGTGTCCTTTGATAAACTCATTAGCTGTGTTTTTTTAACTGACCTGCTAGACCATGTTGAATCTTTTGTTGTCTCACTATTCAGTTCACCTGACTGCCTGGTCCGGTACTAGTTCGTTCCATGCTTAAAATACTATTTTGGGGATGTCTCTACACAACTACAGTAAGCGGTCAAGTAACACTCAATGGAACCTATTATTGCTCACCAGAGCTGCGTTTGATTCACATTTCCAGTTGACTTAAGTTATTAATTTGCCGTTTTATTTGCTATTCTCAGTTGACTGATAGTGTTCAATTTATCCAATCTATTGAGATTGTCCACTAAAAGTTGACTTTGGACGACCGACAACAAATGGTCATTCGTTCCATGGATCACCGGTTAACCAACTGTAAGCGGTCAAGTATTGCTCAATGGAACATTTTATCGCTCACTAGAGCTGCATTTGATTTGCATTTCCAGTTAACTTAAATCGTCATTTTGCAGTTTTATTTCCTGTTCTCAGTTGACTGATAGGTTCTATTTATCCAGTCGACTGACATTGTCCACTAAAAGTTGACTTTGGATGACCGACAACAAATGGTCATTCATTCCATGGATAACCGGTTAACCAACAGTAAGTGGTCAAGTATCGCTCAATGGAACATTTTATCGCTCACCAGAGCTGTGTTTGATTTGCATTTCCAGTTGACTGAAATAATCTTTTTGCTGTTTTATTTGCTATTCTCGGTTAGCATTCAATTTATCCAGTCGACTCAGATTCTCTTTCTTGGGATTTTCTAACTTTACAACCAGTTTTGGTAGATTTAAGCATGGACTTTCCACAGATATGTGTACTCAATGGAACCTATTATCGCTCACCAGAGCTGCATTTGATTTGCATTTCCAGTTGACTGAAACTCTGTTATTTGCCGTTCTCAGTTGATTCATACTGTTCGATTTAGCTCTTGGCAAGGGTGTGGAAACTCAAGAAGGTAAGGGAACATCACTAAAACAATATGACAAAGCGACCTAATCATGTTCTATAACATTTAGACAATTACTAAAATTACGCTTTGCTTGTCTCCTTGATGATGCTGTACGTAGCAGCTTTAATTTGAGGGTCTCATGAAGAGACCTCTTACGTGGACCAATTTGTACTTCAACCTACAAACAATAGTATGTTTGTAACATACAACAGAATGTTCCTATAACAAGAGCAACATCTGTAGAGGAGATAGTACTTCAACAATTAGAAAAAGAGTGAGAGGAATATTCATGGAGGACTAGTAAAACATATGGTATGTGAAAAAAGAATCACCAAAAAGTTGACTTTTGACGATCGAGATAAAATGGTAATTCATTCCATGGTTAACCGGTTAACCTACAGTAAGCAGTCAAGTATCGCTCAATGGAACCTATTATCACTCACCAGAGCTGCATTCTATTCGCATTTCTAGCTAACTTAAATCATCATTTTACTCTGTTATTTGCTGTTCTCAGTTGATTCATATTGTTCGATTTAGCTCTTGGCAAGGGTGTGGAAACTCAAGAAGGTAAGGGAACATCACTAAAACAATATGACAAAGCGACCTAATCATGTTCTATAACATTTAGACAATTACTAAAATTACCCTTTGCTTGTCTCCTTGATGATGCTGTACGTAGCAGCTTCAATTTGAGGGTCTCATGAAGAGACCTCTTACGTGCACCAATCTATAGTACTTGAACATACAAACAATAGTATGTCTGTAACAAACAATAGTATGTTCCTACAACAAGAGCAACATCTGCAGAGGAGATAGTACTTCAACAATTAAAAAAAGAGTGAGAGGAATATTCATGGAGGACTAGTAAAGAACGTATGGTATGTGAAAAAAGAATCATCAAAACCAACAAAACAAAATTACCAGAGTGGGTGCGTTAGTTCATGTAGGTTAACTTGAACACTTTTAGCTAGGACTTCCATAGCCAGTGTAAAACATTAAGAATAAGCTTATTTTTTTATTTTTTTTACCATCATTGGATAGGTAGTGTACTCTGTAGCACCAGATTTGTTAGAACATGAAAAAATGTCGGCCTCATGGCCGCAATTTGAAATGACCAGTAAAAGGTGACCGGTTGGTTGGATTCCGCAATCTTTTTCTCAACCTACGCTTACATTCTCGGTTAACCATGGAATGAATGACCATTTGTTCTCAGTTGTCAAAAGTCAACTTTTAGTCGACAATCTCAGTCAACTGGATAAGTTGAATGCTATCAGTCAACTGATAATAGCAAATAAAACAGCAAAAAGATGATTTAATTCAACTGGAAATGCAAATCGAACCCAGCTCTGGTGAGCGATAATAAGTTCCATTGAGCATTACTTGACCACTTACTGTAGCTTAACCGGTTAACCATGGAACAAATGACCATTTGTTCTCGGTTGTCAAAAGTCAACTTTTAATCGACAATTTCAGTTGACTGGATAAATTGAACGCTGTCAGTCAACTGAGAATAGCAAATAAAACAGCAAAAAGATGATTTAAGTCAACTGGAAATGCAAATCGGACCCATCTCTGGTGAGCGATAATAAGTTCCATTGAGCGTTACTCTTGACCGCTTACTGTAGCTTAACCGGTTAACCATGGAATGAATGACCATTCGTTCTTGGTTGTCAAAAGTCAGCTTTTAATCGACAATTTATGTCGACTGGATAAATCAATCGCTTTCGGTCAACTGAGAATAGCAAATAAAACGGAAAAATGATGATTTAAGTCAACTGGAAAGGCGAATCGAACGCAGCTCTGGTGAGCGATAATAGGTTCCATTGAGTTTACTTGACAGCTTACTGTAGGTTAACCGGTTAACCATGGAACAAATAACCATTTGTTCTCGTTTGTCAAAAGTCAGCAACAGTCTCAATAGATTGGATAACCCAAGAGCTAAATCGAACAATATGAATCAACTGAGAACAGCAAATAAAACAGTAAAATGATGATTTAAGTTAGCTAGAAATGCGAATAGAATGCAGCTCTGGTGAGTGATAATAGGTTCCATTGAGCGATACTTGACTGCTTACTGTAGGTTAACCGGTTAACCATGGAATGAATTACCATTTTATCTCGATCTACAAAAGTCAACTTTTTGTCGACAACCTGAGTCTACTGGATAAATTGAATGCTAAGTGCGAATAGCAAATAAAACCGCAAAAAGATTATTTCAGTCAACTGGAAATGCAAATCAAACGCAGCTCTGGTGAGCGATAAAATGTTCCACTGTTGGTTAACCGGTGATTCATGGAACGAATGACCATTTGTTGTCGGTCGTCCAAAGTCAACTTTTAGTGGACAATCTCAATAGATTGGATAAATTGAACGCTATCAGTCAACTGAGAATAGCAAATAAAACGGCAAAATAATAACTTAAGTCAACTAGAAATGCGAATAAAACGCAGCTCTGGTGAGCGATAATAGGTTCCATTGAGTGTTACTTGACCGCTTACTGTAGTTGTGTAGAGACAGCCTCAGAATAGTATTTTAAGCATGGAAAATGCATGGAAAAAGAATGGAACAAACTAATACCGGACCAGTCAGTCAGGTGAACTGAACAGAGGCGACAAAACATTCAACAGTATCAAGCAGGCAGTTAAAAAAAAACAGCTAATGAGTTTACCATAGGAACCCAGCAACAAACTGACTAAGCCAGTATCAGAGATACATGGATGTCTATCTACCAAAACTGGTCGCAAAGTTAGAAAATTCCAAGAAATCTCATAGACAGCCTAGAAATTACATTTGTTTACGAAAACAGTTTTTTCAGAGCCACCCAATGTGACACTTGGTAATCCAGTAACAGCGAATCATATATCGTTTGAAAGCCCAGGCTTCACTTTACCTGTTGTAGTTGGCAGAGTAGCAGAAGTCTAGTAAACAACACAGAAAACAAAAAAATAAATTTGTTTGCTTTTTCAGAGCCCTACTCACTGAGAAGTACCAAGCCAATAGCAGAGATGAATACATGTATTGAAAGCCCAAGCTTCACTCTACCTGTAGTGCTGACACAAGCGCGTAATTTAAGGGACTGACAGAGAAAAACAAAGAAAACACTTTTTTACTTTAAATAAATTGGAAATTAGATGAGACTGTTGGTCTGAATTTGAGACTGTTGGTCTCGTTTCCGAGACTGGTGGTTCCCGGCGCCATTTTTCTGAGACTGATGGTTCAAAACAGTGAGACTGGTGTGTTCCACGAATGAGACTGGTGGACCACATTCCCCACCCTGGTATAGGTATTTTTGTTGTTGTTTTCATACTATGGAGGCGTCGGAGCCAGAGCTAGTGCCCGACTGATTGAGCCTGAGTAGGGAAGTTCCCTATCGCTAGTGTCGCTGCTATTCGAGTGTGTGTCACTTTTTCAAGTCTTGGCTCTACTCTCCAACTTTTCAGCTTTCACTGCCGTTGTGGAAAAAATGGAGCGATGAACTTGTGGTTCGTTGATTTTGTATACAAGTGTCGTTACGTGCGATATTTAGGCTAGTGATAATGTGTGTTTGTCCTCTGTGTATATGGCTACGGCTGAATTAATTAATATATAAATAGATAAAAAAAATAAATAGTGTTATTTTGCTCTGCTCTTCAGGCTCAAGGTGGAAAGTGAACTTGTGGAAAAACAACGAAATATTCTAGCTTAAGCATCTGATTTTGGTGAATTGTTAATAATTGCTTGGAGTTCGTGCTGCTTTTTGGTTGAATTTGGTTTTGCTGAGGAGGGCTTGGAGTCTGAATTTTCGTTGACTGATGATGTCATTCCATGTTTAAGAGTCTAACGGGAATGGAGAAAGACTTGTCTGGCACTTCGGGCTCTCTTCAGAACACACATACCGTATCGAGAACATTCAAAAAAGGGCCCTCATGATTATTAACGGGGAGGGTAGAGTGCCCTACAGTTACCTACTAAAAAGGTTCAAACTCGCTACCCTGGAAGAGAGACGAACTCGCCTTAGCATCGATTTCGGTATCAAAACCCTATCTGTTCCACGATTACGTTATATTCTCCCACCCCCTTATTCTCCTGTACGTACTAGGCCCCAGCGAGAGAAATCCCAGAAAATCCCCAAACTAGCCCCTGTGGCCCCTCTTCACGAAAGATGTAGAAGGAGTTTTGTTCCAGCATTTGTTTAGTTGTACAATAACCGATAAGTTAGTCCTTTTTAGTGATTTTTTTTAACTTCGTGACAAAGTGTTATGTGATTCCTCATTTTGTATGACGAAAAGGTCAAATTCGGCGGTAACGCTGTGACGGATACTTTTGAAAAATAAAATTCTATTCTATTCTATTCTATTCAACTTGAAACAGCGAAAACCGTTTGTAATTTGTTTAAAAGCAGACTGGTTTTAAAGTATTCAACTATTTTCGAATACTGGGACATAAACAGTAAATAGTGCGAGGTATTCTTTTAGTAAGTTAGGTCAAATAGTTCAGCTAGTCATATGACAGAGTAAAACGAATACGTCAGCTGAATTTTCTTCGAACTATATTTCGGCCCTTCTTGGCAAGGGTCCTCTTCAGGCTCAAGCCGCTGAAGCTTAAAAGTGAACTTGAGCCCAAAGAGGACCCTTAATTGCCAAGAAGGTCGGATATATAGCTCTAGTACAATTCAGCTGACTTATCTCTTTTGTAATGCCAAATATTACTCACAGTCAGTTTGGGCTGAAGTAGTATTTAGCTGGTTATGTCTGCTCTGCACCTTAGCACTTATTCGCAACAAGTGTATTTTGGGTAGCCTCGAAGGATGGTCCACGCGAGGGCAGATTCGATCGATCGCGTTGCTCTTCAGAAGAATGTGGACCATTTAATTGAACTTTTTTCTAGATTTGGTTTAAGGTTTCGTCCTGAAAAGTGTCAGCTCCTAATTTTTGGTCCTAAGCCTGCTGACCCAATTAATAATATTTTCAGAATTAAGATGTATGATGTAGTCCTTAAGCCACTTGAATCTTTTCTTTATTTAGGAATTCCGTACGGGCCATCAATGCCGAGCTTATATGTTGCCCCCTTTGTGGGGAGGTTGGGGATGGGCTGGACCATTTTCTGAATAGTTGCCAAAGTTTGGTGAATTTGAGGGATAAATATTTTCGAGGGGGTGTACCGCTGCTCCCTGGTATTTTGGGGACTACTTCAAGAGATTCGATTATTGCGTTATGTTGCTTTATAGAGAAAGGCGTGGAGGCGCGGAAGGCAGCGACTCGAAGGTTTTGAGTGTTAGTGTTTTTCTTTAACGTTTATTTTTTGTGTTTGTAGTTGTGTATATGGCCACTGGCTTTTAAATACACGTATATATATATATATATATGATGAAGTCCGTTCGGTCGAGAGTTTCAGCGAGCTTCGGTAGCATTATTTTTGTTCGATTTATTTAACTAGGAGATCGTCTGCGCGCGTCTTCAGTACGGTTGCTCTACCTCAAGTCCTTTTATTTTCTAGTTGGCTTCCTTATTTTTCTAATTATAATATTGCGCATGTTAAAACTACTTTTTTTTAATTTTGGCAAATTTTTGTGTCGACTTTCAAAATTCCATTATACTTCTTCTGCTATAAATTTGTACCATTTGAAAGATCCACTTCAAATTATACAAGAAAAGCAACGAAAATTTCTGTCGAAAGTGTCTTTTCTTCCTCATAACCTATATTTAGCAGTTAAAGAGTTAATATAGTTACGCGTGTGTATAATTTTATTTTCTTGTATATTTAGTATTATTGGCCAGATTGTTTTTTTTTGTAGTATTATATGTTGGGCCAATTTGTTTGTATTTATTTCACTTTATACTCTCCGATCTTGGAGGTCAATAAAATATTTGAATATGAATTTGAATAAGGTTCTATCTGAACTTGCTTTTCACGCCGGGAATGAAACTCCAACAAACCAATTAGGTAACTTAGGTAGTAGCGGAATGGTGGATACGTAGGTTATATTCCAGGAATTAAACATCTTGGAAGATTCATCTGTTTGTCGCACAGGGAGAACTTTCAACAGTCTTGCCCGTATTCCAGTTTATTTTGTTTTATTTATATGTTATGTAAAAAAAAAAATTGTGTTTATGTAACTGACGATGGTTGTAAGGCTTTGGAGTAAAATTAAACTACTACTTACCAAGTGTACGGGCGAAGCCATGTCTACATGCATCCAGACACCGGGGAAGTCGAATCCGATATGTGCCATGATAAACAGGGCAGCACACGAAGCCTGGGCATTATCTCGATTCTGAAAAAAATCAAACAATATTTTTACAGATTCCTTACACCGCACTGGTAACTCCCATTCTACATTTCATTTGTGATTTATAGTTATGTTTATGTCGTGTATAGTGTAAACTTTTACTACGTGCGTTGTTAACTAGAGTTACACGCCCTCCATTGTTTTTTGACTAGTTATAAATAAACTGAACTGTAGTGAACTGAATTGACATTTCTACGAAAACTTTAGACCCATGCCAAAATAAATCCGAGTACGATTCTCTACGATAAAGAGGGCAGCAGAGGAAACCAGGACATTATCTCAATCCTGAACAAGACCAAAGGTTTCGATGGGATCCCAAAATTTAATATTTATTAGACTTCTTGATTTAACATTTTTGCTATTTTTCTATAATCAACCGCTTGAATATGTACACAAAAATGTTACCGTTTTGAAGTTTTTTTATTACGGCTAAACAACTAACCAAATGAGGAAACCAAGTTCAGATATGGATTCAACAAGCTTGTTTCCTTCAATGTCTCATATTTAGTCGACTTCAAAAAGGTCTTCGAGATTTTTTTTTTTTTTTTTTTTTTTTTTTTTTACCAAATTCCTGGTATTTTAGCAGCATTCCCGGCGAACTGCAAGCAGAGCAAAAGATCTAGTGACACTGAGAGCCGAACCTTTCAATCCAAATTTCCGGGTTTTTGCAAATTTGCCAGCTTATCCGTCAAAGAAATAAAGTTCAAAATTCGATTCAGCATGTCTCCTTATGCGGATAACAAATCCCTAATCGACTTCAGAAACAACTTTGAGCTTCAACCAAATTTCCAGTTTCGTCCGAATTCCTGGTGAATCATTTGTCCGGCAAGCAAACTAAGCTCATATATGGATTCAATGGGCCTCCTTACCCCTTAAACTAATATCGCATTACCTTATAAAACAAATCTGTTTTTACCCTTAATCCGGAACCCCCTCCTCTGCCCCTAAATATAGGACTAAAGAACCCATCTTCGGACTTGACTTGTACTTTGCCAGTGAATCCTCATACGAAATTTGAACAACATATATCAATCCCTGCGACCCGGTTTAAACAGTCTTTTATTAAACCCAATAAACATTGCGCGGATACACGCAACCAAAGTCGACATCCCTCCTAGTCCTAGGTCCATAGATGGGATGATGTCCCTAAGTAGAGTAGACATAACACTACGAAGACACGACAGTACATCGAAAGTAAAAACCGTCAGGACATGGACACACAGGAACACGATGGAACGAAGACAGACACAACATGGACACGTAAGTGTAAGCCGGAGTAGACAAAAATTCTATCCCAATATTCAACCTACGTGAAAGTTCCAGGTCTACTTTTCTTTAGAGCGCGTTCCACCCTACTTACCGTAGTTACTACCCACGACGTCACAGATCCTTGCTCGTTGGCGTCAAGGCTGGAAGACGTTTTTGGGTGCACGTCCCTACATAGACACGACGCTACGTAGACACGTCAGTAAGTGGACAGAATCCGACGCTACATAGACAAATTTCCCGACACTACGTGGACCACACATCAGAAGACACGAGTATTCTACAGCTCTGGCTCCAGGCACATCGCAACAGCCAACCCCCAACCCCGGAGAACGCATCAGCTCATGTCCGAACCCCAAACCCCCCGGAGGCCTACCCCTCTAATTACTCGAGAAGACTAGGCACAAGAACAGACATTCTATGGGTTAAGGCTCATAAACAGGTACCACCACCACAACAAACTAGTACAGACCTGCAAAAAAGGAAAAAGCAGCTGAAACCATCCGATCTGCCACGGCTTCTTCTCTGCAATGCCCAATCTATGGGAAACAAAGTAGAAGACATGAACAGAATACTTCTAAATCAAAAGATAGACATAGCTTGTGTCACTGAGACTTGGGTCTCTTGCGCTGAACTTATAAGCATAGATGGTTATGAATGCTTTCTGGTCCCAAGGCCCGGACGTGACGGTCAACCAGTAGATCAAGGAGGAGGCGTGGCTTTCTACTGTCGTAATGGCCTTCGAAGCCGAATCCTGTCGCCACCAGTGGCTAAGGATGATGAGATCGAAGTAAGTTGGCTTTGGCTCAGACCCAAGCTTCTTCCAAAAGCCGTCTCTTCAGTCATCGTTGGACTGGTCTACTATCCCCCTAGAGGTCCTTTCCGTAAACGCCTAATGGAGTATCTCCAACTCTCTACTGACTACCTCCGGTCGAGGTACCCATACGCTGGGCTGATAGTCTGCGGCGACTTCAACGATCTTAGCCATAAATGGATTAGTGAATCACTTTCCTTGAGGCAAGTCGTGAAAATCCCAACCCGGAAGGACAAAGTATTAGATCTTATCTTTACATCCATGGAAACCCTGTACTCTGAGCCTCTGGTACTCGCTCCGCTCGGCAAGAGTGACCATAATTGCGTCGTTTGGTTGCCTATAGCTTCGTACCCAAAAGAACCGCAAAGGAAAATTAGCTTTCGCTGTTACAAGCCAGAGTCAATCCAGCTCTTCAAAAAGGACCTCTGTGAACTAGATTGGCGACATTTGTACTACTCAGATAGTGCAAACGCCATGGCTGAGTTCTTCTGCTCCAAGCTGTCTGAACTCCATGATCAGCACTTTCCTGAAAAAACAAAGCTAATTAAACCAAACGAAAAGCCATGGGTCACTCCAGAAATTAAAGAGATGATAGCGGAGAGAGATAGAATATTTGCATACTGCGGAAACGACGCTGAGTACAAAGTTTTCTGGAATCGTGTAGCTAATGCGGTGAAGAAAGCGAGAAAACAATACGGGTCTAAAATAACAGCGAAGCTCCTTACAACTGAGCCAAGGAAGTTCCACAAAGTCGTACAGAGTTTGCTTGGAAAAGAGAAAAAGAAAGTGGAAGTTTGCGACGAGAAGGGTGACAAACTCTCAGCTGACAGAATAAACGAGCACTTCGCTTCTATCTGCAGGAAGTATCCGCCCCTAGCCTCACTACCTCCCCTCCCCCCAGCCGCTGAAATCCCAACCATCGAAGAACACCTGGTTTTCAAAGAGCTTACAAAAATCAACCCACGCAAATCCGCCTACCCAAACGAACTACCACCACGAATAATTCGTGAATGCGCACTTGAACTCTGCACCCCACTTACTGCTTTGCTCAATCAGTCAGCTTGTGAAGGCATCTTTCCCGATGTCTTCAAGAAAGCAGTAGTGACCCCTATACCAAAGAAACCACAACCAAACGGCCTTAACGACCTTCGCCCAATCTCACAAACATCTGCGTTCGCGAAGATATTCGAATCCTTTATTCTGAGATGGTTGATGGCTGACATCGGTAACAAGCTCGATGACAGGCAGTTTGGATTTCGTCCGGGCTACAGCACGGTTCACTACTTAGTACGACTCCTAGACATGACTTTAAAACACCTAGAACTACCAGGCAGTTTTGTGGATTGCCTAATAGGTGATTTTGTCAAGGCCTTTGACTACCTTTGTCACAACGTCGTTATAGGAGAGGCAGAGCTGATGGGAGCCAGACAAATTGTCCTTAGGTTGATCGCCAGCTACCTTCACCAGAGACTCCAATGTGTGCTGCTGGAGGATGGCGAAATCTCAGATTTTCTTCCGATTACATGTGGAGCCCCTCAAGGCGGTAAACTTGGGCCTTCTTGCTTCACAATCGTAATCAACTCCTTGATCATAAAGATCACGGAAAGGCTTAAGTTTGCAGACGATTTGACCCTTCCCATCCTCCGATCAATAAATGACGTACCTGATAAATGCCCTGTCAGAAAGGCATTTGAGACTCTTTGCAAGGAGGCTGAGCAACTGAAACTGACTGTCAGCTCAGAAAAGAGCACACTCATCAGATTTAACTTCCTGAAACAAGATGCACCTGCTACAGATTATGTCCTTAGTTCGAGCAAAACCATCAAGATCCTGGGACTTCATCTGGACGAAAACCTAAGCATGGAGACACATGTGTCAAAAATAGTCTCGAAAACATCATACCTACTCAAGTTCTTCGCTAAACTACGAAGGTTCGCCATCCCCAAGGACACAATGGTAACATGTTATAAAACATACATTAGACCTGCCACCGAGTACGCCTGCGCAGTTTGGCATCCGATGATAACACAGAACCAGAGTTCTAGGCTAGAATCCCTACAAAAACGAGCATGCAAGATGATCCTCGGACTGTCGTATGTGACGTACGAGGATAGCGTCGAGAAACTTAAAATCCCAACACTTTCGAAGAGACGTCACGATCTAACCATGGCATTTGGCACGGAATGTCTTAGATCAGAACACCATCGTGACATCCTACCCGAATTCTCCCCCCTCCCGAACTATCGAACGCGGCGTGCCGAAAAACTTAAGGGACTCGATCCACTCCTCCAACCACCACCGACAAAATCAAGTCAACGCTACACAAAGTCGTTCGTGCCATATTTCATCCGTCATCACAACCTGAAAATAGAAGGAAAAGAAGACAATGAAGAGTTTTGACGAAATGTGGATTAATTGTATATATTGAGTGTTTTATTTGTGTATTTCATGACGCGCATAAATTGTTGACCTCCCAGGTTATTTTTTTTCTTTGTGTAAAGATATTGGGCAAATAAAAATGATTCTGATTCTGATTCTGATCCCTATAAAGAGCATCTAATCAACTTTGAATAAAAGTTTGACTTAAAAAAAAATCCGGTTACAACCGGATTCCGGAATAATTATATGTCCGGATATAAAACTATTGTCATATACCGATTCAGCCTCTCTTCTTACCCCTTAATCTGTCATCTAATCGAACTTTTGCTTTTAACAAATTTTCTGGTTTTGGCCGGATTCCGGGCGAACTAGTTGTCCGGCGAGAAAATGATTTTCACCGTCGTGTTCGGCATGTCTTTTTATCCATAAATCAAACATTTAATCAACTTCAAATTAAACTTTTACTTTTAACTAACTTTCCGGTTTTCGCCGGATTCCGGGCGAACTACATGTCCGGGTAGAAAATTGTTTCAATGTAAGTGTTCAGCATGTCTTCTTGCCCTAAATCGAACATCTTATCAACTCGAAATAAAACTTTTAATTTTAACAAACTTTCCGGTCTGGGCCGGATTCTGGGCGAACTACTTGTCCGTCGAGAGAATGGTTTTCACCATCGTCTTCAGCATGTCTTCCTACCTCTAAATCGAACATCTAATAAACTTCAAATAAAACTATTACTTTTAACAAACTTTCCGGTTTTGGCCGGATTCCTAACTACTCGTCCGATGACAAACTGGTTTTCACCATCGTGCTCAGCATGTCTTCTTACCCCATAATCGACTATCACATTAGCTGTTTCAAAATATTTTGTTTGCCCCTTAATTTGAATCCCCTCCCCCACCCCTAAATGTAGGGCTACACAGCCCATCTACGAACTTGACTGGTCCGACGACCCAACGGATCTCACACCAAGTTTCATCAAAATATCTCATTCCCTTCGAGAGTTATCGTGCTTACGGACGGACGGACAGACGGACAACTTTTGCGATGTCATAGGTATCCCTCCACTTACGTTTTGGGATCCCAAAAAGTGTCTACGTAGTGTCGGCACCTGTACCGTCGTGTCTATATAGTGTCGGTACATGTACCGTCGTGTCCATGTAGTGTCGGTACTTGTACCGCCGTGTCCATGTAGTGTCGGTACTTATACCGTCGACTCCATATAGTGTCGGTCGGTTTTTTCATTTCGATGTACTGTCGTGTCTTCGTAGTGTCGTGTCTACGTAGAGACATCATCCCCGGTAGTAACTTTTCACGAGGTTGGAACGAAAATAGTAACTAATAGTTACTATTTTTGGAAGGGTGGAAAAAAAAAAAACTTACTGCGACTGAATTCTTCATATCCGCCAGTGCCGAGTCGAACTCTCCAAAGTGAAACTCGGGGGCGTAAGGGAGGGGGTGACTTAAATCTCCAGAAAGCTTTCCAGCCTTTACGAGGGCTGTTTCCCATTCTTCGCTGTTTGTGATGACGGCTGCGTGATATCTCCCAGTAGCTATTCCCTGTAAATTTATAATATAAGTATTCCTTGAGCCCAAGCTGACTTTGAAAGATATATTCAAATAATGCATAAAACGGATACATCGGCTACGATACTTTGGTAGCGATATTTCGGACCTTCTTGGCAAGGGTCCTGGTCAGGCCGTCAATCTTCAGGGTCCACGTTGGGGAAAAATAAACCTGTATTAAATAACTGAAGCTTTTACTGACTATAAACATCTTATTCGGGAAAATTACTTTTTAAATACCACTGTAGGGATGAAAAATTTGTACACTGTACTCTGCAAAGGTAAGCCATTGCCGAAAAAAACGACAAATTCCTTGCAAGACATATCTTAACATCATCTCCCACGTTTTCCGCAGTGATCTTTCCGCGCTTAGCGTCTTTAATCCTGCAAATGCAGGCTTGTTTTGAAATTCAAAAGCCTTTGGGTCGAAAAATACAAAATCTCTTAGATGGGTCAAAATGTTTCTGCGTTTTCAAATTTCAGATTTAAAAATAGGCTGCCTTTTCAGCTAAACTTTAACAACATTTTCGGTAAGGCTATCCTAAGGGCCAACAATTCCCTTTGCAAAACTCCATTTATCCAAATGCGCTTAAAGGACAAGTAAAAATATCCAAAGCAGTGTAGCTACAGTCATGGCTTATATATCAGATGGTGCTACTGCAGACAGGATGACTGTCAATGTCCAGAAGTCTATGACCTTCTCTTCCCTTAAAAGTATCCCCCAGTTTCACCCCCACCCCCTTCCTGCTTCCAGACGTTTAGCTGAACTTAAACTGCTTGGGGTGTATCTTACTGCTTATCTAAAGTGGGAAAAACAGACGGAGATGATGCTTCAGAGAGCTAACACAGGTATTATCTCTCTGAAGCTACTGTCTCGGCACGGAATACCTTCAGCTCCCCTCTTGGGAGTTTACACATCTTTTACAGGGTCCTGCTTAGAATACAGTAACTCTGGCATTACGGCCTGACGCAGGAGCAGTCAGACGCAATTGAGAGAGTTCAATTCCGGGCATTGTTGGTAATTTCAAAAGCGCCAAAAGTCCCATAATTTGCCCTCCTTGAACAGTTTGGCCTAGATTCCCTTGCCCGCCGTCGACAAAAGCTGTCGCTTACTTTTGGTACAGGGTTGCTGAAGAGTACATACCATCGATCCATACTACCCCCTGATCTCAAGCCACGTCGAAAGGCCAGCAAGAGCAGTGGCAGAAGCTGTACCTCTCATACAGCCTGTTCATGTGTGTCGAAACCGATATCTGAAAAGCTTTATTCCCTCCTTCGTCAAGTTTTTTAACGCCAGTGTTAGTAAGTAATTTTGCTCAACTCTTTTTATTAAATGTATTGGACGATTACTTTTATTTTAAATTAATTCATAACTGTTGACTGTAAATTGAATATATATATTTTTTTATCGACGACCAAACGAATATTCGGCTTGTCCGCTTCACGTTTCATAAATAAAATGAATCGAATCTACTCAAGGATATTTCAGCCCTTCTTGGCAAGCGTCCTTTTCAGGCTCAAACTAGAGAAACGAAACCTGTAGTCAAATGTGATTCGCAGTCGGTTTGGACTGAAGGAATATTTACATAATATACTTCATCAGAAAGACTTTCGCTTTATTCTACATAACTGAAGCTGGGGTTAGTTTTACTGAGCTGAGTTAAGCTTGAGCCCAAGCTGACTTTTAAACATATATTCGTTTACAGCGGATATGTCAGCTACATCATCAGCGATATGTTTTTATTACAGGTTTGTTTCCTTCCCCGACGCTGACCCAGAAGATTAACAGCCTGACGAGGACCCTTGCCAAGAAGGGCCGAAATATCGCTGATGAAGAATCGTAGCTGACGTATTCGTTGTAAACATTGTTTGAATATATGAGTTATAAATCTTACCGATGATACACCCGAAACCTTATAATCAGGTTCATATTTTTGAATAATTCAAAGCAATTACAAACCAAATAAACCGATCACTAGGGGCTGGCAGGGATACAAGCTCGTTAGCTCGGCCCAACAATCGGCTATGCCAAGGGTCGACAATTCTGTTTGCACAACTCCACTTATCTCAATGCGCTTAAAGTTTAACCGAAAAGGGATGAGAAAAGACAGTCTAGTTATCTCTCATTTCCTGGCTTTTTGGGTTGCAAAAGTAGAACAAAGAAAAAAAAACAAGATACAACTAATTCTGAATGTTATCGTTTTAAATTCAGGAGATCAAATAGAGCAAAACAGCGTGTATAATTACGTTATAGAACCCCAATTGACCCTTAATGCTCTCTCCTCTCCTTGCCGATTCAAAAATCTCCGGTCTCTCCAGGTATCTAGCGGAAGAAAGGCAGAAGTGGTATCACAGCTGCTCCCAAAGATCGCCGTGATTGATTGACACAGGATTTGAGCCGTTGAGTTTGAGTCGTACGGACACGCTTACTCCTTCTTCCTGAGGATCGCTGGCGTGTTTTCGACTTGGTCATATAGAGTATTGCCGTCTGCTCGTCTGCACGAATAATCTGTCTTTGAATAGTTGGACTTTCCCTATCGGATTTGTCGTACCTGTATGCGCTTGTACCATTTGTGTATACTTGACGAAAAAGATTTAAGAAAAATGTGTGTTCAGGCGCTAAGCAGTCTTCACAAGATCACCACTGGCCACTGAAAAGTCGCATTTGTATTCAGATTCAAATTTTCCGCGTCACAGTAGAATTTGCGTTGTCGGGATGGCCGCAGAAATTCTGCCCGTCACTACCAGAGCAGATAGTGGAAAATCAAAAAATCTCTTAGCACAGTCTATATATAATTCACTGAATTCAATTAAATGACACAAAAGTAAGTTGGCTTTTGAGTTAAACATTAAAGGACACGTCAGCTAAGATCTAATCTAGGGATATTCCGGCCCTTCTTGGTAAGGGCCCTTTTCAGGCTCCCTCGAACCAATTCAGCTTACGGTTCCGTTCAGCGCAGTCAACTACAGCAGCACCACCGCGGACCAGACACAAACTGCAAGCAATTCTATCTAGCGGTCATAGATATTTTCCTCAAACCAAAGTTCAAATATTGACCGAAATTACCTGAGCACCAGTCAGTGTTGCCATGTCCAAGATGATGTTCGCTCCCAAGTCTTTCTTAGCGTAGGCAACACCGTCGCCGAGAACTAAGCGCCCTTCCGCGTCTGTGTTGTTAATCTCAACAGTCCTGAAAAGATTCACATATCCTAATAAATGCAAAAGAAATTGCCTTCTTAAAACCCAAACTAAGATTTGACAGGGTAGAAACCAATGGCTTATTTTTTGCATTGTATAATTATTATTATCAAGACCGTACAACAAAAATGGCCAGGAGGCTATTTCTGGCTGAAGATATAACCTACTAATCCAGTGCAAGCAATTGAAAAAGTATAACTACTTCGTTCTATTTAGTGTTTTCATTCGCGCTTCTGACTTTCTATTTTGTATTACTCTGCTGTACGGGCTGTCCCTATTAAGCCGGTCATAAATAGACAAAGAAAAGAAAACAATAAAGGAAAATTTACCGAAACTAGTTCTTTCCACTTTACCTTGGGTTTCAAACACTTTAAAGGTTCTCTAAAGAGGTTACCGTTCGAATTTCCCACCACCAGGACAGTTAATTCACTCCAGTTCAAATCCATCGGAAAAAAAAAATGCTCATATCTATTTCTTCTAAAACATATAGTACCGAGGCCAGGGATTGGCCGACGGAGATGAGTTGGCTCCTCCTTTGGGAGGAGTCAAGTAGTTAAAAGCTCCTGCAATGCTTCTCCATTGTGAAATCACCCAACTTATTACACGCAATCTTGACTAACATCGCCAACAAACGTTTCTCTGAGTGGTTTGTACAGTCCCTACCTCCGACCGAACCAAATCACAAACGACGCGAGAGGCGGGGCTTACTTGTGAAAATATTCTCCATGGGAAGAGGAGGTTGGCTAGAAAGCAACAGTGTGACAAATACTGAGAACGAAAACCAAAAATAGGCGGACTTTCACGTTAGCATCATTGCTGAGACCCAGGTTTTTTGTGCTATTAAGTTATTTTCATTATTATCCAACCTGACCAATGGATGCATTCATGGATGGAAGGAATTAAATTAAGATCAGAAGTAGTAAAGAGATTCGATTTCAAAGGACCCTGCTTGTTTTTCACTGTTTTCGCACCCCTAATTTGACGAGGCAACTATGAGTATTTTTGAAAAAAAATGGCCTTCCGTACCATCTTATCGTGAAAAAAAGTAAGAGCTGTGCCTTAAAAACAAAAAAGGAAAGAATATTTTAGGTGTCACATTTGTGTCACCCAGAGGAGGAGGGAAAAAAAGAAGAAAGAACTGGCACGAAAGCGGTTTCGGGCAAAGGCGGGTCAAACGAAAGCGGTTTCAAGAAAAGGGTAACTCACTTTCCGGAATACATTGTATGGATGTCATCCGGTCGCGTTGCTAGAGGCCCAACCG